>OZ007596.1:273292709-274690834 GCA_963931845.1 Maratus michaelseni
ATTTTAATCTGACTCTTTTTTTTTTTCCTTTACAAAAAATTTAACTATGAAATGAGCACAATTGTCTGTCCAACACCCCTACTCGTGCGGACAGCAAGCAGCGATCTCTCTCTTTCTTCTATTTCCTGCACATAAAACGCCATTATTTTCCGCTCTAGTCTGCTAGCATGTCACATAATTGGAATATGGGGAGAGGGGGGGAAATTTCAAAAGAAATATTGTCAATCCAACCTATGTGGCATCTAAAAAGGGATGCAATGATAAAAAAGGCTTATGTTTTCTTTTGTAAGTTTCAAATCAGATTTTTGTGTTCAGAATTAAAACTGATAAATATATCACATTCATTGAAAAGAAGAAAAACATATAAGTGATATTCATTTGAACTAAATCTATAAAACTTAATTAAAATTTCAAGAATAATTCAATTTAATAAAAATATGTATTTTTTTAATG
The DNA here is from genome assembly GCA_963931845.1 of Maratus michaelseni. Lineage (NCBI taxonomy): Eukaryota > Metazoa > Arthropoda > Arachnida > Araneae > Salticidae > Maratus > Maratus michaelseni. Next base: position 273,293,163 of record OZ007596.1, read on the forward strand.
TTTCTTCCCGCTTAAAATGCTTGACGTCTAGCGTCTGTGTGGACAATACGTTAGAGAATAGTTCGGCGTCAATCTGTCTTGGAGACAAAGTGTCTGGTACTGGGTTGTTACTCAAGAATATTTTATAATTACATAGTTTGGATCATTATCTGCACGGAGAAAGAACCTGGAGGGGAAACCTAGAATAGGCGAGGATATCGAAAATGCAAGTCATATTTTTTTAACGAAAGAGGGCGCTGTAAAATTTGGCGGCTGCCTTTAAACAGAATGTCATTAGATTACATGTTAAATTCCGAAAGTATTTTATTCGATTATTTTTAATTATAGCAATTATATGTCATAAATTTAAGATGGGATATAAATGTTTTATTCCGGGATGTAGATCGGGCTATGATGATGAGATAAACAAAAGAAAAATCGAAGATTTTTTTTTTTTTTTTAAGTATGTTTAGAGCTCCAAAGGTGAGTGCTTTTAGGTAGATTTCGTAAGAAATACTACCTATTACATTCTCACCTAAGTTGGAAATTTTGAAAAATTTTTGCAGATCTACGCCGATCATGACTCCCAGAACCCAAAACCACCCCCAGTTCAAAACTTTATCTATCTATCTATCTATCTATCTATCTGTCTATGTCACTTTTTATGGACAGGATAAGTGGAAAAATTCTGCACAAATCTCTTCCAAACTGATACATAAAATCAAGGGGCATAAAATCTCGGTCAAGTTCGTTAATGGGCAAAATCGAACCAAGGAGGGGGGGGGAATAGGGGGGCTTTTGTGAAAACAGAAAAAACCCCATAATTTCTTAATTATTGTAAGTATCGAATCCGTTTAAAGTTATTATTACTTCTAGGAAAAGGGCCGAAAATTTATGTATGACAGATTTTTGATATAATTAACAAGTTGTAAATTGTACGTCAAACGTTACAAACGCGGTGCGTTCGTACGCACGTTTTTAGAATTAAAGTCATGATATCCCGTGCGTAGAACGGGTTAAACAGCTAGTTAAGTATATATTTTATGACACTGTTCATACAAATATCTTAACTAGTTACATAAATATTCAGATATATATGTATCAGCTAGTTATATAAATATTCAGATCTTGATGATTTTTAATTGTGTGAAATGAATTATATCGTCTGCAGATTAATTTCTGTAATAAAATAAGTATCTCGGTCGCTTGACGATTTAACATCCATCGGAAGCTCCTATAACAAAAAAGCACCGATTTTAAAAAAAAATCAAATTTCTTAATAAATATTTTTATTAATATCTCCTAAAGTTTTGATTCGATTTTAATAAAATTTGAAATGTCTCGACAAAATTCTGCAAAGATAATATATTTTTAATTGCAAACCATTTGGTTGGGTAGTTTTTGCGTTGTTATATGCGGACAGACAGACAGACAGACGGACGGACAGACAGACGGACAGACAGACAGACAGACGGACGGACAGACGGACGGACCAAGCGACGACTATAGGTGCTACGTATTTATATAATTACGAACGCACCTAAAAATGGCCCCAAGGGGGGGGGAGGGGGTTTTAGAAGAAAAAAAATCATAGCTTCGTCAATTCACAAGATATCAAATCCGCGTGAATTTATTATTAATCCTCTTAATATTATCTAAAACTTTTATATTGACAAGTTTTTTATAGGACCAACCGTTATAGCAAAAAAAATTAAAAACAAAAAAAATCCCTGCCGGCTCCGCCTGCAAACAAGTTATTTTTCGAAGTAAGCGGTTCCAACTCCCGCATCTTTTCGAAACTGATACATAAAATCAAGGGGCATAAAATCTCGGTCATGTTCGTAAATAATGGGCAAAATCGAACCAAGGTGGGATGGGGATGGGGGGGGGCTTTTTGTGAAAATAGAAAAATCCCATAATTTCTTAATTATGATACGTATCGAATCCGTTTGAAGTTATTATTACTTCTAGGAAAAGGGCCGAAATTTTAAGTATGACAGATTTTTGATATCATTAAAAATGACCCCAAGAGGGGTGGGGAAGGGGGATTTTAGAAGAAAAAAATTCATAACTTCGTCAATTCAGAAGATATCAAATCCGTTTAATTTATTATAAATCCTCTTAATATTATCTAAAACTTTTATATTGACAAGTTTTTTATAGGACTAACCCTTATAGAAAAAAACCCCTGCCGGCTCCACCTGCAAACAAGTTAGGTTTCGAAGTAGGCGGTTTCAACTGCAGCATCATGGCAATAAGGTCATTTTTTACGCAATTCCCAACAAACAGGCGCCCAACGGTCTGCGTCTTCGAAATCTACCTGTACCTGTAGCCCGAGCCGTCAGGGATTTTTTTATTATACTTTAATTTAAAGTTATATGCATGTAATCATTTTTAAACTAAGAAATTTTTATTCTAGTATATCGATCTTAGTGTATATGTTTTTAAAATGTTATACTTAATGAATGCTAATGTCTGTCGCTAATTGACATGGCCATTTAAATTGTCTTATAGAGTGCTTTTTGTTTGGCTGTAATCTGAAGCTGTTTTTATTTGAATAATACTTTTAATCTCTAAAAATTATACATCCATACATTACGGAGGATGTATAAATCAGCAGTACAATATGGATATTGTACTGCGAAGTATTTCTTCGCAGTACAATATCCGTAATATTTATTTTTAAATGACTATTCAGATGCTTCTGTCAGGGTGAACTCTTATTTAAAGAGTTATAAAAAGCAATCGAAACGCCAAATATCTATTAAAATATATGCATGGTGCGAAGAAAACTTTATTTAATGAAATATTTACTTGTTTGACTTTTTTAAAGTTCAAATTTTCAATCAAAAACATTTAAAAAATGAATGCTTTTCGCATTGAAAAGCATTGCAGAAGCAGGTTAGGACAGCCTTCAGTTTACCGTGGCGCCATCTATAAGGAGAAAAACTGTATTGTAAAATTTCAACGTTACTTTCCTCTCCATCTATCTTCCTCCGTGATTATCTGCAATAAATGAAAATAAAAAGACTTTTGAAACCTACTATTGAAATAATTAGGAATAGAATGGATATTTCCATTTTTTCAGCCACAAGTTGGTGATTAAAATATATGTTTTCTTTTTCTTGATCGACTGTACGTACACTGTGCAAATCTCCTCGCTTTAATAGTAAACTTATATCAGACTTAGTATTAACACATCTGCTTCCAATTAGTTGTGTATTTGGATTGGATATTAAAAAAAATACATATCAGGGCTTCTATTAAAGTTATTCTTAAGTGTAAGATGCCATTTCTTACTAAATCGAAAACACTCAACAACTTTGTCGCTAAATGTTTGTCCGTAACTTTTGAAGTTTTCGCGATATGATCACTAAGTCCTGAATTTTTCGCTAGGTCGTGTAGATCATATGGATTTTACTTCTCCATACACAACGTTTATGACCGTTGATAACTAGGTTCACCAGTTATTTCAGACTAAATGGAATCATTCTGTGGCAAAACAGGCCAAGATAAACGTGATTACGTGTGTTTACAGTTGTTTAGTATTGACTGACCAATTTGCGACTATTTTACGCACAAGGTGCTGTTTAAAAAAATAATTAACATAATTATATCTAAAAACATTAATATATAAGTTTAATCTCATAAAGTAAATCTAATAATTAAGTTTATATGTATGTCTGAATATTTATTATATATAGAAATGAAAATAATTCTTCTTTATCGAAATTCCATACCGTTATTCCATACAAACAGGAAACTCTAAAACAAATGATCAAGTGTTAAAAGCAAGAAAAGGGAGGGAGAGTACTTAAAAAATATATATGTACAGGTAAATAATAAAAAATAAAGAAGTTGTAAAAAAATATCACACAAGAGGAAAGCATTTATGGTGAATATGACGTCATACACTAACCCGAGAGAGATCGCGCGAGGCACAGAGTCACCCCATTCTTAGAAAAACATCAGTCCCGCGAAAAATGTTTATCAAATGTAATCAATCATCCTTTCAGTATCCTCCTGTCTGACCCTCCCCTTGCTATGTGTAGTGTTATTTTTACATTTCTTTCCTTTTTGCGCGTGAAACAACCATTTCTTGAAATCCATGTAAAAAAGTGGGGGTGACTCAGACTACCCACGCGACCGTTATTGCTTCTAAATTTCTCATTCTAAGCAGCGTAGTTTTCTGTTCTGAAGTGTTTATGCAGTTTTTTGCGTTGAATTATTTAATAAATAATGGCGTGCAAAACTAACTTACGGACTATTAAAAATAATTGGAACGTTTGAGAAATCTATTAGATGAAGTTGAGTGTTCTGAAGAAGAAATTGATCAAGCTAGTGAAAATGAACCTGATGAGGAAATATACAGTCCTCACCACAGCGAAAGTGAGTTTGAGCAAAAGGATAAAGATTAAGAAAATTCTGATTCAGAAGAAAGTATTTTTGTTAGCAAAAATAAAAGAGTTTGGATAAAAGAAAAAATAAATCAAAAAGTGAAAACGTGATCTTAAAATATAATAAGTCATTTAGCAGGAGTAAAAATTATCGCACGCAATATAACAGAACTAAACAGATCTAAAGACAATAAAACTACAATTTCTTGCATAAAGTATGATAATTTTACTTGTAAAAGTCATTCTTCTTATGTTTGCCAGAAATGTATGTAGATTTAAAACTCCTGATAAAGGTATGCAATTATTTTGATTGTAAAATTTTCTTAAACATTAAAAGAGTTTTTTTTTAACTAAAGAAGTATAATTTCTTAATGATTTAATGAACACAGACCTACCAAGTCTCCGGCTTTTCGGATACCAGTAATTTAGTACAGAAAATGTTGTTTTATTTAATCGGAGCATTTTCCGATTTAAAAGAACGACATTTTCTCTAAAAAATTACTGGTGTTCAAAAAGCCGGAGACTTGGCAATTCTGTGAACTTATTGTAAAAATCAAATGATATATTTCTTGTTTATAGCACAATATTTATATGAAACTGATCGGGGTAACCCAGATGCCACGCGTGATCTCCAACGTCAGTGCTGGGAGCGTGCCTTCTGTCGGGTTAAAACTATTTTTTAATGAAAATATTCATGTGACGTCACTGTGGGTATCACATGGCCCAAAAGTATTGCAGCTAGTAAGTTTGTGTATTTTATCACTTATTGCATCCTAAATAAAGAACAGGAAAATGCAGGCGTAAAATAATTTAGATTTATTTTGAACGAATTACTATTCGATAAATACCTATTAGAAAATCCGTATAAGCTTATTAATAAAAATAAAAAAAAATTACATAAAAAAAAATATTTAAAAATATACATAAGGGGATAATAAAAAAAAAAAAAAAAAAAAAAAATATATCTCATGCGTAAGCAATACCTGTTTTTGAAAATATGTAAAACTCGATATAAACACAAAATATACGTCATATATAAATAACGATAGCGTAAATTTTCTATATAAAGTGATTTTCAATGCAGCGGTTCTGAATGTTATTCGCGTTATTCCCAAACTGGCGAATTTTTTTGTAGATTCGTACTCAAGGGAGAATATTTTCCATAGCGTCGTTATAAGAGTCCGACAGGCAAAGATATTTTTGACTTAACCATTTTATAGAAGCTGATTTTCAAATGTGTAATTGATCTTACACTTCAATCCGAAAAACATCCGTTATCTGTCGCGACAGCGGTGGATAGGGACATGGGACCAGAAGAATGCCTCATTCGAACGGAAAAACATGATATCCCGATTTCAAAAGATCGTCGCCGTTCATGATACTCTTATTAAATGATTCATAACCAGATAATATTTTGAAAACAGTGAACATTGGCAGGTTTTTAGAGAGTGCGGAATCTGGATTGCGTGTGCAAACTTAGCTTGCAAGGGATAAAGCCCATTAGTTTAATAATAAAATTATTAAATAAATGTTAGATCTGAGTCATGCATGTGTTATATATGTGTTAGACTGAGTTATATATGTGTTTTATGTGCGCAGGGCAGGAAATATGCTTCTAAACATAACAAAAATATTAAATATATTTAATGTCTGGGGGGAATAAAGTTTTAAGTGTTATTTAAATATTGCATAACACTTTGTTTACTTAAACCTAAAATATTTAAAATAACAAGTTTAAAAGCTTTGGTAAAATTTTCGCGTTTCAAATGTATCTCACTCTAAAACCATAAGCTATTCATTAGAATTACATTTAAAACAAATAATTTAAACTTTTTGATTGTATATGGACACATTCAGAATTAAACATACTTTTTGGTAATAGTTCGTTCGATATTTTACGGGTTTTCCAAGCTCAAGAATTAATTTAAAGAGAAACTTCGGTACAGATTTTCATGTAATTCTAAAGCCTAATTACTCCTATTAAGTTTTAACACGTTTAAAGTTTTCAAAAGTTTTAAAATTATCCCGTTTGTGAAAGAAAGTGTGTAAGTAATTTTCATAACATATTCTCGTATATTTTCTTTGTAAATATTCTTTTGAAGAATTCAAAATTTGACGTTTCGAATCATTGCTGTAAATTATATCTAAGATGCACAAAGTTATTCATATGGCTTATTTTGGACGTTGTATATATACTGCCATCTGATAGGCAAAATTTTATATATGAATTCGCACACTGTAATACATAATGCACAATTTTTTTTAATCATGTTTTGCATCATAAACCCAAAAATTGAAAACTACACTCCTTTTAAATATACATTTGTATACATTTAGGTATACATGATTTTTGTAGTGCGACAGTACTCGTAATATTTGTATGTGACTGAACATGCGTACTCGACTGACTAAGGTCTCGAACGAGTTCGTAGGTCAGCTTCCTCAGCCACCTTGTTTCAAAATGGCGATTACTTAATGATTGCGTTTTTTTTATGTGCAAAAAATTAGAAATTCAAATGTTTTCTTCTGGTTACTCTCCTGGAAAAAGGGATTCCGCAGCAAAATTCTTTCGCCTTTATTTAAAATATGGGTGACATATAGCGATTATTAATTCGAGATAGGCTGGATTTTCAAATAAGAGTTAGAATGGGTTTATTTTATGAGTTTTATTCACCGTAATTTCTGGCAACTTTTATTTCATTGGTGTAACTATTGTTCCAAATAGTTTAGTGGCAAAATTAATTTACCGATAAATGAAGCCAACTTGATGATAGCTGACATTTTTTTGGAAATTCCTATCCAAATTCTTGGAACCTTCTACAATCGGTTTCCAGGCGTTTTAGCGTTCTTGAGGAAAATTAGCTGATTTTTTAAACAAACGAATAGTGAAGCTACCTCCCACCTCCATAACAGCTAGGAAGACTTTTTTAATTATCTAATTCACATACACAAAATAAACGTCATTATGCGTCATTATGCATTATAAACGTCTATCTTTGCAAAATACAAATTATTATTTTTATTTTTTACAAAATTTTTTTATTGATGCATAGTTTTGTAGAACACTTTTTTTTGCGTTAATTGCTTTGTTTGCTCGTGTCACCGTAAGGTTGTTGAATGTAATTGTTTAATTCATTCCTAAAGGGAATATCTTCATGCGTTTTAACAATAATATATGACGTTAAATAAACTTCTAATGAACTAAAATAAAATGTCTGTTCTGAAAAAAAAATAACTGAAATGTTTCTGTTTTTTCAGAAAATAAAACTGAAAAAAATAATTGGTTTATACATTTTTTTACATCACATATAAATCATCATTACATCAAATATATTTATCACACACTAAATAAACGTCATTATGTTGTTTCTATCTTTGCAAAATACGAATTATTATTTTTATTTTTTATGAATAATTTTTCTGATGTATAGTTTTGTCGAACGCATTTTTTTGCGTTAATTCCTCTGTTTGCTCATATCGCTGTAAGTTTGTTGGATGCAATTGTTTAATTATTTCCTAAAGGGAATATCTTCATGAGTTTTAACAATAATATATGAAGTTCGATAAAACTAAAATTAAATGTCTGTTAAAAAAAAACGTTTTTGTTTGTGTAGAAAATAAAACGGAAAAAAATATTTGGTTTACACAATTTTTTGCATCACACATTATTTTTCCCATACAAAATAAACTTCATTATGTTGTTTCTATCTTCGCAAAATACGAATTATTATTTTTGTTTTTTATGAATATATTTTTTGATACATAGTTTTGTAGAACGCTTTTTTTTGCGTTAATTGCTTTGTTTGCTCTTATCCTCCTAAGGTTTTTGGATGTAATTGTTTAATTCATTCCTAAAGGGAATATTTTCACGCGTTTTAACAATAATGTATGAAGTTCGATAAAACTAAAATAAAATGTCTATTCACAAAAAAATTTAACTGAAATGTTTCCGTTTCTGCAGAAAATGAAACGGAAAAAATAATTGGTTTATACATTTTTTTTACATCACACATTATTTATCCATTATATTATATTTTTTTACGCTTTTACTGAAAATTTTCTCTTCTTTTGTTTCGTATTTTTATGCTCCAAAATTTCTTTACATCTTTCGAACAAAATCTCAGTAGGAAACAATAATTTTCTTGAACCACAGCCAGAGAATTTTCTATTTGTAGACCTTCTTTCCTCTAATAATATTAGTTGAAAATGGCTGCTCCATACATTTTTGTTTCTGAGAAAACTTTAAATGTGAGACATTTTCCAATTCATTTTAATCAACTTTCGTTGAAAAACTCTATATCTGAAGTAATGCACATAGAGCAGTAATACACCATTATTTATACATATTTTACATCATACATAAAGTAATGGCCATTGTTGAGATAGATTTGAAAAATAATTCCTTCTTGAAAATTATTTCAAATGTCATTAAATTAAGAGACAAATTTTACAAATAAAGTTCATTCGAAAGTTAATATTTTTCTAATTGATGATGTAAGAATTGAAATTGTACGATATTTAGAAGTGATGAAAACGCGATAAAAGCGAAAGCGATAGCGACGTTTGTTGTCACAACCATTATACATTTCTAGAAATTGCCATTGTGTTTTGGCTGGCGTCCAAAAGTAGACTACCATTTTTTAACGTTGACAGATAAATCCACAATGAAAGAAATAGAACTTTGCCGCTAATAAGGAACTGTTAAGTTAACTTATAATAAACCTACAAAAATAATTCCATATTAGCCTTACATTGTTTATTATAACTCAAAAAACAATCATTATTTCAAGATTTTCTTAAAGTAGCACTTTTTTAATAATTTTAATTCTCCTAAAATCCTTTACTTTTGTGAAATTTTTATTCGAAAAATTAAATCCTCTAACCTATAATAAATAATTAATTGGTAACATGTAATATAGATATGCAATCAATAAAGGCTCCAATTCTAACCATTAAAATTAAGAATTGGGAAATCGGTTAAAATTATGTCATGTTGACCCAATCATACAGTTTTTTTCTCTTTAGTTTTTTCAATGTAAAAATGCATTTCAAGCTAAGCATAACGTAATTTCCACAGGCGTAATCTTTTCACACGTACTTTATATACGTTACTTTTCTTCTTAACAACCATGTATACAAATAAAAACATGTTTTGTGTTTAATTGTAACGAAAACATGGCATTAATAAAGTTATAAAGCTAAAAGATAAAATAAACCTAATGGGCAATATTCCCGTGACGTCACAATAAATCTGAATTTTTATTCACTTATAAATATAAAGTACACGCACATAAACATATTTACTGAAAATTAACGTGCATATTTAAAAAATAATGGCCAAAAATCCACGTGTCTAAATATATTTTTTCTTTCATTGTCTTTCTTTTCTTGCAACAATGGAAGTAATCCAATTGCCACCATTTTGAAGAAATAAATAAAAAAAGAATTTGCTAATTAGTAAAACTAAAGAATAAACAAATGTACGATAACAAATCTTCGGCCAAATATCTTTCGTTAAAAAAAAAAAAAAAAAAAAAAAAAAAAAAAAAAAAAAAAAATGTAATTTGATAAATTAGATTTTTCCCACGAACTGTCAAAATAAATTGCTTAGCTTTTTAAATATATAGATATTCCGTTGTACTTATCATATAGACTTTTTGTTCATTCTTTGCTTGACCTGTATACATCTTATAGCTACAAAAGTCCAGTATATGCATCCAAACCTAAAATAATTAGTTTTAAATTTTTTGTATATACATGTTCACTTGCTAAATGTATCTAATATACTATCATAGTTTTTGAATTATAAACCAAAAAGGGAATTCAAATGCCTTCTATTCATTTTCTACTCGCTACTCGCGCTGTTGAAAATAGAATCGTGCAAGAAGTAAGACTCGAGACATTACTATATCGTAATAAACCAGAATTTGGAAATAAGTTATTTTCCCATGTTGCATTTTTTTGCAATATCATGTTATTGTCTTCGTGTCTCCATTTCTTCACCCCTCACCCATTTGAGGAACAATTATCCATTGATACGCAATCCCCTTCATCCGGTACAACGTCTACGACATGGGATGCATTTTTATCGTCACTACAGCCCTTTATTTACACATCTTTATATGTCGAATTGCGATTTTCATGTAACAATAATAATAATAATAATAATAATAATAAACATATGTTACCGTTATCCACAAGAAATATATTAAAACTATTACGCATTTTTTTTTTCGAATTGTAATTTTATATTTTGAATAAGACTGTTTGCTGAAAACACGTTGGTAGTGTTGTCTTTTTCAAAAACTCCATTCCAAGTTCATTTATAATTAACAATCGAATGTAAAATTTCGTTTCATATAGACACTACTTTAGAAGAGAACAAATTAAAAATTTATTATAAAAGAATTTATTTTACAGTAAGTGTCAGTAACTATTTCTTTAAAGCAATTTTCATTAAAGTAATTTTCATTAAAGAATATCCTTTGAAACACATTAGTATATGTATGAAAATTCTAAAATACTTATTTTCCAATTCCTGAAACCGAAAAACAAAGCACAACCATTACAGTTTTAATTTCATAGTAACATTTAAAATTTTAGATTAATAAAGGATAATCACATTACTTGTATTAAATATATATATATATATATATATATATATATATATATAACATTTCAGCAAAAATATTGTGTTGTATTAATATTAATTTGCTTCTGCATATTAATTCACAGGTCTCTAATATTGTCCTGCTTCCTGGATCACAATCATTAAGAGAAATGTGCGTAAATATATTCATTTAATATAAAACATGTTTTGTGATCTTTTACTTTTATTTTTATTTAATTTTTTAGTAAAGCAACGTGCATTTACAAGATTGCAAAATTATCTATACACGAGACAGAAATATTTTTAATAATTTACTTAACTTAGTTTCTGATATGTTTATGGATACTCGCATACAAATCTAAAATGCTGTTTAGAAAAACATGTAATCTTAATATCGAGTGGTTGAATTATACTAAAAAATGTATTTCACAATTTTAATATTAGATAAAAAATTTCCCACCTCAGAGTAATATATATATATATATATATATATATATCACTTGATAGTGATTGTTTTTACGTCTCCGTAATTCATACCAGCATCTTAAAAAATGGTAAGTTACGGATTATAATAATAAAAGTCCCAATAATGTATAAAAATACTCTTTTTTCATTACTTTATACCGGGTGTTTAAAAAAGATTCATCGGAATTTAGAAAAAGATCATAACTATTTAGTTATAAATGGTCTGGGAAGTTTCACACTGGAGCTTGGACGTCCGAGAATTTTTTAGAAATCCTATCATCACCGATGGATCGGCCATACAGGACCTCACGATTCAGTTAAACATCACTGACTTCCAATATATCCGGCCTCTCAGTGTGCGATTTCTTCTTGTGGGGTTTTATGTTCTATTTTTGCCCATAAAAGCATTAAAAGAACTCTAATTTTACTGAACCAAAATTAAAAATATAAAAAATATACTAAAAGCACATTGCGTACAAAAAAGAGGGGGGAGGGAGGAAAAAAATAAACGAAGTTATGTACGCTAATGGCACCTGGTGCATGTAAAATCCGTCGTGGGTGCAAAATTCTCCAAGTTCCGTATCAATTATACTTCTGGAGTTGTCTAATCAGGTGAAGGTCCTGATGAAGGCTTTAAATTACAAGACCAACTCCTTTCTCTTTTTATTTATTTATTTTTTCATTTTTTTAATCAGCCAATATAACGAGGTTGGGCGGCAGCCGTGAACCGTCAAACAGAGAAACTGTGGCAAACTACTAGAGAACTCTACAGACATTATGTAATACATAGCGGAAACACAAATATTTAAACTGAATTATGTTAACTTCTCATAGCCTATATTAGCAACCATAGTCAGATTGAATACGGCCCGAAAGCAAGTCTTTTTTTCAACCCTTTCCTTATTGGATAACGTACCCAGAAACCCATAATTAATAACAATCTAGAACAGGCCAACACAGTAACTAAGTAACTTTCACCAAATAGCGTTGCAGCCAGTGCTAGCCCAAGGAGCTAGTCAGGTAGATCTCCGCTATGAGGAGATTACGCGAAGTTCGCCCTGCGGCCAGGTACACAAACTCGTTAAGCTGGACATAATGCCCGGCAGATAGGGGCCTGGTCTATGGTTTAATAATAATAATAATGGAAGACAACGTTTATATGCCTGGCCTTCCAGCTGCATTAGCCAAACTGAAGATTCGTATAACAGCAGACTTGGCAACTGTGGATGCAGACATGCTCGCAAAAGTTTGGGACGAATTTGACTAACTTATATCTATTTGCCGTGTATTCAAAGGTGAATATATTGAGAACCTTTAATTTGGTTTGTAAAAGAACTTTATTTGTAGCCATGTGATGTAAAATTAATCTTAAGTCTCTACTTTTATTATTGTTCATAATATACGTATTTCAAATCGGGTGATTCTTTTTGAAATACCGCGTATAATGAGATTTTATGCTACATTTCATCATATTATCCAAGTCGCTTCAATATTCCTTTTATTTTTTTAATCTGTATAATTAGTCACAGTTCATTAAAGTTTTCCTAGATACTGCATCGCAAACATTAATGAAATGAGAAACGAGCGCAAATATTTTCGTTTAATATGTAAAAGCATTTTTTTCTGTACTTATGATAGAAAATAAGTAATGAGTTGAAGATTCTTAACATTGTCTCGTATGAGAAAGAAAGTGTTAAATAATTCACTTCATTTTGCTTTCCAGAATATTTGGAATAATTGGAATATAAATATTTAAAGAAACATTAATATATACCCGAAATATTATTTTCAAATATTTGGAATTTTTAATATAGTGTACAGTTAGTAAGCTAATTTATCTTGACATAGTTTAGTTAAATATCTAAATAAAGATAATTTAATAGTGAATATAATTAATTTGTGAAATAATTTTAAGTGCCATTACAGTTTGATATTTAATTCATAATGTAAGTAATAAATAATCTTTACTTCAGTAAATTTTATGACGACTTTAATGATATAAAAGCAAGCAACTTTTAAGCAATTCATGTTCAACTGACCAATCAATATAAATAAAAGAAAGTTGTTTAACATTTATACGTTTGTATTCTATGTGTAGTGTCATATAGTGTTCGTTAATGTCTGCAAACTTGTTCCGGAATAAACTAAGACAGGTAGGACTAAGTCAGATTCTCATTATTTTAGTTATTTTATTCTTTTATTCAACTGGTGCTTCAATCGGAAAATATATTTCTTTATCAATAGAAAGTTTCTGAAAGGTCGTCACACTAAATAAAGTGCACATATGTAACTATAGATATTTAATATGTTTTAACTAACACTTTTACGGCATTATTTTAAACAATGATCTGGAGATATTACTGGTGGGAAGGGCGTTACAAATTTTATAAAATCTGGTAGCCAGCAAAAACTTCTATTCGCCAGTAAACAAATATTTAAACCCCAACCCCCATCTTTTATTTTCAAAAAGCACAAAAGATTCTTATGATAAACTAATTGAGAAAAAATAATAACAATCATAGTTTAGTATTATTAGTTACATAGTTTAGAATAGTAGTTAATTTAGAAAAATAATATAAACTAACAATCAAAATTACTGGTTAAAAAAAGAAGAAAACCAGTAAAGAATGAACTAAACCACATGTTCGGGAAATACTGATTTCCGAATGCTTCAAATGACAAGATAGTTGAATGCTACAAAATCTATATCTGATAAGGTAGAATGTTGAAATAGTAAGCAGGAAAATATTTTTTTCCTTATTTTCCGGTCGACGTCAGTCAAGTAAATCTGAATTTATTATTTTAAAAGTTGTATTTGATGAACTTATTTTTGCCAAATTAAAAATAAATGTCAAAAATATTTTTTCGTTTACAGAACAAAAGCTTAATTGCCAGATAGCAAAACCTGGTCGCCAGCATTTGTTAAGCCCTGCAACAAATAGCTTCGTTTGTATAGTGCTATAAACTATGTAACTATGTATGAATTTTTATCATATTCTACGCTTTACGTATGTCTGATGTAAAAACAAATACGTTATTTTAAAACATTCCATTATATGAAAGAGATCCTCTTGAATCCATTCTCCTCATTACACATAATGTATTAAACAATTAATTAATTATTATTCGATACCACATTAAAAACTGTTCTGAGCTTCATGGTAGATTTATAGGAAGGATATATTCCGTGATGGGGCATACGATAAAAAAATATCTGGTTACTTAGATTTCATGAACTTCCTTTATGTACACTGTGGTTTCATACTGTATTTAAATGTCCTGGTCCAAGTTATCATGTGGTACTTTAGTACTATTGTATAAATTGTTCAGTTTTTCAGGATAAATACCTTTTGAATTGCCCAAATAGGAGAAGATCGGGTAGCCCCGGACACTTGGATAAATAGCAAATAAAAAACGAATGAATGAAATTTCTGTCTTTATTTTATACTTATAAAATTACAAACTTATTTAATAATTTTAATTAAACATTGCTAATAATATCGAATTATTTAATGAAATATTACTGAAAATAGTTTGGCGTTTTTTTAAGGTGTTACAAAAAGCGGCGGTAGCCACGGACATATTAATCAATGGTGTCCTAATCTTTTTTTGGCCTTTCAAACATCACAATTATAATAAAAATCCGATGCATCTTCATGGGACTTCACACAACCTTCATTAATGTGACTTCACACAACCATCACATAACAATAAAAAACATTTTAGTGAAAAATTTACACGTTCTTAAAATAAATAAATGTTTTACTTCCTATATTTTAAAGAATAGGCCCATGAACATTTAACTCAGTAGCACTTCTTGCGTTTTTTATTCTTAATTTTTGAAGTTGAAATAGCGTCTCTGTAACATAGGTGCCATCAATCACTTGCACTGAATCCATGTAAAGACAGCACACAATTACATCACACCCCACATCACACCCCACATCACACCCCACATCACACCCCACATCACACCCCACATCAAACCCCACATCACACCCCGCAGTTAATTTACAGAAATAAATAGAAGAAAAATGAGAAACAAGAGTATATCCTTCACTCTACTCATAGATTTTTGCGCTTTCAGAATTTAAACAGGGCATTGTACAAACACCGACTTAGAATTATTGATGGACTTCGGAAAGTTTAAGATGAATGTGACAAAATACCTCTTGTGATACTAAAAAATGCATTATTTTCACGTAAATTACGGCGTAAAAAAGGAATTATAGGAAAATATGTTAAAACTGTTTGTTTGAAGTACAAAGAAATTTTGTAAAATTGGTGAACATTGTCATAGAAATAAACAAAACATTGCTTGAACAGCCTCTATATTACAATTTGCACAAACTGTATTTAGAGCAAATTAAAAGTACTTTTAAAATATTTACCTTATACCCAACAAAATCTACAGTATTATCAATCTCGATATTTTTGCGAGACTCGGAAAAAGAAATAGTTAACTGCGATTAAATTCTCATATAACATAATAAATTACTCTGATTAATACGTGTAATTGTACATTTTTTCAGATTTTTTTAATTTTTTTAGATTTTTTGCGCTGCATATGTAGTTTTTCTCTATGTTATTTATAATATTTTTTTAGTTAAAGCTTAGTAAAAATGATAAAATTGAAATTTAGTTAGAAATATTTTTATTTCACATTGTTCTAAATTGGTTGCATTTTCGCAGAAATCAGTGAATAAAGAAATCTCGTATTTCTCATTTTCGTTTATTTTTGCTTTTCTTAAATTTAATATTTTATATTTATAAAGAGAAGTATTTCTTATTTTACTCTTTTTGCTAGAAAAAATAAAAAAACAATTTTTAAAATTACATATTTTATTATCCAAATAATAAGGTATTTATAAAGTAATTTAAAACTCAATCTCTTCAGATTGATATTAACATGGGATAATGTAAAAAAAATGCCTTTCAATTTACTTTTTCTATTTTGTGAGAACGTTTTCAATATATTTTAATCCGGATTTGTGTCCCGTAAAATATTTTTCAAGGAACATTAATTCCATATTATGATTCATTCAATTTATTTATGGCTATGCTGTTTAAAATATAATAATGTCGAACGTTTCGCCATACATAAATCTAAAGTGAACCATTGTAGAAACTTTTTATTGATACAAGTGTTATAAAAAATTCTAAGATCTAAAAGTTTGCATTGAAATTCAGTTACAATATGTATGTATACATGATATATATATATATATATATAAATAATATATATATATATATATATATATATATATATATATATATATATATATATGTATATATATAATGCGAAAACCACATACCATACTTTCAATCCCAAATCTACTGAAACGGCAGAGAAAACAAACAAATAACCATAAATTTCGAACTAACAAAACTTTAAACAAAACTATAAACAGAAAAAACACAACCAATGGAGACAGGCTGCAGGGCTAAAGACCTGCATGCTGGGTTATACCGGCATTACACATGAAACTTCCCCCATGCCTGTCACAACCAAACTAACCGTAGGAAACATTAAACCAAGATGAAAAGAACGACTCAGCCGGACGAAGCTCCTTATAAAACCTACACTCACTTGGCGATATTTTAAATCGCCAAAAGGAGAGTATCGCTGTATTCTTTACCTTTGACAAAACTATTCACCAAACTATTTAACAAAGCAATAGGATAACTTTGAACCATTGCACCATGATAGAGATTTATTATGTCACTCATTATACTATCATGTTTAGAATTTAATTTTGTTATCCTAATTAAACTGTTGATAAATATATTTCTAAAAATTGAAATATGTACATTAGAATTAAAATTTAATATCTTGATTGTTTCAAATTTGTAATCATTTCTCTTATCGTAAATGCAAGTACGCAAGTCACCCCTCTCGATGTCGATAGCAAGGTCTAGATAATTTACATGTTTTGTGTTAGATGAAGTTCTCTTTAATGTCAAACCTTGGGGGTAATAATCAAAATTTAATTCACTGTTGGAATCGTTAATCTTTACCAACAAGACATCATCAATATATCTGAAACTTAAAAAATCCTTGTTTAATGTATCATTAACTTCGTATAAAAATAAATAAATATCTGCAAGTACCGAGCTGCAACTACCCCCCATAGGTATACCCTTAATCTGCTGAAACACATGTTTACCGTCAAATAAGTAATTTTCATTAACTACAAAATTAAATAAATTTATTAAATGATCCAAATCTTTACCCAAAGTATTGTAACGCTTAAAAATAAATATATAAATAATATATATATATATATATATATATATATATATAACGCTATATTTGACAATCCATTAAATTACAATTTTAGAAGAAAGCCGATGAAAGAGTTGCCAACTGTTCTGCTTTAAATTACCACTAAAATTTATTAGTAAATTTTGCCTTATTTAATTCCAGAGATATGTGATTAAATATAAAGGATTTTGCTATTATTTTTAATGGTAAAAAAAAAAATCTTAAAATTTTGCAGCTAAGTTACGATATCTTATTTTTCATTTTGTTTTAAAGTACTACAAACATTAATTTTTTATTTGAAATATGCTGTATTAAATGGGCTGTTTTTTTGTTTTTTTTTACTTTTCACGTTTTTATTATTATATTCACAATTAACATCGTGAATATAAATATCCCATTTTATAAATGTTGTAAATATATTTTACTATAATGTTCGAAATGAGGAATTATCATGCTAATTATTTCGGATATATAAGGTGTGACGAATATGTAGGGTGAAACACCCCTCAAATCGAAAATAAGAATATCCATATTATTAGGGACACTTTCGTCGTGTTCTGTAATAACCAATTAACCCTAATGCTTTGTTTCGTGCTCCTGTGTGTCACAATAAATTTATTCTCGAAGTTTGTCTCTCGGTGGTTTTGTTTCGTGTCATGGAGCAGAGAAGCAATTTGAAATTATCGTTTAAATTTGGTAAATCTGCATTTGAAAGTCATGCAATGCTGTAGCAGGGGTACATACTATGTGACCTTGAAGACTGTGTATGCGTTGTTTAAAAAGTTTAGTGAAAGCGTGGAAGACGAGCATCGGAGTGCGCGGACAGAGACAAACTTCGAGAGAGTAAGTGATCTAATGCAGCGAGATTCGCGATTAACCATTAGGATGTTGTCGGACGAATTAGATATCCTCTGGAAACTGTTTGGAAAATTTTGACACAGGATTTGAGGAAACGCAGACTGATGTTACACGAAAATTAGAAGCTGTACCATTCAAGGAGTTTTCAAGAGCTTTCAACTATTCGTACACATGTTGTCAGAGGTACGATGGGAACTAAATTGATGGATTGTAAACAGTTTTTATGTGAGGCCAACTCAATGTAAGACTTATTTCATCATTCAAACTACTTATTAGTCACACCTTGTATTTCTGTGATCGTGTAGTGCCATTAACATAATGAGGATCCATGTCTGCGGGCTTGGACGTTTCAGAATGATTTCATGTGTTTAAAAGCGATTACAGACTACCACACATGTTGATGTACCATACGTATTATAATATTACTTTCAGAATTTACTTTTTAAGACTTTTTCTTTTATATTAATTTTAAAAATTGTCACAATTAAGGTATCCAATATTTTTAATTCTTCTTCTAGGTATCCGCTACCGCCATTAGTACTTTATTTCCAACATGCTACTTCATTTTTCAAAGCTCACGTTTTGTATGCACTATTCTATCTTTATAAAAATAATTTGAAACTGTAAAAACGTATTATGTAACCGACTTCCAAAACGAAGGAGGTTATACAAATTGTTTGTATCTTTCTATTTCCATGCTTAATTCTTCAACGGATACTTCGATTTTTATACTTTTTTTATTCGTCATTGCAGATTGTCTCATTACAATGTCATAGAGATGTAACAATAATTTACTGGTCTGTCTGTATTTTTTGTGGTGTTATAAATTTCAACTTTCCTAAAAATTGATCAATCTTCACGAAATTTGTAAATGATTTTAAGGTAATCAATACGAGTTCATTGTTTAAAAAAGTCGTAGTATCATCTATAGTTCCTTTACAGGGACGCGTCAAATCTTGTAATTATATTATTATCAACTGCGCTTCAAAATGAGCGATATTTTTAACAAAGGAAATTGAATTGAATTAAATTAGTGACGTCAATCGGGACAGTAACACGATTTTAACAGAAAGCGATTCCGCCCGTGAGTCCAGTTGGATAGACGATAGCTTTTTATTTCTTCTTTCGTAATCAAGACTCTAATAGTGTCGTGTTTGGCATGGATTATGCCTACTGTGAATAGGGGTAAGCCCTTTTTTCAAAATATAAACCGCAATATTGTGTCAGCTGGAAAACCATATATTTCAATTTAAATGAATTACTCATGTTCATTTTACTACATAAATATACATATAGATATAATTATTGTGAATTATCTTATAACTATTTAAACAAATTATAGAAAATTGCTTTTTTCACTTAGCATTATCATAATGTGCTTTCATTTTCGGACTGGTTTTAGATCAACAAATTTTTTTTTCCGATTCGTATCATGTTGAAGTGCAGAAGGTTCAGGTCAGTTTTCTGGCCAACGATTTTTACGGGTTGGATTGGATTTCAGTTTATCTTAAAATGGAATTCTGTGTAGTGACGGGTATAAAAACCTATGCAGGATTACAATGTGGATAATAAACAGTAAAGTATTCCCGCAAAAACGCGAATGTAAGAAACAAGCGCCTAGTCGGTTTTAATTAAATATTACTCTTTTATTTAGTCCGAAATTTTTTTGTATAAACCAAAATATAATTAATATTTATTTACAACATAGTTAAAGACAATATGTAGGATAAATGATTGTCCGGAACACTATCACTTTAATACTTTGAACTTCAGATGCATCACTCGACAATGTGACATTATATATTTCATCATTTATTAATTACGTACAGTCTTGCGGTAATTACGTACATACTTACTTAATTACTTACTTACTGTAATTATGTACTGTCTTGCATAATGCCAAAAATCACTTTTGTACAGATTCTTATATTTGGAAGTCGAATTTTCGTCTTTTGACGCATTGTTTAACCGAAAATTATCTTGGTACATAAAGGGATATGAACGTGTGAAAATGATATTTAAATTCTTGTAGCAATAATTTAAAATTATTAATAAAAATAATAGTTCATAAAAGTGAAATTATTATCCAGATATACGCAGTATTATTTAGGATATTCTGGTAGCTTTGTGCATGTAAAAAAAACGATCAGGCGTAAAATTATTATGAAGTAAATACTAAACGAATAAAATTCTGTATTTCCTTGGAGTTTTCTTCTGAATACCGATAAAAAAAAATTATCCAGATTAGATTTTCAATTTACTTGTATATTCAAATTATTCTGTTCTGTAAACGCTTTACTTTTGTTGTATTTTCTCTAATTTTCTCAACCGTTCTATACTTCTTTAGGATTTTTCTATACTCTTCTGGACTTTTCTGTAACTCTTTTTTTCTGTAAAATAATTGTAATTTGTAAATTTAAAATGAGGAAGAATTTTACTTTGTTAAAAAAAAAAAAACATTGTATCTCTATTTAATGAATTTCAATTGTTGGTTTTTAATTATGTTAATTATATTTAGAATTGAATCGGTGATTTCAAAAATCATATACAACTATTTTTTGAGAAAATGCTTTTTTTCTGTTTACAAACGTGTCCTAGCCATAGGTCATCATGGAGAGACATGTACAGACAAAACATACATATCATTATTTATCCGTTGCCAATAATTTTTTGTTTATAACAAAAACAATATTAGTCAATCACAATGCAATATATATTATAATTGCCAACAACAGACATAAAAGAAAATAAGATTAAATGCTATGGTTATTATGACTATAAAATGTATTGAATATGAGGCATAAGCGATAACATAAGGATTGCATATCTTAAATACTACTATTTTTAAATAATTATTTTTGAGTAAATTAATTGCAATATTGTGCAATTTAAGAAGGCGGATACTACTATTCGGAAATTGTGGTATTCAAAATACATAATAAGTGACTTCTATACATTTAAAAATTAGTTTAAATTTTAAGAGTGATACGGTGTATACAGAGTGCAATATGTTGTCTATCGAAGACCATTAATTTCTCAATCGTTGGACGTAGACATATAGTTCCAATTACAAAAACATTTCAATCGAAGGAAATATTCTTGTTGTTGAATTGTTTAAAGTAAAAAATCAATTTTATAAATCTTATAAAATTTAACTTTTATACGGTCCCCCAATCTCTATAGTTATATTTATTAAAAGTTTACACATATCATAACAGATATAACACAAAAAGTTTGACTTCTCTAATAGAAAAAATTTACACACTTATTAAATTTCAAAGTTTGAGATTTTTGCACGTGATTTTGACTTTCGTTGAGGGATCAGTTAAAAAATGAATTAAAGTAATTGGAGAACGAAATCAGGGTGTAATGTCGTTTTTACAGAGAAAATCACTTTCAGCCGGTATCGCCGAATCGGGGTATCACCAGAGAGGGTTATTTCATCTAAAAATAATTTGACGATAAGTGGTCGTGTACAAAGAGAAAAATGAATTATTGAAATTAAACAGAAAAACAAATATCAATTTATTATCATGTCAGAAAACGGTCTACTATAAAAAGTGAATACATTAAACTTTGTAATCTACTAGAGATACTACTCAAAGTGTTCTCCACTGGTTGCAGTACCCAACTAAATGCGTGACAGTACTGAGTCCTGGACACGTTGGAGCATAGCAGGTGTAACTATGCGACAAGCAAGCATGATGCGCTGTTTCAGATCAACCAAAGAAGTAGGCTGAGTCACATAGAACTGTGCCTTGATGTAGGAAAGGCAACTCTTCATACCACTCACGTACCGTGTTTTGTAGTAGGTTCAGGTAACAATCGCCCGATAATGCCCATCGTGGAAGATGGTTCCAACAATGTGGTTTCCCCCTATACTGCACCGCACATTCGTTGACCAGCGTTCCCTGGTGTCGTACTGTGCGGGCGATGTGGGTGTTCTCCAGAGACCAATAATGCACATTGTGCTCGTTCACAATGCTGGCGTGTATAAACGTTAAATAATACAAATGAACGACGGATTTCCCTCTAAGGGGTTGAGCCTGAATTTACAATAATCAAATCGTTGTGCGTGGTCACCCAGACTCAATTATTGCACAAGTGTCGGTTGGTATGGATGCGCACCATGTCCATGTAACAAACGCGAGACATACTGACGCATGTATCCACTTGTCTCACTTCTGCCGTGATCAGTCGTGGATTTAAAAGAGCGAATGCCAGCACCTCCTCTGGTGTCTCCCGAACATTGCTCCTTGCCCGTATACTTTTTCTGTGCCCTGGTGCAACAGAGCCGGTCTCTCTAAGACGGTGCAATGCATCAGTTATAGTTTCATGCGTTGGATGACAGTTCCTATGGAAACGTTCTGAATAAACCCTTGCAGCTACTCTGGCATTCCTTTGACATTCACCATAAATAAGTACCTTTTCGGCATATTGCGTGTATGTGTAGCATTTCATCACGATCGCAGCGCTGACTAGCATGCCCCCTGCTGCGGTACTATTGTAATTTTCTTAATCCCGATTTTAACATGTGTTATAGCTCGGCTGGTCGTTTGAATCCCGTTGTCATTTATCTACTCTTTAGTGAGTATCTTTTATTTTCCGGTTGTCGATTCTACCTACTTTGCCTTTTGAATGTTGTTCGACCCCTAAAAGTTAGCTTAAATGTTTAGATGTAATAACCCTCTTTGTTTATACACTTATTTGGCGATACTGACTATACGTGGTTTCGCCGTAAAAAGGATGGTGCACTATGATTTCGATCTCGAATTAGTTTAATTCATTTTTTAACTGGTCACTCAATGAAAGAGAAAATCTTGTGTATAAATCTGAAATTTTGAAAATTAAAAACTCTGTCAATTTTTGTAGTACAGAATACTAACTTTTTGTGTTATATCTGCTATGATATGTGAAAACTTTTACTAAATATAACTATACAGATTGGGGGACCCTATAAAATGTTAGATTTCGTATTTTTTTACAAAATTGATTTCTTACTTTAAACAATTCCATAACATGAATATTTATCTCATTTGAAACGTTTTTGTAATTGGATCGATATGTCTACAACCAACGGTTGAGAAATTAAAGGCATAATGTTTTCTAAATGTTTTGATGATTGGTTTTATTTTAGGTTAGGCGATTTTAACGTAGCATGTTTGAGTTTAATTATATCGAAAATATATTTATTACAATGCTCTTGAGTAATTTACCACATTAGGTGAAGATATACGATTGAAATTCAATATGGAAATGCCTTATATTACAGTGACAGTTTAGTATCTGTAGCATTGGACGGAAACCTTATTAATTATGAAGAGAATGATATGATTCGTTTATCATTAGAAGCTATATGAAATTAACAAATATTGCATCGGATTTCATTAAAGTGGTATTTCTAGATAAAATTATTTTAACAGAAAGAATACATATTTAACAAAGGCCTAATGACATTTAGGTACATTTATCTGTAGGAAATGCTAAGAATAGTGAGATATATGACGCTTTATAGCAAATAAATTGTTTGATGTAATTGAAATATACTACGATAAATAGTACATTTTTTTGTGTTTAAGGAATTGAAATAAAAACGATTATATTTGTTGTTTTTGTCTGTATATTTATTATTAATTAATTAATCAAATATTTAAATAATAACATATTGCATATTCCCATTGAAGTGTATAATCAATAAAATAAATAATTTTATTTAAAAAATCCAATGGTTGTAATTTAGAAAATCATTCTTCAGAATATTTCCTCAAAGATTGCAAAATGATACTTAAAAGATAAAAAGAATCAAGGAATCTAAATGTTTAGATTTTGCAAATGATGTCCTAATTTAAAAAAATAAATTACAGATAATATTAGCTTCATTGTATGGGGAGAAACACATAATGTTAACTTCTGTAAAAACTTAATGAAGGGATTTTTTTCGAGCTAAAAACAGATCGAGCTTTTCTTTTTACAGATTTTATTTTTAAGCTTTCTAAATATATATTTTTTTAATTGTTTTTAGGTTAATGCAAATTTCATTAACATATTTCAATTAGTACATAATTAGCATGTATAAGTGGCATGTATAATAATAAACATGTATAATAACATTGTATTATTAAAGTGATAAACATATAATATGACGATATGGAGATATACCTTAAGACGGATAAGGTATACCTTAGTATGATTAGTACTTGAAAATATCTGACATTATGAAACTTCTATTGAGTCTTTTAAAATGTATTGGGGAAATTTAGCCTTTGTAAATATTTCTAAATGTACCATAGTTTCCTTTTCCTTTTTTTTTTTTTTTTTTTTTTTTTTTGAGAAACACATATATACATAGATTATATAAAGTACTTGCGTGCTTTTATGTGTTTAAAATCATTAAAAAAATTATACGCTTGAAATATAGATTAAATTGTATGAATATCATTGCAAGTTTTGTACGTGAAATCAATCAAATTGCTATTACTCATAACACGTGTGAAGTAATAAGATGTAATTGCATGATTTAATACATAATGTATTTTTACATATTGTCAGAGACAAGAATGTTGGAATCCAGGTTAACAGAAGAGAAAAACTATTATTTAGAGCATATGTACACAATTGTTAAAGTTAAATAATTAAACGTTGGTTCTATAAAACAAAAAAGAACAAATGCACAATTGCACAATTGCATAAAAAATTATGCACGCGTGAAGCAGATTGTTTTCTGTTTGAATATTAAGTGCATAAGACTTACATAATATTATAAGCGTAAATCTCTAGCAGATACAGTTGTATTTTAAGATCTACTAAATAAACTTGCTCTTAAAATTTAGATGACACTTTTGAATGAAAATAACTTACAAATTATAAAATTTTTAATTTTTCTAAACCTAAGTATAAAAAAAGCGCCAAATAGGAAATTTATCAATTTGAAATTATTGCAAAATATTTCAACTTAAATGTCTTGCAAAAGTATTTGATTGTAGACGACGAAACAGAAGAAATAGGATCAACATCATCTCTAGCGGCCACTTACTTATTAACCGTCATTGAGCCCATAAAAGAAGGCAAAGATCGATTTTGACTACATTGCTAACAAAGACACAATGAAAGTTATTTACTATGCAAAGACATCAACTGTTAAATGGAAGAAGGCGTCGACTTTCAAGTACCGATTCAGACTCATTTTTCTAGCTTCTATGCCACATGAAACTGTGTATAACAAGCTTCAGCGATTCAAAAACATTGATGACAAGAAAGGATCGTCGTTTGAGAAATACCGAGAAATTTATTATATCATCAAGAAGGAGTTTCAGGCATATCTCTTTGAAAAGAAACGCATTTATGACTTGTCATTCTCATTTGGGCTCTTCGCTCGTCGCCAAAGAACTGAATACCAAGGCATCTAGGACGTGTATTCAAAAGTTTAAAACCATGAATCGAGTTGTGAGTCGTAAGATCTCTAGCGTCTAAACTCGCATTAATTTAAACAGGAACGGAAAATCATGCGTCAAGCATAGATTATTAAACACTTTCCAACATAGCCAGAAAACTGTAACGAAACTTCACTATTAAATAACCTGAAAGAAGATATGTAAGTAAGCAGTTTAGAAAACATATACCACATTAAAAAATACAGTTTTCGAAGAAACTGTTTCCATCCTTGGAAAGTCTTTGTAAAATTATTTCAAGACTACATTTTAGTCAATGAATTAAATGTTTTCCTCATGACTAAGAACAAAGTCCTCAAGATTCAATCACTGATACTCTATCAGTTCGCATCAATTGAGTTCATCACTATCTTCAAGTATGGATTTGCCAAAGAATGCTCCATTGATAAAAGTGAATGTTACGTCACCATGCAGTCTACAGTTTTAAAATTCAAGAAATGATGGAGGTTTATTTTAAGTACTTCGTCGAGTTATCTGCAGAAGAAGCCTCTGCTCTTTGTCCTCACTGGGAAAAATGTTTTTGCTTTACTCACTTCTTCGAAAAGAGCAATGAATCAGAAACTCAAAAACTTATTATCCTCAATGTATAGCAGTGTAAATACCTTAATTGACCTTATATCATGCATATTCTTTGACATCAACTGTCTTTAAATAAAGGAAGTTTTGAACTTTGATGCGACCCTTGTCAATATTAAAACACTATAGCAGATATCCGAGGTATCAAATTACTAATCCCAATGAGACGAATCAAATGAGCCGTAAAAATGAAAATTCATCGCCAATCAATATGGTACCTTTACTTATAAGTACATTTTTTCAGATCCTAATGGTCTCCCAAATGGTCCGCTTTTTAAATACTGGTATTTTCTTAAATTTCTCTTGCAAACTTTGTACAAACCACCTTCGGAGGTAAATTTTTGCGGAAATGTTGTAGAAACCTACCGTGAAATTTTCTGTTAAAAAATATTGGTATTCAGTTGGCGGACCATTTGGAAGCCCTGCATGCAAATGAACTGTTTAAAAATTTTTAACTGTCAAGGCCTTCCCAAACAGCAAATAATTTTACGCTGAACTTCGGCCAAATGTCCCAACCCGACTCCTGTTTCGTCCAGGTGACCTCACTCCCCGGCGTTGGCAGAAAGGCTTTTTGTCCGGCCGGTAAAGCGCCTCTCAATCGTTGAATCACGACTAATATTGAATCAGTTTTGAAGCTTTTGCGTATTAGTTGTCGATCATTTGATCACTTGGTAAACTTTTGCCGAGTGCAGTGTGACATCATATGATATTTTGCCGATTAGTTAGCGATATCATACACAAAATAATTTACACAAATATCAGAAAATATCCGAAATTATAAACTACAAATTAGTTGCTGTAAATGCATATTTTAAATTATGAATTAGAAAATACTGAGTTAATAAAGTAATTTTTTTTAGAAATTATTTAGGTATAATTTTGGAAATTACAAAAATTCATTGCTAATACTGTAATTAAACGAAATAGGACGTTTAAAAAATAATGATATAGTTTTTTAGACTTTTTTTTCTGAATTGTTTTATACATAAATAGATTGTATTTTTCCACTAAATAGAGAGTAATTAAAATGTATGCTTTATTTAAAAGTTAAAAAAGAAAACTGAAAACGTGTTAAACAATGGGAGTTTTACACCTGGGAAACCATGTAAGTGAGAATATATATATTTTTTATTTTTTAAATATCTAAATAAATGTTTTAATGAATACTTTGTTCAGTTACTTATCCTAAATTTAAAAAAAAGCATAATATTACATTTCTTTCTATTTAGAGAAAACAAAGATGATGTACTCCTATATAAAATAATTTACATCATAACGTTTAGAAAAAAAAAATCTCAAAAACTATCCCATTTTTTTTAAATGTCCTATTTCATTTAATTGCAGTTCTAGCGATGCATTTTCTTAATTCCCAAAATTACTTCTAAATAATTTCTAAAAGAATTACTTTATTACTAATTCATAATTTTAAGAATGCATTTAGAGCTAATAATTTGTATCTTATAATTTCGGATATTTTCTCATATTTGTCAATATAAATCAATAAAACAGCAAGTATTTCTAACCACTTATTACAAGTATAAAAGTAATGGTATTAAGTTCAATTTATCACACACCGTACATTTTTAATTATGAAAGACTATAATAATTATAATAAAAAAATAAGAAACCCTTTAACCTTTTAGATTTTTTTACATCACTATGGGTAAAATTTTAACAGATGGATGTTTACTGATTTGTGTATAAAGAATTTATTCATACCAAGAAACATATTTTTCTTTCTCTATATTTTTGACTTGCACTGCCTTACCCATGAACCTCTATAGAGGTTCTCTATAGACGAACCTCTATAGAAGGACTTCTAACACAATAGTGATAACATCGTGTCGAGACTTCGGCACTAAATGTCAGCTGCACAGCTACGCGCACGGTTTTGCGCAGCTGGCCAGAATCCGTGCTGCAGCAGCGCCCATGGTTGTCACTGTCAGTGTCAAACGGTGAAGCAGACGAACTAGTGACGTATGCAGAATCCGTCTTACCACATGCAGTCACCACTATTTGAGACTTTTTTCGAGGATCGATTTCCTTCTTGGAAAGGCTATTTCGTTAGAAGTCCTGGTATAGAGGTTCATGGCCTTACCATTTGTTTGTTTACACGTGCGGTTTGGTGTGTCCTTGAAACGTGAAAAGATTTTTTGAGAGGTTGTGAGATAAAGATGTTAAAAGATATTGGTGTGTTTATGGCATGTGACACATTGTACTGCTTGGAGGGGGATTATTGCTGAGACAATTACGCTCCCCATAAAATGATTTAACTTCGGTCGTTTATTGATTTCGGGCGACGACACTCTTACAGTATGTGTCGATTAATTTTTTCCAATACTAATCTGATTTACTGCTTACGTTTGCTCTTGGTTTACAAATAGAGAAATAGACAGTTATTGCCGAGAGGATATCGTGTGAATTTTTCTTTACGATTACCGTTCATTTAAGTACAATTCTATAACAGGCCAAAATTTAGGCGATATCTCTTGCTGTAGGGGTTGTTTTAAACTATACTTATTACCATTTTTTTGTGAGAAATTTCTCACGAAGATCTTTGTATAAAATAACTTCACTAAAATTCTGTATTTTTTATTATGTTTAAATCTCTAGAATAATTTTATCTTTCATATTAAATGTCAATTTGTTTTGGTATTATAAAGAACTAAACATATGAAAGTAATGTGTGATTTTAAACATTTACAAACATAGTTGAAAGTGTTTGTAAATTTGGTTTCTCTGTCAGTCTATCTACTTATCTGTCTGTCCATCTGCGCTCTAACTCGCGTAAATAAACTCGGATTGTCCTGTAATCTATAATATATTATATAAGTGTACTGTGACATGTTGGATATTGAAAATGATGTGCGTAACATTATTATTTCATTTACAAGGTTACTCAAAATAACTCCGTTACATTATGTCTGTGGGGAAAAATCGTTTGTGGTGTGTTTTAATTGTGTTACATTATTACAGGCATAATGGTATTGATATATATCAGTCAGATGCACTACATGTTTACTGCAGAATATTATGATCATAGTATTTATTGCTCATTTACAGGGACACACAAAATAAATCGGTTACTCAATATTGATCTTGCGTTTTGAATTGCTGTATGCGTTTTGAATTTAATTAATTCTTCATAAGATAGAGAAAATAATATATATAAAAATTGTATTATTAAATACTATTTATCTGTTGATTAATATTACTTCGTGTGTATAAATTCTATAAATCTTATAATAGAAGGCTACAAAAGAAAATTCGAGTGCATTTTCTGTTGTTATGGCTTAATTCTTTAAATACCAAGCTTATAAAAAAATGAATGACCTTAGAATCACAACAAAATAGCCCAAAATACTGTTTTATTCATTCCCTCTTTTTCACTTGTTAGGTAGTGGAAATTACCCTACTGAGTTCTTCCTTTATTCAAATTTCGACCAGTGTTATACCCATATGTGTATCATTGCTCCAGTTACTGAAAAAATCATGCTTTTCTTTCTGTACTGTCCAGAAATGTCAAGACATTACCCCATCCATCAGTGACAGAGACCACCCCCTTGGCAGCACCCCGACCCATTTAAGGGGAAAGAAAAACCTTTCAGCTATACAGATCTATTGTGGGTTTCACAGAATTAAGATGATTTCGACTATTGCAGGATTCAAAATGTTAAGTGGAATATTAATTTGTGTTACGTGTTTTCTAATTTTCTATAGATTTTGCATGTAGTTGTTGTATATATACAAATCTATCTATAGCTATAATACTGCACAAATGAATTTGGATCTTTTTCAAACATAGACAGTAACAGCTGAAATTGGGATTTCAAATAATATGTACTTTTTCCAATTTATTTATCAATTCTTCATCATTTACCATACTAAACAGTGAAGTTTTGATACAGTATTCTGAATTTGTTAGAAAGTGTTTCATAATCTATGCTTAACGCATGTTTTTTTCTTGTATTGGCATGTACTAATTTAGCATAAATCTGATATGACACAGGTATTTCAAATTTAACATAAATGTCAAAATAAAACAAAATATTTTATGTTTTTTAATAAATTGAAATATGCATACATGTTTTTTTAATGTACAATGTAAAACAGCCACGAATTAATATATAAAATAACAACTTCCGAGTAAACCACGATTTTGATAAATGTTCATTATCTTGAGAAACCTCAGACATAATTATATTTTTAATATTTAAAGACAAATGTATAAAGCAAAATTAATTTTGCTGCATTTGAATTTCGGAAACTTTTCCGAGGTTTATAGTCGGAATATAGTTATAATCGGGATATAGGTTTTTCGGATGCTATCAGGTTTCAAGTAAACATTATCATGTTAAAAAAACATGTTTTACCGAGAAACATGATAAATTAACGACATTAGAATTAGCATTAACATTAAAATTAATATTATTATGTTATTCTTGCAAATATAAATTCAATTACGCAGCTGAATATATGTAATTAATAATTAAGAGAATCCTAAAAACCTAAGAGAAACTCCGGTTTGAAAAAGCTGATTACTTGTACTATATGTTTACAGTACAGTATACATATAGTACTTGTACTGTATACTATAATATACTCGGAAACGTTTTCAAAAATAAGTGGCACCAAAAGAAACTTTGTTCGTAGAAATGCTTCTTTAAATCTGGAAAATACATTGGTTTCTGAGATTTCTACAGATAAATAACTCATTTGGAATCACGAGTATATTCTAAAAGTAATTGTATGTTTTCGCTGGTGGTTCTATTGTATTTTCGTATATTTAAAACAAAGTGTAATAAGCATTTCTTTTTGAAACTTTTCCTGTCTTAATCTATTTTATTGCTATTTCAATAAAAAGATTCGATACATACTTATTCGATTACTTTGTATTTAATTTGAAGCAAACTGCGCTAAATTATGTGGATTGCGTGGGCTTGCGGAAATATGTGCGCATTACGTTAATTTACCATATTTATAAATTCAAACTAATAATTACTATCTAAAGCTTTTTGCATTAGTAGCTGTTTAATATGTAACAACATTTCAATACATGGAGATACCGGGCGCCGATATACCATTAGTAATATATGTAGCACTCTGTTATTTAGACAATAATTTCTTATCTTACAACAATGAAATGCAATTTGATATGCAAATGTGGTATCATTAGTTAGGCAGATAATTCTCTCAGAAATTAGATGGTTACTATGAATCAACAGTGAGTATGTGTATAAATAAACGCTGTACGTTAATCATTAGAAATGCTTATTAAAGGTATTAATTTTCATGAATACATCATATTGAATTTAACCGGTCATGTCTTTTGTGATTCTGAAAATCTTTTTAAAAAGTGATATTATATAATAAATTGCAATTGTTGAATATAATTCGATTCTTTATTACATTTCTATGGATTTTTTCCTGCAAAGATTTTGTTGACATGGAAAATACATAATTGTTGAAAGAAGTGTGGTAATACATACCGGGTAGTTATAATATAAATATCTCTATTTGGAGCTCTCTGTAGCTTGAAGGAATAACCGGAATAATACCAAAATCTGTACACATACTATTCGAGAAGGGGGAAAAGAATGGAAAAATAAAAATTAAATAATTGCACTAATCGCCAACAGATAGCACTTTTCAGTGTGAAATGTAATATGTAATCTTGTGCACCGTGGAGGTATCGCAAACCTGAATGACTTTACCGCATATCACAACGTATGTGAAACATCACTCTTAATGCGTTACATTCCGCAGTTGAGCAAGTCGTGCACCGCCTGGATTGTGTCCTCCAGCACAATGACCATGTGAAACCTGAACATGATCCGCACCGCTATGCAAAAGCGTAACCACATCCACTGTGACATTTTCCAATAAATTAGATGTGGCATCCAGTTTTCCGCATTATTTTTTTGTTCTTGTATGACACATTACATTTCACACTCTGTCTCGGTAATTATTACAATTATTTTTTATTGTCCCATTCTTCTTCCCCCTTCTCGAATAGTAAGTGTACCGATTTTGGTTTCATTCAGATAATTCCTTCGAGCTACAAAGAGCTACAAATAGAGGTGCTTATATTATAACTACCCTGTATATAAAGAGACGCAGTGATCTGAAGAACGTCTCTTAATAATCTCCGAAAGGTCAAAAACTCGTTTCTCCCCTTGTCCTTCTTTGACACCAAGGTGTGTAAGAAGTAATATCAGAATTCAGGCGAAACAGGGGGTTTCTTAAATAGAGTATGCTTATTAGAGAAAATGAATTCACTGCAGTGTTGCTGTCACATTTGAATCGGTGATTCTAGGCTCTTGTTAGATGAATATAGACTGAAATGAATATAGAATGAGACTTCTTCTCTGCAATTTTAAAATTCTTTAATTATTGCTATTATAAAATGTTTTATAGACACTAAAATTGAGAGCACAAATAATGAAATATATAAAAATAATAATAAAACAAGAATAATACAAATATATAAACACTATTTCAATTCTCCTGACTTTTAAAACCTACAAAGTGATTCATGTAACATTTTTATATACCACACTGTTTAATGTAAATTCTAAAATAGAAATAACTCAAAGCTTCCCTTATATATGATAAGTTATATAAACGTAACCAGAAATATAAATCATTAATATTATTGGGTGTTAAAAATGTGTCAGAAAACAGAGAATTAAAATAAAAATTTAAAACGTTAATTTTTTTTTTTTATTATTTCTTATTTTTTACTCAAAGTGTAATAATTTTTTTGTGTCAACAAAAAGGTTTTTCCCCTTCGATAAGTGTAACTTGTATTAAGATAAATTGGATACTTCCCCAATTGTTACTGGACTTATTACAATCAAATTTATCTTTTATTTTTCAGAAATATGTTGCTATGTGTAATTTCTATTATATTCCATTTCCTTTCAAACAAAAGAGTGAATTCTCGACATAGTGCAGATTTGGAAAGCGATGACGTTCACAGTTTATAAATGTCTATCAAAAGAATTAATAAAATTTAAATGCACTTGTTTCCATATAATTTAGACCACAAAAAATCAATATGCAATTACATAAGAAATGTGTGCGAAGTTTACACTACTCATTTAACACCCTATGTTGATGTATTGTATTTTGAATCAAAGAATATTGCTTGCGTACATGGTTTTAACTGCATCAAGAACTGTTTCGATTAATTAACAACAACAAAATCAAAACTTTATAACAATTTCGAACATATTTGAAATGCGTTTGACTTCTTTTTGGCTGGCAGTCTGTCTCACCATTCTTTAACTCGCGGAATGGAACATGGATCACCATGAGCTTGGTATATGTTAGTGAGGTTTACAATAGAACATTCCTAATTGAAAGTGGAATTTTGAAATTTATAATTCATTTGAAGTGATACTGAAAATAGTTCCTTTATATTTTAGAAAATTTATTTTTAATTAAAAAAAGCAACTTTTGTGAAAGTCTCAAAATCATAGCTTGAAAATTCTGTAAATTATCGTCGATAGAATAAGCTCGAAATCCGTTGTTCCCAAAAGGGAGCAAAAATATGAGGGGTTGTATCCAAATATAGTTGTACGTGCAATATTGTGTACGCTATCTTGGCACTAATCAACAGATATTTGATACAGCCCCTTATCTTTTTGCTTCTTTTTGGGAAAAATGGATTTCGAGCTTATTCTATCGACGATAATTTACAGAATTTTCAAGCTATGATTTTGAGACTTTCACAAAAGTTGCTCTATATACTTAGCTAATACATTATGTATATTATATTTTGATTGCATTCGCGCATGCGCAGAGAAAGATATTTTAGTATACCTGCTCATATTTCATCCAATTTTTATTTTTTTTTTAATTCTGATTGCAGAGTATTAAGTAGAATGCTGATTGTCATATTTTTTGAAAAGAACTTTTTTTTATATTAAAAACCTTGCAAATTATAAGCAAAAAACGAATCGAAATTTGGGACTGTTTTTATAAAAACCTTAATTTATCTACGAGTATACATGCTATCCTCATAAAAATGAACACAGTATATTAGAATAAGAAACTTATTAACTATCTCGAGTTTGAACGCTTTTGATACATTAGTTTTTACAGGGTTATCAAAAGATATTCGTGCTTTTTCAATTTGTTGACAGTCCCCTATGGGCTTTCGGGAAAACATCTTTACGGAAATATATAACTTATACTATACTGTTTATACACCTGCAGTTTCAGGTTAATTCCTCATGTATTTTTCTAGATATTGCTCTTTTCAGCATTTTTCATGAGTGTTCCTATTATTTTGCCCACCCCCTGTATATATATATATATATATATATATATATATATATATCACTGGCGCCCGGCTATCCGAAAAGTACCTTTTTTTTATTCAAATGCAAACTACATTAATGGCAATATACTTCTATTTACTTCTACATATATGAAATTTCGTAACTCGAGTTCTGCTGAATGGATTTTCGTAGAACTTAAACTGTAAGATAATTTTTCAGGGAAGGTTTTATTTTATAACATATCGTTCTGCATAGCTTAGTTATAGAATTATTCTGGAAGTTTTATAATCAGATCAATCCGATTATGAAATATTAGCCTTTTTAAAAGATTTTGCCGAATGGATTTCGATGAAACCGACACTATTAGATAATTTTCTAGGGAATGTATTATTATACGAGCAAATCTTGTGTGTGGTTATATGTATATATGCAAATTTTATCTTAAAAACGGCTCTAACGATTTTGACGAAATTTCGTATCCTACAGTTTTGGGGCACCAGAAAACCATTGGGCTAGGTCACATGTTCGAGAAAATTCGATTAGTGGGTTATTTTGGGTCATTTTGGGTCATGGTCTAGCTAATTGTATCTAAAAAATGGTTCAACGAATTTTGACGAAATTTTGTATCCGACCATTTTCGTGTATGGGAAGACTATTGGGTTGGGTCACATGTTCGAGAACTTTAGATTAGTGGGTCATTTTTGGGTCAACGCGGGGCAAATTAATTTTATCTAAAAAACGGCTCTAACGATTTTGATTAAATTTTGTGTCCTACGAGTTTCGAGCAGGATAAAATCATTGGGCTAGGTCACATGTCAGAGAAAATTCGATTAGTGGGTCATTTCTTGGTCATTGTGGGTCAAGATCTAAACAGCGGCTCAATTTACACTAAATTTTGCATCCAATGGTTTTCGGGCACGACAAGACTGTTGGGCTAGGTCACATGTTCGAGAAAATTCAATTAGTGGGTCATTTTGGGTCATTTTGGGTCATGGTCAAGCTAATTTTATCTAAAAAACGGTTCAAACGATTTTGACGAAATTTTGTATCCGACTATTTTCGGGCACGAGAAGACTATTGCGCTGGGTCACATGTTCGAGAACTTTCGATTAGTGGGACATTTTTGGATCAAAGCGGGTCAAATAAATTTTATCTAAAAAACGGCTCTAACGATTTTGGTTAAATTTTGTATCCTACGAGTTTCGAGCACGATAAAATCATTGGGCTAGGTCACATTGTTCTAGAAAATTCGATTAGTGGGTAATTTCTGGGTCATTGTGGGTCAAGATCTAAAAAGCGGCTCAATTTACACTAAACTATGGAACATTTTATCTTATAAACGGCTCTAACGATTTTGACGAAATTTTGTATCTTACTGTTTTGGGGCATCAGAAATCCATTGAGCTAGGTCACATGTTCGAAATAATTAGATTAGTGGGTCATTTTTGGTCATCATATGTAAGGGTCAAGTTAAATGTATCTAAAAAACTATTCAAATGATTTTGACTAATCTTTTTATTCTACCACGAGAAGACTATTGCGCTGGGTCACATGTTCGAGAACTTTCGATTAGTGGGACATTTTTGGATCAAAGCGGGTCAAATAAATTTTATCTAAAAAACGGCTCTAACGATTTTGGTTAAATTTTGTGTCCTACGAGTTTCGAGCACGATAAAATCATTGGGCTAGGTCACATTGTTCGAGAAAATTCGATTAGTGGGTAATTTCTGGGTCATTGTGGGTCAAGATCTAAAAAGCGGCTCAATTTACACTAAACTATGGAACATTTTATCTTATAAACGGCTCTAACGATTTTGACGAAATTTTGTATCTTACTGTTTTGGGGCATCAGAAATCCATTGAGCTAGATCACATGTTCGAAATAATTAGATTAGTGGGTCATTTTTGGTCATCATATGTAAGGGTCAAGTTAAATTTATCTAAAAAACGATTCAAATGATTTTGACTAATCTTTTTATTCTACCACGAGAAGACTATTGCTCTGGGTCACATGTTCGAGAACTTTCGATTAGTGGGACATTTTTGGATCAAAGCGGGTCAAATAAATTTTATCTAAAAAACGGCTCTAACGATTTTGGTTAAATTTTGTGTCCTACGAGTTTCGAGCACGATAAAATCATTGGGCTAGGTCACATTGTTCGAGAAAATTCGATTAGTGGGTAATTTCTGGGTCATTGTGGGTCAAGATCTAAAAAGCGGCTCAATTTACACTAAACTATGGAACATTTTATCCTATAAACGGCTCTAACGATTTTGACGAAATTTTGTATCTTACTGTTTTGGGGCATCAGAAATCCATTGAGCTAGATCACATGTTCGAAATAATTAGATTAGTGGGTCATTTTTGGTCATCATATGTAAGGGTCAAGTTAAATTTATCTAAAAAACGATTCAAATGATTTTGACTAATTTTTTTATTCTACCACGAGAAGACTATTGGGCTGGGTCACATGTTGAAGAACTTTCGATTAGTGGGTCATTTTGGGGTCAACGCGGGTCAAGTTAATTTTATCTAAAAACGGGCTCTAATGATTTTGATTAAATTTTGTTTCCTACGAGTTTCGAGAACGAGAAAATCATTGTGCTAGGTCTAGTGTCCGAGAAAATTCGATTAGTGGACCATTCTTGGGTCACTATGGGTCAAGCTAATTTTATCTAAAAACGGCTCAGACTATTTATACTAAATTTTTTATCCTACGGGCTTCGGGCAGGAGAAGACAATTGTTTGGTCACATGTTCGAGAAAATTTGATTAGTGGGTCATTATGGTTCAAGCTATTTTTATCTTAAAAATGGCTCAGAAGTTTTGAACTAAATTT
Organism: Maratus michaelseni; assembly: GCA_963931845.1. NCBI lineage: Eukaryota > Metazoa > Arthropoda > Arachnida > Araneae > Salticidae > Maratus > Maratus michaelseni. The sequence continues at coordinate 273,330,888 of OZ007596.1, forward strand.
AGTATCCTAGAATTTTAGGGAATGAAACTATTGGGTTAGGCTCTAGAAATTTTGATTAGTGGCTCATTTTGTTTATGGGTCATTATGTGTCAAGTTAATTTTATCTAAAAATGGATCAGAGGATTTGAACTAAATTTAGTATTCCACAGTTTTTGAGAACGAGAAGACTATTGGGCTAGGTCACATGTTCGAGAAATTTCGATTAGTGGGTCATTTTTTAATCACTGTGGGTCCAGCTAATTTTATCTAAAAACGGCTCAGACTATTTAGACTAAATTTTGCATCATATGGTTTTCGGGCACGAGAAGACTGTTGGGCTAGGTCACATGTTCGAGAAAATTTGATTAGTGGGCCATTTTTGTCATGGGTCATTATGGGGCAAGCTATTTTTTTCTTCAAAACGGCTCAGACGGTTTAAACTAAATTTTGTATCATATGGTTTTGGGGCACGAGAAAATCATTGGACTAGGTCATATGCTCGATAAAATCCGATTAGTGGGTCAGTTTTGGGTCACTGTGGGTCAAGCTAATTTAATTTAAAAAACGGCTCACTATTTTGACTAAATTGTATATCCTACGGGATTTGGGCATGAAAAGACAATTGTACTTGGTCACATGTTCGAGAAAATTAGATTAGTGTGTCAAATTTGGATATTTGAACTCAAAGCTAATTTTGAAGATTCATGTCTGGAGAACACGCTGGCCATTCCATTCGAACGATTCCTTCCTCGAAAAGGAAATCCTCCACCAGGTTTGCACGATGTGGCCTGCAGTTATCGTCCATTAAAATGAAGTTATCTCCGATTGCTGCAGCGTAAGGGACTACAATAGGTCTGAAGATCTCATCCCTATATCGGCGACCAGTCAGAGCTCCATCTCGAATGATGTAGAGGTCAGTGCGCCCGTCAATGGAGATGCCACCATACACCAACACTCCTCCACCGCCAAATCTGACACTTTCGTGCACGAACGCAGGATTATTCCTACTGCCACGGTCCCTCCAGATGAAAATACGCCTATTATCCGGATGCACAGAAAAACGGGACTCGTCAGAAAACAGAATATTGCTTCATTCATTTCTCCTCCAGTTGACATGCTCGGTTGCCCACTCCCTGCGGTCGCGACGATGCCTTGGTGTTAATCTAACACATACCATCGGTCGGCGAGCATACAGACCTACAGCATGGAGCCGGTTTCGGACAGTCTGAGTTGAAATCGTGGTGCCTGTAGCCGAGCGAAGGTGTTGTTGGAGAAGAGTAGCGTTCATGTTTCGGTGTCTCCGAGCTGTTAACGCTAAATACCGATCTTCATTGGGCGTTGTTGCCCGTCTCCGACCTTGCCCTTGTCTTCGGCCTGCACATCCACTCTCCAAAAAACGGTTCCAGATCCTGGAAATGACACTTTGTGACACTCCAATGGCTTGCGCTTCTTCGGCTTGAGTTTGGCCCCCTTCTAACCTACCAACAATTCTGCAAGCTTCTGAATCTGTCAAATGACTTCGCTGAGACATCGTACTCATCGAAACAAAGCAATCACTGAATGCCGATCATCCTTGTCTTCATTCTCTTTTATCCAGTTGAAAGTCAAATTTCATTCGCTGCCGCTGAAGCGACGTTTTTGACGTCGAACTCAAAATTTGCATACTCCACAGTTTGAAAACCAGAAAAATTTGCATTTGTGATTCTCTTCTTCTATTTTCGGCAAAACAAATTTCGTTTATATCTTTATTTTATATAAAACTTCAAATATCCTTTAATTGTTTTGAGCAGTGTATTTTTGTTTCTGTGCTTCCTAAATATGCCTTTTGGAAAGAAGTGTTATTGGAAGAGGTTATTGCATATTTTGGTTCATTGTTAAATTATATTTTCGTAGATTAAAAACATTTCTCTGTTTTTACACCGTAATACAAAAATTGTAAGACGGTGATAAACAGAGCATAATACAAATTCAGAAAACAAAAACGATGATTTATTTTTTATAACAAAATCGAAATTAAAATATATTATCCTTATAAGTGTCATAAAACATATTTAGTGAAATGATATAAAATAAAATACGAATTTAAAGGAAAAAAATCATAAAAATGACTGAAATTTTAAGGCCAAAGAATATAAAATTATTTTCACATAATCGTTTACAAAATTGTTTTCAACGTAATGTTTCATCGAATGTGATTGTCTTATGATAAAAAAAATAATTTTCATTATACTTTTCAATTTATACAAGATCTGTTGTTTTTTTCTTAATGTTGGGCACATTCTTAATGTTGGGATTGTATAATACATTTAGATATACACGTTTATCGTAAGAATAGATATAAATATGGCATTATATATATTTTTTTCTCTGTTCGATAAATGAATATTAAATAAGTATGAATATTAGAAAAGTGTAGTTATCCTGTCACAGTGATATTTAAACTTTATTTTTAGTATCATTATTTCCGAATTTTCTTTAATTAATCGTAAAAAAATTGTTGTTTCTTCTCAGATTAAATAGGGTGCAGGTTATATTTGGGAATGGTGGTACTCGAATACAAAGACAGAATGCACCCTTTTAACAACAACACTATGTATAAAGACGTATTGAAGAGCCATGTTTAAACTTTTACATGAAAATTATCCAGTCCCTCAAAAAACTACAATCGATCTCAAATGCAATATCTCACTATATATATAAATTACAAAGGGAAATTTCGTTTCGACTGCTTATAACTCGAAGTTACCGTTTTTGATATATTCCATTATTTGAATATATAATTGATATATTTCATATCAAAATGCTCTTTGGTGTTCTTATGGGGCAATCTAAAAAATATATTAAACCTCAAAAATCTATTAGAGTTTTCAACAAAAAAATAGATATTTTTCCCATATATCCTCTATCCTGGAAAGCCCGGGTTAGATGCCCTAGTATAATACAAGTGGAAATTTCGTCCCGACTGTTTATAACTCATCCTTTGCTGAATGGATTTTGTTGGCACTTACACTGTTAGATATACTTTTCTTACACCGAAATTTTTCAGGGATTTTGAGAGATTTTAGTTTTTTTTAGTTTTTATCATTGGTCATTTTTAGGGACCGTTGGTAAAAGAATTGAAACAGCTGTATCATTTAGAAAATAATACAAACACCTCGAAAAATAAAAGAAAAAACTAACGCTGTGGGTTTTGCCTGCTAGTAATTCAATGTGCAAAAAAAGAAAAATAGACTGTCATATTTCAAGGACTCGTAAATTTATCTGAAAAATACTGAAATCAAATGTATATACGGTATAACATTATTAAAGTTTTTTTAGTAATAGAAAGGAAATTAATATAATACGGTTAAAATCTTAATAATTTATTTTCTATAAAAATGTTTATCTATATTTTCAACAAAAATAAAGCATCTCCCATTATGCACACATTGAATACAGATTAAAAACAGTTGCATCATTGTCTCTTAATTATATATCCTATTATGCATAGTCTAATATAAAATTTCAATTTTATTTCAAGACCACGTATTGTAAGAAAAGTATTGTAATCAGGTTTAATGTGAGTAAGTGAACACGATGGTTATAAAGATAGACAAAAACGATGATAAACAAAAAAGATTTCGGTTACAGTAATACCTATTATCGATAAATATCGGAAGTTATATTTCGGCAACGGTATGCGTATTAAAATTTAGCTAAATGTTTACGTACTATGTATAAATTATCTATTCATATATATTTCTACACCAAAGAATTAGTATGCATTACGGTGTGTAGTTGTGAATTGATTAAAGCTGGTTTTTAATTCAGCCATATATTTTCCAGCTGAACTACATTTAGTACACTAAGAAATGTTTGCAGAATATATTTAAATTCACATACAAGAGATACTCAAAGTACTGTATACTTAACAATCTAATGATAGTAATTTCTAAAATTGTGTTTTTATTAATTTGAGACGTTTTTTGAAGGAATTATTTGTTAGATTAATATGAGGCATGTATAAAATATGCTGATAATATTCAGGGATTTACAAAATAATTCGAGTACTTTTCAATCGATTGGAAGTAGTTACTTAAAGTTAATGATTATCTGTGTTATGCTTTCTCTGACCAAATTAAATTTTAGTGTACTTTATAGTTTATTCACAAATATAAAGATCATATATAGGACTACACAAATAAATTCGAGTACCTTTCTAACTATGAATGTTAATTCCGTAAATTTGGTATTCATATGTGTTATTTATTTTCTAAATTGCTAACTTATGTATCTTTATTTACCTTATTAAATCTTGAACTTAAAAATATATATATTCTGGAAGTATTGGAAAATGTTTCATCAACTACACTTGATGCATGTTTTTGCATTATTGTTATTCTTGTTTACACAAAAATCAGTGTTAGGAATGTCGAGTGCAGGCATTCCATATATATATTTTTTTAATATTCTAAAGGAAAAGGTAATACGTTATACGTTTCTTTTGTTTAAATACCATCGGTAGGGATATTACACATTGAAGGACGTGCAAGGTCATATTTCAGAAATAATTTTTTCACTGAAAATTAAATCATTTTTCACGCTACTATATCACGTAGTTATAAGTAATTTTATTTTATTATTTTGTTATTTTAAAACATTCGTAGAAATTGGCATTATTTAATTTAATCTTTTGAATCCCACAATAGCTGAAAATAGTCTATTGCTCTAAAACCAACAATAGCCCTGGATAGCTGAAAAGATTTTTCTTCCCCTTAAATGGGTGGGGGGTACTGTCAAGGGGGTGGTATCTCTCAGCGATGGATGGGGTAATGTTTTGGCATTTCTGGACAGTACAGAAAAAACAAGATTTTTTTCTCACTTACTAGAACAATGTTATACAGAGGGGTGTAATACCTGTTGAAATTTGAATAAAGTGAGAAGGCAGTAGGATCATTTTCACTACTTACCTAGTGAAAAGGGGGATACGAAAAAAGCGAGTATTTTAGACTATTTTGTTGCGATTATAAGGTTATTCATTTTTTAAAGCTTGGGATTTAAAGAGTTAAAAGCGTTTTTTAAATGTCATACAACGATTTGAATATTATTGCAACATGCGTTTTAAGAAATATTTTAAATGTCAAATGTGACACTGATTTTATTACCTTTAGTAACTGTTAGTAACACTGGAAATAATACATTTAATTGAGAAAAAAAATTGGGTCACTTTCGTATAAGGTAAAAAAAGTTAAAAATATCAATTTTGCGTGAGATTCGAAACTATATCCGCGTGCCAATTGCCCTCAAAGATTTCTTTATTGGATAAATGTAGGATTAACTGTCTATCTATACTTAAACGCCTATGATCTATCATATGAGAGTGATAGTGGAAAAATTTGGAAGTTTTCCACCCTACCTAAAACAAATGTGAGACATAGCGACAAAATGTCAACTGCAAAAGTGTATCACACCCCCGATTTAGCATGACGTTTTAAACGTAAAAATAATTTTATTATAAGATCTGAAATGTTAATTTTTCGATAATAAACCAATCTCATTAAAACGTAACTAATTGCTTGCAGAAGTGTGACATTATAATGCAGTTTTGCAATTTTATAATAAAACTATCACATATTTGCAAATTAGACTTTATTTCCATACGAGTTAAGACTGCTCAATCATCTGCTGTCATCAGCACTTATGTATTTAAATGCATTTTGGTGCATGCATTATGCAGTCGATGGTAGATACATTGAGCATAATCAACATGAGTCTTGAGTTTTAAAAAAATTGTGTCTTACTTACATATGTTGGTTCTATTAGAAATTATACATATCCTTTATATTGCCGCACTTCTAGAAGCGATTCGTGACTTGTTTAAAGAGATTATTAATTAAAAGAAATAACATTTCATAGCATCTAATTAAGGTATATTTCATGAAAGACGTCTGTTCAGAGTAAATAGGTAATGTTCTACACTTTTTTAATTGTCATTTCTGGCATTCATCCATATCTTTCGAGACAGGGTCCTTAGTTCCCAAATTTAGCTATTAGGAGTCACTGAATCACTCTCATACGATAGCATATAGTCGTTATACTATAGATACACGCTTGTTTCATATTTCGAGCTTGATGAATTCTCGAAATATTTGAGTGTACTTTGCACATGTATATAGTTGCGAATCACATTTCGAAGTTGTTTTTTTACCTTATACGGAAGAGGCCTAAAATGAAAAAAAAAATTCCTTGTCAGTTAAGCTATGTTCGTCCAAGTGGTACTAATGGTAATCAAATCTCAAATGCCCTTTCAAAGATACGATATTCTAAATATGGGGTTAAATTTATGAGAATATTTTTAAAGGGATTTCCAAAAATGTATAAATACTTAAAATGAAAGTATCTTTATGAGGAAAGCGACTTCAGCAGCTCTATGACATGATCATAGCTAAGATATTTGTATAGTGAAAAACTTTTAAAGTGGTTTGTTCTGCAGTTAGACCTTGTAAATGTAAGAGTCATATTCATCGCAGAAGTCTGTATGTACGGCGTGGTTTGAGGCCCAGAATTGATTATGTTTTCAGCACCAAACGTTTTAGTAATTCACATATTTGTCAGTTGGAAGAATTTTCGTATCATGATAGTAAGATGACAAACTTAGTGATTTCATCATTTTTCCTTCGACAGGTGAAATAGTGACTTTTACACTCCTGGTAGTCACGGTACATGACTTCTGACTGACAGTTTCCAGTTGTTAATTTAATACTTATATACACACACACACACATATATATATATATATATATATATATGTATGTATATATATATATATATATATATATATATATATATGTATGTATATATATATATATATATATATATATAGAGAGAGAGAGAGAGAGAGAGAGAGAGAGATATCCTGTAGTGATTGTATCAAAATTGAAAGAGGTCGAAAAACAGCCCTAAGGCCAGTTAACATGGAACAACAATACATTAGATCATGTAAAAGAGGGAGTACGGTATCAAATGTTTTATTTCTTTTGCCATGTCTGATTGCAAGTAACTTAAAATGAACTATATTAATATTTTTATATAAATACAATAACGATAAATTTCTTCATCCAGTCTTTATTATCACTATTGAAATTGTTTATTTATTTTTCAAATGATTTTGCTATATTAGAAATATATTTTTAATTAGTTTTACTACATTTTTTTCATTTAAATTAGCCAAATCATAAACAATTGTTGAGAAAACACTATCTAAAAAATTTCGACTGCAAAACCCGGGTATGGCGATACATACGTTGAAGTGTGTGTGTTTGTGCATATGTGGCATGTTTAAAAAGGTGTTGCGAAATTGCTTCTAGAAATTGAGTACACTTAATTTTAAAAGTAAATCTCGTTCTGATGATGTTCTGAATTTTTTAGATCAGCAGTAATATGTTCCACAACAGTTTTCTGTAATTTCTCGGTTACACTTTATTGCTAAACTAATGAGTTTTTGTCTGTATGAACATTTCAAGAAATTTCTTTAATTACAAAAGTATATGTAATAACATTAAATAGATATCCAAATGATAGTTTTAGATATTAGGTTTTAAAATATCCCCGTGCTATACTATATATAAGAAAATTTGTTTTCATTTTCAATAGACATACAAGAATCTCTTTTAAGCCTAGTGTAATCTAAATGTAAATATATACTCATAAAACATAATTTTAAGGCTTTTTTTATACTTATACTGACGTTTCTTTTATATTATCACAAAATAATGTTTTAAAAAAGTAATCCGGCATGATAGTATCTAAGCCAATATTTACAATAAAGTATGATAAAAGTAGTATGAGAAAGTAAATTTTATTATTATACTAGTCTTATATATATCCCAATACAAAACACAGACTTCCGCTCCTATTGATCAGTAATCTCATTATATCACACTTTCTTTTTTCTTCTTCAAAAGCAAACAAGAATATATTTTATCTAAAATTTGAATATATATATATATATACGTTCTGTGAGAATATTACATTCATATTTTCAAAAACTTGTATAAATGAAATGCTACGAATAATACAAAATAAATTAGATTTTATGTTTTTTATAAATTTATATGGAATACTTGGATTTTTACAGAATATATATATTTGTTTTGACAAAAGTTTCATATTTTTAACATTTTATAGGTTTTTTTCTTTTTTCGAGGTCTTGAATTAATTTGAATTAGCTATCGAGATAAATTTGTAATTGTTAAAATTTTCCAATATACAATAACTTTTCAAATAAAAAAATCAGATAAATATAGCACAACTGCTTATTAGCATTTTCATAAATAAATTGACTATTATTCTATTCCCCAAAAAAGCTTTACATAATTTTTTTATTAAAGTATCTTTGCAAATCATTGTACTTAAAAGGCTGCCACTGGCGACTAAATTTGTATTGTTTTGTCTACCGCTATTTAACATTATTAGTCCTTGTGGATGATAACCTTCAAAGTAGTTTGGGTATATTGAGAAATAGTGATAGTAAAAATTAATAGAAAACGTCACTAATGATCATCCTGTTATTAATTTTTAAACTACCGCATCGAATGAAATTATTTTTAGTCTTTAAGATGCTATGATTTTTCGCACAAAATATATTTTTTTAACCTCACTGTTTTTCAAATTCGGGCATACCAATAGCGTATATCCAATGATTTTTGAAAATCGTACGATGTATCAGAAAGAAAAAAACATTATCAGAAAACATAAAATAAAAGCTTTCTGAAATTCACATTATACACAAATAAAATAAACATCATAAGATGTACTCTAAGCAGTACTAATTTAAATGTTGTGTTTGGTATGGATAATTGGCTAAAACCTGATAAAAGATATAATCTATTAAACCATTTTAATTTACTGTTAAACTATACAAAGCGAGAAGGTAGATTATTGAAAAAAAACATTTTAATTTAAAAACATCAATGATTTTTTTTTTTACTTTAATGAATGCTACATAGATATCATCGGCTAAAACAACAAGTCCAGTTCTTAAATTGTTGTTTCGCACTTTTTTAGTTAATATTTAATGTACACTGCCGGCTAAAAGTTTGGGACCGTACTAAGGAAAACGAGAAAACAATATAAAACTCAAAAAATTGTTGGTATTTTCATACAAAAATTTAATCTTCACAAAATATTCAACCTGAGAAATAAAACTAAACTAAACATAGACAATTATTGCTTTTAATGTACACTTTTTAATAGTAAAAACTGCTTAAACTGATTTTTCAGCGAAATATTCACCTTTGCGTTTTAATACTTTATCACCAGTCTCGGCATACGAGCAATCAATTTATAGATTCAGTCTTGTGGTATATTGTTCCAGTTTTCATTTAAAGCCTTCCAGGTGTCTACAAGTGGTGAAGGTCTCCGATCATGAACGTTTCTATCGAGTTATTCCCATAAAAGTGCGATCGTATTGAGATAGGGGCTCTGAAGAGGCCACACCATGTTTTTTTAATACACCTTCAGCTTCTTTTTGTTCTAAATAGCGTCTGCATAATTTCGAACTATGTTTAGGGTCGTCATCTTGTTGGAACATGAACATACTGCTAATGAATCTCAGCCCGGAGGGAATGACATTTGTTTCGAAAATCGTATTGTATTGTTCTTTTTTCATAATTCCTCGAATCCGCAGCAAATCTCGAGTTCCATACCTAGATAAACAACCCCATACCATAACAGACTCTAAGTGCTCACCACACCACAATCTGGAAGCATCTTTTTTCCGGCACAACGTTGAACAAAAATTCTCCTTTTTGTTCCAAATATTTCGAACTTGGATTCTTCACTCAAAAGAACATTTTTAAAATCTTCTTCTGCTCAATATCAATGGGGAAGGGCCCATTGCATTGGTTTATTCTTGTTCTGCGGCATTAATAACTTTTTTCGGAGGGCTACGTGGCCAAACAAATTAGCGTCTCTCAATCATTTTTTTTTTACAGTAGTGACACAGGTTTGGATGGAGATTTGTTTATTTCAGCGCGAATTTCTGGCGCGAAGTCTATTCCACTTTCTGGTAACAACAATGAAATGATCCACGCTAGAAGTAGTTGCTCTCGACTTTTCTGAGTGAGGACGATCCTGATTACCGCCGGTTTCCTTTTATCGAATGATTGTGCGATGAATACATGTTTTCAATAATTTTAACTGAACGGTAATCACACGTTCAAATTTTTCTTCATTATAATGATGGCATACAGTGTTTCGATGCTGATTTCCTGTTATTTCTCCATTTTTAAGATATATTGACAGAAGTAACCACAAAATCAGACTAAACAAGAAAGTGCGTGATGAACTTCCACAAAATAATACATCTTAATATGAAACACCTAAAATTTATTAATATAAATTTATTATTTATTATATAACACATGGGCTGATAAGTTCCCGGTCTGGTACACAGATGGCGTTGCAATTGCAGAACCGATGTTTTTTTTAGTAAATACTAACCTTTAAAAGGTAGTAGAAAAACTGCCATAATGATTCGCCGTGTGGATAAAACGTTAGAGTGGTTTTAGTTGAACGACTTTGTTGATAAACAATAAAATGGATAACAAGAATTTCAAGAATTGTTATTTGATGGGGAAAAATACCGTTCAAACAAAAGCTTGGCTAGATAAGCGTTATCCGGGCACTGCACCAGGTAAATCAACTACTATTGACTGGTTTACTGAATTTAAACGTGGTCGTACGGACACAAGTGATGCACCACGCAAAAGAGGTGGTTACTCCGGAAAACATAAAAAAAGTCCACAAAATCGTTTTGGGGAACCGTAAAGTGAAGTTGCAGGAGATAGCTCAGACTCTGAAGATATCCAAGGAACGTGTAGATTTTATTTTGAATTAATATTTGTCTATGAAAAAGCTGTTGTCAAAGTGGCTGCCGCGCGTGTTGACTTTTGACCAAAAACAATAACGAGTTCTGAGCACTGTTTGGAGCTTTTTCGTTATAAAATTATGTTATTTATTATTAAATTATTATTATTAATCATTTATTAAATCATTATTATAAAATTATTATTATTAAATTATTTTTTAAATTATTTTTATTAAATTATTATTATAAAATTATTATTTTTAAATTATTATTATTATTATTAAATTATTATTATTTATTATAAAAGTTACCTTATTTATTAAAGTTATAAAGTCATAAAGTTATAAAGCTTTGTTAAAAAGTTGTGTTTTCTTTATTAGACCGGGAACTTATCAGCCCATGTGTTATTTATTATAAAATATATTATTCTGAAAATTTATTATTTCTAAAATTACTCTCTTATTTAATTCTCGACAAATACTAGATTATTTTTAGTTGTGAAAAATATAGGTTAATTCACGCTATTAATAGTAGCTATAAAACATATAAATCAATGGAAAACGGTAGGTAATAAATTGTAAACGTAATACCGTATTAAAAAAAACATAACTTAGTGAAATAAGTATCCGTTTTTATATTATTTTAGGATATTCCAGGTAAAGGTACAGATTACTTTAAAATACAAGGTTAAATTCACCGATATATTTCGTTTGATTCAAGGTTCTTTTAGAGAAACCGACCAGCGCAGCGGGCGTAGTCTGCTAGTAGTTAAATAATCGATTAGTAAAAGTTAAACAATAGTTAAATAAGTGACCAGCGAGGAGTCATAAAAAATAACAATGACTCTACCTGACTTGCCCATACATGGTATTCGCTGTGGTTTGCAAACAATGCGTTTATTATTCCCTTTCTTCATAATTAAACAAAAGAATTTTCATATATTATAATAAAATCACTTGTTAACTTTAAATTAAAGACTAATTAATGCTTAAAGTGATAAACAACATAACACGAAATGTTTAAAAATACCCTTTAATATAGACTACATATGTTTCATTTGCTCTACCGGTGACATTTTCAGATCTAAATGATAAATAAAATATTCTCGCATTTTTTTAAAAATGATAAACATAAACCACGAGATTGCATGTCAAAGGCAAGCAGGTGCTTAAATTGGTAAAACTGGAAAACGTGAAAATTATTATTTATTTTTATTTTTATTGCTTTTTCAATCTGTAAATCATCGCGTGCCAAATTTTAGGTAATTCGAAAGAAGCCGCTTCGATACAAATGTCATATTTTAGCAAATATATTTCTATTTATTCTTGGATAATGGATTGGAAATAAGCTCTTGACTGAAAAATTATTTTACCATTCTTGAAATCAATCTGCAACGACTCTATTCTATATTGTATAGCTAAGGCAGCAGTTCTTCTTTCATATTTGATATCTGCCATATGTTTTTTTATTCTTGTTTTAAATTTTCTGTTTGTCATTCCTATATAGTATTGTACTGTTCCATCTGCCTTGGTGAATGGGACTTGATAAAAACCGGAATATTGATCAGGTTCTATTGGATCTGTTTTTCTACATAATATGTTTTTTTAATTTTGTGGAAGATTTTGCAATAAAGCAGATATTAAATTTTCTAAGTTTATATTTTAATCTTTCAAAGAATCCAGGAAAATATTGTAAAGTTGGAAATTGTAAAGAGAGGAGTAAAATACGTGACATCGCAAGAAATAATGGATACAAAGCCAGCACTATTAATAAATTAATTATGAGTATGGATAATAAAAAGAAGACAGTTTTTTATGAACGAAACTCAAAAGTATCAACTTTCCATCACCGAAAATATCGTCATATCTATCTATATTATAAAGGACAAACGTGTCCGTGCGTAACGCTAACGTCATTTTGCGAATGGCAACACTTCACGATAAAATTGCGATTTTGCGATTTTTGCTAATACAATTTTTTTAATTTCTAACCATCGCATATTTTTAATTTTTACACCGTTATATAGGGGAAAAAAATCTACTTCCAAATGCAATTTGTTTGAAATCTGTATTGCAATATACTCTTTTATTACAGCATTTAAACTGAATTTCAAGAACGAATTTGTTCTTTAAATCTATATCGCTAGCAGACGACTACAAAATATTAATCTAATCTGTTTTCACTTTAAACAATATGAAGAGTTCAGCATTTGTTTCCATCTAATATTCAATGACAAATTAAAACTTTATTACGCAATAAATAAAATAGCACAAATAAAACACAAATTTAATAGACGTGTAATTGAAATAAGCGTTTAAAACCGCTGAAATTATCAAAATTAAAAACTGCTATAGATAACAAAATATTTAGCAATTTTCTTCGGCTATTAATTTCCGGCACCAGGCCAATACGAAATTACCACTTTTAATAAATTTGAAAATTTTATTTGATTGTGTAATTGTCATATTTGATATAAAAATGCTCTTTCGTGTTGTTAGGGGACAATAAAAAAAATAATAATGAATGTAAAATATCTATTAGAGATTTAAATTTAAAAATAAATGGTTTTCACATATATTCTCTATCCCGGGAAGCCCGGGTTGGATGCACTAGATTAAAATAAATTCTCAATGTCTTTCATAAAATTTAAACTTAATAAAATGGTTGATTTGAGTTATTCAGTAATGACGGAAGAGCAGATAATATATTATTTATTGAGAAATAATATTAAGCAATCTGTGCGAATAAAATAACTGCAAATATTCTGTCATAATTAAAAAAAAAAATATGCAAAACGAAATTTTTCCGATGAGGAAAATGACGTCATTCGCCAAACAAAAGATTAATTTTCGTCCATGAATATAAAATATTTTACTAACCCTGTGTCAGTATGACGCCATATTCACTGACTCTTATTCCTGCATCTAAATAGACTGAACTTATGCTGCTTATATAAATAACCTTGGTATGCATAAAATAACATATTGCTGAAAATTAAATAATTTCAATTTAATTATAATAAATATTTAATGAAACTCAGGAATTTTAAAACAATTACCTCTATGACTCTTACGGTAATATTTTCCTATATATTTCCAAGTTTTATTTATTCCACCAACGCTTAAATTAAAAGCTAAATCGTCTGCTTATGCAAATTATGTCATTTTGAGTCGTGCATTTTCAAACACAGATTTTAAATTGTTACATAGCTTCTTATAACCCATCGTTGAACCAGCATGAAATATAATTTCATATTTATTATATAAAATTGAATAAAATTAATGCTTCATTCTAAGTATATATTTTTTTATTTATAAGCCTAAATTGTAACATACTTTTTGATGTATTCCCCTGCGTCGAAGTTCAACGGGTGCAAGTAGTAATCATAATAAATATTTTGAAACTGATTTTTTTTTACAAGTCTAAGTGTCTTTGTACATCTCAATGTCTAAGTGTCTTTGTACGTCTCAATTGTGTCCTTGGATGTGTCTTAGGTAGCTTTCATTACAAAAAGTAAAAAGCTACTTATAGCAGCCGTTCGAAGGAAAGCAATTCCGGTATATTTTTTTATATTTTCACCGATCATGATACCCTAACCCCAAAACCACCCTCTGTTCAGATGATGATATATATATATATATATATATATATATATGTACAGGGTCATTCATAATTTCCTCCGGGGTTTCGAAACTTTATAGTAAAAAAACGAAGACGAATATGAAAAAAAGAAACATATGAAATTATTCCGAAACTATTCAAGTTTTACTTACATACATTACAGGTGTTCTATGTGTGAACCCTTGGTCACGCGGCATACATCCATGCGATAGTCCAGTTCCTGCCATACTCCGTTTCTTTAAATCTGAATCAGTGGTGTGAGTTCAACGGGCCTTTCGTAATAAATATCGAAAACAAGGACCAACTGACAAAACAATTCATGTGTGGTACCGGAAATTTAAAGAAACGGAGTATGGCAGGAACTGGACATTCGCATGGATGTATGCCGTGTGACCAAGGGTTCACACATAGAACACCTGTAATGTATGTAAGTAAAACTTGAATAGTTTCGGAATAATTTCATATGTTTCTTTTTTTCATATTCGTCTTCGTTTTTTTACTATAACGTTTCGAAACCCTGGAGGGAATTATGAATGACCCTGTATATGTAAGTAAATGATATATAAAAAGTAACTCTTACTGAACCAATATGACAAATAATCAATGAACAACAGAATACTAACTTTAATTTCAACTAATACACTTTTAGTAAAAACTATATAACCACAATTTAGCTTACAACAATCCGGCGAGGCCTAATAATACCTTTACCAGCCATATTCCTTTTATATCTCGCTTCATAACAAAAATTAGAACACTGGCTCTTTGCCAAATCTCGCGATTCCCACTATTTACAACTCGCGCATCAAAGTCATGGATAATAATAATGCGTCAGTTCAGTGTCAGTTCATTGGATGATCATTTACGTGAAGTGTTTCAACTGAAATCCTACAAATCGGTCATCCTGACGTGATGGCTTCTCGACATCAGCATCTTGATTTGTTATGTTTTTTCCATGCCTCACAGTTATTTCTTTTTGAGATTTTTATTTCTTTCTGAGTATTGCTCTCTGTCTTTAGGATAAGCATATATAATACCAGAGGGCCCGTGCGAAGATTTCGCACTGAAATCTAATATTTTTTAGGTACTTATCTATTAACCCGTCGACCGCTTTTCATAACAAAAAACTACCGCCAAACTGTAAGATTAAACGCCAAAAATGCAATCCCATTTACTTGATGTCAGAATCATTATGCATGTGTGTTACGTCATCTAGTGGTATTACATTCGACATTTGCGTGTATTTTTCATTATGTTTTACTGATTTAGTAGTTATTTTATTAATTAAATAACAATTGTGTCCTTAAATTCTTATATTTTATTTATTTTTTGATATTCCAATGGCAACGTTGTCCCGTGTATTTGGCGATAGTTTTTTGTTATGAAAAGTGGTCGACGGGATAATAGAGAAGTATCATTTTTTATCAATATGTAATATATATTAAATGCAGGTTTAAACTTCTAAAGAAAAAGCAAGGATAAAAATATCTGCAAACAACATTTAGTTGTTAGTCAAGCCAGAATATCATCTAATTTATTCAATCAAAGTTAGACTAAAAACTGATCCAAGATTGCTAAAGGCACGCGCGAGAAAAAAAAAAATTAACAATCGCATTTTGACTGCATTAGAGGATGACGTCATCCGCTTCGTGAAAACCATGGGACTTAGCAATATAAATCTAAACATTTCAATTTCAATTTCGCTTTTTAATCATAAGTATAAAATAAACCCGTGCGGTGTTTTTTATAATAATTGCTATGAGCATCATATAATGTGGTATTTTATTTTTTTGGCAACAATAATTTCAGGTAAACCTTTCATTTCTTTCATGAAAACAATGCCGATTTAATTTTTTAATTTCAGCAAATTTTAATCAAAAACATGTTTTAACGAATTGTTAAGTGGGCTATGTCAGAAGCCTGTTCTAAAACCTTTCATATGGTATCTCATTCGTTGTTCTGCGTTTCATATTTTCTGAGTAAAAGGGATGTTGACAGGAGAAATAATATATAAGGATCTCTGTGATTCCTTTCCAGATATTGCTCTCTATATTTAGAAACTATATAACTATTGCTTATAGAATGAAAAGAATTTGAATAAATATCTCGTCCATTATAAGCTCCTTTAAATCCATGATGAGCATTATTCTTATGTGAAGGTTGTGAATATCTTTGTTCATTATTACTAGCCTTGCACGATCGTTGGCAATCATAATTATAATTATTTCGACCATGGTAGTAGCCTCTATTCATGTATCTAGGGGGAAATTTTGGATTATATCTTGCTTTAAAATTAGGTGAAGCATTTTCTGTTATGTCTTGATGTATCAAAGAATTTTCAGTCTCAAAGTTTTCAGGAACCTCAGTTTTATTTTGGTAAGAATTCTCGGAACTCTGTTTCCCATATCTATATTTATTGTTATTTCCATGGTTAAATGACTGTTTAAAATATCTCTGACCATATATATTATTGCTTCTGTTATCAAATGGCCTATTAAAATTTCTGTTCTTTCCCTTATGATCAAAATTCCTATTGCGATCTTTCACATAGTCTTTTCTACCATGTGCAGGACTACTACTTTCATAATTTTCTTCTGGAGATGCATTCCATTCATCGGATAATCCTGTATCTTTTGTCCTATTCGGCTTGTACGGTTTTATTAATCTCCTTATTTTCTTTCTGTTCACTAAATTCGTAATCTGTGTCAAAATCACCCCGTCATTTACGCAGTCGATTTTAACCATATTTTCATAACCTCGATTATCGTTGTTTATACTTGCTTCATTAATTTTTGTCGGTACTTCGTTAATTTTAATGTATCCTACTCGAACTTTGTTGCCGCTTGTTATTCTAACACTATCTTCCGTTACTTTTAACGTCATGCCTTCTACTGCTTTCCTACCTATTATTAAATCGCATTCCGCCTCTTGTACCACGTAAAATTTATCCTGGGTTTCTGTTTCATCTACGTAGACTTTATGCCAGAAAAAACCTGCTGGCTTAATTTCTTCTCCACCTATGCCTGATATGTATATATTGCCTCTGGTTAGTTTTGGCACGTTTATTGCAGCATGATATCCTGAACTGGCGATTGAAATATCGCTTCCTGTATCAATTATTACGTTTGTTTTTATTCCGCTAATATCTAAGATTCTTCCTTTTTTACCATTTAACATGCCCATATTAACTATTTTTCTTTGCGCGTTTTGGGTCTCATTTTGATATTTTGTTTCTCGCCACTTTTGATTACGTTGCGGGTAAAAATTTGAATATTCTTTTTCTGTATTATTCGCCATGGAACATTTCGCACTCACGTGACCAGGGTTGCCACACGCAAAACAGATTATATGCGACTCTTTGCTTCCATAATTCATACTGTGTCTATCGTCAATTTGGCGTCTTTTCAAATTGGCGTAATCAGCCACTCGCGATCTTCTGTCATCAAAATCGCTACTTGTATCCTTAACTGATTGTTTATTGTAAACCCTTTGTGCTGTTTCGTAATTATCTAATTTATTAACTAAGTCATCAATTTTTCTTCATTACTAATAATTCCTCTATGAAATGTGTTTTTGTTTCCTTAGGTAAATTATGCCTGATTTGATTAACAATAATTAATTCCGCCAAATCTTCAAAGTTATTTACGTGAAGGCCTTCAATCCATTGTTGAAAATACACCTTTATCTCATAAGCGAAATCTCGCCAATTGGCTGATGGCTCCTTTTTAGATGAGAAAATTTTCAGCCTAAACTCCTCAGGTGATAGCTTGTAGCGTTTTAGTAGAATATTTTTTATATAATCATAATCGTGAATTTCAGGTTCGTTTTCCCTTGTTATAATATTGATCACATCTAACGGCATTAGATTAATTAAATAATTTACTCATTCTTTTTTATCAATGCCCGTTTGCGCCATTTGCCTTTCGTACATAGATAAATATAAACTAATATCATTCGAGCTATCATATTTAGTTAATAATCTAAGCAATTCGAATTGCTTACCTGGATTTGTCCTTGAGTCTTCATTAATATGTTCTCTTGAATTTTCTTGTATCTGTAATTTCTTAATTTCAAAATTCTGCTCCGATTCTATTTTCTATTTTCCATTTTCTTTCTTCCATTTCCATTTCCATTTTCAATTTCAATCTATTTTCTACAATCTCTGCTTGTAATTTCTTCTCTTCTCTTTCTCTTTCTGCTTGTAATTTCTTCTCTTCCAGTTCTGCTTGTAATTTCTTCTCTTCCAGTTCTGCTTGTAATTTCTTCTCTTTCTCTTCTCTTTCTTCTTTCTCTTTTCTACTTGCTATCACTACTTCCAATCGATCTCTTATAAAATCTTCTTCGTAATTATCCCAACTCTTGATCAGCTTTATTAGGACAGGTATTGTCGGTTTTTCTGGAGCTTCAATTCCGCATTCCTCGCAGAGGTTAATTAGATCAATTCTCTTGGCTTTATTTAGAGTTCCCATCTTTCAAAATTGTACTTGAAGTGATACAATTACGGTTTCACCTTGCTGATTCGTAACCCAACTTTTGATACTGGCGTTTTACAATACTTTACGTTTGGTTTCCATTTCACTACTAGTGGCTCTTACTTTTAATAATCCCGGCATCCGAGCCCCCAAAAATGTAAGTAAATGATATATAAATAGTCACTTTTACTGAACCAATATGACAAATAATCGATGAACAACAGAATACTAACTTTAATTTCAACTAATACACTTTTAGTAAAAACTATATAACCACAATTTAGCTTACAACAATCTGGCGAGGCCTAATAATACCTTTACCAGCCATATTCCTTTTATATCTCGCTTCATAACAAAAATTAGAACACTGGCTCTTAGCCAAATCTCGCGATTACCACTATTTACAACTCGCGCATCAAAGTCATGGATAATAATAATGTGTCAGTTCAGTGTCAGTTCATTGGATGATCATTTACGTGAAGTGTTTCAACTGAAATCCTACATATATATATATATATATATATATATATATATATATATATATATATATATATATATCTGATATATGTCATATGATAACACTCGTATTTATAAACCAATTTGGATGTAACTAACTGTGTGCATTAGGCTCATCAATCTCGACCGAGTTCGTTGGCTCAGCTTGGTCCGCCATCTTGTTTCAAAAAGGCGACCATTAAAATATTTAAAACTAAAATAAATATACAAAAAAGTATAGAAATTGAAGTTTTATATTCTGTTTAAGTGTTAGACCTTGATACACAGGATTCCGGAGCATTTTTTTGTTCCCTCTATCTTAAAAAATGGCTGAGATAAGCCAGTTTGAAAGACTATGACGGCTGATATTTTAAAACAAGACAGCGGATTACAATATGCAAAATATCAGGGATTAATTTTTGAGTGTTAGTGAACATGATTTCTCGCAAATTATTATCTTTGATTGTTATAATAATTTTCTCAATTATACCGCGACCTACGTAATACACGACCGCTGCATGCCTTTTATGATGTCACATTTACTGGATTATCTTTACACGGCGAGATGAAGCACGAATAACGAAATACATGACTTTAGAATGGAAACGACTAAAAATTTTACAAATATAAAACTGTTTTTTTTCTTAAATTTAAGATTGGCGATCTACAAGTAATCACAGGTGTTGGTTGCTAAATAGCAGTTTGAACAAATCTATATCTATAAAAGCCGTTCTTGGTATGTATGTATGTATGTTCCTTACACAAATCTACAGTTTTTATCAGATTTCAATGAAACTTGATGTACATATGTTTTAGAACACGAGTAAAATTACTGTCAATTTAAAAAAAATTTCACAGCATTTTTTATAATTTTTTTCAAACATCTCCCATAGTTTATCATTACAGAAATCTTTTTCTCTCAAGTTCTAATGCAATAATTATTTCCTGTTGTCACACACTAACAAACGGAACAAAAATTTAGAAAAATCAGAGTGGTCGCGCCCGGATTGGTTACCGACACTTTCTTGCCTTCGGATTTTATTTTAAGTAGATACTTTAATATTGATAAATCGGCAATAATAATTTATATAAGAAGCTTAATCGGAAAGATGTAAATTTTTTCTCACATTTAATAGAATAAAACTATGTAAAATATTACCTGTATGTTTCAGCGAATTATCCATTATTATCTTATATGTATAAAATATTATCCAATGGAATACATAAATTATATATTTTCTGCTTTAAATAGTAAGCTGTCCTTTCATATAAAATCCAAAAGCGAAAATAAATATTTAGTAGAGCGATTTATTAGCATGTTGCCACTTTCAGGTTTTTTTAAAGGGTACATTCCATCTAATCAAGAAGTTATAGGTAATGTCGAACATTCTTTTTACTAGATAAATTTTTAAAGTGGACTATTTTTTTTATTCCATCAGATAAATTGGTTCTAAAAAATTATTTTTTGGAAAATTAACATATTTTTTTCTAAATAAAGTTGAAACAATCATTGAAAAGAATCATTTTAAAATAAACACTATTTCAATGTATTTCGGAATCGAGTTAAGTTTACGTTGTTTTCTACGCCGTTGTCTGCCGCCATATGTGAAAAACGAGTTTGTTTAGGTTCATTTCGTGATTATTTGTAACATATTGCCAAAGTATCATGAAACGTTAAACTATTGTTGTAGTATCGTCATAATGTGAAGTTTTGAAAAATCAAATGAACTACGTTTTATGTACGTATGGGTATTTTGCAGTATTCAATTGTTCAACATCGGGTAATTAAAAAAATATATATATTGTATGATGTAAACTTTTTGATGGTAACATGCATGCTATATAATATTTAATAGTTTAGTGAAAATCGCAAAATCTATTATATACATTTTCGTAGCAGAATATTATGTATACACTGTTAAATTTTTTATGCTTGTTTGAACCAACTTTTGACCCTGCTGTAGTTGCAACCATAAGATTGAGAAATCCCGTTTCAACATTAGGAACTATGTTTCAACAAGATACCGAAATTTTGGAACGAGATTTAACCTTGTTATGGTTGCAGCTATTACAGCATCAAACCTTTGTTCATATCATCACAAAAGTTTTAACAGTGTACGGAACATAACGCAATAGAAATCAGATTTTACTGAACGCATTATTGATTTAAATGCTACATACTGTTGGTATCTCAATTACTGTATCTCAATTGTATTTTGCAAAAAAATTACTTTGTAAAAATTTATTGAAGTGCTAATTCAGTAGTATATATTATCATATTTAATTATTAGTGTTATTTTATTTTAAATTGTCATAACATGTATTTTGAAATTGTATAATTTTAACTTATTCATATTTGATATATCAAAGAAAATATTATAACGTTATATATATAATACGTTATTCACTTTATTTTAGACACGATGGACTGAATACCCAAAAGAGTGAGTAATATAGAATAAATATTCTTGTGGTCTAATATTTAACGAAAAATAAACTAGCGAGTTTTTGGACTGTATAGAGTACAAGAAAACATATATTTCTGATTTTGCTTTATTATAAGCATCGTTTTAACATTTCTTTTATTAGGAATGCAAAAATTTATAATCGGCTTATTAAAATATGCGAGACAGTATATGTTATTTTCGTACCAAAAGTTCTGTGATGCACCACAAATGTAACATATTTTGGAAATATTTTTTTCCTTATCTATAATATTACTTGTGATATGTAATTTTTCAGACATAAGCTGATCATATGTTCGAAATAGAATTCCTGTGATTTTTTTAAAAAGTTCAAACAGCAGATTTTTAAGGGTATGAAACAAGCAAGGTATTTTGTGTCATATAAATATTAATTTTTCGGGGCAAAGTAGTTCTGTTGCTAAAATATTCAAATGTTTGAATAACACCAGGTTTTACAAACAAATTGATTCGAAAATAAATAAAATATATTCTTTTATTACATTATAAATCAAAATAAAATTTTTGACATTATATGTTATTTTCTTACGAAAAGTTCTGTGATGCACCATAAATTTAACATATTTTGGAAATAGTTATTTCTTTATCTATGATATTACTTGTGATATGTAATTTTTCAGATGTAAGCTGATAATATGTTAGAAATAGAATTCTGTGATATTTTAAAAAAAGTTCAAACAGCAGATTTGTAAGGGTATTAAACAGGCAAGGTATTTTGTTTCATATAAATATTAATCTTTTCGGGGCAAAGTAGTTCTGTTGATAAAATATTCAAATGTTTGAATGATCACTTTAGGTTTTACAAACAAATTGATTTGAAAATAAATAAAATATTTTCTTTTATTGCATTATAAATCAAAATACAATTCCACAAATCTGGTATCATTGTAGCATATAGTTTGTTTCATATAAATATTAATCTTTTCGGGGCAAAGTAATTCTGTTGCTAAAATATTCAAATGTTTGAATGACACCAGGTTTTACAAACAAATTGATTTGAAAATAAATAAAATATTTTCTTTTATTACATTATAAATCAAAATACAATTCCACAAATCTGGTATCATTGTAGCATATAGTTTGTTTCATATAAATATTAATCTTTTTGGGGCAAAGTAGTTCTGTTGCTAAAATATTCAAATGTTTGAATGACACCAGGTTTTACAAACAAATTGATTTGAAAATTATTAAAATATTTTCTTTTATTACATTATACATCAAAATACAATTCCACAAATCTGGTATTATTGTAGCATATAGTTTGTTTCATATAAATATTAATCCTTTCGGGGCAAAGTACTTCTGTTGATAAAATTTTCAAATGTTTTAATGACACCAGGTTTTCAAACAAATTGATTTCAAAATAAATAAAATATTTTATTTTATTACATTATAAATCAAAATACAATTCTACAAATCTGGTATCATTGTAGCATATAGGGATTAAATTTAAGTGTTTTATAAATTGGGTTATTCGGGAAGTTCCTTCCGTTTGGGAAAAGCAATTCGTACCTGAAACTTCTGCTTGTCAATTATTAGATATTAGATATAGGAACTACTGTATAATAATTAAATTAATGTATAATAATAGAATTTGGAAAGAACTTTCTGAACGACCCAATATAATATACCACTGCCCTTTAAAGTATTTATTCAGTTGAAAATATTTACCATTATTTCTGAGTTTCATTGGAAGATCAGGAAACATTTAAAATAAATTTCCTTACAATTAATAGAATAATAAATTAACTTTTCTAACTCTAATTAATACAAACATTTAAATCCATGATTATAAATATACAGTTTCAGAATATACTTTTATAATATGATTTATTTAATTTACTTCATTGATCATGTAATATAAATTGACAAACATAAATCCAATTATTTATTAACCAATATCATACTTAATTACATTGTACTATTTTCAACTAAACAATATTCAAAAACTTTCCTTACAACAAAAGTTACCGAATGAAACTTTATCTATCACGAATTTTAAAATAGTAAATGTTTACGTTTTAAAATAGTTTTATATAAAACATGTATTTTAGAGTTGCGTGTACGATTTCGCTGGATTTTCTCTAATTTTTAGCATGTTTCGTAGTACGTGGATACTCATGCAATCATGAAATGACTTAATTCTTTAATAAATTAGATAATAATTCTTAAAATATTATTATTTATGCTTTTAGTAGAATTTCATTTTTTTTTTCATTTTAAAATGTAGACTTAGTTATTGATGTCCTACTTTTCTACTGAATATTCGAAATCAAAATGTTCCATATATTTCTGTATATTGTTATGTTATATATTGCGCAATTCTAAAAGTATTATTGATGTCAATATTACGTATAAAGTATTTAAAAATATTATGCATATTCTTATTCACATTATTAATTTTTACTTTACAAACTCATACCTTTAGTTATTGAAAGTCCTACTTTTCAACTGAATATTCGAAATCAAAATGTTCCATATATTTCTGTATATTATTATGTTATATATTGCTCAATTTTAAAAGTATTATTGATGCCAATATTACGTATAAATTATTTAAAAATAGTATGCATAGTTTTATTCGCATTATTAATTTTTACTTTACAAACTCATATCATAGGTAACCATGCAGGCGAGGATTAATATTTTGTATAAGACGGCCTGATAGTTCTAAAATAACAAGATTTAAACTTTTCAGAAACATTTCAGTTTTTAAAGGTACCGAGGATCTTAATAACCGTAAATTACACATAATTCTGTGGTTAAAACAAATATTTAAAACTTTTATCATTATAGTAATACTTCCAGAATAAAGTTACTTAAGGATATCATTTAATTTGACTGTATACGTATTTACAGATCATTAAAATTTCACGGTATTGAGAAATTCAAGAACTATCTCAGATACAAGATTGCGAAGATTTTGTTTAATGCACAGAACATTGTTTCCACTTTTGAAAAAGAAAAAGAGCAAAAATTGTAAAATTCTTAACATTATCTAGTTTGAAAGTATGAAAAATTTGCTTAATATTATCTTGAATATATTAGTAAATATAATTTTATATAAATATAACTTTACCATTAGAAAAACTTGAAATCTAATTTTAAATAGCAAAGTTATTTAAAAAGTGTCTTTTTCCGCTGCAAAGATTTCACTTTTATCTACATTACACAGTTTTAAATATACATTATAATACATTTCGCACAATTGTTTTATGAAAACATTTTCTTTTTCATATTTTATGTGTTTAAAAAAGTAACTTCTTAACATATTTGTTTACATTTTTTTTTCATTTTTAACTGATTAGCTTTTATATAAATGAATTACTTAAAATGATTTTAAAATATATGTTATTATAAAATTAAGCTATTAATGTTATTAATGTTAATAATGTATGTTATTAATGTTGATTTTATAATATCTCTAATTTTAGAATACACCGTTCCCTTAGATTTAAATAACTAAAACGATACAGGCTGTTTTAAGACAGCTGACAATTAGAACATTAAATTATATAAAATGACGCGCTACTTATGAAAGAGCAGATATGGAGCAGATCTTCTACTATCGTTGTGATAGCAACTGTTAGTTGTTGTCTGTTTTAGAGTACTGTTTGTTCTGCTCTTCTGCAGTAGCTTTCATGTTTGTATTTGATTTATATTTGGTATAACTAACTGTAATCTGTAATTGTTGAAGTTATCGTTTCTATCATGAAAGCAGAGTTTGAATTAACAGTTAGTTAAATCTTATTAGTAATTCCTTAAATCAGAGTGATAAGAAACACATATGTTCGCAGAATTGGTTGGCAGTTTTCGTATTTAAAGAAATAAAGAATAAAGTTATCCGAATGCCATTTAATCTACCTACAATTCCCCCTGGGGATGCTGTATCTAATGTCTTAGATTCTTGGAGAAACTGGGAATAGTATTTTGAAGATTATTTAGATGATAAGACATATAATCAGTGTGTGTGATTCATTAGTATTGCACTTTTTAGACATGTATGAGAAACAGAACTCAAGAAACGGTTGAAAACATCTTATGTTAAGCCTAACTAAGATACTGGGTATGGAAATATAAACAAATTTTTGGAAGAATATTTCTAGAATATCGGAATGTGAATTTTCCTTTTCTTAAGTTCCTTCAAATTAAACAGGAACAGGGAAAGGACTTTGCTGGTTATTATTGTATACATCATTGTGCATTAGTTGAATGCAAATATAGTGAATTTCGAGACATATTTTGCGTGATAAAATTAGACAATGTTTGGATGTTAGATCTCATCAAATGTGATTAATAAGAGAAATCACGAAGAAAGCCAAAACATTCCAAGAAGTACATAGTGTATGGCAAACTGCTGAGATAGTAAAGTTCAAGCATATATATATATAGCATATGATAAGCATGATCAAGCGCATATATATATATATATATATATATATATATATAGCATATTCAATGATTTTCATTCAGTGAATGGGATGTTGTGCCGTACAAAAGACAGAAAAATATATTAAGTAAGTTTTTATTAGGTATTTGAGAAAATATATAAAATTCATTCACGTTTTCATCGTAAGTGTAGAACTTAAGTGCCATCTATTACGTAATTTGAATGTCACCAGAATCGAATAGTAGTATTCTCCTTATTAAACTACATAATTCGTCGTTTAAATAGGATGAATATTAATTTTCGAAAATTAAGCTTTCTAAACACTAAATTTTGTACCATTCTTATTAAGGAAAATAGTCAAATTTAAAATCGGGTTCAAGAACATTTTCTTCCTATCCTTTAGTTGGCTACTGGAATATATCTTGATAACATCATTGACTATTTTTTTTTTTTAATAAACGACATTTTTTTGCAACAGATAGATAATCCTATGAATATTTGTCTACATATGTGAACCTACCTTGCATGGACAGGATTGTAACTTTGGCCTAATTTCTTATTCAGAAAATATAATGTCATAGCAGAAATTACGAAAGAAGATATTTTACTTACAAAATGTATCTTATTAATAAAAGCAAACATTATTATGTGGACATTCTGGTATGAATTCAAAATTTTGGCAAAAAAAAAGGAGGAGGTCAAACTGGCAACCCAGCCAAGGTCACATGTGGGACAGTAAAGTGCATTTCGAAACAATTTTAAGTTTCTTCAAGTTTTAATATCATATTAAACATCTGACTGAATAAAATATGACAATTTCAGTATAAAATACTTCTACTACATGTTTTTATTGCATTCTCAGCAAATAATTTTGAGTCTACGCAACAACAATATAGCATTATATACTTGAATATATATAGTTCCAAAATGTGTGGTATAAAATACTTAAATGTGACACATGGGTGTAATTTTTTTTTTTTTAATTACAAGAATTGTATTTCATATGCGGGGTTAGAAAGGTAATTTTTTTTATATTTTTATAAATAAATGGTGTCTAAATTTTTATTAACTCGCATCATTCCACAATAGACATTATTATTTGAATAGAAATGTTATATTTATTTTAAAAAAAACTATTTTCTTAGAACACTTAGAAGCCCCTCTTTTTCATTTTCGGAAAAACTGTTTAAGGCAAATGCTGTTAATCGTTATTAAAACTCCATTACGTAAAGTTTAATGTACCTTCACATTTAAAAGTTGCTGCTTTTACAACAATTCCATATGTATGTATGCATGTATTTTTGTACTTGTTTACGTTTTCAGGTGAGAAAAGACCGATTTTAGTGTTTTTACGATGATGTACAAATGGCATTCCATAAAATCTGAGAGTTATTGTTTTACGTAGTGCCAACACCAAGAAACTAAAAAATAAAACTGCAGACGATTTTTTCAAACTGTTTATAAATATTCTAAACGTAGCAGACGATTTTATTTTCCTACTTTCGTGCTTCTTTAAAGAACTGTTTTTATTTGCCCTGCAGAAATGGATGTGAGTGATTCAGAGTTAAAAAACGAAACGCGTTGTGCCATAAAATTTTGCTAGCGTTTGGTCAAAACAGCTCCAGAACCAGTTAAGTTAATGAAATAATCTTACAAAGACAAAAGTTTTGGTGAGCCTACGATTTTTAAATAGCGTGGTGATTTCAAAAGAGGACGTTTGTCTGTCTCCTAAAGCTGGCCGACCAGAAAGAGTTGTGAATTATCTAAATATTAACACTGTGTCTAATCTTGGATGAAAATTGGTGAATGACAATAGCGACAGATAGCGGCATCAATGAATATTTCGAACACGTCGATATTTCACATTCTACGCAACAATTTACAGCTTTGCCATGATTGTTCCAGATGGATTCATTATCATCTTACTAAAGGACAAATGCGAACGAGAATTCATCATTGTTGTGAGTAGGAACAGATGATTCAAAATATTCCGTTTTTACTAAAGACTAAAATAACAGGTATTGAAACTTAGGTGCATCATTTTGATCCCCTTACCACTTCCGCAACAAGTGTATGGAATCACACTGATTCTCCGCCTCCGAAAAAAAAATTCAACAAAACAAATCTGCTGGTAAAGTTATGATGATTATTTTCTTTGATGATAAATGTGTAATCTATCACATTCTGAGCCTCCAAAAATTACTGTGGATGGTGAATATTATGTTTGTTTTTTGAAAATTTTGCAACAACACATATTGCGAAAGCGTCATGAACTGGTAGGGAATTGGACATTACATCCCAATAATGCTCGCCAACATGTCGCTACGTCTGTACAGCTATATCTTAGTAAATGCAATATTAAAAGCATGCCAGATTCCCCTTACTGTCCAGATATCCTACCATGCGATTTTTGGCTGTTTCCGAGTTGAAGGAGCAGCTCCATGAAAGAAAAATTAATAAAGTTTCTGAAGTTATTTCAGCAGTTCACGGTTCTTTCAAGCAGCTTCCAGAAGTAGGCTTCTCTACTTGTTTTGAAAACTGGGTTGAACAATGGGACTGTTGTATATCATCTGAAGTAAGGTACACTGAAAAATAATGATATATTTTTTACTGTAAATATATGTCTTGATTTTTTAGGATTTGACTCTCAGTTTTTATGAAACGCCCTTTGTATGTATGTACGTGGAAGAGACATTTATTATAGATACCTTTACATTTTATGGTGGCTACTTTTACAACGATTCCATATGTATGTATGTATGTATGCGTGTATCTTGGTATTTGTTTACGTTTTCAGGTATAAACAGATCAATTCTAGTGTTTTGACGATGATGTATATATATATGTGTATGGAAGAGCAATATAGCGAGCTAACTGTGTTTTAGATTGAACATCCATTTGGCAAATATGTTATATGTTGCGAACAAAACCGGAGAATGGGTTTGGTAATTAAACCATTTTGTACCATTTTGGGACCGAGGAAAACATATAAATATTTACTATAAAAGAAATTTAAATAAATATTTTTATTTTCCACGCCCATCTTATGTTGATACACTATTCATGTTCAATTACAAAGTAACACAAATTAGTAAAACTCTTTTTTTATTTAAAAAGCAACAACAGAGAAAAACATATTGAGCTTTATTAATCTCATAAAATCATAGGTATATTTAGGTCTTACAGGTTGAGGAGGAAAAATTGGTAAAATATGTATATTTAAATCAATTAAAACTCCCATTTGCCCAACTATGTGATTTAAATTTATTATAATTTTAATTTAGAGTCCCTTATTTCAGCTAAGGCGGAATAAATATCCATTGAATATTGCATCATGTTTCAGCATTATGAATGAAAGCGTAGAATATGACATCATTTTCAGTTATAAAAACATCTTACCTTTGTAAAATTAGAATCTAAGTTTCTATTTATTTCCATATTACATTGTTCACTGTAAACTGTTAACTGTTCGGAAAGACAAGTAGGATAATTCTAGATTTTGTTTAGCAAAAATGGTTAATTAATATAAATCAGGTATAACATACGTTTCAAATAAAACATTAGTGTACTTATAAAGGTATTAATAAAAATACTTATTCGAAACACTTTAGTGCATTAAACATTTCATATAGTTATTTCATGATTCGAAAAGTAGAATAAGTACATGCACATATTTAAAGCTGAAATTTATGATAGAATTTCAAATTTTATATTAATAAAATATAATCCCGCTGCTTGTAAAAAGTAATTTTATGCTACATTTAAGAATATTATTCCTGTCGCTTTAATATATATTTATTTTGTTTCTGCATAATTATTAATATCACATTAAAGTACTATTATTTCTAAAATCGCATATTTTTCTGCAAAGAGAAACGAGCGGGTACATTTTCCTTTAATATGTAAAAGCACTTTTCTGTTCTTAATTTAGAAATGAAGTAATGAGTTGATAAGTCTTAACACTGTTTTGCATGAGAAAGAAAGCGTTTCAATAATTTACTTAACTTAGTCTCTCATATGTTTCAACGCATATGTATCTAAAAATAAATGAGCTTTCTGAAATACATATAATCTTTCTAGTATCTGGCGCAATTAGCAAAATATATAATTAGCAAGGAGGTACATTATCAGATAGCTTACATTGTTGTTCTATATACTTTATCATGAAATACTTTTACAGTGATTTTAGCAACAGTTTGCATGTTCTTAATTATTCGTATTTGAACTTAGTTGTTTTACTTTTACTGATTAATTGAAAAAACAAATACCATATTAAAACAATGTTTTGTTTTACTTTTAGAAAAATGCAATTTTATTACACAATGTAAAAACATTTGCCACTTTAAAGAAGTAAACTAAATCATCCTTTAGCGAATTTAATTTTACATTGATTATTTAAAATAAAGGTACTATATGGAAATAATTTCAAGGAAATAAATTTACATGGAATTTAGATTTACAAAATTGTAGTCCTTTAACCCATTCGCTGCCAACCACGAGTATACTCGTGGTTTTTCAATCTAAAATTACGAATTCGTACCGCAAATTTCGAAAGAAGAATTTTTATTTTATGTAATCACAAAATGTATGTAATTAAATAAAGAAAATATTGCTATTAGAATTTTCTGTATAAATTCGAACTTTCGAAATAAAATAAAATTGTAGTTGTGTTAGTTGAATGTATAGTTCATGTTTAAAATATTTTTAAATTTCATTGATGGTACCTGGACCCACAACAAGAAGGTTCAAGGAGAGTGTGAGTGGGGAGAATCAATTTCAAGTGTTGGTATAATTTTTTATGTCAGAAGAATCATATAGTTTATCATTATATTATGGTATTCCCAAAATTTACACATACTGGATGGTATACCTGTGTAAAACTAAAATCTAAAATGATGTAATTTTGACACTAAAATCTTTTTTGTTGCAGGTAAGTACTGAATACAAAGAAGAATTATTAACAAAATGGAGTCAGTAGAAAGAGGAGAAACATTCAAGAGAAAAAGATGTAATGATGTCTGTATACCATGTAAAAGAGAAAGTAATGATTTTTTTTTAAGTGCTTGCGAAGAAACTTTTAAAAAACTATCAAAGACAATAATTACATTTTTTAAAATGGAAAGATGAGCCATGTGATACAGAATTTAAGTGGAATAAGTGGATCGATACAATTTTATACAATCATTTAAAATTTATTCTTTATAAATCATATTTCTTTGTTCATATAAAGATACTTTATGCTACTTTAAAGGATAGATAGTGTTACGTGTCTTTAATAAGTTACGCCGTTCCTAAAATAACAATAGAAAACTCCCACGTTAATATTAATTCATTTTCCCTCTGAATAATTAATCAGAGCTTCTTAATGTTTTCCTTCTTCAAGATTCGCAAACATTATTTCAAACAGGAACGAGTGCATATATTTGCATTTAATATGCAAAAGAGTTTTCTGCTGTAATTTTAGGAAAATAGTAACTTGTTGAAGAATTCTAACACTGTCTATGCATGCAAAAGAGTTTATTTTGATAATTTGCTTAAATTAGTTTCATATATGTTAGAAAAAGTGCTTAAATAAAACTAAAAAAAGCTTTCATAAATACATGCAATTTTATTTTCGAATGATTGGAGCTTTTAGTTTAATGTATAATTAGAAGGATGCAGTTTTTTTTACAATTTATGTAATTGTTCTAAATATTTTATCACGAGATTATTTTAGAGAGTTTTTTATGGTAGTTTTTGTACGATTATTTACTTGTTTTTGAAATTACACGTTGCTTCACTTTGTAATTTAAAAACAGAAATTATATATTATTTACAATGTAAAAGTTTATTGAGAATTAAATAAAGTAAATGAAGAAATGTATATAAAATGGAGTATTTATAAATAATATTTAAGGACAATTTTAAGAGACATGAGTACAATACTCTGACACATTTTATGCAATATTTAATCATAATATTGCAATCGCATTTTTATTAATCTGCTTTATTTTGTAATAAATATTCATACCCTTTGAATGTATTTTTTGTTTAAGTTGTCGCAAATATAACTCGCAAAACAAACAAGCGCAAAGCGCAAATGTTTTCCTTTAATGTAGAAAAGCATGTTTCTCTTCTTAATTTAGAAGAAGATAATAACATGAGAAATTCTGAAATTGTCTTGCATCTGAAAGAAAGTATTTTCATAAGTTACTTAGCTAACTTCCGTATATATCTTAAAGCATATGTATATAAAATTAAATATGTGTTCAAAAATACACGCAATCATAGTTTAGAAGGCAATAATCACTTAGTAAAATATATAATTTGTATGAAGAATTTTCTCTTATCGTTTATTCTACTATTTTTATTGTTATATTATCTCATAATACTGGCTTGCATGAGAAAAAATGTTTTTCAATATTTTACTTAAGTTAGTTTCTCACATATTTTTACATATATGTATCTAAAGATAAATGAACTTTCTGAAATATATATATTTACTTATTTTCGAGTATTTGGCGCAATTAAAAAACAACATTTTTAGCAAAAAGGTACATCATCTGATAATTTATAATGTTGTTCTATATACTTTATCCTAAAACACTTTTAATAATTTCCTGTGATTTTAGGGAATGTTTTTAAGTTACTATTCACTTGTATCTGAACTCACTGTTTCATGCTCTTACTGCTAAATTAATAAAATATTTTTGTTTACAATATAAAACTTAATTACAAATATAAAGGAGAATGTATGCATTAGGTATTTAAAAGTATTTTCAAATAATTGCCTATCTTTCTTTTTTGTCTTTTTTACATCGGCGCTAAAAAGAGCATACAGTTTTTTATTAATACATATCAAAAGGGAAAAAAGTTGTACTTCATGCATTTGGACGTCATATGTTTTGGTGGGATATGAAAAAAAAAACTATTCCAAGTTTGTATATAAGCACCTCTTATTTCACTTCAACATAATAATTTCAATATTGTCTTATATTGCTGCCATAGATAATATATTTTTTTATTTGTTTTAGTATGCGATATTTTTGACTCGTTGTTAAATTAATTTTGAAAAATAAAAGTGCTAAAATTTAAGTTGTCATTGTTCTTTTTATTATATATATTTTTTCTGTTTCATGTATTAGAAGATTAAGTGAAAGAATTTAGTGAGATAAATTGTTAAATTAAATATATATATATATAAAATATATTTTTGAAAAATATAAATTGATGTTTCGTGAAGTGTAACATAAAACCGACATTAAGATTTTTTAATAACCGATATATATGTATATATATATATGTATGCCCATTTGTGTGCGTGAGAGATAATATATTTGTATAGGTTAAGTTTTTACTTGATGTATGGGTTTTAACACTTTGCTTGAAAACAACGTTTCTCATCTTCTAAAACGTTAGTATTTTCCCTTCATTATGTTGGGATACTCGTCTATATCTTTAAAACTGAAAAAATGTCATTTCTTGTACTGAAATACAAGAGTTTAGACAGTTTGTCTGCCGATACACAGTTGAATAATTAGATAAACAATAAAAAAAAAAACATGTGAACTGTAATGTTAGACATTTCAATGGGAACTTCAAAAACTAGACCAGTTAATGACAATTTGGCACTATGATTATAGACATGTCTCTCTCCCAAATAATGTGATATTAAACCAAAATGGGAGTGTCTCTAAAATTGTAATTGATTCTTCATGTGCGTGTACAGTAGCATCTATATGCCATAAATATTGTTATTAATTACACATAACAATGAAAAGTACTTTAAGATTTGTTCAACATTAATTCTGACTCAGTGTTCTGATTGTTTTATTCAAAAAATTTGATTACATGCCAGAAATTTCTAAAAGTAATTTATTCTTTATTTATTGGCAGTCATTTTGTAATTAAATAACGGTAAAATTATTCTTATTGTATGATTTCGTAATTCTGAAATAAAAATCATCTAAACAAAAAATACTAGTAACACCATTCAGACTGGCAGTAGAAGTCCTATATCTATTTCCTTAGTCGTTAGCCCATTTTACTAGGTTCAGTATATATATATATCCCGCATAGCATGCACATTCACAGTGACGTCATTGTGACGTCACGGTGAGTCAAGTGCGTCACGTCACATCTGTGACAAAATGCCACCACATTATAACGTCAAACTGTGACCAAAATGTGAACGTCTTGGAGATCTAAAGAAAACTTAAAATAAACTTTAGAACATCTTATGGCATCAAGAAAATTACTTTTTGACAGCTTTAAATTTTTTTGTGACTTTGCAATGACGTCACTGCGAGTCACATAAGGCACGTAAAACCTCTGTAACTTCACGGTGTGATCGGAGAGTGAATTTGAAAAAAATAATAAAACTCATAAAATATAGAATTGAATTAATGTCATGTACCTAAATCATTAATAAAAACACTGTCACACACTATTTAAATATATTGAGTATTTCCAAAATAAAATAATAAATAAATATATGTCTACATATATGAGGCAGATATTTTTTTACAATTTTCATTACCATTTTCATGAAATTTAACAAAATATACTATATAATACGCAGGTAAAAATCCTTAAATAGAAATTTAGTAACGTAGGAAAGTTTTAGCGGAAAGAAATTCAGAAATAGATCTCCCATTCTAAGAAAACTTAGCAATTTAGAGATTTGTTAGCATTTTAAATACAAACATTTTTTTTTCTACTACCGCATGGAACTCTTTTGCTAATTTTGTGATACTAAAAATATTTCTTTAAAAATCTCCAATCTTTAATTACTTTGAGGGGCCGCTCAACCCAATCATCAGCTTTCTGTTTAAAAAGTGAGAACACCATTTATTCGAGTTCGCTACCAAAACGGTCTGGTTGGGGTGGCCGTCGAACGCGTTCAAGATTTTCCTTGTACTGTATAATTAAGGTGGTTCTCAACTGACCTGCTCCACAACACGAAGCTTTCTGACATAATTTCTGACTCATTTTTAAACACAAAGGCATAAAATGGGAAGCACTGACTATGGGAGAAATTTGGAATCGAAATGAGTTTTCCATTTTTTGATAAATAAATTACTTATCGAGTTATAAGCAATTCGTGTCACGTGACAACTGGTTTTTCTCTTTTCTTTCACTGTTAACTCGGGTATTTGGTTCAAAACGCCGACTTTGGTATCTTTGGCATTTTTCTGAAAGATCTTCTGCTTTTACCAAAAAATGGAAAACGTCTTTCAATTACATAGTTTCTGAATAAAAACACCAGCCAATTTCATGCGTTTCCGAACAAAAACGAATTAAAAATATGTCATAAAGTATATGTCATTCCTATAGCAATTTATCCCAAAATTGCTCAGTGCTTAATAAGATATCACCTCTAATAAATATATTGATTTTTTCAATAAAGTGTAAAAAATGAAAAATTCGTATTTAGGAAATCGGACTGCAGAATAGTATTTATATTTATGTCGTAATTATTTTATAAAGCCTATTAATCAATTTTTATTTAAAATTTATGTTTACTTTGGACATCTAAAGCAAATGCAACTGATTAAAAAAAATAAATGTTCACAGCTTATTTCTAAGAATACTAAACTCTCTCATATAAAAATAGAATATTATAGCTTCATTAGAAGTTATTTGTCAGCCATATAAACTATTAAGCATTTGAAATATCTTTATTTAAATAAATTGTTTTCTTTCTATTCTTCTTCTGGAAACACCTGCTAGATGTTACTTTGTGGTAAACAACACTGCGCAGATCATAATCGCGCATATTGGAGGGCAGACGATTATTGTCATTCCAAATTGGGCGGATTAGAGTGTGTTGTGTTCTTTTAAGTTTGTGGAATTATATTGTGGAATTTATACCGTGTAAGTAAATTGACGTTTTAAAGTGAATCATCCATTTTAACCTCTCCCTGTGTCTAACTGTGTCCGTTCATAAGGTCTGCTTGATATTTGATATCTCAGATCTATGAACACACCTCTGCTGGAACACTTTGAAAATTAAAGAAGTGGATTTTAGTCTAATTTTTCAATGAAAAGGAAGCAGTCAAGGACCATTAAAAGTTAACCCCTACAACTGGTGGTTTTACTTATAGATTAGCAAGTAACTTTTAATGTCTTCGCAGCTTTGTTAATAGTGTATGTTTAGTAATGGTACATTTAATAGTGAATGATTTAAACGTTAGGATGTTTAAATCTTTTTTTTTAAATCACTTGTATTAAATTGTGTCTTTAATTTTTTAAATCGTTTTAAATAGAGAGTTTGGAAAAAAACTTAAAGTATTTACTAACAATGTGTATTCCAAATGTAAAGTGTTATTTATAATGAGGAATTTATTTATATTTTGCATTTCTCAATTCAATTTTTATAGTTATTCATTATAATTAAAAACATTGCAATTTTTAAAACTATTAATATTTGATTTACAATATGAAAATTTCTTTGCTACTGGAAGATTCGAGAGATAATTTTCTGGTACATTTGAAATATTTGTGACAATTTAACGCATTATAAATTTATTTGTCAAGATATGTCAATATTAAGTGCACAAAAATAATGAATATTGATGAAACAATAAAATAGCTATTCAGTTAAGGAAATTTTTTCAGTTGTGTTATCGAATTTTTTATAGTAAAAATTGATATTTAAGTTCTGCATTTAGTATTCTATCAAAAGCTATAAATGAAATAATTTGTAAAGAAAAAAACATATTTTTTATGCATTTATGATCTTAAGGGGGGGGATCAGGTTGAGCAGCCGGAAAATGACAATAAATTGACCATTACTAAAAGCTCTGTAGTTTCAAAACCAATTAATGAAATACAACAATTTTTTTCTATACTTTCATAAAATACTAATGTTTTTCAAAAAACATTCAAATATGTATATTTAGTAATATTAATTAGTTAAATTTTAATGACAAAATTAACGTTTTAAAAATATGAATTTTCAAATATGCATTTTGCGCGCAAGATTTAAAAAATTCTACTGCAGATATATATTTAATATTGAATTTATATTTACTTATACTACTATATTTTACACTGAACCTCAATTTAAAAGTATATTCAAATTCACTTGCACAATTAATGACTTTAAAATCATATTTATGAAATTTAGTAAAAAAAATACGTTTATTTATTCAATAAAAAATTTTCTATGACAAAACATAGGCTACATGGAGGTTAAGTGTAAAATATAGTAGTATAAGTAAATATAAATACAATATTAAATATATATCTGCAGTAGAATTTTTTAAATCTTGCGCGCAAAATGATTACTTGAAAATTCATAATTTTAAAACGTTAATTTTGTCATTAAAATTTAACTAATTAATATTGCTAAATATATATATTTGAATGTCTTTTGAAAACCATTAGTATTTTATGAAAGTATAGAAAAAAATTGTTGCATTTCATTCAATGGTTTTGAAACTACAGAACTATTAGTAATGGTCAAATTATTGTCATTTTCCGGCTGCTCAACCTGATCTCCCCCCTTAAGTTTTAAATTTCATTTGCTTCGAAAAATGTTTTACTGCTTGATACAATGTTTATTATTTAATAATGTCGCACAATAGTTAGATCTATTATTTAAATGGATTGCTAATAAAATTTTTCACAATGCTTATTTTAAAATCTATACTTATATTTTCATTAAAGTTGTTCTCAAATCTAAATTAACTAATTTCTGAATTCATTTTTATTCGGAAACACATGAAATTGGCAGGTGTTATTATTCAGAATATATGTAATAGCATGGCGGTTTCCATTTTTTGGTAACGGCAGAAGATGTTTCAGAAAACACTATCAAAGTCGATGTTTTGAACCGACTTTCCGACGCGCTGCGTCAGAAACGGGAAAAACATGACCGAAATTGGTCTTAAGTATTTCATTTATCTAAAAATGGAAAAAAAAATATTAATTCCAAATCACTTTAATAATCAGGCATGCAAGTGCCATGCGTTTAAAATTTTGTTCATAAATGTGTCAGAAAGTTTCGTGATACTGAGCGAGGGGAAATATTGCAAAGTATACGCGTTTAAAGACACTTACTCACTTAAAGACGCTTACAAAGACTTAACAACAAAATAGCATAGTTTTAATTTCTGTCAATATTTTTGGTGGTTACATAAAACAAATGGAAGTAGAAGTTAATTTAAAAAGTTGTTATTTGCACAATAGAATTTCATATTATTGAAATATTTACTTTTATTATAATTTTAATGGATTCATCAATTATTTTTATATTAGTATGCCCTTTTTACATTTATAATTTTCTTGCTTAACGGCTACATTAGCTGGTTTCCCAATCAGATGCAAAATTTTAATTTGAATACGATTTGCATCAATAAAAATTATTGCCGATCCAATCCTTATCGTCGCTCATATCCGGATTTGGTAAAATCTTGTTATCCGAATCTATGTGAAATCATTTATCAGGTTCGGTCGGGTTGTGCGCCTACAGATTTTGTTGTTGTTGTTGTTGTTTTTGTTGTTTGGTTAGGGTAAGCATGCGGGTTGAATCGAAATATATTTTCAGTCAACCATCATTCATGTTCAAGTAGCAATTCAATCATTTTCAAGATGTATATCCCCGGATCCGTGCATGACTCTAGATCCGAGCCGACATCAGAAATTGTGTCGTAACACAATTTCTGATAAATTCTGGTTACTCGGTCGTATGCAAGTTTATATTCCGAACAAGACTTACAGTAAAAACATTATACCCGACTCGGGTCAGTTCGGGTTCACGAATATCAGGTCACCCGACCACTAATCCAAATCTATTCTGTAGCCAAACAAATCCAAAAAGATTGATTCGAACTTCCTGGATTGGATTCGGGTAAAATCTGGCCACCCGACCTGGTGCAGTGTCGTCACAAACGTCACAAACTTGTAGCATAAAAAAAATGTCGATCCGAACATTCCGGATAGGATTCGGGTAAAATCTGGTCACCCTATCCGATGCAGATTCGTCACATTTTTCACATTGAAGTCGCACAGTTTACTTCACATAGTAGTCACATTGTGAGGTCACAGAATGCCTGGAAAACGGCCATAACGACTTCACATTTAGGTCACAGTGACTTCACATTATAGTGATTAAGTCACAGTGTGACGTCATTGTGAAGTCACCGTGACGTCACAATGCGTTACAGGATGTGTCTTTAATTACTTTCAATTAATATTTATATTTGTTATATTATCCATTTGTATATCTTTTTTTATCACCTAAGGTTTATTACACGCTTTTATCTACATTAATATTTCACAAAATATCTGCGGATTAATATTATTATTGTATAAATAAAGACCATAAATTTGAAATTCGACGTGCACTTATGTATCTAATTGACGTTATCGTAAATGCATAACATAATGTATGTTGTTTACAACTAAAGTTCTCAGGATAAAAGCAAAGTTTCTGTGCAGCTGTGATTTAGCATTTCATTTCGTCTTCTGTTTAAATGCAAAAATATCAACTTTCATTATTAAATTGTGGGCTTTAAATGGCTAAATGTGGTCTAGGGTTGGGTTGGGTTGATTATTGACGGCCAATTATCTACACTTGGGATATAGGCCCGGGGGAGTGCCCTTCGTGGGGGTCTTTCTAAGGGAACCTAACCCGTATTTACGCATGGATAAATCCACGGCTCGAAGAAAACCACGAAAATTCCGAACGATTAGGCCGACGGGCGCGATTGGGATCGAACCCAGCACCTCCCGTCTACCAGTTTCGAGAGCAGAACCTCTCAGCCACTGGTGGGGCCTAAAATTGTGGGCTAGAATGTGCACTTTACGTTGTTATGTTGTTTTTTTCCTGTATAATTTTCCTTAGAAATTTAATGGTGTAATTTTGACAAGCAATGTTCTTTTTCAATCATTGACAATACATTGGAGATTTTTAATGTTTCTAATAAATAATATAACATATATCTAAAGATCTTTAATTTTATACTTAAAACACAAAGAGTGTTTCACAAATTCTACATTACCTTTTAGCATCAATAAAAAATGGCATTAAGGCGGTATTAAAAAAAAATATTTTTCAACGCCCAATAACTCAAAATTTTGAGACACATTTTCAGACTCATTTTTAAAAGTAAAAACATGAAACTTGGCGGCGTGATTTATGAAGAGATTTATAAGGGACCCATGTTTTTTTTATTTTTCGTTCAATTAATTAGAAATTGATTTACAAAAAAATATTTTCACAGTACGATCTTTTTTTTTTTCCGCGATATCGCTTCGTGAAATTCGGTTCAAAATGCCCACTTTGACAGCATTTTTTGAAATATATTCCGCATTTATCAAAAAATTGAGACAATACGGACATTATAATGTTTCTGAATAAGAGAACGTGCCAATTGGATGCATTTTAGAGCAAAAATGAATTTAAAAATGTGTTTCAAAATAAGCAGTTTGGATTTGAATACACCCTTAAGTAAAGTTTCAATAATTTTTCTTTGTCATGCATCGGGATAAATACTAAGAGTAAGCATCTTTAATTTTGGATTAATGTTAGAGAAATAATTATGTTATTAACAGTTTTAATTGCTGATCTCGGAATACCTTCAATACAAAAATTAAAGTTTAGATATTTTCAATAAAAGATATTGAAGATATTTTTTTTTAAAACAATCCAGAAATCTCTATACATCAAATTGCAAACTAATACATTAATTGGGGTTTATTGGTGCAAATAAAAGTAGTTTGTCTTTTGCAGCTATAGGATTTCCGCAATAAAATAGCTTCCACTTCTCAATTTTCATAAACTGTGCTATTTTTAGAATATTACTGATTTTAGTAAAAGGTAAAAACTGACAAATTTACGTTTTTTAGTAGAATTTGACATTATTTTAGTCCATTAAATTTAAATAAATTCAAATTTGGAAAATAAAATGTAGATGACTTTGAATTTCTATCATGACAGGTAAATTGAAGGAAATGACTCAAGCGCTTTTCTTAATGTATCGCTCACTGACACAAATTAGGACAAGTTGCTAAATTTTCAAAATAAAAGAATAAAACCTCTAAAATACAAGTTGAAGCCACTAAGTGATTTCGTTAGTCGGGTTTCTCTAATCGAATACATCAATAACGCGAAACGTAGGTGTACAAAACACTGTTTTAGTAGTGTTTTGCAGTAATTAAAACGTCTAACAATAAATATAAGAAATCTGTGTTAACTCATGCTCGAGGTTTTTGTGAGTCATGTTGTTTCTGAACTGAGCGATTAAATTGTTTTGTTCGATATATATAAATGATGGTATATTCATTTTTATATTCAAATTTAAAATGATACTCTAAATGAAAACATATGAAAACTCGTCCTATCAGGTACCATCCCTTGATTCAATATTTGCACTTATCCGTATTCACTTTAATAAAGGCATATTTTTGTAACATACGAAATTTCTGATAAACATTCTGTTAATTTAAGATTGTACAACTCCGATTCAAAAAATTAGAATAATGTAAAAAAGAATGAGTTTGATGTTGCTAACGCGTCAATTTGCATACTGCGTCCAGGAAAAAATATATTAAAAGTATCTAATTATCTTCAGAGCATTTATAAATATAACATAAATATTTATTTTTATCTGATATATTAATAATTAACTATTTAAAAAATATTAGAATAATTCAAAGAAATAGAATACCTCGATAGCATGGTTCAAAAAATTAGAATATTCAAATTTTTCTTATAAGTTGAGAGAACGGCTGCGGGATTAACATCTGTGGGACTATAAAATGTGCTCCGTTGAAAATGAGAAGTCGTTTGGCATTTGATTGTAGCGTAGTATTTGCTTAATATGGGACGAAAGAGCGATTTATCTGAGGCTGTGAAATATCGTATTGTGTACTTGCACGAAATAGGAAAAACACAACTTTTTATAGCAAAAGAAGTGAAATGCTCTCAAGCAAGTGTGAGTAGAGTTTTGAGAGAATATTCTAATAATAAGTGTTTTCAAAATAAACACTTTAAAAGTGGTCGAAAGCCAGGAACTTCAAGAAGAGATGAAAGGCAATTGAAAAAGATTGTGAAGAAACATCGTTTTCGGAGTGTGAGATATATGCATAGAAAATGGAAAGAAATGGGTATAAATGTCTCCAAATCTACAACACTACGACGACTTCGCAAATTAGGTTTTAGATCACGTGTGCCTAAGATAAAGCCATTCTTATCATCTAAGCAAAGGGCTGCTAGAGTTAAATGGTGTAAACAAAGGCTATTTTGGGATCACGACGATTGGAAAAAGATACTTTTCAGCGATGAAAGTGTGTTTTGTGTGTCTCACGGAAATCAAGGTATACGTGTCTGGAGACTCAAACATGAAGCTTATAAGAAAGAATGTTTAAAACGTTCGGTTAAATTTGCGACCTCTGTTATGGTATGGGGCTGCATGACTGCTGAAGGCCCAGGTATGTTGTGTATTGTTTCCACAACAGTCAATTCAGAAGTCTATAAAGAAATTCTTGAACATTTCATGATTCCTTCAGCTGAGGATTTATGTGATGACGATTTCTTGTTTCAGCAAGATTTAGCTTCTCCCCACACTTCCAAATCAACAACTAAATGGCTCAAAGATAAGGACATACCTGTACTCCCTTGGCCTGCAAACTCACCCGATCTAAATCCTATCGAGAATTTGTGGGGAATTATGAAGAAACGACTTCAAGAAGTTCCGCCTAGAAACAAAAAAGAACTTATTTCTAGTATAAAGAGCATATGGGCGAATTTGGATAAAAAACATTGTGAACCTTTAGTTAAAAACATGCCAGAACGTTTAAGAGCTGTCATTAAAGCTAAGGGTGATGCAACAAAGTACTGATTAGCAAGTAAAAATACTTAGAGTTTAAATTATCTTCAATATATTTTCATTATTCTAATTTTTTGAACTATGTTAGAAAGTATTCTAATATTTTGAATTTTTTGTTGTTAGCTGATTTAAATATATTTTCTATTTCATTGTAATGTGTTTACATTTTTATAATCTGCAAAATATGCAGATTCATATTATAGTACTTTATATTTGATATTGTTGATTATTTATTTGATAAATTCGATTTTCATTTCCCTTGACCGTATTTCTTTTCATTATTCTAATTTTTTGAATCGGAGTTGTATGCCACGCAGCCTACGGTATTTAACATTAAAGTATTTTTAACTAAGAAATAACATTTTTGGCAAATAGTTCCCGCGCATAATATAGAAAAAAAATCAAATAAAGATAAATAAAAATAATATGATTATTTAGCTATGTTCTTAAACATAACACTTCACAGGTCGTTGTCATATTAAGATAATGTAGCACTTAAAATACAATTTTAAACCTTTAAATTATCCGAAATTTAAAATAATATTTTTAATAAACGTTTTATAAAGTAAAAATGATAATAACCAGTGAAAATATTAAGTTTATGCTATGGAATGCAATCAGTATATCTACACACTTTATATTATTTAAAACTTCTGTTAAAGCATAAAAAAGGGATCATTTCTAAATTAAATTAATGCCCTCTAAATTATTGTACTTAATAAAAGGATATGGATTGATAAGAAACATTCTTTTATTCGTAACGCAGTTTCAAACTGAGGAAAGAAAACAGTTCACTACGTCCACCATAAAGTGTAATATTTATTTTAAAATAAAACATGAAAACGCATTTCATGCAGAATATTCTATAAAAAATATATTAGCTGGTATCACAGTGTTTGTAGAGAGAAATATTTGTAGAGTTATATTTATCCACTTCAGCTTAGTTTCATATGCAAAGCTCTAAAACGTATTCAGAGCATTGCGCAAGCAAATATATAAACATTGTCCAAAATGGTTTTCTTCTTACAAATGCATCTTCTTAAAAATGTATATTCTTATGGTATATTAAATATTATTATGTACTCAAAAATAAATGTTTTTATCTCTGAAATACAAATCTGATTTTATGTTTTTCTCAGTATTTGAATTTATAATCTTTAATAATTTGAAATGATGGTAATGTACACCGGTTATGTAAATTTTTTAAATGGAATCTTTTTTTCCCTGTTAGTTCATTATTACTATATTTACCATAAGAAATGGAGCTTGGAATTTTTAACGGAAAGAAAACCTGAAATGGTATTAATTATTATTCGTAA
Source organism: Maratus michaelseni (assembly GCA_963931845.1). Lineage (NCBI taxonomy): Eukaryota > Metazoa > Arthropoda > Arachnida > Araneae > Salticidae > Maratus > Maratus michaelseni. The sequence goes on from OZ007596.1 coordinate 273,375,313, forward strand.
TTTCATAGATTAAATTTAAAAAGAGAAAAAAAATATTTTTTTTAACCTTAAATTATCAATAAATTTATGATTTCATTAAATTTCTGCCTGAAACGTAACTCATTTACAGTCAATGTATTTTATAAGTTAGGAATTACTTGGGCACATGTAAAAAAGGTGTATTTTCTCTTTAAAAATGTAATGCATATATTACTCGTTTCATATTCGCTTTATGCATGTTTATAGTGTGATAAGGCTACTCAATCAGCATTAAAACTAAAAGTTAGAAATCCAATGTCGATACCTATAGGAGAATCGATAAAACAGTCAAACAAAAAGTCGAACAGCAGCATCGATTTAAAACAACAAATTGAAAATTGTACGTCAAACATAACCAATGAGGTCCGTTCGTACTGTTATTTTTACAGTGAAATAAATTATATAGTCTGTTATTTTAATATGATTAATTAGCATAATAAAATAAGTAAACTTTATGTTGGCAACATTTTATCCTTTTTAGGTGCGTTCGATTAGGTTATATAAATACGTAGCACCTATTGTCGTCGCTTGGTCCGTCCGTCTGTCTGTCTGTCCGTCTGTCCGTCCACATATAACAACGCAAAAACTACCGAACCGAATAGTTTGCAATTTAAAATATATTCTCTTTGCAGAATTTTGTCAAGACATTTCAAATTTTATTAAAATCGAATCAAAACTTCAGGATATATTAATAAAAATATTTATTAAGAAATTTGAATTTTTTTTTTAATCGGTGCTTTTTTTGTTATAGGAGCTTCCGAAGTTCAATCGTCAAGCGACCGAGATACTTATTTTATGACAGAAATTAATCCGCAGACGATATAATTCATTTAACAGAATTAAAAATCAGAAAAGATCTGAATATTTATGTAACTAGTTATAGTACGATTTTCGTCATTTGTCACGTTTGACGTACAATTTCCAACTTGTTTGAGATTTACTGAAAATTCCAATTTGAAACTTAAGCTTTGAAAATTTCAGAATGTGTAATCCATATTTAGACTCTTTTTCCTCTTAACATCTGTTTCTCATGAAACATCTGTCAAAGAAACTGTCGCTAGATTGTATGATTGCTATAATTAAACAATTTTAGTATACAAATTCGGTTTTTAAATTCAGTAATACGAAAATAATAGGACTCCCTCTTAAATAGGGCTTCATCACCATGGCAACTTAGAATCATTACATATCATGGGAAGTGATGAATTAATTGCGCATGATAGGAATTATCAGAATAAAGAATGTGACTATAACTTAGTCATAGAAGTTACAAAATGTCATATACGTTATATATGGCTATGCTATAACGTCATACATATCATATAACTTGGCGATACATGTCGGTCTCATAACGATTAATCCCCGGAAGCTGCTGTAATAAAGAAATACCATTTTTTTTAAAATTCAAATTAAAAATAAAAATTTTTATTGAGATCTCTTTAAGTTTTTAATCGATTTTTATAAAATTTCAAATGACTCGACAATGATTATATATATTAAGTTTCAAAACGTACGGTTAGATAGTTTTTCCGCTGTTATATAAAAGCGGGCGGACAGACAGATGGACAGACGAACGAACCAGACGACAACTATAGGTGTTACGTATTTATATAATTATGAAAGCACCGAAAAATCTGCATAGCGCCCGTAAATGCTAAGAATAAAACACGTAAAATGTTCATTATTTTTTTGTAACGTAACAAATGGACTAACGTAATTATTTTAAAATAATAAAAAAAAGTTTCGACAGTTAAAATTATTTTTTGAAAACTTTTGTTTACTTTTTATGAGTATTTGTCTTTTCAATCTGTTTAAATTCCCTTCTTAAATAGTGAAAAATAGAATTATGTTTATCAGACGCATCGCAGGTAAATATGTTTTAAGTAGGAAACTAGGAAAGGAAGGCGTAATGTAATCAGTTACAGGGTGTTTCACAAAGGACCCCTAACTTTAAAAATCAATAACCCGGAAACGGTGATAGATAGAAGCATGAAACCAGGGATATGTTTATTAAAAAAATCGTAAGAATCGTATACATAAATCTAAAAATTTAGTTAAAAACAGCACCGATAGATGGCGCTGAGAGCGTTAAGAAACCTTCTAAAGAGAGTTCAGAAAAATAGAAAGACTAGCCGTCGAAGATTTCGCCATTGAAATCTGACCGCTATTAGCGTATAGTAAAAATAATTCGCATCGGACACGTTGCCTGTCTGTTGAACTTTTTTGAAAAGCTCACGAATTATTTTCCCATCTGGGCCTATTGCGACTTGAAATTGCGTTTGAAAACTTCTCCTTGCGGCAGTTTGACTCTGATTTAATCGGTGGTACTCCAACACAATAAACACACGTTCCACCACGGTATACATCACTTTCGGAATTATTTTCACTGTACGCTAATAGCGGTCAGATTTCAATAGCGAAATCTTCGACGGCTGGTCTTTCTATGCTTCTGAACTCTCTTTAGAAGGATTCTTAACGCTCTCAGCGCCATCTATCGGTGCTGTTTACAACTAAATTTTGAGATTTATGTATAAGATTCTTACGATTTTTTTAATAAACATACCATTGGTTTCATGTTTTTATCTATCACCGTTTCCGGGTTATGGATTTTTAAAGTTAGGAGTCCTTTGTGAAACACCGTGTATTTTGATTATATGCATAAATACAAAATTTTAAAAATGCATTTGTTCTCGGTTAATAATAACATCCGATAATTAAACAAGCATCTCTTGGGTTAAAATTGTACGACTGTATGTATAACTCTTACCAAACAATGCAAAGATCTTGAATAACGTTTATACATGTTTACGTTCCTTAAATTATTTTTTTGGAATCATTAAATGAAAAATTATATTTGATCTTTTTTTATTTATTGGTGTAATTTTTAAAATTTGGAATGGCGAATGTTTCGTTATAGTTGGGTGCATGTTGATCATTTTTTAATTAGTTTTTTTTTTTTTTTTTAACAATATTCGCAAGAATGTCTAAGATTTTCAAAATCCTTTACGATTCATCCTTACAAAAACACAAATTTTAAAATAACATGTTATTTTAATCTCTATTTGATTATATTTCTTAGAAGAATAAGGAACTTATAGCCTTATTTTTTCGAATGTAGCGAGCTTTTAAATACATCGTTCAAAAATATAAGTGAAATTGTGGTGATTTATAAAAAAATGAATATTCATAATTAATTATTATAAAGTAAAAGTAATAATCTATTTGCTCATGGTTTAATTTAAAATAGTTTTCTTATAGGTTTTATGTGGCTAAAATTCTCTAGTAGTGCAATTCCGTTAAAATATTGGTTTAGAAAAGTTCTAGGGAGTTTATAGAACTGTTTTGGCCATTGAACATGCGAGATTGATTTAGTGTGTGCAAATGCAATTGCCGACTTACACATATTCCTCATTAAGATTTACTTTTATAAGATATTTTTATCGCTACATAACTTTAACTTCGTTTATAAAAATTATAAATAATTTCAGATAGCTATACAGGAGAAACATATTTCATATGCACCATAAAATGTGACATTCGAAATTAAAAGTACCATGATGTAAAAATAATCTGCTGGGAAATGCGCGCTATACATAAAAATAGACGTGGCATTACAGTATTACAATACCATATAAAATATTGTGGTATTATAATATTAACTAGTCGCCACTGGCGACCAGTTTGGTCTCCCTTAAATGTATGTTAAACATTGTAACACGTTACTTTCATTCCTAATTTCTATTATTTCCTTAATCCTTCTCCAAATTGGAAGATTCTAACAGACAAGTCAAGAATTTTTGCAATCACGGTAGCATTTCGCATATATATATATATATATATTTGTCATGTATTTCATTTTTCTTGTCAAAAGCTGCTTATCCCATTTAAGCATTTATGCTTCATGCCCGTTTGCTTATCAATTGCAATATGTTCGCTAATGCAGAGATTCTTAAACATATTAAGTAATTTTCCGTAATGGGGTCCATTGCCAACTAACATATTTTAGTTAATACGATTTGATGCAGTGAAATCCATTTTGTGAAAGTATTTAATGATATCCACATTTACACTGAACTATTTTGTTTCTAATATTTTAATTTATTTCTTGCTAACTTTGGCTGTAGACTCGATTACGGAAGATCAGAAAATCTATCATAATTCTCATCTAAAACATCTTGAATAATGTGCCATAAACACCATCAATATGATTTTATGTGTTTTATAAATGTACATGAAATTATTTTTTGTATTATTTTACTTTGATTTTATATTATTTGCCATTTTTAATGGTGGGTCCTTTTGGGTACAGTGGTCGCAGACGCACTGGATATCATTTTGGCGATATAATTATTGTCTGGATAAATTAACCTTTGTGTGTGTTTTATAATAAAATTTTGTGTTTTTAAATATAAAATAAACTACTTTTTATAATAAAATAAAAGAATCATGCTGTTTTAGCAATCTCTGACAGTTACCTGAAAATGGGGTTTTCTCGCCAAAATGGCGCAAAACAAAAATCGTGCCAATCCCGGTGCGTCTGCGACAGCTGTTAGAATTTAAAATACACGCCGTTCACACTTTTAGTTAAAAATAGAAAAATAAGAAATAATATCATAAATTAAAACATTTGATTTCAAAATCGTTTCTAATTTGATCACGCGAAAAATAAAAACTGGTATTGGCGATTTTAAAAATGTTATTGGCGAGATTTGCGCCTAAATAACATAAAAGTACTTAATAATATTATGTATTTCATAAATGTATATTAAATTACCCGTCTTGAACGCGATTAGTCATTAACAATCGTAAATCTGATTGGCGATTAACAATCATTTTCGGTGAAATCTCTTCCTGCCACGTATAATACATAAATACCAAATTAACTGATCATTTCAAAATTTGATTCATTAAATATTATTACATGAGTTGTATTTGTTTACATTCAACTTACGTCAAGAAAAGATTCGGAAGGAAGTTGAGTTGTATAAGCACATCATCAAACGGAATTATGGTAAATTTTAGTGCGAATTATTTTTTGACACTAGGCAGCGCTCCAAAAAATCATTCACGGAAAACTTACTTTACGAACGATTATCTCCATGGTTTAATGGTTTAATATTTTATCCGTTCATGACGAATGAATCTTTTTTTTTGTTTTCTTTCATGGATAGATAATTTGAATTGCGAAGCTAATTTCAACTGAAGTTATTGCAGAATATATACATAATTGAACGTAAGTCATCTCTCAAAAATTAATTTATTTTGAACGATCTTTCTAAAAATTTAACTTTTATGCAGTTTTATTCGAAAAATAATTTTGAATAAAAATGGCCGCCTGGCACATGAATAAGCGATGAGGGCATCCCGGAACTGTTGATGACAGTCACATGACTTACGGTTTTATTATAGAGATATTTTATTTTTCGTCCCTCATGGACCACCTAAATCAATAAAGATACGTATTTTCATTTCTGAAAACCGAGGATGTTAATGAAAAGATACAATGTCCCATTTTTTCGGTCGTATAGAAAAAATGTTTACGCTATATAATAATAATAATAATAATAATAATAATAATAATAAAATATAATAATCTACAAAAATTTAATAAAAAACACGTAAAAAAATATATAATAGCACCTGTCGAATTATCCATGACTTCGAAAAGCGATTTTCATCCTTAGAAAACTCTGAAACCAATTGATATTCGAAATTTAATGAATCATTTATAAAAAAAAATGTATTTTGATTTCCGAAAACGTTTCTCAGTTCTTTTTATAGTGTATTAATCTTTTTTTCCTTAACTGGAATATTGTTTTTTAGGATGCTATTAATTCTAAATTAAACATTTTCTCCTGCTTAATGGAATTTTATTATGCAAGTGTCACAAAATATCAATGTTAATGTTATTGCTGTCGATTCATCATGTTTTTCTGTAAATATATTGGTTCAACATGAAATTGTTTATGTGCAAATTGGTAGCATAAAAAACCTATATTCATGGTTGAGAAAACTGATTAATACACAAAAATGTTATTCTGAAACGTTTCCAAAAATGAGTGGAAGCAAAAGAAACTTTGAATTTATAAGTAGTTCTTTAAGTCGTGAAAATTTATATTGGTTTCTGAGCTTTCTAAATATAAAAGAGTGATATTTTGGAAACGTGAGTAATACGGAATTATATTATAATAAATTTTCTTTTGGGCTTATATTATATTTTTCTAGATTAATAAACATCTGTCTTCTTTTAATGTCTATCTGTCATTACTATCTACAGGTAATGACGGCGGAAACTAATAGCATCAAATTAATTATATTCATACGCCCCACGAAATGCTCAGCAATAGTATGTTATTTATTCCCTATGGTTGCGTGCAATTAAATGCCTTGCGAAATTTACGTGTTCTAAAATTTTTTTCGACACCAGACAGTACTGAAAATTCACCCTGGATATCTTGTTTTGCGAATGATTACCTCCATGGTTTAATAATTTTATGACTCACGATGAATGAGTATTCCATGTATTAATTTTAATGGATTGAGATATTCGGCTGTTAACCTAATTTTCACTTAAGTTATCTCAGATTCTATAAATTTTTTATTGTAACTCATATCTCAAGTAAACCTTTTTTTTTTTTTTTTTTTAACGATCTTTTTAAAAATGTAACTTTCATGCAATTTTATTCGAAAAAATAATTTTGAAAAAAAATGGTCGCTTGACATATAGAAAAAGATGTGGTTAGCCCGTATTTGTTTTCCTCAGTCACATGACTTGCACTTTTACTATATTGATTACGTATGATAGGACTTAATAGAATAAAGAAAACTTTTATTAATATCTTTTTAAGTTTTGATTCGATTTTCATAAACTTTGAGATGACTCGACAAAATTGTGCAACGATCATATACTATATTGAATTTCAATCCATTCGTTTGGGTAGTTTTTGCGCTTTTATATGCACACAGACGGAAGGACCAGTCGAACGACTATAGGGGCTACGTATTTCTATAATTACGATCGCACCTAAAAAGGTAGCCTGCTGGCAATAGTGATCATTTTCAGAGACTAGAAGCTGTTCGGTAGATTTTTTTAAAAAAAAACGGTTGTTTTTCAATATTGCAGTTTTCTCAGTCTCGTTTTTTTACAGTGAAAAATATTTCCTTAATATAAAAAATCATCTGTACTATGCTAGCATATAATTCATTGTATTTAGCACAACCATTGCCTGATCATTAAAAATTATCCTAACATGAAATAATAAGAATTCTTTCAGTGTAAATGAATTTTTATTTCAAATCGAAAAAAGAGACGATGAATTATTCATATTTCGTACATTATTTTTGTCAGAATGCAAATTCCCCACGTACTTTTCTAGTTTATTACACGTACGCTTTATCACACGCTACAGTTTTCTAGTATTTGGGTGTTTAGGGGATTTACATTACATATGATAATGTATTTGAATTTCTTGCTGAATATAAATAATAACAAAATATATGTTTTTGTCTTTACGCTTTTACGCAGAGTAATTTTGTGATTTTTTTATATTAGTATATTATTGCGAATGTATATAAATGCTATAAAAACAAAATTGTTTGTTGTGTGCATAAAAAATTATCCACAGTAGATTAACTGTATAAATAAAAATTAGTATCGTTACTGTAAACATTATAGCGTGATTAATGAATATTATATATAATACATTACAAAGCACTTATAATAAAAAAATAAACATGAAATATGCATATCATTTTCCGAAACTATTACTACAATATAAACTTAAAAAAAAAAAGGAATTGAATGTGTTACTTTTTAACACTTTACAGACTTTTACAATACAATAGTATTAGTTATATAAAATAGTATATAGATTTTTTTAAAAAAACTGCTTACATATTTCATCTATAATTTTTCGTTTTACTTCAAGAAATAATTTAGAATTTAAAGAATATTATATTATTTCCTTACTAATGTAATTTTTTAAAAGTATTTCTGAAACATCAGTTTTTTTATAAGGATTCTATTACATTTATTGAAAGAATTTGTCGAAAAGTTGTGAAGATTGTTTTAACTTTTTACATTACGAGAGTGGTTTTTGACATAATTGGCTATTATTTTTCCAAGTAGTCCCCTTGCAACTTAATGCAACTTTGACACGCTCTTGTGTGGAAATTCTTTAGTGCAGCCCTGTACGAAGGTGGTTCGAAAGGTTTTCGGCCTGGCAAAGAAAATACAAGATTTTTGACAACATTTCATTTTATTTTCAATTTATAACAGAATGCCTTTCCGAAGACTCTTGAAAAATGTTCATTCTTTGGCGTTTTTGGTCGAAGTTCAACAAACGCGGTACGCATCGAGCGGAAAGCTTTTACATACCCAAATCTTGTGTAAAATGTGGTAGACACGGTCTATCGAGATGTTGGCAATGTCAGGTAGTTCGATTATCTTCAATCAGTCAACATTCAATACGGCATTGTGAATGTTTGAGACGAATTTGTCGGTCGTTGCAGTTTTTGGGCGTCCTGAGGGTTCGTAATCCTGAATTGATTTCCTACCATGTTTAAATTCTGCAGCCCACTTTCGTATCGTCGAATATGAAGAACAAGATTTCTTTAAGCTGGAATGTAACACTTTTTTGTTAGTCCGTGGGTTTAACCTTTTTCAACAAAGAATTTTATGACAGCTCGAATTTCAATTTTTTTCCATTTTTAGAAAATGTCAAAACTTGTTTACTTTACTTTATCGCAAAGCAATAACCAATAAACTCACGCGTCTGAAACTCGTTAGCATATCATCTAAAGATGATATGTTACAAATCAATGATATGTTACAAATATCATTGTCATTTGGTCATTCTTGTTGCATCTCTGTGTCAGGCCGAGAACTTATCAAACTACCCTCGTCTATAAAAAAGAGTGAGATATTCGTACTTTTTTGTAAGATTTGTTTATGCTTTATTCTTCTTTATTATTAAATTATTCCAATACCCAAATATAATTTTTACTTTAATTTTGTTTATATATGAAGTATTGCTAAATTTATAGTACAAATTCTTTACGATTTTGTATGTTTAATCTTTTAATTATTTTGCTTGACTAAGTGGATTTAATTTGGGATTTTTTGGAGACATAGTTTGTTAGCATTATATAGATAGATGCATGTTGTTCAAATGATGCATGAAGTTTCATAATGCTGGAGGACGTAGATTTTTCTGCGGTAGTCTTCCAGTGTTAAATAATTTATATAAACAAAATTTATGTACTGATTCGAACACAATAAAATAATGAGTTAAGTATCGACTTCAGCAACGTTCATTTTGACAGGTTAACAATTCTTAATACTAATATGTTTCTGGCGTACTGTCATTCACAATCGAGTTAAAAACTGTTGAGCTTAAATTTTACAGATAAAATGTTTGTAGATAATAAAGAAATGTCATAGATTAATATTCTGTTTATCGCAAAAAGTGTATCACTAAACAGGATTCTAAATACCGTTCTTTCACGATATCAAAAAAATATTATCCATTAAATGCAAAAGTTTGTTAAATGAAACAACCGCGTTTTTTATTAAAATATTTTGCTCTTGAATTCCATTGAATTAAAACTAATTCCACGGATAAGAGTATATTCGAGTCTTTCAACCATAACATCTTCAAAATTAAAAAAAATACATCTAACTACAATGTGGCTGTTTGAATCCATCTTCGTTCTTTTTTGTAAACTATATATATATACCTGTAATATAATAGTATAATAAGGTAAAGCCAGGAGAGATGGCGTGGTCGGAGAGATTGCGCACATAGAGGTTCAGGGGGAAGGAGTAGAGTGAGCGCGCAGTGACTCCATGTAGTTGTACAACAGCAGTAGTAGAGTGTCTACTTGAAAGTGTACGTTGACTGTTTTGAGCGTCTAAGATAAGCATTGCTATTTTGTTTTGTTTTCCCAAAGTAAGTGCTTGAATTTTCATAGCTATTCATCAGAATTTCTATACAATATCAGTAGTACAAAATATTTTTAACTTAAACGATTTCTCAAAAGCTACTAATTTAGACTAACAATGTGAACATCAACGGTTCGTTTTAGTAGCGGCCATGTTTATATACAAGGCCTCGCAATCTCTCCTACCGAAATTGGAGAGTTTGCACATCTGCTACTTAGGAGAGATGGCGCATTGTTCCCATTAGTATCCATGCTAGGAGAGATTACGCAGCTTATTGGTAAATTTGCATTAAAAAATGAAAAATAAAAGGGACTAATTTTAAGTTAAACGTGTTTCCAAGTAACTGACTGTTATTTTGTAATCTTATCTGGACTTGCTTTTTCTGATTCTTCAATTTTTCCCCCTTTAATTAAAATTTTTAATCGTTATTATTTTTTTTTCTGATTCTTTAATCAATAGGTTAAAATATTCACTCCTAATATAATAATATTTTGTTCACAGAAACCTTACAACAATGTCATTTAAGTGTAATTATTATTGTTAACAATTTAATTGTAGTTATTATTGGTAACAATCTCTCCTACCCATGTGCGCAATCACACCAACCCTGTAAGGACAGATTGCGCAAAATAACTTATTTGGTTTTATTACAACTGTTCTATTAAATTACAACATAACAACAAAATAGCAAAGGAAATGCATAAAAAACAAATGAAGTAAAAAAAAAATTATGTGTAGTTTAGCAAAAAATTAATATTTAAATTTTTTATTGTTATTCTTTTGAATTGTGCGCAGACTCTCCTAGCTTTACCTTATACATACAATAAATTAAAAAAAACTGAATTGACAGCATTTGTTTTCATAATATTTAGAAACTAGAAACTGTATTTTTATGCATAAATGTATAATAAAAAATAAAATTTACTGAAATACAGTATGAATTATGTAGAAATAAAAAATAAAATTTGTTTTTACTCAATTGCTTTATGTATGTTGAAAAAAGTACAGAGCAAAACTCTGTCTGGCACGTATTATGTTTATTATATATACAAGCTGTTGTAGCATTCCGATGTGTAGCATTTGCACAGCATGAGAGCATTCTATTTTTAAGGAAGAAAGAAAGCTAATGTAATTAAACTTTTAAAAAACATTTATGATATTAATTTTGTTAAAATTCTTATTTTCAGATATTAGTCATATTAAGAAATATAAATGAAATGGGAATCACAATAATTGCATTTTGCATGTCGTGATTATGATTGCAGTTATATTAGAATACTTTATAAGAAAAGGGCAGCAAACTGGCAATACAATTTCATTGGTCTAGAGGATTTTGTATACAAATTTGGAAAGCATGCTATTATTGCGGAGTTAACTTTTTTCTCTTGTCAAACTCGCCTAAGCAAATTCATCCAAGCGAGTATCGACTAGTTGTGTAGTATGTGTTGCTACTAGTTGTGACAAACACATTTAATCTGAACGTATACGTACGTATATTGTACGTATTTTCTTACTCTATGCTGTCAAATCCCTGTTTTATCACAGCCAATTCATTTACATTTTAAGCGAATTCGGAAAATACTATTCCTGGCGGATCAATACTAATAAAATCTTTCAGCGTTTCGATAATAATTGTAGTAAATAATGAAGAAAGGGATTTGAATATTCTTTACAATACAAATTTTTTAAAGAATTTAAATTAAAAATCATTAAATCAAATTATTCAAACAGAAAAAAAACAAAGGTATTTGGTCACAATTTCTAACAATATATGATATCCAAATGTCTAATTTTTTTCACCAAAAATGGAGTAATTTATTTACCCTCTTTAGAGAAACATCGTTATAAGTTTAAAAATAATAATAATATCTCGGAAACTAAGTCAAATGTATTATATTTTATCGCTTATATGAGACCATGGTTACCACGTGTTTAACTTGTAATAAATTTCATCACGCTGCATTTAATATTCTAGGAGAAGGAGTTAGAAAAAACAAACACTCAGTCAGATTTTAATATAATATGTACATATAAGTAATTGAAAAAATATCTGACTAAGTAAACTTTTTTGCTAAATAAATATATTTAGTCTCTTTAATTTTGTTTTTAGATATCACAGATGTTTTGATATCTGCAGAAATATTATCTTGCATATGAAATGCATATTTTGTTTCGTATAATACAAGTTGATAAAAAATATGATTTTTTTTTTTAAATTTAAATTTAAATTTATTTATTTTATTTTTTTTAATGAAATGTACGAATCTGTAATCATTTGATATGAAGAATGTACTTCAAATTTTAAATCAAAATCAAAAATGTAAAAAAAAATACTTTAAAAGTGTGCTTATTTTATAATAAATGAAAAATATGCATTCATTATTTCTTTTAGTACATATTAAGAATGTTGCTTAAAAATTGCCACATGTTTTTAACATAACATAATTTTTTAATGTCATTTCAGTGTAATTATGTTTGTTTAATTTGTATTGGAGATTAAACAGACTGAGCAACACTATCAAGACTAGTATATGCGTTCCTATATTGCGGAGATAAATAAGGCATTACGTTAATTTTCGATAATGATAAATTCAAAGTAAATGATTTTTGCAGTAGTAATTGTTCCCTATGTAACTATTTCAATACAGTGAGATAGAATGTGATAAAACTTTGCTAAAATATATGACTATATTGTGAAGATATTAATAGCTTGTATTACGACATGAAAATACAGTTTAATATGCAAATGTGGGCCATTACTTTGACAGTTATTATCTCGGAAATTAGATAGTACATATTAATTTGGGGTACATATCAATTTATTAATCTTTAGATATTTTTATTAAATGGTGAAATTTCTAGTGAAATTCTACAGTGCATTAGATTAATTACAGACATTTCTATTGGGAATATATAATATAATATGTACGTAGTTGCCAACCTCCCGATTTTATTCATACCAATATTTTTATGTAAAAATTTTTGTTTTATTTAATCATACAATTTCTGCAATTTAATAAAGCGAAAATGTTTGTAACATTTTATTGGTATTTAAAAAATCGGGAGGTTGGCAACTATGTATGTATATTGCAATTTTTTATTAACACAACTTAAAACTTTAATTTAAAATAAGGCTTTTTTCCGCAAAGAAACATGTGATCATTTAAGAAGAACTAACTTATATTTCTAAATTTTGTTTTTAAAATTACTAAAAGTTGACATTTAAAAAATATATATATCTGTGTAAGTTAGTATTGATAATTTTTTTTTACAGATTACTCCAATTATATATTTTAAACTAATTTCCTACATGTGTGCAAAAATTCGAAAAAAAATATTCAACTATTATTGTTATTGTTAATTTTTTTTTCAAAAATTATTTTGTTAGACATTTCTAAAGCATTCCTGTAAGTATTTTAACAAACAAACTTTGTTGATTCTGAAATTTCAAAGGAGTTTAAAGAATGGTCATTAGATAAAGTAAAAAGTTCCGCTATTTAAAGATAAAATGGAACATTTAATAAGAAAATGAAGCTTAAAATATCGGAATAATGTAAAAAAAAAGAATTAATGGGAAAAATATTGGAAGTGCCAGAAAAAGTATGATGCAGTTAATCTTTAGGAACAACCTCAAAAGTTACGAAATTACTACTGACCATTGATATTTCCTTTTCGTTATATTATTTTTTTGGAATTTTCAAAGATTAATTTCCCACTTCTTAAGTATTTTTTCATCGAATAATAGTTCTTTACTTATTTATATTATATATATATATATATTTATTTATTTATTTACTGTTATTTTACTAGTAAAGGAAAATTGGAGAAAAACACTGTGAGACTTGAAACATAATATATATATATATATATATATATATATATATATATATATACATATATAAACAGTAAAATAAGTTTCAGTCGGGTTCAGTCAGTTCAATTAGATTATTTTTATTAGAAATGATTAATAAGTTATACATATTAATTATATTACTGTAAATACATTAGTTAGGTATATTACTTTAATTATATTAGTTAATTATATTACTTTATTTTTATTAGTTAATTATATCACTTTAATTATATTAGTTCTTTAATTCTTTAATCATTTGCAATACATTTGACCAAATTAATTTTCAGAATTATTCAGCATTATATGAAATACCATTCCTAAGGGAATGGTATCAAAGAAATACTATATTGACATGACTAGTTTGAAATTTATTTATATGAAAATTGACAATATAGATGATATAAAGTATAATATTAAAACCACAGCTCTGGAAAGAATATATCAACATGAAACCATCTAAATAAATTTCAGTAAGATAATTTTTCTCTTCAATCTATACTATTCATCCATTATGAGAGTAACCATCGAGATTGTAGCAAGTAAAAAATGAATATATAACGATGCAGCATCATTTAACTTGTGAAAAATATTGCTTAAGTTACTCCATGGTTAAGAATATGGAAATAAATATTAAAGTAAAAAAAAAAATTAACTTGCGTAATTTAAAAGAGTACGTAAAAATTTTAATGATGGCTTTCAAATCATTACATCATAGATTGTTCAGTTATATGATATTCTTATTTGTTTTGATAATGGCTTCTATAGAGCCGAAAAACGTCAACACTGTAGTAAAAATTATTTCACTATTTATAAAGTTTGTATTTTACACATTTTATCAATTAAAAGAAGCATATCATCACAAGGTGTTATATTTTGTTATATATTTAAGATTAATCAAAATTAAATTTTCTATACGAATCATATTTTTTTTACAAGTTGATTTATTTGATAGAAAACGGATTGTAATCTGGAAATCTTTTATTACATTGATTTATTTTCTTCATTCTAAGTATTGACCAACGAATTAGTAAGATGTATTCGTTGCAAGCCTATAATGTTGTTTGAAGGGATTGTTTGCGTGATGTTAATTGAGTAATCACATTGACGTGTTTTAAATTAAAAATGAAATACTTCTTCAAAGAAAACATGCGAGTAATAAGAACTCATTCAGTGGTTTAAATGAAAAGAATACGTAGTCATGGGAATTTAAAACAATTGTTGTAATGTCTATTAAGCATTGAAAATTTATGAAAAATATAATTTATAAGTAGTAAGTGTGTATAAAACTATCAAGAACCTTGAAATTGATTTATGTAATAATAATACACACACACAGACAATATATATATATATATATATATATATATATATATATATATATATATATATATATATATATATATATATATATATATATATATATATATATATATATATATATATATATTATAACAACATTATGTTATATATGTTCATTTGCCTTTAGTTTATTTAAATTACCCCTTTATGATTTCCAGAAACGTATCTTAATTCTCTTTCCCTTATATATCCAAAATCATATTTAATCCCTTTTATTATCCTAGAAACCTAATTAAAATATATGACATTAATTCATTAAATGTGAATTAGAAATTTTATTTCTTTGTTCAATAAATAATTATTTAATTAGCAATAATTCCCCTATTTCAAATTACTTCTCTTCCATTACAAAATATTAAATAAATAAAACAGAAAATAGAATATTTTTTTTCATTACAGATATATTTCTCAAGATTGATTGTTATACGTAATATACTAAATTGCTTTACGTAATATATTTTTAACTGAAAGACATTTCCCAGTCACACCTATTTCTAAATCTTGGAAACAAATGAAAAGTCTCATACTCACGATTTCAGTTGTCTTAACAGTTGCATGCTTTGTCACCAAACACAAATCCCAGAGTTTAACTTTGTCAAAAATTACTGTGGACCTTGTAGCAAAGGAATAGTCACTTGCACTGTTAAAAATTTGCAGCAAACTCTTCAGTCATTTGAACGTTTTATAGAAAATGTTTACATAACTGTAATTTAACTTTATTCTGACCAGAATATGGCCAATAATATGGTCAGAATAGAGTTAGATTATGGTCAAGTAACCGTATTCTATAAAAACGGTCAAATGACTGGACAGTTTGCTGCAATTTTTTAACAGTGTGGAACAACTTATGTCGCTTTTAGTACAGTGAATAAATACTTGAAAATAAAGATTCAACAGCTGTTATTGCAAAATTTATTTTATACTATTAAACCGTAAACATATAAATATATATATTTATTTAAATGTCATCTTTTAAGTTTATGTAACTCAATCTTCTGACATTTTGGTCTGCCGGATGATAGTTAGATGTATTACCTCTACATAGAGTTGCAAAGGCTAGAAAAACCCAATTTAAACCTGGGAATAAACTGGGTTTTTTGGAAATAAATTTGTTTTTTTGGGAATAAATCAGGTCTTTTGGCAATAAACCTGGGAATAAACCGAGTCTATTGGAAATAAACCTGGGAATAAACCGGTTTTTTGTAACTCTACCTCTACAGCATACTTAAAATTTTTAAATTGAGTGTTCACCATGTTTAGTGGAGCTCGTTTTAGTAGAACGGGCGTCAGGAGTCGGAAAATAATATCAATTTTCACTTCTGGCCACTGCAATATTTTGCGCGTGTAATTTAAAACCAATAACGCAATCATTCCTCAACAAACTAAAACGAAAACACCGATTATGGAAAGGAATTTTTTTTTTCTGTTATTTACGTGAAAAAGTATACAAATTTCTGATACAAGCAGAGTACAATCTTATGAATAAATAAGTGATTTTTTTTCCATTTGACAGATCTTTCCGTGACGTTTTAAAAAAAGTGTGTTTTATTTTTATAAATAATGGGAGCTGGAAGTAAAATTGTTTGGAAATAATTAATCTCTCCGTTATTGCTGCTTTGTTGTCAGTGTTCTTTGTGTACAAATATTGTTACTTCATGTTTACTGTGATTACAGGCTAATTTACACCTATTACTTTCATGTCTGCATTTACTGTTCTGGAGTCCAAAGATGGAAGATCGTGGTAGACCTGCCAGAGGAGGACGTACATTACAAAATATAAAGGAACGTAGAGTGAGATTGCATTTAAACTATCAGTACCACACGTGGCGCCAAACTGAGAGTCCTGGGTTTCAAAAACTAATAAGTGCAAATGAATTACCCTAAATTTATTTCGGTACAATCTCTGCAATAATTCTAATAGTCTCCATTTTAGTAGTGGATCGACTAGAGAACCTTCTAATTTCTACTGACATAACGGCCTCACTTCCCTTCCAAATCCCACTCCTAAATGATCTACTAAAAGATTTTGTCCTTAACAGTACATATTTTGTCCGACATATTTAAAAATGTAATAATAGTCCAATGACGTTCACATCTCTTTAATCACTGCACAGGGATATTCTAGTTAAATGTTCATATTGCTGTAAAATACAAAATCACAGATATTTGATTCAAGGTGCGTTTGGAAAATATGACCAGCATAGCAGGCGAAGCCTGCAAGTAATCTAAAAATTTTTACATACCAATTTATTGTCTGATTATTGAGATAGTGCTTATGAAATGTACGTATACATCCCAGGCCACAGGATATTCAAAACAACGTTATATTGTAAACCTAAATGAAGCAATATGATTTCCATTTTGACATTTAACATGTTAGTGAAGCTTCGTAATTCAAAAGTCTTAAGAAAACATTAAAACGTACTACATATAATATTCATCTAAGTAAAGTAAAGAAAATATATATAAATAAAATTAAAACACTGACATTAAAATTAACTTACGCTAGCACCAATAAAGTATAACAATATTCTAATCGTTATGTTATTAAAGTTAAAAGAAAAATATATACTTTTAGAAAGACATTTGTGATAATATGAATAATTTTGGGACTTTAAAATAACAATTTTCTTTCCATTTTGAGATCATACAGAAATAATTTTATAGCAGTAAATAGATGTAATCAAAAATAAACATTTCTATGAAATAGCGCTGCTTCATTAGATTGTAACAGACAGTTTTATGTTGATTAAATTTAATTAAGGTGCTCAGACCGTAATAACATATTATTTTAAACATAAATAATAGTGAAAAGTGTACATCAATTTTATTGGATGATGCACTATTTTAGATAAGATCAACTTTTTACATCATCACAAGCTTCAACGATTTAGTTAACTGACTAATTCCATAACTTTAGGTAATAACTATCTACTTTTATAGAGATTTATTTAATAAATTTTGCTCATATGAATTGAAACCACAATATATTTATATTTCGAGTACAAGGCATTTTAGGCAATGCAGTCACAATTCAAATACAAAGTACTTGATCATTGTATAGTCTGCAAAAATATCGAAGAAAATATATGCTATAAACTATAAAAATGCTATTAAAACACTAAAATTCAAAGTTTGAAATTTTTAAACGATATTCTATTTTAAATAATTAATATTTAATCGTGTTTCGTTGTGTAAATTATAAACTCGTTCTTCGAAATGGCAGAGAGGTGATACATTTTGAAGATAATATCTAAAACATTTTTGATGTAATGAATTAATGATTATTCTAATATAAAAAATATTCAATAATTTTAACCCTAAGTTATCCATATATTTAAAGCTGTTTGGTAATTCTGTCAAATCAAATATTCCATCGAAATTCGATCGAATACGCATGCGTCAAAAAATCACCGGCCAATGAGGTGAGGGTCTATGACTGTCTCTACAAACGTGTTTGGGATCGTATCATCTGTTGTTTTTTTCTGTTGTCACGTTGCGTTAAACCTAGGAAGATATTTATCTAGAACTCACTGTGGAGTGTTTAGAAGGTATTTATTTTATTTATTTATTTTATTTATTGTAATTTGTATGAATACTTAGGTGTCCATTTCGGATTTACTGTTTAAAAATGAATTTAGGCTCATACGTTGGCGAAATCCCGATGGAAATTTTTTTTTAGATCTCTATCATTTTGTTTATATAGTACAGAAAATAATTATTCAAACGTGTAGAACACGTAATACAAAATTGGACCACTTATGGTCTGTTTATTATCGGGAATGAATCTTATGGTGTTCCGATTGATAATGAAAACGATTATGTAAATATAATGTCAAAAGACAGTACGCACGGTAGTAATATTTTTATTATTATGTGTTCGAAAAAAGCAGAATCTGAGCATCTGAATATAAGTTATAAAATAAACAGAAATATATTATCTCTATTCGATTTAAAAGTTTTGTCATTACATAAGTGGGCTATTTTATTTGTAAAGAGTATATATGCATTATATTGTTTGTATGTATACAAATCTTTATAATGTTTTGATTTGCAAACTCTTAATATTTGAATAATGTTTACATTATATTTGTTTGTATGTATACAAACAATATATGTATGCAAAGAAGTATATATACAAACAATGTATAATGTATCATGTAACAATATTAATATTTACATTGTATTGTTTGTATGTATACAAATCTTGAATGTTTTAAATGGGCAAATTTGTAATGTTTTTTCTGTTATTTTTTTTAAATGTCAAAAAAAGATAAATTTTCAAACTTGGTATAAAAAACTTAGGTACTTTTCTCTATTATCCCATTGACCACTTTTCATAACAAAACAGAAATATATTATCTCTATTCGATTTAAAAGTTTTGTCATTACATAAGTGGGCTATTTTATTTGTAAAGAGTATGTATGCATTATATTGTTTGTATGTATACAAATCTTTAGAATGTTTTGATTTGCAAACTCTTAATATTTGAATAATGTTTACATTATATTTGTTTGTATGTATACAGACAATATATGTATACAAAGAAGTATATATGCAAACAATGTATATAATGTATCATGTAACAATATTAATATTTACATTGTATTGTTTGTATATATACAAATCTTGAATGTTTCAAATGGGCAAATTTGTAATGTTTTTTATGTTATTTTTTTTTAAATGTCAAAAAAAGATAAATTTTCAAACTTGGTATAAAAAACTTGAGTACTTCTCTATTATCCCATCGACCACTTTTCATAACAAAATACTATCGCCAAACTGTATGATTAAATGCCAAAAATGCAGTCCCATTTACTTGATGTCGAAAACATTATACGTGTTTTTTATGTCATCAAGTGGTTTTTAATTCAACATTTGCGTGTATTTTTCATTATGTTTATTTGATTTATTAGTTATTTCATTAATTAAAATAACAATTGTATCCTTAAATTCTTATATTTTATTTATTTATTTTGATATTCCAATGACAACGTTCTCCCATTTATTTGGCGATAGTTTTTTTTTATGAAAAGTGGTCGATGAGATAATAGAGAAGTACCAAAACTTAATTACGTATATGAGTATATTCTTTGACAGTATTAATCATTACTCGATATTTTAAAACTGCATCATATTTGTAGAATTATATTAATTTAAACAATGCTTCTATTGAAGTGTGAAGAACCATATATTTACATAATTGTCTTCATTAGCAATCGGAACACCATAAGATTCATCCCCGATAATAAACGGACTATAAGTGGTCCAATTTTGTATTACGTGTTCTACGATATTTTTACATACATTTGAATAATCATTTTCTGTACTATATAAACAAAATGATAGAGATCTAAAAAGACAATTTCCATCGGGATTGATTTCGCGAACGTTAAAAGAGCCTAAATTCATTTTTAAACAGTAAATCCGAAATGGACACCTAAGTATTCATACAAATTATAATAAATGAAATAAATAAGTACCTTCTAAACACTCCACAGTGAGTTCTATATAAATACCTTCCTAGGTTTAACGCAAAGTGCAAGAAAAAAAACAACAGGAGATGATCCCAAACACGTTTCTAGAGACCGTAATAGACCTTCACCTCATTGGCCGGTCCTACCGGAAGATTTTTTTGACGCATGCGTATTGGGTCGAATATTGTTGAAACATTTGACAAAATAAGCAAACTGCTTCCACCTAGGTATTTATACATAATACAACAAATAAAATAAATGCCTTCAAAACCCTTTTGATCATCGCATCAGCGTGCAAGACAATTTTTTTACCGGAAACCGTTTGATGAATTTCATTATTTTTCCGTTATCGATTGACAAATTTTACGATTTTACCGCTAACGATTGCTGAATTTCACAATTTATCGACTATTGATTAACGAATTTCATGATTTTTACCATGAACATTTGTCGAATTGCACAAAAAAAATTAAGAATATCGTCAAATTGTCTCGGGTAAAAAAATTTTGAATATTGTCAAATGCCATCGAGAAAAAAGTCTCTTTGTCAAATGATTTTGAAGAAAAAATCGGGAAATTCACAAAATGGTTTCGGAAAAAACTTCACCAAATGGTTTCAAAATTCTTTGAGTGACAGCGGGAAAAAACATTTCATTTTACATTCAATCATCGCAATTGGCGAGTGTGACTAAGTTTAGCCAGTGGTGGCAATAACATCAATCACCAATTTCCAGTATTACTCGCCGATTGGTGAATGTTAATTTTGTCTTATATCACAAACTGTATTTACATATACTACTAGATATAATGATTATGAACCATGATTTTTCTGTTATTGGGCGAGATTCATGTTTTTTCAGCAATTCTTTGACGAAAGTAGTGTTTTTTCAGCGATCCTTTGAAGAATTTTGCATTTTTCTCACGATCCTTAACGAAATTCGCATTTTCCAGCAATTCTTTGATAAAATACATTTTATTCCGCAATTTTTAGACGAAATTTAGTAAAAAAGCGTGATCTTTTGGTGAAATTTCCTTTTTTGCGATTCTTTGACAAAATTTGCTTATCTTTCGTGATCCTTTTGCATAATTACGTTTTTTCTGTGGTCTTTTAACAAAAGTCATGTTTTCCCATGATCCTTTGATAAAGTAGTGTTTTTTCCTCAATCATTTGACAAAATCTGTTATTTTCCCCCCGCGAAGATTGGTTAGATGTTTTTAGTCTGCAGGTGCCCTAAAAAGTCTGTGACGCCCGTTGCTGCATCGCACACATTCTTCCATGGGGCATCGAACGAAGTAAATTCAACCTAAAGAATCATTGTTTCATTCCTGACATTTCTCGAAAGAAACAACGTTCAACTCATTGACTGAATTGTAAAGGGCGAAATGTGTCAATTAGCAGAAAGTGCGCAATTTGTTCGTTCATGGAAAAAATCGTGAAATTCGTTAACCGATAGTCGATAAAATTCGAAATTCGTCAATCGATAGCGGAAGAAGTGCAAAATTCATTAATCGACACAGTGGAAAAATCGCAAAATTCATCAACTGGTTTCGGGAGAAAAAATTTTCGAATATCGTCGAATGGCTTCGAGAAAAAAATTCAGAATCTGCCAATTGCGGGGATGAAATTTGCCAAATGGTTTCAAAATTTGTCGCGCGGCAGCAGAGAAAATTTTTTTTTTCCATTCAATCATCGCAATTGGTGAGTGTGACTATTATGTTTGACCAGTGGTGGCAATAAAGTCCATTGCCAAATTTTCAGTATTACTCGCTGTTTGGTAAGTGCTAATTTTGTCCTATACTTCAAAACCCTTTTGATCATCACATCAGTGTGCAGGACAATTTTTTTTACGGGAGACTATTTGATGAATTTCGTGATTTTTCCGTTATCGATTGACCAATTTTACTGCTATCGATTGTTGAATTTTATAATTTATCAACTATTGATTAGCGAATTTCATGATTTTTTCCATGAACGTTTGACGAATTACGCAAAAAAAAATAAGAATATCGTTAAATTGTCTTGGGTAAAAAAAAATTTAATATTGTCAAATGCCTTCGAGAAAAAAGTTGCAAGTTGAAATGGCTGTGACCTCTTTTTCATGTTATGTATCTCCGGTGTCCATCCCCCCACTCCCCCCCCCAAGTGGGACACTTTTCTAAATTTTGCACACACCCCTCATGTGATATATCGGTGGAAAAGTCTTTGACCACTTATTCATGTTATGCATCTCTGGGGTCCATCCCCCCCTAAGGGGGGCACTTTTCAAAATTTTGTTGACACCCCTCATGTCATACATTGTTGGAAAGGTCTGTGACTGCTTAATCATATTATGCATCTCCGGTGTCCATCTCCTCACTTTGCCCCCCCCCCCAAAGGGTACTTTCTAAATTTTGCACATTACCCTCATGTTATATATCATTAGAAAGGTCTGTGACCACTTAATCATTTTATGCATCTCCAATGTCCATCTCCCCACTTTGCCCCCCCACCCCCCCAAGGGTACTTCTCTAAATTTTGCACACAACCCTCATGTTATATATCATTGGAAAGGTCTGTGACCACTTAATCATATTATGCATCTCCAATGTCCATCTCCCCACTTTGCCCCCCCACCCCCCTAAGGGATACTTTTCTAAATTTTGTTGACACCCCTCATGTCATATATCATTGGAAAGGTCTGTGACCACTTAATCATATTATGCATCTCCGATGCCCATCTCCCCACTTCCCCCCCCAAGGGGTACTTTCTAAATTTTGCACATTACCCTCCTGTTATATATCATTGGAAAGGTCTGTGACCACTTAATCATTTTATGCATCTCCATTGTCCATCTCCCCACTTTGCCCCCCCACCCCCCTAGGGATACTTTTCTAAATTTTGTTGACACCCCTCATGTCATATATTGTTGGAAAGGTCTGTAACTGCTTAATCATATTATGCATCTCCGATGTCCATCTCCCCACTTTGCCCCCCCCAAAGGGTACTTTCTAAATTTTGCACACAACCCTCATGTTATATATCATTGGAAAGGTCTGTGACCACTTAATCATATTATGCATCTCCAATGTCCATCTCCCCACTTTGCCCCCCCACCCCCCTAAGGGATACTTTTCTAAATTTTGTTGACACCCCTCATGTCATATATCATTGGAAAGGTCTGTGACCACTTAATCATATTATGCATCTCCGATGCCCATCTCCCCACTTCCCCCCCCCGAAGGGGTACTTTAATTTTGCACATTACCCTCATGTTATATATCATTGGAAAGGTCTGTGACCACTTAATCATTTTATGCATCTCCAGTGTCCATCTCCCCACTTTGCCCCACCCCCAAGGGATACTTTTCTAAATTTTGTTGACACCCCTCATGTCATTTATTGTTGGAAAGGTCTGTAACTGCTTAATCATATTATGAATCTCCGATGTCCATCTCCCCACTTTGCCCCCCCCCCCCAAAGGGGTACTTTCTAAATTTTGCACATTACCCTCATGTTATATATCATTGGAAAGGTCTGTAACTGCTTTATCATATTATGCATCTCCGATGTCCATCTCCCCACTTTGCCCCCACCAAAGGGTACTTTCTAAATTTTGCACATTACCCTCATGTTATATATCATTAGAAAGGTCTGTGACCACTTAATCATATTATGCATCTCCGATGTCCATCTCCCCACTTTGCCCCCCCCCCCTTCCGTACTTTCTAAATTTTGCACACAACCCTCATGTTATATATCATTGGAAAGGTCTGTGACCACTTAATCATATTATGCATCTCCAATGTCCCTCTCCCCACTTTGCCCCCCCACCCCCCTAAGGAATACTTTTCTAAATTTTGTTGACACCCCTCATGTCATATATCATTGGAAAGGTCTGTGACCACTTAATCATATTATGCATCTCCGATGCCCATCTCCCCACTTCCCCCCCCAAGGGGTACTTTCTAAATTTTGCACACAACCCTCATGTTATATATCATTGAAAAGGTCTGTGACCACTTAATCATATTATGCATCTCCCATGTCCATCCCCCCACTTTGACCCCCCAAGGGTGTACTTTTCTAAATTTTGCACACACCCCTCATGTGATATATTGATGGAAAAGTCTGTGACCACTTAATCATATTATGCTCCCCACTATGAAATTTGCCAAGTTAAAGCAACTATAAATTTTACTTTTATGGTATTATCAAGTTGTTTGCCGTCAAATTTTGACGGGTTCCATCTAGTTGTATATTAAATATAAATGCAATTTTGTAATTTTTGGATATTTTATTTGATCATGGAAACTTATTTAACTGTTTGAGAAAATTTGGTAAGAGCCTTCTATGCCTATCGGTCATAACATAATATTTTTCCATGTAATACAGCTTGTCAAGTAATAAAAGTATTGTTATTTTGAAAAATATTAATATTTTTATAAAAAAATAGAAACTAAAACAATTATATTTTCATTATTTAAAATAACGTTTTATTTCAGTTGTTTTCATCAAATGAATAGTCACTAGACATTCCTGTGGCAGCGTTTTGAATTGCTTGTACACTTGAGACGCTTTGAGTTTTACTTTTATCGAACAATGTTTTCAGTAACTCATATACACTACACTGGCCAACTTCTGTGCCATTCAAGAACCAATCACTGTTCTTTTTAAAAATTTCTTAAATACTCTATGAGATTTTAAAATAGCAAAAAAGAAGTACAATTCACAAGTGTACTCATTACTTAAAAGTGTTATAATCCATTTATTGTGTCCTAGATCTTAAAAACACTGAAACTACATACTCCAAACGCTTTCAGCCGACACCTGGCCTTCCTCAGTGATAATGTTGTCATTTCTCTACGATTTTGCTCGAGCACCAGCAAGGGAGAGACCATTAATGTTCAAGAGTGGTACGAAGACCATGATCGAAGAGAAATGAAAACATTATCCCTGAGGATGGCCTGGTGTCAGCTGGAAACATTTGGAGTATTTGGTTTAGTGATTTTAATATCTAGACAACAATAAATGGATTATTGCATCTTTAAGCAATGAGTACACTTGTTAATTGTACTTTTTGTGATTTTAAAATATTTATTCTAGGTAAATTTTGCTCTGAAATGATATTTATAACTTTTTTGACTCTATGAGACATTTACCTTGCTTAATTTTCTTTAAGTCAATATTAGTATAATAAAACTTTTAAAAATGCTGCATGAATTTTAACCCTCTCCTCTCCCATTCAGGACTAGTGATAGTTTAAGATGAAAAATTATTTAAAAAAACATTCCTTGTTTATTTTTTAAATTTACTAATCATTTTATGAGAAATCCATATTCAATGATTGGAGTTATGAGATATTTATAAGGTTATCGTTTTTTTTCTTTTATAATTCAATACTAGTGCATTAAAACAATATCCCTTTTTCGATGCACATACAAAACAGTGAATGCAATCACATACCAAATGTTTTTGAACAAGTTTCTGACATAGTACACTCACATTTCTTTAAAGAATTTATTTGAATAAAAATTGAAATTAATTAAACATTAATGAAAAAAAAGTGTCAACAAATAATCTCAAAGATTGCAGTGCAAAAGCTGGTTGTGATGGAGAATCAACTTGTGGTCGGAAAAGATGTCAGAGGATCACGGATGCGTAGTTTTTTTGTTGAATAACTACAATTTGCTATCTTCTGGTGAAGAAAGTTGAATTTGATGGACACTGCATTTCTTAAGATTTTATTTGAATTCACCAAGCAAGATATAACTTTCATGTATAGGTCAAATTTCTGTGAAAATCCATAAATCTTATTTAATTTCCCTGATGACTGACTGTAAGTATTTTCTTTTTCAATGAATTTTCTTATTACAGAAGGAAAAGGAATTTTCTAATACATTTTTGTATGTTTGTAAGGAATCTACATATCTGTTTTTCAAATTTATGTTTCGAAATTTCATTCAACACCTTTCCTTGCTAAAAAAATAATATTTTTTGAGTATAACATCTTTAATATGAATTGGTAGGATTTATGTCAAGTGTATTTTTGAATTATTCTGTGATAATTAAATTTTTAAGGTATTTTAAAATCATTTACTACGTACAGAAATATGATTTAGTTACTTTTTTTACATTATTCAGTTGTTTTACCAGTGACAGTTATTTATAAGGTTTGTACAAAAAGTAATGAGACCAAAGTCGGGGAAAATATGTATTGAAGATATCGCTACAAACAATTAAAATTCTTCAGTAGAAGACCATTGGTTGTTAACACACATCCGCTAGCGAGTTCTCTATTTTTTTGGAAAGCCACCCTGGAAGTCCTTTCCGTAACGTCCTTCACGCACGCCTCTAAGCCGCTTTGACTTCTGTTATGCTCCCATGGCGGTGTCCTTTCAAGACTGTCTTCAGGTTACTTCAAAACGTTGCATATTTCTGTTTCAACCAGGCAGGGACAGGGGTCCATTAACACCACGAACCGCACAGAAGCTCGTAGGCGACTGACGCTTGATGCGTGTTGAAGCAATCTTCGGCCTCCATCGAATCCGCCTGGAGCATACGTGCTGCGACGTACTGCCGCTTCAGAGAAAAAGGTCTCATTTTTTTATACAAAACCTTGAGAATAGCAAAATCAAAACAATAAAACGTAAATATTCTAATCCGTTTGATGTCAGTAAAATATGAATAGTTTAAGTTATGTTGCTACTTGTCGTTTGAAATTATCAGAATCGGAAATTTTTGAGGTAGAAAGAACTAAGTAGTCTTTTGGGATTTTAAAAATAATAATTGCATTCATCCATTTCAAGATGTGTCTACAGAGCTCGTATAAATAAATACTCTCTAAATACATAATTTTATGAATTATCTGATGCAATCATTTCTTTTTTTCTTTTTAATAAAAATAAATCCCACGGAAATGGTTAATTCTACACCAAATGTTTCAGTATTTTTACACATTCAAATGACAGGGCGCCATATGTGTAGAGATTTTACATATTTTAACGATATCATCCGAATGTTTCAGGTAGTTATTGGGTGATTATTGATGGACCTTTGTAGGAATAGACTGTCGGACCTGTGTACTAGTAGAATGTTAGACTTTTGTAGAAATAGATCGTTAGGCATTTGCAAAAGTGTGGCCTTTCTTGGCAGATAGTTCGTTGGCTAATGGTACAGCAAGGTGGACATTTTTTACTGATGATAAACCGTGTTACTCTACAAATAACCAAGACTGGTCCAAACATTTTGTGCTACTTGAGTAGACAATGTAACTCACGAAAAGATTTCGTTTTACTTCGTATTGAAAGAATCTATGAGCCAAAATACATTGACGTGTATTCAAAAGCGTAAAAAATTTGGTATTTTACTTAATTATTTTAAGTTTCTTTTGACCATCGAGTCCATTTAACAAAAATACCAGTGACAAAACTTTGAAAAACTTCAGAATATACAAAGGAAAGCGAAACACGTATACTTTAAGGCTTTTCTCGCAACTTACTCTTGTTTTTACACTCTTTTATTTAAATGAACTTGGTTTTCTTGGAATTTTGCAATCATATCCAGATAGGCCTGAATTATAAAAAAATATATATATGCATACAGGTGTGTTTCTGATGACAGTAGTGAATTGTAATATTTTTAGAAATTAACTGTAAAATTTTAAAATAATGTTTTGATCATTTGTCCGTTAGATGACCGCAGGTGATAAATCGACAATTATTTTTAAGGTTAAAATTATTTACTAGTTACAAAAAACAGTGGAGTTATTTATACATCAAACTACTCTCACGCAAATTGGCTGTGGAACTGAAACAACGAAATATATTAAATAAAAAAAATATATATATAATGTATAAATAAAAAAATAAAGAGTTTAATATATATTTAAAAAAATAGTCTTTTGTCAGTTTTAAACTAATACCCTCTACACATTATATGTTCTACCAATTAAAAATATATTTTACGGACTTTACGGATAATATATGCAATTTGTATGCAACTACTGTGAGAAAATATGCGGCTAATCTACGCTTGTCCTTTTTATTCTAATGTTTATATCAAATTTAAGCAAATTAGATTTTTCTAATCATAAGGAACTTTATTTATTTATTTATTTATTACATTAGAAATAAAAATGCATGTCTTTGCATCTACACATTACAAAATATTGTTCTGAATATCTGAAAAAAAAAAAAAAAAACGATAACTTTTGCGAAATAACCAGCTTAATTTTATTATTTTCCAAAGTTAATAAGTTTTTATTTATTTATTTATTTATTCATTTTTAATTATTAAGATACGCTTTTTGACATTAGTAAATATGAATGATTTAATCCGGGTTTCGTCTTCACTGACAGAAATATGTATTTACATATTCATATGTGGATATGTGTTCATCATATGTTTAGAGAAAGCAGAAATTCGAATATAAATCAAGTTTGAAATTTATTCACAATTTCAGCTGCACTAGACGCCAAATGTATTAGATAATTCACTTAAGCATATAGAGATTAATTATTCAAATAAAACTGACGATATCACAAATACGAATCCGCCCTTTCCATTTTCTGAATTAATTTAACGGACTTTCTTACAGTCATGTAATTTTAATGTATTCAAATGAATAAATGGTTTTAAGTAATTGTACTTTTAATTAAATCATCTTTTAATGGATAAATTTAATTCAGCTGTAAATTTGTTGGACATATGTATTAATTATTTCAACTAGAAAATAAATACTGGGTATACGGAGTAATAACGCGTACCTTAATTTGAACTTTTTTTTTTCTATTTCAGGTATATTTTACTTAAGGTATTACGTGCAACCTATTTTGCAAAGAAAACTTTATGACGTAGCTTAAAAGTACTGAAAAAATAATGGTTATAATACATAGTATGTATATATTGAGGAATAAATTAACGACTGCTTAGCGGGAACTTACGATATGGACAAAACTAAATTTTTTCTTAAATCGGCTCAAAAAGTTTAGTAACAATCACTGGTTTACAAAAGTAAATAAGTCACCTTGGCTTCCGTACCGAGGCATTAAGGGGGTTGGTCAGTAAGAACTCAAATTTCTCTTGCTAATCTTAAACCTTTGGAAGTAAATTTCTTCTTAATTTTAAAATATATGCTGTGGAAATTTTTATTTTTTACTTTTGTTTCAGTTTACTTTACTTAAAGGATTTCTTATTTTTTAGTTGTTAAATTACTTCTAAAATGTATGCTTAATTTAATATTTTATGCGTTTAAATCGCACGAGCTGTGATTCAGATTTTAACGCTTCAGACACCATTCATACTACTTTTTTTTTTTTAAAGGCCGAATAAAATAAACTTTTGTTCCAGAAATGTTTCTTTAAATCTGTAATATTTATTTTTTTCAAAGTTTTTTTTTATTTGTTTATTTATTTATTTATTTAGATAAAAGAACGTTTTTCGAAATCGTGGACAACAGAGAAGAGGTTATGTTATGTTTGCGTAGGCTGAATAGGTTTATTTATCAACGGCGAGATGAAACAAAATATAATTTATAATACTATATATCAGAAGTGGAAAGCATTGTGGCATCAATTCGCAATCCATTGAGTGTTTTAGCGGGAATCATTTGAAGAAATAAAACGAAAACAGTTTACTTTACATATAATTTTATAAGAAAAACGTAACAAATGTTTTCCAAAATACGCGTATTCCAGAATACAGTATTTAAAACATTACATTCTTTGGTTGCTTTGAAGGGAAAATTAAAAATAATATCAATTGTCTTTTTTCCAACAGAGTAAAAAAAAAAATGTTGTTTTTCATTTCCATGATAAAATTTCAAAGGCATGCATGTTAAAATAAATGTATCAAATACATTATACGATTAGGTAAATCATTTCTGGTTCATTCAAAATTGATTTTTAATGGTTTTGTTGTGAAAACCGTGACTTCGAGAGACTGCCACTTATAAATGTGTTTCGCTTTAAATAAACTAATGTTTTAAATAAAAATAGTTTTAAATAAACTAACATGAGTACATGATTCCACTCCTACGCATTATTTTGGTGCTTATAACTAAGACTTACAACTAGTGCTCATTACTAGTATTTACTCATTAGTCTATAAAATATCTGTTATAAACAAATATTCCGCTTTCTGCAAGGAAATTAAAACTTTTTTATAAAATATGCTTTCGATTGTATGTGCGTGTAAGTGTTTACATTCTCTTATACACTGTTAAAAATATCGTGAAAAATTACCTCTGTTTTTAAAGGCTCTCTATTTTGTGACCAATGAGATCTCTCCAAGGGCTTTTATGTAGCATTCTCATTGGTCAGAAAATAGAGAGCCTTTAAAAACAGAGGTAATTTTTCATGATTTTTTTAACAGTGTACATTTTTCAATGCAGAATGCACTAGTTTATACTTTTGATTGATTTACTTGATTATTATTTTTTTCATATGAACATTTTAAAAACACCCCTTATAACATCCAAATTCCCTAAGAATGACGATTTGTCGAACTAGATATGCTGCAAATTTGTGTTAATTTTATCCAAATTCTTACAAAAAATAAAGTTAATCTATCAATGCAAAACTTTGTAAATTAATGAAATTCTTGTTCTCGGAATTGAAGAAACGTATTTTGTTCGTTCTTTTATTCTGAGAAACGTATCTACAAATTACTCAAACGTAGTGATTTCATTGAAATATATTCCAAAGCGTTAGAGGAATAGTTTACTGATTCTTTCCTTGAATTCATTTACTTTGAGGCACTGGAGTGGTATTAGTACACACAAATAGTCCTTTTATGTTATTTCTTATTAAGTAGTGTTAATATATGTCGTACAAGAAATATGTTAATGTTGTTTAAATCATTTGTAAGAATGAGAGAAAAAGCTAAATAGGTTATTTTTGATTTATTTCTTTCAATTAGTTTCATGAATTAGTTTTGTTAGGTTAACATTTTCTTTCGTAATATAATGTAATATTTTAAACAAGAATTCCTATCGAGAATATTTTTTCATTAAACAGTAGAATAATAACATTCGTTCAGAGCAGAAATTCTATGGTAATGGAAGAAAAAAGTTTTCACCAAAATGAAACATATAAAAATATTAGAAATGAACATGTAAGACAACTTTTTCAAACAGGAAAATTTTACTTTAATGTAAACAAGAAAATGCTTAAGAAAAGTTGGAATTAAACTTGTATTCTGAATAGGCTAAAAAATGAAACGTGTATGAAACATTTCTTTTCCCCTGTTGAAGAAAAATTTAACGAATTTCGGAAAATTTTCAGTTTTTATTCTGGGTGTTCTTTTAGCGTATTCAGATTACTTTGTCTTAAAATATACAGATACATATTACAAAAAATACTGAATATTTTATATTTTACGACATAATAAATAAATTTAATATTAAAAAATATTAAATTTATTATTAACTCGCATGTTTATATTACTTTGTTACAAATTGGTACAATGGAAAATCTAACTAATACCGCGTTGTTTGATTTTACAAATACAATGTAAAAATTGAAAAATAACATTTTGAAGGGCAAATTACATAATTGTGTGATAAATTTGTGTTTGATGTATACTATGTTACCTGAACATCTTGTGTCATTAGTACGTCTTGTGTCACATCTTGTGTCATCGTTTCCGTAAATTGATATATTCTGTCCGCAACGTAAGTTGTTGAACCTCATTTAAAATACAATCGAAAAATTAATCATAAAAAAAGAAGAGTAGGTTTGAAGCCTACCATCTTACAAAACTTAACATATATACCTATTTGTTACAAACACTGTAAAATGAAGATTATTACGCGATATCATAATCCTAAATCTACAAAGCAAAATAGCAGAAATGAGATAGAAATCAGTCAAAGGTCGAATAATAAATTAAAATCTAAGTAATGTATAAATAAAATAAGAAAATCTAAATTTGCTCTGAATTTAAATAGTGAATAGAAATACATTTTTCTAATATTTATTGTATGAAAAAATAAATTAAAACATTTACTTTGAATATTATGTTTATTGTTCATATTTTTAAGCATTGTAAACATTTGTTTTGGCCCCTTCCCCACAAAAAAATAAAAATAAATAAATAAAATAAATAAATAAAATAAAATAAAATAAACAAGGCCATCGGAGAAAAAAAAATATTTAATTTTAAGGAAAATATTTTGTATTCATTATAAAACTTACATTATTTTAACAGATATTTTCCTGTAAAATAAACAGTTTACAGTTTTTACATGAAACAATTAGTTTTTCATTTTTGGCATTGCTAGTTTATAGAAATTCTTTAGTAAATTGAACAGTTATTTTTTTTTCCTTTTTTCAGAATGTAGAAGATTTTTTTTTTCTATTCCCCTACTGAATCTAATATATTTTAATACACAACAATTATGCCAATGTTGAGAACAAAAAAAAAATTATCTTTAATAAACTGATTTAGCACAAAAACACTCAAAATAAACTCTCTAAACTCAGAAAAAAATTAAAAATTACGTGAAATGTTTGTATTTTCCTATTATAGAAATGTGGTAAAAATTTGACAAAGATTATTAGAAAAAAAATTATGTTCTACAATTTATCATTTTATATGAAAACGATTCCAATAGAAAAAAAAAATCAGAGTGTCACAAATTCAGACATTTTTGAAGAATAAGTATAGGATATTCTGATGGGTTAAAATTTTTACATTGGAAAAATCTAAATATAATAAAACGCAGTGTGACAATTCCGGTGCAAACCCATCCATCTAGCCAGTCGGGGATAAATTGCAGCCATGTTAGGATTAATTTCAATGTGAGATGTGTATGAGAAAATTTATCTGCCTAAATAAAAATATCGTCTACCTCAAATAATCTCTGTATTTTTCTAAAAAAAAATATGTAAAACTAACAAAATTTCAATGATTTGCGCAACTGACAATTCATTTCAGAATCCGATGAGCAATATTTCTCCTCGATTAAGTTTCGTTTCTAACTATTGTTTTGGAGCATCTATCGGCCGTCAAAATAAACGGACGAACTTTCTGCTGAAATTCTAGTTTTCTGCGCCTATATTTAAAATAAGAAAAGTTCAGGACGTTACGATTTAAATTTATATCAGCTTTTACAAGCTTCAGCTAAATAATTTAAAAATTGCATTCAATATAAATAAAATGAAAATTATTTTTTTTTCTTAAATTTCTAATTTAGTTTTATCAATTTAAGACTTTGGCTCCTAGCTACATACATTTTGAAATTTTGCTTGCATAGTAGCATTTAAATTTGACTTTGTAGTATAAAACGTTTATAATTTAATAAAAGAATGTAAAAAAAAAATCACTCTTTAAAATCATATTAAAGAAATTAATTGTTGCAATTTACTTATGGAATAAAGAAAATTATGATTTCTAATTATCAATATTTATTATAGTTTTCTTTATGGTTATTTTTAAAATAAGAAAATTTCGGTTTTGAATTCAAGATTGACTTTTAAAAGTTTAAGCTATCTAAATTTCTGTAAAAAAATAGAAAATGTATTTATTTAATAATTTATTTAATATATTTATTTATTTCGTAACTACATTTATTCTTTACGGAAAATTTTAATTTTGATAATTTATGTTTATTGATTTGTACTGGAATTTGACCATCGTTATTTCAAAAGATGTTAGTGAAATTGCATGTTTTATATCAAATGTAAATAAATTGCAAGTGTATTTTTATTTAAAAAGAAAAAAAGGTGTGATTTCCCTCCAACTTCGATTTTTCTAATTATTCTTGCCATATAAATCTGTCTAGAGCTCCTAAAAATACCCCTATTAGAGGATTAAATCAGTCAAACTATAACTATCAAAGTTGTCTTGTTTATTATAAGATTTTAGATAAGGTTTTGATCATTATAAATCCTTTATCTTTAACTTATAAAAAAACTGTATCTTTTAATTGTACTAGTATGACATTTTATTTATAATGCAAAATATAATAATAATAATAATGATAATAATAAATCGATAAAAGTTAAGTTAAAATGTACATTTTCTTTGAAATTTTGCTTACTTATTGACCAGTGTCAAAATGACACCTGGCCGGCGTTTCAGGGGTTAGTAAGATTTCAGGCGTTCTAGTGTTAAAAGTTAATATCGAATTGAGTCAATACGTCCTGATTGTATCTGATTTTAAAATAGCCCTAAAAAAATACAATTTCAGCAGAAAGTTCCTTCGTTTATTTTGATTGTCAATAGATAGCGTCAAAATAACATATTGAAACAAAGCTTAATTCAGAAGCAAAAGTGTTGTCCCTATCCCCTCCTCAGAAATCGTGTTTAGATTTGCTAATGTAAACAAGCAATGAGCTGCGTAGGGAATCGTCTATTTTTGAGATTCGTTGATAGATATATTTTTAACTTTTCCGCATTGAATGTTTTAACTCTTATACTATTAATATCTTAATGTAGTGTATTTTAACAGTTCATATGAAATCGTCGTATTTAATTTTGCTAATGTAAACAAACCAAACTCATAAAAACCATATGACTTCATTCGCCTATGAACCAATGAAATTAGTTTGATGCAAACTTTCAGACAACTCAACTCGAGTTTCTTCGTATTAATTTATGAAATGTAAAAGGTAATAAACGTTGTCTTTGGTTTGTTTTTTTTCAGGTTTTTATGTATAATTTATTTTGGTAAAGTTAATTGATTTGGTGAATCATTAATCGAATTCCCCCCCTGTTTTTGTAAATTTAATTACTTCTGAGCATCACATAATTCAAATGTAATATGATTGAAAACTGTAGTTCCAATTTCAGATTTTTTTCTGATTTTTAAATCAAAAAGCTTGATTATTGAACATTAACACGTTTTCCTTATTGTCGATGAATAGTATATAAACATTTTATATTTCTTGCAGCACAAGTCAGTAAAATATATTTGTAATGTTTTCGCATTCAATCTATACGTATTTAATTTTATTAATTAAGATTGATCTTTAATTTGTCTTCTGTTTTGTCATTTTATTTACATCAGATTACAAATTTGTTATTAAAACCCCAGACGCCCATGCATTAATAAGGTCTTTTTCAAAACGTTTCAGGTCAGTTTTTGCATATAGTTGCTGAATGGTATATGGATATTTTTGTCACTTATTTCAAATTTTAAGTGAAAACTACGAATTGTATGGACCATACTAGAACGGGAATTTACACTTAGTGTCACAATAATTTAATGTGCCATAACTTGAAAAGTAATTCAGATTTGGTGACTTTTAGTTAATGTTTTGTTTACCAAAATGCATTACAGTACTTTTTTTTGCGTAATTATAATCAGTCCTTTGATTCTGAAATAAAATGTATTTGTTTATGGTATTATTTATTTATTTATTTGTATATTTTCGTGTATTTTAAATAATGTTAGCTAAATACACGTATTTTAAATGTAAGTTGCATTTTAAATGAAAGTAATGTAATGTTAACTGAAATGAGTGTATTTTTATATGAAATATGAAGGATTGATATGAGAACAACATTTGGCAAATTATCGCCTTCGTCCGGCTAACATTAAATTGCTGGCAATACATTGTTCTGGTAATAGATCTGAGTAAAAACACTAAAAATCTTTAAATGAAGCTTAGTCTTTTTTGCTTCAGAAAATATTCATGTTTAATGTGAAGTAAAATTTAATTATTTTGTTTTTTATAAAATACATTGCCGTGTTGGGTAAAATGGGTATAGTTTTATACTATATTCCATTTATATTGTACTTACCATTAAATATATTTGAAATTTACTTAAATAACACCTTAACTTAATTTATTTTTTAATATATTATAAAATATTACTTTTCTTAAGATAAAAACTTGTTTGTCATTGAATTGCAATAAATTAATAATTAGGTAAATTGTTGATAATGTAATTGTTCAAAGACAACAGATTACATATAAATTTAATCTTTCTCTTTAATCTTATAAACATTTAAATCTATCAAAATACCTCAAAGTTTCAAAATAACACTACAAAAGCATTTATATTTCCTAAATGGCATGCGATAAATCACTACAAAGCAATGTATTTGCAGAAACATATTTAGATGATATGACAACAAAAAATCTATACTTCTGTGCTATGCTTTTTCATTAAAAGCCTTAACGAAGGATAATCATCACAAAAAATCATAGAAAAATACAAAGCAAAATTTCGCGAAGTTTTGAATTAATCGGACGAAATAGAGAAGTTAATATTAGAAGTTATAGCAGTATTTTTAATAAGGGTGGAAATCCTGAAATAAGTTAAACAAATTAGAAAATAATATGGCAACATTAAATATCACTAAGAATTCATCATCAGAAACAGGTAAATTCATAAATAACATTGCAGTAGGTAATTGGGTATTACATTACGTTGGGACTAAAATATTTCCAAATTCATTTGTTAGGTAATTCAAAATATTGGCAATGAAATATTTGTCATAAAATATTTAATTAAAATCGAACATAAGTAAATTTTAATGATTTCCTGAAATAAATTATAATGATGAAGCGGAATATA
Organism: Maratus michaelseni; assembly: GCA_963931845.1. NCBI lineage: Eukaryota > Metazoa > Arthropoda > Arachnida > Araneae > Salticidae > Maratus > Maratus michaelseni. The sequence goes on from OZ007596.1 coordinate 273,412,471, forward strand.
CCCGAATAATTAAAATTCTGCCATTCTATTAATATCGAAGTTCTGCTCTTTTTGTACTATAATGCTTTGCCTTGGAACGATGTCAGTACACTCAATTTATTAGCACGTTCATATTTAAAAGTCACCACTAGTCTGCATTATTTTATGATCTTGTAGTTTTAATGATTTACATTATGATAATATTCATATGGTTATCTTTGAGAATTTTCTACAAACAGTAAATGCTATAACGCATATCTAATATCGCTGATTGTATATAATATTTTATATATTATTCAGATTCTCTTAAATTGCTCATTTTGTGGTATTCACTGTAAAAAGTTATCCTATATGAGAAGAAAATGTGTCAATAAATAATTTTAAAAATGTAGTTTGGCAATGAACTGCGGAAAAAAAATGTTTTCCTAACTACATGTGTTTTTGCTGAACAATACAATTAAACGCATCCAAGCCATGTCAACAACCATAACCCTTAATATGTCATAAACCAAAACCAATTACAACGTTGTAACGCACAAATATGAGAATTGCCACAAAAAACCGCATACGGTCATTTCAAGGATGCATCGAACCCCTTTCTCAATGCGAGAAAAAAAAAAAAAAAAGATAAAGATGGGTTTAAAGAACCCCTCGGTAATAGCCCCGAGTACTGGCACCGGGGTTCCTTAAACCCATTTTTATCCTTTTTTTTTCCTTTTCTCGCACTGTGGAAGGGGATCGATGCATCCTTGAAAGGACTGTATGCGGTTTTTTGGGGCAATTCTCATATTTGTGCGTTACAACGTTGTAATTGGTTTTGGTTTATGAATTAAAATTCAAACAAAGTATTTGATCTATACTTAAGATGCCATACCTGGACAATTGCAATGTGTAAGTAAAACTTTATGTGTATGAAAATACAAACAAGTGTCAAACATCTTCCATCAGCAGTGTGAACACAATGTTTCTCATTTACAATTCATTTAAGCCACACAAATTAACATTTTTGTCATACATCATCTATAAAGGGATTGATTTATCATGTTTTTTTTTTATTTGCTGAGTTAATTTTTTTCATTATGCTTTACAAAAGAATGTCTGTTTCGGTAGCACAACATAAAACAATATCTTTAAATATCACAGTTTAATAAGCTGATCAATATATACACCAGGAAAAAATTAAAAAATGCATAACACAGACTGGCTATTTTTTATATTTATGATGTTTTATTAAAATATTTAAAAAATGAAAATTACTTAAAACAGAAGTTTATTAAAAACTTTACGGTTTGATAGAAATCTAAAAATGGGATCTTATTTGTATGGATCGGTATTTCGGAAGTATTTTTCAATGGTTTCTACATACCTCATCCCAGCAATTATACATTTTAGTGGTAAAGGACAATCTAATAACTACCTTAGCATGTCATTTACGGATAAACAACATAGTTTGATGTGATACCTGGAAGTTATCCTGTAGTCCAAGACATAAGTAGTGATGTGGAAGATGTTCCACACACACAATTCGTTGAGCTACGTTTACCAAGCCAGAAATAATATGTTTACAAAAAAAAAGCATGACTGGAATGTAAAAAAATAGAGAAACCTTATATTAATAAACAGAGAAGAAGAGACTAAATATATGAGAAATGTTACCGATTTCAGGTGATTTCATGTAGAAGAAAAAAATTAAACCTTTCAGAAAAGTTGAAAAATTAGCTAATAAATTGAATAGAGAAATAGCAACTAAAAAAATCCTTCTAAAGTACTTTTTAAAAATAAATAAATAACTAAAATTCTAAATTTCAATAATTATTTCGAATATGTGATTTTGAGTTTCTAAATTATCATCAACTATTTATAAAATTATTTCATGTTAATAAGAAAATACACTGTATGAAATTTTATTATATCATCATATTCATTATAATATAAATTAATATGAACTTAAAATTTTATAACGCAAATGAAAATTGAGTAATATTTTATCTCCCCATGGTTACCATTAACGAGTTCTAGATATTCACTTATTAAATTAGTGGATCAACGGGATGAATTGCTATCGACTTTTCCCTTCAAGCAATTATTTTTTTCTTAACTTGAAATAATACTTCAAATAACGGTGATTGGATGAGACTATAAAAAAATATCCCTTCAATTAAATATTAAAAAGAACAATGATTAAAAAGAAATCGGTATATTTTTTTCTCTTTATTAGCAATATATATATATTTTTCTTTTTAAGCATTTAAATAAGAAGCTTCTCTTATATGTCAATGCTTTTTAAAAAATCGTTGGCTTTGCATAAAATATATTTGCATATCATAATAAATGAAAGTAATATTATTAAAGATATTATCTTATAGGCAAATTATAAATGTATTACTTATTGTATAATGTGCATTGTATTTAAAAGAGAAAATATCACACTAATTTAACGTCAGTTAATTTGAATATGTGTCCGCTGAAATCTTGGTACAATATTTTTCTTGATGCTAATTTATCATATACATGTACTATATTGCACCCTATTTTAAAATACCATAAATTTGTAATTTTTCCAATGTGTATTTACCTCGAATTAAAAACAATTTTTTTTATTAATCATGACCACTGACAATTGATACTTTATATGTCCTCGTAATACAGACATTATTTCGCGTAAAACAGGAAATATTTCGCTTACTACTTCCATATTCGAAATTGTTTTTACTATATATTCGTTTATTTATTTATTCAGTTATTCGTAGAGGAGATGTTGATGTATTTGGAGAGGAAATGTTAAATTGACTTAATCAGAAGTGACAAACTCTCACTAATTGTCCGTAATATATGGATTAATTTGACCCAGTTTAACAACGTTTCGAACTAGAAAAACTATTTGACGAATCTCTATTTAGTTAATTTCAGATTTCTATATGGAATGTAGTTAATTTCATTTCTTAAAAAAAATTCTGGTGTGAAACGTATTAAATCTGTGTTGAGGTAACCCACATGTTACGGAAGATTAGTGAGAGCTTAGCACCCCTGGACTTAATAGACGTATATGTACAATTTATATATGTATTGGTAATATTTCGTGTCTAATGTGCACACTAATATTTTTGACCCAGTTCATTTTTTGAAAGAAATCGTCATCATACAGAAATACATATGGTTTCATAGGGACACCATGTTCTATTGAACAATTATCAGCGAATTTCCATACTTAACTGAAGGGAAAAGGAATCTCTAAGTCCAGATCCTTTCTCTCGACTTTCCAGCGAGAGGGATGTTTATACCACTGCTTTTTTCTCTGTATAACTGGAAACCAAACACAATCAACAGTCTCACGCTGTTCGCAGTAGTCCTATTTTGGTATAGTGCTCAAAACTACTGCTTTATAGCATGGATTGGCCGAAACTTTTCTAAAATTATGTAAGGAAAACTTATTTGTTCTATGATTTCTGTCGTAACATCTGTGACATTAATTTTTAAAACACACTCTCTTTATTTGTACAAAAATGCAATTTAAATCTTTCAATAGTTACATAAAGTGATTACATTTATTTTACCAATATTGTATCAGAATCCCTTCCAAGAGTTCAGAGGTAATTCATGGGACATTTAATGTTGTAACGCCTCTTCTATGCAGACCCGATTATGATGGTAAGTGGTAGTGTATCGAATCAGTTGCAGAGAGAAATCTTCTATAATTTTAATAGAATTTTTATTGGAACACAATATAGATTCTAATATTAAATATACAAGGGGTAGTTACATCATTTAATTATTTAAGAGGGTCATCAGCTTGCGATTAATATTCTAATGACTTAGAGTCTAACTCCCAATACTATAGTTTCTGCAAAACACAGTCTGCTGTCGTTTCAATGTTCAGTTTGCTAAGGGCCTAGATGTACCCATTCTGCACTCGGAATTTTCAGGTTTCTATGATGGATTTGAATTTAGAACTCCTTCACTGGCACTTGTCATACCATCTCTTTATTGGGGCTTTCTCAGATACGTGACGTATCCATTCGTCAGAGGTGAGACCTATCCAGCGTCTTAGCTACGCTGAGTCAGAAACAGATGTTTCTTCTCCTCTCTCCGGAGAGTAACTTCACTCGTTGTGATCTTTTCCAAAACTGAATTTCTCACTCTCAATCTCTCACAGGGGATTTTACACTAGGGGCGGGGATTTGGTCAAGGCGGAGCATATTGAAACCACTCAGCATCTGAGCAACTCTGGGATACGACATTCCCATTTATAAATAGTCTGTTATTGGATATTCCATAACAAAGGACATAGAGACGTGTGCAGACATAAAATCGTGTGCAGAGTTCGTCTCCCCCGACAGGTGCTATTTCTCTCACGACTCCGGCATAGGTCAAAGCACTAAGCTTCTGCTGGGGTGATCTTTTTCGATACATCAATGTCCGAGAGCTTCGCTCGCAGCACAAAAGACGTTCGGTGTTTTACTTTACTTCAAAGCTACACCTACGTGAGAAGGTATGCAGGAAACAGTTCTTTCCAAGCGTTCCCACGGGAAAGTTTCAGATGACACACACTCACACCTGGGCGAAGAAACTCAATTGTTTACAATGTAGTATAAGAGAGACGCAATAACTGCATACAAAATGATCTTTAAACAATGGCCATTGTATTAATATTAAGATAATATTCTCTTTGATCTTTTATTATTTACAGGATTTACTATGCTGTTTTATGTTAAGTCTTGGATAGCGAAAATGATTTTTTATAGACTTTGGGTAAAGCTTAATGTGATTGCATGAAACCGTTATCATTAAACCAATTATTTGTTTTTACAATACTAGGGGGCTGTGCCCCCTGCTCGCTACGCTCACCCACCTCCGTTCTGATTTCACAGCCTCTTAAAATCTGGTAATGTATCATGTTTTAAAAAGATGATGATGATGATATCACGAACGGCGACTATCTTCTGTAATCAGGTTACAATGCTTTGTCATTTACTTCATCTTTCTTATTTTTAATATTCATGTGCAAACACAATTTTTATGACGTAATTTTCTTTACTTCCTGCTTTCAACACGTGATCATTTAATTATTATTTTAAAGTTTCATTATTGTTTTTAATAGTCTCGCGCAAATACATTTTTATTTGAGATAAAACATAATCCTTTGCGCTTATTTAGAAATTGGCAACAGTATAAAAAAAATGACATTTCAATAAAAGATTTTTTACTCGATGTTTAAGGATTTAGAGTTTTTATTGTCCGACCGTGATAATTTTTTGAATTTTTGAAAGCTTGTTATATTTCGCGTCTGGTGGAATGATTTTCGAATCCGTAGGATGGCTAGAAAAACAGTAATCGCTCGTCAAAAAAGTCCCTAGTAAAAAAGCAATGAGAATAACCTGGAATATCTACGCAGATTTTCATTGGTCCATTTCCAAACCATTACTTTTTTATATATATAGAAGGAGTCTTATATTTTATAACTTTTTTGTGGTTAGATATTATGTATTATATGGCGGCTTATATTATGACATTAATATTGTATGTCCCTGATTTACAGGTTATATTATTTTTAATAGTGAAGTGAAATGAACGGGTCAGTTTGACCCTATAATAGTAAAAAATATATAAAATGAACAAACGTTTAATTTATCTAAAAAAACGTTACATTTTCATGTAATGATTAATATTTCTCAGCAGTTCCATTAGATATTATATATAAACAGCAGAAAATACCTGAATTTGTAAAAACAATTATTATTTAAAGTTTTATTTCCTTAGATATATTAACATATCTCTTAAACAAAAATAAACTTATACCTCATAACTTTAATGGAGTATAGATTATCTAATTCAAATAAGTTTAGAATAATTTCTAAGAAGCATTTGAAGAAATATTAAAATTTCTACCAGTTTCTTACTAGTTTTACACGTTTATTTAATCTAATTTTATTAATTCGTTGTATGTATTGTGTTTAAAACTTGGTAATAAGTTTTCTATATGTACCATAAATGGAAGCTTTATATTTTATACAGGTTTCTAGAATTTTATTTTCACATTTTTAAGTGTGATAATTTGACACCTTTACACTTAGCTCGTAGTTTTCCGTCGCTTTCAGTGGTTCTTACGCAATCAGATGCCACCTTTTTCTGCCGAGGAATGACAAACATTTCTCACAACTCTTTAAAAAAATCTTTAAAAAATTACAGTCTACTAATAGATTTTCTAGTTACGGATTTGTATTAATTCCAAGGATTGATAGCAGAAAGATACAAAATACCTTAGAAAATCTGCATCAGCCACACACGAGATACAGACCGCAATATACTTCTTTTCCATCTGCTCGATTACATCTACATTGAAATTAGTTCGGTTATAGTAAGAAATTGTATCAGATAGCTTTTAGGATTATATAAAATTTCAACGAATTGATGAGGACTACTGATCAACACATGACTGAAAACATATTTATATTTCTCCCTATGCGCCCCTGTTGATCAGTTAAACTATCATCTTTATGTGTTAGTACAGTAGCCATATGTTATTCGGATTTTAAGAATTTTGACAGAGACTGGTATTTCTCTTCTTGAGCGTTTTACAGTTCCTACAAGATTGGTGTTTTTGGACTTCAATGCGTCAGTGAACTTTAGTTCTGCAAGATCCATTGTTGTAAAAAATATGTCTCTAATGAAATGTAAACGTTTTATTCTGAGTTGGACTAAGTAGTCGCAGTACAACATGTTCAAAGCCTAAGGGAGACAGATTAGAGCTGGAAAAACAACTATTTAGAGCAGAGCGTCTCCCCTGAAATTACCTCCGGCAAGCAAGGGCTCGCTAGATAGACTATTGCCCAGATTCAGCTGAGGCATGTCTCCAACACGCGGGTTTCTGAAATGGCACTCCCGAACATTAAAGCCGACGACACGGCGCACAGTGGACTATTTGAGGCAAAATCCTGGCCGAAATTATTTTTCATGTAATTTAAATTTAAAACCATTGCTGTTGACTTACGAATAATACATAAACTTAATTAATTGTATACGTACATAAATGTATGCATTTATTAAAAAATAAATATATACTACAACGTTTACTTAGCTGTTTACTGTTTATAAGAGAAAAGTAATTGTTGTTATGTTTTTTTTTTCATTTACAAGTAATGTTTAATTAAATGTAGTTAATTTTACTGCACATAAATGTTTAATTATTTTTTATAAACCAGTGTATATAATATATGCATTACTTTCATTTAGTATTTAGCAAAGTTGATACTCTATAATTTAGAGATGCGGGTTTTTGAGTGTTTATAAGAGATTTGCAGTCATCCCAAAGAGCAATTTTTAAAGAAAATTTGCTTTCAAAACTATAACCAAAACTATTATAATAAAAAATGATCCGAAAAACCGCGACATAGTTTAAAAAAGGTTTGAATATAGATAAAATATTTCAATAAATATATTTCAATAAATTAGATCAAAAAAGTCTTAAAAAGAGCCCATTTTCAATTTTAATTATTTTTTATTAATATGAAAAGTAAAATTATATAAATGCACATGTTAAAGTATATATTTAAACACAATAACAAAGCTGAAACACAACAAAAATGCACGTCCTCTCACAAAGAAACTTTCAGTTCAACTGGGGCTATGAGCCGCCAGACATGACTCATACTCCTAAAATAGACATAGATCGACGCATCAATTAGTCAGCTATTATAAAATATGCTTTTTACAATTGTTGAAAATTTTTTAATTTCTGCCCTTTTTGATCTGGATTTTGCATCATATACTCCACTGTGCGGCGCTCCGCGGCAATAAAATCAGACATACAAAGAAATGTCTGTTAAAACAATAGGTTGAAAACGAATAAAGAATCATAAAGCCGTAAACGCGACAATGGCAGATAAAATAAAAATTCCAGGGAAATAAAAAAACAATTAATACAAATTAAAACAATTAATCAAACCGTTATTATTTACTTGATAATATCAAGTACCAGCATTTATGAGATATCACCAGGGGACAACTTCTATGTGAGATTGGTCGGGGAGGAATTTATAAATATCTTTAAGTCTATTATTGAGAGTTACAATTAATACTATTAAAACCAGTGGTATATTACATGATATTTATAGATACCATCAATAGCACAATATTAGAGGATAACTACTTGATAAAAATGGAGATAAAATAAATATTCTTAAATCTAGTATTAAGAGTAAGTTTATTAATAATATTAAACAGTCACTATTTAGGAGGTTAAGACAGCTTCTTTATATGCCACCGCTGTTGTAGGGGTCAACATAATGTAAAAGGACTATGCCACAGCGCCACTCACTACATGTTCAGAAAGAGTTTTTTTTTTCAATTAATACTTTATGCGTGGTGAAGTATTAGACCCTAAGATTCCAGAGTTAGCTTCTAAAAATTTCTTGAACTGTTAAATATACTAGTATAAATTATTATATATTATTAGTTTTCTATTATTTTACATTTCTATTGAAAATTTAATTTAATTTAAAAAATAAATCACTTGAAAATCAGTAATATTATAATAAAATTATTTTGGAAACTTAACAACATTAAAATAAAAAATCTTTCCGATTTTTAAATTCAAGCTTAATAATGAAACACAACATCTTTATAACTGAATTTACAAAACACAAATTTAAAAAAAAAAATTAGATTTTTTGTGGAGACATCTGGTAGAAAGTTATTTTATTATGTAAATATATTATTTTCATTCAAAGTCAACTTACCTGTGAATCTGCTAAAATATTTCTTTTCTAATCACTCATTTTCAAAGATGATTTATTTCTAATAATGTAAAGATTCAAACTTTCAATATTTAGCATAAAAACCAAACCTATGAAATAGTTCAGATATCACCATGTCGGTATCCAACTTTAAAAAACTTTATATTCTATATTGTTATTTCGCAACTTGCGTTCACAATTTTTCAAAACAGGCTAACCAATTTTTTTATAAAATTGTAATATGTTTATTTGTAATAAATTAATGCATACATTAAATGAACTTTGATGTTGAGTTAGTGTTTTTTTAAATATTCCTTTTTTATAAAGTTAATAAATTTTCGAGTTTCCGACTTTTATGAAATATTTACTTTTTATTACTGAATGTACCCTATGTCTGTTAAGCGAATATGTTCGTTAAATAGAAACATTTCTTAAATGTTTAATAAATATTATATCATACGAATGAGTTATGCGGGTCTTGTTTTATTCTTAGCGTATGAAACGTGCGTCTATATATGAATAAAAATAATCATAATTAAATTAAATACATTCAATTTTATAAAACGTAATACATATGATTTCTGAAATTTAAATATTAATTTTTAAAAATTTAATAAACTTAATTTCTAAAATTTAATACATTTAATTTCTAAAATTTAATACATTTAATTTCTAAAATTTAATACATTTAATTTTTAAAATTTAATACATTTAATTTCTAAAATTTAATAAATTTAATTTCAAAAAAATAATTCATTTAATTTCTAAAATTTAATAAATTTAATTTAAAAAAAATAATTTATTTTATTTCTAAAATTTAATTCATTTTTCAAATTTAATACTTTTATTTTCTCTAATTTAATAATTTAATTTCTAAAATTTAACAGTTTCTTAAATATATTGCTGTAATCTTTTGTATAATTAGAACTAATATTTTCTAAATAAACTATAAGATTTAAACTTTCGGAAACTTTTGAGATTTAAAAGCTATTTGATCCATTTATAACATTAACTCGGCAATTCAAACAAATATCTAAAACTGCTATGATTATATACTGACACTTTGGGAAAAAGAGTATTTTATTATATTCGTTATTTTGACTTTTCGGCTTTATATACAGCTCATTACAATTTCACGGAATACAGAAGCTCAGTAAATATTACAGAGAGAAACTTGTGCACAGATTTCATTAATATTTATAACCCTTTCTATCCACTTAATTTAGAAATAAATTAATGGTTTCAAATGTTCTAATATTATCTTGTTTGTGAAAGAAAGTGAGTGGATTTTTCTCTTTACAAATTACTAGATGAATTAGATGTACCAAAGTACATCTAATTCATCTAAGTACATATGTTCTAGAAAATTATTTTTTGTAGAATTTGAAATTTTAAATAATAAAAACATTAAGTATAAATTAAAATGCTTGGAATATTCAGTAGGATCTCATAAGAACAATGTTATTGGAATACTCTATCTTCCCGTGGTAAATATTTCAGATTCAACCAATTTACAAAGCTTTAGAGCTGAAATTTCAATACATTCTGTACAGTAGATATTGGAACCTTATTTTAACGTAAATGTTATATTTACTTATAAAATTTTTTTTTTATAGAAAATATCCTTTTATGTTGATGTTTTTGTTTTTAATACTTTCCCTTCAACCAGAATGACAGAGAAGGTCCTGATGGCACTAGGAATGTTGGTCTCAGCTTCTGCTTAACAGACATCACGATAACTAGTCTTCATTCATTAATATTTCAGATTCAATCAATTTACACAGTTTTAGAGCCGAAAGTTCAATACATTCTTACAGTAGATATTGGAATCATATTTTCTTATTTTAAATGTTATATTTACTTATAATGAAATTTTATTCATAGAAATATACTTTTATGTTGATGGTTTTGTTTTTAATGCTTTCTCTTCCACCAGAATGACATGAAGGTCCTGATGGCGCTAGGAATATTGGTCCCAGCTTCTGCTTAACAGACATAGCTTTACATAACTAGGCTTTAACATATTCCACATAATACTTATATTTGCCGAAAGTACGGAATTTCATGGCTAGGTACCTCTCACGTACCTAACGACTTTCTCACGAGTGGAATCTCCACACTACTGATACTATGTGTAGGTATAAGGCATCCACATAAACGCAACTGCCGTGCAAAGTTCACAGGAATTCGGAACATAAGCTCATGGTACGTTGGAGCAGGATTTACTCAATAGCATACATTCCAATCCTTAGTTGCGTTGAAAAAAAAGTTTATTTCAGCTAGTTCTATTAAATACTAGTATTTTTGCTATTTAATTAGAAACACTATTTATGTAGTCAAAATGTAATGTAAATATTCTTCATATTGAAATAAAATAGTTTCTATATTGTTAACATTGTCGTAATTGCACTTAACATAATGACTTTTACAGCCTCTCATCAAAATACACCATAATTTATTTTTAGAGCCTACGGAAAATTAATTCTGGTAACAATTGATTAAAGAAAAAGCAAGAATGAATACACTTTTCGTACAAATATTCTGTAAACACTGGATTGACATTATTTACATAAGACTCAAGTTAACGCTTGGAGTGAAACATTCTTTCTAAGATTTATTACTCTATTTTACGTTATGTTCATTAACTTTTGGATATCGTAAAAGAGAGTTTATATAGACTTTGGATAAAGATTCATACGAATGCAGGAAGTACAGCCTAAATAATTACGGAATTATTAATACAAATATTTAACATTATATTTTTTTGTGATTAAATGTAATGCAAGTATTGTATGACGGAAATATTATGATGGTTACTGGAACATTATATAATTTGTATAGTGCAGGAAATATCACAAAATTATCACATCTATATGTATATATACTATATTTAATTTATTGTTATTATATATTATTGATACTGTGTTACATAACGTATAGTATTTAAGTTACTGTATTTATGTATGTGTATATGTAAGTCTGAATCGTTTGACAGAATTTAATCTAATGCATGATAAATGCATATCCGGAATAAATGCCAAAAAGTTACTTTTAAAATTTGAATTATTATTATTATTAAACAAATTACAATTTTTTCTGAAAAACCTACAATAAATTGCGGTCAAAATATGTTTATATCAACTATTTAAATTATTGTTTTCTGCTATACCATTTAAAACAGAACTGAGCAAGAATAATGACTATGTATTGAAATAAAACACATGGCTGTGCTTTTATTTTATATTATTTGCATGTTAAATTACGGTAAAAACATTAAAATGCACCTGCTTTGAATTTGGTATATTTGCGCTCAAAATTTTGCATTACAGCAAAATGTTTGGAATAAAAAAATTCATCTTTCAATGGATCATCATCTCAGTATTAGGAACGTGATCTTTAAGGTCTTTTTATTCACAACGTATTTTTTGGTTTGATTTTTTAAAATTGGATATCTAGATTTTCATAAAATATTAGTAATTTGTTTAATCAGAGGATATGCAAAAATTGATAAGAAAGATTAATTTTAAAATATACTTATTTATTATTTTTAATATAGTTCCTATCTTTGTGAAATACATAGATTTTATTATTGAAAGAAAAGAAACGGTGTTTAATGATATGGAATTTAATTAGGAGTTAATAAATTAAATAATAATTAGATCATCTAATGAGTTACGTAATTGTTATCATGTACGCTGTGCATCAAATGCAGGGGATGAAGCTACAAATTGAAAAGCCACATTTTATATTAAATAAATGTTAACACTGTAGTCTGAGAGCACAACCAATTCCTTTTGAAATATTCAGTTAGAAAATCTCCTTTAACGAGCATAATTTCGTTCAGCATGAGAGAAGATTTTCTCGAATAATTTTTTAATCTTGGAATTAAACAAGAACATAACCAATTTGATTTTCTTTTATACTTTGCGTTAATGTAGTCATATATGTCTAATTATAACAAAAATATGCTTAACTTTTATTAATATTATTTTTTTAGTTCTTGGAAATCTCAAACTATATTTATTTTTAATTCATTAAAAAAATTACCATTCTTAAACGTTTACTATTATATCTTCTTCACAAACCTTTTAAAATATATATTAAGTTAAAAATATGTTTTTCGTCCAATTAAAAAAAATTATGAATGAAAGAATTAAAAAAATAAAATCTTTGAAACTTCTGGAAACCAGGATAGCTGAACACCTGATAATGTTAAACTACTCATAAGAACTGCAAGTTAAACGCTTTTTCAAACTTTTATTATTATATAAAGGCACTTATGTAATACTATATTTGTATTTAGAAAAGCATGTAATCTAATTTTAAATGGTTGGATTCTTAATGCTATATACAGTGTGTCCCAAAAGTCCTAAACACATTTTAAAATTCAATAACAGATCAAGAAATTAGCGTAAGAGAGTGCAGTTTAGACTAAAATGCTTCTTATGATCTGAAATTATGTTTAAGCAATTAAAAAAATAGTTCAAAATTTTTCTCATAGATGGCGCTGCTTCTTGAAAGTTATCGAATAGGTAGGATGGCTTTATACATAACAATGGCGAAAGACACACAATACGTATGCACTGCTTTTGTCCAAACTATGGTAACCCACATTCCAGAAGTTAACAATACTCGTCTATCCATTCTCACTCGTCTAATTGAAATCAGGAGGGCGAGTATTGTTAAGTTCTGGAATGTAGGTTGCCATAGCTTGGACAAACTTTGTGCATACGTATTGCGCGGCTTTCGTCATTGTTATGTTTATAAAGGCATTCTACCTATTTGATAACTTTACAGAAGCAGCGCCATCTATGAGAAATTTTTTGAACTTATTTTTTTTATTTACTTAAACATATATATATATATATTATTTACTTATTTTATTTTATTTTACATTTTTTTTTTTTTTTTTTTTTTTTTTTTATACAGAATACGTTTACACTCGAATACGTTTATTGGCTTAGATTTAGCTACATAACGCTGATTCGAGTCAGATGAAAAATAAAACTTTAAATGTTTATATCAGGTTCATAAGAAAGCTTGTTTAGTATGTTGGTGTATTACGGTCCCTACGGTCATCTTTTACACACGAGAGTTAAACAAATGGGGACCTCCATTAAAAACTTTAATCTGAAACATTACAATCACCTACGCCCGAGTTTATAATTAAATAATGTAGGGGAAAGTAGGGGAAAATATCGTACCTAAAGGTCTTCCTTTGTTGAAAAAAGTCTAAAAGGTCGAAATAATCAGAACACCCGACATGTGCTTCGGGAACATCTGGGCTATTGAAATAACACACCTACTGTTGCCACAGGAACATTCTTCTGTACTTGGGGAAATAGGTTTTCTATACCTATCTGAAATAGCTCCGAAATTCGGTGATAGGGGAAAACCAGGTACTAATCAGGAATAAAGATTTTACACTTCCAGTCATAAATAGCTTTATTCTAATAAATTTTGAAACAAACTTCAAAACATATAAACCATTTTAAGGTATCAGTAAAAAAAATTTCACGTTTTCAGGTAATTTTTAATTTTGTCATGTAATGGCTTTCTGAAATGAACTTTTCAGAATGAACATTGTATCCATCCTTCACCAGCTGTTGAGTTGAGAAACAATTCATTGCAGAATTCAATTCAAAACCACGGGGACCAATTATTGCACCAACATATGACCAAAAATCAACATCGTTTTTTTCATGGATAGCTGAACGTACACACATCAACTTAGCATCAGAATATCGCGTTTAAGCTACAGACAAAAGTGGTTTATTTCCTTAAATCGATACGTGTGGCTAGATAGAGCACACAATGTTGATGAAACACAATGTTGATTTGAGATGAATTTCTTTCCAGTATTGCTGCACGGGCACATAGATTAACTCACTTCAAAAGCTGATGGCACACCGCTAGGGAATGCCAAGGGATATAGTTAGAACGGGTGCTGTCCTGTGGACAGCACATATCAGCGGGAAAACAGGTTACCCGATTTTACCCGTCTACTTGGTTTTACTCTACTCTCCCCTACTTAGTGTCCAGTAGCCAGCACACTAACCACTAGACAAAAAGGTGCACTGTAAAAAATTTGGGTCAAAAATTACGGTACATATACTGCAAATTTGTGACCACTATATATACCGTAATTTAACTGGACGGTATATGTACCGTAAAATATTTAAAATATATGTACCGGCTGCACCCCCCCTTTCCTCAGGCCTGCACGCATTACGTAACAAGAGCAAGAGCATCACTTCAGGAGTTGCCGTACACCGAGGCGGGGCTACCAGCTTTTTCTTACTGAAAAGTAATTATTTTATGGTATCAATAGCGATTCTTTACTGCAAAACAATCCGTTTACGGTATAAATACCGTTTATAATCAAAACGGCACATATACTAATTTTCTAAGCTTAATATACCTTAGAAGTACGGTACTCCTACCTTAAGAGTGAAAACGGTAAAAGTACCGTAAAATTTACGGTGCATGTACTGAAATTTTTTTACAGTGTGTGATCGAAATAAAAGAAAAATCTCTATTATATGTTTGTATAATATGTACCGAACTATGTTAAAAAAATTACTTTTGTGAGTACTCATTATTGAGTACTGAACTTGAGTAAATTGAATAGTGATTTTTTTTTTTTTTTTTTTTTTTTTTTTTTTTTTTTTTTTTTTTTTTTTTTTACGTATTTCACTCATTTTATGTAATTTGAAAATACATGAATAACTAAATAAGAAATAGTACCACAAACCAAAACATTATATTTCAAAACACAGCATTCTAATTTGCACACGCAAAAAAAAAAAAAAAAAAAAAAAAAAAACATTCTTATTTGCGATACTTAAAAGTACCACAAATACCAAAAACAATATTTATAAATGTTCAATTTACGTTATTTTGACAGATTATACGTACTGGGTGGTAAAAAACCTCAAACTTCTGAATTTTCTTAAATATTTGGAACTTTTATCAAATATTTACATTTTAATAATGCAAGAGATCCAGTTTTGATTAGACTCTAAGTCATTCTATTATTTTAAGTGTTATATAACAGATCATTTGACTAAATTTTATATGAATTTTATCCTAACTGCAGCCCACCTTCGTGTGACGACAAATTGATAAAAAATAAAAATACTTGCTTTCTAAACAATAAAATTACAAAGATCGCTTACATATTTGTTCAATAAGTTGCGTAAATGTGTCTAACAATTTTAAAATAACAAGCTTTATAACTTTCTGAAACTATTTACATTTCAAAAGCACCTGATCCCATAATAACGTTAAACGCTCTTTCGAACTGTAATTCAAACAAATGTTTAAAACATTTACGATTATACCTTGACACTTCCGGAATAAACTTTCTTATGATATTAACTTTTCGAACTCCTTATCCTTATTCGAAGCTCATTACAATTTTACAGGATTTAGAAGCTCAAGAATTACTGCATAGAGAAACTTGTGCACATGATAGCATTTAATACATAAAACATTGTTTCTCCTCTTAATTTAGAAACGCAGTAATGATCGCAAAATTTATAACATAATCTCGTTTTAGAAAGAAAGTGTATGCAGAATTTTCTAAACATGATCCCGTACATGCTCAAAAATATATTTTTGTATAATTCTAAATTTTAAATTAGAAAAGCTTGAAAGAAATTTTAAAATGCTTGAAATGTTTAGTGCAATGTATAAATAGAATGAATAATGTTCTTCAATTACTTTATTTTAATAAACTCTACATATTATATAAATAATGGAACTGGGTTATTTTTTCGTTGATCAGTTTCTATAAAAATAACTTTCTATAAATAATTGCAAAACAATGGGATTTGTCGTCAAAAATTCATAAGCGTGACGTCACATTCATTACACGTTCATGACTTCCGAACTATTTTCGTGGTCGAATGCCTCGTTCGATTATTCCGATTAAGAAAGATTGCTAAGAAGTTAACATGGCGTAAACAATTCTAGACATGACTCCCGTTCTAAAAGTCGCAAGATTAAGCTGTTCTCATCAAAATTCCCTTATGATTTTGTATACTACTGTTAAGTTTTCTGAAGGCTTGTAATAAACGTCAATATTACGAACAGATATTTGTAAAGAACAGAACCTATTTAATCAGAAAATGTAAACATATGTATCATATATAATACTCATAAATAGCAGATGCAACACAGAAACATTACATAAATCATTGAAATTATGATCCACGTGAATTTTGAACAGTCAAGTCACTTTAATTTTTAATAGATTTTCGGTTATCCGAGTTTTTTTAACATTACGTTATGATTGTTTATCACGATTGTTGTGTCTTTTGCAGATAAAGTCTCGTATCATGCTAATTAATGATTTTTTTTCATATCTGAATCCCATAATCTCGAAAGTAGTTCATCGAATCATTTCTGTAGATAGAAGATTCCAGAACTTTATTATTATTTTTTTAAATTATTTTCTTATTTGAAATTTCGGGAGAAAACATAGAAATATCAGTTAGCTTATATCTTCACATCCACAACATAAGTACAAAATGGAATACGTGTAGCACTCAATTTTAAATTAAGCATGACGTCACGCTTTTATGATACCGGCGTTAAAGAAAATTGCTTGGCAACCGTTTTCTTGTTAGAAAGTGATCGGCGGTAATAATTATCTAAGTAATAAATAATAAATGAATAATTTTATTTTGGTTTCATACTCGATCAATAAAATGTGATTTTTCTGAATATAATTTTATCTAATAAATTTTTATCTAATTACACAATTTTAATCGGAAGATGACATTGTAACAATTGACTTAATCCATGCTAAATTGAAAATATAAAATTGTCTTAAAATATTTATAATTACCAATTTCCTAAAAGAACAAATTGTGATATTTTTCCAAGCATATATAGTTTAATTTTATATTAAATGCCTTGAAGATGAAATTATTAATTTTAAATAATTTTAATTTATGCCTGCTCTTCGAAAATACATTAATCTAGGATTTAGAACTTTGTAAACCAAAACATGCTGCTTTGAGTACGAAGAAAGTCATAACTTTAGATATTTTTACTATGTTAGGAAAAAAGAAAGATACTTTCTTTTTAAATATTTGTTACAGGAATACTGAAAAGTTGTAAAATTTGTTATTTATTATTGGGTATTCATCTGTATGAAAATGTATGAAATTTATCAAAAGGTGTGTCTACAAAAAATTAAGCATTAAAATATAAAATATTTGAAAAAAGAATGGATTTCTCATTAAACACACAAAGTTAGTTTTTGTCAGTACATATTTTTTTCGATTAAAAATCACAAAATACGAATAACAAAAAATATTATTGATTTCTAACCTATCTTTTCGAATTCCCTTATTCCTTTATTATTTGAATATAATTTTGAAAAAAAGAAAAAAAAAAAAAAAAAAAAAACCTTCTACAAGTTCAAAAATTATCTAAAGTTAAAATGTTTCAAATATTGCAGACAAATTTTCAATATTCTTTCTCCGAATAAGTTGAGCTCATGGTGTTTCTAAAATCGAGACATACAACATTTAAAAAATATTTATAAGTAAAGACATAATTCCAAATAAATGTATTATTCATACAGAACTGTTCGATTTCCGAATGATGAATGAAATTATTCATTCACATATTCAAAGTTAATTTCAAACCAGCATTAAAACTTTACATTTATTAAGTGTCTTCTCATCACTTCTATAAAGTAAATATAAGCTACATTTAAGCATGCTATTGCCTTTTACTTTATTATATTTTTTTCTCTTTCTGAATATTTATTCACAGCTCATTACAATATCCCTGTTTCTAGTATCGCAAACATTAATGCAAAGAGAAGCGAGCGCAAATATCTTTCTTTAATTCAAAAAGCATTTTTCTGTTCTTATTTTAGAAGAGGAATAATCAGTTGAAGAGTTCTAACATTTTCTTAGATGAGAAAGAAATCGCTTAGATAATTTACTTAATTTAGTTTCGTAGATATTTGATTATATATATATATATATATATATATAAGCGTAATTATCCTACTAATTACAATTTGAGACATTGCAGAAAATAAGTTCAAGTTTAGAAAAATCGTAATTACACTTGTGTAAGTAGTTGTGACTGTGGTTTTAAAGGTTGTAGTGTTATCCCACATAGGGCATCCGGACTTACCCCAAGAGAATGCGTAAGGGAAACAAACCATAAGAAATTCGTAATAAACGATAGTGGCAGTTTTATTATGAGAAATAAATCCTCATTAAATATGCTACACGCAATATTTATATTAAAAAAAATTATATCTGCATCCAATTTATTTATAAATTTTCAAAAACATTATTTTTTTATATTTATAAATTTTCCAATCTCGTAAAGATTAAAAAGAAAGATATTCAAATGTACTTTCCATCGCAGAAGCTGAACAAATATAATTAAAAAATACCGTTGTTGCCCATTTAAAAAAAAAAAAAATAAATATTTAAAAAAAAATAAATGACCTTGTCAATTTTATCAGAAAATTTTAACTTCATATTTGCTAAATTAGAGGATAACAGTATTTTTTAAAACTGTAGAAAGCGCCAACTACACTGCATAAAGCATATACTTGCCTGGAATTCTTTTACCCAATGAACACAAACAAACTGTCACAATTGGTTGTTACTTGTTAAAAAAGAATGTCGGCACGATTTGTCGACGGTGACACCCGATCTGAACAAAATTACACTATATCTTCGGATCGTGGCGTGGTGTAAATGGTAAGTTCCCTTTTTCTCACTTTTTTTATTTTATACTGACCAAAGTCTAATCCATGCATAGCATTTATTAGTAGACGTTATAATCATTTGAGTGGAACCAGTATTAACATTTGACTAGTGTGAGCGGTCACACAGACCGCTCGACATTTTACCGCGATCTTTTCGAATAGATAATGATCCTTGGCTTACTTCTAAGATCCCTAAACGACCTCTTAAGGTCACATTCCGCTTGTCATTCAGCTAACTACTTTAATTATTCTTTTAAACATTGGGGAAATGGTTGTTGTTTTCGTTCGAGAATGGATCTCTTGGCGGCGTCGTAACATTTTTTTAAGCATTTTTAACGAAATTTTGTAACTTTAGAAGAATTTTGTAAACGTTTTGAATGAAATTCTGTAACTTTAGAAGAATTTTTTAAGCGTTTTTAACGAAATTCTGTAACTTTAGAAGAATTTTTATTTGAATAGGCAATAGAAATGTGTAAAATCGTTACAAAATTGTTACAGTTACAACAAGTTGGAAATTGTACGTCAAACGTGACAAATGAGGTGCGTTCGTACTATAGCTAGAAATATAAATATTCAGATCTTGATGATTTTTAATTCTGTGAAATGAATTATATCGTCTGCAGATTCATTTCTGTCATAAAATAAGTATCTCGGTCACTTGACGATTAAACTTTGGAAGAACCTATAACAAGAAAGCACCGATTTAAAAAAAAAACCAAATTTCTTAATAATTATTTTTTTAATATCTCTTTAAGTTTTGATTCGATTTAAAAAAAAAAATTGAAATGTCTCGACAAAATTCTCCAAAGATAATATATCTTTCAAACCATTCGGTTGGGTAGTTTTTGCGTTGTTATATGCGGACGGACGGACAGACAGATGGACGGACGGACGGACAGACAGACGGACGGACCAAGCGACGACAATAAGTGCTAAGTATTTATATAATTACGAACGCACCTAAAAAGAACAGATGCAAACTATCAGATATCAAAAGAAGCCCAATTCAAAAATTGACGTCGGATGAGAAATCGTCTCATAAAGCAAAAAACGTGGTCTTCAACTTTAGTTTCCTCAAAATACCTTTAGCTCAGACATCAATCTAAACAAGAGTTAAAGATATTGTAGGAAGGACCCGATAAAATATTAAGGTATATTGGTTAACATATATTGGTTAGAAATTTCCCTTTATTTGTACGACTTAATGTTACTCAATAGCGTTCAGTTGCTTCTCTTATCAACTTACTCGTTTAAACAGCGAGGATGGAAAGGCGCATTGCTTATAATTGAATGACGAATGCATTCAACGCCGTCAGGGGTGCGATGGAGAGATTGATTGTGTAGATGGTTCAGACAAATATTTTTTCGAGGGCAGATAATACCAGGATCTTTTCAACTGTAGCAATGGGAATGCGTTTAACTGTAGATGGTTCCGACGGATATTTTTGCGAGGGCAGAGAATGCCAGGAGCTCTTCAACTGTATAAATGGAAAATGTGTATTGTGTAGACCGTTCTGACGAATAATTTTGCGAGGGCAGATAATGCCAGGATCTCTTCAACTGCAGTAATGGAAAATGTGTTTATTTGTAGCAGTATGCAACGGTTATGATAACTGCGGCGATGGTTCAGACGAAATGTTTTTGCATAGTTCTTTGTCGTTGTAAAATACTTTGATGCAGCTTTCGGAACATTTTCCCAATGGTTGTTGTAATTTGTTAAATTATTCATATTTTTTCTTTTTCCTATTTTCTTAAGCGTTCTGTCAGATCACTCGCAGCAGTTATGATTCTGTTTTTGTCCGAGAAGGATCTTTATCTAAACGCATAACTTTATACGTTTTTTTTTCATGATATTATGGAAGAAGTGGATTCTAATTATTCAAGAAAACGTCTACTGTACTTCACACAAAGTGACATTAAGGTCTGAAATACTGCATTCAGATACTGAAAATTGTGCAAATGATTTATTGATCACGATTGCAGTTCGGAATTATCAATGGACGAGGAAGTAAATATTTCAATGCTCTCTGTATTAAATTATAAAAAAATAAGTAAACACCGCCTCTGTCAATGAATATGTTGTACCTTGAGGTCTGTCTGGGCTAATATTTAGAAAACTATTGCATATAAAAATATGAAAATTGGTAGTTTTATACAGAAATGTTCCATAAATAGGCTGAAGAAGACCGTTTTTTCAATCTAAGAATTATTTTAAGATATATTTAATGTTGAATTTAGCCAAAATAGTTGAGTTAAAAAAGTTTTATAAGATAAAAAACTATGCATGGGAAAAATAATAGAAACTGTATAGATCTAAAAAAAAAAATTTTCAGCGTATTTCTTGAAAATAGTGAAAATAGCTAATTTTCAAAATGCCCAATATCACCGACAAAGATTAGCTAAACATATTTTTAAGATAATCTGCAATAATGGAAAGTTGTGTATGGAAATAATGCAAATTTTATTTTCAAATTTTGGCGAGAATGTATTGGATTTTGTTCAGTGTGCAACGGTTAAATGGATTTTTCACAGCCTTAGTGTGTGAAATATTTTTAAAAAATCTACATAACAAATAAGGAAATAATAATTTCGTATAACATACAATATTTTAAATCTACTATTGAATATACATCAATATTATTAGTATGATAATGTGAAAACAAAGAAAATAAACAGAAAAAATCTTATATCAATTTCTTTCAACCTGAATATGTCTACGAATGTCTTTAAGACATCAGTAACATCTGCTTGGTAAATAATACATATGAGTAGTAATTTTTCCATCTGAGCGAAAATGTGTCCAGTATGGGACTCGAAACCAGAACATTTTTCTTCAATTCCAAATTCTCTTTCAATTGAGCTATCTGGAGGACATTACATGTAACACAATATTCGCTAAGAACAACCATTTGTTCAGGACATCTGGACTATTATTTGAAACACCACAACAGAATAAATCGCATAAAAAGGGACTCCAAAAAACTATGGAACAATTACGCTTATAATTATTTTTAACATAATCAACTTATTGGTAAATAATTCGTAAGAGTAGTAATTTTCCCAATCTGAGTAAAAATGTGTCAATGCGGCTTTAATTTACAATGCTCTTCCAATTGAGCTATCTTGATGATGTTTAAACATTAATGTTTATGTTTCTGCATTTTGTTTTTCATTTTCTCTACGAATTAAATCTTTTACCTGTAGCGTATGCTTTGCTCATGTGTTTGTCTTTCTAAACTGGCAACATCCGCAATTCAAACTTTTTTTTATATCCTCGGATTGTGGCGTAATGTAAATGGTAAGTTTCCACACTGTAAAAAATTGGATAAACAATTACGGTACATATACTGGCAACTTTGTGACCAGTATATATACCGTAATTTAACTGGACGGTATATGTACCGTAAAATATTTAAAGTATATGTAGCGCAGCACTCCACCCTCTCCTCAGGCCTGCACGCATTACGTAACAAAAGCAAGAGCAAGAGCATCATTTCAGGTGTTGCCGTACACCGAGGCGGGCCTACCAGCATTTTCCTTACTGAAAAATAATTACTTTACGGTATAAATAGATATTTTTTTACTAAAAAACGATCATTGTAAGGTATAAATACCGTTTATAATCGAAATGGCGCATATACGGTTTTTTTACAGTGCATGTTTTAAAAAATAAATAAATAACTTGCTTTATATTTTTAAAAATTCAGATGTAATAGGACTCCTTAAGTAAAACATTTATAAATGCATTTATAATGCTTTTCTGAAATTTCTATTATGATTTTATTATTATGACTGCTCAAACTGATAGCGTAAATTTAATACAATGCTAGTCCAAAATAAGTTCATAATCTGCAATAATATATGGATAGCGAATTTATTATTATATGCTTTATACTAAGGTACACTTTCATAATAAATAGATTTATGACTAAAAATCTATTATTATTATTATTATTTATTTATATGAAGGACCCTATAAAATATGCGGAACATATACCAATATTTTCTAAAATAATAACATTTTTTTTAATGACAGAAATATGAAATTTAATAACATGAAAATTACATTTTGATTTTAGTGGCAAAATTTCTGCATATTTTATGAGACCTTATGCATATTTGTTTTGTTACTTCCTTGTTATACCAGCCACCGAAATTACAATTACGCCCAGTATGCAATTATGATCTCGCCAAGCTTATATGAAACTATATAGCCGCCATATATGCAAAATAGGTACATCATACGCCCTACCTAAACGTCACACACGCTCACATATATGTGTTATATTTCCTCAATGCAATCAGTTGCTGGTAGGTTTTACGGCTCTCCAGTCATATCACAAAACTTTTCCACACTTTTTCTCTATAATAAAACTTCCACTCACACCCAATTCGAAATGCTATGCGCACCACTTCGAAGTACCGTTCCCATATACAGATACGAAAACTAGTAGACAGTCGCAACATTAAGCCTCGTTAAAGAATGCCAAAGACGATTTCATTAACATAATATTAACACAGTTGCATTCGCCTATGTTGAAACATGGCAATAAATTAAATAATCAAATTGCGTTTTCCAGAAATGAATTCGGAGTCAATATCCACGAAGCATGTTTGAAAGATTTTCATTACCTCAGTGGTAGTTAACAAAAAGCAGAGCATTTCCAAAAGTGAGATTGCTTTATGTTGCAGTATTTATAGCTACGACATTTCACCGAATTAGAATTTACAAAACTAATTCCAACATATTTTACATAATTAAACGATAATATACGAGTATTGCACATTATTAATGGAGACATTCTTTAGTGTCGAACTAAGATGGTAACAAATAAAAAATGTCTCCAAAAGTCATGCAAGGAATTAAATATACTGGTTCAAAACTATACTACTTCAATACGCAATACTTTCTCAGCGAATGAGAAATCGCAAAAAAAGATAACTATATTTTCCTAAAGCAGAGGAAAATAGGGTGATATTGACTTTCTGGTAAAGCGCGCGAATCAGCTTTTCAGAATAATTAAAAAAATGAAATGGCAAAGTAAAAATAAGATATTCAGGAAGAAATAATTTAGTAGGAAACTGAAATCACAATTAATGGAGACATTCTTTGGTATCGAACTAAAACGTTAATAAATTTTAAAAAAATCCAAACTCCTATCTCCAAAAGTCATGCAAGGGATTAAATATACCAGTTTAAAACTACAACACTTCACTGCGCAATACTTTATCAGCGAATGAGAAATCGCAAAAAATATAACTATATTTTTCTGAAGCAGAGGAAAAACAGGGTGATTTTGATTTTCCGGTAACGCGCGGGAATCAGCCTTTTAGAACCTTTAAAAGAAATGGCAAAGTAAAAATAATATTTAAAAAGAACAAATAATTTAGTAGGGAAATGAAATCACATCGTTGTTTAAGATTGAAATAGAAATGGAAATACCTTGAATTTAGGCAGATGGTATAACAAAAAATTAAAATGATACGTGAATGGTTAATATGTTTCTAGAAAAGAAAAATAAAACATATCGAACGCCTTTAGATGAATTAGTGGAATATTTTTGCAGACAGCTGAGAATGAAATAAACTAAGGTTATAAAATTACATTGTATTGGAAACATTTATAGAATACTTTTAAGATAAGGCAGAAATTTAAATTTCGCAATATATATATATATCTCAGGTATACATCATATATAACATACATAAGTCATATTTACCTCATGCATGTGGCGTATACAGAGCTAATCATATTTTAGTTCTAAATAGTACGTTATATATGTCATATTTAAGTCACACATAGGTAATACTTACGTCATATGTACGTGTTCTATGTTATATGAACGTACTAGACGTCTTATAAACATCGCGTATATATATATGTCATATAACATTATGGCATCGTCATATACATCATAAAATATCACATACGTCATATGATTATAATATCATACCTGTCATATAATCTATCTATCTATCTATATATATATATATATATATATATATATAGATAGATAGATAGATATAGACGTGTTTGTCCCTTTGCAGCCACAACTACCCAGCACAAACCACTGGTGTTTCTGTGTGGTAGTAGCCTCGATTCCCCCATCGTGCCCTATGGTGATTGCATGTAGATAGCAGTGAGGTGTGTGAAATATGGTTAAAAGTGGTTGACATAGGGCATTTTGATAGATCGACAAAAGTGTTCTAAAATTTTTTGGGAAATTTTTTCAACAGGTATTGGTTCATTCAACTTAACATGAACTAATTAAGATACATAGATAACTAATTAATATGATTTCGCGTCTTTTAGCGGTGGAAATTGAAACTAACCGATATTGCATCACGTGCATAATACGCCATAGGCTTCGCCGTAGTCAGCGGAGACGAGTGCCGGAGTCTCGTTCGGTAAGAAGTTTGCGCCCCGAAAATGAATATTTTTATCGAAACCACAAAAAAAGTTACTGCTTTCCGGGCACCGCTAATGGATCATCTATTTGGGGTATAAATCCCGATTTCTTAACGTGGTGCTTCATCCACGGAGGCCGATATAACAAGGAATTACCCTGTTTTTATGTGCTCAAAATTTATCAAAACAATACTGTAATAATAATAATGTGTTTATTATTTTTATTTTAGTAGTTCGACATTGAATAAAACTGTGCATTTGATTTTCACAGATACTAATAGTGAAGATGTCTATTGCATGTTCATAACACCACCAAAATAAAATAATTTGGCTTATGAAGACTCTTGTTTAGATAATTTACTCACCTCAGTCCCGTTGTTAGAGCACTTGAAATATCTGGAGTATGGTGGCACTGGTACTATAAAAGAAAATTGAATATCAAAGTACTGTAAAATCTCATGTAGTAGAACAATGAAAACAATAGATAGAAGAAGTTTTGAATATGTGTCCTCATATGATGCAATTCTTATAATATCGTAGCAAGAAGTTTTCACAGTGTCGATATAACATGCCATCCGGTGTTTCTTTTAGAATCAGCAAAATTTTCCGTAAAGTCCTATAAAACCAAATCAGTTTCTTAATATAAAATTTTCAAACTATAAACTAACAATAAAGTTGTGGATATTCAAATATCAAATCTGATTGGTGTTTATCACATGTTAAAGTGATGTATTCATTTTATGTATGGAAATATCAATAAACATATAATCAGTATAAATAGCAAAAAAAAAAATGCCATTAGACTTTATATGCATGGGTAGAGGATGCAGCAATTTCTAATGCTTGGAATTTGCAGAAGCTTTGAAGTAAAGAGATGAAAGAAAAGCATTTAAGAAAACAGGTCGTAAAAACATATTTCACACATTTCAAAATGTTTTCTTAAGGATTTGAAACATCCCTTCTCTTCAAAGGAAAGTGGTACAGATGGCAGAATTCTAAATTCAATCAGGTTTGGTTCTTTCATTTATTTAATAATAAAATTATCTTTGAGTATAAGACAAAGATAATTATGTCGTAATAATTCTAACGACAAAGATAATATGTCGTAATAATTATGTCGTAATAATTTATGTCGTAAAAACATATTTCACACATTTCAAAATGTTTTCTGAAGATCTGGAAGATCCCTTCTCTTTAAACGAAAGTGGTACAGATGGCAGAATTCTAAATTCAATCAGGTTTGGTTCTTTCATTTATTTAATAATAAAATTATCTTTGAATATAAGACAAAGATTTGCCAGACAATATTGCAAAGCAATTGCACAGACAAAGAGTGTAAAATGCAATGTTGGAATTTGTGTAAATTGTTTTACCCCTTCCATGCACAAAAGAAAGTTATGTTTAATTGGTACAACAGCTATAGATAAAATTTATGTTTTGTTTGAAAATATAAAGGTGATAATTTTCATGTTAGTGTCTTGTCTTTCATGTATTCAGCACCCTGTATTTTACAATATATTTCTAAATAAATCTTAAAACCTATATAAATATATAGTACCGCGTTAATGAAACATATTTAATAATTAAATTTAAAGTATTTTTCTGAAAACAAGTTCAGGATTTTAACAATTTCTACCCTTTATTTTTTCGTTTTTTAAAGATGAAGCATTGAATAATTATATTTAGAATACATTTTGAAAGAAAATTCATATGTAAAAAAAAGAGTTAGAGAGGTTTTTTGTATTATTTTTTTTGCAGAGAAAAAAAAACAAAAACATAAACAATCTCTCAACTAAACTACAAAAAAAAGGGTTCATAGGAAACTAAAAGCACGAATTTCTTAGTTTAACTAGCTTGAAATAGTATATAAGAGAAAATATTATATTAACTTATATTAATTTGTTTTTCAAACAAAAAATACATGTAAAACATCCCTCAACCAAACTAAGAAGTAAAACATTCAAAGAAAACAATAAGAACAAATTTCTCAGTTCAAAAATCTGGAAACAATCTGTTAAAGACGATATACAATGATTTATATTATTTTTATTTCAAATAAAAAACATGTAAAAAGTTCTCGAACGATACTAAAAAATAAAAGATTCATAGAAGACAATAAGCACGAATTTTGTAAGTCAAAAAGCTTGATATTGCAATTTTGATAAAGAACTTGTGAATTGCGCTCAGAATTGTTTTCTTAGCATACTATGATTTTTTTATAATAGGTTTGAAGTGTGTGAAACGTGCGATACATTTTGTTTGTAATAATTAAAGCAAATATTTTCTACAAATATTAGATTTCTTGTCTAATTAAAAATGAATTCATAAAATACAACAATCTTAATTTTGGACATTTATATATTAAGGATGTATACAATCTTGAAGGTAGAAATATATGCAATTAACATGATCAGTTTCATATCTAATTTACTAGCTTTTTTCTTGTGCATGTGAATAATTACATAAATAAGAATTTTTTTAATTATATGCATTACTTTACACAAATAAATAAATACATTTGAATTTTTATCATTCCTAATGATCGATGATCTATTCATCCTTCGAATACACTCTTTCCCCAAATGCAAATTTCCTAAGTACTACTCTAATTTACTGCACTTACCATTTATCGCATGATACATTTTTAATAATTCTACAAATATTAGCTTTTTGTGTAATTATAAATGAATAAAAAAATACAAAAATCTTCATTCTGGACATTTAGACATTAAGCATGAATATAATTTTGAAGGTAGATATATGTGTAATTAACATAATCAGTTTCATAAATGATTTACTATACATTTTTTCCGTATTTGAATAATTACATACATAAAATAAAATTATTATATGCATTACTTTACAAAAATAAAATAAATAAATAAATAAATACATTTGAAGTCTCATCATTCCTAACTACATTAATGTTATTTCTGTGAATCTAGCCTGAAAAAAGAAATCATATAAATTTTAAAACCAAATGATTATTTTGTTGATAGTTTTGCTATTGCGATTTTCCCGGTCTGTACTTTTGAAAATGCAAAAGTCTTACCTAAATATAAATAAATCACGATTAAGCTATTACTGATTTTGATATATATATATATATATATATACAGAGAGAGAGAGAGAGAGAGAGAGAGAGTAAATGTACTTTTATTTGAAATCAAAGAAGGAGAAAAATAATTATTCATCCTCCGTATACACCTTCTCCCCACAATGCAAATTTCATATGTACTACTTCAATTTACTGCACGCACCATTTATGGCAGGATAAAATTTACTAATCTTTAAGTAATATGCAATGAATATAAAACGAATCTGAATTCCTAGTAGAATAATAAGAATCACGAAATATATATTTAGGGCATCCCCACTTTTTTCTAAGTTATTGGGAGATATTTCGGATGAGTAAATGTATTAAAAAAAACTAAATATCTGTGAAGGTAAATAATCTAATTGACTTTTGACAGTGAATTTCGTCACACATAAAATATTCATTGTAAATAAAAATGAAATTATATTTTGTTTTAAACTAGCTAATCGCCCGGCATTATACGGTCCCGGAAACTAACCTTAAATATACCTAAAATCAGTATAGAATTGAGTTATTTTTTTCCGGGTTGTATTTATTGTTCAGGACCCTGCCTTCAGCAGCGTGCACCCTCGAATTTATATGATATAGTTTTAAACAAGTTTCTGTCCAAGAAATCTAAAGTGGCACTCCACTGACTTCGACAGTCTATACGCTCGAATTTGTATAAATTTATCCCACTTATATACATATATTTTGATTATTTTTTTTTGAAATATTAAATATTTATGTTTTTTAAAACAAAATATACCGTATAAACCGGAAAAATATTATCAATAATTGTGTATTTTATTTTTTTTTTATTTTTCCTATCCGGACACGTGGATGGCAATTTAAAACTTATTAAAATTAAAAATAAAATAAAATAAAATAAATACAATTGTTAAAACCAGTTCCGCAAAAAAGTTCCGATATTTCTTTTTATTATTATTATTTTGTAAAAAAATAGGGACGGTGTTTGAATTTTAAAATATGTAAAAAATGGAAAGTTTACTACGCATGCGTTTGGAAAACCACGAATTCTCCAGACATGTGCGGAAGCGACCTTGACGTCAGGGAATTGCCGAAAATTGATGCTCGTTCAACAGGATTTTTAATTAATATCACAGTCAATTATCAAAAAATAAAAAGTCTGAGCCGCAGGTACATTTGAATACGACTTTGTTTGATTTATTACCCATAGTTTGATGTAGTTTTATTACCCATAGTTTGATGAAAAATGACGAAAATATCATTTTTTTTAAAAATATCTTTAGAAATGTCTTGTATACTTTCTCAAACTTACTTAGAGACCCAATATATTTTTAAAAACCTTTTTACCCATTAAATGTTTATGAGTTACAATGTTTAAATTCATTTTTCTCAGTTTCTGATTTTTGAGTGTATTTTTATGTAACAATGCTACAACATAAAGGTATATGGAGCAACTAATTTTTTATAAGCATTTTGTGAAAAATTGAACGGAAGATTTCACTGCTCTCTCATGTAAGAGATCAGAGAGATTTTATACGTTTTGGAGTTGATTAACGGCAATTCAACGTGTAGTTCGCTTCCATGAGTTTATTGTTTAATAATTGTGATTTACAAAGTTTACGCGCAGGTTTAAATCATTCTTTTGATACAGGAAGCACTTGATGATTCAGGTTCTGTAAAAAACCTAAAATTGAAGTATTTTCATTCAATTCCTACTATTAGCTCACACTCTCTATATATTTATCTTTCTTGTTCAAATTTTCAATCATTAATAAAATATTTTCTATTCATCCACTCAAGTACAAATACATTTTTGTAAACTTGTACTGGATGGCAATTGATGTAGATACAGTTTTTTGAACTATTAATTCATTAATTAAATTTAATTAATTAATTTTAGTTTTATATTTCATTTCTGTTTAAAAGTATAGAATCACCCCATATTTTAGTCTCCTTCGCCCGCGCGCCGCCTGATCTTTGTCCGTGAACAGCCCCATTATCTTTTTACGCGTGAATGTTTCGCTATGGTACTTCATTGTGAAGTTTGGTAATTTTTGAAAATGAATATTTGAAAAACGGCATAATCCTTAGTTTTGAAATTTATATCAAGAAAAATACAATTTTTTACCTTTCTAATGCAGTTTGTATAACAATTTTGTGAGAAATACTTTTCGAGCTATTAATTTTTGGTATTTTAGCTATTTATTTTTATTTAATTTTTAATACATTTCAAAAATTTATCTTATATAAGATATTTAGCAGGATATAAATTTAAAAATAAATACTGTCAGTGGCGAAGCGTGTAGATCGCTGGAAAAAAATTTCTTTTTGACCTAAGTAGGAATTGACTTTTATTTTTTAATATTACTTGTTTATATTTAGTTTATACATGTTTTGTCTTCGGACTATAACTAACTATCTCTTTGTACAAGAGTTGTTAACGTCAATGCATACTGTTATACATTGCAATATAGTACATTAATTCATCAATTTACTTGATGATTTATTAACGTTTCCTTTTGTATGTTCAATGATATTAAGTATTAGATTTTTAATAACATGAATAGCTTATTTTTAAAAATATATTTTTTTTAACATCAAAGCATACCCGCTTTATTTCCGACATACGGCGTCATATTCGACTGCTCCCTGTACTTACACAAATTCCTGCACCTTGTATTATTATTTAATACTTGAAAATATATGTTTTAATTCTAATATGACGTCATTTAATCTTATTTGTAATTCTTTTTTTTTTTTCATTTTGTAGGTGGAAACTTTTTATTTGTAAAATAATTGTTGAGGAATAAATTTAAACTATAATAAAAGCTAAGTAAACGTTTTCAACTTAATTTATATTTATATATTATTATTATTTTTTATATTTAGACTAATTCGCGGTTTTTACTAAAATAGAAGTCCGTCTAATCGTTTATTTTACACTTTTATACCCTCTGAACTTCCAGACTGAATTATTATGTAAACTGTTAATGCAGTGGTTTTTCTGTGCTGTCACTGCTGGATGAAGAAAGTAAAAACGTGATAAAGAAGAACGGAAGTCTTGTAAATTTTCCGAAAACATTATATAACCATAAAGAAAGTTATTTCCTTTAAAGAAAGGCAGACAATTAAAGTGAAAAATCAATTCAGTAATGAAAACTTTTACGTTCAATTTTAAATAATTGAAATATGATTTTTATTAATGAAAAAAAATTATTATTTTTTTTTTATTTTATACTTACTTTTAATTTTCTATATTAAGATATGTTTTCTTTTTTAACAAATTAAAGGGAAATTTGCATTACAAAGTACCCTATAAAACAAATTATATCCTTTTATTTTCCCAAAGTTTCGCGCAATATAAATGTATGTTTGTCATAAACAAGTGTCACATTTACATGTACTTCCTTCCTTGTGAATTGAATATATTTTGTTGCATTTGATATTATTTTTTTCCAAAGACATTCCTTATTTTTTTTCATAAAATTTACAATTTGTCAAAAACATGTACTAAAGAGATTTTTTTTTTTCAGAAATCTTATTAATTTCTGCAAAAATAATATTTTGCATATGAAATAACTATTACTTACCCATCATACGTAGTATAGGGTAAATCTTGTAATCGTTTTGAAAATCGAAAAAAAATTTTTGACGGATTTACACGTTTTAGACACTGGAGATTCTGAAAAACATATTTTTAGAAAACAAAATTTGACGTCCGTCTGTCTGTCTGTGTGTGTGTGTGTGTCTGTAAACGCTCTATCTCCCGAACAAATTGAGATAGAGACTTGGAATTTGGAATGTATTTAGTATGTAATACTGGGAATAAGCTTATTGAATTTCAAAAACCTCGATTATCCGGAACTATTTTTTTCGGACTCTCGAAATATTCCTTCGGATAAAAGGTATATAAAATTTTTCTAAATTGTTTATTTTAAGGGGTGTACATAAAATGCAATAAAACAACATAAATCCTAATCCTAATAATATTATAAATCTGATTGTGTGCAAATGTTAGGCTGAAGCCAGCGTCAAAATGGAGCATTTAATGATCCTGTACCTTTGCACATAGGTTGATTATAACGCTCATATGAACATAGGCTAATTTTTGTTTATTTTATTCAAATATTTTTCTTAATAATTCAAAATTTCGTTATTTTCATAGAGAATAAATGGACATTTTTTCGTATAATATTTTAAAATGTTTATATTTACTTTACCGTTGCTAATACTTTATCGTTGCCAAAACTAAATTAAAGCCCGAAATAATAATTTTTACTCAACAATTAATTTTCAATTGAAAGATTTTCACGTGAAAAATGAAAATTCAAAAGAAGAAGAATTTCTGTGATATTTGAAACAAAAATATAGAGTATTTGTTATTATACATGAAGTAGGAATATTGGTTACGTTGAGAAGATATTTTCTGTCAAAAACTGCTTTATAATTAGAAGGAAAACTGAACAATAATCATATTATTAAGAAAAGATTTCGCTTGGACCATGGAACTATGAAAAGGATACTCCTTGGCTTGAACAAATATGACGTCATAAATAAAACATGTATTTTCAAATATTCGTAACATTACAAGGAGCATGAATATCAGTGTATAATAAAAGTACATACATAATAGACGTCAGATTTAAGATGAATAACTGAAATATGTTTTTTGATACTGATTAATAATAAGCTTGAAAATAAGTTACATACCGATGTGCGTTTTCTGATAAAATTCCCGTCATGATTGCCAGGAAAAGAAAATTAACAAGAATTATATCATTGAAAAAAGATTTCTCTGGAACCAAAGTGACGTCATATTTCAAATAAAACGGAATTTTTCAAATATGTTGCAAATGGTGCGTGAATCAATTTCATACAATAATAATTAGAGAGTACAGTGAAAGAATAGAGAGGCAGTGAACCGTCAAATCGGCTTGCAATATGAAGCCGGTTATCGCACAAATCATTAGGTCCAAGGGCTGACTTCATTGGACGGGGAGAGGTTTTCAAAGCAAGCCGCCAGTTGCTTAGGCTACAGCGCCTAGAATACATAGTGTGGAAACCGGCTACAAAATAGTACTAAAAAATTGTATCCAATAAATGTACAACGTTGCTGAAAATATTAGGATGGGTTCGCAGCGCCATCTGCTAGCTCTTGACATTGTATTAGAATGTTTCGGCTGGTGGTAAGTATTTTAAATACTAAATTTATATCATTTTCTCCTCTGACTTAGTGATTTTTATAACCTTTTTTTTATATTATGAAAGCATGGCTATGGCTAAAAAACGTGATACGCATTGTTTTGTCTCTGGTTGCAATACTCGATACAAGAACAGTAGGAGCACCGTTGCACATTTAGGCTACAACTTTTTAGCACTTTTTAAAGCATTACTGGGATAGCCGGTTTCTACACTATGTATTCTAGGCGCTGTACTTAGGCCAACTGTAGGGTTGCATTTTCAGCATCACGCCAAACATAAACATTTCATATCTATTTATTCTCTGAACTCTGCGATTAATAATACAAGCATCAGTAAGATTATTAGGAAAAGAAAATTGAACACAAGTCTATTATTTTAAAATCTGACTGTCTGTTGTCTGTTTGTATTTCACAACTACTACTCTTTAATGCAATGCGATTTACTTAAGAATGTCATACAAACTCTGAGAATTTAAAATTTTGAATTAGATTCCAAAATATTAATTTTTTTTTTGTTTTTGTAAATTTTAACGAAATTTCTCTAAAAACGGTAATTAAATTACTCCATTATTGTGGATAAAAAAAAAGAAGAAATAAAACGGATTAATACATTTTTATGCCATTTTCTCATTAAAACTAAAAATATAATTTATTTTCAATTTGAATAGTTGGTGAAAAAAAAAATCTTGATTACAGTAGAATTTCCGAAAATTAAAAACACTAGATGGAACCCGTCAAAACTTGATGGAAAAAAATACTATAACAATATCAGTAAATCAAGCTTCTTTATTACATATGAAACAGTATTGTAGTATTTAGAAGTGATGTAAGCGCGATGAAAGCTAAAGCGATAGCGGCGTTTGTTGTCATAACCGTCGTACATTTCTAAAATTTGCTTCGGTAATTTTGCTGGCGGCAAAAAGTAGAAAACTATTTTTTGACATTGAAAGAGAAATTCACAGTGAAAGAAATAGGACTAATAAGGAACTGTTAAATGAACTTATAATAAACCTACCAAAATAATTCCTATGAAATATTAGTCTTACATTGTTTATTCGAGCTAAAAATACTATTCCCGTGACGTCACAATAAATATGAAATTTCATTTGCTTATAAAACACGCGGATAAATATTTTTACCGAAATTTAACTTGCAAATTAAAAAATTCGGCCTAAAAGCCACGTGCTTTTAATATTTATTATTTCTTTTTTATCCTCGTAACCCCAGAGGTCAGAGAATAAACTTTGTTCCTCGCAACAGTGGGCGTTATCCGAAATGCCGACTTTATGACGTCATTAGAAAAAGTAAAAGTTTAATTGAAAATTACGGCTAATTAGTTAAATTTTCAAACAAACGAATGCACGATACAAATCTGTGTCCAAATATCTTTCATTTAAAAAAAAGAATGATGTAATTTGATGCAGTAGTTTGTTCTCACGGATTGTCGAAAGAAATCGCTTAGCGTTTTAAATATATAGATATTTCCACATATTCAAACTTTATGAATTAATTTATTCTGCAGAACGAAAATCGTCTGTCAGCATATTGTCAAGAAATCAAGAGTTGTTTCAGCTATAGATTAAACCAAGTAGGCAAATTTGCTGTTACATGCAAACGTAACACTTGCAATTGCAAAGCTTTTCGCAACCCCAAATTACATGGAAACGTAACATTTCCATGTAATTTGCACTCAAATTAATTTTAATTTGAACCTTTATAAATGTTAATTTGCACTGAAAATTACATGCAAAAGTAATGTTTACATATAATTTTGCAAAAAGCTTTGCAATTGCAAGTGTTACGTTTGCATGTAACTGTTACTGTTACATGCAAACGTAACACATATAAATGTTACCTTTGCATGTAATTTTGGGTTGCAAAAAGCTTTGCAATTGAAGCTCCTTGCATTTAGGTGTAGAATTATTCCTCCATATTCACAAGAATTGAATTTAAACAAAAAGCATATACTATTTTCAATGAATTATTTTTAAATGATGGCTGTTAAAACGTTTTTCAAAGTCGTTAAAAGTAAAATGGTTTATCAGGTAAAACTGATATTTGTTTTATGACAAATTGTACTTTTTTAAAACTGAGCTATGTCAAGGCCCCTATAACAAAGAAATACCGTATTTTTTCCTATGAAATATGATAAAGAGTTAGTTAATTATTTACGTTTTAATTATCGGAGGTGAAATATTTTGCTTAAAATAATGCATTTATTCTTCTTTTAATGTTACGTGAACGAAGTCACGGGTAACAGCTAGTAATGTTATAAATCCGATTGTGTGCAAATGTTAGGCTGAAGCCAGCGTCAATATGGATAATTTAATTATCATGTACCTTTGCATATAGGTTGATTATAACACTCAAATGAACATAGGCTGGTTTTTGTTTCTTTTATTCAAATATTTTTCTTAATAATTCAAAATTTTATTATTTTCATCGAGAATAAATTGACATTTTTTCGTATAATATTTTAAAATGGTTACATTTACTTTACCGTTGCTAATACTTCATCGTTGCCAAAACTAAATCAAAACCTACAATAATAATTTTTACTCAGCAATTTATTTTCAAATGAAAAATTTCCACGTGAAAAATGAAAATGAAATTAATTATTTAAGAAACAGAATATGAAATGACGTCATATTAGAAATAAAACTTGAATTTTCAAATATTTGATAATAATAGAAGGTGCATAAATACGAGTAAGTATGGAAAGCAAGCAAATATGATATCATATATGGAAAATAAAACTGAATGATGCGCTTTGATTTCGCTTTGATGTTGAAATAAAAGGATCTTGGGTTATCAAATTATTTGTGATTAATTTCTCTATTTTTGTTCTTTTTCTATTTCACATGAAATGACTTATCTTAAATGTATGTGTTGGAAATGAAAGTTCTGTGTGTTAAATGAAATGAGTGAAAGATTTATATTTTAATACGAATTCAATACGAATGATGGTGATAGGAATAATACTTGGCGGTTTGACGGCAAATGTCAATAATATGCACCGCAAAGTTATCCGTATAGAAAATCAGAAAATCGTAAAAAAATAACTTTTAAAAGAAAGTAAAATTTTTTCATAAAAGCTAAAGATTTAATATGATTGCGTCGAAGCAATAGCATTTTTCACCTATCATTTTCACACAATCAAAATATATTTGTAAAAGATCGTTTCGAACCGGAATTTTATTTTACATTTCTTTTAGCTTTAAAATAGTAAAAACTTAGTTGTCATTTTTAAATATAGCTTTTTTTAAATTGAGAAAAATGGCATAGATTTTAAAGCAATTATTTAGTAAAATTACAATATTTTTAAAAACTTAAAAAACAACAATGTTATCGAAACAAAATTCAATTTTACCGACAAATTCGCGTAATGCAAAAACAAAGAAGAAATCAAAAAGTAATGAAACTTTTCTTCCAGCTGAATTATGTAAACTTGAACAAGCCTATCCTGCCATTTCATAATATTATAAACGTGAAAGCGCGTTGTATGTAGTAGAAAAGGTTTTCACATATAGGTAGAAAATTTCCGAGTATAGGAAGGTTAGGAGTCTGTAATAGGATTCAAAGCCAATTTGATTTTTTTAATTAAGTGAAATTGGACGCAAAATTAAATACATTGTTGTAACCAGATTTGTTTTTTCGTGGTAAACACTTAATGGTATTTTAGATGATCATTTCCACGCTCACCTTTGATGCCAACTACAACTGTAAAACATATTAAAAATATCAGACGATAATTTTCTAATTTTCTTATTACTTCATGATGTAAATATACATTCTGGTTCATCCTTTAAATCAGAATTAATCAAACCATTGTCGTCCAGTTTATAATCTTAACCCTAACCCTAATCGTATCCTATCCTAGTCCTAATAATAACTTTAAACAATATTCTTTGAAACGAATATGCAAATTAAATCAATATCCATAAATGGAATGAAAGAAAAATAGAATAAATAGAAATTGCAAAATAAAATAACAAGAAAGTACATTTATTCGACACTTAACCTTAGAAAAAGCGTAAAAAATTTCAAGCGCACGAAATAAATTAAAATAATCCTATATATACTAACAAAAATATGTAAATTTAGATCAAGAGATTAGTGTTGTCGGTAGTTACTTGTTTAGAGTGTCCCGGACGCGATAGAAAAATTATCGAGGTTTAATTGGGCAGAATTTAAAGTACTTTTTAGCAACTTTTATTTACATTTTAGAATCGCATCAGATTGTTATATCTTTATGAAATATCTATCAATGTATAAAATCCACACGCAGTTTGTTCAATATTTACACCACTTAGCGAGAAGCACTTTATTTAATATATACATAAACAATACATAAAATAATAATGTAGTAAGAAATACAGTGGTGGCCAAAAGTTTGGACATTTTTTGAAAGTTTCATGTTTTTCAAATTTGTGTGCTTGTAGAATAAATTAATTTTCACTTAAATACAAACGTATATATATCCAATTGAAGGTAATTCAGTGTAGAATTTAATAAAAAAAAAACAGTATTACAATATCTGTATTACAAAAAAAAGTTATGCTCATTTTAGTACAACAAAAAAAACCAAATTGTTTTGAATAAGGACCTGTTTTGTAATAAAAGCGTACTAGCCAATCACAAACACTGTTCTGAGGACCAATCAATTTCCTGTAACTATAGTTTAGGTTATTTGGATGGTAAAAGAGTTATTGTTGTGGAATTATTTTGAGGAATGATGCAAACTAGTACAATTAAATAGAGTATTGCTGTTTTTGAATATTTAAAGTCATTTTTTTAAATTAAACTAATTAACAAGAAGAACTAATTGGACATCTACAAAGAAGCCGAATTGTCATATTGAGAGAAAATGACCTCTCTTATGCTGAAATTGCAAGACAAGTTGGTAGTTCAGTGACTTGTTCTGGTGAACGAAAGTTCTGTTTACGTTATGAAAAAACGAAATCAGTGGAAAATAAGGCCAAATCAGGCCGAAAAAAGGAACAAGTGCTACTGCCGATAGAAAAATTAAACAGCTATGTCTTCAAGATAGAAAAATTTCATCAGATGCAATTAGATGTGAAGTGAATGCAGCGGGTATTGCAGTAAGTTCAAAAACAATAAGAAGAAGGTTATCAGGATTTGGACTACAAGCTAGAATTCCAAGGAAAAAAACATATTTAAATCAAAAGCAACGCGAAAAACGAGTCAAGTGGGCTAAAGAACACATTAAATGGTCAGAAAATCAATGGAAGCAAGTAATCTGGAAAGATGAGAGTAAAATATCGCTCTTTGGTAGTGATGGTAGAAAATACATGAGACGCAGAGTAGGAGAAGCACTTCATCCTGATTGCATTGAAGCAACTACAAAAAACCCAACAAATGTCATGATTTGGGCATGTATGTCTGCAGATGGTGTGGGCCGAATTCAAGTGATTGATGGCATCCTGATTGCCAAAAAATACATCGAAACTGTCCTGGAACCAAAATTGATACCTTTCATTAGGGATCTCTTCCCCAACAACGCACCGTTTATTTTTTAGCAGGATTCAACTCCATGCCACATAGCAAAAGTATGCAAAGCATGGTTTCAAAATAAAAGCATCGATATATTACCATGGCCCGGAAACAGCCCTGATCTCATTCCAATTGAACATTTGTGGCGACGTTTGAAAATTCTTGTGCGAAAAAAACGTCCATCCAATAAAAGACAACTTATTGAAGCTATAATTGATTCTTGGCACCATGTGATTACGAAAGATGAACTCCAAACACTCGTTCACTCGATGAAAAGACGCTGTGAAGCTGTCTTAAAAAAAAAGGTTATCCTACTAAGTATTGATTGTGTAATTATCACTTTAAAAAAATGGAAATCTAAGATATATCTTACTATTAATTTCATAACTTTTTTTATACTACAGATATTGTCATACTGTTTTTATTATTAAATTCTACATTAAATTACCTTCAATTTGATATATAAACATTTGTATTTAAGTGAAAATTAATATATTCTACAAGCACACAATGTTGTATAGAAGAATTCTCTCAGTGTTATTTTTCGTATTTCGAAGAGGGATTCCTCGATTTTCATGATTTTACTGGGACCTTCTTTTTTCATTGGTTGCAGTTTCATTTTCGCAATTGTATATAATATTTGACATGAAATTTCACTTTTTTAAGACTGGGTTATGTTAAGGCCCCTATAACAAAGAAACACCGTATTGTCTCCTATAAAATGTGATAAAGATTTGGTTAACTATATATGTTTTTAATTATCGAATGAAATGCTTTGCTAAATTAATGCATTTATTTTTTTGTAATGTTACGTGAACGAAGTCACGGGTAACAGCTAGTTTTGCATAAAGAATGAAGTCGATGGGATACTTAGTTGCCTAGATATTTGTAATTATATTTTCCACACTGTATTTCATTCAAATTTCAATTCAAAGATATATTTTAATTGGAAATGAGACGCTTAATCCGACGCAGCAAATCGTTAGTTAATATGATTATCAATTTTGGAGTTATAAGAATGTTTCTTTTACGCAATTCAGTAATAGAACATTTAAAGTTTATGACGTCATCAAGCCACGATTTTATTCGAATTGCAATGCATTTTATAAATTGTTTACACACGTTTTATTTTCATATTTTATATTATGCATATCCATGATGAGTAAGTATTACGGTGGCCCCAAACGTCTTGTTTTTTTCGTAGTCAGAAATACGAAGAATAAAATATGTTTTTAATGTAATACGTATATGTTTTTGACCCCAATGTGAGTCAGATATTTCAGTTATAAAATAAAAGACAGACATGTACTAAATAGAAAATGGTGAAAATTGTGTTTTATTTCTAATAAATGAAAATCTTATACTCATTATTTTATTTACATATTCGCAAAGAAGTTTAAAAAATATCAGCACTCGACCTAATTTAGTTGAGATTCAGTATAAATATATTTGATAATTTTTTACTTCAGTTTAAGTGTACTAAATAACATTATCATAAATAGCACATGAGGTTTTTAATTTTTGAAAATATATGAAGCTTTTCACCAATTTCGCATAGTAATGATAAATATAAACTATTAAATTTCTAATGGTTTCTGCATTAATCATTATTTTCAATGTAACTGAAATTAAATACAATGAGATACCGAATGATGATAAACAATTGATCTTCTATGTATCAGTCTCTTATTTGGTCATTAATAGCTTATTGCATGACACGCAAATGTAATTTGATATACAAATGTGGTGTCCGCACTCTGACACGTATTTCTCACGGGAATTAGGTTTACATGTATTAATTTTGAATAGATATATAAATATTACACGACAATCATTAACAATTCTTATCACAGAGCCATTACATGGTTATCACTAAATATTCAGTAAATTCAGTGTAATTACATTCATCATTTCCATTAATAATTTTATTGTGAATGGAAAGTGTAGCCAGTGATTGTATCAGAAAATTTTGCGTTGTTGAGCAGTAGCTTTGAGTTTTGAGTTTAAGAGCCGCTTTAAAAAATAATAATAATAAACTGAAAAAAATAAGTTTGGTTCAATTTTAGTTTAGCACGAAAGTGCCATAATTTTGTAGTTAATATGATATAAATATTAATCTTCCGTAATATGGTCCATAGCCAAATAGCATATTTGAGCAAAAGTGATTTGACGCAAATTTGTTGTATTAAAACATTGGTGGTACTCGCGTCTACTTTTTAAAAAAAACATTGAAAACATTATGTTACCGAGTTACAGTGGAACTATAAATGAGAGATTAATGTAAAAAAATGTTAATTTGCTCTAGGAAATAAATGGCCGATTGTCTGAACTCAACAGAAAATATTTACTTTTTCTTATAGTAGCAAACAGAAGTGCATTGTTGCGATATGTTAAAAAAAAGTCATGCTTGAAAATTAGTTCAAAATCCATAAGAAATCACTGAACTTAGCTACATTTCCCCAAATTATTTCCTTCGAATGTGCTCGAATCGCCAAAAGAAAAACGAGTTGAAAATTACACGTCAAACGTGACAAATTAAGTGCCTTCGTACTATAACTAGTTTTATAAATATTCAGATGTTGGTTTGAGTGATGTTGGTGCAACAGCTGTTGCACTCATATGCAAAAACACATGAATACAAAATTTATTTTATGCACAGAATTTCATATTATAGATATAAATTTTATTTTATGAAATTATGTTTCAATACACGTTTACAAAAAAATAATTACAATTCTGTTACATTAAAAGTAAACTATGCGCAAATATCCAATTAAAGGCAATGTAAAAAAAAACATCGTTATTATTTCAAAAAAATTAATTATATCGTCTGTTATTATGATATGACTAATTTCCGTAATCAAATAAGTACATTTTAAGTGGGCAACTTTTTATTTTTTGTTGACATATACTGAAAATTCCAATGGGAAACTGAAGCCTAGCTTTGAAAATTTCAGAACTTGAAATCCTTAAATAGACTATTTTTCCATATAATATATATTTCTCCGGAAACATCTATCCAAAAAACTGTCATTAGATTATATGAATGCTATAATTAAACAATTTTATTATACAAATTAGGATTTTAAATTCAGTAATACGTAAATAATATGATACCATCTTAAATATGACGTAATCACCATGGAGACCTAGAATCATTACCTATCATGGAATATCCTTCATTTAATTGGGTATGGTAGGATTTAATAGTATGAAGAAAACTTTTAATATATTTTTAAGTTTTGATTCCATTTTCATATTGATTCCATTTTCAAATGACTCGACAAAATTCTGCAAAGATTATATATATTAAATTCAAACCATTCGGTTGGATAGTTTTTGCGCTATTATATGCGGACAGACGGGCGGACCAGACGGCGAATATAGGTTGACGTATTTATATAATTACGAACACAACTGAAAAGAGAACTTTCCACGCATTTTAATCTCCAAATTGTTCACAGAAAAATCAAAAATAAACATTAGATTGGGAATTGTGTCTTCTTTCAATTTATGTTATTGATATACATTTATATAAAAAACGAGATCGTCTTCATTGAACAATTGTAACAAACTCTGCTATTTGCAAAACTAAAGCCTAATTTTAACATCATATTTAATATTTTCGGGAATTTTATCTTAGGATACCAAATGGAATATCATTCTGTCAAGTTGTTTAGCAATTATGAACATTTAAAGTTTCTGAACATTTAAAATCGTTTAAACTCCTAAGGATAAATTCATTTGTAATCGTTGCAATACGGGTAGTTTTTAAGCATAACACAAGGCCTACTTGGCGGTATGATCTATGATTTTGAATACGCATATTTGTAGCTTCCAGAAATCGATTTCGGTTAAAAAGCTCATGTTACATTTCATACGAGGTATATCCACAAAGTAAGTTCCGTTTGGTTATATAAAAAGAAACGTGTACAGATACAAAAAAAATATTTATTGTACAAAAATCTACAACTGTGAAACTACTTTTCTACGTAGCTTCCGAAATTTTGCAGGCACTTGTCGTAGCGTGCCACAAGGTTTTGTATGCCTTCTTCATAGAATGTTGCCGCGTGTGTTTTCAACCATGTGATTACATGTTCATTCAGCTCGTCATCATCGGTGAAGTGTTGACCACCAAGGAGTTTAAGGAGTAAGAAGAGATGGAAGTCGCTAGGAGCGAGATCTGGGCTATACGGAAGATGATCAAACACGTCCCAGTCAAATTCCTGTAGGAGTTTTTTTGTGACGTTCGCAGTGTGAGGTCGTGCATTATTGTGTAAAAAAACAAGTCCTTTTAACAGTACTCCTCGGCGCTTGTTCTGTATTGCGCGGCACAATTTCTTAATGGTCTCACAGTAAACATGTGCATTGATTGTTTGGCCTCGTGGTAAGAAATCAATCAGCAAAATGTCTTTTCTGTCCCAAAAAACGGTGCACACGACTTTTCGAGGTGTCAGGATTTGCTTTGGCTTAACTTTCCTTGGGGACGAAGTGTGCCTCCATTCCATTGATTGGCGTTTACTCTCAGGGGTGTCGTAAGAAATCCAATTTTCTTCCCCCGTGACTAGCCGAGAAAGAAAATCATCGCCGTGTTCATTGTAGCGTGTCAAAAACTGAAGTGCACTGCCCATCTGTTGTTTTTGGTGTTGTTCAGTAAGAATTTCGGGTACCCAACGTGAGCAAAGTTTTCGAAATTTCAGTTTTTCAGTAGCAATTTCATGAATTAGTGATCGTGAGATTTGCGGAAATTCCACAGCAAGAGCACTAATTGTAAACTTACTGTTTTGCTTAACCTTCTCTTCAATTGCGTGAACCAGTTCATCAGTAAACAAAGACGGGCCTCCACTTCGTTCTTTATCGTGCACTTGATCACGTCCTTCATTAAACTGCCTGACCCATCTTCTAACCATTGAATCACTCATAGCATTTTGTCCGTAAACCTCGCAGA
Organism: Maratus michaelseni; assembly: GCA_963931845.1. Classification (NCBI taxonomy): domain Eukaryota; kingdom Metazoa; phylum Arthropoda; class Arachnida; order Araneae; family Salticidae; genus Maratus; species Maratus michaelseni. The sequence goes on from OZ007596.1 coordinate 273,457,074, forward strand.
TTTGCCGATAAATTTCACTTGGTTTAAATTTCTTTGCATTGAGAAAACGAATTACAGATCTGATTTCACAAGCGGCGGCATTTTCAATTAAGGCTGACATTCTAAAAAAGCACTACAAATAACACGTCGTCAGCAGCGATCTGAAAATGGCGTACATTTCTTCTCCTTCAGTCAGAGTAACTGCCACGCATGCTCGGAACTGCGATCGTGGATAGAAATGGAAACGGAACTTACTTTGTTGATATACCTCGTATTTTTCCGAAAATACATATTTTTTTTTATTAATTAAAATAAAGTGAATTATGACCTACAAATTTTGTAACAGGAAACGATTTCTAGAAACTTTAAATAAGGTGGGTGAGCGAAAGTTGGCCAGTGTTCCTAAGGCCGCCGACACCCTCAAAAGTAGATTTAATTTAATTTTTAATTACAAAATGGTGCTACTGCATTGTCAGGCATGTATCTGCAGTACAGCTGAATTTTAAGCTATAGAAGACGTCATCCTATGGGCGGAAGTGACCAATTTCACTAGCTTCACAATATACACTGACAGCCTATCAAATCTTAGAGCATTTGAGGATATCAACTCAAAAAATCTAATAATATCGGAAATAATTTTCCATCTAAAGAAAACCAAGAAAAGTATATCTTTTCAATGGGTTAAAAGCCACGCTTGAAATAAAGGTAATGGAATGGCTGACTTTTTGGCTATGGAAGCCACTAAGTTAACACAGGAAATATTCTTCCCAAATCCATACTCTCATCTTAAAAGATGTATACAGATGCAATATCAACAAAATGGCAGGAGGAATGGCACAATGAGGAAACTGGACGGTAAACATACCAACTCTGACCGTCGGTCTCTAAGAATCTCTACTACATCACAGAAACATCTATATCTTCGTGACAATCACTTTCTTTCGTACCTGCATCTTTATGACAATTTTCCTTCTCCATTATGTGTTTGTGGAGATCGTGGAACATCAATACATTATTTGCTGAACTTTATGACACTTTGATGACACTATTGGTGACATGTGAATGGAACGGTTTACTTAGAAAATTAAAACTATGATAGAAAATAAAGATAGAGATTTGACAAGGAAGCTGTAGTACAAAAGAAACAGAAAACTGCACTTACGCTTATGCATGATAAATATTGCTGAAATACCGACAAATATCTAGTTTCTTCATTAGGATTAAAAACTCTGCTCTTCACCAAACATATTATTTCAAGAAATCATGTTCGGTTACGTTGCTAGTGGTGTTGTGAATATTTATTCACCCGATTCACAACATTGTAGTCTACTCACTCACTCCAAAATTTTTGTGAAATAGAAAATTTTATTGATACCAATTCGCTGCATGAAACGAAGAATAATTTTTCAAAAGTTATTTTGAAGAGATTCTTTGTCGAACTTCGGGTGGTCATCATGTTGTAATCATACCTATGTCGTATGCTACAATCTTAGGAGAATTTTAAAAGTTAGCTGAAAAAAGACTGGATCAAGTTTGACATCGATTAGATAGAGTCTCAAATTTGATGTTGTGGTTTCTTACAACCACTGCCATATTTTTATTTAATTCAATTTAAGAAATATTTTATTAATCTTTATTATTTTAATATTAAAATTCGCATTCAAAAATTATTTTAATTCCTCCCTTTTTAAAACTATATATTTTTCTTTCTTATATAACATTTCGCTTTTTTTAAAATAATAGTGATCGTTTTTATCTCTGTACTTCCGGAATAGGATTCTGCTAGAAGCTTCTATAACATTCCTTGCATAAGCCCACTTCCTATTCTAAGCTCCGCTCCTTGCCAATCAAATTCAAATGAGTTTAATACGTAATTTTTTATCTCTGCCGATTGGCTTTTAGGTAGCTTTCAATACAAAAAAGTATAAAGCTACCTATTGCAGCCGTTCGGAGGAAAACAATTCCGGAAAATTTCGATATATTTTCACCGATCATCACCTACAGACCTCAAAACCACCCTCTGTTCAAATGTTGATATATATATATATATCTGATTTATGTCATACGATAACGCTCGTATTTATAAATGAATTTTGATGAAACTAATTGTGTGTATTAAGCTCACGAATGTCTCGATCGAATTCGTTGGCCCGCTTGGTCCGCCATTTTGTTTCAATATGGCGGCCATTTAAAAATTTCAAACTAAAATAAATACACAAAAAAGTTAAAAATTCAAGTTTATTTTTTAATTAAGTGGTAGGCCTTGATACAAGGATTCCAGAGTATTTTTTGTTTTACCTCTATCTTGAAAAATGGCTGAGATAGAGCACTTTGAAATTCTAGGGTGGTTGACATTTTGAAACAAGACAGCACATTACAAAAACTTTCATTGTTGTAATCATTTTTCCAATCATACGCATAAAACTATATATTCATATCCGTTAGCGCCAAATCCTCGCCAAACTTGGCAACATTTGGCGAAATATCGCCAAATTTGGCGACAAAAAATAAGTCTTCATAAATGAAGCCAATTTGGCTATTGCTCAATAATTTGGTGAATTTCTTATTAAAATTCAGTATTAACGAATCTTTTGTAAACGTTTTCTTTGCATTTTAACTTGCTGTTTTCGTGTAACATTAGCTAAAATTTTAAAACGAAGATATAGGAAAGCTACCTTTTCCTCCCGGTACAGCCCGGAAGGACTTTTTCATTTTTCGGTGGCCCGCTTCTGTCTCAGCGTTGCGGCTGCGCGCTCACAGACTGAGATGTTTGCTACAGAAGAGTGTAAGGTGATCGCTTGGCTTGCTGCAAAAAAATGTTATGCGTACATCGAAAGTTACGATATGAAGAAAATATCCTTTTTAAAAAATTGTGATGATTTGATGTCCTTATTATTTTACTCTGATTACGGCAACAATGTAATCTTTTCCACCAACGTAGATAAAAAGGCGAATGTGTGTGATGGTAGCTCGCTGGAACCTGGCATATATGGCAAGAATGGCTTATTTTCATTCGAGTGGCGATACCTTTTTTTTTTTTTTGGTTTACAAATGGCTTGATAAAGTCGTATGGTGTTTTAATCTTTAAAACCAACATATCCGAGTATCCCAAGAGAAAAAATTCATTAATTTTTTGTATGATGGGGTTTATTTAAAACGTCAGTTGTATACTTCTGATTTAAAAAAAAGGTGAATCTATAAAGAAGAGATTCCGTCTGAAATACTTCTTTTACAAGATTATTTACTCTAAGAATCTCTAGAAAATTTACTCTAGAAATACTCTAATTTACAAAGCATTCGAAATGATTTTATTAAATATTTTCTGCCAAGTAAAAAAACTGACACTCTCAAATCTCTTCAAAATTTAAAATTGGATTCGAATGAGTCCGTAAAAAACTTTTCATATCGCCTGGCTAAACAGCTTCGACTAGCGTATCCTACGTTAGCACCAGATGCTCTAGATTCTTTGAAAATTACGCATCTTCTTCAAGCTTTGCCTAAACAGATCAAACGAAAAATTCAAGAAGAAAATATTTCCACTTTTGAGTTAGCTCTTGAACGAGCACAACTTTTTACAAAATATATATGATTCACCACCTCTTCAAAAATCTAATCTGCAACATTACGACCAAGTTTACAGTCTGAATAATGAAAATAGTGTTGAAAGTTCAAAACTTTCTGATAGTTTTGTTGAACAATCTCCTATCAGACATCGAAAATACAGGGTCTATAGAAATTCGCAAATTGCATTCTCACCATCTGAATCTCATTATGAACATTCTCCTAGACTCAGAAATGTTAAAAAAAATCATGTGACTTACTCTCCTTCTCCAGTTAGACAAAATGTTGCTTCTAGAAGCAAAACAAACTTTATTCAGCATAACCCATATCAAAAACGATCTTTCTTTCGACCAAAGTTTGACAAGTTTTCTCACAAGAAAGGCTTTTCAAAGACTTTTCAGAAACAAAATGTTATCCAATGTGCTTTTTGAGGAAGATTTAACCACCTTATGGCGACATGTTACAAGTTTAAACATTTACTTGACACATCTAGGCAAAATGCCAACCACACTCAAAACTCTCAGTTTTCTGCAAATTCTTCTCAGAGAAAGAAAATTACTTCTTTATCTAAAAATAAAAATGATTATAAAAATTATCATTTAAACAGATAAGGGATATTGGTCCTGCTGACCGCCTTCTCTCCCAATCTTCCTCGTTAGGGTCAGTACACTCCTGTGACAAAACAAGCGAATGTCGCATTGACAAACATTTTTCTTCGACTACTTCCTCTTCAAGCGCAGTTACACAAACATCTCCTTAATATTCTGAAAATTCTATGCCATCAAAGTATTCTTCTGAAATTGATGATTGTGTATAACAACGACACGTAATTTGCAGCTCTTTTGACAACATCTATTCGCTTCCATGTATAATTATGAATGTCCAACATAATGAAATATCAACTCACGTCGATTCAGGCTCAACCTTATCTTTGCTGGATCGAGAATGCTTTAATAGCATTAAATCCAAAATCCATTATAAATGTTTATCTAGAAATGTTTCTGTATCAACCATAAACTCTAAAGTTTTCTTTAAAAGATGTATCGAGATTGCATTCAAAATAGATAAATTATTTTTCCATCACGTCTTTTACCTTTCTGATATAAAGAATGTTAATTTTGAAGCCATACTTGGTTTTGAGTTTATAAATAAGCATTCTATAACCATCTCTCCAACTTTTAAATCTATACTAATTAAAGATAAACATATACTTCTTAACATTGAAAAAGAATCTCCTACCAGTTATTAATTGAATTCTCAGTATACTAATGACAATATAACAGTGCTATATTCTTTTAATACACACAATGTGCCTATTTATGAAAATTCTATGTCAGGTAACACAAATAATGGTACTTATTTTCCTAATGTTAATGGAAATTTTCGTGATAAATATTTGCATTTATTACATAATTATGAAAATTTTACTTACAACTACAGTTCTCCAAATAATGGTTCGTTTATAAATAATGTTGGTAATACTGCTATGACTTATGATAATTCTTTTATGAATGCTAACCTTAATATAAAAAATTTAGAGGGTCATGCTCAAGTTTTTACTCAGTTTCCTAATTATTTTCCCTCCAACACAAACTTTGATTATGCTAATGTTATAAATAATATTTCTAATACCAATAATACCAAAATTAACTCTGATGACAATGATGTCACATCTGAAGGTGACAAGGACATTATTTATTTTGGTAAAAAGTATACCAATTTGAAAAATGGTAATAAAAATTTATTGAATTCTAACATGGTAATTGAGAGTTATGCCCCCCCCCCTCCAATTCTTCTGTGTACTTACATGTCAAATAATTGAATTCTCTATCTGAATATTTTATTTTTAAGCCTGCTTTGAAAAGTAAAGCTCTTGTTTTGCATGAATCATTGCATTCTAAATCTGCAATTCAAAAAGACTTATTTTTAGTTGTATGTCAGAATATATCCAAAGTGTATATTCTTTTAAATAAAAATACAATTCTTGGTGAGTGCATTAATGTAGATGAGAACGATATTGTATGAATATTGTTAATGAATATTGTAATTTAATTTTACCATCTGAGGAAATTAAAAGAAAAGGGTTACAAGAGCTGTCACCAAATGATTTTGACTTAAAACACTTGCCTCCACATGAAAGTGACTGTTTAAAAAAATTATTGTGCAATAAAGCTCAAGCATTTTCTAAATCCTTAGACAGTTTGCGTCATACAGACCTAGTTAATCCTCAGTTCACAATGATGAATTCTCATCCGGTGAAAACCCTACCTTTTCCTGTGCCACAGGCACTAGAACAACAAGCTCTTGATCAGATAAATCAAATGCTAAATGCTAGAATTATAGAAAGATCAAATAACTCTTGGGCTTTTCCCATGCTCTTAGTTAAAAAGAAAAGAACTGACATATCAAAACCTCAAAAATATCGTTTGGCATTGGATTTACGATTATTAAATTCTGTTATTATTCCATCTTCATATCCTCTACCTCGCATTCAAAATCTAATAGTACAATTGTCAAAATTTAAATTCTACAATACACTGAACTTGCCCTCTACGTACTGGGAAATTGCAATACCTAAGGAGATGCAAGATAAGCTCAGTTTTACTACTCCATGGCGAATGTTTACCTACTATCGTCTTGCTTTTGGCTTGAAGACAGCTACGAGTACTTTTCAACAGTTAATTGATTCAGTTATTCAATTGTCTGAAATTGACTCTTGCTACGCATACCAGGAGGACATAGTTGTGGGCGCTAATTCGTTTGAAGAAATGATTGGGAAACTCACAAAACTCTTGGACACTCTTTTTGCCAACAATATTACTATTTCACCTGAAAAGTTTTCTTTTATGCAAACTAGCATTAACTTTTAAGGCTTCCAACTCACAGATCATAAAATTCTTCCAATTACAAGCAATATTTTGAAAATTACTTCCCTCCCAAAGCCAAAAACTAAGAGGCAGACAAAAAGATTTATTGGCTTATGTTCATTTTACAGGTCAATTATACTTCATTTTGCTAGATTAATTACTCCTCTTATTAAAATCACCAAACCTAAAAATAAATTCTGTTGGAAATCTGAACAAGAAAATGCATTTATTAAATTGCAAGAAATTTTCTTCCATAAACCCATGCTCAATCTTCCAAATTGGAATGAGAATTTCTACGTTAATACAGATGCTTCAAATACAGCAATCTCAGCTGTTCTTATGCAAAAAATTCAAGGTGAACTTCGCCCCATTTCTTATTACTCCAATACTCTATCTCAGTCTGAAAAGCAGTACCCAGCCATCAATCTAGAACTTTATGCCATTTATAAAGGGATAACAGCTTTTAAATATTACATTTTTGGCAGACACTTCATTCTTTTATCTGATGCTATACCCCTCAATAACTACAAAAAATCAACATCCCCTGCTGACATCACAACACGTTTGATGTCAGAATTATCAGAATACTCTTACACATTCCAGCATGTTCCAGGCAAAGAGAATGTGTTGGCAGATTTTCTAACTTGGACACCTCACATTCCTACTGAAGATCTCCATACTAATCCAGATCTCATTTTTGAACAAGAAATACTGGCTATTGTTGATGATCAAAATGATCTACATAATGAAATTGTTCAGTATCCATGTGGATTAATTGGCAAAACCCATCATAATTGCCAGCTCCAAATTGATTCCCCATCTCCAAATAATGCTCGTAATGAAGACCCATTGTTAGAAATCTTTGATCAAACCATCCTCAATGAACAACAAAAAGATCCTCAAATTAATAAAATTTATGAAGATAATAAAACTAATAAAAAATCTAAAAGTTTAAATGGTTATTAAATTAATCCAAGTAATGATTTGCTATGTTATAATGGACATTTCTTCATGTAAATTTTAACTTCAAATATCATCTAGTTTGAGTTCCATCAAACATTAACTTAATTCATCTTATAGTAATTACTAGTATAATTTCTCTCTTTCAACATCAATTAAATAATAGTATAACTAATAATAAAATTCAAAAATATCACATCAATTTTCAGTAATTTCCCAAGTATTTGTTTATATCTCATGATATACTTATTATCTCTACTATAATCTCTATGATCAGTATAGAGTATAGATACAAAAAATATTCTCTCATAAAAATACATAATTTACACAGAAAAACAATAAAATATTCATGAAAAAGAACCCTTATTGGGGTAGTCAATCATCCAACTTGATGATGTTTTTGTAGTATCTTGTTTTATAATCAAACAGGAAAACATAAGTGGTAATATGATGAAGTAATTTTTATCTCTTATTCAATTTGGGTTGGAATGTCATCTCACTCTTATTATTATTCATTTTTCAAGTGGTGATAGTAGAAAATTAAACTATGTAGCATCTTAAGAAAGGTTGGGTAATTTCTAATTATTAAGATATCCTATGGATTATTTCAATATAATTTACTCCAGTTTTATTTTTTATTATATTCTTATTGTTTAAATTTTTACTTATTTATTATATTACTTAAGAATATTTTAATTAACTTAGCCTAACCTTTATTATTTGACTATAATATTCTAATCCAATTCAATTGGGTATAAGAATTTACTAAGTTAAATCAACCAATTTTTGCCTGCGCAAAAAGTTAACTCAAGTGAAAACTCAACAGTGATGCTTTTGTGAGCTCAATTCAAGAACACACTAATATACATAAGAGAATTGATAATTAATTTTTATTTAGTAATTTTATTTTATTAAGTTAGTTTTATTTTAAGACTATTATAAAATTAAGATAAAACTATAGATTTAACATTAGTTTGTTGTGGTTTCTCATTGGATAATTTTAATTGGTCAGGAGGGTAATAAGGACGTAATTTTGATACATGTACAATTTCAGTAGATTTATTTTGAATCTGTCCATTAATTTCAAAATTTACATCAGATAACTTATTAAGGATTTGATAAGGCCCACTAAAGACTTGTGAAAGTATTCTGATATTAGGATATTGGAACTCTTCATAAATCACAAGATCTCCAATCTCAAATTTTGGTACTAGATAATTTCGATCATGATATTTTTTAATTCTCCAATAAAATTCATCAGTGCGTTTTTTAGCAATTTTAAGGGCTTCTTGAACAAGAGGGTAATAATTTTGTTGAAGGGGGGAATCATAGGGTAATTGGCCAAAAAGTAAGTAAGCAGGGGGGAATTTAGTGATAGAATGAGGTGTATTATTGTACTCATTAACTACTTCTGTCAAAATTTTGTCCAAGGAATTTTGGAGCTGGTAGAATTAACTTTACACTTCAATCTAGTAACTATTGTCTGATTCACTCTCTTACATTTGCCATTCGTTTGTGGGTGATGTGATGTGGTTAAACTTTGCTTAATATTGTGGTTCCGCAGGAAATTTTTTAATCTAGATGAAGTAAAGGCTGCATTTCTATCACTTAATACTTTTTGGTGGGTCCGGACATTAAGAATTGTATTAAAATAGAATAACGGTTGTGGGGTTTGAATATTAAAAACTTGTTTTACACAGTTAGTATAAGTTTCTGTGGTAGCACTTTTTGAGGAAAAGGCCCAAACATATCTAGTAGCATGGTCGATTATAAGATGTAAATATTTTTTTGTGGAATTGTAGTAATTAAATCCTCCCACAGTATCAACAGAAATGCATTCAAAAGGTTGATCTGTGCTGGTCATAGCTTGTAATAAGGCAATTTTTTTCGGTCTCGGTTTTTTATTTTTTTGACAGACATCACGATGTTTTACAAATTTAGTTATATCTTGAGTCATATCAGGCCAATAATAATTAGGAGATATTAAGTTTAACATTTTTTGAATACCAGGATGACCAAATTTTTCATGAGTAACATTAAGCAATTATCTTCTTAAAGATATGGGTACTACTATCATATTTTTACAAAACCTTTCTTTTTTACTATCATAAGTCCATTTTCATTGAAATATCTTTTACCACACACATTAACTTTTTGCTGCATCTCTATGACTTCCCTAAAACCAAAAGAAAGGTAAGTGGTTGAATAAGATATGTAGTAGGATTTCTGGACAACATGTCGGCTTCGACATTTGTGGAACCCTTTAAATATACAGTATCATACTCGAACATACTTAACTTTAAAGACCATCTAAATAATCTTCCTCTTACATGTTTAACATTTCTTATCCAGACAAGAGACGCATGATCTGTGTGAATAGTAAATTTAACACTATGGAAGTAGTGGTAAAATTTGTCCAATGTGTCAATAATGGCAAGACACTCTAGTTCTGTAATAAAATAATTCTTTTCCTTTAAATATACAATATCATACTCGAACATACTTAACTTTAAAGACCATCTAAATAATATTCCTCTTAAATGTTTAACATTTCTTATCCAGACAAGAGACGCATGATCTGTGTGCATAGTAAATTTAACACCATGGAAGTAGTGGTAAAATTTGTCCAATGTGTCAATAATGGCAAGACACTCTAGTTCTGTAATAAAATAATTCTTTTCATAACTTCTCAATCCTATAGAATAGTATGCAATTGGATGTAATAAAATATTGTTATCAGGCAGCATAAGGACTGCACCTACTGCTACCTGTGAGGCATCCACAAACATATGGAGGGGTAATTTAGGGTCATAAATTTTCAAAACAGGTTTAGCAATTAGGGCATCTTTTAGTTTTTGAAAAGAATTATGACAATCTAAGTTCGATTCCCATATAGTATCTTTTTTGAGCAATTTATTGAGGGGTTGTCTGATTTCTGCATATTTATTAATAAATTTATGATAGACATTAATTGATTTTAAAAATCTTTGGAGTTCTTTAACATTTGAAGGTGGTTTTAATTTTTTGATAGCTTCTATATTATTGTTAGCAGGAGTTAAAGTACTTTTTTATCTCATAACCTAAGAAATTAATTGTATTTTGAACAAAGTTACACTTAGATAATTTAAGTTTAAGATTTTCCATTCTGCATAATTCAAATATTCTGTTGAGATGTTGATAATGTTCTTCCAAAGTTGAAGAAAAAATAATTATGTCATCAAAATAGTAGCAAGCAAAGTTAATTTTATGTATAGTAAAAATTATCCTAATAGTTCTATTGAATATTGATGGTCATACCTTTATACCAAAAGGGAGAACATTCCATTCCCAAAGTCCACAATTGGTAGCAAAAGCTAATTTTTCAGTGTCTGCTGGATGTATGGGTATGTGCCAGTAGCCTGAGGCTAAATCCAGGGTGGAAAATACTGAGCACTATTTAATTTGTCTAAAATGTCGTCAATACGTGGTAATGGTTCTGCATCATTTTTCAATATGGTATTAAGTTTTCTATAATCTACACATAATCTAGTTTTTTTTATCTTCATCGCGTTTTTCTACTAAAGTGACTGGTGAAGAATATGCTACTGCTTTCTTTGATTAATCCAGCAGATAATAATGATTAAATTTGTTCAGAGATTTCTTTTTCTTCCACTGTTGAAGTACGATAAGGCCTCATAGATATAGATAGGTAAGATTTGATAAAGATACGCTGTGGCTCAATATTAATCTTCCCCACATCATATTTATTTTTTGAAAAACGATCCAAATAATTCCCCATTATATCCCTTAAAGTTTTGTTTTTTACTGTATTTATTTCCCTTATTAAATCATAATCATTAACATTAATTTGAGCGAAGGATTGGGGAGTCATGATACTTCTATAATCAGGCTGCACATATTGAGACTGATCTTAAACTTTAAAATGCAATAATTGTCAATTATTACTGGATATGTCAATATTTTGATTTAAGGCAAGATCTCCTTGAATAACTCGACAATTTTCACAGTCTATTATTAAGTTACATTGAGAACAATCAGGCAATCCTAATATAGCATATTCCAAATTATTATCACATAACAAAAAATTAATATAATGTGTAATTTTACCTATTTTAACGAATAAATTACATTACTTATTAATTGTAACCTTACCCTTAGCTTGACCAACAATAATATGTGAAATATTTACAATTTTAGCACTTAAATAACGAATAAATTTAAATGGGAGAATAGATATTGTAGATCCTGAATCAAAAACATAATTTAATTTTTTATTATTGGCATACCCAGCAACAATTAATTGTCAGGCGTTGGGTTGACTTGGTGACTGGCTAATAACAGGAAAATTACCTGTTTGTGGAGGGTTTAAGTTAAAAATACAATTCCTCTCCTAGTGATAAGCTTCGGGAATTCCCCTATTAAGACACAATCTACATGGTCGACTAGGAATCCTTCTCTGATAGTGATTGGCAGGTAATCAAGGATTAACGAATCTGGAAGTTGAAGGGTTAAAATTATTTGGTGTTTGGAAATTTGGATTCATGTAATTGGGTTGAGGGCGAATCCAATGTCTAGGTGAATTATTTGGGTGAGAAAAAGATCTGGAATTTTAAAACATATTTCTAACATTACTATTGTTTTTACGGCTAGAATGAGATGGAATGGCAACAAGTTGTTTAACTAATCTATACCAATCTGTAGTAGACTCAGGAGGATTTACTATTAAATAGTTCTGGTATTCAGGTTTTTTTCCGTCTGTCAATCCCTGTACAATAATGGTTTCACATAGTTTAAGTTGTCGACCAATCTCTATTTTCTGACGAAAATATTTTTCTAGATTGTTCAAGTCCTGCAATTTCAGTGAGGCGAAATCCGAAAAACGAGGAACTGTTACCTTTAGCAATTTTTTCATACTCTTTACATTCTAGACATAATGTAAAGAGTAAAGAGTAAAAGATAAACCTTTAATGCTTCGCATTTCAAATATTTCAAATATTGTTGATTTTCCACTATTTTTTATCTTGAGGGGATGAACTTTCAAAGTGCTTTAGCCAAGAAGTTATGTCCATCCCACTTTCTGGATAAAAAATAATGATATTAAGATATTTTTCAGGCATTTTTGTTTGACTACCTTTACTTTCAGTAATAACTTTAACAAACCCTGACTTTAATAACATATGAAACAAAATAAACAAGGTAAGACAGAGGTCACGGCTGCCGAAGGCAGTCGCGCATCATCCGCCTATTCCAGGCTCTAGGAGAGCCCATACGAGTCACGACCAGGAAGGATCCGGTTTACCCGGGGACCCTCTAGGTGGTGCTCTTCGACCGGGGGAGAAGCGGGGGCGTGAGCCTACCTGCACTTAATTACCCTTTCCGAAATGAGTTGACGACGGGGGTCGAAGCGACATTAGTGGGACCTTATAAAAGGGCCACTTGGTTCACTCTTGGGCGGATAGCGAGAGTGAGCCACAGTTTCGTAGCCGGGACCCCAAAAGGGAAACCGGGTCCTAAGCCTAATGTGAAACACTCACACTACCCCATTACTGTACCGCACCTTCTGAATATCGAATCCTAGGGAGAAAAACAAATAAACAAGCTAAAAAGAATTCTTTAACTTAACAACAACTGTAAAAATATCTAACTCTTAATAATTTAACTAACAAGAACAAAAATAATATTCATCAGCAAAATGTCAAATTCATACTTAAAATTCATTTCACAATTATAGTTCAATGTCACGAAACACAAAAATTTCCTCTTAATTTTTAAATAGCAAATGTAAAACTGCTTTCTCTAGTCTTTCAATAAATAGACTTTACTGTTTATGAATAAATATTACAAAAGGAAAAATAGAATGAAATAAATAAATAAATAAACATAACTAGAAGTATCCAAGGTCATTTTTTAAATAAGTACCAATAGTTCGTAAGAACAACTTTTTTGTTCTTGCTTTGTCATCCCGGAGCATAGTATCAACAAATAAAACAAGAGTAATGAAATAAACAAATAAATTAAATTGCACATAATAATTCATCTTTCTAATGTTGCGCAATTCAGTGAAAGCTTTCTTCAATTTAATAAACTTCTAAAGTTACTTTTGCGACTATTACGCAATCACTGATGCAATCTGTAGTCCAGATAATTTAATAAAATGTTTATGCAGTTTGGGATTGCATAAGAATACGTTCCAATAATTTTTTTATTTAAATAACAAATGAAAAAATACTACTTATTTGTATTTTTTTTTCTATAAACAGAACTTTCTTCATATGATTAAATATCACAGAATGAAAATGAAATAAATAAATAAATAAAATAAGAACACACACAAATAATAGAATTATTTTTCCCAATTAAAAATTAAATTACTTTTGAAAAAAAGAAGTAATAAATAAAAATTATTCCAAACAGTCCTAAAGATATGACTCCTCTTTTACTCTTGTGTATTTTGATTTTAAAAAGAAAACAGTGTAGTAAGGTGATTTTCATATGTCGCTACGAGTAGATCCACATTGTTGTGAATTCTAAAGTTCTCTTCAACATTGCTTTAAACCGCAGCATCCAGGATCCCAGAATGAGAACAAATTTGTCGAATTCAGTCGTTCGAGCAAATCGTTGTAATTCATATATGAAGTTGTTGGCCGACGCATCTTTTGTAGGATTCTGTCCTGCGGGCTTTCTATATTACGATGTATTGCAGGTAATAATGAATGTCATTAGTGACTACCGGTTTCTTTATTATGGCGTAGGCACCACTCATGACATGGAATTTACGCAGTCGTCACATCATTAAAAGTGTGGGAATTGATTCGCCGAAAGTCAGGCACGGAAGGAATTCCGCCGAAGAACTCGATACATACACCAGAGCAGTAGTTCAAGAATAAGACTTGTTGTAGAAAAATCAATGTATTTATTAGTAGAGACGTCATCTGTTACATGATGCAGAGTAACTAGTTGACATCACAGGAGTACGATGCTAATATTCGAGGAGATGACAGATATTGAAGAGAATACCATGCACTTAGATAGACACACTATGCACAAAATGAAATGCAATGTTGAGTTAAGAATGGGGGTTACTGGAGCCGCATATTATTTTAACAACAAATTTAGAGCAAAGTTCTGATGGTCCGCTCCCGTGTAGAGTATGTTTTATACTCAAAAAATTGATGTCGGAATACGAACGCGCAAATATAACCATCCAATAGTTTGTAAAAAGGGGTGGAGCCATGAAGAGAGCGCTGGAAAAACTCAAACGTCAATGGCTAGGAAATTATGTTAAGGGAGTGTTAGCCTGACGTAAATGTAAGAACTCATTACAGGATTCGGATGAATTTTGAAGGTAAAAGTAAGCGAGCGAAAGCAGGGGATGATGGGACAATCGAACGATATCTGAAAATAATTAAAAAAAAGAATGTAAAAAAAAAATATTCTGAAAGAATAAATTTCAATGTCTTAATAAAAGGAATTTAATCAAATGATTTTTAGGATGTTTTTGACATTTAGAATAATTTTTAGAATAGGCATTTAAAGAATATTTTGACTAAGATATGGAATTAAACCAAACAGGGGATTTAAGATATAAATAAAAGACAGAGAAATACTAAAAATAACAAAATAAATAATATTTAGTAATTTAATAGTATGGTGACAATTAATAAGGATTAAGAAAATGGATAAATATATATATATATATATATATACACACCTTGATATATTGATGATATCAAGCAACGGGCTGAGAAGCGTATGATACTGCTTAAACGACTTGCAGGAGTTACATGGGGCTGTGCTACCACAACTCTACTCCATACCTATAAGACCTTTATAAAACCTTTCATGACATATTGTAGCGCCCCTCTTATTACTCTATCTATGAGAGGTTTTGATAAACTGGAACGACGCGACAACAGGTTGTTCTGTTAATCAGGCTTCATGTAACTTAATTAACTATGTCTGCCTCTTCAATGGTTAATCAAATAATTAAGACATCACATATATCACTACTAAAGGAACGAACGAAAGAAAAATCGTGGAGAAATACCATCTCTAACCTTCCCGATTGTCCAAGAAGCAGTGTTGTAGCTGCCTTTCGTCTGGCGACAAAGCATGATTGTCTATGTGCTCATCTTTTCCGTCTCCAGATAGTGGATAGTCCTGCCTGCCGCAGTGGTGCGTCGATGACATCTGACCACCTATCTGACTGTTCAGCAATCACGAAGAACTGAATTTACTCCCGTTACTGGGAGGCCAGAGACTCTTTACACGTTTTAACTTCTTGATTTTATGTGGTTCTCATGTTAATCACCCTTTACTTTGTTCCTGTGTTTGGTGTTATCTTTTTACATATATTTCTGTTTTTTTTCATGATCTCTGTTCGGCGTAAGGATAATGTCTGTTCGCCTGCTGCACTGGAAATAAAAAATATATATACGTAAAAAATAAATTAATTATGAAAAAATCAGAAATTTTATTTATTTTTTAATTTTTAGGCGGTTTGCGCGATCGGAAGATAAGTCCAATTTGAATATTTTTTTTTGTGTTTTTCTTGTATGTGAACTTTTCCGCACTATAGCGACTCGGAAATATCAACTTGACTTTTTTCGCACCACCCTAATATACATGTAGTATATCATCTGGTTTTAGATACGTCATCAGTCTTTGCCTGTCCTTAGATAATATGTTACTGTAGTTAGCAACATTTCACCTCTATTGCTATCTGTTCAAATTACTCAGAACATATTTTTAACTGAAAAATGTAACAAGTATATTGCTACAATCTCCTCTAATTCTGACTAACAGGGTAATGAAAGTATAATAATTTATTAATATGTATGCACTAAGTGAACGAATAAAAAATAGCAATGAATTCAAAACCCTATGAAATTTCCCAAGAAACTAAAGTATAAGACATAGAAATTTAAATGTCCTTTATAACAGTTTTTACCCCAATACATAGCATCCTCTTCTAAAAACTTAATATATTACGACAATCGTCAAAACCTAATACATCTTACACATTTAAATAAATAAATAATTCCAATTTTTGGGATTCAGCATATTCAAAAACTGCACTGATGATTGGAAATTCGTAAAAGCAGAATAAATGTAAATTGCAACCAAAAGTCTGGGATCACAGATCGCGCAACAGCTTTTAAAAGCATCGCGTGCAGTTACATACTTCCATAAAGATGGCATGTTCAAAATTGTCTAAAACAAAGCAAATCCTCGTATGAAACTGTTTTTGCGGTTTGTAAATCTGATTATAATGGTCCTCAGTAATGAGGAACAAAAGAGTCTATAACCCTTCCAATCTATCTGGCCCGAATTTTAATCAAATGTTTTGAAATTAAAAAAAAACGTTACAAGCGTCGGATCAAAATTTGCGATGAAAAATGTAGAAAAGAATAAAAAATATTAAAGTTTTGAAACGGAAAACGGAATAAAAATATTTTAAGATCAGATACAGCAAATTAAATTGAGAAAACTTTAGAATAATTTTAAGATTAGTTAATTATTAAAATTTGCTATATATATATACCGGGCTGTTATAATATAAGTATTTCTATTTGGAGCTGTCTGTATTTTGAAATAATAACCCGAAAGAAAAAATATCGAAACCTTACTATTCAAAAATAAGGAAGAAGACTTGAACAATAAAAAACAGTTGCAATAATCGTCGACAGATGGCGTTTTTGTGTGTGAAATGTAATGTGTAATACAAGAACAAACAATTAAGGTGAAAAACCAGAGGAAATACCTAAATTATTGAGAAATGTCACAGTGAATGTGGTTACGTAATACGCTTTCGCATGGCGTTGCGGAGGCCTGCATTGTGCCGGAGGACACAATGCAGGTGGTGCACGACGTGCTCAACTACGGAATGTCACACATCAGGAGTGATATTTCGCACATGTTGTGATATGCGATCATTTAAGCCATTGAGGTTTGCCACACCTCCCCGGTACACAATAGATTTAAGGCTCTCATAGCTTAATATGTTGGCGGTTATTGCAACTATTTTGTTATTATAACATTCTTCTTCTCCCTTTTTGAATAGTCAGTGTACTGATTTTGGTTTCATTCGGGTTATTCCTTCAAGCTACAGACAGCTCCAATTAGACATACTTATATTATAACTTCCCGGTATATACAGGGTGTTTCACAAAGGAACCCTAACTTTAAAAATCAATAACCCGGAAACGGTGATAGATAGAAACATGAAACCAGTGATATGTTTTTTAAAAAAATCGTAAAAATCTTATACATAAATCTCAAAATTTCTTTAAAAATAGCACCGATAGATGGCGCTGAGAGCGTTAAGAGACCTTCTAAAGCGAGTTCAGAAGAATAGACAGACTAGCCGTCGAAGATTTCGCCATTGAAATCTGACCGCTATTAGAGTATACTGAAAATATTTCCGAAAGTGACATATACTGTTGAGGAACGTGTGTTTATTGTGTTGGAGTACCACCGATTAACTGTCACATGGAAAAGTTTTCAAACACGATTTCAAGTCGCAGAAGGCCCAGATGGGTAAACAATTCATGAGCTTTTCAAAAATTTTCAACAGACAGGAAACGTGGCCGATGCGTTAGTCAGAAATGTGGGTCGGACCCACTGCATCGTTACTCTTGAAAATTCAACGAAACTTGCTGCAGTTATTGAGCGTAATCTGAATAAATCTGTCCGCAGACTTGCAGCTGAATCTGGAATCAAGCCATCCAGTACATACAGAATCCAGCAGAAATCATTACACATGTTTCCTTACAAGATTTAATGCCGGAACGCCATACCAGTTCAAGCTGAACGTCAACGAGAGCATTTCGCTAACGAGATGCTCGAGAAGATTGATTGTTCTGGTTTCGATGTCGGCCGAATAGGGTTTACGGATGAAGCCCATTTTTATCTGGATGGTGTCGTTAACAGACACAATTGGCGATTTTGGGGTACAGAAAACCCACATTTGTCTAACGCACGATCACTCTATAGCCAAAAACTTACAGTTTGGGCTGTAATCTGTCGCAAAGGATTTAATGCGCCCATTTTCTTGCGAGAAACGGTGACGACGGAGTAGTATATTGCGCTTTTGAAACAATTTGTCGCCACTCAAGAAGCATTAGACGATCAACCAGACACGGCGAGGTTCATGCAAGATGGGGCTCGTCCGTATCGCACACAAGACGTATTTGACTTTCTGGACGAATACTTTGACGAGTTAGTGCGTTAAACTATTTGACAGTGAAGAGAAAAGGCATGGAGTGCCCTTCGTATTCACCCAACCTAACTCCCTGCGACTACTTTTTGTGGGACACATTAAAGGACATTGTTTACCGGAACAATCCTATAACACTCGGCGAGCTGGAAGAGCTATTTATCAAGCTGGTGTGCCGATTTCCGGTGACACACTACAGAGAGTCACTGACAATTTCATTCTGCGTTTGCGAACATGTCTGTTGTGTAAAAGGTGCACACATTGAATCACTTTTAATGTGATTCGCCTACTTATCGCAGCGCCATCTATCGGTGCTATTTTAAACTAAATTTTGAGATTTATGTATAAGATTATTACGATTTATTTAATAAACATACCACTTGTTTCATGTTTCTATTTATCACAGTTTCCGGGTTATTGATTTTTAAAGTTAGGGGTCTTTTGTGAAACACCCTGTATATATATATATATATGTGTGTGTGTCTGTGTTTGTGTTTGTTTGTAAGTAAGCATAAAACAAAAGATAAAGTATTTCTTTTAAAATTATTAATAACTAATGATTGCAGGAAAGATATTAAAATATAATTAGCATTCATCAGGATCGAATACTAATTAAATTCCATTACTGTAAATAAAATTTTCGAAATAGAAATTGCATTCACTTCATTCAACGCAATATTATATAAAGTTTTTTGAATAAATTATTTCTAATTACGAACATATTTTCTTATTACGCAATAATACTTTTCGCATGGCACACGTTATTAATTAATCAGCCAGATTAGTTGTTTTGTGGAATGTAAAACACATTTGGCAGATTAATTATGTAAAATTAACGATACTCGAGATGGGGAGTTTCAAAGTTTTCTCTTTAACCTTTGTTATTTTGAGAAAAAGATTAATGATAGAGGCATTTTTTCCTTACGTGCTTGATTTGGAAACTTTTCACAGTACTACATTTAAATAATATAAATGAATATTCTTCTAAATCAATTTACAATCAATAAATAGAAGCTTTTCATGTATTTAATTTAAATCTTTGTCCATTTTATACACAAAATTATGTTCCCATTGTTTAACTCTAGAATTGAAAATTCTTTTGTTGTTGTAATCATTTTATAAATAATTTATCGAAAATTCAAAAAGCAGTATTAGTTATCATTTTTTAAAAATTAATATCATATTATTAATTTTTTGAAGGAATATATTTTCTTCTCTCACAGTATATCAGAACGTAGAATTTTTTTTGTTTAAAAATATTTTCACTGTATTACTATATATTACCTTATAAAAATTGTTAAGCAAAACTATATAATTGGATTTCCCTGCTCATTTCTAGGAGTTCAAGAATGCAGATTAATGAACTATAAAAATGTTTACTGTAGTAGAAGATTTAAGGTTTTTTTAAGAATGACTATTTGTGCCCCATATGAATGGTAGAAATTTTAAGACTTTTTTTCTGTGCTCATTGTATTTCTTAAAACATTAAATTATTTTATCAGTTAACAGTCATTTATTTTAAATGAATTAAAATTTAAAAATTATATATTTGAAAACTTATATTATTTCTGTTCTTAGTTGGATTCATTACATTTGATATTTATTACATATATTAATACATATATATAAATCATATTGTTTAAAGTATTTTATAAAATATGCGTAAAGCATTGACATCCGAATCTTAACCCTTAAGTACTTGCAAAAATTGATAGAGAAAGAAACCCCTTGTAGAGTAATTTGTACACCATATATTTCTATTTATCTTTTTTTTTTTGGAACATGAATTAATAATTTATAAGAATAATTATAAGTCATTTTAGAAGAAGAATTTATCAGTCAGAATATTTCATAAGTCAAATGCAATTTCCATGCAGTGCAATATGTAATAGATGCATATGTAACAATATTATCGTACTATGTAAATTTTTAACACGCATATTTAAAGTTGTAAGATCCAATAATGTACAAAATATATCAGAGCGAATAATTAAGGATGAAGGATTGACATTAAGTGCATAGGTGCTAATACAACATATTTGGATTCCACTATTTTCGAATAGTAATATTCAAATTATTAAATCGCAGAACATTAAATTAAAAAGTGCGACGATCACTATTCGTAAGTAGTAACATTTAAAATCTCCAATCTCTGGTACATTCGTATAAGGGTTTCTTCTTGTTCTGTTATTGGCTATTGAATTTATTTGTTACTGTCATTGACGAAAGTTTTTTTGTGCAAGAAACGACAATATTGAGTGTTTATGGATAAATAACTCTATGTAATATTTGTGTACGAATATGGACCTACATTCATGGGATACCTTTGCAATATCAAAGTAAAAACACATTTCTAAAGTAAGTGGACTTATGCAGTTTTTGAAATCACAGATTCAAATATAAGAAACCAGGATTAAGACTGCCCACCGCTACTCGGAACTCGAAAACTCGGAACTGCGGAATTGGAGGAGACGTCATTCAGTTACTGACCGGAAAGGTAGAACCTCCCATCACAGAAGATGTCACCGGAAATAAAACCTAAATTCGATGAGTTTAATGTATCGACCAGCAGTAACGTAAGGCCGTTGCGTTTAATAAGTCGGAGGATCCCGTATGCTTTACGGTCAATATAGCTGTCAAATACGCTTACTGCGAATTACTATGTAAAATAGTGAAAACTTCCGGCTAAATAGGAAGTAAAGAAACAACTTTCTGATTTAGAAAGAAGGATAGAAAATTTTTTTTGTTTACTTTTATGAATATGTTCCGTCTATCCTGCAATATATTTATATTACGTTACTGCTATTTCTACAATATTATCACATCGGCTGATAAGTTCCCGGTCTGGCACACAAATGGCGTTGCAATCGCCGAACCTATGTTTTTTGTAAATACTAACTTTTAAAAGGTAGCAGAAAAAATGTCTTGGTGATTCGCCATGTGGATAAAACATTACAGTGGTTTTAGTTGAACGACTTTGTTGATAAACAAAAACATGGATAAACAAAAATTTCTAGAATCGTTATTTGATGGGAAAAAACACCGTTCAAGCAAAAGCTTGGCTTGATAAGTGTTATCCGGACACTGCACCAGGAAAATCAACCATTATTGACTGGTTTGCGCAATTTAAACATGGTCGTACGGACACCAGTGATGCACCACGCAGAAGAGGTGGTTACTCCGGAAAACATAAAAAAAAAATTCCACAAAATCGTTTTGGTGAACCGTAAAGTGAAGTTCCTGGAGATAGCTCAAACTCTGAAGATATCCAAGGAACGTGTAGGTTTTATTTTGAATGAACATTTGTCTATGAAAAAGCTGTTGTCAGAGTAGGTGCCTCGCGTGTTGACTTTTGCCCAAAAACAACACCGAGTCGATGATTCTCAGAACTGTCTGGAGATTTTTCGTTATAAAGTTAATGTTATTTTTTATTAAATTACACTGGTTTACAAATTTAAACTTTTTTTATATACTTTTGATGAAACACCTATCTTCTTATTATACTACATCTTACTAATGAAATGCGGTATTTGAAAAAAATCTATCACGTCACATTTTTAAAATTTTCACATTTTTCAATATTCACATTTTTAATTCTATAATATATCTATCACGTCACTTTCAACCTACTCGCATTGTCCACTGGGATTCCATATTCTGTTTTCTTGTGTTTTTGTGAACTAAAGTGGTTTTGTTTTTGATAAAATGCCTAATAGAGTGTGTAAAATAAATTGTGATCATTTTTGTTAGGTTTGTGAACAATTTATATTCGCAAGAAAGGTGAACACAGATATCAGAATGTCTTAAAATAGCATATTTGCATTATTTTGGATTCTCAGTGAGTAATCAAGATAAAAAGTGGGTCCCACATGTTTTTTGTGAAAGCTGTAGGCCCACTCTTACATGGGCATCAGGAGAAAAAAAGTATCTTCAATTTGGATCACCAATGTTGTGGAGAGAACTTTCAAATCACGAAAATATTTGGGATTCTTGTCTCTCGTCTACAACAGTGGAACTTATTAACACCAAATACCAAAGTAACTTATTACCGAAATAAAAGTAAAATTTTCAGCGGTTATTTCACCAAAAAGGTGACGAGCAGGGCGAGCGTTTTCACCAAGACCTTATACTTTTTGAAAACAGACACAAAGGTTTTTGCGACGTAAGTATGCTAGGGAACTACTGCTGGTCTATTTTAAGAGGAACGGATCAAGAAAATTTAAAAAATAAGAGTAAAATCAATCATTTCTCATTTTTTCTTTTTATATTTCATGTTATTATTATTTTTAAGTATTTAATAAATATTTTTTTAAACTAGACGTGACGGATTTTTTTCAATAATTTTCCCGTACTCAGTGCACTAGAATCTATGAAAAAATACACATCTCGGCGAAAGTATATAAACCGTGTAAACCAGTGTTATTATTACTATTTATTTATTAAATTAATATTAAATTATTACTACTAAATTATTATTATTAAATTACTATTTATTAAATTATTATTATTATTTATTATTAAACTTATGTTATTTATTAAATTTATACAGTTATAAAGTTATAAAGTTTTGTTAAAAAGTTGTGTTTTCTTTATTAGACCGGGAACTTATGAGCCCATGTGTTATTACTTGGGTTGGGAGAATTCGAAAACTACATTTTTTACGTGGTAATTTATAAAAATAAAATTAGGTTAGTTCGGCAGAATATTGTCCTGTTTCTTTTTCAGAAGTTCTTGTCTTCCCAGCAATATAAGATACTTTGTTTTGGCGCATTGCTTTCAAATAGGAGTATGTACACATTTCACAGATGTAATTAAAAAAATTAACTCTCATTACATATAACTTTTCTATTTAATTGCAATTGTTTCAAAATTAATATGCACACACACACACACACACACACACATATATATATATATATATATATATATATATATATATATATATACACTATATTTAATAATCATTACTAGAGATTTTTATGCAGAAAAAACAGTGTACAGCTGTGTTATATAATCTAAATAAAAAAAATTATAGGATCCTGTTTCAGAATTAAGAAAATGCAAATCACATTAAATTTCCATTTAATGTGCATGCAAAAAAAAAAAAAAAAAAAAAAAAAAAAAAAAACGTGAGAATGTTGAATGTTGGAATTAATTTTGCATAGGTATGAAATAAAAATTAATATGTATAAATGTAATAAATGCATTTAAGGGGACGCGTTATCCTTTATTCGTTATCTTCTGGCAGATGTGATTGCAAGTTACTTTTATTACTAAAGCATTTTTGCTCTCTAGATGAGTAAATGTACATGTAGATGAGTAAATGTATATCATATCATAGAAGAGCCAAGAAAAAAGTATAACTGTAGCACATTTGTACTACAATGGAAACAAAAAGTAACGGATTGGACTGATAATTTCATCAGCCAATCAGAAGAGAGGTGAAAAACAGCTACCCAGTTGAATTTTTCAATGACATTCCAAGTTGCAATCATCTCCACTCCCTGTATATGAGTAATAGTATATCGCATCCGAGAGGAGCCAAATTAAAGTCTAAATTTAGCATAAGGAGAGTAGTTATTGTAGTTAAATTAATTTTAAATAGAAATATTATATATGTTTGCTGGTAAGAGCGAAACTTTGAAAAAAAAAATCAATGATTTAAGTTAATTTCTTCTCTTTCAATTTGAAATAAAAAGCGCTGATTTCTAGAATTATTTTTGAAAGAGACTTCTTTATAACTTTATAGGTTCGATTTTGTGATTAATTAGTTTTGAAAAAAAAAACTTATATATCTATAGAAAAAAAGAAGGAAAAATATATAGATTCCGTTGCATTTTTATTTTTAATTTTCTATCTTCTCGATATATCAGAAAATTGTTACGGTTAAATTGTAATTTTGATAAGACGAACAGCGGGAATATATAATAAAACTTTCTGAAAAATAAGTGTTGAAGTTTTAGTATTTTAAATACAATAAGTATTCATAATAAACCAAATTGTAAAACATATATTTAAATAGTTTATGCTTTTAAGCTTAAATATATATAAGGTAAAGCTAGGAGAGACTAAGCACAATCAAAATAATAACAATAAAAATCTAAATATTATATTTTTGCTAAACTATCCATGAATAATTTTTACGTCATTTGTTTTTTTATGCATTTCCATTGCTATTTTGTTGTTATGTTGTAATTTAATAGAACAGTTGTAATAAAACCAAGAAAGTTATTTTGCGCAATCTGTCCTTACAGATTTGGTGTGATTGCGCACATGGGTAGGACATATTGTTACTAATAATAATCACAATTAAATTGTTAACAATAATAATTACTCTTAAATGACATTTTTGTAAGGTGTTTGTGAATAAATATTATTGTATTAGGAGTGATTATTTCAACATAATGATTAAAGAATCAGAAAAAGGAAATAATTTTAAAAACAATTAAAAAATTTTAATTAAAGGAAAAAAAATAAAGAATCAGAAAAAGCAAGTCCAGCTAAGATTACAAAATAATATTAAGTTACATGATAACACGTTTAACTTAAAATTAGTTCATTTTAATTTTTCATTTTTTATGCAAATTTACAAATAAGCTGCGTTATCTCTCCTAGCATGGAAACTAATGGAAACAATGCGCCCTCTCTCCTAAGTAGTAGATGCGCAAACTCTCCAATTTCGGTAGGAGAGATTGCGCAGCCTTTTATATAAACATGGCCGCTACTAAAACGAACCGTTGATGTTCACATTCTTAGTCTAGATTAGAAGCTTATGAGAAATCGTTTAAGTTTAAAATATTTTGTACTATTGACATTGTATAGAAATTCTGATGAATAGCTACGAAAATTCAAGCACTTACTTTGGGAAAACAAAACAAATAGCAATGCTTTATCTTAGACGCTCAAAACTATCAACGTAGACTTTCAAGTAGACACTCCATTACCGCTGTTGTACAACTACCTGGAGTCGATGCGCGCTCATTCTACTCCTTCCCCCCTAACCTCTATGTGCGCAATCTTTCCGACTGCGTCATCCCTCCTGGCTTTAACTTATATTAAAAATAATTCAATTTTTGTTAATGCTAACTGAATATTTTTGGTTCTTATATACTTCTAAGTTAGAGATGCTACAGTAGTATTAGTGAACATTTTATGGTGTGAATATTTAGTGACCGTGACATTTAAAGGACTGAAAAAATAATAAACATTCTATCTACTACACTTATAATGGTCAGATTGTTTGAAAACTTCTCTTAAATATACTGGAGGGTCCAAAGTTTATTTCTAGAAAAAAAAAATCGATTTTTTTCACAATTGATGATTTGAAAGGAACTAAATCTTTTTAATTAATATATTTATATAAACAAAACTATAGAATAGATAGTTAAAAATTAATTTCTGTTATAAATAAATTATGTGTGATAGAATTTTAAAGTATTGTTTTGCTATGATATTCAGAAATCGAGAAGAAGAACGAAAAAACACATTTATGATCATAACTTGACACATATTTCAATAAACAGTATATTCCGGGGTGCGACGCGCATCAGCGATTTTGATGGGTTTTTTAAGATGTATTCGACTTTTTATGCACGCTCCATTCAATGCAAAGAATCCTTCAAGATTATGTAGCATAAGAATACAAGAAGGAACATAAAAACTAGAAAAAACTAGTGCAAACGCAAAGAAAAGATACTGCAAATTTTCCTCAATCCCCACAAAACATCTGGTATTTTACACTGGTTTGTTTAACAAATGCCGTATCTTTTATTGTTCAGTAATACAAAAATTAT
This sequence comes from Maratus michaelseni, assembly GCA_963931845.1. NCBI lineage: Eukaryota > Metazoa > Arthropoda > Arachnida > Araneae > Salticidae > Maratus > Maratus michaelseni. The sequence continues at coordinate 273,483,452 of OZ007596.1, forward strand.
CAAGTTTTATGCTTATCATTGTTTCATTTTCAATCTTTCATTTTATATCCAGAGTACAACGTGCACCTGAAATACTTGATAAATTTTCTTGTTTCAAAAGGACGCATTATACGTCGGAATATTTGATTACAATATATATGATTATCATTGTTTGTATATTTGCTGCCGGATGTGATTTCAAGTTGTTTAGTTTACTGACGAAGCACAAATTAAGTTCAATTTGAAGTTCATTCAACATGTGTCGTCTTTTTTATTCTTGATTAATATAAAAATTATCAATATTTTTATGCTTATCATTTCTTCAATTTCAATCTTTCATATTTATATAAAGTGTACAACGTGCACTTGAAATATTTGATAAATTTTCTTATTTCAAAAGTGCGCGTTATATTTTGGAATATTTGATTACGATATAGTTGGTTATCATTCTTTGTATATCTGCTGGCGGATGGGACTCCAAGTTGTATCGTTTAATGATTAAGCATAAATTAAGTTTAATTTGACTTTAAAATAAATAAAAAATGCAACTTGAAGGTCTGTTTAATTTTAGATTTATTCAGACTTTTATTCCGTTTCCAAGTGATGTAAGTAAAGCACAGATTATACGTCTTTTAGCGGTCGTACAGTCGAAATTGTAGTCGTCTAAGGTGAAAAACCTTTGCCTGTAGAAATATAATGCTGCAATCATAAAAATTTAATTTTGGTACCTTTTAAGGTAGTTTAAAACAACATAGAAAAAAAACAATAATCATTTCTAAAAGGGAAAATAAAAGTGATAATTATCAAACCTTATATCAGTTGCAAACCTTGACTTACACTTTTTTTATTCCATTGTCGAACGTACAAGCATATTTTAATTACAAAAAATTATAGGGCAACTGTTGTTTATAGAGGACTATATAAGCGACTACATATATCATATTGCAATGTCCACACATGTGTACGAATGTGGCAACAGCACCACTTATCTTTCATAACAACGCATTTCTTTAATTAATAGACACTTAATTGTATTTAACATTTCAGTAAAAAAAATAAAACCTTTATTAAATGTTCTTGATTTATTTTAAAACAAATAATCCTCTGTTCAACGGTTAGAACGAAGCATTTACTAGAACATATAAAATAAGATTTTTCTATGCATATATTTTTCTATTTTCTAGTTTTAGTATGTCAAGTCTATTAAAATTAATATTTCTTCCACTTTTTCTTCCATAATGATATTTTATAATATTGTGTTTACAAATGCGAAATTGTTGAATACGGCATATTTTTCTTAAAAATATATTCGTGTAAATTACTGTATATTTGTGTTTTGTTAAAAGAGTGAGAGACTGAACATATTTATGTACTTCAAATTTATATTAGATTATTTTTGTAAATAGCCACATAACTTTTTTTTAAACCAATTTAGATTTTAAACATTGTTTTTAAATAATTGTATGCACTAAATTTTTATAAACATTTTATAATTAATTTACATCGATTTTTAATTGGACACATTCATTATATATATATATATATATCTCCAATAACGCGCATCAGGAAAATGGAGAAAACAATGTTTCAGTTTATTTCCTATTTTAAAAATTGTTTCAGCAATTATTCCCTTACCTATTCCAACAGCAATTACTATGAATGGCTTTCAAAAATAAAATTTGTCGACGCAGAAATTTCAAATATGTTGAAAGAATGATCATTAATAGAAAAGAAAGTTTCGGGTTTTTGGAAGAAATAGAACAATTTAAAATATATCAAAGTTCAAGATATTGGATTGAAATAAAGAAGTAGTGAAGTAATGGGGGAAATATTAGAAGTTCCAGTGAAATATACGATGTAGTATTTATTTACCCATAACGTCACTAGTTGTCCAATTTATAATAATTTATAATGTTTCAATGATATTTATTTTTTGTACCATTTTCTCAAATTGTAAATCATATTTCTTTTTATAGTATTATTTCAAATAAACAATATTATTTATTTTTTATACTACTATCGCAAATTTTTAAAGATTTATTACCTTCATCTAAAGCATATATTTTTTTATTAGATCTATAAATGTTTTTTAATAAAGCAGAATTGCAGGAACAAAATATATAATAAACATATAAAATCAATAATTAAGGATTAAAGATTAATTTAAATATGCAGTTAATCCTTCTTTATGTAACTAATCCTTTTGAATGACATTTGATTTCATTTACCGTTTTTAGCTATTTGAATTATAAGTTAAAATCTAACTGACACCATAGGTTTTTTTTATAAGATATTAAATTTCTCATTGCTCAATAGTTTAGCTCTTTTAAATAAAAATATAAACAAAAAGAAAAACATTAACAATATTGCTGAATTATGTTTGACCAAATATCCTCCAAATTCCCACCACTCCCACTTCCACAAAGTTGGCTACAAACAAATTCGCGAGACCAAAAAAAGTATATAAAATTTTAAATGTTTTAAAGGTTAAATTTTTCAAAGCTTTAAAAGGTTTTGTTATATAACAGTTATAAAAGGTAGTCCCATTTTGGAGTTTTTGAAATGCATTAAATTAAAGAGATAAGGTTAGAAAAGCTGCATATTTTTGAAAATTTATATAAAAAAAAAAAAAAAAAAAAAAAAAAAAAAAAAAAACGTTCTACTTAAATTCAGTATATTGTATTGTTTTATACTTGAACAAATAAAGTTCACTTATTAGAGAGAGCACTTATGTTTTAAAATAACTACCATACTAAATATCACGTTCATCTACTTCAAGTCTGCATAAATTTTAAATCAGAAGAAGCGAAGAGTAAGTTGTAAGATTAGACTTTTAAAATATTTGTTTTGGCCCATTTTTAGTACATTGATTTTAGTGTCTCTTTTATTAAAAGGACTCCGTAAACTTAAATAAGATATGCTAAATTTTATAATTCTTTTTTTTTATTATCTGAATAATGGTATATCATATTTTGTGTGTTCAATGCGGAAAAAAACAAAATATTTCTGAGAATTCCATTAGTGTCCACGTATGTGTACCGTAAAATGGAGCAATATTATTTATCAGTGTACTGACAAACAACCAAATTAATTCAGAAGTTTTTAAAGCCAGAATTTGTGAATCTATCATTATCTCCAAGCCTATGTTTAGTCATTTATCTAAAACTCCTACAACTGTATAACACGAAATTTTATAATACTTGTTTACTTAGTTTGTAGAAACGAACTACAAACACAAGCATGCGCTTACTACACTCATACGTTAAAATATGCTAGTTTAAAAAAAAAATGCAAAATATGATTGTAATGGTCATGAATTCTAGAATGTTAATCACATGTTACTACCGTATTTTTTTATTTTTTATTTTTATTTTTATTTTTATTTTTTTGTAATGTGTATGTAGTTAAACTAAAACATAAATTCAAATTCTGGAATATGCAAAAGCATTTCACAATGTTGCAAAACTACGGTTTATTGTCGATTCATTAGATGGCAGTTATGACAAAGACGTTTGTCATATATCTTGCTTTCAGTTCAACTACCCCCCCCCCAAATTTAACAAGTTAACATAAACTTTTTAATTCCTCTTCCAACATCTAGCATGCATGTATTGATTTCATGCTTCTCCTCCCCCCCCCCCCAAAATAGAGATAAAAAAAATAAATTCATAAATATTCATTCATTCCCCCCCAAATAAATAAATAATTATAAATAAATAAAAATAATAAATAAATATAGTTTATAGATTTTAAATGTCTGTAATTCCCACCCCCCCAAATTCAATATGTTAACTAAAATCTATTTCTGATTTAATTTAGATAACGAATCTATGTTCTTTATTCTAAAATGCAAGTCACTCGCATACATCAGAAACTTTTCAGTCTTTGACTTTGCGGTTTTGCTAAAAATAAGTTACAAATGTTCATATATTTCTAATCCAACCGTTTTCTTCTCATGAAATCAAAAGTGCATCTGTCTTAAAACTTAGACAAAATATATAAGCAGCTGTGCTCTACTTATTAAAGTAATGTAACGTATAACCGATATTCTTTATGCAAGCATTAGCACTTCTCATCCGCTCTCAAAAGAATTAATTAAAATATCTCTCGCCCACATGTAAACGGTAATATGCAAGTTCATGTTTTTTCACACCCTGTTATTAGATTCGAGTCATAAGTAACCGTTAATTGCAGCTGTCTTTTAGCAAAATCAAACGCCAATCCCAAAATTATTTTTTTTTCTTTTTCCTTGTTTCGTCTCCATGCAAGAATTCCTGCAACCCCCACCGCTCTCAAAAGAATGCTTAATCATAGGCAGAATCCAGCAGTTATCGCTTTTTCACACATGCTTCCATCATTATTCCCTAAAAGTTCTCTCGCCAAGTACTGGCGATTTTATCATGCTTTCCGCGCCAACACCCGTACATGTAACTTTTAAAACTTTATCACTTCGGCCGTTTGACTTGACCAGAAAAGTTGTAGAAAAGTTATCTTCGTTTTTTGTAGGTACCTCCCCTTGCTTCTTGACTCTTTTATTCCTTTTGCCTACCCTTTTTTTAAAAATGTCTTTGAAAAGAATAAACAGTGTTTGCTTTTATCTTACCTGAATCTTCTTCGTGCATCCGAGTCAACTGCCTCTGTTTATATTACCTGCGTCTCACAAAGAACCAACTGATTTTTATTCGTGGATATCAGACTTCAACGATTTTTAAAGAATTCTACTGTACAGTTCTTGGTGCGTCAGCCGGTTTCACTCGAACTTAGAGACTTAATTTTTCTTCCAATAAGGGGAGGTACCGAGGTACTATAATTAAAAGATGCATACTTTCTTTTCAACTGCAACTATGTGGAACTTTGAAATACAGCTTCTCTGAACTACCCCTGGAAGTTTAGCTCTGCAACCGCTTCGCTGATTCCAGACTGCGCGCCTCCCCCCATCTCTTCGCAGCGCGCTGATACTGCCTCCGGCCTCGCTTCAGTTTGAATCGTCATCACCCCACCCGCACCTGCTTCTGATTTTTTTTGTTGATACCTGGAGCGCTTCAACCCTCTGAAAGTCATCACAGTCGCCCCCTCATCTCTGCTGACAACCTGCTCTTTCTGGAAGTGCTGCCCCCTCCGCATCCCCTTCGCCGGATTCAAGGTACTCAGACGCTGGTGTCTATCTTCGTACCTGGAATTCTCTCGCCGATCCTCATCTAAAAGTGTTCCGTGAGGTGTGTGTGAAATATATCAGTCCTGTGCGATATTATTTTATCAAAGTGAAATCATCCTACAAATTTCAAGTGTACTGCTACTCAAGATTTTCCTAAATTATTTGTGCGCGTGTATGAGTGCCTTCAAGTGTTTCAATGCCTTTGAATGTGTTACGTGTATTGTGTATGCGTTTCAAAATAGTGATCCAAAATTTAAAATTCCAACGCTCTCTCTCCAACAGTGTTGCTGAAAGTGATCAGAGTGTTGCATATGCATTGTAAATCCAACGGTGTCTCTACAAAAGTTGGGTTTCAGAAAATTTCTATCTCTTCAAAAAACTACAGTGGTGTTCCTTTCAAATAATATAAAAATATCCACAGTGTGACCAATATTTTAGTGCATTCGTCTGGCGCATGTGCATTTTGTGCTACTGTGGTGATCGTACTTTTCCGGTGTGTGTCAAGTACGTGAATAGTGCTTTCCGGAACATCAGTGGTAGTGAATTCGTATTTTTTTTTAACGCTACTGTGTTTCTGCAATACTACACATTTCTAAAGTGCGGTACTAAATTTAAAGCAAGAAGTGTAGTTAAAAAAAAAAAAAAAAAAAAAAAAAAAAAACATACACATCTGCCTAGTAACATTTTGTGTGTGATTTTAAACAGCATCATCAATATTCCTTTTTTCTGTGCAACCTAAAAGTAAAAAAAAGTGATTTTACATGGCATTGTTTTTATAAAAAAAATTATCTGCCTGATAATGAAAGTTTTTTTTAGTTTGTTTTTAAATTAATAAGTATGAAGGATGAATGGAAAGTTAGTATATTGTAACTTTCACTCACTCACAGTAAACTTTTTTTTTGCTTAAAAAAAAAAAATAAAATAAAATAAATAAATAAAAACCTTTTGTTTTGATTAAAATGTATATTTCAACCTTCATACTTCTAGTTTAAACATAAGTAAAGTTTTTTTTTTCTCTCTCACAGTCAATAGTAAAATGTTTCATTTGGTTAAAAATATTGCATTTCTATTCTTAAAAGAATATATTCAATAACAAAGTTTTATGTATATATATTTTTTTTTGTGTTTGCCTTTTTACCAAAACCTTCTTAATTAAATATGCGGGATGAAATTCAAGTTAATTTAATTTTTGAACTTTCACATCAAATGGTATAAATATGATTATTTTATCTTGCATATTTTTTTTTTTTGTAAAATATGATATTTTTATGAATATTTAAGTCAAGATTGTTGTTTTTTTAAGGTGTTTTGGATACAAATATTAATCTGAGTTTTTAATTTTTAGTAAACCAGTTTAAAAAAAAAAAAAAAAAAAAAAAAAAAAAAAACTTGTCTTGCAATATTGGTTTCATTTTTTTTAAAATGAATAAAAGGAATGTTAAGTTCCATTCATAATAATTTAAATAATTTGCATGAATTTTTACTTTTTATACTTGTGTTGATAAATCCCAGGTAAGATCTATTCACAGTATTTTATGCTATACAAATTGATTTTAAAGTTATAAAAAAAAAGGATATTTTTTTTCCTCTATTTTTCTCTCATTCATAGCTGTTTCTTTTTTAAAAAGGAATTAAAAATGAGCGTTAGGGATCTTTCTGCTAAAAAGAAACAGTGATTTACTATTATTATTTATTATGATGTAAATGCAGTTTACATTTTTTTTCTTTCATGTTATATTTATTATCTGCTAGTGTATATTGATATTTTTGGTTATTTTATTGTGCATGTAGTGTTTCCTTGAATTTCAATAGTTTAGTTAACTGTATTTTTGGCCACCATGGCTTCTCGACATATTCCTATTAATGATATATATGACAAAGACGTTTGTCATAGCCGTGAGGTAAATTCTCAGTTTAAAATAAATGTCTATGAAAAAATTATAATTTAAAAGTATTAAATTTAATTAAATTTTAGGTACTAAATAAAAATATTTACAAAATAAATTATATTTTATTATGCCAAGTAGAACACTACTCAAAAACAATAGTCATTTAGTATGACCGATGGGCGAAAAAAGTTTATTATCTACCATTCGCCTTTTTTACATAAACTACAAATATATTAACAAATTATACAATTTAAACAAAATATGATTGAAAAATTACAACGTTTTCTGCCCAGTTTAGATTTGAAATTTTGAAACTTTAATACAGTTCTGAGCGACATTTTTTTTAAAAATATCTACCATACCAAATACAGTCAAACCTCGTTATATGGTGACCCGCTTATATGGTCATCCCGCATATATGGTCACTTTTGAAAAGTCCCGGCTGACTTAATAGGAATTCTGTGTATTTTGTTTCCGCATATATGGTCATTTCAGAATACCTGTAACCGCACTTATATGGTCACTTTACTTGTGAAAATATCCTTCTTCCAGGAAACGATTAGTCATACTTCCGATTAATGAAAAAGTTCGCTTTCATTTCCATTTTAGTATAGCTGAGTGGATGCTGTCAATATGATTTATTGAGGTGGAAAGCGTTTAAAAGGGACAAGGACTCCCTTACCAAAGGACTTTTCTCCTTTCCCACCCCCACACACTTCACTTTGCTACTGAAATAATTTCACATGCCATTCACATTTCTTAGAAAACGGGATTGCAACCAACTTTGTTCAATAATCTTTAGGGAAAAGAACACGTGTGGAATAAGTGTCACCTTCACGCCAATAAAATTCTAAAATTGTTTCACCTGTTTTTGGTCACTGCTTTTTTGTTCAGGATTCACTTTCAACTGCTTATGCTTGCAAGTAAACATGACTGCAAAACGAAGAAAAATTGTAATTTAAAGAAAAAAAGAACTGATAAAATCTTTTCAAACATGAAATTTATCTAAAGCGGCTTTTGCGAAAATGCATGGAATTCCAAGGACAACTGTAAACAATATTTTATCAAAATCATGTACTGTAGATTTCAAAAATGGAAAGAGAAAACGGATACGTGCTTCACCATTCGACAAGGTTGAGCAAGCGCTTGTGATTTGGATAAAAAATGCCAGATCTCAAAATATGCCAATATCTTCCTTCATCTTAAAAGAAAAGGCTTTACAAATTGCAGCTGAATTAGGAGAATCCGATTTCAATGCTAGCAACGGATGGCTTTAAAGATTTATGTTCCGGCAAGATTTATCTTTCAAGAAAGTATGCGGTGAAGCTGCTGATGTGAATGAGAGTGAATTAAACGAATGGAGAGAATCTGTTTTGAGTGATGTTCTCAAGCGTTATAATCCTTCTGATATTTACATGCTGATGTATGTGGACTATTCTATCGTGCTCTACCAGATAAAACTCTTTCTTTTAAGAGCGATAAATGTATAGATGGCAACAGAAGCAAAGACAGATTAACCATTTTATTAGCAGCAAATATGGATGGCTCAGAAAAACTAACTCCATTGGTTATAGGAAAATTTCTGAGACCCCGTTGCATGAAAAACATAAAATCTTTACCCGTGTTCTACGATGCGAACCAGGAATCTTGGCTGACAACAAGCATCTGGGAGTAAACTATCCGACGTATGGATAATATATATCGCAAAGAAAAAAAAGAAAAATCGTTTTCGTTATCGACAACTGCCCTGCCCAATGCGACATTCCTCAATTAGATTCCATTGAACTTGTTTTCTTACCTCCAAACAGCACTAGTGTTTCCCAACCCCTAGATCAGGGGATTATTCAAAATTTTAAGGTAAACTACTGGAAGTTACTCCTTAATGGCATGATTTCTGCAATTGATCAGAATGAGAAGTTCTATGTGTCCGTGTTGGATGCGCTGTTTTATATAGACAAAGCTTGGAATAAGGTATTAAAGAAAACCATTTCAAATTGTTTTAGACATGTGATTTCTGCCCCTCTGAAAATGATGAATTATCGGACGACGAAGATGAGGATGTGCCTCTATCTGAACTTGCAAAGCGTCTTCAAAATTATGGATGCACCGTACCTGATGAAATGGATTACGTAACTATTGATAATGATTTAGCTACATCTTCTGAAATGTCCATTACTGGAATTGTCTCCGAAGTGTTAAATTCAAATGCTTCCGGAAGCAACGATGAAGAGAATGATGGTGAATTGGAAATTCAGCCTGTAACTCAGGCAGAAGCTCTCAAGGCACTGAACGTTGTTAGGTGTTTTTTTGCGCATTCAGAAGCTTCAGAAGAACATTTTAAAACTGTTAATAATCTTGAAAAAGTAGTGCTAACAACAGCGAAACCGAAGCAAAGAAAATCATGCATAAATGAGTATTGCAAACACCGTACTGTACATTCCTGACTATTCTGTAAGTAATGTATTAATTTCTATTATAGTAGTATGTATTATCCCATTCAGTTTCATACTTAAATTAAAACAAACTAATTAATTAATATTATGTACACTTCTGTTTTTAAAAACTTCATGTTTTTAGCTTTTTTTATGTTGAGAAACATGTTTAAGATTAAAAATAGCCTTTAATTTCCTTTTATCGCATATATGGTCACTTTTCAACGGTCCCCACGGGTGACCATATAACGAGATCTGACTGTATAGCGTTTGTTGTCCCCACAGTTCCAAAACATCGCAATTTTGAACTCTTTAAAAATGTTCTGTTGAAATCTACATTTAATACTTTTCCATAGAAAATTTCACACGCCTTGCATTCATAATATTTCAAATTTTAATTGCTTAAAAGGCCTACAGCCAACATAGTGAAAAAGTACCTAAGCCGGGACTCGAACCACTTGGGAACCACTGGGGAGCTAATTTTCTATGGAAACATTTCCAAGTATTAAATATAGATTTATTCAATTATCGATGCCGGATTTTCTTTGGTTTCGTGTTTGCCCCAGAGTTGGTGGCTCACGGAAAATATTCCATATTGAGCTGTGTTTGTAGCCTTGCCAAGATGTTACAGTGAGAATATGCCAGGCTCAGTATCGTTCCCAAGTGGTTCAGATGGTAGAACGCCAGTGCACTATTCTGATGACGCGGGTTTGAGTCCCGGCTTGGGTACTTTTTCACTATGTTCGCTTTACCCCTTTTAAGCAATTAAATATGTTCTTTACATTTTACACTTTTAAATGTTGGTTTTTTCGAAACGCTCTTACTGAGATATTTACATGTTAAAAATAACCACTATGTCAAATCCAATGTTTAACATATACTGAACATATACATATTGTCTGAACATATACAAAGAAATCTTAATTTAAGAAAGTTTGTAGATCCTTCACCCCTTTTAGAACAGTTGCACGGAGGTAGCCATTCTTTAATAACAGATCGTCACCAATATTATTCAAAAAGAAATTTTGAAATCATGTCGAAGTTTAAATTAGTCGTTCTTTTAGATCGTTTTTCACTCATTTTACCCTATTAAATTTCGAAATTTTAGAAAATATTCTGTACCAGAAAATACGTTTTAAATGAAATAGACAAATTTCTTTTAAATGCTAAAAGGAGTAAATTAATAACATAATAAATACACATTAAAATAACTTTTGATGTAAACGAAAATATTACGCCTGAACATATTTATAACTATAATCACTATTATTAATGTCGGTAAACGTCTGTCTGTCTGTCTGTGTGTCTGTCTGTCTGTTAGCGGATAAAGTCTGCGAGCGCAGCGATCAGCGAACCGTTTTTTATGTCAAAAAATTCAGAAATATCCGGGCATTCCGGAGCTATAGTTTTCGAATGAGTCCGCCCGCAATTAAGGAAGTTATTGATTAACAAAACTGTTTTAATTACTCAAAACGGAACATTTTTTCTGCGACAAAGAAATAAATTCATTCCTGACTACATTCGGACCTCGAGGCGAGGGTAGGTAATAGAGCAACGACCAATCAGCTTCTGTCTTTTTCTGGGCCTTTTGTCGAGGCTAGCAGGAAATCCAGTCAACATCACGTGACTTTTATAGACTAGGAGTTTTCAGGGGGCCGCCTCATCTCAGAATCTGAGGGGCGCAGACCTTCCGTTCTTTTCGCATTTCGACGTAAAAATATATCAGCTTTCAGAGAATCTAAAAATTATTCTGATATCTTCATTACGAGCTTAAATATCAATTACGAGCTGAGACATTATTTAATTATTAATATTTCAACTATGCCGAAACAAATATAGTAAATTAGAAGCAGATTGGGAACAGAAGATTCTCTGGTAAGATGTTCAAGCTGAGTGCGGGCGAGATATTATGATTTTAATTTAACATTTTTTTATTCGTTTCTAGCGTTTGATTGTGTTTATGTACAGAAGTTACCAGTATTTTCGAATAGTAAATTCAGAGGGTTTTTTTTATTTTTTTCAGTTCTAAGTTTTTCAAGTCGTCTTTGAACAAGTACTCCGGTAGTCTAATAGTCTAAATCAGTTGTTTGAGGAAAAGTAGTGTCATATTTTTCTTTTAGAGTGGCAACCAGATATGATAGGGAAAAGCGGGCATCGCCCGTTATCGAGTTTTTTTTTTTTCAGTTTTCAGTTTTTCTACAGGTCCCTGTCTTTGAACACAGATAGTCTAAATCAGTCGTTTGAGGAAAAGCAATGTCATCGCCCCTCCCCCCCCCCATTTCAGGTTTTTTTCTTATAACTATGGTGCGTTTCTATAACTAAGAAACTATGTTACGGATTTCCACCAAACTGGACCCGGGTCGGCGGTTTGTCCGGCTCGAGGTTTTACAAGATTCGAGATTTTCTACAATTCGAGGCACCGATGTAACTTAGGGGCCCGCTGGCAGGCGAAGTCAGTTAGTAAAATCAATAAAATTACAGACATAACATTACAATTACATAAAACATTTAAAAAATATTTAAATTGAACGTTTTGTATTTACATATAATCCCTCAACAGCAAAATTTTTAACGTAAGTCACAATAAGTTCTAAAACATCAACACACAGAAAATACATTGCATCAAAATGTCAGGGCCAAAATTACAGTTATATTAAACAGTTTTGTGGAAGTGTGTGGGTCCCAGGGACCCAGGATTTCAAAAGATTAGCGACATCACTGGGTATGAAGTTTAGACTGGAATACTCAGTGTTAATATAACTGTAATTTTTGCCTCGACATTTTGATGCAATGTATTTTCTGTGCGTTGATGTTTTAGAACTTATTGTAACTTACGTTAAAAATTTTGCTGACGAGGGATTTTATGTAAATTCGAAACGTCCAATTTAAATATGTTTTTAATGTTTTATGTAATTGTAATATGAAAATAACTTTTATTAGGTTATTTGACATGTTCGGAGCCTTTTTTAAAAACATTTTTTTTTAATGAATCCGAGTGAGCCGAACAATGTCAAGCAACCTAAAAAAGCTATTTACTGTGTATTTATTATGTTGTTAATTTACACCTTTTAGCATTTAAAAGAAATATATTGTTACAGGTGTTGTAATTTACACTAGTGTGCAAAACTTAAGCAACAAACACAAAATGCTAATTTCTGAACACGTGAGTACTCAAAAAGGAATTCTATAAACCGCAAGTGTAGAAAGTAGGTACTACCCTTTCAGCACCGACAGTCGATGTGAAGTCTTCTTGACATCACAATTGTCACAGTCACTGCAATGAACAGAAATGTGATATATTTCATTTGTCTCATTTTTACTCTCTTTTGGTCCCTCCATTGAACAGTTACCATGACTGGTGTTTTTTGACGAGTTACCAGGTGTCTTTACAATGACGTCATCTTATGACTCTCATGTGACTGTCATTTTGACACTCCATTGTAAAGTCATCATGATATCTGTTCTGTGACGAGTTCCCAAGTGACAGAAAATGAAATCATCTGGGGATTTTGCACAAAGGAGTGCAATGATGACTTCACAATAGAGTGTCGATCACCGGAAAGTCACCATGCGATTTCATTGTGACATTATTTGGCGACACATCAAAATGCAATGCTCACAATGACTTCAAAGTTCAGTCTTCAACTGACAGTGACTAGAGAATCACAATGTGACTTCACTGTAATGTCATGTAAAGGGATAGTCACGGTGACTTTTCAGTGTTAACAATCTTTTGAGAGTAATAATTAGACAGTGAAATATCCCATATTTTGATTCACCGTAGCGATTGTGACACTTCTAACCTTGTGGGACGTCAAGGGGACTTCACATCGACTGGCCGTGCTGTTAGAGTAGTACCTCTTTTCTACACTTGCTCTTTATAGAATTTTCTTTTTAGTACTAACGGGTTCAGAAATTAGCATTTTGTGTTTGTTGCATAAGTTTTGCACACTAGTGTATTTTATTGTTAAGAAATAGCCATATCAATTTCTGGCCTTTAAAAATGCAATAAAATCCTAAAGCAGATCTTTTTTTCCGTTCATTTCACTTTTTGAACACTTTTTCATTTCTATTAATTGAAAAACAATTCTTAGCAGAGCATTTAAATTTTTAAAGTAAATACCAAATTATAAATTTCTTTCCTCAACAGTATCACAGAAATCAGAATTTTAAAACGTGTTTTTGCTCCTGGAATCTTTTAAATTTCTAATATTTTTTATCCTGTTCTCTGAGAAAATCTGTGTCTTAAAAGTAACATACATGTCAATTTTAAGTTTCTATTTCTAATAATTCCGAGCAATTTAGAAAGTTTTTTGCTCTTTTTATCCTTTTAAATTTCACTTTTTTTTTCAGAAACCTATATTAGCAAGCATTTACATCTTAACATCAAACACCACTGCAAATTTCAAAATTCTATTCAGTATGACAAAAATTGCAATTTAAAACATATTTTACTCCTAGAATCTCTTTGCGGGTAGATGTACCGACATAAAATATAGCCTACGTTAGAACATAGATTGTCGCCATCAATTCACATCCTTTCATTTTGAAATTAGTTCGGTAGTTCTAGAGACTACTACTTACAACCACAAACAAACTAACGTTTGTTTTTTATAACATTAGTAAAATATATATAAATACAGGGTGCGCCATAAGTTCGTTAATTTTTTTTTAAATCATTAAAAAGGAACACATAATGCTAAAAAATTGAGAATTGCACGAATGGGATTAGAGGGTAGTCGGAAATTTTTTAATAACAAATAAAAGTTGCGTTCAAAGGATTGCCGTTAGATGGTACCGGCATGCATAATATGAAGCAGATTTTTGCAAATGAAGCAGTCATAATAACACCTCGATGCACGTAGTTTCTTCATTCAATGCCAGCAGTTTGCTATCGTTACCATATCAAGCGTTATTGGTTAATCGTTTTTACAAGAACGGGGAATCAGCATCTGGCGCATTGAGAAAATGCCGCATGGTAAAATGACTCAAGAAGAGAAAATGGTTAATTTCATGTACTGCAATACTTAAGCTTATCAGACACTTTGAAAAAACGGATCTTTTACTCTAAACCTATATTGCGAATATTGGCTTCATATTATGCAAGACAGTGCCATCTACCGGAAATTTTTGAACAACAACTTTTTTTTTAGTTCTTAAAAAATTCCGATCTTTCTCTAATCCATAAAAACAGCCTTTTTTAGCACATATTCCATTTTAATGAATCATTAATGTTTTAAGGAATGTATAACGCAGCTGGTATATGTTACTGCCTAAGTCCGAAATTGGCGAGTTTCCAAATTTGCTTGCCATTTCGCGAATTGACCAATTTCTCAGTAAATTGGCTGGTCAATATTCGATCTTTTTTATGATTCGTATTTTGTCGTCTAGTTTGCGAAATGGCTTGAGCTGATCTGACACAGTCGAAAATAAAAAATCACGAGACGATATTGAAGGCCTTTATACTTTCACGCATCATATATTTTTTTATCTATACTAGGAGTATGTGCCCTCATAAGAGCTACAATCGCAAACCTCCGTCCAGAACTCACAGTGTCTAAAAAAACGCTAATGTGTGCTGTTTTAAAAAAGATGATAGGATAACGGAAAAAGGGGATGATAAACTTTGTATAGACAACTATACAAAGACAAATAATATATGCTAGGAATTCTCCATTTTACCATGTTCACGCCAGTGCCACTTCGAGGATACCTTTGGAAAAGCATTTCGTATTATGTCCAGTCAATTCCATTCATTTCGAAAACTGGCAGGCGAAAGTAGAATAAACGGTGTTCATTTTAAGTAAATTGGTCTGAGGCCAAGAAACTCGACAATTCGGTAACTGGTATCACATAAGACTTTGGACTTAACATATGCATTACTTATATAAATTCCATTAATTATATACAAATTCATATTTTAAACACATGTGCATAACAAGAAAATTCATAACGAAAAATGGTGTACAACGGTGTATTAATGAGTGCTCTATCATCTGCGGAAAAACTTTAAATATTTTGCCTCTTAGTGTTTAACTATTTTTTATCATTTGAGAAGAACTTTACAAAAGTTTAATAAATGTTTTTCCATTTCTTTTCATACCTAAGCAATTTATTTAATTTCTAAAGTTAGGCACAATCATTGATATATTTGAATTTAATATTTGAATTAAAAAAAAGTATTCTTAAAATTACGTTAATGAAGTTCATGTATTTTTATTTCTCTTTGAAACGTTGAAAGAGAATACCTCGATAATGTATTGTTTTATTTTATTTATATTTCTTTAAATTTATGCTTCAAGTAATGTCATAATTGTCGATTACTGCGTATTACTTAGATGGTTGGTATGTACCAGGAGAAAAAATTATTCTGACAAAAATGTTTCGAAATTGCAAAATATATCCATAAGAAAATATATATATATATATATATTTATATGTATAATTATGTTTAGGAATTGCTATTTTTTATTTTTATATTCTAATTTATTTATAAAAATGTGTAAATCTTCTTTCATTTCGTATAGTTAACACGTTTGTCTTTAATGAGAAAATATTCTTATCCATTTACATTTTAAAACAAAAAATCTTTGTAAATAAATTTGAGGACAAAGCTTTTTTATTTTTTATTTACATATAAAATGTTATTTCACTATGCGCTTTATCTTAACCTAAGAATTAAGCTAACGATTCTTCACCATTTTTAATTTAAAATACACACTATCTGTAAAATAAAAATTAAGAATTACTAAAATGAACCAGATAAAGTGTATTAGAAATATAAAGTCAGTGTAATGAGGCTTTAAAAGAGAAAATATTCCAATTTCTCAAAGCGATAAAAAGATTAAGGGAAAATGCTCCCAAATCATTTCGTTAATAGAACGAAAAAAACAATTAAAAAGGGGGAATTGTTTCTATACATGTATTTAGTAAATAAAAATAGATAAAGAAGGGTGAGGGTTTTTTTTCTTTGTTTTGACTTATAAAACAAAAACATGAAACTTAATATATTTTTATCTTCAGTTGCTTGTAATAGGTTAATTTTTAAACACCAATTGATTTAATCATGAATCTTACTTCTTTTTCACTTACATGTAAAATGGTAATTTACCATGTGCTTTATCTTCACCTGATAATTTAAGCTAAATATTCTTCATGATTTTTTTTAATAAAATACACACTAGCTGTAAAACAAAATTTAAGAACCACTAAATGAACTACATAAAGTATATTCGAAATATAAAGTCAGAGTAAAATTACCTTTAAAATAAGAAAATATTCCAATTTCCAAAATAGATGAAAGGTGTTATGAAAAATCTGCTACCAAATGTTACCGTTAATAGAACAAAAAAAAAAAAGAAAAAAAAACTAATTAAAAAGAGGAGAAAAAATTTTACTCATGTAATTACTAAACAGAAATAGCTAAAAAAAGTATGAGTTACTTTTCTTTGTATAAATCAAAAAACAAATTAAACTTTAGATAATTTATATGCGTATGGAACAAAATATTTTTAGAAAATAGTACTATTTTGCTACTAAACATAAATTAAAGATTAAATGTTTTACAAAATTTTATATTATATATTAATATATTATTTTTATATTTTATTTTATATAAATTAGTATTAAAAAATATTGCATTTTATTTACTCTGGTTTTTGAATTTTTTTATTTTATAAAAGAACCTTTTCAGAGGATTCGTGAGGTTAATTTTTATTGTGCAAGGCTGCTCGCCTTCAGCTTTTTTAAACATTTTTCATTTTACCCTGAAAATTTCTCTTATATTCCTTTAAACATAACTGATTTGGAATGGGTTCTAATTAACTTCCAATAAATTCGATTTTAAATTGTGATATTAACAAGATTTGAGGATAGGAGGCATGATGAAATGCAAAGACCACATATGTATTTCGGTTCTAAATTAGAACCCTAAAATCCTCGATGGCATTATGTATTAGTAGGTAATGCGGACTTCGGGTATTAGCTGACAACTTTTATAGAGCTTTGGAGTTTGAAGTAGGATGAACATCTAAATGGTAATCACCTCAATTACACAGCAGAATATTTCATCGGGTTTGTCGTCAGGTTGTTTTAACAGTCGTCCAACATGCACAGTTCAGTTCGAATGAACGCCAACGAGATTTTGCGAAACTTGAAATGGTGTTGTTTAAAAAAAAGTCAGAGGTATTTGCTGTAAACCGACATCTTGTATGACATCGGGACTTGTAACGAGTTGTTATCACTCTATCATGCTCTCTATTTTTATCACTTATAACATAATGTTTTCTTTCACGTAGTTAACAGCTTTTCTCCAGAAAATAGTAGTTTATACCCATTTACATCACTTATTTCTTTTGTATATTACATGCTGCTTATTGTCATATACATGACTGTACAGAGAAGCGTTAAATTCTCTATTTTTCTCCACGCGGTAGATCTTTCGAAGCATTTGCAATGATTTATTTACATTACTATAAAAAAACTTATTATTGAGATTACATTTTTCCTTTATATATTTTTTTAGTTAATATCATGTATTATTATGTTACTATTATAGATTCCAAGCTTAATTTTATTTTTTACGCATAATAATCTTTCAACGGACTTACACATTGTTAGTGGACGTTTTTTAGATTTACAAATTAATATTGTGGAGAATAGAATTTTACTTAAAGTAAGTAATAAGGAAAAAGATTATACTTTTCACTTTATCATTATCAATCCCTAGATTTGTAATATCCACAGATACTATTTGAGAAAATTAATAATTAAATATACATAGAATTTTCAACATAAGTGATAATGATAAAGTGAAAAACACACAAAATTTTGCTTATTTAAATTAGGCATAAATTCAGATTTTTCACATCGATTTTTTCCCCAAACATTCACATATGGTTTACATTTGATGTTATAAATATTTGTAGTTAATTTAAATATAACTGTTTTTAATACTACTAACACATCGGTATTAGAAAACGTAATGAGACACCTCAGTGAGTCTTAAGTTTTAAAGTAGTTAATTAGTTAAACGATTTTAATTGATTATATATCATAGATGAATTTATCATTCAACATATAGCATCATCCTATATTTATTTTAAACTTCCTTTAACTAATGATATCAAATATTTTGTTTTTAAAAACACCTTTAACAAATGATGTCATATGCATTGTTTTTAAAACTAGTTTTTAACAATATATATATTAAATGCACAGCGAGTTTAAAAATTCATATTTTACTTTGCAAATAATTTCAATTCCCAAATTGCTACTTTTGAGGAAAATATTTGATTAATTTTGTCCGATTTTGATAGCAAAGGAATTTTTTTCAATGATTCTTTGAAAAATCTTTACATGTATAAATTACAATGTTTTAAAATACAATTGACGCAATAATAGGTCATAATACATATATCTCGCATAGTCTGAATCTTGTATTTTAAAAAAAATTTTATTTAACGTATATACAAGAATAATTAACTTTGTAAAGCAGAAAGCCCCTTTCAGAAAAAAATAGACTCTTCCCCGGTGAAATCTGCAGCGCATCACGTGATCTGAAACGTGACGTTTGATCAGTTGAGTTGACGTGTGAGCTTTGCCGAGATAAGTTTTTTTTTCGAAGTGTGGTTATGTAAATAGAACGTATGTGTTATTTTGTTCTCCGAGAATGTAAACGTAAAGTGTCAGCCTTATATATACGTGTAATGTGCCGTTTTTGTTAAGTGTTTTGTGTCAAGAAGTAATAAAATTTATTAAAATGCCAGTAAAGAATGATTTCTGGTCTTATAAAAGAACTATTCAATCCGCCCCGAGATACTAAAGCAATAATTATTCTACAGTCTTGATACAACTTTTAATAAAGTTTCCAATTGACATTAAACAGAAAAATGTATCAAAATAGGTTGTTTGAAATATTTACTTTATTTAATGAGTATCGATTTTTTTTTTATACTGGATGCGTATGAATCTTCATTTATATTTCTAATAAATTAAAGTAAGTACGTCATATTTTAATGATTACTGCTATTTTAATTTTACAAAGTGGCATTCAATTTTGTATAGACAGTTGTTACCAATGATAACAACTGATTTTATTTAAAGATATTTTACGAATATAAATAATGGAATAATTCATTTTAAAACAAATATGAAAATATGGCTCCATTATTGAAATAACTTTTCTCAGTTCTCATAATATAGGCTGCAAAAAATTAACATATGAAGCTATTGTCTTTGGTTGTTTAAAAGTAACAGTATTAAATTATGTTATCAGTAGAAATGAAAGAGTTTTTACAGGACATTAAAACTATTTTCATATTTAAATATTTAAAATGAATTTTAATAATTCGAATTTGTATAACACGATACAGTTTCTGTTATTAAATGAAATATACTTTATAATTAAATACGAAAAGGTGTATTCAATACTGAAATGAATATCTCATACAATATAATTTAGATTTTATCTTATTGTATTCAACTTATTTCATCTTACCCCTATTAATGTATGTAAAAAAAATAGCCGTTTTTTTTTTTTTTTTTTTTTTTACAATTAGTTGTTATTGAGGTCTTCGAGATAATAAATATATCAGCTGAAACCAGATATATATTATTTTATACAAAATTAAAAAATTCGCAGTCCTTTCTGGAGAAAAATAATTGCAATTTTTCATATTTGTGTTGAAAAAAAATCATCCATATACTTAAAGCTAACCTGCTTTTTAGTTTTTCGTGTAAAAATGCTATTTATACGCATGCGCGAGCATTCAGCTAATCAGCTAGAGGCTTTTACTATCTTCAGACGCGATGTTCCAGCCAATGAGGTGAAGGCTTTTTCCTCTCTCTAGAAGCGTATGTGTTCCATTTGGTTGTTCGGTTGTTGAAACTTTATAGATTTCTTTTATTAAGGTATTTTTTCATTTTACCGTATTTATTTTCTTTTTAAGTCGTATGTATTTTACTACTTTGAATTTTTTATAACTAACCCTTTTTTTGAGAGAGAGAGAGATTTCGTGGCACGAAATTCCGCGAATCGTTTCCGATGTAAACAAACTAATTTTAAACTTTTAATATGTAATTCTGTGTGATATGATTAAATTCAGGTTTTCTCAGCGACGATCACAGTATTTTTACCAAATAATTTTTGTATTAATCAAGCTTTTTTGGTTATTAAGCATAGCTAAACACGAAAGAAAACTTTGTTATTTTAAGATTTTGATGTGAATTATTTGCGTACATTTATAAGACGAGTTTCACTGAATAATTCAAGAAAAAAAAATCTCATCATTATACATATTTAGTTATGCATTATTAATTATTTACTTGGCCTTTACTTTTAATATTTCAAACTTACAGCTGAATGTAACTATTAAAACATTTGAAATACTGTATTCGTAAAATGAAATTTCAGCTTAAACACTCGACAATTACTTTTACTTATGCATTATTAATTATTTACTTGGCCTTTACTTTTAATATTTCAAACTTACAGCTGAATGTAACTATTAAAACATTTGAAATACTGTATTCGTAAAATGAAATTAGTTTAAACACTCGACAATTACTTTTAGTTATGCATTATTAATTATTTACTTGGCCTTTACTTTTAATATTTCAAACTTACAGTTGAATGTAACTATTAAAACATTTGAAATACTGTATTCGTAAAATGAAATTTCAGCTTAAACACTCGACAATTACTTTTAGTTATGCATTATTAATTATTTACTTGGCCTTTACTTTTAATATTTCAAACTTACAGCTAAATGTAATTATTAAAACATTTGAAATACTGTATTCGTAAAATGAAATTTCAGCTTAAACACTCGATAATTACTTTTAGGTTAAATTCAGGTTTTCTCAGTGACGATCACAGTATTTTTACCAAATAATTAAAAGTACTACATGCATGCATCTATCTATCTATATTAGAAATTGTGCAGGTTTCTGGTCACAGTTTTGTTTACATATTTTAAAGAAAAATTTCAATTTAATAATGCACTGAAAATTATAATGAATGCTTACAATTAAACACAACAACACAAAACAAAAAATTTCACAAAAACACATTATTTCCCCGATATTTTCCTACAACTAATCAATAAATTTCATGATATTTTATTGCGATTTTAAACCATGAACTTTAGTACTTTTCTGTTATACGGACACTATGCCAAAATGTATGTATGTATGTAAATGTATGTATGTATGTTTGGCGACAATGGTGTACGTATAACGGAAAAGTGCCTGAATTATTATTTATATATATATATATATAAAATATAAACATAATTGGCGACACCGCAAGTTTTCTGGATTTCTCCCTGTATCTCTAACCACATTGTTAACAAAACAAAAAATTCACGAAAAACACATTATTTCCCCGATATTTTCCCACAACTAATCAATAAATTTCATGATATTTTATTGTGATTTTAAACCATGAACTTTAGTACTTTTCTGTTATACGGATACTATGCCAAAATGTATGTATGTATGTAAATGTATGTATGTATGTTTGGCGACAATGGTGTACGTATAACGGAAAAGTGCCTGAATTATTATTTATATATATATATATGAAATATAAAAATAATTGGCGACACCGCAAGTTTTCTGGATTTCTCCCTGTCTCTCTAACCACATTGTTAACAAAACAAAAAAATCACGAAAAACACATTATTTCCCCGATATTTTCCCACAACTAATCAATAAATTTCATGATATTTTATTGTGATTTTAAACCATGAACTTTAGTACTTTTCTGTTATACGGATACTATGCCAAAATGTATGTATGTATGTATGTTTGGCAACAATGGTGTCCGTATAACGGAAAAGTGCCTGAATTATTATTTTTTTATATATATAAAAAATATAAACATAATTGGCGACACAGCAAGTTTTCTGGATGTGAAAGGCGGAGAAGAATTTCATTCATTCAATGACCGTTTTAAAAGTTTCAAGTTTGGATTGAGTGCACCTGAACATAAAAACCGATACCTATTTCTATGTTCATGATTGAGTTATTTGGATATCTTTTCGTATAGCACAGAAAATCATTTCTCCCGCTTTCGTAATACAGATAAATTCTGGTGTATTTTTTTTCTTCTTTTTATATCATAAGTACTTTTCTACTTTAAATTTTTTAATTGTCGAGTTTCTAAGCTGAAATTTCATTTTTCGAATGCAGTATTTCAAATGTTTTAATAATTACATTCAGCTGTAAGTTTGAAATATTTAAAATATTAAAAGTAAAGGTCAAGTAAATAATTAATAATGCATAACTAAATATGTATAATGATCAGAATGACATATTAAAATGTGTACAGAATGACATGAAAATTTTAAAAAACTGAAATTTTGCACTTGCAACTTAATTGTAAATTTCATTGTTTACATTGGAAACGATTTGTGGATTTTAAGAATTTGCTGAACTTCGTGTCACCAAATTACTAAATCTCTCTCTCTCACTCTCCAAAAAAAAAAAAATGTTAGTTTAAAAAAATTCAAAGTAGGAAAATAAATACGGTAAAATGAAAAAATTACTTTAATAATAGAAATCCATAAATTTTCAACAACGACATCAAACGAACGTATCTCATCTTTCGTTTGTGATAAGGAACGCGCCTTTGGCCCCCTCCACTCATTGGCTGAATTGTAAAGGGCAAAATTGGGGGACAAAATGACTACAGCATTTCTGAGAAAAGAAAAAATCAGAAAATTCACAGAAAATAATTAATTTTGTTGCAAGTTGGGTTAACTATCTTTATGGTTCGAGTCGATTTCAGACTGAGTGTAGATTTCTGCAAGTTGGATTTGGGTTAACCCGATTTTTCAAAAGTTAGTTCAAGTTCAGTATATTATTTCAGATTAAAACTATACCTATCAGGGCTTGAATTTCAGGGCGGGATTCGCGCGGAAAATTTTGAAATCCCGCCCAAAAAAGATCATGAGCGGGAGCCTCCCGCCCAAAAAATTTCAGCATTTTTGGAGAAATTTGCATTATTTAATTTACCTGCAACCGAACGATAAATTTCGTGATTTTTTTTCCCCGCAACCGATTGACGGACTTTGTGTTTTTTCCGCGACTGATCTACGAACTTTGTGGTTTTTTCCGTGACAGATCAACGAACTTTGAGTTTTTTCTGCGACAGATCGACGAACATTGCGTTTTTTAAGCGACTGATCGACGAACCTTGCATTTTTTGGGGACATATCGACGAACTTTGCGTTTATTGCGCAATCGATCGACGAAATTTTTCTTTCTTCAGTGACTGATCGACGAACTTTGCATTTATTCTGCAATCGATCGACGAAATTTGCTTTTTTCCGCAACTGATCGACGAACTTTGCGTTTTTTCCGCGACAGATCAACGAACGTTGCATTTTTTTCTGCGACTGATCAACGAACTTTGCGTTTTTTCTGCGTCAGATAGACGAACATTGCGTTTTTTAAGCGACTGATCGACGAACCTTGCGTTTTTTGGAACAGATCGATGAACTTTGTGTTTATTCTGCAATCGATCGACGAAATTTGCCTTTTTCCCACGACTGATCAACGAACTTTGCGTTTTTTGGTGTCAGATCGACGAACTTAGCGTTTTTTCCGCGACAGATTGATGAACTTTGCGTCTTTTCCACGATCGATCGGTGAATCTCAATCAAGTAAAATCTAAAGTCAGAAATTTATTTAACAACCTAATTGTTAAGGGTCCCTAACACATTTAATGGAACTTGAAAAATACACTGCATATATAAAACTTAACTTTCTTCCCTTTTTTATAATAAAAATAAACAATTGAATTCATTTGGACACTACACTGTTAACTAGTATTTTAAAAACACAAATTGCACAAATTGTGCTTATTAGTTGCTAAAATCAGTGTAAAAATTGTTTTAAACTCATAAAAGAGCTAAAATCCTACATGTTTCGGCTTTAAACTTAAAGCCATCATCGGGGAAGAGGAACAACACAAAGTTTAAGTTTAAAGCCGAAACATGTAGGATTTTAGCTCTTTTATGAGTTTAAAACAATTTTTACACTGTTAAGTTTAAAGCCGAAACATGTAGGATTTTAGCTCTTTTATGAGTTTAAAACAATTTTTACACTGATTTTAGCAACTAATAAGCACAATTTGTGCAATTTGTGTTTTTAAAATTTAAAATTTTTCCATACTGTTGATTTCAATTTTCTCGTGTCGAAAATTAAAAGATCAGTAGTCGTTTGTGTTGTTCCTCTTCCCCGATGATGGCTTTAAGTTTAAAGCCGAAACATGTAGGATTTTAGCTCTTTTATGAGTTTAAAACAATTTTTACACTGATTTTAGCAACTAATAAGCACAATTTGTGCAATTTGTGTTTTTAAAATAAAAATAAACATTTTACATAATCATTCTCAGTTGACTTAATTTTTTCAATGGTATTTTGTCATGTCTGCATTAATGTAATTCTTTAAATAGCACGTAAAAGAATAGTGGGGTTTAAGGATTTTTTTTCTCCCTCCCAAACATTACAACTCCCCACCATTTAAAAATGTTGGTAGGGAGACTCCCGTCTTTGGAAAAATTGAATTTCAAGCCCTGCCTATAATATGTTTGTGTGTATTGAGGTTTGTATAGATGTTTGTGTGTGTGGTGTTTTTAATACAGACAGTTTCATTTTTCACACGAACCTTTCAAAAAATTCACATTCTTTGTGCATACCTTTAACAAAATTCGCATTTGTTTTCGTGATTCTTTAATGAAATTCGCATTTTTTTCTGTATCTTTTTTTTGTCGAGATTCATATTTTTTTCAGCTATCCTATGACGTAATTCGTGTTTTTTTTTCAGCGATAATTTGACGAAATTTGTGTTTTTTCTGCGATTTTTTTTTCACGAAATTTGCGTTATTTTCCACGATTCTTTTATGAAATTTGCGTTTTTCTGTGATCCTTAGACGAAATTTTCTTTTTTCGCAATGCTTTGATAATAATCACATTTTCTCTGATGCCTTTTTATAAGATTCATGAATTTTCAGCAATCCTTCGATGAAATTCGCGTTTTTTCAGCAATCTTTGAAGAAATTCGCATTTTTCTCGCGATACTTTAACGAAATGTGCGTTTTCCAGCGATTTTTTTATAAAATACATTTTATTCCGCAATTTTTAGACGAAGTTTGGCAAGAAAGCGCTATCTTTGGGTGAAATTTCCTGTTTTGCGATTCTTTGACAAAATTTGCTCATCTTTTGTGTAAATCGCGTTTTTCTGTGGCCTTTTAACAAAATTCACGTTTTACATGATCCTTTGATGAAATTAGTGTTTTTCCCGTGATCATTTGACGAAATCGAGGATTTTTTTCCCGCGAAGATTGATTATATGTTTTTAGTCTGCAGGTGCCCTAAAAAGTTTGTGACGCCTGTCGCTGCATTGCACGCATTCTGCCACGGTGTATCAAACAAACAAAATTCATCCTAAAGAATTATTGTTTCATTTCTGGAAATGAAAAACCGTCAACTCATTGGCTGAATTATAAAGGGTGAAATGTGTAGGCACTGAGTATCATCTATACTATTAATGTCGGTAAACGTCTGTCTGTGTGTGTGTTGTTGCGTCTGGCGTCTGTAAGCACAAAACTCTGCATGCAGACGACGGACATAAGTGCTTTTGGTATAAAAAAATTCGTAAGTGGAGTTTTTAAAATTCACAACATTTTGCAAGAGAAGAGGGGTGCGAACGAATTTAAAAAATGAGTCCGCATCAATAATTATGGCGGCGGGGGGGAGTATGTTTCGCCTACACGGGGCGGAGACTTTTCTTTGTTGACACCACTCATATGATATATCGTTCGAAAGGCCTGTGACTGCCTTTTCATGTTATGCATCTGTGTGGTCCATCCCCCCCCCGCCAATTGGGGCACTTTTCTAAATTTTGCACATACCACTCATGTTATATATCGTTAAAAAGGTCTGTGACCGCTTAATCATATTATGCATCTCCGGTGTCCATCCCCCCACTTTGCCCCCCCCAAGGGGGTACTTTTGTAAATTTTGCACAATCCCTTCATGTTACGTATTGTTGGAAAGGTCTTTGACTGCTTATTCATGTTATGCATCTCCGGGGTCCATCCCGCCACTTCC
The DNA here is from genome assembly GCA_963931845.1 of Maratus michaelseni. Taxonomy (NCBI): domain Eukaryota; kingdom Metazoa; phylum Arthropoda; class Arachnida; order Araneae; family Salticidae; genus Maratus; species Maratus michaelseni. The sequence goes on from OZ007596.1 coordinate 273,510,027, forward strand.
CCCCCCTTAAGGGGGGCAATTTTCTAAATTTTGTTGACACCCCTCATGTCATATATTGTTGGAAAGGTCTGTGACCGCTTAATGATATTATGCATCTCCAATGTCCATCTCCCCACTTTGCCCCCCCTCCCCCAAGGGGGTACTTTTCTAAATTTTGCAGACAACCCTCATGTCATATATCATTGGAAAGGTCTGTGACTGCTTAATCATATGCATATCTCCAATGTCCATTTCCCCACTTTGCCCCCCCCTCCCCCAAGGGGGTACTTTTCTAAATTTTGCAGACAACCCTCATGTCATATATCGTTGGAAAGGTCTGTGACTGCTTAATCATATGCATATCTCTGATGTCCATCTCCCCGCTTTGCCCCCCCCCCAAAGAGGTACTTTTCTAAATTTTGCACACAACCCTCATGTTATATATCGTTGGAAAGGTCTGTGACCACTTAATCATATTATGCATGTTCCGTGTCCATCCCCTACTTTACACCCCCCCAAGGGGGTACTTTTTAAAATTTTGCACACACCCCTCATGTTACATATCGTTTGAAAGGTCTTTGACTGCTTATTCATGTTATGCATCTCCTTGGTCCATCCCGCCATTTCCCCCTCCCCAAGAGGGCACTTACCATTTACTTGCACAACAGCACTAAATGTGTCAGATGAAAGAAATTCCGCGAGTACATGTGCCAGTGAAACTTAGCCAATTGCTGTTCTTCAACCTAGCTTTAATTCAAAGTGAGTTTTTTATTTATTTGAATTATTCTGCAAAAGTTTCAAACATTTTAAAGCAGCTATGAATTTTATTTTTATGGTACTATCAAGTTTTTTGCCGTCAAATTTTGACGGGTTCCATCTAGTTTTATTTTATGATTAATGCTAAAATTACACAAATATATATATATATATATATATATATATATATATATATATATATATATATATATATATATATATATATATATATATATATATATATAGAAAATGAGTCTGCAAAGGGTACTAAAAAATAAAATATGAAAGATAAGTAAGTTACTCTTCAATTTTATTTTTTGCACAATTCTAAGTATATATTTTTTCAGAAGTTAGACGCATAATGTATCATCAAGACATAATTTCTATAGATTCATATTATATTTTACGTAGCGCAAATCAGGAAGGTAGGTTTAAATCAAAGACTATGTTTACTTTTAATGATTTCACAAATATTTGAATTGCTTCTATAATTTATTATTACTTGAAAATAGTTTTAAATTTATTGAAAAATTTGAGATTGTTATATTAATCTATTGTATTTCAATCATATTGATAAAACAAATATATGCTTATTCTCAAACAGAAAACTAAAATTATATTAAAATTAAATTGGTTTTCTAAGCAAACATTACATTAATTATCGAATATGAATAGCTTTTTAACGAATATGTCTGTGATAATTTTTATCTTTAATAAAATTTTCAAGTCTAATTTGAAATTTGTATTTAAAGGTGTATTCAAATCCAAACTGCTTATTTTGAGACACATTTGTAAATTCATTTTTGCTCTAAAATGCATCCAATTGGCAGGTTCTCTTATTCAGAAACTTTACAATGTCCGTATTGTCTCGATTTTTTAATAAAGGCAGAATATATTTTTAAAAATGCTGTCAAATTGGACATTTTGAACCGAATTTCCCAAAGCGATACGCTGGAAGCAAAAAAAAAAAAAAAATACCGTACTGTGAAAATAATTGTCTGTAAATCAATTTCTAATTAATTGAACGAAAAATAAAAACGTGGGGCCTTTATAAATGTCTTTATAAATCACGCCGCCAAGTTTCCTGTTGTTACTTTTAAAAATGAGTCTGAGAATGTGTCTCAAAATTTTGAATTGTTGAGCATGGAAAATTATTTTTTTTTTAATACCGCCTTAATTATCACTTATATATTAGCGTTTTAAAAAGTGAACTTTAATGCTAATTTTTATAAATAGATAGCTTGTTAAAATAACTTTATAAAGAATTAGTTTGTTAAGAATTGAATAAGCGATACAGTTTTAATTGTTTTGAAAATAAATATTACACTAAACGAATGCTAATATAAATATGGATACATATTTTAAATATTGTTATTTTAAAGTAAAAAAATATAAAATAAATTTAAAAGTATTAAGTACAAAACTTTATAATATTCAATTAGAATAAGTGCGGGATAGTTGGTCCACTTAAGTTCTCCTTCACTTTTCTTTTCTATAGCATTTTTTTAGAGTACATGTAACCTATCTACTGCAAATTTTATGTAGAATATCATAAAAAATATTACTTTAATATAAATACAAATGTAAATAGTGCTTTTATCAAAAATCATTATCAATGATTTTAGCCATTATCCCGGACCTCGGGGTTAGATTGGGACCCCACTTGTTCGGGATAGATACCTCAAAGCGTAAAAGAATAAGATTCATAAGTAATTAACATTTATAATTTAAAATCTGGATTTACATGTGATTCAATATCCTAGTTACATCAAATTTATGATTTTATTTTTTGAGCTTACAGGCTCTGTATACTAATCTTTCATTACACCCCACATCATAGGATATTTGCTATTACAAAGTCTTCGAATAAATGGGTATACAAAATTTGAAGCCAATCGGATAATTCTAAAAAATGCTAAACTTGTTTAGTCTAAACTGAGAGGGATTACCCTGCCCCTCATACTTATATTCGATGAACAAACTCTAAAAACTAATTCCTGAAGCACATTTAATATTTTAAAATTAAAATCATTAGGTTTTATGATTCATAAAGAATGAGTTCAAAATATTTTATATATTCTGCGGGAAATTAAAATGGGAGGTGGGGGATAGATCAAAATTGCCAACAATAAAAGGATTATTATTTAAATACATAAAGAAGCAGAAAGTGGAATGATACCTGTAATATGGTGCACGGGAATAGACTTTCAGAATTTTCTATGATAATGATATACTTATAGAATTTTAGATTTCTATTTTTTATTTAGACTAGCTGACCCGCCGGCGTTGCCCGGTCCCGTGTAATAGGAAGTTTGCTATTACCAATTCTTCGAATAAATTGGTATACAAAATTTGAAGCGAATTGGATAATTCTAAGAAAGGCTAAACTGAGACGGTTTACCCAGCCCGCCCTTACTTATATTTGATGAACAAACTCTAAAAGCTAATTCGGGAAGAAAATTTATTATTCTCAAATTAAAATCATTAGTTTTTATGTTTCATAATGAATGAGTTCAAAATATTTTATATATTCTGCGGTAAATTAAACAGCGGGTAACCCCCCCCCCCCCTTACATATAGAATTTTAGTTTTCTTCTTTTTTTTTAGACTAGCTCACCCGCCCGTCGTTGCCCGGTACCGTGTAATAAATGTCTTAAAATATGAAACTCTGGCCCGGTCCCTGCTTCATGCGTGCTGCGTGGAAAATTTCTTAATTCCACCTTCCACCGCCAGGTGACGCATTTTTTCTAAACAAACCTCTTTTCAAACGAACCTCCGGCACGTGTCCCTGCTGACTATAGCACCGTATACAGATAATAAATGAAAAAGATTATTAATTTTTTAGGGTTTTAAAGGAACTTAGAACACGAAAATAAAAATGGAAGGCTATAGGTCAAATTATAGAAAAAATGCTTTTTATTCGTAAATGGTGCTGATACAGCTTATCTGTAGGAGACCAAACGTGCTGGAATGGAATTGAAATATTATAAGGGAATTATGTACCAGTTCTAATGAAAGTCTAAGATTTATTACTGTGAAAAAAACATGAAACTGAAATTAAAAGCTTCCTCTAGTGCTGAAAGAGTTGTACTAAAAATAAAAGATGACTGGTGAAAAAACTTTTAAAACATCCCTATGGAACAAAAAAAGAATTACAGAAATCGTATCATTAGGCAAGAAGAAATTACAAAAAGCCTTAAAAATGCATTATAAGTAAATAGCGGTTTAGAGTTATTAACTGATGAATGTAAATTAATTTTTAGACTTTTCAAGGACCTCAGAACACGAAAATAAGAACAGGAAGCTGTATGACCAACTGTAAGAAAATTTTATTTTATTCGGAAATGCTGGTGAAACAAATGTATCTGCAGATGTTTCATGAACTTTATTTTAAAGAAAATGGATATTATTTGCTAATTAAAGTTCATGCAAATTAGTTTAAATTGTATTTGTTCCTCGTATGCGTAGTCGCCCCCATATATTTTGAGTTTGGTAAGAATATATATTGCACTTTACTGAATGTTTTCATAGCGCCAGTCATATCAATTCAAAGGCTTAATTTCAGTGATGCGAACATTTTGTCTATTTATTGCTGTAAGATGTAAGTTTTCATTCCAATTTGTTATTGAACACATTTTATTTCATTTAAGAACCAAAACACGGTGAAATCATAACATGCGATAAATTGTAGAACTGAATGGAAAAAACTGTGAGTACAGTGTAAGAGGTATGTTTTCATTAAGGTTTGTTATTAAACTCAGTTTGGACAGGAAAAGAACTGAAATTTTGCTGACTGTTTATTTTTCATGAGCTTTATTTTTAAAAAAAGCGATTTTTTTTGCTAATTAAAGTTCACATAAGTTAGTTTCAATTGCATTGGTTCTTCGTATGCTTAGTCACCCCCATATATTATGAGTTTGGTAAGAATACATCTTGCACTTTACTGAATATTTTCATAGCGCCAGGCATTTCAGTTCAAAGCTTAGGTCTAATTCAGTGATGCAAAAATTTCGTGTATTTATTACTGTAAGATGTATGCTTTCATTCCGATTTTTTATTGAACTCAGTTTATTTCATTTAAGAACACAAAAACGGTCACTCATAACATGCGATAAATTGTAGAACTTAATGGAAAACACTGTGAGTAAAGTATAAGATGTATGTTTTCATTAAGGTTTGTTATTAAACTCAGTTTGGGCAGGAAAAGAACTGAATGGAAAATCCCAAGTGCATGAAATAGTTAGGATGTGCATTATGTGACACGAATTTCATAAGACTCACACATGAATGGACACATAATCAATCTCCCAAGAACGGAAATTCTTTACTGAATGTTTTCATTTCATAGAAATTAAAGTTCAAGAAAAACATTAGATTCTTGGGCGACTAAAAATGTTCTTAAATGAAACAAAGTGTTTTCAATAACAAATCTTAATGAAATCACACATTTTACACTTTACTATAAAATGTACAGTTCTACAATTTATCGTATGTTATGAGTTCACCGTTCTCGAGAAATAGAAATGTAGTCAAAAACAGTAACAGAAAGAAAAATTTTCTAGTGAGTGCTTCAGAATATATTCTGATATAAAGAGAGGTCAAAATCGGAATGCGTGAATTAAAATGTTCTGATCAGAGCTACAAATACCAAACACTTAAATATTTTCCACATAAAATGCGAGGAAATTGCAGTCGTTTGAACCAACTTTCTAAAATGTAACAAATATATACATATTTTAAATTATTGCTTAAATGGAGAATTTGTCACTACTAACATTGTCCCTTGACTTGTTAGGTAATGATCCCCCGGAATGGCCACGGTCAACAAAAACAAGAAACAGATTTTTTCTCACAATGAATGTTAAAAAAAATATTCTCACACAACAAAGTTATTTCATAATTATAAATGGTCTTGTTTTGCATCATAAGTGAGGCATATATCCCCGATGCCGTTGGGGCATGTTTATTATAAAATTTACAGATTAAAAAAATATTTTCACACAAAGAAGTTATTTCATATTTATAAATGGTCTTGTTTTGCATCATAAATGAGGCATATATCCCCGATGCCTTTGGGGCATGTTTACTATAAAATGTTCAGATTAAAAAAATAGTCTCACACAACAAAGTTATTTCATAATTATAAATGGTCTTGTTTTGCATCATAAGTGAGGCATATATCCCCGATGCCGTTGGGGCATGTATTCTTTTAATCCGACATTGCTCCAGCCAGTAGCTCTGAAAGTAGGAACAAATATGGCTGCATTAACATTTTACTCCTGAAATCACTAGTAAGTACTTTATATTTCATCTTCTACATGTCTCTATCTTACAAGAACAAAAAACAAAAGCCAAACTTATATTCTTTGATGAATATAACTTTTATTTCAAGAACTAAATCTCTTTTACTTCGTCTACTATTTTTTTTATAACAATTGAGTGTAGAAGAACGTCATAAGCTCTATCGCACATCCAATAGCTGAAATACAGTAACTAGGGCAACTAACCTGGATTTACCCTATATTTAAATAAGTTTCATGTTATATAATTAAGTAAATAGTAAAAAATATTAGAAGCTTATTCATACCCATCATTTGGTCATAATAATAGAAAAATTGCCATGTCTTTGCCATTCAGTAGAATTAGAGGAGATCAGCAGGATATTAGACACTTTATATTGACACAAGAACTTAAAATGTAGAATCAAAGTAATTATAACACTATTGGTTTATTTCTATACCTTTTAGTGTTAGTAAAATGAAAGAGTTCAATAAGATTAAAATTTGGCAACCCAACACTTTATTACAATTTTGAGTTAATATAATACACGGTAATTTTTTCTGTTTGTCACCAGTTTATCTCATTTTTAAATAAATTATTTATACCTAAAATTATAAGTGTTTGTTTTCTCAGGAAGGCAGTATTTTCCCTTTCTCGTTCTGTAGCGTTCAGAAATTCTGTTCAAAACGCCTACTTGACTGATTTTTCTGAAAAATGCACTGCCTATACCGAAAGACCAAAAAAAAGAAAAACATTCAATTGCATAGTTTATTTATAAGAGCAACTGAAATTTTAAAATGTTTGTGAACAAAAAATGAATTCAAAGATACATCAGAGAATAGCCAGTCCGATTTGAGAACAGCATTAAAACAACTATTTGTGCTAAATTCACTTTTTAAAAGAAAAACTAGTTATAAAAAGTATATTCTTTTTTTTATTAATCCGGCAAATTTTGGAAATAAATAAAATACAAGACAAAAAATATAAATACATTTAACATCGCAATTTTAAGAGAAATTGGAAAGTTTATTAGGAAAATTAACACTAAGGATGTTGCAGAATCTAAACTCGGAATTTTCTGACATATTAATGAAGTCATTTATGATGTTAAATGTTTAATATTTCCAGGTATTATTATTTAGATACTAAGAAATCAAATATATATATTTTTTTATTTTTCCAATAAAGGCAAAGAATATTTCAGAAACTGATGCTAAATTTTGCGATACAAAGATTTTAGAGATGTTATTGACATAAAAAAAAGTCATCATCAGAGATCAATCTCCTATAACTCGGGGTATAATAATTTTTAGAAAAATGATTTTTCTTCAGAAGCAATGTTTGAAAATTACGTATTTTTAAGTGTAAAAAAATGAATGTCGTGGATATATTTGAAAATTCGCAATGTTCAGCAGTATTATTTTAAATTTGTAAAATATATATGTTTTTTAATTTCTTTTAAAATTTGGAACAAACTTCTATTTTTAAATGAACTGAAAAATGTGTATAGAATAATTATGCGCGAAGAATATTTTAGGTAATTTTTTAGGAAGGAATCATTTTTAGAAAAATGATATATGATTTTAAATTTCTTCAGCAGCAATGTTTGAAAAATCCGTGTTTATAAGTGTAAAAAAAAAAAATGCCTGTCGTGGATATATCTAAAAATTCGAAATGTTCAGCAGGATAATTTTAAAACTTGGAAGAGATAATTTTTTTTTTTAAATTTCTTTTAAAACTTGGAACAAACCTCTATTTTTAAAGGAACTTTTAAAACGTGTTTCGAATAATTATGCGCGAAGGATATAGAAGGATACTTATAATAAATATTTTAGATTTAAATATTTAATTTTTACATATGTTTCACATCTTTAATTTAATTTTAAAATAAATATTTTCTCTTTCAAACATGATTTTTAACATATGTTTCACGTTTTCTGCACTTCATCAAATGTATATAAAACAGCATTTCATTATTTTATTTGCTTAGTGCATCGACATTTGTTGTTAATAAGTAGGATTCCAATAAATTCCGATTGCTCCTTTGATAAAATTCGCAGATTCTAGTCACTCCATATTTTTAACGATTTGCATTCACTATTTTTATCTCTGGTGCATAACATTCGCGCTTTATCAAAAAAGTTATATATTATAGTAATATATACATCCTTTCATCTACTGTATAATTCTTACATTAAAAAATGCAATTAGTTGTTTTACTAATCTGAATTTATTGTCTAATCTTTTTTATTTCTAATTTATTCATTTAAATCACGAAAAGAATTAAGGTCTTTAATTTAAGTATTTCAAAAATAACATTATTATTTATTTATTTATTTTAATTTAATAATCCATATTTTTAAATATGAATAACTATTCTTATTTCCATAAAAAGCGTGTATAAATTCCTTCTAATTTCTTCATGTTTTTAACAATAATTAATGAGTGATATTTTGCTTTTAAGAAATGGAAAATTATTAATTTCTGAAGAAATTTGCAATGAAATTATACTTACAAACATAATTCCTTTGTACGTCTTTGGTCCTTCAACGACTAACGGTATCTGGTTAAAGTTGATCTTTGTAGCAACAGAAATGAGCAAATTTGAAGGGTTGGCTTGGGATGTAGACAAAATTACTTGAGTGGTGAGTCACGTGATTCCACAGCAGATTGAAACTGCAGGGACTTTAGTGGTGAAACAAATTGTCGGTTATTGGTCGCACTATTGCGTCGATAAATAATACATTTTGGAATAAATATCATTTAATCAAATCCTTTGGTTAATGTGATTTCCTGCCGATATCAGCACTAAACTACGAAAAGGACCTATTGAAGGAATCTATTAATGTCATATAATGTTACCGAGCGATTACCAACATTTTGCCGGGAATTCGGATAAGTGGCCAAATTGATTTCGACATATTTTGCTGTCTGGGTAACATATAACATGTTTTGTTTCCGATAATATTAAAAAAAGAAGATGGCACCTGCTCAAAAGTTGTTGAATGCTAAATTAAATTAATCGTGAATAATAAAGCTACATAAATATTTGGAGGCAAAATGGAAACTACATATTATAGTATACATATTTAATTCATTCAATTTCATTGCCAATACAGTAATTTTTCCATGTATATATTAACAAATAGTTATTAAAGAACATTAATACGTGTTATTGTTGTCCAATTAATCCATGTTATTGTTGTATTATTGTTGTCCATATTATTGTTATAATCAAGCTTGGAGGCATGCCATTCGGTTTAAACTCTTCAAGCCCTGCTTGGCAAGTTTATTACAACAAATTACAATAGAGGCCATCAGGCATTTACATAATTACTGAAAAATTTCATATTCTTCAACAATCCAAAGTTCTACTAATCTTCTAATTGGTCTGCAACTGCCACGTTTTATTTTTTTTTTAAGTTTTTTTTTTTCAAAAATCTTAGCTACACTCTATTATGTTCTGTTGTAAATTCACTCTTTTTATAACATAGCTAAACCAATTGGATATAGACATGGAGACAGGATTCTTTATATGGTATGTTGATGTGAGAACGCACTGTAACATATAGTAAAGAGGTATGCCCCTGAAACCACATAAGCAGAGAATTGAAGGCGATTTCCCAAAATTATGCACGTAGGATGTAAAAAGACAGTGATTTGTTACGAATGTGTATACGTTTTTGTGATGCAGAATTATGTCTTCTTTATTTTTGGAAATAGTTGATACATATACCGACCAGTCTCTGCATCATCCCACTCACTTTGCCATCAGACCGAAACACAAACTTAATTCATAAACACTTTTCAACTAAGTCTTAAAATGTTAAAAAGGATGTCTCTCTAATACTGCCAGAAATCAACGTACAAAATAATATGGTAACCAAACTATTAATATTAGCATACACTGTATAATACTATACTTAAATTATGATTTGTTTGTCGTCTATAGATTGCAGCTCTAACAAACATTAAACACTGTAAATGTAACATCTAATTTTGACATCAGATTTGTATTCGACGATAAATTTTACCTCATAAATTGTATCTTATTTGGTAGCAAAGGGGAAATAACTTGGTGAAGTAATTAAGGACTCGTTATGATGCCAAATTTTGAAGTCTTGATGTTAAATAAATTTTTAGTCGTTGCTAATCATTTTGTGATGAGTGTTGTTTTCAAAGTAGAACTTAAAAAGTCCTTCCGGCCTGTACCGGGAGGAAAATGTAGCTTTCCTATATCTTCATTTTAAAATTTGAACTAATGTTACACGAACACAGCAAGTTAAAATGCAAAGAAAATGTTTACAAAAAATTCGTTAATACTGAATTTGATTAAGAATTTCGCCAAATTACTGAGCTATAGCCAAGTTGGCTTCATTTATGAAGACTTATTTTGGTCGCCAAATTTGGCGATATTTCGCCAAACGTCACCAAGTTTGGCGAGAATTTGGCGCTAACGGATATGAATATATAGTTTTATGCGTATGATTGGGAAAATTATTACAACAATGAAATTTTTTGTAATGTGCTGTCTTGTTCAAAACGTCAGCCACCCTAGAATTTCAAACTGCTCTATCTCAGCCATTTTTTAAGATAGAGGTAAACCAAAAATGCTCTGGAATCCTCGTATCAAGGCCTAACACTTAATTAAAAAATAAATTTGAATTTTTAATTTTTATGTATATTTATTTTAGTTTTAAATTTTTAAATGGCCGCCATCTTGAAACAAAATGGCGGCCCAAGCTGGCCAACGAACTCGGTCGAGACATTGGTGAGCTTAATACACACAATTAGTTTCATCAAAATTGATTTATAAATACGAGCCTTATCGTATGACATAGGTCATATATATATATATATGTGGATATATATAAATCAACATTTGAACGGAGGGTGGTTTTGGGGTCTGGGGGTCATGATCGGTGAAAATATATCAAAATTTTCCGGAACTGCTTTCCTCCGAACGGCTGCAATAGGTAGCTTTATACTTTTTTGTATTGAAAGCTACCTAAAACTACCAAGCGGAATGAGCTGTAACTTTAGATTCGCACAGATGAAGCTTATGGAAAGCAAGTTTTGTTAAAATTTTATAGGTTACAATACATTTTATTTTCCTGTATATTAATGTATTTGAAAAAAATCCTTCTCCATGCATTTAAGAAATGAACAAGTCAAATTTTTCATTCATACGAACAAAACTTCTCGAATAATAATACTTTGATATTTTTATACATTTTCAGCACATTTTAGACGATAACAAGTTGGGAATCATACGTTAAATGTGACAAATGACATGAATTGCGTGCAATACTTTTATGCAATATTATTAAAAAAATATCTTTGAATAAAAATGGCCGCCTGATATATGAAAGATATTACGTATTACATTATACTAGCTGATCCGCCCGGCGTTGCCCGAGCCCGTGTCAGAAACTCAAATCTTTTAAAAAACGAAACTCTGGCCAAGGTTTCCGATGGCTTCGACATCGTATACCGGGAACGCTCGCACGCTCTAGAAAATCTTTTATTTCCCCCTTCCACCACCAGGGGAGCAACCTCTTTCGGAAAGAACATCTGAGACAGGTTAACGTTGCCTACGGTACTGTATAGTAGGCGTGCGACAAAATCGAGATGGTTTCGAGAAGATGGGGACATTATAAGCCGAGTTATTGAAATAAGGCAAAGTTAGAGAAAATAATCATGAGTGAGGCGCTGGGTGAAGGGGATGTTCAAGTGTCCTTCAGAAAATGACTAATTAGGAGGACTACGATGCATCTTAAAAAATTCGTTCGTTTGCTTAAGCTAGGAACTTAATTACAAATTTGCCTTAAATTATTATTCGGAAATAGTGGTAACCGCTACTCATAAATTTACTTTAATGTTATAGAAGGTGACTATTGAGTTAATTATATTTGGAATCAGTTGCGTTGAAATCGGAAAGTAGTTGTGGAGATACGAAAACGGGGCATAGTTAGAGAAAAAACTTTGAATTAGGGACCAGGTGTAGGGAGGGAGAGGATGTTCAAGTTCCCTTCAGCAAATGACTAATTAGGAGGACCACTATGCATTTTTAAAAATTCGTTCGTTTGGTTAAGCTAGAAACTTAATTACAAATTTGGCTTAAACTATTATTCGGAAAAAGTGGTAGCCTCTACTCATAAATTAAGTTTAATGTTATAAAGGGTGTCTATTAAGTTAATTATAATGTTTGGAATCACTTGCGTTCAAATCGGAGAGATAGTTGCTGAGATATGGAAACGGTGCATAGTTGGGTAAAAAACCTTGAAGGAGGGATCGGCGGGGAGGGGATGATCAAGCGCCGTTCAGCAAATGACTAATTAGGACAACCACTATGCATCTTTAAAAATTCGTTTGTTTGCTTAAGCTAGGAACTTAATTACAAATTTGCCTTAAATTATTCTTCGGAAATAGTGGTAACCGTTACTCATAAATTTACTTTAATGTTATAGAAGGTTACTATTGATTTAATTATAATGTTTGGAATCAGTGGCGTAGAAATCGGAAATATAGTTGCGGAGATACGGAAACAGGGCATAGTTAGGGGAAAAACTTTGAAGGAGGGACCGGGGGGGGAGGGGATGTTCAAGTCCCCTTCAGCAAATGACTAATTAGGAGGATCACTATGCATCTTTAAAAATTCGTTCGTTTGGTTAAGCTAGAAACTTAATTACAAATTTGGCTTAAACTATTATTCGGAAATAGTGGTAGTCTCTACTCATAAATTAAGTTTAATGTTATAAAGGGTGTCTATTAAGTTAATTATAATATTTGAAATCACTTGCGTTCAAATCGAAAAGATAGTTGCTGAGATATGGAAACGGAGCATAGTTGGGTAAAAAACCTTGAAGGAGGGGTCGGGGGGGAGGGGATGTTAAAGTGCCGTTCAGCAAATGACTATTTAGGACAACCACTATGCATATTTAAAAATTCGTTCATTTGGTTAAGCTAGGAACTTAATTAGAAATTTGGCTTAAACTATTATTCAGAAATAGTGGTAACCGCTACTCATAAATTTACTTTAATGTTATAGAAGGTTAATATTTAGTTAATTATAATGTTTGGAATCAGTTGCGTAGAAATCGGAAATATAGTTGCGGAAATACGGAAACGGGGCATAGTTAGAGGAAAAACTTTGAAGGAGGGGAACGGATGTTCAAGTTCCCTTCAGCAAATGACTAATTAGGAGGATCACTATGCATCTTTAAAAATTCCTTTGTTTGGTTAAGCTAGAAACTTAATTACAAATTTGGCTTAAACTATTATTTAGAAATAGTGGTAACCGCTACTCATAAATTCAGTTTAATGTTATAAAGGGTAACTATTAAGTTAATTATAATGTTTGGAATCACTTGCGTTGAGATCGGAAAGATAGTTGTTGAGATATGGAAACGGGAAATAGTTAGAGAAAACTTTGAAGGAGGGCCCCGGAGGGGGGCGGGGATGTTCAAGTGACCTTCAGCATATAACTAATTAGGAGGATCACTATACATCTTTAAAGATTGATTCATTTGGTTAAGCTAGGAACTTAATTTGAAATTTGGCTTAGGCTATTATTCGGAAATACTGGTAATTGCTTTTTAGAAATGCACCTTGAATGCTGATTTTTACGATAATTTAGTAAAAATGGAACTTAAGGGAGAAGTTCGGAACATTATTACTGAGATATTACTGAGAAACTGAGATTTTAAATAGCGGTATTCTGTATATAAAACAACAATTAAACGCTACGGGTTAAAATTGTTAAATGTAATTAGACACCCTACCCCTCGCCATTCCCGCAAATATATAACAAATAATCTGTTAAATAAAGTTTTCTGTAATAAAAGTCTCTATCATAATAATATATGTCGTGTTTAAAAAAAAACCTTAAACCCAGATAATTATAATGAAGAAAAACGTGCCTGTAAATGTCTTAAACAGGTGGCGTTTATGTAACTGGCCGTGAGTAGATGGCGCTGCATTAGTTTGGCTATATGCAGGTTCGTTATAAGTCCTTATCTATGCATCGTTACTCTGATTTATTTAATGTGATCTGAGAAGATATTCTACACAACCAACCAACCGATAAAAAAGCGTATTTTAATGAGAGTTCTTTGTGCATTTTAATTAATATTTCAGAAAGTAATTAAAATATTAAAAATCTGATGTAATTGTGCACCAGGAGAGGGTTTGTACTACCTAAATCTAAATTTCCAGCATTCTAAGTGGACTAGATTTTCCTAGCCATCGCCAACAGACACACACACAGAGCGAAACTTTCTTTTATTAGTATGCATAGATTATGTATGAAAGGCTTTAATAGAATGAAGAAAACTTTTATTAATAACTTTTTAAGTTTTGATTCGATTTTCATAATATTTTAAATGACTCGACAAAACTATGCAACAATTATATGTATTAAACTTCAAACCATTCAGTTGGTAGATTTTGCGCTAATATATGCGGACGGACGGACCACGCGAAGACTATACGAGCTACGTATTTATATAATTACGAACGCACCTAAAAAATCGATTTATCCGTTTTGTTTCGGGGAAATGCCAACATTCCACCAAATTCCTTGTATAAAAATTCTGTAACTGTAATTTTGCTGTGTTATGTGTTACATCATGTAGAAAACTGTTTAAAAAGTAAAGTTTAGGATCCATGGACAAATATAAATCACACAATATATTTATTTTGGCGTAAAAGAAATCTCATTTGATGAAGTACAACTTTAAAAAACAATTTGTACATGGAATTATACCTCTAAAAGCAATTAGCTATTCATAAACGATTTGGCAATTAGCTATTGGCAAACAATAAGAAGGGACACCCTATATATATTTCCCCATATTTTCGGGAATTTTCATAACTGTATATTTTTCAAACCTTCATAGACATTTTCGTAATATTTAAGTACGTAAGGATAAAATGATTTGCCAATAAGAATACATGAAATATGATAGAATTGTTAATAAATTAAAATGCAATAATATTGATAGCAATGTTACAACATATGTGGAAAAATGTATTATTATATTTTCAAATTATATCTATAGTTTTTTATATTGCATACAAAAAAGAATTTGTATTCAATGTATATTTTGTTTTCGAGGCAAAACATCTGTTTGTCAAATTCAGTTGGTATGCACGATAAAATCAATTTATGAAACCAGTTTTCATTCCAATTTTTTAATCGTACTTTTATTAAAAACTTTTACCTTTTACATAACAAAATCATTCAAAACAAGTAATTACTAAAATTGTGTATGTATATAATATCAAAATTCACAATTAAAGAAAACTGTTATATATATTTTTCTCAAATATTTATATTTTAATACACATTTCAGAGAAAAAGTAAATCATCATTAAAAATTGTAGACACATATTTATCTATTTTTTATTAAGGATACTTGAATAAAATTATGCAAAATACAATGCACAATTATACATATCTAGAATTGAATAATTAGAATTAAAATAGCTATTGTATTATTCACTTGAAATTAGATATATGGCTGTAATTTGAAAATTACATTAATTTTGATTAAAATATGTAAGTAAAATTCAAACATTTTGAGTATATGTTAATTTGATTATAGCGCCCAATGTATTACTAACTCATAATATTCATTTTTTCTTTCTTTCTGAAGAGTAATGGTATAGTTTTGATAAGGCTACTTCCGGAAAATGCGCAAGCGAAATTCAATTTTTATCAACATACTTCCATATAAATCGAATATTAATAGTATTTTTATATATAAATTATTACACTTCAGAAGACAACAATAAAATTATTCAGTGTATTTACGAAACGAAATAGTATTTATTTTTTGATTTGTTCAGCCAAATATGAACAAAAAAATATCTAAAACTACATACATAATAGTAAATACATTGAAAATTTTAAAGTTATGAAGTGCATTTTTATTCCCAGTATAAAGTTATTTTAAGCTTCATTTACGCACATCATTGAAGTTGCGTTAATATTAATTCATTTTGTTTCTGCTTAATTATTTACCTTTCATGAAAGTTCTCCTGTTTCAAAATTCGCAGACCTTAAAGTAAAAATAAATAAGCAAAAATATTTTTCTGTTCTTAATTGTGAAAGGAGTAATGAGATGAAGAAGATTAATAATATACATGCATGAGTAAGAAATTGTTAAATTGTTTTGATATTTTACTTTACGTAGCTTTTGGAAAGTTTGAAAGTTTATGCATCTAAAATAAAATAAAATTCTTAAATAGAGGAAATCTTATTTTCAAGTGCTTTTAGAATTTAGTCAAATTCATAATCATCGCGAAGACTTTGCACAGTTAGGGCATATTAATTACTGGTACTTACGTTTAATAATTTATTTCATAACTACTAAATTATAGAAATATTTGATATTTTTAGAAATGAGAGATAAGCATATATATATATATATATATATATATATATATATATATATATATATATATATATATATATATATATATATATATATAATTTATTTTTATAATCAAATGTGAAATTTTATGCAAACTATATGACTAATTAATTTTCACTGAATCAGTGCCTTTTATCGAAAGTAAAAATAGTAATATAATTTATTTATTAATAAAATAACTAAAAGTTAAAATAATATGATTCAGCAAAAATATATTTTTATTTTTATATCATAAACAAAACATGTTTAACTCTGTGAATTTCTTCGAACATATTTTACATCGAAAAAAGAATACAGAACATGGAGGTAAATTGAATAATAATGAAAATTATCTCACAAATACACTACTTATTTTGTTCATTGAAAATACTGAATTCCACGAATTCTCTGAAATTCGAAAGTAATTTACGCAACCAATTATGCACAATTTTTATTTCACGAAACTTTATTTTTATAATGTATTATTAGCTTTATTAACATTTTAAATTAACAATTTTAAATTAACATTTTTGACGGGAACATTTTGAGGGAGGGAGTAATGCATAATAATATTTTGTCGGAATTTTGTATTACGATGGAACATTTTTTTAAAACGCATTATTTTTCGTCACGTCACTTTTCAAAATCTGCTTATTAAACAATTTTTTATTTAGAATTTTAGATTTCTAAAACTTTCTAAATGGTTAACATTTCAAAAAAGAATATATATATATATATATATATATATATATGCATCGTATATACTGGTACGAGCAGGAAAGACCGAGCTAAGCTCATTCAAATTTAGCTTTGAGTTCATCTCGATTTATTATTGACTTAGCGCAAAGATCTTCCAGTGTCTGAAAACCGTTCAATACAAAATTCAATTAAATAGTTAGAGCCGTTTTTGATTAAATACATTTGACCCACAGTGACCCAAAAATGACTCACTAATCAAAATTTCTTGAACATGTGAGCTAGCCTAATGGTCTTCTCGTTCCCGAGAACCGTAGGATACTAAATTTAGTTCAAATCATCTGAGCCGTTTTTAAGATAAAAATATCTTGACCCATGACCAAAATGACACACTAATCGAATTTTTTCGAACATGTGACCTAGCCTAACAGTCTTCTCGTGCCTGAAAGCTATTTAATTTAGTCTAAATAGTTTGAGACGTTTTTTAGATCAAATTAGCTTGAATTTTCTCGGACATGTGACCTAGCCCGATAATTTTTTCGTGTCCAAAATTCGCAGAATATAGAATTTAATTAAAATCCTTATAGCCTTTTTAAAATAAAATTAACTTGACCCGCGTTGACCTCAAAACGACCCACTAATTGAAAGTTCTCGAACATGTGATCCAGTCAGATAGTCTTTTCGTGCCCGAAAATGGAAGGATACAAAATTTAGTCAAAATCGTATGAACTATTTTTTAGATGCAATTAGCTTGACTCTGACCCAAAATGACCTAAAATGACCCACTAATCTAATTTTCTCGAATATGTGACCTACTCCAATGGTCTTTGCACCAAAACGGTAAGATACAAAATTTTGCCAAAATCGTTAAAGCCGTTTCAAGATAAAATTTGCGTATACATATATATACACACGATTTGCTCGTATTAGAATACATGAAATAACGCGCACATTCGAAACATGAAAATTCGTCAAAATTTACAGGATTGCGTTATTCGCCAGATATAAAAATGAAATTTTAAAGTTTGAGAAAGTAATTGCATAATAACTGAGATTTCAATATGAATAAGCCAGAAAAGAAGGCGTCATTAATTAAAAGATGTAGAGTACATTTCTAGACGCTTTATGAATATTCAAGTAAACAGATAGGCTTCGCAGCATCATATGTCTTTGCTTCATATTTGCTCATTTTTAAGGTTTCGTTCATATCGCGAAACCCTATTACTCCCGTTTCGTTGTCTGTCTGTCAGAGAGCCGGTTCTCAGAAACTGTATAACATACAAGCATGAAATTTTGTGTACTTATAGCTGAATATTTACTATGAAGCTCAAAATCATAAAATTTGAAAAAATCGTATTATTTTAATGTAGAGAGATAAAAAAAAACAAAAATCTAACAGCCTTTTCCTATTAAATTTAAACATTTTTCATTATAGCAGTTGCCAACAATTAAAAATCAACAATAAAATTCTTTCTACAATAATTAATTTTTTATTAAAAGATTTCCACGTGCAAAATGAAAATGAAATAAAAAGTTTCACCAATTAAAAAAAAAAAGATTAATATAACGTCATATTGGTAATACAACGGAAATTTACAAAGGTTTCTCAATAATACAAGGAGTATGAGTATGTGTAAACACAGAAAGCAGCTTAATATGACGTCATTAGAGAATTAAAAAGAAAAATAATCTGACGCCATATTGGAAGTTTAACGGACATTTCCAAATGTTTGAAATGTTTAAAACATTTTCAAATGTTTGAAAATAATACAAAGATAGTACCAATATGGGTAATGGAGAAAGAAGTAGATATGGCGTGAGCAAATGATTATAACGTCATTTGAGTTTGAGGAACGTATTGAATCATGATAAAAAACCGATTATGGACATATTGGCATATTTTACATTTTTAAGGTCTCTATACAACATGTTTAATTTTGAAATTAATTTTTTTTAATATCGCATTTAGTCCACATGAGAGATATTATTATGTCAGAGTGTAATAGTGGACTTCGCCCACTATCGGGCCGGTTCAGATATTCGAAAAAACGAGACATATAGAAAAATGAAATTTAGTTGAATATATTAAAGAAAGGATAAAATGTTTGAAAGGAATATTAAATGAAACCCCTTGTGCGATCTTCGATCACACTTACCCGCTTGTGTAGTTTATTTCAATAATAAGAAGCGTTTGGAAATTTTCGTTATAATTATACTTCATTCACATATGTATTATACAAGCAGATAAATACTGCTGCGTAAATTCTAAATTGCTGTCTAAAGAATGCGTTGTGAAATTGTTAGTTGCTATTCTATCATTTCGAAATTTTATACGCTCTGGAAATTCACGATAACAACGTAAACAGGAAATTCTTTTCAAAAGAAACATACATGTAATCACATACACCGTGATGTACGAACTGCTCCCAATACACAGTAAGGAATCTCTACGAAAGAAGAAATACAAGGTTAAGAGGATTACATATTCCATCTCCTTATGCTTTCAATGTTGCATAAGACGCGAAAGTAATATGTCAAAACGAAAGATTCTTTATGTTCTCATATGCAGTTTTATTACCTCACGCTAATGTCGCAAAAAATATCGAAAGATAAATAAATGAAAAGAGTAATACGTTAAAGTATTTACATCATATTTTATGACATAATAATTGGCTAAAAGTAAATGTCGCCAAAAATTAATTACACAACCACCTACTTAGACGAGAAAGTTTTAGAAAAGAAATAAAATACACCAGCGAGAATTAAAAAAATATATACGGGGACTTCCTCTTGAAATAAAGTTTAATCATTCGCTAATAAAATATAAAAAAATATATATATTTGAAATTTTACCAAAAGAGGCTGGTTTAATTTCATAAGTAAGCATGTTCTTCGAAGAAAATTATAATGTTTCACGAAATACATAATGTTAAGACATAGTGCAATATGTTATAATTCTTATAAATGAACCTGTCGAACATCAACAGAAAATAGATTTGAAAATGCACGTTACAGTGAAAGCTTGATAAAATTAAAAAAATATATATAGAAAGTAGTTAGAAGAAAATATTAATTTTATTAAATTGTATATAAAAAGTATGAAATGAGATCCTATTTTAGGTTCAAATTAAATTTTAAGTTTTTTCCAAGGTATTTTCCTACACACCAAAAAATAGTTGTATTACTACTTTTCAACATTATTTGCCCATTTTAATTTTTAAATGAATTTGCCCAAAATATTATGATATATAGTTCATGGGAAAATACTGAGTGAATTAAATAAATACCAAAAGGAAAAAGACGCTGTCTCTGTATTTTAGAGTACAAAATGGAAGACGAACAGGAAAATTGACAATATTCAAATGGACAGAAGAATTAGAACGATTCTAGTAATCAAAACCAACTCTATCGACAGTAAAATCTGAAAGAAACATTATGCATATTTTTAAAATCAATCAAGTTCCATTAAAAGATATTTAGAAGGCTTCAAACTCCTTATCAAATTTAATTACTTAAAATTTTTAAAGTGAAAATATGTCGAGGAAAACTATTTATGCATAATATATATAAAATTTCTGTTGAAAATGGAAATATATCTTTTTTTTTCAGTTAATAAACTACTTACATTCTGGGTCCACCGTGACTGAGTAGTTAAGATGTCACACCACTAATCGCTTGTGAAAGTTGGTGGGTTTCGGGTTCGATTCTCCGCTGGCTCCGTTTAACACCGTTTGTGGAACTTCGGTTGTAATTCTGTGGTGTTTTAAATTTATTTGTGGCTATCTCATCCTTTTATATTGACGATGACTTATAAGTGGGCAGCTGATGTCTTGCATACAGGTCCGATGTATCTGTTAAATAAATCAAAACCAAATACTTACATTCATAACTTTTTTGATATTCCGGATATAAAATGATAAATTAAAAAATTAATTTAATGTAATAATCATTTGTTAGAGACAAAATTGATTTTTTTTAATGTCATGACATCATGTGAAGATACCAATTCTTGTTGCAAAATGTCTGCTATAAAAATGGGTGGTAAGTCTAATTATTTCGAGGCTTAAGGCAATATTCATCCATTAATAATTCATATATATTATATATATTAAGCGGAATTTCCAAATATTCTGATTTATCTGGACCTAATCACTATACATTTTTAAAATACTTTTACATATACTTTTACATGTGATGTCACTTTCACAGGGAAAGAATTGAAAGCTTCTTAAATTAAGGGCGAATCTCAGAAGCAGAAAACTCATTAACCCTGTATCTACCTAATTATAAATCTCACAAATTGTTCATACTCAATAATAATCTTCCTTGATGTCTGAAAGTATATTAGACAATTTATATTATAATAATATGGAATTTAGATAAGGTTTTTCATTAAAACTGATTTAATAATGCGGTAGTAATAGCTCTTTTTGTGAAATATTTACAAGAATAATTAGATTAATTAACAGGAAATGCTGTTAAGGAAATATTACATTTCTATATCGGAACAATGTAAATAAATGTATTGTGATCCTATCATTAAATAGAAAGGTTTTTATAGTTGCAAAATTTTCATATAACAATTTTTAAGAAGAGAATATCTACACTTATGTAAAAGGTTGAGAAAAATACCACTTTATAAAATATTTAGCTTTCACTGTTTTGCTGTGCTTTGTAAATGTGATCCAGAAAAGTATTTTGTATAAAAACAAAACCTTATTATCAGTATTAGACAGATTAAAGAAATTTTATATAAAGTTTTCTCTGATGGTACTTAAAAGTACCGTCAGTAGATAAAGGGTTAACGGAAGATACCTTATTTTTGCCACGGTCATCCATTTTTTTCCGTCCTGTGCATAGCATGAATTTTTACAACTGCATTTAAGTTCATCCCATTCATTTCCATTAGTTTCAAGTTCAACTTTTACAGTATACATATTACCTTTTACATTATTATAATTCTTGTATTTTGTTTATTAATTTAATTGCCTGCATTTGTGTTTATAAACTTTATCTAACTATATTAATATACAAACTGGATCATAATTTATGAGAATGATAAATGTTTATAATAATTGTTTCATTCATTCATGATCTTGACTGAGTTTAGATTTTACCAACCGTACTTGGTACCAGGCATATGATTGAAAAAAAGGGATATTCATCATCAACTAAACTCTCTTAAACTGTAAAAAGCTATATAAAATCAGAGAATAGAAGTTTCCTGACAGAAAAGACAAATGCGATTTTTTACAGTGTTCTGATTGTTTCTATATATACTATATGTGCATGAGAGGAGACAAAGTACTTAAATGATTTTACTGATGCACTGTATCCATTACAGACTTTTTGGTTTTGTCGGGTGATGAATGTAACAGAAATTCTCTTACAACTCTAATGTCTGTTAGTTTATAAATTCCACCACTTCAATTTTATAATTTATTAAAATATTTTTATATTTTTACTCTATGTACTTATTTGATTGGTTAAGATTCCCAAATGTTGAGGGCTTTCTTTCAACACTAAAATATTTCCTTTGAAAAAGGTAAAATAGAGAGAAATGAAAATTCTGTATTTATCCCATCTGCTGTCTCTTGCATTAAAAATATAAAAAAAAGAATCAAACCTGCATCTTCATTTCCACGTCTATATAAAATAGCAGCGCGTTTTAAAGACATTCAAAATTAAACAAAATGCTTGAAATACCTTTCACACATCATTGTATATATTTAATAACTGTCTTTAAAACTTTTGTAAGCGCTGACATTTCAAAAGTACGTGACCGCATTATAACATTAAATGTACATTGGGAACTGTAATTTAATCAAATATTTAAAGCATTTTCGACTATATGTTCACACTTCCAGGATTAAGTTGCCTTATGATATTAATTTAGTGATTCTTACTATTTTATATACAGGATTTTTTAATTTTATGGAATTCAGAATTTCAAGAATGATTGCAGTGGTAAACTTTTGTTCGGATTTTCGTTTAATGTGTTTAAGTAATAATTTAGAAAATATGTGAATTAATGATTCTTACTATTTTATATACAGGATTTTTTCATTTTATGGAATTCAGAGTTTCAAGAATGATTTCAGTGGTAAACTTTTGTTCGGATTTTCGTTTAATGTGTTTAAGTAATAATTTAGAAAATATGTAATGATTCCAAAAGTGCTAACATTATCTCATCTGTGTAAGACAGTTTGTGGTTAATTTTGTTAATATGATCTCGTTTATATCTGAAACTATACTTTTCGAAAATTCTATATTTGACATTAGTAAAAATTGAAATCTGATTTTAAATGCTTGACGTTTTTATAATAATATATGACTAAGATGAAGATAGTTATATAAATAGTTTATTGTCTTGCTGTAAATAATTTAATTTTATCTAAATTACCTAATTTCAGTCTTTCACATAAAATTTTACATTTACTATATTCTGCACAGTATTTTCCCAGAATCTATGTTTCTAAATGTAAGTACTACATTTAAAAATCTTGAACTAATTATACTATTATTTTTACAATTTATTAATAATAAAATATGAGATTTTGTTCAAACTAAAAATTCTTCAATTTTTAACTAATTAAGTTGCACTATAAATAAATTAAGTTAATGTCATTTTAACTTATACATTTTTCTGAAATGCATTTTTGCCTTAAATTTCGCTTCTTCAAACACTCTGTTCTGAGATTAATAATGTAGTCTAAATTAGACAATTAAATGTCTTTACGCACTTCCAAACTTTCGAAGACTTCGGCATTTCAAACGCTCGTGTTCCCTTCTTAAAGTTAATTTACTCTTTACAGCTGTATAACAAACACATACTTAAATATTTACGATTCTATATAGACACTTCCGGAAGAAGGTTTCTTTATGAAATCAATTATTTTGAGTCATGACATTTATTTACAGTTCATTACAATTTTACGGAATTTAGAAGCTCAAGAATAATTGCAGACCTCACGCTTGGATTTTCGTTTGATGAGTAAAACCTTGTTTTTCCTCTTAATTTAGCTGAGTAGTAATGAGTTCAAAAGATCTAACATAACCACGTTTCAGGAAGAATGCGTGAGGATAATTATCTTAAGTCGTATAATGAAAAGTATGAAAGCAGTTTGTTTCAAATAGTCTGTTTTAATCTGTAAATATTCTTTTTTAATATACTTTTCACATTTTTAAAGTAAAGACTGTAATACATGCTGTTCTGTTGCTTTTTGAAAATATCGTTTAGGAATTATTGTTGGAAGTAGATTAATAACTAATCCTTAAATTCTCAATTTTCCCTCCATTTCAATCATGGCTATTAGACACAACCTTTAAAAAACAGCAATCCTCATGTTGAAATTAATTTTCTGCTAGGAAATATTTGAGTAACATATTCTATAAATTATTTGAAAAATATATAACACACTCAATATATCAAAATATCAACTTCGAGAAAGAAAAGGAAGTAAAATCATTTCTAAATATTTAAACAAATTTACTGCACGAATACATAACATTCTAACTGAAAATAATTTAATTTATAAATTCATAAATCTGAAGAATTGTTACGTCTTAATAACTGAAATCATACATTGTGTTTATAGTATATATAGTATTAAGTAATTTTACATTGTAAAATTATATCCTCCTTTATGCTTCATGAAGATTAAAAGTTGAAATTTTCAAATCAGTCCCTAAACGATAGTTTATATTTCTTGATCAATTAATGTTTATCTTCATTTTTAGGTGCGTTCGTAATTATATAAATACGTAGCACCTATAGTCGTCGCTTGGTCCGTCCGTCTGTCCGTCCGTCTGTCTGTCTGTCTGTCCGCGTATAACAACGCAAAAACTACCCAACCAAATGGTTTGCAATTTAAAATACATTATCTTTGCAGAATTTTGTCGAGAAATTTCAAATGTTATTAAAATCGAATCAAAACTTTAGGAGATATTAATAAAAATATTTATTAAGAAATTTGAATTTTTTTTTTTAAATCGGTGCTTTTTTGTTATAGGAGCTTCCGAAGTTTAATCGGCAAGCGACCGATATACTTATTTTAATACAGAAATTAATCTGAAGACGATATAATTCATTTCACAGAATTGAAAGTCATCAAGATCTGAATATTTATATAACTAGCTGATACATATATATCTGAATATTTATATAACTAGTTAAGATATTTGTATGAACAGGTCATAAAATATATACTTAACTAGCTGTTTAAACCCGTTCTACGCACGGGATATCATGAATTTAATTCTAAAACGTGCGTACGAACGCACCTCGTTTGTAACGATTGACGTACAATTTCCAACTTGTTTTAATTATATAAGTAATAGTCTGTGTATTTATGTGACATTGTCATTAATTATACCCGGAGCTGGCTGTCCTTTAATCTGTGACATTTTACTTGATATTTGCATTTGTATTTATACTTTACTTGATAAGCACATTTGTCATAGTTAAAAATTTAACTCGTAGTTATGAATTGTATAATGCAGTCATTGTTTGAAGAAGCAAATCGTGACTCAATTAGAAAGATTATTATCCACTTTAAGTTTTCCTCACATGATAAAAAGCAAATATCATTTCAGATTTAAAGCATTTATTAGAGTATTCTCATCTACAAGCTTTTCGGAAAATATATTTCACTTCAACATATTTAATTATTGTAAATACGCTCACTATATGTTTATAATATCTATAATTATCCATAAAAAACATAATAAAATTTATTTTAAAAATATGCGTAAAAAACACTGTTACAAATTCATTACTACTGAATGTTATTATTTTTTTAATTGTCATATATGATTTCTTCACTATTTATATTATATACTATTAAATCGATCAATATACGCAATATTAAAAAAAAAGATCGCAGTGCTTAAAAGAGACAAGCTCCCACCTGGTTTTGCGACATGTAGGATATATTTGGTATTTTATTAAAAACATATGAGGGCATATCAATAAGTAAAGCACATACTCTAAAAAAAGGAAAAAACAGATAATGACAATTTGCAACAAAATTACAGTATTACCCATTTACTAGCGTTCCACATAACTTCCATGCATGTTGAGACATTTGTCCCAACGATGAATCAGTTTGGGAATCCAGGTCTCATAGAACACCGTTGGCTACGAGAAGAGCCACCTTTCCATGATCCGTTTGAGTTCGTCGTCAGAATAAAACATTTTATTGCCGATGAAATTCTTCATGGGTCCAAACAGATGGAAATTGGAGCGTGCCAGGTCTGAACGTTATGGTGTGTGCCCCAGAATTTTCCAACTGTATCCCTGAAATTTTTCACTAACTGGGCGGACACATGTGGACAAGCGTTGTTTTACAATTTCCATCTGTTTGGACCAATGAAGAAATTCGTCGGCGCTGAAACCCTCACACCCAGAAAAGAGAAATGATTTAAAATACAAAACATGTTTTGTTGAGTATATTTTGGTTGTTTTAAGCAAAATTTTTAGTTGTAGTAAAAAATTGGTTTTGCTGCTTGGACAAAAAAATATTGTTAACACCCTTTCAAAAAAAAAAAAAAAAATCATCAGTTTTACTTGAATTAACAAAATGTTTTTTTTTTTTAAATTTTACAATTATTTTGTAATTTAAATTTGTAATTCCAGCAAAATTTTATTGTTTTTGCAAAATTTAATTGTTGTGTAGTAGCCATAACTCTCTCACATAACTTGATTTATTTGACTTATATAGCGATATAATAGAAGCATTAACATAATTTTTGGATAAATAAAACTTTTTTTTCATTGGGACGGACCAAGGTAGTTTTAAAAAAAAACCCTGTTCCATTGTTTACTTTCTTCTATCTTTAGAAGAAGAAAGTATTGGATTCATGAAAATTTTCGACTTCCAGTTTCCGACGGATTTTAGAAGGTCCTGAACACGATTTGACTGTTTTTAGAAAATTACTGTCTATGACTCTGTCTGTATGTATGTAGCAAAAATTTTGGGGGTGCTCTATCTCAAGAACTAATTCACGAAATTTAATAAAACTTTATCATCAGTTTCTTCCTGATATAAATTGTGGCTGATTAGTTTTTGGTGTAAATCGCGCGACAGGTGGTGCTACTGTTTCATTTTTCGCGATATCTGCAATAGCTCTATCTTATTTTCAGCAGTGAATTACGCCTGCAATATTTGAATAATAATCAGTGAATTTTTATCCTGCTTTTCACAGGCGTAATTCACTGCTGAAAATGAATTAAAAATTAACTATGTGTTGCCGTATGCTGGGCTTTCTATTGTCGTCTCATGTTTGTCACAGGAATTTGCTTGCTCCTGATGACATTTCCATCTTGTGCAGCGGTTGCAGCCGGTCCGACATATATAAGAGTGAGAAATGTCGAGTTAGGATATCGTTCCTTGTAGCTCAATGATAGAGCCTCAGAGCGCTGTTCTGAGGACCTGGGTTCGAGTCCTGTCTTGGGGCATTTTTATTCTGTTGGTTTATGCTTGAAAAAAAAAAACAGGATAAAAATTCGGTTGTAATTCAGGAATTACAGGCGTAATTCATTGCTGAAAAAGAATTAAAAAATAGTTAAAATTACATATTCGATTGGTTAATTTAACAATAAGTTTTTGTAGTATAATCAAAATAAGTTTGTAATATAACATATTTTATTATTGAAACAAACAAAATATATTTTGTTTAAAAAGAAAATAGATTGTTAATATAACACATTATCTATGTAACAAAAAGAACTTTGTTAATTCAAGTAAAACGGTTCAATTTTTACTTGAATTAACAAAACTTTTTTAGCTGACGATTTATATATATATATATATTTGGAATCCACAATACTTTTTTTTATTATTCAAACAAAATTTTCATTGAGTCGTATTTAAACGAAAAGTTTTGTTAGGTCAACCAAATTTTTGTTGATTCAACAAAACTTTTTTATGGGTGCAGGACGAACTCAAACGGACTATGCTTAGCTGGCTCCTCACGCAACCGACGGAGTTATATAAGACCGGGATTTTCAAACTGATCCATCGTTGGGAGAGATGCCTCAACATGCATGGGTGTTATGTGAAATAGTAGTAAAACGGATAATACTTTTATTTCTCTTTCATATTGTCATTAGTTGCTTTTTTCTTTTTCTTTTTTTTTTACTTTATGAGCATTATTTATTAATATGCCCTCGTATATATATATATATATATATATATATATATATATATATATATATTATGAAGCAGAAAATGCTTGAATATTGTGCTTTTAATTCTAAATTAACATTTTTTTACACATCTTTCACATCTTCAGAAAGACAATCAGTATCTGTAACCTAAGCAATGAATATATAATTGACACATTTATGTCATTTTAACCCTATTCACAGTAGCTAAAACACAAATGAGACATATGTGTCAATACGTTTTACACATATTATTTTTTACATATTATATACGTTGTTTGTTTGTTCATCTTAAAATAATCATTTAATTACTATAATTTTTTGATATAATTGATAAAGAAATGCAGAGCTTAAAAATGAAATTTGTGAACTTATTATTGTTATACTTTATACTAGTAATGTTAATTTAGTAAGAACTTAAAAGATTAAAAATAAATTTGTATAAGTATATTGCATACAAAGTACTGTAAATTGTATTTAAATATTGAATACAGTATAGTTATATAATGAACATTTAAACATTCATAGTTAAAATTTTATCTTTGACCATGTAAAAAACAAGACATTAATAATAAATGACCAAAACAACATTAATTTTGCGAAAGCAATGTTCATTACACTGCATTAAAAAAATATTTAGCTATTCAGTTTGTCTGTAACTCAATTTTACTTTCAACTTCCATGTAGGCCGAAATATTTTCTTTTTGATTATGAATCGAGATAATTTTTCGCTTAAGATTTCTTCATATTGTCAATTTCTAATGTACTTTTACTTCTAGATATTTTATTATGTATAGTTTGTTTCAATGTATTAGATATAATTAATCAGTATGAAGAATATCGTCAGCGAGAACCGTGATGAAGAATATCGTAGCAGCAGCCTATCATACTTTACAATCGACTTAAAAGATAATGTTGCGCAAAAGTTCCTAAATTCAGATGCTTCATTTTTAATACCTTACATAACTTTCCAAAAACACTTTGAAAACGATGAACATATCGAAGATTTAGTTGTTAATTCATTGCTAAAGTCATGGACAGTCGGTCTATAAGTACAAAAATGGCAATAAACGAAACATAAAGTCTTATTATTATAAATGATTGAATAACAGCAAGAAAATGTTTTAAAAATTAGAATTAGATACAGTGTTGTGTTAAATAAAGTTTTGTTTACATATCTCCAGTTTTTACTGAGTTACACTTAAATGCTTTGGCTTTTCTGTATGCTCCACGTACTTTTCCGATATGTAAAGGTGTGTTTTTACTAATGTTACTAACTGGAAACACATAAGTGGTATTCTTTTTTATACCATCATATTTTCTTTGTATAAATTGGATATCCTTTTTAAATTTAGATAAAATTCAGTGAACTTCAGAAGTCAGTAATAAAAATATCTTTTAAAAATACTATAATGCATTTAAAAAAGACTTGAAACAATTATATTCCATTTCGTCCTATTAAATAATAACATACAAATATTTAAAATGGAAATATTTACCATCATATATAATGTTAAATTTATATAGGTTATTGCATGTATAAAGAATTTTTATGCTACATTTAAGCATATTATTGTCGTGAAATTAGTCATTCATTTTGCTTCTGCATAATTATTCACAGCTCATTAATATTTTCCTGTTTCCAGGATTTCTAGCATTAGTGAAAAGAGATAAAAGCGCAAATGTTTTCAATGAATATGTAAAAGCTTTATTTTCTGTTCTGAATTTAGACAAGAAGTAATGAGATGAGAAATCGTAACATTGTCTTGTATGAGAAAGAATGTTTTCAGATAAATTACTTATCTTAAATTTACGCATGTTTAAAAATATATCAGGTATTATAATCTGAGCAAATCTTGTTTGTGTGTGTATGCAAATTTTATGTAAAAAATGGCTCTTTTTTCAAATTTTTATTAAATTTTTTATTTTACAGTTTTGGGGTGCGAGAAGACCATTGGGCTAAGTCACAAGTTCGAGAAAGTGCGATTTGTGGGTCATTTTGGAGTCACTACGGGTCAATGCTATTCAATTGGAATGAAGGTTGAAACAGTTATTAAGTTGTTGAACAGTTACCATAAACGAAGTCGCAAAGTCGGCAACATTCCTCAAATTTGGCGATAATTGGCGAAATGTTTGCGACATTAGCGAGATTTGGGGGGAAATTAGACTTTCAAGATCACAAATGTCAAAATAATTGCTTGACGTCTAATAAAATAATGTCTCACATTTCGCCAAATTTTGGCAACATTTAGCGAAAAAATTGCCTTTCAGAATCTGAAGACATTGTCTAGAAATTCCCAATATGTGATACATAATTCAACCAATCTGAGTCCACAGAAAGTTCTAGAACACATAGTTCAACTAATCAGGGTACATAGAAATTTCTTCCAATTATAAGTTTGGGTTGCGTGGTTCAGATCCCACAATAACAATGGATTCAATCAAGGGCCAGCTGGGTTGCACTGTGCAGCAACGTTATTTCCCGTGCGTCTGGTGTTCGCCATCACCATTCACAAGGCTCAGGGGCAAGCATTCGACTTCATTGATTTAATAGTCGCTGTCTGTATGCACGGAATCCTGTGCGTTACTGTCTCACGTGTTAAAATGCGTTTAGGCATATTTTTGATGAATTATTATATCATGAAATACTTTTACATGGAGTTTAACGACAGTTTGCACATTAAATTTTACTCTTTTGTCAACATGCTGTTCTATACTGTAACTACAACATTAATAATATATTTATTTCGTTCCAATATCAAAATTATTCACAGTTTCAAATTCACAAAAGTGAGCATTTTTACCAAATTTATTATGAGGGGGGTGAAAAAGTACGAAACATCGTAACGACCAAACCGGTTGAAATTTGAATATGCCACTTTTAGATAACGTAGTGAGACATCTAGGGAGACAAATGGAGTGTCTGGCGTGGTTGTGTTCATACGAGGGCACCCGCGCATGAAGCAGGAGAGAAGCTGCAGCTGTGTGTCCCATCCAATTGATTCGGCAGTGCGTGTGAGGATATCATGGTGTTCCCATTGAGAAGCAGCGAAGTGTTATTTCTTCTTTTTCCTTTCAGCCGAAATTCATCACCGGATGGTAGCCGTAAACGAGCGAGGCTATGTGGCCGAAAAGTCAGTGAGAAAGGAGAGTACCCGTTTTCGTGAAGGCCGGGAGTGTTTGAGTGATGACCCGAGACCAGGCCAGGGAAAAACTCTAATCACGGCCGAACTCATCGACAAGGTGAACAACTAAATAGAAGTGTTACAGGCACTGGCGTTCAATTGCATGGGACACACAACTGCCTGATTTTCTCCTGCTTCATGCGCGGTCGCCTGCACATGCGCACAACCACGCCGGACACTCCATTCACGTACCTAGATGTCGCACTACGTTATCCCAAAGCGGCATATTCAATATTTAACAGGTTTGTTTTTTACGACGTTTCGCACCTTTTCATTTGAACGCTCCTTGTAGTATATCTATTTAAACTGGAGATATATAAATATAATATTTAAGCAAATTTTATATTTTCATGAGATATATCATTAGTAATTCTATAGTTGTGTAATACAGTCTTATATTAGAGATATCCTAGTATTAGAAAATATGCATTGGCTCATATTGTAAATTTAGTTCGATAAGAGAAAAAATCGTTTTTTATACTAAATAGATGAACAATAAGTCTTAAATTTTTAAATTCTCTTCATAATTTTTGTTATTAAAAATACACGGTTACAATTGGATTAATTCCATCTCTTTGCGCTTTTCATTTGTGATTCATCCGCTAACATGGAATAACCATAATTTATCTTATTCAAATTTTTTGGCTTCACATTTTGTTTCATTTCACTTTTTTATGTGATTAAATTCCTAAAAAGGAAAACTAAACAATCAACCCTCATATGTCATACATTTAATTTTTTAGATTATCTTGAATTAAAAGTATTGGCTTGGCAATATATTTTACTCGGGACAATCATAAATGTTTGTGTCTTTTCATACACTCGGCTCTGAAATATATACGCAAATATACTTTAAAATGCTAAATATGCCGATTTTTCATCTTTTTGTGTGTATGTTATCAATGACAGACAAAATCTTGCACCTTTTTAGTTTATTACTGCTCATGCAAAGATTATATTTTACAAGGTTTGTACAACAATCTACAGTAGTTTGGAATAAAATAATAGACTTGATAGATTCACAATTTTTTATTTTATTTTATAATTTTTGGATATGTTATATATAACAAATATCAGTTTCATCTTTCATTTTTCCCATTTGTGTGTGATGAATAAGGTCGTATTTATTATGGCCATTATTATGGCCATATACACATAGATATGGCTATAAAACATAAATAACCATATTTAAGGTGGTGTAGATCTAGTAAAAACTAAGCATTAAATGACAAAAATGAAAAGAAAAACTTATCGCGTACATATCTTTCTGAAAAAAAAATACAGATTGAAACAGAAGCAAAATTATGTTCGATTTTAAAGCATCATACACAAATTATACCTTTTTGTGAAAGAATATCAAACAAAATAAAAAGTATTATTTCATTAACCAAGTTCCTATTTATTTAGCAGCAGATATTTTACTTTTACTTTTTCTAATCTTAAATGTGACATGATCTTCGGATATTTAAAAACTTTATTAAAATATTTTAGGCTTTATTTCTAATTGTCTGTAAATTTTTGTTGTTATTTTCTTTCACTTGCATTTTATGTTACTTTATTTTAGAAAAAAACTTCTATAAATATAAATTAAATTAAAATTCATACATAGCCTGACAAAAAACAGGTACCACAAGAATAAAGAAATAAAAAATATATTATCTTTAAAAAAAAAATCACTTGTGAGTATCCCTTTGAAAACATATATACCCATTGAAAGAAAATCAAAGTTTAAAATCTTGCAAATAGTTTATCTAGTTTTGAAAGGTTTCAGCCACGCATTGTAGTTCTAGTGTCTAAAACTTTAAACAATAGAAGACGCTATTGTGTTTGTTTCACCCAATGTTTATTTTAATTTATTTTTTTATTTTGTCAGTAAGAGAAATTTCGTTTTTTTTTTCCTTTTGTTATACCAGATTTTTCTCTTGCTATTTTCTCAAGTTCATAGTACTTTATTTTGTATTGAAGAAATTTCTCTTTTATTTAATAAGAAAACTTGAAACTCTTAATTGTTTTTTAACTGTAGAAGATTTTTCATGAAAGAAAAGCAGAACTTGAAATCTTGTAGTTACTCATTTTAGTTTTATTTTCAAGGTCATCAACAATTGAAAAGGATTTTTTTCACACTCGGCCAATATGTATAGTTGTAAAAATTTGATATTTTTTTGTTGTTTTCCCAACATTGAACCTTTTCCCCTTTTCTATTATGTTCAATATTTCTTAAAATATATTTAAACGGACTTTTTCCGCCTTTATATAATAGTTTTCCTGCTATTTTCTTTCACTTGCATTTAAAAACATAATATAGAATGAAACAAAAACAAAGCTTGGAACGGATCCAAAATTTTCTATGGTTTATATATGTTCAACTGCTCGTTCTAGTTTTATTATTCGGATTTTTTTTTCACTCACTGCTTATTTTTAGAATAAAATATTTTTTGTTTCATTTTTTACAACTTTTAATTACATTTTTGTTTCGTATTATTTTAAGTCTTTCTCATTTTTTAAAATTTTTAATTTACTATCTTTTCTTCTTGTTTTTTCTTTCATTTAAGAGAAAAATTTAATTTCTTTATTGCCTTTTTTTTAAACGCAAAATATTTCTTATAAAAGATTTTTAAAAATAACGTTTAAGAAAGAGCTCTTTAAGTATTAATTTGTATTGATATACACATATTATTCTTCTAATTTCATATTTTTGAGAATTTCCAAGACCAATTTATGAATATATATTTTATTAATTTAGTATATTTTCTTTTTTATATAGTTCACTGCTGATATCAATAAAACACGCATTCAACTGATAATAGTTTGAGAAACTTGATAGCACATGTGTCAAAGGAATTGTCATAGTAGAACAAATTAAAAGTGAAACTGAAAGATAAAAACACGGACAACAACTGACGCATATGATTAAATTTCAGACGTAGTCAGTGCAACTTAGTCAGAATATCAGTGGCTTATCACTTATGAATTGTCATACAAATGAAATGAAATGAAATTACCCTCTCGTGGAGATCCATCCGTTAAGCATTGGAATTATGTTGAACCTGGGAGTGACACACCCGATTCGTAAAAAAGTATTATTTTAAGCTTTTATGCAATAGTTTGGGGGGAAATTTTTTTATCGCCATAATTGCAGATTCCTTTTGCAGGAAATTTAAAGAAATAAAGTCAAAAATTACTACAAAATATACATAAATTACATTTTATAATAAGTTTAAATAAGGAAATGCAAAATATAAACAAATGTGAACAAAATCGTACTTTATAAATACAACTTATTCACAGAAAAATGACATACAATTTTCTGTAAATCAGGAAAAAGGTTTTTGACTAGCTTTTTGGCATTCTGTACTCATCGAGTTCCAAAGTATTACAACCCCAATCGGATCTTGTGCCATTAAACCTTACACTATCAACCAACAAACCAACCAAAGTATTACAATTTTCACAAATGAAATGAGACGTTCCCATGCCCTTCCTTCCGGCTGGAAAACCAGACTCCAGAAAAAGTACTCTAATAGCACAATAGATAAAACGTTATGTCAAATTCAGATACTTAAAAGTATGAAGTAAAATAATATGTCAGTAACTTATACAATGCCTGTAAATATGCTCCGTGTGCGTCACACAAAAGTTCCGTTACGGCGAAATATAGAGAGATACGCGTAGAAAATTCGTTAACTCTATAAATTTAATAGTTAAATTGCCACTAAGAGTAATTTTTAAAATGATCAAAAAACGACATGCGTATTGGTATTAGTTGTCAAAAAAACTGCAAAAAAAATTGCACTGTTAAAATCTGCAAATTGTCCAGTCATTCGAAAATTTTATTACAAAGTGTTATATAATCGTAATTTAACTTTAATCTGAACCTAATATGGTCAATAAAGTGCTCAGATACGCTTAAAAATATTGTCAAGTAACTGTTATTTTTTAAAACAGTCGAATGACTGGATACATGTATCAGACTTTTAACCCTTTCCGTTGCATACAAGTTCTGTTCGTAAAATGAGAAATTACTGACTGACACCGGAATTTACAAACGACTTTTTTTAGAAAACAAGACCTCCCTTTTTAAGCTTTTATTGTAGAAGCAAAATTTTATTAAAATATTCTTGGTGCCGAAAGCAAGTTTGGAATTAAAATTAGGTGTGCCCGGAGTGGGGCCACTGTGCCGGAAAGGGTTAACAGTGCAGGGTCATTCCATGGTAACTTACGTTACATTTAGAATAATTTTCTTTAGTAATTTTCATAATATAACACTAAAAAATATTCGAAATGTAATGTTGATATGATTTGTTAATTAAACCTATACAAAGCGAAATTTGGATGAAAATTACCTACCTTTAGTGCTATTTTTTGAACACTGGTCATTATATTTATTATAATAACTTACGTTTTTTTTTGTCAGAAACGTAAGTTACAATAGTAAATATAATTTTTAGCGTTCAATAAATAGTACTAAATTTAAGTAATTTTTATCCAAATTTAACTTTGTTAGGTTTAATTAACAAATCATATGAACATTACATTTCGAATATTTTTTAGTGTTATATTACTAAAATTACTGAAGTCAATAATTCTAAATGTAACGTAAGTTACCATGGAATGACCCTGCATCAAACTACCCGCTGATTTGATCGTTTATATAGAAAACGGCTACATTACCATGATTTAACGATATTTGGAAGATAATTTGGTCAATAACACGATCAGTTGCGCTTTAAACTATTTTCAAGTCATCGTTATTATTAAAAATGGTCGAATGACTAGAAGTTTTCTACATATTTTAAAAGTGCATCACTTTATTATTGATAAATATAAAAATGCTATATTATAAATAAGGATTCGGAAGAATGTATAATATTACGTATGCAAAACTATATATTATAATTGTATATAATCTATTTTAAAATATAAACTAATTTTTATAGGCTCTGTAATTTCATTTTTCTATTTGATACAATATAGAATAATATTATTTGATTTTATATTTGAAAAGAATTATTTGTTATATTTTTTTTTACTTGTGCATATAACCACACAATTTGAAAATACATCTTTGATTGATTAAATTTATGAAATTTTCAGTTCTTTAAATACACAGCTGTTTGAAAGTATTTTGATAGTTCTTTCACACCGTCCGAGATATTTTCTAACTTTTTAGGTTTCTTTATTATTGTATTTTCATCTATATAGTATAGAAATTCAAATACCGGTGTTTTTTGTATTTTATAATTTTGATATCATTCATGAACAGAATTCGAAGGCGAACTTTCGTTTCTTTTTCTTTTTATACTTTCTACTGTGAAATACAAATACAAGAATAAATTTCCCTCTTGGAATTTTGGGTATTTCTAAATAAAATTTCGGGACATGGCAATCAGGATTTTTCTCAATATTACTATTAATTGAAAATAAATTAATCTTATGTAAAATTATATTTTGATACATTCTACGGTCTGTATGAATTATATATATTATAAAAACTTTAGAATATGGTATTTGTTTCATTTATTTAGGTGCAGGTACAGTGGTTCTGTTATTAAAATATGTATTTTTTTTCTTTCTCTTAACCCTGTAAAAACCACTCTTGAAATTTATGTTTACTCATATAAGATGCAATGTGCGACAAAGTTGATACAGTTAGGTACGTAACATCACATTTCATTTTAAAACCAGTGTCTTTATCACGTAGATCATCTTGAAGTCTGGACTTAACACATTTGACGTGAATTTTTATACGTTGAATTATTGAGACATACTTTTCTAAAAGAAGTTGAAAATCCGTGTAAGAATTCTCAGATTTATTTCAACTACTATATACGAAAGATTAATCAACGAGGCTTTCAAACGTTTGCGCAATTAAAAATAGATATTTTTTCGCCGACACAGTTTTTGCAATAATTAATCACATTCATCAAAAGATAAAATATCACCCGGGACAAACATTTACTTGCAACTTTGATTATAGTGACGACAATCCTGACTCATTAAAACAAGTTTTACACAGTATTTGAACATCCATCCGAAGAACTTATATATAAAAAAAGTTTATATTTCTCAATAGAAATATTATTTCCCTGAAGTGTTGTAGAAAACGCCAAGTGATAATTTGATATGTGCAAAGTTTATGATAAACTAAAAGTGTCGAAAGTTTATAAAATTTATCTACTGTTACAACACACTCCCACAAACACTATCATGCATTCCAAATTGTGGTCTTAGTTTCTCATAAACAGCCAAATCCTTAATAATGCACATAAATTTGCTTTGATTGCTTTCGTGTTTGAAATTATTAAATTTTTAATCTTTATAAATTTTCCTATCTTTCCACGAAGAAAGTATTGGATTCATGGACATTTTCGAATTCCGGTTTTCGACGGTTTTATATATTTTAGAAGATCCTAAATACTATTTGAGTGTTTTTAGAAACTATATCTATGTTAGTCTGTCTGTCTGTGTGTTTGCATGTATGTATATCACAAAAATTTTGTGAGCGGTCTAGATCAAGAACTAATTCTCAAAATTTAATAATTTTTTAGATTTAGTTAAACCTTCATATAAATTGGTGATTATAAGTTTTTGGTCTAAATCGCCTAACAGGTGGCGCTCTATGTTATATTTTTCTCGATTCCTGCAATAGCTCTATCTCAAGAACTAGTGCTATTAAGATATTAATCAAACTTCAGATTCATTTAGACGTTGATATAAGTTGTTGCTTATTAGGTTTTGGTTTATACCGCCCAAAAGGTGGCACTGCTATGCTGCATTATTCATGATTTTCAATATAATTATATTTCAAGAACTAATGCACAGATTTTCAACAAACTTCAGATAAATTTAGACGTTGACGTAAGTTGTTTACTATTACGTTTTGCTGTAAATCCCCCAACAGGTGGCGCTGTTATGCTATATTTTTTTTAGGATTTACACGATTTTATCGTTAGTCATATCTCAAGAACTAATGCACGGCATTTAATAAAACTTTAGATTCAGTTAAACCTTCATATAAATTGTTTATGATTCGTTTTAGGTGTAAATCGCACAATAGGTGGCGTTATTATGCTGCATTTTTTCACGATTTCTGCAATAGCTCTATCTACAGAAGTAAAGCACCGAATTTCATCAAACTGCATACTAATTCTCCGAATTTCATCAAATTGCATACTAATGCACTGAATTTCATAAAACTGCATATTTTGTTAGACCTTGATATAATTTGGGGCTGATTAGGTTTTTGTGTAAATTGTATAACAGGTGGCGCTGCTGTGCTGAATTTTTAGATTATGAAAAGCATAGTTAAAAATATATATACTCTTTTTGAAATATTAACATGTATAAGATACAGACGAAAATTTTGGGATTCGCACATCCGACTAGTTTTTGTTTTGTTTTTCTGTAGACTTTCTTGGTGCAATGTAGTATACTAATAGATTTCTTCAATGATAATTACACTCTTTTTTAAGAATTCGTTGACATAAAGTTATGTCCAGATTTTCGTGCTTTCAAATCAATTGAGTTCTATTTATTTTCCGAATCACGTAATTGTATTTCCTGTTTCAGAATCTACGATACATATGTAAGGAATAATATTTTTTTTTCTTTCCTGGTGCTATACAGTCTCTATGCGGTATTGCAGAATTTCATGTGTGAAAACAAAACTGGAGCAGCAGGAAATATTAAATTGTATACCATATACAATACATATTACGTCCAATAGGACATAAGATATATGCTAAACAAACTTTTCATTATATACGCTTAGTTAACATATTCAAATATGATAATTTTAATTTATGTAAAATTGTTTATTTTTTTTCTCAATAAATTTATACATACTTTAAGAAAATGCATTTTTCAGAAGTAGCTAATTCATATTTATATTCAAATTTCATCCAAACTATTACATTTTAATTTAGAACAGATAATAAAAACATATACCTTCCTTGAAAAATATTTGCTTGTCATAAACAAAAATTCACTTTTTATTTGACATCTATTTGGAATAATTTTCAGAAACATATAATTAAACAAACCTGAAAATTCTTACATTGAATTTTTGAATATTGATATTATACTGAATTGAATTTTTCGAAATTCAAATTTAATTAACGTTATTATTAATGCATTATTTATGTATTGTTAAACATAATTTAAGGACTATTTTCATAATGTTAAACTTCAAAATAAAAATTTTGAAAGAACACAATACAGAAAGAATTGTAAATCAAATAATTGTAAAATTATCTGCATTATATTTACGCTGAATCCAGTGTTAAATCAGTATTTGTATTAGCATCTAGGAATGTTGTTTTATAATGCATTTTCCTTTACAAAGGAATAAAAAAAACATAATAGGTAAAAAAGTAAAATTTTTATAATTATTTTAATTCGTAGTATTGAGATTACAAACTCTTTTCAACTAATTTTAAAACTATTTTGTGTTACAAAATAATCGCACGATATGGAAAATTATTCCTTTATTTACATTTATTAGAAACAAAAGGTAGGAACAGATATTTATTCCAACGGAAATAAAATATTGGAACTTTTTCCTTGATCGATAGAATCTAGAGCTACACTCATTGAATTAGTGTCTTATACGTGATGAATGGATAGTGATTTTTTTTCTAACAGTCGATATTTTATCTTTTTAGTTTTATCCTTACGTTTAATAAATACTTCAAATAAAAAAAGAATGTACAGCACATTTGAAAAAACAATAATAGACGGGCAAATAAAGAATCAAAAGAAATTTTGTGATTATTTATACGAATTTCGCAAATCATTCATTTTTGTTTAACGATAACATTTTTATCTTTATTAATTTTCAAGACAACAAACTGGGTTTACACAAGAAATCTTCTTCAAAAAATTCACTCTTTATAAATTCGTTGAATTTACATATAATTTAAAAAAAACCGTGAATATATAGAATTAAAATCGATAAGAATATCCTAAAAAGAATTTATATGAAACATGCAAGTTTTTGATCATTTATACAGTTATCACGTTTCACTTAATGAATTTCATTAGACGAAGTGAACGAAATTAATAGATGCTTAGTTACAAAAACATCTCCCAAAATAAACATATTCCGTTCTTACTAACAAAAATGTAGTTTTACATTATTTTTAAATGTCTCTCATATTTATATATCTGTACAGATAGAAAATCAGCAATATATCTCCGATATTTTACAAGAACAACATATTTCATGAGTCATTAAACGCCATGTTGGGATTAATGCTGAAGTTTAAACCACTATTTTTCGAATATAAAAAATTATTTCAGAGAGCAATTTTAATACCCTTTCCATCATTGTTTATACTCTGCATGTTTTTCAAATTCAATTTAACTAAGTAGTAAATATCAACTTTCATATTGTTTTCACGATGTCAAAATCATACTTAACAAAAGGTATTCTAATGTCATTACTAAAGGCAGACGGAATAACTTCTTAAGTGTCAACATATAATAACTAATCCTCTTGATGTTTATAAAATACATGATTTGTCAGAAATAATCTTTAAACAATAGACACTGTATTCAATTTATTTTAAGATATTGTTGAAATTAACTTATTTATTCGGACGGTATTATGTAAGCATGTTTTTCAAATTTAATTTAAATAAGTAGTAAAAATCAACTTTCATATTTTTTTTCACTATGTCAAAATCATACTTAACTAAAAGTATTTTAATGCCATTACTAAAGTACAGACGGGACAACTTCTTACGTGTCAACAAATAATAACTAATCCTCTTGATGTTTATAAAATACATGATTTGTAAGAAATAATCTTTAAATAATAGACACTGCATTCAGTTTATTTAAAATATTTTTGAATTTATATTATTTATTCGTACGGAATTATGTAGCCATTAAAAAATTTAAATGTCGTTTAAAGGTTTAAGTAAAGTTACAATGAACACAGCAAACATACCTCATAAACTTATGTAAATGTTTCTAAATACTATTAAACACTCTGAAAATTGCTCTAAAAAGTAAGTACAATAGAAGATATTTGACAAACAGAATTATTAAATTATCATAATCAAACTACAACAAATATTGATTCTATTTTTTTATATTCAAAAACAAGTTAAAATACAACACTTAAATTTCTGCATATATAAATTAATTTTGGGCTGAATTATTAGATAGCATAATGCCGTCCAGATATTAGATAAATGTGCAATAATTTTACATAATATGTCATCTAATATGTAAAGAAAAACCTTAGTAATTATGGTATAAATTATTTTCGTTTATTTTCCCCAGTTGTCTCTATTGTATATATAGAATCGTTATAATTACTACTAGTGTGAGTATACATTAATATCTGCATGTGAAAAGTACCATAATTTGGTATTATCCGGACCATGGTATGATACTTGGACCCCACCCCACCCCCGAAATTAAAGAAAAAAATTCCAATTAATCTTGCGTCTACTGTGCTTCAAATTAATCCTAGGCTACTATGTTTCAAAATATTCCTCGGTTTAGTTTTTTTTCAAATTAACCCTGAGTTTACTGTCTTCCAAATTAATTCGAGGTTTACTGTTATGAGTATATTGACGTGATTCACCAAATTTCTAAACAGGAGCTCAGTTATGCTCCAACATTCTTCGACTTCTGTTGGTTGCGGATATACTGCTTTGTGATGAAGATATGAAATTTGTAAATAGATATTAGCTAGATAGAAAATTACTTAACAACATGAAAGTCACAAGTAGATATAAAGTGGGAATAACCTAAAATGTGTTTAATTGGACGCACCTTTGATTCGAGTTTAAATAACCTCTAACAATATTTTTAACTACATTTGACAAAATGTCTCTGTAACATTTATTTTTCATCATTACATTTTTTTCTAAATTTATCCCTTTCAATATTTTAGTAACCATTAATTTTATTTGCAGATCTGAAATTTAAAAATATCCCCCCAAATTTACAAAATGTCTCCTCGGAGCTCAAATATTAAGAAATGTAGAAGAAATGTCTGAGAAAAACACATCAGCATTTTTACAAGTAAGAAGTTTTATGAATGGTTTGTACGATTCGTGATGTCATACAAAATGTACTCAACCGACACGTATGATTGTTTATCAACTCCAATGTAAAATAACTTTTTCATACTTCGTCAAACGTTATTAAATATGTCATTAAGAATCACACAATTTATACTGTATTTTCGGGTGTCGCGTCAATTCGTTGCGCACAATTCATCGCGGAACAATTCATGGCAGCGTCAATATGTCGCAGTGACAATTCGTCGCGGCGACAACTCATCGCAGCATCAAATTTTCACAGCTTCAATTCGCCATGGTGTCAATTCGTCGCAACGGAAATGTATGTCGGATTCCCTCTAAGTCCACACAACTTTGAAGAATTATCCTGGATTTGCTGGGAATGCTGGCACCACCAAAATGACTACGTGATATCGGTCTCGTTATGAGAGGTATATTGAGAAAACGACGAACTGTTTCAATTAAACTTAAATGAACAATTTATTTACACAATCGTTACAAATAACAAGACGATATTTACACGGATATAGCTGATCCGGTTCAACATTAAATAAAATACAGAAAATACATTCTGTGTACTGTTAAGCTACTCTATATCCCTCTCATGCTACGTTAATTAACTCAGAGTTACCAGAGATTACTATTAATCTCACAAACACATTATCTCTCCACTCCAAGAGACCTACCTGAACGCACGTT
Organism: Maratus michaelseni; assembly: GCA_963931845.1. Classification (NCBI taxonomy): domain Eukaryota; kingdom Metazoa; phylum Arthropoda; class Arachnida; order Araneae; family Salticidae; genus Maratus; species Maratus michaelseni. The sequence continues at coordinate 273,553,246 of OZ007596.1, forward strand.
TACCAGAGCTCCCTCTGGAACCATCTACACGTCCCAGTCACAGCGTTAAAACTAAACTCTCTCTGTCAACACGAGACAACCATCCGTAAACGGGGTTGGTTCCTCTGTCCACTCGGATTCGTCCCCTCAAAGAACGTCATCCCTTCATGATGCATCTTTCTCCTTAGATAATGGATGAAGCTCTTTGTCTGTCTTATCTATGAACTTTGAATGACAAAAGAAAAACTCCTTCCACTGTACTAAACTTTCTTTCAACTCATATCATGTCACTCACCTACTCGGATTAAGATTCCAGATAAGAAAGGAATGTTAGTTTAAAGCTTACAGTACACACAATACATAAGCACACAAAAAGATAGTATCACATAACAATAGTTCTAAACAGCAGCTGCCAATCAAAGCCTGACAATGTTTTTGAAGGCTATGGTGATAAAATTAAAGATAATTTAGTACAATTATTTAATAATGTAAATTGTTAGTATAATTCTCTATATCTAAAAAACAAATTATCATTAAATAATTTTACTAAATTATCTTTACTTTTATCATCATAGCCTTCAAATATATTTTCGATGCGACGAATTGACGTTGCGACGAATTAACACCACGACGAATTGACAAAGCGACGAATTGACGCTGAGATGAATTGTGCGCGATGAATTGACGCAGAACCGTATTTTCGATACAGTTTAAATTGACATTCTTATACTTAAAATGTATGTACCTATTTTATTTACTGATCCTATGTATTTATTGAGTCTCTCAACTCCTTAATACTGATTTTGTAGAAAAAAGGCCGATTGAACACGTGAAATACAAATTCGCCATTTGTTGGAGCAAAAATTTTATTAATTTATTATATATGTATATATATATATATATATATTATGGTTTTAAATATGCCTACAATTTTAGAAAAGTAACAAAAATGTAGTTATTGGTCATCATCGGTTATAAGTAAAATCGGTTATCAGCACAATTACTACTTTAAGGCTGTAGTTTGATAGTAAATGTACGACAATTGCCACTTTTTGTCGAGCTTAATTACAAGTAACGGTATCGATTTGTTTTATTCTGTAAGATAAATAAATTGTCGTATCAGGTTAATATGTAACGAAACAAATGTTTTTATCTATTTATGTTACCTGTATTATCTTCTCTAATGTAACAGATTTAGCTATAGGTAATTAAATTGTTTGCTCTCGAAATTTGAGTACCTTGACGATTAATAATCTTTCAACCTGTAGCTATTGATTATGCTTAAGCAGGAATTATTTTCGATTTTATATAATAAAATAGTTGACCCGCCCGGCGTTGCCCGGACCCGTGATAATACAATATCATCTATACGAACTCTATATGAAATCTATAAGGCTATTGAAACCAAGTCGTATGAGGCAAACCATGTCGTAATAGGACCCATAGAACCCGAGATCGAAAGCGCCATCTGGCGGTAGAAAATGTAACTAAAAAAATAAGGCTATTGATATCAAGTCGAATGAGACAAACACCGTCGTAATCGGGCCCATAGAACACGATATTTTCCAGTAGTTCCATATTCCTCTGCCGGGGGCGCAATCTGTTCTATACGAACATGACTGAAATCTGTAAGGCTATCGAAATCAAGTCAAATGAGGAAAACCCCTTCGTATTCGGGCCCATAGAAAACAAGATTGGTAAATGCCCCCTGGCGGTAAAAAGTGGAATTCAAATATTTAAGTCTATTGATACCAAGTCGAATGAGCCAGATCACGTCGTAATCTGGCCAATACACGAGATACTCTGAAGTGAATTTTTAAAAAAATCTGAAGTTATTCGAAAAGAGTGGTATATACAACTCAAAAGTTCATTTTAATGTGCCAGAGGGTGATTATTAAGTTAATTGTAATGTTTGGAATCAGTTGCGTTAAAATTGGAAAGTTAGTTAATGATTTATGGAAACAGGTTAGAGAAAAAAACTTTGAAGGAGGACAGGGGGAAGTGGAGATAAGACTAGTTTTTTGTCAAACAACTAATTAAGACAACCGAAATACTTGTTCAAAGACTAGTAATCGTAGAAAAGCTTGAAACTGAAGCTACTATTCTGAAGTTACTGTTGTGAAATAATGGTAATTGTCTATACATCTCAGCAATTAAACACTACGGATGAACATAAAGAAGTTAAATTTGTTAAATGGAGTTAGTTCTGTTCGAATTGGGACGTTAGATATGTATATATGAAAATAGTGTCAAATACCGATAATCCCGTCGCTGGAGGGCACAGTTCACTAAATATGATATTTATTAAAGAGTAGCCTCCTTACTCCCCATCCTTGCGAATAAAAAAAATACAAACATCTCCATTCGATCGATAAACGCAATAGTTTTATTTATTTGAATAGGTCTCAGGTCCACAATTTTTTTTAATCTGGCAACCCCTATTTACATGATCCTCTTTTCCGTCTGGAGAAATTTGGTTTTCGTCTGGTCAGTTCTTGGCCAAAGTAAAGAAAACTTTCGGTCCGATTTTCACAAAAAAATCAACTGCGTATATAGTCTGAGTTTCAAATTGATATCTCCAATATATATTTTTTAAAAATTCGAGGAGAAATGAAAATGAGAATATTTCGTTGTCTGAAATTATCCAAACGGTAATTTCTTTTGCGGGTACGATAAAAATAGCCATTTTCGAAGCACATTTTAATGAGTTTTTGATGCGATGTTTAAAGGTTTTTTAATTAATATTTTGGTAATTTTAAAAATATTAAAATTTTGAAAGTCAGGTGCATCAGGAGAGGCTTTGGACTACCATGCAAATATTTGCAGCAAAGTATACGGTCGTTCGACCATTTTTATAGAAAACGGTTCCATAACCGTAATTTACACTATTCTGAGCATAATATTGCCCATATTATGGTCAGAATACGGTTAAATTTTGGTTAGGTAACCGCTTTTTATGAAAACGGTCGAATGATCGGATGCTTTGCTGCAAATTTTTTACAGTGTATATTCACTTAAATTTTGAGACTTCTAGGTGATGTAGATTTCGCTAACACATCGCACACAGACACACACAGAATACAGACAAACACCTATTTTTTATTAGTATAGATAAGTAACTTAAAAGAGTGACCATAATTGAATGAGTCTATATAGAAAATGGACGTAGATATCTTAAAAAAAGTTATATAACATAAATTTTATTATAGGGCAAGTGCCCTTTCTGGAATGACTCAATATAGAAAATAATTTTTTTATTCACTAAACTCTTAAAATAGAATAATGTTTTGGTCGTAAAAACAACTTTAAGAATTATCAGCTATTTTAACGAATAGAATCCAAACTACCATTGGAAATTCTGAAGATTGTGTACTCACATTAATTGATTTCAAATTAAATGTTATTAAACCACTTTAATATCGCGTCGATATTTGTATCGTATTTTATCGTATTTACCTTTTAAGCGATGTAGAAAATTAAAACATTCCCAGATAAAAACGTGCTTACTGCTATGCATTATTATATTAAATGTTATTTTCTTAATTTAGAAAAGGACAAGTGCTTGGAACAATTTCAACTTTATATTAGTACTTTAAAAATAACGTGTTTGGATAATTTACTTAACACAGTAAATATACTCGAAAATGAATTTATGCGAGGTTCTAAATCTGCTATCAGTAAATCTTGTAATCTAATTTCAAGTACTAGGAAAATTTTAAAACATAATGCAAAGTTCATGACATGCTTTCATTTCGTGCTCTTAATATTATACCAGATTATAATTTTAATTTTACTTACGTAGAAATATTCAACACTGTAATGTATTCTGCAGATCATTTTCAGAAAGCGCTGTTTCACATCCTAAATGCTAAATTATTAATATATGAACTGCTTAAAAATTTTATTTTAGTAATTTCTGAAATGAAACATTGATATATTTAAAACAATAATTTATTAGTTTCTAAAGAATTAAACTTAATATTAATAAATTAATATAAGGGTGCTTTCACTGATTCGTACTAAATACATACACCTTTATATGATATTAATCTTATAAGGATATAAGAGAAATATGGAACATTAAAAGTTTGTTCAAACAAAGAAAAAACTTTTAAAATCAGTATTATATGTGTCTGTAAAACTGTAAAATTGTCATTAATGTTAATTATGGCATTAAAAAGTATTAAATGTATTAGATTCTATATAAATTCTTATAAATACCTATCTAAAATGAATCAAACTGTAAAATATCACGTACTTAAAAAATGCAAAATAAAATAATCTCCTAACTTTATATATATATATGTAAGGTCGAAACTAATAGGCTTTCATGCATTTAATACAACCATTTATCATTCTATATTTTACTTAACCCGCGAGAACTCGCTAGATCTCTTGTCACACCAGACATCGCTAGTGAGAAGTTTTCTCACGGTGCTCAATAGCTTTCCTTTAACCTACACATTTGTTTAATATCAGCATTTTTTGTTTGTCTTAATACTTTATTCACAAAAGAAATTTAAAATGATAACAAAAAGTTTCTACAATTTAATTTAAAATGAGAATAAAAGGTTTACATAAGATTCTTATTGCAACAGCTGGGACAAAAAAAAATATGATAATGAGAGAAAATCTCACACAGCGAGTTCTCCCGGGTTAATGATTCATCATACATATGGCTATATATTTTACCCCTTAAATAAGCACTTTTTAAATATTAATTTACATATTCATCTACTTTTTATATTCTCGAGTTATATTTTAATTAATTACATTTACATTACTTATATTTACATTACTTACCCTTTTACATTACTTACATTTATATTTACATTATATTACATTACATTATATTACATTACATTATATTACATTACATTATATTACATTACATTATATTTACATTTACATTACTTTGTAAAGATGTAAGTCATTACTTATAACTTTACAAAGTATTTAATACTATTAACAACATACTTTCTAATATAATTATTGTTTACTGCCATATTATCCCCATTTAATCTTCATATGTATTCAAATCTAGATATAGAACAATAAATTCACTGCCTGTAATTTAACTTTAGCTTATTGCTCCTGTTTGTAAAGATAGATAACAGCACCTGCATTTCTTTTTTTAAATATAGCTAGATGACAGCTCTAGCACCTCTCCTTTTTTTCATTATAATTATCCTCTGCCTGTCATGATTAAGCATTTCCTAGTGCAGAGTATTGACCATGGAAGTGAATCATATTTTTGCATATGAATTCATTATTACCAGACATTATTTTACTGGTGAGTTGTGTCTACTTATTTATTATTATTATTTTTTTTTACTTATTACAGATTGATTATATTTTTCTTTTTTTTCATCTGTTATTATTTTCAAATTTCTTGGGTCTTTTTTCGATATGCTATAAAGGTCTTAAAATTGTCATTTTAAAGATTGATTCTGAAAATTTTAGAGAAAATAATATATACTTACTATGGATTATTATTATAAAGCTCATCTGACAAATGCATAACATTTGCGCAGGTTTACATATTTGCATTTCATTTTATTGTGCTTATTTTTTGCAATAGCTTTTCCATTTATTTTTAAACCTTCTTTTCCTTTGAATTTCAGACATTTGATTTCCTTTTAACTATATATATATATATATATATATATATATATTTACATATATATATATATGTGTGTGTGTGTGTGTATATACATATAAATCATACAATATACAATATGATATAATAATAATAATATTCAAATAATAAATCATTATTAAAAAGTGATAGTTTAAGAGGTTGATAATATATAGTATGATACATAGTTACGTGAAATATAGAATGATAAATGTTTGTGTTAAATACATGAAACCTTTTTTTAGAGTTTCGTTCATCTCACGAAACCCCATTCGTCCCAATACGTTGCCTGTCAGTCACAGAGTGGGTTGTCAGAAACTATATAACTTACAGACCTGAAATTTTGTGTGCTTATAGCTGAATATCTACTATGAAGCTGAAAATTAAAAAAAAATCGTATTCTTTTACTATAGAGAGATAAAAAACCAAAAATCTAACAGCCTTTTTCTATTAAATTTAAACATTTCTGGTTATAGCAGTTGCCAACAATTAAAAATCCACAATAAAATTCTTTCTACAATAATTAATTTTCTATTGAAAGATTTCTGCGTTAAAAATGAAACTGAAATGAAAAGTTTCATCAATTGAAAAAAGATTAATATGACATCATATTGGTAATAAAACGGAAATTTTCAAACATTTCTCAATAATACAAGGAGTATGGATATGTGTAAGTACAGAAAGAGAGTTAATATGATGTCATTAGAGAATTAAAAAGAAAATTAATCTAAAGTCATATTGGAAGTTTAACGGACTTTTTCAAATGTTTGAGAATAGTACAAAGAGAGTATCAATATGAGTATTAGAGAAAGCAGATAGATATGACGTCAGCAAGGGATTATAACGTCATATGAGTTTGGGGAACGTATTGAATCATGATAAAAAACCGATTATGGAAATATTAGCATATTTTAACATTTTGTAGGTCTCTATACAACATATTTAATTTTGAAATTGATTTTTTTTAAATATCGCATTTAGTCCACAGGACAGATATTATTATGACAGAGTAAAGTAGCGGCATTGCCCGCTATCGGACCGGTTCAGATTTACGATGAAAACGAGAAATATAGACAGTAAATTTTTACTTTATATTAAAAAAAAAAAAAAAAAAAAAAAAAAAAAAAAAAAACATAACTTTTTTTTTTTTTTGGGGGGGGGGGGAATTAAATTTATTTCGATTTATTAAAGAGAGTATTAAGTGTTTTGACAGGAATATTAAACAAAACCCTTTGTGCGATCTTCAATCGCACTTACCCACTTGTTTTTAAACTTTGTTTATCACTCATATTGCTTTATATTGCGTTATAACATCATCATATAACAGCTTCTGGGTAATATTTACGTGTTTTGGGGTTCAAGTAGTTTGTAATAACTTCTAAACTGTAGTTATATATTCTCAAAAATGAGATTTTCGTGATTAATTTTGTTCATTTCTAAATCATCACTCATTCTGTCACTATGTTTATCCTTTCAGAGATGAGACAATTTCTGCATAAATATTGAAATGTTTGTGAATATAAAGCGTCTATATTTAAACTATGTTCAAAAACATCACGGTATTACTTTTCGCACAATCCTGTGTATCTTTTTTATATAATTGATACGACAATCATAGGTAAAATATAATCATCATTTGTTGTCGATCCGTGGATTGTTTCTATTTTAAATTACAATGAGAGTAAATAAAATTTCATTTCATGGAACTCGAAAAATCTTTCCGTTTTATTTTATTTATATTTGGGATCATATATCCGTGAAAAAAACTTAATATCGTATTTAGACTTTTTAAAATCATTTAATCATTTTTTGTTAAAATTGAACTACTAATGAACTACTGTAACTTAGATGTCATTAAAAAATTAGGTGTTACTGTCAATGTTTTCCTACAATTCGATCATATACAAAATCTCAGATATATCCAGTTCACTGATGATGCCGAAGTGGCAAAGAAGGGAAGCTAATCCACGTTTAGTATTTTCCACCTTTACAAAAGATGACCATTTATTAGGAAACATGAATGTTTTAAGCAATTTCAACACATCCATTTTTTCCTTTGAGCAACTGTTTACACTGCTTATTCCATTATTGGCGTGTACTGATGTTAAGTTTTTGAATAAGAACGTATAATTCTTGCTAACTTTTACATGCGTATTTTTGTGTAAGATGTTTGAGTTTTACAAATAACTCTATCCTTAATAACAATATACCAAACATATTTGTGTATGTTCCGCCAATTAAATGAAAAGTAACTTATTTATATTATTTTTACTAATATGTTAGTTATGTATTAATGTTTTTAAACACACTTTCTTTGAAGAATTTGTAATTCCTAGAAAATATTTAGCAGATAAAAAAAGCACTTATTGGATAGTATTCATATATATATATATATATATATATATATATATATATATATATATATATATATATATATATATATATATATATATTTATTTATTTATTTATTTCAGTGGCATACTTTTAACTAACAATGATACTCTTAAATAGCTATCCTGTTCCATTTTTGACAGAAAATTTTGAAAACGAGATGATTTTTACTGCATTTCATTCACTATGTCCTGCAATGACAAACATTGTATTCTTAAATATGTGATTAACAGTAATATATTTTATAAATAGGATAAATATTGTCCTTTTGAATTTCAAAATAAAGTTATTGGAATATTCGTGTAAGGTATTAGGTATATGCCCTCTAGTGTGTGATTTTATTGGGTTGTTTTTGAATTTTTCTGAATCATCACTCATTTCCTCACTATGTCTTTCCTTACATGGGTAGTACGATTTCTGCATAAATATTGAAGCTTTTTGATGCGTCATGTAAATTGCGTCAATTAAATGTGTCAAATAAATTACGTCATTTATATGTGTCGAGTTAATGCATCTCTTATGGTATGTATCTGGAACTTATACATATTTTGGTATTCAGTTTGTTTTAAAAACTGAAAAAGCTGTAATTCAGAAAAAAATATGTTTTTATTAATGATGGAATTATAATACTTTACCAAATATCTAATATTTTTATCTAATATTTTACCCGAATATTCTAAACAAATATTGTAAATTTAAAACATATAACATTTAAGTATATTAATTTTAAGGTTAAATAAATCCTAATATATGTCAATATGTGGCTACAAAATGTTGCACGAAATAGACAAAAACGATATATATATTTTTTTAAACAAATTAGTTGCACTGTAACGATAAATTTTAAAAACATTGCCGCACTGTAATAATATGCGACTGATTATAATATTTGTAAAATCAAATACTTTGCGTTTAATAAACTAACTTCTAAAATTCTTAGAAAACTATTTTGTTAATGAAAGCTTAAATATGTATATTAACCCCTTAATCGTCGTGCCCGAGACATTCACGGGCAGCGTAGGTTACGCCTGTTTTATTCAGATTGTTTGATTCCCACCATTTTTTTTAAATAGTATTATTGGCTTTATTCTTGCATTATTTTATCTGTCTATTAAATAAGACGAACATTTCTACTTAAAAAAATTGGTGGTAATCAAGCAATCTGAATTTTTAAAAAGTATCCTACACTTAAAGGGCGCGACGATTAAGGGGTTAATATTTTAAAGCATATTCTGGACTCAATAAGTGTAAAGAAATAGTATATCTTGCAGCTAAAAAACGTTATTTTAATTAAATAACATAATATTATGCATTAATTGTACAAAAAAAAAATTTCTATGCTTTAAAAAATACTAAATTTTAAATGAGTCGCTAAACGTTCATTTCTTTAATTGGTAGTTAGTTTTAATATTTGCTAAATGTGCAATATTATATATGTAACTACAAAATGTTGCACGAAATAGACACAAACGATATTGTTTCCGATAATAATACTATTAAATTATCTATAAGATATTATACGATGTTATACCATAAAATACGATTAAATTATCTATTATTTTCTGAAAAATCTAAAAAGCTTTGCGATATCTTGTTCTGGAATAATTTGTTACACAATATATATATATATATATATATATATATATATATATTAATATTTATTTATTTATTTATTTACATATGTAAGGTACATAAAAAGGTACATAATTTACACAAAAAGGTAATTCTGATTTTCCATAAACCTTTACCGATTGTGAAGATTTAAACCGTCCTATCTGAGTGTGACGGGCATGGCTGCATTGGCGTAGTACTACGAATTCAAAATGCAACTCCTTGTCTTTAAAAGTAATTCTGAGATTATAATTTGAAATTAGCTATACGAAATTTCCATCTGGTAATTTTAGGATGAATATGTATCACGTATGAATTAAAGACTAATGATAAAAAGATAAATATATCGTTGATAAAGTAATATATACAGTGATATCTTGCTTTGGAATAATTTGTTGCACAATATTATATATATATGAAACGTTCGTTCTATCATTCACTCAGGACGACATCTCAGTCCCCGAACACCATGAAATTTACCGTATGATTTGTAGATGGTATTATTTAGATTTACTTATACTATGAAGACAAATCTCGGAGTACAAGCCACATTTGAAAAATGTAGTGTAAGTGCAATCGTGATCGAGCTGAGTAGAGGCAATGAATTCCAGCAGAATTTCTCCAAAAAGCATTAAGGAAGACATGATAGACGAGTAATAGCTTTATTCGACAACATATATGAAGAACAACTCCACCTAATTTCACTTCATTAAAACTTGAAACAAATTTAGATGTATTAAAGAACAACTACCGACGAACCAATTTGGACAATCCCAGCGACAGCATCAAGTTAACAATAATAATTCGTGTAAAAGTCTCTCTCCGAAGCCAGTGCAACCGTATAAATATTACAAGATTTTGTTCAAGGTTACAGAAGCGCGAAAATGCTAGCCCAATGACAGCAATGTTCGCAGGGAAACAAGGGCGTAGAAAAGGCGGGGTCTGCTCACTAATAGTTGAGAAAATGAGGCCAAGAGGGTGTGTACCTGACGTATTGTCAAAACTCTTTCTTTAGACGCGGTATTTTAAAAAGGTAAAAAACCTTGAGCGGGAAAAACGCGAGGGATGAAGGGATGCCGAATGATAATATTAAATAGAAATAAAAAATGGTATTACAAAATGTTCCAAAAGAATAAAAATTCAATGTCGCAAAATAAGAAGAAATTAAGCAGGTGCTTTTTAGAAGCAGTGTTGCATTTAATAGCATAAGGTTCTTACAAATACATGTAGCTTTTAACAGATTAAGATTTTTAGAATGATAATTAAAAGAATATTTTGATTAAGCTGTGGAATAAAATATAAATTAGATTTAAGAGATATTTTTAAAAGAGAGGGAAAAATTAGAATTATAAGAATTTGGAATAAATTAATTAATGAAAAAGGGCAAATTTTTTTTATTATTACATACATATATATATATATATATATATATATATATATATATTAATATTTATTTACATAACAATGAAATATCATAATTATATATTTGAAAGCATTTGAATAATTGATAATGTAAAATAAAAAAATAATATGTATAAAACTGGAAATATTATTTTCAATCTTGAATATACGATATGTTAAAACAACGTAAACGCTCTTGAAATAAAATTACTATTATTATCATTATATCATTAGGAAAGTATTTGTGTATTTACCAAACACTTGGAAAAAAATCATTTTCATATTCGGTAAACCGAATAATGTTGCACAAATATTTAAATTTATAATTTCAGTCCATGAATTCAATTTTTATTTTAAAAAGCTTATTACATTGCTGACATCAAACAATTTTACTGTAATTTATACATTTTACTGCTAATATTATTTATTTTACTATTGCATAATTCTTCACACCGCTTTGAAACGCTACAGATTACAGAAATGCAAACATTAATGCAAAGAGAAACGGGAGTAAATATCTTAGTTCAATATAGAAAAGATTCTTTTTCACTAATTTATAAAAGGAGTAATCAAATGAAGAGTACTAACATTCTCTTGAGCAAGAAAGAAAGTATTTGGATAATTTTGTGAACTTAGTTTAGTACATATATCTATATATATATATATATATATATCTGTTTTTGAGACAGTTTATTTTAGTCTTTTTCAATCTTTCACCAGGAAATTCTTACACAATGTGTTACACTTGTATACAATGTGTTACAGTTATACGTGTATTTGAGTTTTCTATCCGTATAACGTTATAAGCGATTATATAACTAATATAATATGTTCTCGTTGCAACAGTAAAAAATTTTGGAATCAAGTGAGTAAAACAAGCAGAATTTAACCCTTATATATTCATTTTAAGTAAGTAAAATAAAGGTATTTAATAAGTTTATTGAGGCATACGTAAACCTTAAAGTAATATAATACATTTTAATTATGTAATTTAAACTTATTGTGGTAAGTAGTGTGTTATAAAATTGCGTGAGAACTTAGTAGTACTGTAATATTTTCTACATCCATCACGAAATTTTCTGGGTTTGAACGCCACTAATCCTTTTAAAAGAAATGCGAGTTGCAAACAAAATTCTTCTTTATTTTCTGGAATTGTTTTCTATTCATAAATCAATGTAGTAAACATTTTTAAAACATTTTTGTTTAATCCAGCAAGAGTTTCAGTACCATGCGACCGCAGCATAAGAACTTAATTCGCTTTATTCGGATGTCGTGTTGTTGTGTATCCCACGTGGGACACCACATAGTTTTAAGAAGTTTGTATGTTTGTCATTAGTCATCAACTTCGGTTTTTTTTTTTTTTTTTTTTTTTTTTTTTTTTTTTTTTTTTTCTTGTGGAGTACACAGGTAAACGATTTTGCACTTTTTTTAAAAACGGTGGAATGCACGAAAAGCTGCAAAAGGTAATAAAGGCTCTCTATCTTTGTTATTTTATTTAGTGGACAATAGTAAAAGGAGAAACATCGACTTCTATCTTTCTTCTTTAGCAAGATAACTACAGATGACCATGGACTTTCTGAAAGCTGAATAATCTGTTTGTTTAAAATCTTATCCACTTCTTCATGTATGATGTAACATAGAGTAGACAAAACTCTAAAATGTCGTTGGATAATAGGTCAAGGATCTCCATTAATATTTAACCCAGGCTTCATCTGCCCCACCTTTCGTGCCAAAGTAGAAAATAGAGAAAATTATCAAATAATTAATAAGGATTATTCGTGCCGTTTGCTGGTGAGATTAGGAGACATCATTCAAGAGAAATTTATTGGCTTATTGTCATTAGCTCTTATCTACTCCGAAGATGCAGAATTTACATAATTTCGATGAAAGTTAACTACAGATTCAGCAAAACATGTACTTGTGTCTCACAGTATATGTGCTTCACATTATCCATTAGCAAGTCGCGCGTCTACATGATCATGATAGATAGCAATTTGTGAAAGAGGAAGACATATTTTTTCACTTAATAAAATATTTTATTTCCTGTGACAATAGAATGAATAGTTCCAATTACTTCGGGACTGATAATTCTGATTTCCCATAAATCTTTACCGATTGTGGAGATTTACACAGTCCTATTAGAGAGTGACGGGTATGGCTGCATTGAGGTAATACTCCGAATTCAAAATGCAACACTTTGTTTTTAAAAGTAATTCTGAGAATATCCTTTCAAACCAGCTAGACGAAATTCCCATCTGCTAATTTTAGGATGAATATTTATCACGTATGAATTAAAGACTAATGATAAAAAGATAAATGATCGTTGATAAAGTATTATATTTTCCCTAAAAAATTTATTAATGTATATCTATAGAACAGATAATTGATAGTATATGTATACATAATTTCGATAAGTATATAATTTATTTTTATATTTAAAGATTTACATTATAAATGTTAAACAAATGTTATAAAAAATGTTTATATAAACAGCGTGAAGTACTATTATTCATATTTTTGACTATCTGGCTACCTTCTACTTTATAAGAATCCTTCAATTAAATTATAACTATATTCTTAACTGTAACAGCTTAACGATAACAGTTGCGGGAAGTGGTAATATAATAATTCCTAATTTGTAGGTATATGTTTTCCAATGTGCGCTTATCTTGATTTATGCTTCTAAATTTTTGAATCATCGCTGATTTTTTCGCCATGTTTATCCTCAGAGGAATTAGATGTGTTCTACGTAGATATTGAAATTTTTGTGAATAGAATGCGTCTTTATGTAAACTATGTTCAAAAACATCAAAATATTACTTCGCGCACAATCCTATGTATTATTTTTATATATCTGATATGACAATCACAGCTACAAAAATAATTATCATTTATTGCCGAAGAGTGAAATGTTTGTGTAAAGAGTAATGTTAATTCATTTTCATGGAACTCTATGAATCTTTCTTAGTTATTGCATTTATTTTGCGGATCATATATTCGGGAGGAATGCATAATATCCTTCTTAAAAATCTCTTATGTTTTCCTCATTTGACACATTATTATTAAACTGGCCTTAACCATGAACTACTGGGATCTAGCTGTCATTCAGATATTATTTCACTTAATAAAAAAATTGTTTCATCAAATTAATAACATCCTGTGACGATGTTATTAATTTTTCCGATATTTTTCGAACTGATATTAGTTTCATTGATCAGGAAGGTATGATATAACCATCTAATACATTTTATCTGCAATACTTTATATCTTTCATATTTTGTGGATTGTTTTCAAAAGATAATTGAATTTTGTCCCAAACCTTTACTGATTATAAAGATTTAACCTGTCCTATCTGAGTATGACGCCATGGCTGGATTGAGATAGTACTGAAATTCAAAATTACAACACCTTGTCTTTAACAGCAATTCAGAGAATACACTTTTTAATTAACCAGATAAAATTTCCATCTGCGAATTTTATGATAATATTCTTTGTAAAAGCAATATGATCTACCTTAGCTGGCAGCGATAGTTTGCACAGACGACGGAATATAAAACTGGAAATTATATCAATTTACATATTGTTTGGTTATCGAAAACTACTTCAATAAAATTTCCTATATTACTGGTGACTATCTCAAGCTATTTTTGAACAGTGGTCCTACATCTCCGAAGCATCATGGTTTTTCTCGTTTCAGCGACTTGGATTTTGGCTAATTCTTTCGTAAGGCGAAGGAGATGAATAGCAGCGAGTGGATAATCGTCCTCTAATAAAAGAGTAATAAATTATTCGCTGCTGTTGTCATTTTCGCTGGAACATTGAGAAGACCGAAGAATACGTTAAACACTTACAGTTTGGTATAATGAAGAATGTATTTTCACGCTTGGTATCTACATGATATCATTTCCCTGATCTAATCATGGGGTCAAATGCATTATTGTCTGCACCGACTAATTTAATCCTCATAATACTACAAGAGCCTTTTAAGTTGCCTAAGGGACCACAGTAGCAAAATTACTATTGGTCAATTTCAAACAAGGCGTCTCAAGGGTCAAAATTACTGAAAGGAAACGAGTTTTCCAATCTATAATTGTTTCCGAAATCGTAAAACCGTAGAGTAGAGAGTAGTAAATTTTTTATCATGATATTATTTCACAGGGTGTTTAGTGATAATTTATGCACACATATTTATCTGTACGTAAATTATCAAGTTATAAGTATTAATTATTGAATTATTTTCGATTTGCAACCTTAAAAATATAGCTTAAATAAATTGAAGAAATGACCTCTGAGCCATTTTATATTTATTTGAGTATATATGATGAAGGTACATAAAAACATTTTTTAAGATGTTTAAAATACGTAAACTGCCAAACATTGCAATAATGTAGAAAAGTAAAGAAAATAAAATGACAATTATAAAATGAAATTTTTTTTTTTTTTTCCACGTATGAAATAAATTTATAATATCGCACAGAAATACAAAAAACATGCATATTATTCCAAAATAACATATATATTATTAATAAATAACAGTGCAGAATACGTTAATTTTATGTGCATAAATGTTCATTGATTCGAAGTATTGCTTTAAATAAACACAGGAAGATCCCTGTTCACAGCCATTACTTAAATAAATTTACAAACTGTAAAAAAAGTTTTTTTCTAAAAAAAAAAAAAAAAAAAAAAAAAAAAAAGAACCTTTTTTTTATGTAATTCGAAAATAAATAGCTCATTAAAAATTATGTCTGAGGTAAAAAATAAATTTAAATAAATAAATGGAAAATATATAATATTAGTAAAATTTTTTATACATATACTACATTAATTTAGTACTGATTAATTGAATTGTAAAAATATATTTTAGAAAGCAAGCAGTTTTAAAAACATAATTAACACTAGTAATTTAAGAAAGTGAAGTGAAAGCACAAGATTATAAAAAAAATTGTAAATGAGAAAATAAAGTTAATCTAAATTTTTATACCATATAAATAAAATTTATTTTAGGATATGTGCATTTTAAATGTAAATATATAATAATCTTCAAAATTCTGCACGATTTTTTTATTATGATATTGAGATGTGCATTATTTTATAATTACTACAAAGAACGTAGTAAACTAATAAACCACTATAAATTTAATTCTTGAAATCAAAATTCAAATAAGGTAAATTTATATTTTTAAATCTACTCTGTTTTAGAAAATGATATTCAGATGATAATTTAGCTAACTGTGTTTTGAACCTTTTAAAAATATTTACTCATATATAAGAAAGCGTCATTTTAGGCATGTAAAAAACAATTAAAAACATTTAGAACATAAAAAATATTAATAATTGACTAAAAGGTATTTTTTTTTTTCATCTTTGCAATAACTAGAAGATCACATACTTGTTATAAATATTGTCAGTTTTCCAATACTAAGTAAACGAACTTACCTCTGGAAAAAATCTTTTTTTGAATGTTCCCAACCTTTTTAATTTGACAAAATTTACAAAATTTATTTTAACAATAACGCAATAACTGCTCAAGTGATAAATAAAACTTTGCTGCGAAAATTAACTCAGCATTGCCGTCTGTTCAGGATTCTATAAAGAATTTATATTAACTACTGTTGTAAGATAGCTGTAATAAATAAAACCCTCTTTTACAGTTTATTGTATAATTTACTGGTATTGACTTTGGGGTATGTTGCAGATATGCAACGCGATGAGATAAAGGGTTAAAAAACAACAACAAAAAACTCCCCATGATTTTAAATAAACTACTTATTGCTATGAATAATCAAAGTAGCCATTTAATTTTGAATTAAGTGTTTTTCAAATTTAAACGTAAGAAAGGTATTTATGGGTCTGTTTCCCAATTAAACAATAATGCAAAATATATTAGAAAACTCTTTCCAATAGATCCAGATTACTGTACTGAATCTTCAGCATTAAATAAGCTAAAAAATTATATGTATGTAAACAGTTTAAATGCGCTTAACAGATTTAAAAACATCAGGTTCCGCCGTTATCGGTCATAGTCGGGAAAGTAGTTAAATATGTTTGTGCAGCCCTCTGTGAATGACCTATATTTTCTCTCTCTCTCTCTCTATATATATATTTATGTATATTTATTATAGTATTTTAAATTTTCATTCAGTTTGAAACACATTACACAGACGAAAATTGATCTTCATAAACTTCGGCCAATGGACAGAAATGTACTCGAATATTTTGTACAGCCGTGATTATAATCTACAGAATTTTATAAACATCACATATTAAGCAAAAAATAAATAGAAATAAAAAATACATAACACCACTCTAAAAACGCATTTCCAGCAGATAATATCCATAGTCGTTAATGTAGCCAATTTTTTGCGTAGCCCTATATATGAATTTGTTTATATTCTAAAAGCATGTATTCAATTGTAATGTTTAATATGAAAATAATATGTAAATAATAGACATGTAAATATATTAAGAAAAAAACATTTCTTGTTTTTTAACCATTGCAAAATCAAAAAATATAGAGAAATTTTATTTTATAAATAAAATAGTCAAAATAGAGATCGATTAGTTTTATATTGATAAATTTATCCTAAAGAGATATTGTTCAAGCGAATGGGAATAAATTAAATTCATTCGTCAAAATCTGCACGCTGACAAATTCAAGCCTATTTGTTAATAACTAAGAAAAAAATATTTTTAATTTATATAAGTATTTCTTGCATTTTATTTTGTAATTATTATTTTCTGACAGAATATTTAAATCCAATCTGTAATAATCTGCATGATATTTTATAAGAAATATATTGTTTATAACGTTATGACAGATTAAGACTTGATTTTGAATAAAGATTAGCTTGTGATAAACGTTTATTATCGGTTTAAGATTTGTCAGTCATTTTTGATTATAGACAATAAAAGTTATAATAAACTCTTTCTTAGTTAAATCGAATATTTCCATTATTTCTTGTTTGTTAAAACTACAGAAAACACAAGGAATTTTGAAGTGATTACTATAAATACGCAAGGATAACTTATATGAATTCAGAAGTACTCCCCCTTTGTCTTCTTCAGTATGCGCGGTCGATAATAAACCTTTCCTACTACTTAATATTTAAACCACCGACACTTGGTTAAGCTTATTAACTTATGTTTCGCTTTGAGTTCCATATTTATTTTAGGATGCATTTTGAGACACCTGCCAGTAAATCTTAATTATATTAAAATATTATTTATAGCTTTTCATAAAGCATTACACAAAAACTGAAAACTTTCTTCAATTAATTACATGATTATTTCTATAATAGAAAAGAAATATGATATCTTCATGGTTACAGGGTTATTTTCATAGTTATATTGATAGTTATATGACTGTAACAATCTTTCACATATATACAGAAGCAATTAACTGATAATTTAATTTTCAGTATTTTACCGTTCGCTTATCTTCTAATCTTTTTTTTTTCAAACGCTATTGTAATAGTGACTGATATTTTTATTTCAATCATTTATTATTTTGATATGTCAAATTTAATAACAAAATAGTTTCATTATATATATATATATATATATATATATTTTTTTTTTGAGTGAATATAGATCTTAACAATTTCGCTGTTATTTAGGGCTATTATCGGTGAGTAAATAGAGACACACATTTAATACGCTAAATAAGCATTGAAATATTAAAATGCCTATCTGCATCTAATACGAAGTATTTCTGATACAGCACATATGGCGTAAATAAAATAAGGTTCATTGGTCAGTTAAAAAAAGTAAAATGTAAAGGGGAAAATAATTATATACTGAATTAGAAGATGATTCAGCATAATTGCCAAGCCTGCTGAGACATTCATCCATAAATTATAATCTGTTTCCCTTTGTTGGCAATCGATGCCGTCTTTGGTGATAACAAAGTGGTAAGAGATTGTTTGAAAGGATCGTAAGACTGAAACCTGTGTTCAGTAATAAAAGCTCTATTGTTAAAAAGTGTCTTATCTTCCACTGATCACGTGTCACCAGATAAATGACGTCATCTGCGTTCATCATCAATAAGACTATTAATACATCGATAAACAGTCACACCAATCTGTAAACAATTCACATATTCATAATTAGTTTATTATATACGCCACAAATTTGGTGTTCAATTTCAGCTGCTTGCATACTCTGGGTATTCAAAACCGTTTGATTAAGCATACTTTGCACAAGGAGTTTCACTTCGAAATTCGTGATTTTTCTACAACCTCCTACTTAGAGTCTGCATTGTTGTCTTCTGTAGCACAGGAGCGTCTATTTGCAGATGGGTCCAACTAATGGGCACGCATGAGCATTCTTGTTATCACAGAATAACTAAATAATAATAAAAAACTGAAAGTACTTTTAGGATGTCCCGTGCATGAAACTAAAATAATTTAGTTCTTTATTTTTGTTCAAATTTCTAAGAATTTTTTTACAACAATGATTAGTATAAATGCAAATGCTTTAACATCTACCGGCAAAAATAAATTATGTACAACAACAACAACAACAAATTAAAAAAAAAACAATAGTTATTATTCTAATGCATCAGGAAATATATTGTTTTATATAAATTTAATTTTGGCAGTGAAGAGGTAATAAACTTTCTTTATATAACCCGACAAAACACGCGCCACTTTCCATTGCGTTACTACGCTCGCGGGATAAATTTTACCCCAATGGGTTTTCTTGTGTCCATTTCCCCCCGGTTTGATTCTAAACAAAAATTTATATTTCGAAATAAACTGTAAATAAATAAAGAACATAATTTAACTTAAAATAAGAAGTTATTTTATATTTAAAACAAAAAGAAAATATAAAATCTAGCACTAAGATTTTTTTCTGCATATCATTACATACAAAGCTTTTAAAATCCAAATTCAGCCATGAAAATACAAAAAAAACATAAAACTGATTTATAGAAACTATATGTGCGAGAGTTGTTAACGTTTAAAAGAAAAATTATATTACTATTTGTGTTGCAGAAACATTTTCAACATATTTCCCTATCATTATGGGTTACGTTATAACACACGTGAGGCAAATTTCCTCCCACGTGACATTTTTATAATAAAATAATGGAAAATCCACAATCGGAGATAAATTCTTTTTGGCCACATCTTGATATCTTTCAGCTGGAAAGGTGCTATAAAGCTTAGAATGATCACGAACGATTTTCGCACATTTTTAAGTAATAGTTGTGAGCTGGGGTAGATTTTATCCCAGGGCGTTTGCTGACTGGTTAAAAAAAGAATTTGTGGATTTTCAGAAAACTTTGAGATAAAGATATTTCTCTGAACGCATGGTAATCCCGATTAAAGATTTATAAGTTACTAGCAAGCTACGCTCGCTGCGCTGGTCGGTTTCTACAAATTAACCTTGAATCAAACGAAATATATCGTTTAATTTGACCTTGTATTTGAAAACAATCTGTATATTTACCTGGAATATCCTTCCAAGTTACTGAAAAATGACGTGATTGCGCTATTATATTTTCTAATGTGCAGTCAAAATTTTTGCTGTTAAGGACCAACTCTTTTATTTCGTCATTTATAGTTTAGGTTTGCTACAGAATGATAAAACTATATGAAATATACTAAAACCATCACTAAAAATTGTCGAACTAACAAACAAATTAACTAACAAAATCCATTCAGTAGAAGTTTTTTTTATAAAGGCTAATATTTGATAATCGGGTTCATCTGATTATAGAACTTCTCCACATAATTCTAAAACTAACAGAACGATGCAAAATATACTAAAAACATCCTTATAAATTATCTACTTAACAATGCAAGTCGCAAAAAATACGGCCAGTAAAAACTTTCAAAAATGCTAATCTTTCGGAATCGGGTTCACCTGACTATATAACCTTCACACATAACTGTTTGACTAAGCAACGTAGAACGATATGTGGTACATTAAAACCATTCCTGAAATAGCATCTAACTAACAAAACAATTCTCATCAAAATCCGTCCAGTAGCACTTTTTCAGAGGGCTAATCTTTCACAATCGGAATCAATTATTGAAAAGGCTAATATTTGATTTAAAAAAATGGTCACCCGATTTTCGAATTTCCCCCTATAATTCTAGAACTAAGCAACGTAGAATGATATGTTATATAATAAAACTTTCCCTAGAAAATTATCTAATAGTGTAGGTTCCATCGAAATCCATTCGGCAAAATCTCTTAAAAAGGCTAATATTTCACAATCGGATTGATCTGATTATAGAACTTCCCAGAATAATTCTATAACTAAGCTACGTAGAACGATATGTTATACAATAAAACCTTCCCTGAAAAATTATCTTACAGTTTAAGTTCTACGAAATCCATTCAGCAGAACTCGAGTTATAAGCAGCCAGAACGAAATTACATATGTAGAAGTAAATAGAAGTCTATTGCCATTATTGCCATTAATATAGTTTGCATTTGAAGAGAAAAAAGGTACTTTTCGGTTAGCCGGGCTATATATATGTATATATATGTATATGTATGTATATATTCATACATATGAGTGTATATATATATGTATGTTAATACATGTATGTGTGTAGATATATGTATGTATATACATGTATTTGTGTATATATATATCACTGGCGCCCGGCTAACCGAAAAGTACAAAAAAAAACTACAAAAATGCAGTCGTACAATTTAAAAAAAAACACCTTTTGGCTTAAAATCTCTCATCAAAACTGTTTTTCTTTTTTTTTTCTTTTCTTTCTTTTTTTTAAAATAAAATTAGTAACAGTTTTTTCTTTTATTTTTCCAGATGTATAGCCGTTTCAATTCTTTCTGTAACAAAAAAAGACACCTTTTGGCTTAAAATAAAGTTGTTTGAGGTCAAAAGTAAAATCAAAATCGCCAAAAACAATAGATACATCGCCAAATATTGTTTCAATATAGAAATCTTGCCCCTTGATTAATTTTTTAAGCTTTACGAACATTCCCAATCATATTTAAATTAAATATTTTCGTTTTATAATATTCTCTCACCAAAACTCTTATTTTCTTTCTCTTTCTTTCTTTTTTTAATAAAATTAATAACAGTTTTTCTTTTATTTTTCGACATGTATAGCCTTTTCATTTCTTTCTGCAACAGTAATGATCGCCAAAAAATTAGCAATGGTAACCTTTTCGGCCAAAATAACAGAACTTTCCATCATAATTCTATAACTAGTATACGTAGAACGTTGTGTTATATACTAAAACCTTCCCTGAAAAGTTATCTCTCGAACAGTGTAAGTTCCATTAAAATCCATTCGGCAGAACTCGAGTTATAAGGGAACGGAACGAAATTTCCGTTTGTGTTTTATATATATAGTAGATATCGTATTAAAAAGTACATCGCGTGGTAATAATTTACATTTTTACTAAATCCAATTAAGCCATCAATAAATAAGATTAACATCTGTATCATGCTATTCGATTGTAAAATCGAAGATTAATAATATAATGTTTTATATTAGATTACAGATATGTTACGTAATAAGCCAAAACAAATATTGAAAATTTTATGATTAAATGTTGACGCCGCGCGAAAAAATATCATTTATGATCTAAAATCCCTTTTATTGCTGCTATAAATTTTATGGCGTATTCAACATTTTTAAGATCTTCAATAAGATCTTTAAACGTAAAAATAACTACATAAAGAAACATTAGAAAACAGTTTAATATAATATGGGAAACGTCTTTATGCTCCGACTTTAGTAAAGTGGATTAACATTTGACGTTTTCACATTGTACCACTTTAAAAAGAAATACCGGAAAGCATCTTAAATGTCTTTGGAATGTATCTTGAATGTCTTATATCAGAAATTTATTAATGTTCTTAATGCAGAAACCTTCCATATTTACAAGGTACCTAACACACGTAATAATTTTAAGAAACTCGGAAGAACTGTAATTTATAAAATGTTTAAGATAATACGTTTAAAATTCTGGAATGAAAATAATTTATGACAATAATTCTTCTGCTCTTCATCCCTATTTACAGTTCATCACAATTTTATGACATTCGGAAGCTCTAAATTTATGCACATATTTTCGTTTAATATGTAAAGCCTTGTTTCTGCATTTAAGTAATGATTTCGAATATTCTAATATCTCATTTGCGAAAGCGAGTGTGTGGATAATTTCTTAACATAATCTCTCATACTCAAGAAGATATACTTTTCTAGAATTCTTATTTTGCCATGAGAAAAGATTAAAATTTAATTTTAAATTCTTGTAACTTTTGCTAAAATGAATAACTTAGATAAATAAACATTAAAATAGTTTATTTTTGCAATGCAGATAATTCAGCTTCATCTAATTTACATAGATTCGCACAAAATTAGTATCCTATATCTTATTCTCCAAACGAATTTCAAAAAGCTTTGTGAAATATTCTAAGAAATAAATTTATAAAATTTGAAAAAATTAACAATTTAAAATATGTAAATGCCCTAATTAAAATAATATATTTTTAAAATTATAAATTTTCAGTAAATAACTAATTAACATGCATCTATATATAGTAATTGAAATAATTTTGATATATGCTTTCCTCACGAATAAAACTTTGTTTATGTTTAAAAGTAGTAGAATAATGCACGACTTAATGAATACAAAAAAACAAAATATTTTAAATTGTTAGCCTGTCACAAACAGGAATTTTGTTCTAATACAAAATAAAAAGTACTAATCAACTGTTAAGAAATCGTAAAAATGTAGGTTACGTAGAAATAAGTAATAAACTAGGTTTTAGAATATATGCACATTGGGAAATATATTCATTTTTAACGAATTACTTCAAAATGTCAATAATGTTTTGCTATGATTCCAGGTTTTTGTTCCAATTATTCAAATTGTATATTGGATAATGATATTTTTATTTCATTTAATTTTAATATTATTATAAATAAAATATACTAACAAAATAATTACATTTTATTTTTTAAGTGAAAATAGAATTAACAATTTCGGAATTAAGCATTGCGACTTCTAAATATGCATTGTTAAATATGCATCTAAATAATAAAAACATTTTTGGCATGTAATACGAAAGACTATAGAGTAGAGAATATAGCGATAATTTTGATGATAACCAAGTTGAATACCTAACGCAAGTAATAACTTTAAGAAACTCGTAAGAACTGCCATTTATAAAATGTTTAAGGTATAATACGTTTAAAATTCTGGAATAAAATTAATATATGACAATAACTCTTCTGCTCTTCATTCCTATTTACAGCTCATCCCAATTTTATGACATTCAGAAGCTCTAAAATTACTGAAGATTAAAACTTATGCACATATTTTCGTTTAATATGTAAAGCCTTGTTTCTGCATTTAAGTAACGATTTCGAATATTCAAATATCCCATTTGCGAAAGCGAGTGTGTGGATAATTTTCTTAACGTAATCTCTCATACTCAAGAAGATATACTTTTCTAGAATTCTTATTTTGCAATGAGAAAAGATTAAAATTTAATTTTAAATTCTTGTAACTTTTGCTAAAATAAATAACTTGGATAGATAAACATTAAAATAGTTTATTTTTGCAATGCAGATAATTCATCTTCATCTAATTTACATACGCTCGTACAAAATTTGTTAGCTATATCTTATTCTCCAAACGAATTTCAAAAAGCTTTGCGAAATATTCTAGGAAATAAATTTATAAAATTTGAACAAATGAACAATTTAAAATATGTAAATATCCTAATTAAAATGTTATATTTTTAAAATGACAAATTTTCAGTAAATAACGAATTAACCTGCATCTATATAAAGAAATTGAAATAATTTTGATATATGCTTCTCTCATGAATACAAGTTTGTTTAATGCTTAAAAGTAGTAGAATAATGCACGACTTAATGAATAAAAAATAAAAAAAACTAAAACATTTTAAATTATTATCCTAGCACACGCAGGAATTTTGTTCTAATACAAAATAAATATGTACTGATCAACTGCAAAGAAATCGTTAAAATAGTAGGTTACGTAGAAATAAGTAATAAACTATGTATGAGAATATATGCACATTGAGAAAAATATTCATTTTTAGCGAATTAATTCAAAATGTCAGGAATGTTTTACTATGATTCCAGGTTTTTGTTCAAATTATTCAAATTATATTATCGGTAACGATATTTTTATTTCATTTAATTTTAATATTTTTATAAATGAAATATAATAACAATATAATTTCATTTTAGTTTTTTCAGGGAAAATAGAATTCACAATTTTCCAATTAAGCATTGCGATTTCTAAATATTCATTCTTAAATACGCATCGAAATAGTAAAAACATTTCTGGCATTTAATACGAAAGACTCTGAAGTAACGTATATGGCGTCTACGACCTTTTAAACATTGAAGTCTTAAATTCCAATAGCATTCAAAATACGGCAAGCGCTCGAATGTTCAAATATGCTGAGAGATTTTTCCTCCCGTTCTTCCGCCTGTCTTTTGTCAGCAACACAATAAGAAAGGAGATATTTTCGAAAGTGGAAACTCCCTAAGATCCTTACATTTAAAATCCCCCAACCGTTGATTTCGATAGTTGGATTTTCCCGAGGGGATAAAATGACACATCTGTTTCTCAGGCACTTGAGCGGTCTCACAGTAATTTGCTTGGCCGTGCGTTTTGGTTGCTTTAGTAGCGAAAGCGATGAAATAAGTTTCATTGGCCAAATAAAAAAAAATAATAAAATGTAATTTCATACTGAATTGCAAAACTTTGACAATGTTTCAGCATAATTGCCGCACTTGTTGAGGCATTCACATAACGATAAAAAATCATATGTTTATGATAAATTATAGTATGTTTTCCAATATTGGAAAAATCTTTGATAATAACCAAATGAATCAGATTGTTTGATACAATCATTCAACTGGAACATGTCGCTAGCAATAAAATATCTCCTGTCAAAAAGTGTCTTCTCGTCGACAGTGCGAAAAAACAGATCGGTTGTCACCAGGGATAGAAAAATTGCCGCCATATGCTTTCCTCATGAAGAATACAGATAATTCATCAATAAACACCCGTCTTTTCACCCATCTTCAACGCATTGAGTTACTCATGATTTCTATATTATACAAAACACAAACTGGACGTAGAATTTCTGCTGCTTGCACATTCTGCATATTCAAAACTACATGATTAAGCGCTTTTTGCACGCGACAGATATTTCAAATTTTAAGAACATTTCTTCAACCTATTACAAAAAGTCAGCAGTGTTGTCTTCCGTAATGCAGGGGTTTCATTTTTCCGATATATTCATCTTCTCGGCAAACAGGTGCATACAGCTAAATAAAAAAATTAAAACGGAACTCAATTTCCTGATGTCTCATGCATGAATATTTTTTTACAATTAACATCAGGATAAATATAAATGCATTAATATCTACGAGCGAAAAGAAGTAATATATGAAAAAAAATCAATTCAAACACAAATTTTATACTAATGCACCTTGAAAGGAATATGTTTCAGATAGATTTAGCTTTGGCCTGTGAAGTGGTAATACAATTTCTTTCTATAAGTATGAAAATTGTGGAATCTCCCTAATGTTTCAGTAAACCTATATCTCTTTAAATGTGGTAATCACAATTAAATTTTTATTGTTTATGGCTTATAATTAAAAAATATCATTTGATAATTTATATTATTATCAAATCCATTTGAAAAAACAAGAAATTTGAGATGTAATTTTCAGAACTGGGCAAAAGTCCGGGCCAGGATTCGAACCAGGGATCTCTTGGCGGAAGCTACCAATGCTCTACCAATTGAGCAATCCCGGACGAATACGGCAGAACTAATTCACCCAGTTAACCTAATTGATGAAACTGCGTGAATTAGAAAAGTGCCAAGAGCATTTGAATAATAATCAGAAAACTTTTACGCTAGTTTTATGTTAGAAATAAACTATAATTAATGTTCTTATGTTAATGTACCATACATAACCCTATTGTAGAAATTTTTGTTCGTGATCTTTTATTTTTTATTATTTTTTATTTTTTTTATACAAATGAAAACATAAGACAGTCTCCGCAGATAATGGAAAAGAAAAATTGTTTTATATCACAAAATCTAAAATTGTGAATAATCTGTGCAAGCCCATTAACGTGTTTTCAATGATTCTGTTTTATTTTGCACTAGCTGATCCGCCCGACGCTGTCCGGTCCCTTCATAAAGTAGTACAAAACGCAAAAACACAAAAAAATCACTACACGAAACCCTTCCTCTGGTAACACTTTCTTCTAACGGAAAGTAAATAGAGAAACGGGAACTAAAGCGGCAGTACATACAATACTACCCACTCAAATGCATGGGTCATTTGATTCACGGCGGGGGAGTTTTTGGTAAAATCTAAGAAAGGTTACCGTCCGATTTTCCCACAATTGCATTTTCGGAATAAGGAAAATAAACTACGTATATTCTGTGACTTTCTAATCGATACCTCAAATAGTGTTTTAATATTGGAGGATGAGTGAAAATAAGAATATCTCGTAATCGGGTATTATCAAATCTGGAATTTTCTTTTGCGGTTTCGATAAAAATAGACATTTTCTGTGCACGTGCCTGCACATGTCTTTTAGTTCCATCTTCCACCGCCAGGGGACTCAATATGTCCCCACTGCGGCACCGTACGGCACCGCAGCTCACGCGCTGTAAAAGCTTTTAGTTTCATTTTCCACTGCCAGTAGCCAAATTATATTCTAAAAGAAATTCCGACACGTGTCCCCACTGTCTCGGTACCGCTTAAGAGGCGTGCCGCGCACGTGCTTCTAATGGTTTTATTTTCCATTTCCACCTTCAGCGATTACATTTTGTTCTAAATGAACCTCTTTCCGGCATGAGTCCCCGCTGCTTACGGCACCGTGTATCAGCCGTGCGGTACACGCGTTACAAAATCTTTTATATATATTTTCCACCGAAAGGTGTGCACGACTTCGGCACCTGGACGCGCTGCCTACCGTATAGTATAGCGGGCGTGCTGCGCAAGGGCTGAAAATCTTTCGTTTCCTGTTTCCGTCGACAGTGAGCGGCAATTAAATATTTTTATTAGTTATTTATGTCTTAATTAGTTTATGTTAAGTTGAATAATTGAGAAATTGAGAAATAAGTCCGATATAAACCAATGGGACTTATCAATTTATAAATTATTGCTGTAACTTTTTGAGTTTTTACGATATTTCACTGGTCTTTTTATATGAGTTGCCCTATAGTATTGACTATCAAATCACTCAAAAAACCTTTGCTGTAGTTTGAGCATGCGAAGTTAAAATGTATTTCATAAAAATACCTATATCTCATCAAATATTCAATATATTAATATTTTAATCACATTATTTCTACGAATTTTTGTCAAATTTTTGGAAAGCGGAGTTAAATTCGACTGAAAACTCTGCATGCTATAACAAAAAAACCTTCTCAAGTTTTCACAGAAACATTAACATCTTCACGATATATACGTGCTTTGCTCACACAAATGCACACAAATGTTGAGCAGGACCTACATAGTCATTTGTTACAGTGACAGACGATTT
This sequence comes from Maratus michaelseni, assembly GCA_963931845.1. NCBI lineage: Eukaryota > Metazoa > Arthropoda > Arachnida > Araneae > Salticidae > Maratus > Maratus michaelseni. The sequence goes on from OZ007596.1 coordinate 273,581,825, forward strand.
TTACCATTTTCTGTTACTTGGGTGATCGAAAATATTACTTTATTTTTTAAATTATAATTTCCCTCCCCTAATTGGCCTCGTGACAAAATCTTCACTGAAAAACATGATGTCAAACATGTTCTTTACATCCTCGAAGTTCAAGGGCATTCCGGTCATTTCCTCACGAGTTTCAGTTAGATACTCGACGAAACGTCTGAAATTGGTCACTGCTCCTTAATTTCTGAACACCAGTATATTATGTTTTGTGTCAATATAATAGTATAAAATTAAATTAACATTTTTGAAAATTTTATTGCAATTTTCTTATTGTTTTTTTAGGAGTGATTCTACAGAGTACTACTCTACTACAATGTAGCAGAGAGTAATACATTACTCTCTGCAGACACTAAAATTATAAATAATTTAGAAAAACACATCTTGATCATTCCGAATTTTACTGAAATGTATAAAATACTAGTCATTTTAACTTAAAAAAATATTTAAAATGAATATATATAATATCATCCTCTGTACAGAAAACAATTTGTCCATTGTGGCGCATAACCCATTACAATACATATTTTAACAATAATAAAACAGATTCTATAAAATCTTATATCTATGAAATCAGTTGTAATTTTAATCAATATATTACAATTTTTAGATATTTTTTTTGTCTCTTTGTTTCGTGAATTTCAGTGCAGATAATTTTATATTTTCCCTGAGAAAAAAATGCACCAGAGAAGAGTGATTCTTTGATAGAATCTACCGATTTTTCTATCTATAGACCTACTTAACTCTCATAAAGATATTTGAAAATAGCTGCTCTTTAAATTTTGTTCAAGAAAGAATTTAGTATGAGACATTTTACGATTCATTTCATTCAATTCGCCTTTCGTTGAAAAATTTTATATTTGTAAAAAAATCACGACCGCTGCAAATTTCTGAAATGCATGGAATACACATAAGAAGTAATATTTTCATTTAAATGTTCAAAGTAAATAAATTGTATCTATAAGATTTTATGACTTTAATTTGTAGTACAATTTAAAATAAAGGTTATTTTTAATAATCATATATATTATTTATGTTGTCAACATCCCTTTTTCTAAGTAAATACAAAACACAGAGCAATGAATAAGACACCATATGAAAGGATTTTGAACCAGCTGCAGACATAGTGCACTTACATTTTTTTAAAACATGTTCTTCGATTAAAAATTGCTGTTAATTAGAAATTAAATCGACATTGTTATCGTAAATAAAATGAAAGGTTTTCTCAAATCATTGTTACCACAAAAATAAAATACTGCATTATCGGATGATGTCATCTTCTAATATAATTAAAATATGATTGTCAATTTATTTCCCGCACGTACGTTTTGAAAAAATATGGAGATTTACATCGGGTTTTTATATAATTTATACTCGTGCGTCACCTATTGTTTATTTCTTTTTTTTGTTTAATCATGGCTGTGTATATGTGTACTGTATCGAAGAACCAGTAGATTACGTAATTTAAGGATTATCTTCCAATTAGACATACATTTCATTAGGATTTACAAAAATTGTAAGTATTTATTTTATAATATTTCATTAAACTGTTAATACACCAGCGAAGTCTGACATCACTTAAATGACTGCCGGACCATAAAGCTTGGACGTACCATATTTAAATTCCCATAGGGTTGCAAAAAAGTGGTGTACCAAATACTGATTTATGTATTTAAGACATTTTTAGAACAGTTTTGCAAAATCTGAGGGAATGCGTTCATATAAATTAACTAAACGTCTGATTCAGTGTTTCTATTTTTTTATAATTTGTTTTATTTTTCAGTATAGGAATCTTGGCAAACTAGAGAAATCACCTTGGCGAGAGAAGAAAATTTGACAACAAATGTTCTGGCAATCTAAATATCATTTATGTTGTCAACATTCCTTTTTTTGCACATTCAAAACATACAAATTTGAACAATTTTCTGACATAGTAAACTCACATTTCGTTAAAACGCGTTGTTTGCTTATAGAAAAAAATTAGTTAATTAAAAATTAGTGCTAAAACGTACCAGGCAATAATCTCAAAAATTTTAGTTTGAAAGCTTCGAACGGTCCTTCTGGTTTTCGTAAAATTTTTAATCCAAATTTCATTTTAAACAAAGTTATTCATTCACGTCATTTGAAAAAGTAATATTGAAACTTAAAAATGTACATATATATACATATTTATACATCATTTATAACGTTATAAGATCTAAATATCTCAATATGCGTGGGTGAATTTTCAGTTATTTGAAAGTTCATAGATACATGTTAGAAATAAATTATTTAAATTCTGAATCTTTACTCAATATCAAGTGTTTCACACAGTTTGTGTGAACTGTCAGCACAGTTTGTGTGAACTATCAGTACAGTTTGTCCAAAATCAATCTAGATTTTAAATGCATATTGTTTTCAATGTATATTTAGAAATGTCACTTGTCCAATAACATTGACACGGTGTCCAAACCAAAGGTGTCCAATAACATTGACACGGGTAGTATAAAGCAACTAATTTCGCAAACATATTTCGTGAACTCTTTGTATGAAATATCCAAATAATTTATATGAAAGAAAAATAATCTACATTTTAAAACTGTATTTGTTTAAAGCATATTTAAAAAGTATCCATGAATGTTGACTTGAAGTATTAAGTACCTAGTCTGCCAAACAAAATTAAAAAAAATTAAAGAGTTATATCTATGATTCCTCATTCACATACACTTGCCATCAACTTTCAGAAAGAGTGCATCAGCCATTCTCCAATAACATTGAATTTTGTCTGCACGATGTCTCACACTATGTTAAATTTGAATTGTTAATAACTACAGATATACTCTACAATATTAATTAGTAGATTGGCACAAACTTCACTGAAAAATAAATATGATATTGCAGTTTTTAACAAACAAATTGTTACTTCTGTCCCAAGGACACTAGTGATATTTTTTGCAAATTTTGCTACGGTACGTAAAAAAAAGAAATATTATCGAATGCTGTATGCAAAATTTTCAGACATCTCTAAGCTACGAATAAATGGTTATATATTGGTTAATCTACAAAATCAATATATTTAAATTAACAATGGGGACAGTAATGATTGTTAATAAATGTGAATTTACTGTTTCCACATTCTTTCCAATTCAGAAAATCGTATTTATAAACAAGCAACAACAAGCAAAACAGCAAACAATGGTGACTTTTTAAGAACATTTGCCCCCCACCTACTGGGAACAATACTGAAAATGACGACATACTGCCATCTGGTGGTAAAATGAGGACATATATATTCATATATATTCATAGGGACAGTAGTAATGAAAAGAGAGGAACACAACTTTAAACCCAGCAAAAACAAATATAACACTCCGTTCATAAAAAATGATATTATTATGCTGTATGAGATTCATATTTATAATAAATTAATTGTTTTTTCAACTTTTTAATAATTATTGTTTGTTTATCTTTTTAATTATGAATATTTGTGTTGGGGACAGGTATGACTGTCCAACTAAATGTCTAATTTATAATGTTGTTTTCTCTGTATTTTATTTTAAATGCTAAAAAAAGATTTTTATTCCAAAATTATACAGAAAACTTAATTATATATATATATGAACGCAAACTTTCAGTGTATCAATCATTACTCAATGTATTAAAACTGCATTCTATTTGTAGAATTATATTAATTTAAAAAATGCGTATACTGCAGTGAAACCTGGAGCTTAGTGAGCATATTAACACGGGCTTGTCAGTAAGATGGTTAAAAAAATACCACCTTTTCCCAGTAGAAGTAACATAATATTGCATAACATTCACAGAGAAACATTTTGACATTAAATGAGAATTTAAATTACTAAAAAAGGGATATATACCAGGGACTGAGAATTCACATTTATCAAATCATCTCGTATCAGAATGATAAACTAGAAATTTGGAACCATTTCAATATGCTCAAAACGCAAGAAGATACTTCCGACATCTTCTTCAGGATGCCGGAGATTTCCAAGAAAAGTTCCTGAATTATTTTTTATTGTGTATTAAATATTGCAGTCGTCTGTAGAAATATTACTATATGGTAGTGAATGAAAAATAGAAGCAAGTAAAAATAAAGTGAAATCATTCGAAATTAATGACATCCATTTTTAAATGCACAAACAAACATGTCTGTAACTCAATACTAAAAACTATAATATAGCGAATTTTAACCCCGAAGGTACTCAACATGTAGGGTTGACACTTTTTATTAATTGCAAAATGATAACAAATTTTAAATACATAATCACATAATATGATCACTAATTATAATTAAAATTTAGATAAAATTCTTAATTGATACAAAGAGAAAAACAAAAGGCTTATAAAAACCTTTTAATGATCGAGATATGTTTCAGCGTTCATTTACGGCGCCATTTTCAAGATATATAACGATAAACAAAACTATTCTCGTAAATTTTGAAAATAAACTTGAAAAAATAAATCACGAGATCATACAGGTGCTTAAAATAGTCAGCTGTAAATTTGAAAATAAATATTTCTTTATTGCTTTTTTAAAATTGAAAAGTACATCGTGCCAAATTTTGGATAATCCAAATGAGGTGCATTCATTGCAAATATTCACGTTACGCATATAGATTTCTATTGATTCACGGATAATAGATGGGAAATAAAGACTTGATGAATAAATTATTTCACTATTTTTAAAATCAATTTTTAAAGTCTCGGTTCTATGGAGCCTTGCCAGTGCTGTGGTACGTATGTCATATTTGATATCTGCCATATGCTCTTTTAATCTTGTTTTAAACTTTCTAGCGGCCATTCCTATATGATATTCTAATGTTCCATCTGCTCTGGTGAACGTAATTTCATAAACACCTGATAGTTGATATGGCTTTATTGGGTCTATTTTCTTACAAACAACGCTTTTTAATTTTATGGATGGTTTTGCGGTAAGACATAAATTAAATTTGCTAAATTTATATTTCAATCTTTTACAGAACCCAGGGAAATATTGTAAAGTAGATACCTTTTAATTTTGTTTATTGAAGTTTTTCTTCTCCATGCTGTTCAGAATTCGCGAAGCGCGGCGTTTCGCGTAATGGTCCTTTGCTACGTCTCTTTTATACCGTGACTCTTGCATAAGCCAGGTAGAAAAGGAAAAACAAATCTGAAAATTGAAACCAGACAAATTTAAAAGGAAAAATGAACAAAGTAAACACCTCGAAAAGAAGGAAGCGTTGGCCCCGGATGATCTGAAGGTACCGAACGACCTTTGCGGCTTCCAGCTCTATGGTTTACTTCCCATCTATTATCCGTGAATCAATAGAAATCTATATGCGTAACGTGAACATTTGCAATGAATCCACCTCATTTGAATTTCATAAAATTTGGCACGAGGTACTCTTCAGTTTTATAAAAACAACAAGGAAATATTAATTGACTATTTAAAGCACCTGCGTTTTTACATATATGATCTCGCGATTTATGGATTCAAGTTTATTTTCACAATTTGCGAGAATATTTTTGTTTATAGTTATATATCTTGAAAATGGTGCCGTATGAGCGTTGAAACGTATGTCAATCATTAAAAGGTTTTTATAAGCCTTTTGTGTTCCTCTTTGTATCACTTAAGCATTCTATCTTTATTTTAAATTTTGCATATTTAAATAAAATGTATTATATTTCCAAACATATATAATGTTTGACATTATTTGTGCAAAGTAAATGTTGAAAATATATTTAAAAGTGATACATTTTTTAATCATTTAGAAATTTTTATGTTATTTAGTTAAAGGAAAACTAAAAGTATACGGTTTATTTTATAATAGAGGAGAAGGTCCAAATACCGGAAAGTAGATGTTTGGAGAAATAAGCGTAGCGCAGTCTGTCTGCGATAGACAGAGTTTGTAGTTTTAATTCAGAGAAGAAAGGGCACGAATAGTAAGTCACTGAAGTATGTCTCATTTACAAACAGTAAGGATAAAAGTTTCGACACGACGAAATCTGCGATGTCAGAAGGTTTTCCGTTATGTGTATCTAACATTTAAAAAGTATATACTCTGATCGTATATTGACATGAATTGACGATTAAATGTTTCTCTATACATATTTAGGTCGCTAAGGCCGCATGCACGTTATTGGTATTTAACTATATGAATGAGTAATACATGTTTTAACTTAAATATAACAGTGGTCCAAATACCTACCAAACAGATTTGTCTAAATACCGGCTATCCCATACTTAGACATATATGGGTTTGCTCCCTGTGAAAGGAAGGATAATAAATTAATTTAGGGGATAACGGATGACGTACTGCTTTGTTGCGTCATTTGCGATACTTGTCACATCCCAGAAAAGTGCTGTTGGACATTCCAAAATCGCCCACAATAAATGGGAAGAGAAAGAGCAAAAATGATGGATGGAAAACTAACAAATTCAGGCAAATAGGGTAGAAATTGGATTTAAAAATATTTAAAAAGAAGAATATCCGGTCAGAGGAAGATGATGCAATTTGCCTCTTCTGCGGGAGGGCTTTCTGTGCGGGCAAGGAAGAGGAATTTTTGTTTAGATGTTCATAATGGGGTATGTGGGCCCATAGCGACTTGATTGATTTTTTTAGGTAAAGTAATCTATATTTCAATCAGCAAGCCTTTTTTTTGTTTAACACGTTAAGAAACAAAACTAGGAAAATAATGGAAAGAAGACTGCCAGAGATAGTTGCTAAGAGTTTAAAAAATAAAACATAAATGCTTGTTTATTAAAAATTTTATGTTATTTCGGTATATATTAAATAATATTAATCAACAAAATTTATTAAAACAGTGTTCTTTTGATTATTTAGCAAAATTAGCACTATTTGTTTGATTCTTCTGTAAAAAGTGAGGTAGCCAGTATTTAGATCCCATTTTCGAAACTCAAAATTAATAGTTTTTTGGAGGGTTTTTTTTTTTTTTTTTTTTTTTTTTTTTTTTTTTTTTTTTATAAACAGAAAACTTTTTTTAAGCTGATTTTTTTTTGTCGCATGGGGAAAATATCAAAGTACCCTACTATGATCTTTTCCGACAATAATTTTCAAAATTGTAGGATCTAGATTGAAAATTAAAGTGGAAACCGGTAATTGGTCTTTTTTCTCTACGTAAGCATAACTGCAGTATATAGCAAGGAATTTAAATACACATTAATATGTAATAATTTATTTTTAAAAGTAGCTGTTTTACCTGTAATATATCAATATGTCAATCATTCATTACTTGGATGATTTTTTTTTTCAACAAAAGAAAACGGTTTTTCTGTATTTCTTTAAATAATTATTTCTTTATCCAAGTAAGTAAGATTTTTGTACCAAAACGTATGTATAACATAATTAAAAAATCTTGATGATCGGTTACGTTATATAAATTTAAAACTAGAATCTTGCGAGACTTATTTTGATATGATGTAAAACAATTCTAAAAGAAAGCAAGAGAGAAAATAAATCAATTTTGAACAGCAACAATGGATGATATACGAAAAGCATTGCGACTTAAACATCTGAGACTTCCTCAAACAATCCCAACCTCTTCAGATATTTTATATAAACTTATTTTTTCTCCTCGGAATATGCATGAAAAAGTAATGGTGAATGAAGTATTTTCAAAAAGATTTTTTTATGAAAACGAAATTGTATTAAATTGTTTAACTCCTGCAGGTCATTCTTTTTATGTATTATATCTCATTTTATTTAAAAAAAACTTTTATGAGACATACGTATTATTTCTTCAGATAAATTTTAAAAAATCATGCTGCAAATGTTATATTGAATTTCTATTTTCATGTATGATTTTTTTATTATTATTTTCAGAATAACAGCATTATATAAAGCTTTAAAGTGATTGATAAAATCACAGTATAAAATAAATCTACGAATTCTGCGTTATAAAAAATAAAGCAATAGTGACTTTTAAATTTATTTATTTCAGTTTGAAATTTAAACGGCAAATTTCTGGAGGGGGATCACGTTCTTTCAAAATATCTAGTAGTATTCGTTAAATATTTCAAATTAGTTTTCTTAACTGAATTATCCTTGCTTATCTGTCAAATTTCCAACAGAGTAGAAAGTTTTTGACATTGAAAATTTTGATTGTGATTTGTAAATAACTTGAGATATATAGATTTGTTTTATGTATGAGATCTTAAATTTTTACGTATATGTTCTTAATTTTTTATAACTTATAAATTTTATAAGCATATATTCATAAGCTTATAATTTAAAAAATGAAAAAAAAAATCAATTATATCATTGTTTTTCTTTGAAAAAAAATAAAATTGTAAGTATAATTTTGCGAAAATAATATTCTTTTTTTATTTATTTAAAAACTAAACTGACACTGTAAAAAGCTAAAGTAAAATAAGTTCTACATTTCTGTCAAGAATAGGTCATATCATAAAAATCATACTAGTTTCATTAGTATATATTTTTTTCATAACTGTAAATGTAGATTAATATTCTTTATATAGAATTCGAAAACTCCTTAAAAATTATGATCCTATTAATATGGATAGCCCCTATTAATGTGCAAGTATTCAATACATTTTTTCTTGAATTTCATAATCGATTTACATAAAAATAAAAATAATATTAAGTAGAAATATGATATATATGGTATATATGGGACGATATCTCATAAGTGCGATTTATAAGTACCCAGTGTATCTGTCGGCTTCTTTGCAATATAAATTCTCATTTAATGTTAAAATTCATCTTTGTGTGATTGTTCTACAATGTTATGTTTTTTTTTAATGTGAAGAACGACAACAAATACTTAATATATATATTTTTTTAAATTGAAAAAATAATGAATTTATTATAAATATGAATAACAGGGAGCATAATAATATAATTTTTATATGAGTGAAATGCGTAATATTTGTTTTTCTTGGGTATAAAGTTCTGTCCCTCACTTTAGTGGTCACTACTGTCCCGTTGTTTTAATATCCTCATATTTCCACCAGACGGCAGTATGCAGTTATTTTTAGTATTGTTTCCAGTAGGAGAGCACATGTTGTTCTTTAAAAAGTGTCATTGACTGCTGTTTGTTCATAAAGAAGTTTTCCTGGATTGAAAAAAAATGGAGAAAAGTTAAGAATATCTTTATTAACCATCGCGACTGTCCCCATTGTTAATTTAAATATTGATATTTATAGATTAGCCAATATCTACCAATTTAAGCGTGTGATTGATATGTCTTTAAAAACAGTACAAATAACATTTCATATTTTCTTCTTTTTTAAGAAATGTGCAAAAAATGACACTACGGTCACTGGCACAGCAGTTTTTCTGAGTTTTGACTGCTAAAAATTGCCAAATCTTATTTATGTTTCAATAAAGATTGTACCCATCTAGCAATATATAACATACTTAATATATAACATATTTATTCGGAATATCAGTGACTATTAAAATTTCAAATTGAACATAATATGAGACTTTTAACAATCAGATATCTGTGAAGCCAACAATCACACTTTTGGGTGAATGATCCGTATCAGATAAAGAAAGCATTCATATAGATAAATACAACATTAAATATAAAATTGTTATAGAATTAAAATTAGAAGTAATTTTTATTGATAAAATTCCTTCTTTTAGAGACAGTTGTAACTCTTGTAGGTTTAAATCCATATTGTTGCCTTATGTTTTAGTCTGCGTGTTTAAACGTAAAAATGAATCCAATCTTTAATTAATAACGACTTAAATTGCAAATATAAATACAAACATCATATGAGAATTTTCTCCTAAATATGGCCATGAAGAATAGCCGAAAGGTCAAGAGTTGTTTATGTAAGTATTTTTTTTTCAATAGCTTATATTTGAACTAAACGAAATATACGTTAAAAGCAAGTGTTTGATGTTTGTATGAATCCAATCTTTACAATAATTGCTTCGTTTCTGTTGTTTTAAATCTACAATTGTTGGCATGCATTACTTTTTAATTTGCTTTTGTAATATTTCCCACACAGAGCATGTTCCGGATAATGTACGGCTCTGAAAATACTTGAATATTTCATTGTCAATGGACAATGTGGACATTAGGGTAAAATATGACCGAAGGAATTGGGTCAAAATCTTCTGCAAGATTTGACCCACAGAAAGACAGGGTAACAGATTATCCCTCTAATGTGATAGATATGTGAAACAGGCTTGTTCAACAAGAAATATTTGAAAGAAAGGTATGCTAGAAAACAAATGTAAAGATATAATATCTTATTTTTCAAAATATTTAGTGTTTTTCGTGTTTAGGCTTAATACTATCATCTTCTATATAATAAAAAAAAACGTTATTAAATATTAAATCTGAATTTAATAAAAAGAAATAACTGTTTATTTAGTGCTCTGATATTGATTATACACTATATTGCCAAAGGTGATTGGTCACTTGCGATTTTAGACGTTTTGTTAACTATCCAGAAAAATACATGAGGAATTAACCTGAAACTGCAGGTGTGTAAACAGTATAGTATAGGCTATATATTTCCGCGAAGATTTCTTCACGAAAACCCATAGGGGACTGTCAACAAATTGAAAAAGAACGAATATCTTTTGGATAACCCTGTAAAAACTAATGTAGCAAAGGCGTTCAAACTCGATATTATTAATAAGTGGCTTATTGTAATATACTGTGTTCATTTTTATTAGGATAGCATGGAAACTCGTAGAGAAATTAAGGTTTTTATAAAAACAGTTCCAAATTTCGCATAGTTTTTTGCTCATAATTTCCAGCGTTCTTAATATAAAAAAAAGTTCTTTTCAGAAAATATGACAAACACCATTGCACATAATATTCTGCAATCAGAATTAAAAAATAATAAAAATTGGATAAAAAATGAGCAGGTTTACTAAAAAATGTTTCACTGCGCACGCGCATATGCAATCAAAATATAATATGCATAACGTATTAGCGTTCAAACTCGAGATTATAAATAAGTGGCTTATTGTAATATACTATGTTTATTTTTAGGAGGATAGCATGTATACTCGTAGAGAAATTAAGGTTTTTATAAAAACAGTCCCAAATTTCGCCTCGTTTTTTGCTTATAATTTGCAGAGTTCTTAATATATATATATATAAAAAAAAATCAGAAAATATGACAAATAACATTGTACATATAACTCTGCAATCAAAATTAAAAAATAATAAATATTAGATTAAAAATGAGCAGGTTTACTAAAAAATGTTTCACTGCGCATGCGCGAATGCAATCAAAATATAATATGCATAATGTATTAGCTAAGTATATAGAGCAACTTTTGTGCAAGTCTCAAAATCATAGCTTGAAAATTCTGAAAATCCTCGTCGATAGAATAAGCTCGAAATCCGTTGTTCCCAAAAAGAAGCAAAAAGATGAGGGGTTGTATCAAATATCTGTTGATTAGTGCCAAGATAGCGTACACAATATTTCACGTACTACTATATTTGGATACAACCCCTCATATTTTTGCTTCCTTTTGGGAACAACGGTTTTCGAGCTTATTCTATCGACTATGATTTTCAGAATTTTCAAGCTATGATTTTGAGACTTTCAAAAAAGTTGCTCTATTTACTTAGCTAATACATTATGCATATTATATTTTGATTGCATATGCGCATGCGCAGTGAAACATTTTTTAGTAAACCTGCTCATTTTTTATCCAATTTTTATTATTTTTTAATTCTGATTGCAGAATATTATGTACAATGTTGTTTGTCATATTTTCTGAAAAGAACTTTTTTTTTTATATTAAGAACTCTGCAAATTATGAGCAAAAAACTATGCGAAATTTGGAACTGTTTTTATAAAAACCTTAATTTCTCTACGAGTTTCCATGTTATCCTAATAAAAATGAACACAGTATATTACAATAAGCCACTTATTAATAATATCGAGTTTGAACGCCTTTGCTACATTAGTTTTTACAGGGTTATCCAAAAGATATTCCTTCTTTTTCAATTTGTAGATAGTCCCCTATGGGTTTTCGTGAAATAATCTTCGCGGAAATATACAACCTATATTATACTGTTTACACACCTGCAGTTTCAGGTTAATTCCTCATGTATTTTTCTAGATAGTTAACAAAACGTCTAAAATCGCAAGTGACCAATCACATTTGGCAATATAGTGTATAAAGTAACTTGATTCTAAAGGATCAGAGTCTATAAGCCGTGTTTTTGGCCCATGAAATAAGACTAAAATTCGGTTATGTTATACTGACTTAATTATTTCACTTTTCAATATTAGAAGGTTTATACTGTACGATTTCAACAATATTGTTTGCATTTTGTTCGTTTTTATATAACTTACACAAACTCAAAGTTCGTATTATTCGTAGTTTTTGATGAAAAATACGCAATTTCTCTTAATTTTACCTCGATTTTTAATATATTTTTTAATATTTTACTATAAGCGCAGCTTTTCAATACTTTTATTTTTACATATATTGTACATTTTGATGTATTTTATAATATATGTAAATAAGAAAGCGTTGCACGATTGCGATCATATAAATAATTGAGGTAAAATTAGGAGAAATTGTATATTTTTCATAAAAAACTGCGAATAATACGAAGTTTGAGTTTGTGTAAGTCATACAAATCCGAACAAAATTCAAAAAATATTTTTGAAATTGTACAGGATAAACTTTCTAATATTAACAAGTGGGTAAGTGTGATCGAAGATCGCACAAAGGGTTTCGTTTAATATTCCTTTCAAAACACTTTATTCTTTCTTTAATAAATTCTTAAATAAATATAATTTAGCAACAACAACAAAAAAAAAGTCATGTTTTTTATAAAGTAAAAATTTACCGGTCTATTTTTCCGTTTTTTCGAAAATCTAAACCAGCTGGATAGTGGGCGAAACCCGCTATTATATTCTGTCATAATAATATCCGTCATACGGACTAAATGCGATATTTAAAAAATATATAATTTCAAAATTAAACATGTTGGACGTCTTCAAAATATTAAAATATGCTAATATTTCCATAATCGGGTTTTTATCATGATTCAATACATTCCTCAAACTCATATATTTACTATTCTCTATTATTCATATTGATACTCGCTTTGTACTATTCTCAAACATCTGAAAAATTCGTTAAACTTCCAATAGGACGTCAGATTTTTTTTTTAATTCTCTAATGACATGATATTAATCTGCTTTGTGCACATCCACATACTCATACTCCTTGTATTATTGAGAAATCTTAGACATTTTCCGTTTTATTTACCACTATGAACTCAATCAATTTTATTTCATATTTATCTTTTTTTTTCAATTGGGGAAACTTTTTATTTTTTTTTCATTTTTCACGTGAAAATCGTCTGATAGAAAATTAATTATTGTAGAAAGAATTTCATTCTGGATTTTAAATTTTTGGCATCTGCTATAACGAAAAATGTTTAAATTTAATAGAAAAAGGCTATTAGAATTTTGGTTTTTTAACTCTATTTATTAAAATAATACGAATTTTTCAAATTTTAATATTTTCAGCTCTTTACAGCTGATATTCTAATTTATACACGAAGTTTCAACTCTGTAAGTTACATAGTTTTCGAGAATGGCTCTGTGACAGACAGACAACGGAACGGGAGCAATAGGGTTTCGTGAGATGAAGGAAACCCTAAAAAGTGAAATAATTAAGTCAGTATAACAAAATCGACTTTTGGTCTATTTCATGGGCCAAAAACACGGCTTATAGACCCTGATCCTTTAATCATGTTTTTGCTATCCACTTCCTAATTATTAATTTTGTTTATTTCAAAATTCCAAACATTGATGAAAATAGAAGCGTAAATATTTTCTTTTAACTTGCAAAAGCAATTTTCTTTTCTTAATATGAAAATGAGTATTGTGTTGAGGGAATTTAAATTGTATGGGAAGAGAAAGAAATAGTTTGAATAATTTACTTAGCTTAGTTTCACGCCTGTTAGAAAATATATGCATGTAAATCTTTAAATTACCTTTCTGAAGTTTCAATTGCTAGGAGCCTTAAATGTAATGTAAAATTTCCCAGTATAATTTTTCTGCAGATAGTTTATTTTAATGTTTTAAGAATTCCTGCAAGATATAATTGTGAAGGATGATAATGTGTGTACGATAATTTTGTTTTGTCTGATTTACTAAATGTTTCATATTTCACACATTAAATTAACAATTTAAGCACACTTTACTACTTGAATTTTACTGTATATAAGCAAGCTCCTTTTAAAGAATTGATATTTATGTTAGCATATTAAAATGAAAGTAGTTAGAGGTAACTTTAAGGAATTTTTCACATACATGTTTTAATTAGTATTCAATATTCACCTGTTTTTATTTTATTACTGTAATGGTTAAAGTAATAGTAAAATTTATTTAAATGTTATAAACAAGCCACTTCAAAAGGGAAAATTAAAATAAAAAGCTAGATTTAAAAAAAAGAAGAGAATTTAACTTTTATAAAAAATTGCCGTTATATATTAAATTTTAAGTTAAATGTATTTTATGCCAGTTGAATATTGATAAAAACCGTGAATTTCATAATTATATTTCAGAAGACTTTGTAACACTATTTCATGAATATTTTTTTGTTATTTTCAAAGACAGATTAATGGCTTTCTGAAAACATGAAAAATATCTATTTTGGGATATTTATTTTCAAATTTCTATTTTACTCCTTTACAATGATATATTTCTTTTATTTCTAATGCAAGGAGATGTTTGCTGTTTTTATGCAATTTCATCTATTTATATCTGGCCATACAACAGGGAGTGAAAAGTCCCAGATTTACAAATGGAAAAAAAAAAACATTCTATTTTAATATTGTTTTTCCACTATTTTTTTCAAGAGCGATACATTTATTCCAAGATTTATCTAATATTTCGATATTTTTCATATAGTGCGATTTTTCATGGGCACAGGTTTATCCATCGTCATTGTTTTCGATATTCTCATTATAGCAAATATATTCCCCTTAAGACACTTCTTCCACTTAAGAAACTAATAATTGTAGCCGGGGTCTTGCTCTTGATATTCCGTGGGGTGGCGGAGTATTTTGTATTTCTAATCCTTGAGTTTAGCAACTTCTTTCATGGATATGTGGCTTGATGCATCGTTTTGACGAAAGTGCATTTTTTTGCTATCTGTGGCATTTATTTTTTCTTGATTTCTTCGTTTAAACGATCTAGTAATGTTACACAATAATCTCTTATGTCTGTTTCTTCTTTTTCAAGGTAGTCTATGTAATTCCACATGCCCAATTATGGGGAAAACTGTTTTCAGTTGATTTCTTGCGTCTTTCGCCACTGTCGCTTTTAGCAAATTTCGCCAAGTTTCCATACCTCTGGAGACTGTCTGTTGGACTCAGATGTGTCCTATGTTTCATCCACTGCTAAATATAAGCGCAGAAACGCATTTGGAATACGCTGAATATCTACAAATCACGCTTTGAATCTTCGACATGTTGTAGTTAATTTCGAATGTTAGAAAATGCTGCACGCTTTCCTTACATAGTTTTTTCATATGCAAATCTTCATGTAATATATTTTTAACGCATTCTGTTGTTATCTTCATAATGTATGTTCTAGTATTTGTTGTCTGTATTCTTATATGATGATGTGGAATAAAATTAGTCGTAAAAAAGTCACTCAATCCATCCTGCAGTCATATGAAAGCTGCGATTTCTGAATAAAATCCTGCACTTATGCAGATTTAAAATCCATGCTGCATGATAATTAAAATCTTGGTTTTAAGCGGAGATCTATGAAAATCTACTATGCGTATATGAACTAAAATTGGCCGTAAAAAACGGTTTCATTTTACATCCCATCTTTTGTGGTTCACAAAGTAGTCAAGAAACGTCAGCCACCACCGAGATTTATCTGGGTGAGATATTTTGAATACAATAATTTATTTTGGCAATTTCGGTTATTCCTTTGCATATATATTTATAAGTATTTTAATTCTTTGCTTGAAATCTCGTAACTGATTCAATGTAAAAAATATATATATTAATTCATAAAGTAAATAATTCAGGGCATATGTGTCTCAACATTTTGACCCCTGTGATGCTTATTTCAAAAGGAACAAATTATAAAATGTGCATAATTTAAATATGAATTATTTTTTTTATAAAGAAAATGATTTGCATTTATATTTAAAAAAAATAGTGCGTATTATGCTCGATATTGCAATAAAGCTAATGGTAAAAGATGTAGGCTTAATTTCTTGAATGTAATCTAAAAATGTGAGTTTGAAAAGTAAAATTTTTATTGAATATTTTAATACCAGCAAATGCAGAACTCATTATTACAATAAATGTTATTGAGCGCAAATTCTGTGTTTCAATTTTAGTATTTCCCTTACTGTGTTTCTTCGTTTATGAATGTATTTATATGTCCGTGATTTGTAATATGGTGTCGAATATTTTAATATATTATTATATTTTCTGAGTTTATATACACTTTTTAATTATGATATAAGTTAAAGATTAATATTGATTACTACTTTATTTATTTTATTACAAATCATTTCTTACTAGTTTATCTGCGCATGTAAAATTTAAAATTGCGGCCTTTCCTTACTTAAATCGTTAAATTTAGTCGAGCCAATCTTGGTCTATAATTATCTAGTTATGATCACAACGCAGTAACTAAAGACTGTTGTGAGCTTGTCAGTAAGAGAGCTGTACGATAAACCTTTAGGCCTGTTTCCCCTACCTTGCCATCGACCCTTGCCATACAAAATGATTACGACCCATTAAGTGTAAAACACCCCAAAATTAATCTTATTTGAATTAATCAATATTTATATTAATTTAAAAGATATTAATATGAAAGTTCTTTCTTTATTTAAAAAACACAAATATATTCAATTTTGTAACTAGTTTCAAATTATATTTTTCTCTCAATTGTATAGATATACATGAGTTAGACAGATTGAATTTTTTTCTGTGAAAAGAAAAAAAATCTCTAAATGATAAATACAACAATATCTATAATTATAATGAATGGCGTAAAAAGTTTTCATGAAATCACGAGTACCCATTGAAATTTCAATTGACACTAACAATTTTATAGGAGATTATTTTTCAGGTGGGGGTGGGAGGAAGTGTAAATAGCAAAATTCTTCAAAATCCAATTAAACAATTAATAAAAAAGTAAATTAAAACAATTAACATGTTAACCTGTTATTTAAACTATTTGTAAAAAATTACTAAACATTTATACTTTAACATACGTATAATATTTATACGCCCCAAAATATTTATACTTTAACATACAAGACCAACGTATCTATTTAAAATAAATAATTATCAAAACATTACAAACATTAGATATAAAAATTATAATAATGTTGCAGAAAAAAATAAACGTGGATCATTATTTTTTTTTTTTAAATCATTTTTTGTTAACAGTATATTTGTTTGAAAATATAATATACAATGCAAGGAACACCGTACATAAAATCTTTAAAACATTATGTTTGCTCTTTAAAAGATTCAGCTATAGATTATTTTCTGGCAAAATATACAATAGAAGCTATTTTTTTGTATTTTCACCACTATCTTTTTACGATAACCGAATTTTCTCTGTAAGTCTTTGTATACACAACTTAGAAACTGACAGTCCATTGTGCTCTCTTTAATCTTATTCTTTTTATACTTATATTTTATATTTTTGAGCTTTTGCTTTCACCGTTTTATTTGATATTTGTGATAGGTTTTATGTCTATTTTTTTATCAGTTTACTCAAAAATATATTTCAAAATATGCATGTTTTTCGAAAGATTTATGAGATGTAACCTATTACTTTTTCAACAAAAATTATTTCTAGAAGCTCCAAATATCCAAATCCAAAATTACAGCTCAATCCGCTTAGGAGTTTTTGAGTTATTTGTTAAAAGCAACATGAAATGCAAGCTGTTTAGCTACTTTTAACAGTTCTTTTAACGGTTTTACACCACTGACATACATGAGGTGTTGAAGAAGGATATTCATTATGGAGTTTTCGATCAGGACATTCTAGATCAGTGGCTCCCAATCTTTGTTTTGTCACGGGTCACCGAAGCATCTGCAAAATCGAGGTGCTCCCTCCACTTCGATAACATAAATGTCTTACTATTTAAAAAATCACATGCAGGAAGCCTAAAAGAGCATTAAAATCATTATTCAGTTCGGATAATTTAACTTATTAAAGTGCTGAATTTTCTGTCACAAAAGTATTTTTAACATAATTCTATAAATTCTATCAGACTATACATATTCGAATTAGTGCCAAAACAAGAACGAAAAATCTTGCTTTAAGCATAGATTATGTAGCACTTTCCAACGCTTCCAAAATAATTTTACAAAACATACCATTTAATAAGCTAAAAGATAACATCTAAGTAAACAATTTGGAAAACGCATAACATATTTAAAAACATAATTTCAGGAATTTCCAACAGATACAATATTCGAAAAATATCCGAATACTTTTATTCAGCCCTGTATAGGATCTATAGTTTTGTATATATACTACATAGGATGCTAAATTTTAGTTTAGTTAGGAAACGCGTAGCACAGTTTAAAATTATCCTTCTGGAGTTTCTGTCAGTAAACGGAAATGTGTTCGCGAACTTTTGTGCTGCCCTGTGTAGGATCTACAGAATTTATACACATCACATGATAGACAAAAAGCGAGTTAAAATTAAAATCGCGTTCAGTAACTTAAAACGCACTTCCAGGAATTATTGTTAACATACAGTAGAGAATTCTTTTGTGTGTCCTTGTAAATGAACAATGACTGCTATACACACACTATTCTGTAGTAAGCCTCTTGTCATGCACCTTAGTAATATATATAAATTTCAATGCGTTTAGAATAGTGAAACATTATTTAAATAAACCGCAGACGATTTTTCTCCATAGACGTAATGTAACGGAATTCTTTTGACTGTCCCTGTAAAGTAACTATAAGTGCTATGCACACCTTATTCCATATTAAGCTTCTTCTAATGCACCTTAGTGATATATAAAAATTTCAATGCGTTTAAATAGTGAAACATTATATAAATAAACCGCAAATGATTTTTCCCCATAGACCGAAATGTAACGAAATTCTTTTGAGTGTTCCTGTAAAAAACAATCAGTGCTACACACTTCCGTTGCAATAGGGAACATGCTATAGATAAAGACAATAACATATAAAAATTGCAGAGCAATACGAGCATATTTACGGGAGTTAGAGCACGGACAGACGGCAGACGACCAGACGGCAGACGACCAGACGGCCAGACGGCAGACAGCCATACGGCAGACAAACCGAAGTCATAAGCCCTTTTCAACTAGGTTGGAAAGTGCTAAAAACAGGTTTTTTGTAGAACAGAGTGCACCCCCTGGAGGTGGACAATGTATCTAAAAGATTTTGCATTTAATCTTGGTCCGATTCAAACGCAATCTTTTCTGACATTCTTCGGAGGTTTCCCAGGAACTAAAAAAACTTCGGTATAATTATTTCAGCCCTTGGTTACCACCATTTATGAATATTAATATCGAGGTGTGATTTATTTTGTCGTGTTCTGTGGGTCCGATTTCAACGGGAATCTGTTCATTCAAATTAACATGAACTAATTAAGAAATAGCTAATTATTTAAGACATAAATTTGGTACTCCCTGGCGGTGGAAAGTGGAACTAAAAGATTTTTCGCTCATGCAAGGCACTCCTTCTACACGGTGATGTAATCAACAGGAACGAGTGCCGGAGTTTCGATCGGAAATAGGTTTATTTAAAACAGAATGCTCCATCTGGTGGTAGAAACTGGAAGTAAAAGATTTTGCAGCGCGTGCTTAGCACGTCTGCTACACACGGTATCGTAGGAAGCGGAGACACGTGTGGGATAATTTGTTTATAACAAAATGCATCCCCTGGCTGTGGAACTAAAAGATTTTCCTGCACGTGTGCCAAAAATGACTATTTTTCTTGAAACACCAAAAGAAAGTTACCGATTTCATAAACCCAGAAGACGAAAAAGTTTTATTTTCACTCGTATTAAGAAATGTAGTGAATTATTTGAATCGAAACTCTCAGTTTTCTTCTGATTCCGAAAATGCAAATTTTGTGAAAATCCGACGGTTTGACCAAAAGCGGATCCTTTTTTAATCAAATGATCCAAACATTTGAGGGGGTGATATTAAATTTACTTCCACTGCGGGTAAATCTCTCTATTTAATTTTCGAAAGAAAAAGAGTTGCCAGAAGAAGGGTTTCGTGCAGCGATTTGTAGAATGATTTCATGTTTCGTATTATTTTTTGACGGGACCGGGCAACGCCGGGCGGATTTGCTAGTTATTTAAATAAAATTATAAAAAAAAAAAAAAACTGACAGCGAATGCGTGAGAAACACGTTTGGAGTTTCCCACGCGTAGGGAGTACTAACCCATGTTGCAAAAAACTGTTCTATACTATTTATATAATGTTATTCTTACTTACCGATAAAATGTAATCAATTGTAGTAACGGGCGCATGAATAATTTGGTTTCTAAAATCTTTTTAATTTTTCTCTAAATAAAAATACTTCTACCTTCATTGTGATTTATCAAACAATAATTTGATAACCACCGCCATGTATTGGCAAATATGTATATATAAAATTATATCACATTATAATTCTTTCGTTAGGATAAATATATTGCAATCTGCATTCGAATATATCAATACATTTGACTTTTATTGTTTTTTTCTATATGCTAACAAATTTTATGTGACAACAGGTTTATAACTTTATATAAAATTTATGACTTTTTACACACATTAAATACTTTTTATTTAGAATCAATAAATATTCGTTAGTCTAAGATATAAATTAAGCGGTAATTAAATCATTTTAACTGAAGTTATTAGTGAAGTAGTCGTTGGGGGCCACCGTAATACCCACTCATCATGAATATGCATAAGGTAAAGCTAGGATAGTCTGTGCACAATTCAAAAGAATAGCAATAAAAAACCTAAATATCAATTTTTGCTAAACTATTCATGGATAATTTTTACTTCATTTGTTTTATGCATTTCCATTGCTATTTTGTTGTTATGTTGCAATTTAATAGAACAGTTGTAATAAAACCAAGAAAGTTATTTTGCGCAATCTGTCCTTACAGGCTTGGTGTGATTTCGCACATGGGTAGGAGAGATTGTTACTAATAAGAACTACAATTAAATTGTTAAAAAATAATAATTACAATTAAATGACATTGCTGTAAGGTTTTTGTGAACAAATATTATTGTATTAGGAGTGAATATTTCAACCTAATGATTAAAGAATCAGAAAAAAGGAAATAATTTTAAAAACGATTAAAAAAATTTAATTAAAGGAAAAAAAATAAAGAATCAGAAAAAGCAAGTCCAGATAAGATTACAAAATAAAATTATGTTACTTAATAACACGTTTAACTTGAAATTAGTCCATTTTCATTTTTTATTTTTTATGCAAATTTACCAATAAGCTGTTCACATTGTTTGTCTAGATTAGTAGCTTATGAGATATCGTTTAAGTTTAAAATATTTTGTACTATTGACATTGTATAGACATTCTGATGAATAGCTCTGAAAATTCAAGCACTTACTTTGGGTAAACAAAACAAAATAGCAATATTTTATCTTAAACGCTCAAAGCAATCAACGTGCACTTTTAAGTAGACACTCCATTACTGTTGTTGTACAACTACCTGGAATTGCTACGCGGTCACTCTACTCCTTCCCCCCCGAACCTCTATGTGCGCAATCTCTCCGACCGCGCCATCTCTTCTGGCTTTATCTTAATACAAAATATGAAAATAAAATATGTGTAAACTACTTATAAAATGCTTTGCAATTCGAATAAAATCGTGGCTTGATTACATCATGAACTTTAAATGCTCTATTACTGAATAGCGCAAAAGAAACATCCTCATATCTCTAAAAATGATAATCATATTACAGTTTACTACGTTGAATTAAGCGTCTCATTTCCGATTAAAATATATATTTGAATTGAAATTTGAATGAAATACAGGGTCATGAAAAGTCGAAGAGTGTGGATAATAGGATTACAAATATCTCGGTAACTCATAATCCGATCAACTTTATTCTTTATGCAAAATTTATGTTTTTTTTTATTGTATTTTATATTCACTCCTTAACACTAGAACGCCTGAAATCTTACTAACCCCTGAAACGCCGGCCAGGTGTCATTTTGACACTGGTCGATAAGTAAGCAAAAATTTCAAAGAAAATGTACATTTTAATATTCTTTTTACAAATACATATATTGTACACATAAATACTTTTATATCTGTAAAATAAGGATAATTTTACAAGATTATATGAAAATATATATTGTACACACAAATAATATTATATATTTAAAATGAGAATAATTTTGAAAGATTATATGAAAATATGTATGGTACACACAAATAATATTACATCTGTAAAATAATAATTTTTCAAGATGATATGAAAAAATATATGTTACGCACAAATAAAATTATATCTATAAAATAAGAAAAATATTGCAAGATGATATGAACATATACATGGTACACACGAATAATTATTATATCTGTAAAATGAGAATATTTTTTCAAGATGATATTAAAATATAAACAAGAGAAATAAATACTTACATTACTTATATCACTCACAGTCAATACATTTATAGATGACATATTTTGTGCATTTGCCGCATGTCATTCTTTTACAAGAGGAACACATTTTATTTGTCACATTTCCATGACTTTTTAAACCTCGCATTTCCTACGCTTAGAAGGATTTTCAGTTCGCATTTCATCTTCATGGCTACTGCGTCTTTTAGTAGATTTTTCAATATATTCTGCTCGTAATTCTTCAGCTAATGTTTGTATAAAAGTACGCCTTGATATTTTTCCCCGTCACTTGTTTGAAAATAATCCATGAGTTTATGGCAGCAAAGTCTAACATATTGTAGAATGTGTGATTTGGCCATCTCCTTGATCCTGCTTTGACTGAATATTGCCTTGCCATTTGGTCAACAATATCTACGCCACATTTCGTTTCATTATAAAAGCGGACAGTTTCAGGTGTTTTCTTAGAATTATTGGCAATTGCAATGTTTTGAATGCATAGAACTCAAGATTATCACATTTTTTTCTTTTTGCACTGGTAAACTGTAAGTGTTGTGCCCGATTCTTCATTTTTCAATATTTTTGTTGAATATAACACTTCTTTTCCTGACTTTATACGATCTGGAATTTCTCGTCTGGCCCTATTTACCGTGCCAACTAAACTCGTTCGTCTTTCCTTTAGTTTCTTAGCCAACTCAAGAGAAGTAAAAAACTTGTCAACTGTGACATTTCTTCCCATATTTTTAAAGGGTTCTATTAGTTTTAAAACTACATACTCAGAAAGTCTCTGACTTTGATATCGTTCTTCATTTTTTCCTAGGTAGGGAAATGCGTTCAAAATATACTTACTTTCTAAATCTGCAGCTACCCAAAATTTTTGTCCGTATTTATCAGGTTTTGATGCTATAAACTGAGTAAATGGACAACGAGTCTTACTAGTAAATAATTGTTCATCAATTGTTATATTCTGGCCTGGCTTGTAACAGCTTATGCAGTTTTCAATAAAACGATTCCATACTTCCGAAATCATTGCGAATTTATCCTGCTGAGTCCGATTACGACGAGTTGATTTGATATCAAATCTCAGAAATCTTGATATTTCACAAAATTTGTCTCTGGACATGGTTTCTTTGCAAAAATTTATACCCCATGAAGTAGACCATAATGAATGATGTTCCAGGTTACTAGCTCCTGAAACTCCACGTGCATATAAAATCGAAATGTATGCAAAAAGTTCCTGTTTTGAAAGAGACCAAACATCATTTTCTAATACTCGACGAGCTTCTGTGTTTGTGCATTTTATTATATGCTCTAAAACCGTTCTGTCTATAAAAAGCAACCAAGCACTCAAAACACTGTCATTATTCACATTTCTTTTTGCATAACTAGTTGGACCACTATTTTCTCTCAAAATATTTTGGATTGCTAATCTACCGGCTGCACTTCCTGAACCACATTCTTTCCACTGAGGGCCATCGCGAGCAACAAATTCTTTCTGATTTCCAGAATCATCAATTTCAACATCCTCATCGCTTTCCGATTCAGATGATATAACAGGAATAAAATTTTCATCATCCGATTCATCATACATGTCGGATAATTCTCCACCTTCTGATTCATTATCTGACAATTCTCTCATAAGCGCGGTAATTTCTTCCGTAGTAAGCCCTATCTTACGAGACATTTTAAATTTTACTCATAGAAAGTAACAAGAACGAAAGAAAACCACAGAAAAATTCTTCTAATCGTAACTCACAAGTAACCGCGCATGCACTATCTTTGTGAGAAATGAAATCTAAGCGGCAGGTGTTGTTGCAGATGAAACAAATCACGTGATGACCAGATGTCAAAAAACATATATATATATACATCACAGGGCTCCCTTGTTTTACACAATGAACGTGCAGAAGAACAAAATTTAAAATAGGGGAAGTGAAATTATTGCGGTGTCCAATTGACACCAAACCGGCGTTATAGGTAAAACTATCCGTAAACTAAGTTTGAATAAACCTAGTTCGCCAAAACTTTTTATGTGAGTTCTACCTACAAATTTAATAAAAGTCGAGCGAAATAAAAAGGATCCTTCAAAATTTACAGATTTTAGAAAGAAACTTTCAAGCTTCGGTGTCGAAATGACACCATCCGGCGTTCTAGTGTTAAAGTAAACAATTTCGAAAATTTTTAGATACCTTTTATCAGAACGAATATTTCGAGAGTCCGAAAAAATAGTTCCGGATATTCGAGGTTACTGAAATTCAATAAGCTTCTTTCCATTATTAAATAATAAGTACATACCAAATTTCAAGTCTCTATCACGAGTTGTTCGGGATATAGAGCGTTTACAGACACACGCACAGACAGACGGACGTCAGATTTTTTTTTTAAATATTATTTTTCGGAATCTCCAGTGTCTGAAACGTGTAAATCCGTCAAATTTCTTTTTCGATTTTCAAAAAGATTACAAGACTTTCTCTATACTACGTATGATGGGTAAGTAGAAACTGTTCTAGACTATTTATATAATAATATTCTTATTCACACACACACACACACACACACACACCGATAAAATGTAATCCCTTGTAGTAACAGACGCATTATACATTTGGTTTCTAAAATCTATTTTAAGTTTTCTCTAAATAAAAATACTCCTACCTTCGCTGTGATTTATCAAACTATAATTTGCGTACCGCCATGTATTGGCAAAAATTTATTTAAAAAAATTATATCACATTATAAGGTTTTCGTTAGGATAAATATATTGCAATCTGCATTCGATTATATCCATTTCTTTTCTTTTACTGTTTTTTTATAAGTTAACAATTTTTATGTGACAACAGGTTTATAACTTTATATAAAATGAATAACTTTCTACACACATTAGATAGTTTTTATTTAGAACCAATAAATATTCTTTAGTCTAAGATATAAATTAAGCGGCAAGTAAATCATTTTAACTTAAGTTATTAATAAAAATGTAGATTTTATTATTCTTTATAATGCATTTTTGAATACATCTTCGTATGACACGATCTTATGCAACCTCTTACCAACCTGCTATCTAAAAACTTGAAAAATGCATGTTTGGCTAAAAGTCCCTATAAACATCATGAAAAAAGAATGATTTGGAATAATGATACGGAAGTGACTTTTGCAATAAACGCATTGTGCTTATTCAGGATAATTTACAACCAAGAGGCTTCTAATTCTAAAAGTCACCAATAGATGGTGTTAAAGTAAATACATATCCCGGAAATATTCATATGAGGAAGATTACAAAAGAAAGGATCTTATTTAAAAAAATGTGCTTTATTTGATTTCAATAGGAATTGGCTATATATAAATTACAAAGCGTAAGATGCCTTTCAATTTCACTAAAGACGAAGCGGTAATAAATGCTATTTGAAAATTCTGAGGACAATAACAGCTACAGAACAAAATCTTTTATGGTACACAGTACTTGTCCTGAACTCCAAATAGCTTATTCTGACGAATAAAGGATTCATCGTGTAACCTAATTATTTTATAAAGAACTCATTTTACTTACCCATCATACGTAGTATAGGGTAAGTCTTGTAATCGTTTTGAAAATCGAAAAAAAAATTTTGACGGATTTACACGTTTCAGACACTAGAGATTCCAAAAAACATATTTTTAGAAAAAAAAAAATTTGCCGTCCGTCTGTGTGTGTGTCTGTGTGTGTGTCTGTGTGTCTGTAAACGCTCTATCTCCCGAAAAAATTGAGATAGAGACTTGCAATTTTGTATGTACGTAGTATGTAATAATGGGAAGAAGCCTATTTCATTTCAATAACCTCGATTAACCGGAACAATTTTTTTCGGACTCTCGAAATATTCGTTCTGATGAAAGGTATATAAAAATTTTCGAAATTGTTTATTTTAAGAATTAAATATAAAAGACAATAAAAAAACATAAATTTTGCATAAAGCATGAAGTCGATCGGATAATTAGTTGCCGAGATATTTGAAATCCTATTTTCCACACTCTTCGATTTTTCATGACCCTGTATTTCATTCAAATTTCACTTCAAATATATATTTTAATTGGAAATTTGACGCTTAATCAGATGCAATAAACCGCTAGTTAATAGGATTATTATTTTTGGAGTTATTAGGATGTTTCTTTCAAGCAATTCAGTAATCGAGCCTTTAAAGTTTGTGACGTCATCAAGCCACGATTTTTTTGAATTGCAATGCATTTTATAAGTAGTTTACACATTTTTATTTTAATATTTTACATTATGCATATCCATGATGGGTAAGTATTACGGTGGCCCCCAACGACTAGTTTTATTTTCTGAAGATGTAAAAATATTAGCACCTCCTATCGGTGACGTTATGAAGTGAAATTTCTTTTTGCTCTTAAAAAATGCCACATCCTAAAAATGCTTCTACAGAAGGTTTTTGCGTCTTCCTTATTTTTTCTGATACTTTTTTATCAATGTTGTAAATCTATACAGATTGTCTTCCCAACCTGTATTATTTGCACCCATAGTCTAGACGCTTTCTTCCTTCCGAGACGACTTCCTTTTTGACAAGAATTCTTCTGCAATAAATATACAATTTAGTCTGTCTGAACCCTCCTTGAGTTAATACAAATGCTTATTTTTTCCGTAACTTTCGTAACTTAATATCGTTCCTCAATATCTTCTATTAACCAATTTTAAGGGGGTAGGATACCTTTGAACCCGTCGAAAAAGCAAAAAAAAAATATATATATATATCACTATGTTCCAAGCTTCAAAACTTGTGTAATAAGTCAAAAATAAAAATTAAACTTCATTTATATGTAAAGCTCGTATTTATATTATATTTAAAACATATATATACTTGTAAATTCATAAATAAATATTGAAATGATAAGTTAAAAAAGATACATGGTAATAAGAGAAAAAAAAAACATAACACGTCTTGAACGCATGATAAAATCTGAAAATATGCATATAAAGAGGAAATTTTGGTGAAACTAAATACATAATAGTGTTACCTCTATACTAAAACCAGAATATTTATACAAAATATTGACTAAATTAAAATATTAACTTATAAATTAAAAAAATTAAAAATTTTGCATTTTTTTAAAACATTTTCAAAATACAAAAAAAAAAAAAAATGTAACTTTTTTTCTGGTTTTAAGTTGTAGATAATACAGAAATGAATATGTGATGAAACTTTCTTTTAATTGCCATGCATAGTTTTTTAGTAACACTGCGTGCAAGACATGTTATGTTTTTTTTCTATTAATATCATATATATCTGTAAACTTATAATTTCAAAATTTATTTAGGAATTTACAAGTATATATATATTTAAATATAAACATAAATACGTTTAATTATTTAAAAGTTTGATTTTTATTTTTGTGTTATTATGCAAGTTTTGTAGCTTGGAACATAGTGATATTTTTTTGCTTTTTCGACGTATTTAAAGGTATCCTTCCCCCTTAACATAACTAGAGAACAAAGCACTAAACTATGTGCAGTTTAAAACTAATATTATTATATACTTTGTTTCCAATTACAATAGATTTGCATTTTTACAACCACCGATTTAACCACCCCTCGTGATTTAATGACCA
Organism: Maratus michaelseni; assembly: GCA_963931845.1. Lineage (NCBI taxonomy): Eukaryota > Metazoa > Arthropoda > Arachnida > Araneae > Salticidae > Maratus > Maratus michaelseni. The sequence continues at coordinate 273,610,054 of OZ007596.1, forward strand.
TTGGATTAGGTCCCGAAAGTTTTCAAGTACTCACAATGTTTTTCCTCCTTTTTTTAACGACAAGTAAACAATCCGAAACTTGATTTGGAGACCTTTCCGAGAACATGGACAAACTCGCATTCTATTAAAATTTTCTGGGAAGTCTAAAGAAAAAGTAATTAACCAAGCATTTTCCTCTTCTAACCGTTTCAGATAAAGTTCTTCTGTGCCACACACTCCTACTTCTTTCTCCTCAACGCAGTAGGAATGACAATTCTCCTGAAATCAGGTTTGTTTATATTTTTGGAAATGTCTTTCCTCATTCGTTTGTAGTCCCACTGGCCTCTGCAATTAGCTGGATTGTGATCGTCACAAAAATGCCCGTATCAGGCAAATGCACACGTCACGTGATGGGATAATCTCTCGATGCGCAATATTTTGTGAGTAATTTTGTCGAAGCAAAATGATTTGTGTTGTCTTTATTTGGTTTATGCTAAACATTTTTTTTTTTCCATGGCTCACATTGTACATAAAATATCATCTATATCCATTCATACAAAGGTGAAAATTCTTGAAAGTGTGCAGATGTAACAAAATGTGTAATATCACAAAAAAGCACTCTTTTCACAATTATAAAAAATCGGGATGAACATAATGAAAGCAAAATAATCTTTATCGCGAAACCGACTGCATAATAAAGAAGCTAAATATTCTGTATTGCAGAGGAATCTTGTTGAGTGGATGAAAAATATGAGATTAAAAAAATTGCTAACCGACGGTATTATGTTAAAGGGCAAACATTTTCTGAAAAGTTGAATGTGAATCTAAATTTCAAAGGCTCAGATGGATGAAAAATATCAAAACTCTGTATATGATTATTCTGCAAAAAGTTCTGAGGAAAAAGGCCGGTTGTACAAAAATGGAGAAACATAACACTAAAAACTTTTAAATGAATATAAGGAAGTTGACATATTTAATGCTGACGAAATTATTCTAAGTTTCTACATGAGAGATCTTTAGTTTTTAAAAATGAAACTTGCGATGGAGCGAAGTGAGAAAAGCAAAGATTAACTGTTCTACTACCAGATAACATGGCTGGAACACAAAAAATTCCTCAAAAATTTCCTCACAAAAATTCCCTCGTCATAGAAAATTCTGAAAATGTTCGTTGTTTCAAGAGAATCAAAACGTTGCCTGTAGTTTACAATGCGAGTAAGAAAGCATGAATGATGTTGAAAAAATTCTGGATGAAGAAGATATATATTACAACAAAAATAACCAAAGAAAGATCCTATTAATATCAATAAATGCACGGCACATCCTCCAGAAATTAAAGATCGTAAAGCAGTAAAGATTATTTTTCTTTCGCCTAGTGTTACGTCCGTTTTACAGTGTTACACAGTGTTTAAAAAATGTACCGATAGAAACTAGTTAATGACATTCTAATTTGCTTAGACGCGACCAAAACACATACAGTGAATTTATTAGCGACTATTCAAATTAAAAATGCAACTTGGCAAGAAATTTTCAGGACACAGTTTTAAATTGCTTCCATCACGCAGGATGTTTAAAAAAAATCAAGTTTATTAAATTGAAACTGCTTCCAAAAGGACCAAACAATAGAACACTGAAAATGAATAAATCATCTAATGCAAGAATTACTGAAATATGTTGTTTTGCCGGAAAGCCTAATATTTGAAGATTACGTTGCCGTAGATAAGTTAGAAATTGGGTGGAAGTTCTCGGATGATGACTTAATCTGCAACTTTTTCAATCCTGAACACGTTATTCCAAAACGTGCAAAGCAAATTCCAAAGCAATCGGCAATGTATTGCTTATAAAAAAATTAAAAGACTCTTAATTTTTTAATAAATCTTCACTAGCTAGGTTCACTTACAAGCTTAGCCACAACAGTTATAATTTGTTTTCAAATAGATTAAAATATTTGCTCAAATCGTCAAATTTCACACATTCGTACACGTAGTCAAATCTCAAACATTTGTTCATCACGCCATTTTGACGAGATTACGGCTGATTTATCCTAAAATAATTTTAACCATATAATGAGCTTTTTTAGAGCTAAACTGGCATCAGGGAACGAAAAAGCATATTTCATTTTCCTAGTATTTTTTCCATGTATATCCCTAGTAATATTAGTAGTTTTATATCTGTTTCGGTCTAAGAACGTTAAATGATATGTCTGGCAATTTTATAATAGATTTTCGTAACTAAAAATCTTATTTTGAATCAATAATACCAGCCTGAAAATTACCTAACTTATTCCCATCAATGCATTGCTTTACTTTTCTTTCTTTCTTTTCTTTTCTTTTCTTTTTTTTTTTTTTGGTTCTACCAATAAACGATAAATTCTTGTTAAACTGACCATTTTATGTATCTGTTGTAAGATTTATCTATGTATTTCGATCAGAAACGAAATAAGAATAACTTAAAAACTATATCCTGTTTTATATAAAAATCTATATATATATATATATATATATATATATATATATATATATATATATATATATATATATACGAATTTCTAAGAAATCTGTTGTAATAATTTAAACGTGTGTCCGCGTATGTTTGGTACTCAAAAATATCTTTAGCACGTTTATATAAAAAAATGAATATTTAAAATTCAAATGAAAAGCTCATTAAATTTTATTTAGAGTATACGTAGATTTAAAATGCTTGTAATCCAGCATATATGTTGCTTATTTCTTGATATCACTATTCGTCGCATGGTTCAAAAAATATAAAAGAATATTAACTAATCTACATACGTATTTGCAAAATAAATAGTTGACGTGAAAATTATTAATTACTTTAAATTAACTTATTATATAACTATATAAAACATATACCATAAGATTATTTCGAAAGTCATTTAATTTGTCTTAGTATTACTAGGGCGACACGAATTACAAAACCATACAGATGATTTCGCCAAATAGATTGTACATCCCAGACACATAATAAGGTTCATTTACATTATTGTACAATTTCTGTGAATGTTATTATAGGAGCAGGAATCGATGAATAGAACATATTATACGGGAATCTTGGAATCCGAAGACAATTATGCAATGGCATGAATTGGTGCCCGGTCGGCATTAGAATATGCAATAATTCATTCAGTTAACTTTTTGAAAACTGTTTATATTTAAACTATTAATGTAAATATGTGTTTCTATACGTGTGGCTTTTACTAGGCTAAACCACCATTAATTGAATTATATTATTTTTAAGTGTAATAATCCTGTTACATCTTAGAAATGTTCATATTAATAATAATGATATCAAAATATTTTCGTACGATAAACGAAGTGCATATTGAGAAAGTAAATTAACTTTCCGTGAAAGTAAATTAACGTTTTAAAGTGAATCATCCATTTTAACCTATCCTTATGTATAGCTGGGTGCGTTATTAAGGTCTGCGTGATATTTGATATCTCAGATCTATGAACACACCTAAGCTGGACACTTTGAAAATTAAAGCAGTGGATTTGAGTCTCATTTTTCAATGAAAAAGAAGCAGTCAACGACCATTAAAACTTAATCCCTAGAACTGGTGGTTTTACTTATAGATTAGCAGGTAACTTTTAATGTCTTCGCAGTTTTGTTAATAGTGCATATTTAGTAATGGTACATTAATAGTGCATTATTTAAATGTTAAGATGTTTAAATCTTTTTTTTTTGATCACTTGTATAAAATTTTATCTTTAATGTTTTAAATCGTTTTAAATAGAGAGTTTGGAAAAAAGCTTAAAGTATTTACTAACAATATATATTCTAAATGTAAAGTGTTATTTATAACGAGGAATGTATTTATATTTTGCGTTTCTCAGTTCAATTTTCATAGTTATTCATTGTAATTAAAAACATTGCAATTTTTAAAACTATTAATATTTGATTTGCAATTTGAAAATTTCTTAGCTAGTGGAGGTTTTGAGAAATAATTTTCTGGTATATTTGAAATAATTGCGACAATTTAACTCATTAAAAATTTAGTTGTCAAGATATGTCAATATTAGGTGCACAAAAATAATGAATATTGATGAAACAATAAAACAGCTATTCAGTTAAGGTAATTTTTCCAGTTATGTTATCGAATTTTTTCTATAGTAAAAATTGATATTTAAGCTCTGCATTTAGTATTCTATCAAAAACTATAAATAAAATAATTTGTAAAGAAAAAAAAATATTTTTTTTCTTTGCGTTTATGATCCTAAGGTTTAAATTTCATTTGCTTCGAAAAATGTTTTATTGCTTGATACAATGTTTATTATTTAATAATATCGCACAATAGGTAGATCTATTATTTAAATGGATTCCTAATATAAATTTTTCCCAATGCTTATTTAAAAATCTATACTTTTATTTTCATTAAATTTGTAATCAAATCCAAAATAACTAATTTCTGAATTCATTTTTATTCGGAAACACATGAAATTGGCAGGTGTTCTTATTCAGAATATATGTAATAGAATGGCATTTTCCATTTTTGACAAAAGATGTTTCAGAAAACACTATCAAAGGCGGTGTTTTGAACCGAATTTCCGACACGCAGCGTCAGAAACGGAAAAAACGTGACCAAAATTGCTCTTAAGCATTTCATTTATCTAAAAATGGAAAACGCTATTCATTCCAAATCGCTTTAATAATCAGGCATGCAAGTGCCAAGCGTTTAAAAATTTTTTCATAAATGTGTCAGAAAGTTTCGTGATACTGAACGAGGGGAAATGTGGCAAAGTATACACATTTAAAAACTTCAATACTTAAAAGCAAAATACCATAGTTTTAATTATTGTCAATATTTTTGGTGGTTACATAAAACAAATGGAAGTCGAAGTTATTTTTAAAAGTGGTTATTTGCACAATAGAATTTCATATTATTAAAATATTTAATTTTATTATAATTTTTAATGGATTCATCTATTATTTTTATATTAGTATGCTTTTTTTACATTTATAATTTTCTTGTTTAACGGCTACATTAGCCGGTTTCCCAATCAGATGCAAAGTTTTAATTTGAATACGGGTTGCATAAAAAAAAATGATTGCCGATCCAATCCTTATCGTCGATCTTATCCGTATTTGGTGAAATATTGTTATCCGAATCTATGCGAAATCATTTATCAGGTTCGGTCGGGTTGTGGGCCTACAGAATTTTTGTTGTTATTGTTGTTGGGTTAGGGTAAGATTACGGGTTGTATGTAAATATAGTTTCAATCAACCATCATTCATGTTCAAGTAGACATTCAATCATGTTCAAGAAGTATATAACCGGATTCGTGCATGACTCTAGATCCGAGCCGACATCAGAAATTGTATCGTAACACAATTTCTGATAAAATCTGGTAACTTGGTCGTATGCGAGATTCTATTCTGAACAAGACTTACAGTAAAAATATTATACCCGACTCGGGTCAGATCGGGTTCACGAAAATCAGGTCACACGACAACTAATCCAAATCTATTCTGTAGCCAAACAAATCCAAAAAGATCGATCCGAAGTTTCTGGATTGTATTCGGGTAAAATCTGGTCACCCGACCCGGTGCAGTGTCGTCACAAACGTCACAAACTTGAACCATAAAAAAAATTTGATCCAAACAATCCGTATAGGATTCGTGTAAAATCTGGTCACCCTATCCGATGCAGATTCGTCACATTTTTCACATTGAAGTCGCACGGTGACTTCACAAAGTAGTCACATTGTGAGGTCACAGAAAGCCTTGAAAACGGCCATAACGACCTCGCATTTACGTCACAGTGACTTCACATCGACGTCACTTGACGTCACGACGACTGTCACAAAGTCACAGTGTGACTTCACAGTGACGTCGCCGTGATGTCACCATGCCTTACGGGTGGATGTACTATGCACATGTCGCATGTATTCGGCATTCGGCCCTAGTAATCATGCTTCGAAAAATTGTGTAGCGTGGTCGAAAACTAATTCTAAAATCATAGGTGAGGATATATTATACAAATTCTAGGTGATGTTGTAATATCAAAAACGACATTTAAATAAAATTTATTGCTTCTGTATTTTTTGTTTTATAACAATAACCAATTTTCCAACTATATGTATAAGAATTTTCAGATTCTTAACAAATATTGCATGTTTTCCTTTTATTGTTATTAATATTACTTTTGTTAATATGATTTTGTTTCAATGCGTAGACAAAATAGACAAAAATAGTGCAACTTAAAGTGTTCCTGATCCACATTGTAAAAAAGCAACTCTATACTCCCAACCAGCTGCTTTTTAACAAAACCACTGGATTTGAGTAATACTTTTAAACAAACAATAAATTATGAAATATATCTTTAAAAATGCATTTTCTTTTAATTGTGAACTTCTGTTTATTTCCCGAGGTTGTTTACTATACAATTCTCTTGTTTTTATAAAATACTCAATTTTGAAAACTTTGTTTTAAATTCCTTCCTCTCTATTCTTTCAGAAAAACACTTACACAGTATTTTTGCTTAGAAAAATTAGTTCTTCCAAATGGTTTTCAAATACTTTTTGTTCCTTTACAGTACATTAAAGTACCAGATTAATTATACTAACATAAAATTTATTTTATTCATGCATTGCCAAAGTCACACTTCAGGATCATCGCTAAATAAATCCGCTTGATACGATAGGTAGCAATTGTACTTCTGCAGAGCCAAAAAAGTTTGCGAATAATTTTTAATTTCAAACTATGTATTGCATTTTAAACTCAATCTTGCTGCGATTAAAATATTCCCCTGACAAACATATCAACATTAATAGGTAAATTCATTTTTCTTATTTTCTTATTTTTTTAAAAAATCTGACAAGTAATATTTGTGAAACGAAAAAAATATAAGTCGTGCTAATCTATTTTTACAGTATTTGTTGAAGTGGTACTTTTAATATCCATCGGGAGTAGTAAGCAATTACTAATGTAGCTACTTTTCGCTTAAGAGTAGGAAAAAAATATTTTTTACAATATTTTTTATTCTTTAAAAATTATTAAAAAAAGGGAAATGTTCCTTATGTATATTTTTATGTTCCTTATGTATAAAATGCTCAAAAATTTCTATCACGTGTAATTTTGACACAAATCATTAATTTCTGCCTCATTGATAAATTTAACATTTAGTCATAAAAACATCAAAATTTCGAATTCAAAACCTCCTTCTCACCTCCGAGACGTATTCGCATATTTCAGAAAAAATATCATTTCTTCAATAAAATGATAGAGTATGATGCGCACAAGAAGTGAATTTTGAATAAGAATCCTTCAATGTAAATGTATATTTAAAAATTTACAAACTTTTATATTACTAATTATCCCTAAACTGTAAAATCACAAACTTAATGTCATCAGAAGTATAGTTATTTATAATTATATTATTATGAAGTCTTTTTTAAAACTTCATGTACTTAATACAAAATTTGAATTTCATTTAATTTTAGACAGATGCAATTAATATTTAGGTACATTTTTCCGTTATTGAAATACATGACTAATGATAATAAAAATTGACCACAAAGAACTAATGAAAAAGTTTTGCACAAAAACTTAAAGATATTTGATTTTTTTATTTATTTATTTATTTATTTATTTATTTATTTATTTATTTATTTATTTGTTGAAATTTGCAATGAATATTATATAAAAAAAATCAATACACAATAAAAAGAAGGAAAATATGAAAAAATATATTTGGTTTTGAAAAAATGATCAGCTATTCATTGTATATTTGTTGTCTAAGACAATAAACAATGGAAGACGAAATTTTACTCTCGTTTTACCCACTCTCTTTTATAGTAAAGAAAAGTTTGCGAACCTCTCTTTGTGTTGCTTTAATCTAACTTTAAACAACTTCACGTACATATAATTTTGTAAGTACTTAATTTTTTTTGGCAAAAACTTTAAATCCTTAATTATTTTTTAAAGATAGCCAAGACACGCTTTAGAAAAAAATAAATAGCACTTTTGTAAAGACGCCTGATCGACAGAAAAGTACACATCTGATGGAAAAATTTAATTCATACAAAGCAGTCTGAATTAATAATGATTAACTCAAAAATATACAATTTTTTTTTTCAGATAAATAAAATATCTACAAAACATTCATGTCTTAATTAGAGAATTATTGCTATCTGGTTGATTAAAATATCTCTTTCAACTCTATAAATTTTTAAATGGCACTATAATTACAGCCTTAAAATATTATGAAATTTCGCTTTTGCAAAAACAATCTGCAATCAAAAGTAGTAATTTATAATGTATAAATCTTTTTAAAAAATCCATCTACTTAATGCAAAATTCAAATTTCATTTAATTTTAGACAGCTGCAGTAAATAATTAAGAACGTTTTTCCGTTATTGAAATATATGACTAATGATAATAAATTAATCACAAATAACTAAAGTAAAAGTGTTGCAAAATATCATAAAGATATTTGAATATTTTTCTTCAAGTTTCTGATGTATATTCTATAAAAAATCAATACAAGATAAAAAGAAAGAAGATATGAAAAAATGTGTTTGGTTTTGAAAAAAACATCGTATATTCAATATATATTTATTGTCTAAGACAATATACAATCGAAGTCGAAATTTTACTTCTGTTTTACCTACTTTCTTTTACAGTTAGGTAACGTTGACGTTTGTCTTTTCTTTCGAACAACCTTGAATTTCACACTTATTTGTGATGTTTTTAATCTATCTTTAAAAAATTTCACCTACATTTGCTATATTTTAGTGAATTTTTTGATATATTTTAGTGAATTTATTTTGGGGCAGAAAACTTTAAATCCTTAATTACATTTTTTTTTTAAGAAAGCGAAGTTAAGCTTCAGAAAAAAATAAATAGCACTTTTGTAAAGACGCCTGAATGACAGAAAAGTACACATCTGACGGAAATTTTTAATTTATACAAAGCAATTTGAATTAATAATGATTGACCCATATATAAAAAACATTTAAAAATTTTAGACAAATACATAAAATATGTATATTAAAATTCATATATTAATTAGATAAATGTGTGACTGATTAAAATATTTATTTCAATTCAATACAATTTGACGTTGAAGTGCAGCTATAAATTAAAAATATTATGAAATTCGGCTTTTGCAAAAACAATCTGCCATTATTAATAAAAAGAACGGCACTAAAAGAAACAATTTTACTGTATTTTATTATCAAATGTATACAAACTTTGGGGGCCACCGTAATACTTACCCATCATTGATATGTATAATGTAAAATATTAAAATAAAAATGTGTAAACTACTTATAAAATGCATTGCAATTCAAATAAAATCGTGGCTTGATGACGTCATAAACTTTAAGGGCTCGATTACTGAATTGCTTGAAAGAAACATCCTTATAACTCCAAAAATAATAATCCTATTAATTAGCGGTTTATTGCAGCTGATTAAGCGTCAAATTTCCAATTAAAATATTTCTTTGAAGTGAAATTTGGATGAAATACAGGGTCATGAAAAATCGAAGAGTGTGGTAAATAGATTACAAATATCTCGGCAACTAATTATCCGATCGACTGCATGCTTTATGCAAAATTTGTTTTTTATTGTCTTTTATATTCATTTCTTAAAATAATCATATTAACTAACAGTTTACTGCGTCAGATTAAGCACCTCATTTACAATTAAAATATATCAATGAATTGAAATTTGAATGGAATACAGGTTCATGAAAAGTAGAAGAGTGTGGGAATGTGATTAAAAAGATTACAAATACCTCGGCAACTCATTATCCGATCGACTTCATTCTTTATGCAAAATTTAAGTTTTTTCATTGTTTTCTATATTCACTCCTTAAAATAGACAATTTCGAAAATTTTTATCTACCTTTTATCAGAACGAATATTTCGAGAGTACGAAAAAAATAGTTACTGTTAACCGAGGTTATTAAAATTAAATAGGCTTCTTCCCATTAGTATAAACTCAGTACATACCAAATTGCAAGTCTCTATCTTAATTTTTTCGAGAGATACAGCGTTTACAGACACACAGACGGACGGCAATTTTTTTTTCTAAAAATATGTTTTCGGAATCTCCAGTGTCTGAAACGTGTAAATCTATCAATTTTTTTTTCGATTTTCAAAACGATTACAAGACTTACCCTATACTACGTATGACGGTTAAGTAATATATGTTCTATTAATGTTAACCCACCCATAGGAGCAACGTCATTTTTTTTCTCAATGGCGAATGACTGAAAAATCTTAAATGACACTTCTTATCTTACAGGTAGTTCAGTAAGATTTATTCATTTGCATCGAAATTATTTTCATGCTTCTGTAAAATGCTGTCATTTTACATTCTTCATACATAAATGTGTTTTTTATTCTACGTATAACAACACTGTCATCACTATTTGTAAATTTTTCTGCATGTATACATGAAAAGGTACCTTACCGCTGATTCATAATGTTTTGTAATATAGCCTATCTAAAGATAATTTCCGGATAAAACATTTTTTCTACAGAAAAAACAGATTATTATTAAAACATTTTACATGTACATGCGTAGTTTTATATAATACGTCTTTTCTTACATTACTTTAGTTAACCAAATTATTCATATGTGTCATGTTGAATATATTGTTGTGAGCTCAATTGATTGACGCCAATATATAAAAACAATCAGCAAGCTTTATTGACTCTAAATAAGAAAAGAAATATCTTCTCAAAACACAAATATTCAGTAATCTTCAAATCTAATAACAGCACAGCAAAATTTCACTCAGAACAAAACGTTCAATACGACGTATCAAATACAAAATCGCTCATAGACAACGCAGTCTCAAAGCAAAAGCCTGTCGTGTGAATTCAACCACAGCTGATAGCCAACTCAACTGAACTGACTCGTGCATGTCCCGGCTGGCCCTTATATAGGCTTTAGAGATCATTCCAGAATTTTCCAGAGCTTTCGGATGTCCAGAATTTACCAGAAATTACTTCGACTTTCGAGAGAGAACCTCAAGCGAGAACGGACCCCAATGTGCAGGTATAAGGGGGGGGCTGCACAAAAAAATCGCCAAATCCATCGCAAAATTTGGCGACAAAAATAAGTTGCCAAAACCATCGCCAACTTGGCGATAAACCCATTCCTTGGCGATATTTCCATAGACTTCCACTAAAAAGATGAGGGTGTAAAGTTGTTTTTCTTGCAAAGCACTCGAGACCTTTTGCATACAGTTACATGATGCTCAATAGGAAATACTTAAATAATGCTGCAATTTTCACAATAATAAAATAAAATAAATGAAAAATTTACAAATATATACAAAATTCATAACAATATATATATATTTAGAATTGTGGTGATAATTCTAGGAATATATAAATACAAATATGGGTCCACCAAAAGTCTCACGCATCCCTTTCTATTTCGAGAACGCATGAGAATTTCGATAAACTGTAACAGAAGAATATAATATATTCCTTTTAAATGCTAAAGGTGTAAATTAACAACGTAATATAAATTATCTTTTATTTGTTGTTTTCATGTTTCCTCTTTCCGAGTCATTTTCAAAAACAAAATGAGAATATTATAAAGGGAATATTCTCATTTGTTTTTGAAAATGTCTCGGAAAGAGTATAAAAATGTAAAACAACTAATAAAAGTTATTTTAATTTATATTATGTTGTTAATATACACCTTTAGCATTTAAAAGGAATATATTATTACCAGGTGTTATAATCTATTATATTGTTACAGAAGAATATAAATCTAAAAATAGGAAATATAACCTATAATCAATAACCAGAAACTATTTCTATGTTCTTTCAAAATGAATATCGAAAATTACCGCTCAATCTGCCAAGTAGTTTTTGAGTTATTCGTTAAAAGTTACTTGATTCGCGATCTGTTTTGAACGGTTAAAAATTAGATTCCATTACGTATTCAAAGTCCCTCCTCCAGGCTTTTTTTTTTTTTTTTTTTTTAACAAATGAGGTCTCTATTAATATTTTGGAACACGTGTTTTACACTTATTCGAAATTCAGACGGGTATGCGAGATAGAGAAAAGAGAATTGAAACCAATAAATAATTTCGAATTTGTAATATATATTTACAGAAGTATATATTGTATACTAGGACTTCCCTCAAAGGGATTAGTCTGAGTGATATTGCTGAGAACATAAGGTTAACAATTACAATATAAAGAAAAAGAGCAAATTAAATGATAGAATTACAAAATATCATATATAAATTCATATACACTGTTAAAAAATAGAAAAGAAGTACCGTTCATCACATGTGTTGTCATAATTTTTTTTTAACATGTGGCAAAGAATCTCCTTTCTTAAGCTCGTATTACGCAAAACTTGACAAAAAAAAAAAAAAAAAAAAAAAAAAAAAAGCCGGATCTTTTAAAACGCCAAGCTTTTTAAAGTTACGTAATTGGATTTGCAGCCAATAGATTATTCTATCAAGCGTGGCTTAACCCAAATTTAATTTCATTGTTGCACCTTTTTTGTGTGTGAATTAAAAAATTTTCTTCCTTGATTATATATCTATTATTTGTATAACTGTTTATAGAAACTCTTACACTTCAAACCACATTGATAGCATGCTTTGCTACAAACCAGATTGCAAAACTATAGTCTAAATCACTATTAAAGTATACAAAAAATCTTTCGATGACTTCTGTAAAATAACTTTTACATTAAATCTCCATATCGGCAAAATTGAAAAATTATATATATTTCAAAGTTAAGCTTAACAGATACTTCTTGATTATTCTCTAGGAGGCTCTGCCCCCTGCGCCTTTACTGCGCCAATCCGCAGACTTTTCTTTTGCCTGTCTGTCTGTTTCCCTATACGTTCTTCTGCCCGTCTCTCTTACCGATTGTCTATCTCTCTACACATATCGCTACCTGTCTCTGTATTTCTATACCGGTCTCGCTACCCGCCAATCTATTTCTCTAACCATCTGTCTATCCGTCTAACTACTTGTATGTATAGCCTTGTCTCTATCCACTTCGCTACCCATTTGTATATCTGTCTCACAACTTGTCTATCTGTCTCTCTACCCGTCTGGCTATACGCCTCTCTACCCATCTTCTTACCCATCTCCGTACCCATCTACTGTATCTCTATCCGTCTGTATACCCGTCTCACTATCCGTCTGTTTTTGTACCCGACTCGCTACCAATCTCATTACCCGTCAGTCAACTCGTCTCTGTACTCATCTCTCTACTCGTCTCTTTATCTACCACGCTACGCGTCTCGCAACCTTTCTCGCTACATTCCTGTCTACCGGTGTCTCTACCCATCTCGTGACCCATCTCGCTACCCCTCTGTCAACCCTCTTTTTATCTTTCTCTCTAGCCGTCTGTCTATTCGTTTCGCTACCCGTCAGCCTACCTATGTCTGTAAACGTCTCACTACCCGTTTGTGTACTCGTCTTTCTACCTCTCGCCACCTCTTCCCAATATTTAAACAATTCATTTAATATACAGAAGCCGTTTATCAGCTATTAAATGCAAACAGAAGTAATTTATCTAATGTGTAATCGGATGCAATTTCTTTTTTAAATACATACATAAACCTGAATAATAATTCATCAGTTTTGTGTTCATAGTTGTTTATATCATTTGACAGTAAATCTCAACTTCTTAAACCTGAATTGTCCCAAGAATTTTTAAAAAACCACAAGGTCTGTATAACTGCAAAGTACCCTGAGGGCTATATTAGCTACATGTTATTAAGTTAAGTGAAAGCAGGGGTCAGAAAAACTACTTTTTGTTTGTATCAAACTACAACTACAACTACTTTATGAAAAATGTAGTTAACTACAACTACAACTACTTATTTTAAAAAGTAGCGACTACAAACTACTTTCCAAAAGTAGTCACTACTTCGCTACTTTTCGCTACTTTAGTTATCATCGCTAACTAAATACACCGCAAACGATTTTTCCCTATCGACCATAATGTAACAGAATTCTTTTGAATGTCCCTGTAAACGAGAAATAAATGCTACACACTTCATTTTCAATACTGAACATTCAATGGTAAACTTCAATAACACATAAAACTTTCATGGCAATCTGAGTATATTTACGAGAGTTAGAGCACGGACAGACAGACAAAGAGAATTCATAGACACTTTTTAATTATGTTGAAAAGTGTTAAAAAGAGGAAATTTGAAAACAAAATTGCAATAATCTTACAAATTTATGATAGTGATATAGCCCAGTAGCGCTTAAGGTTCTCAAGGTTCTAACCTTGTAAGTTAAGGTTCTCAAATTCCTTACTCAACAACGCGAAACTTTCTGATACATTATCTGACTCATTTCTAAACACAAAGGCATAAAATTGGCAGGTCTGACTATTGAAGCGATTTGGAATCGAAATGAATTTTGCATTTTTTGATAAATATATTACTTATCGGGTTATAAGCGATTCGTGTCACGTTTTTTTCCCTTTCCTCTGCTGCGGCGTCGGAAATTCGGTTGAAGACGCCGACTGTGACAGTGTTTTCTGAAAAATCTTCTGTCTTATAAAGAATAGTGGAAAACGTCTTTCGGTTACAAAGTTTCTGAATAAGGACACCTGCATTTTCATGCGTTTCCGAACAAAAGTGAATTAAAGAATATGTCATAAAGTAGCCAGTTTGGATTTGAGAACAACCTTAAGAGCGGATAGCTCTTGGTAAATTTGAATATATATATATATATATATTTTAAATAGAGCTAAATAATCATATTTCTTTACAATTTAAATGTAGTTCGTGAAAGCAATTTAAAATTGAACACGACCATACAGACTTGCATAAATTAAATCCTAGCTTTTCTTTTCCTTTCTATCTCTTTTTGTTTGTTTCCCTTTGAAAACCAAAATTTCAACATACTGGGCTTTAGATTCATTCTGGAGACAAAGATAAAGACATTTCATTAAAACACCAAGCTACCCAATATCAAATCCAATATAAAACATTATAAATAAATTATCTTAGCGATAAAAAACCTGTGCAACTAAAGCAAAAATAAATAGCCATAAAAATCAAATTAAGCATTCTTGGGCATTTTTTAAAATAATCTATTTTTATTTTCAACCATATCTGTTTTATCTATTAGAATCTTCAAAAGGGAATATGCAATAAATTAATTTGTATGCATATATTGGACAAATATTTCACAATGATCAAAAGACCTATTAATAAAATAATTTTTTGCGATAATAAACAGTTCGATAAGATTATTTTCTGAACCAGGGATCTTAATTCGAAAATACTCTTTTTAATGATTTATGAATTTCAGTGAATAACGATTTAGATATTCAGTGCAAGATGCGATCCAGTAATTATTATTAATAAAGAAAATGCTAACTCACCTCTATGCTCCACTTCAAGTTGTAAGCAGATGATTTTGATAGCGATAAATTCTCATTAATTGTACAAAGTTTACATGTTACAGAATAATTACCACTTTTTTGTTGTTCTATAACTTCAAAATATTCATTATATGCCGACTAGGGCAGTTCTATACTATTTTTGTCTGTCATTCTATTACATTAATCTCAAAAGAAGCATCCCCACATTAAAACACAAGATCTAATAATGAGTAAGAAGACAAAGGGTTCCCAGCAAGAAAAAAAATATATTTTTTTTTTTGATGAGTGAGTACTTTGTGGTTTTATCACCAAATCCAGCAAATATCACGGGCATGCTGAAACTTTACGTTGTAACTACTGCAACTGAGATTTGTCGCTGGCGTTCGCAAATTGTTGCAAAGAACATATTTCGCACAAAAGAAACGAGTTATGATGATCACGTAATTGGAAGATTGACACTTTTTTCTCCCTCCTAAAGTACGTCAAAAGTAGCGTCGATGCTCGCTACAAACTACTGATATTTTGTATCGCGCTACTCACTACACTACACTTTTTTTAATGTAGCGCGCTACACTATAAACTACTGGAAAAGGTAGCGGCTACTGTAGTTTCGCTACTTGTAGCGCGCTACTTCCGAGCCCTGAGTGAAAGTTTCGTTATCGCGTTTGCAGCCAATTGCTTATGTCAGAAAGCGTGACTTAACGCCATTTTAAATTCATTACTGTAACTTTCTTTTTTTTTGGGAGGGAGGGGGGGTAGGGGGGAAGGGTTTCAAATATATACATTTAAATTAAAACTTTTGTCTCCATGCCATTAGTGTTGTTTGTATTATTAACTAATACCTTGTAGAGCGAGCTTCATTTGAAACAAATGTAAAATACTTCTTCTACAGTTTTTTTAGGATGATTAATAAGAATTCAGAAATACTTAATTTTTTCTTCTCTAGCAAGCGCGGTACGAGATAAACACTTTCTACTTCTTAATAAAAAAAAAAAAGTTTAGCTTATGACTATATTTTTCGCTTCGAAATTCCATATTTATTCTAGGATTTATTATGCTACAATATGATTAAATTAAGTTATTGTATATTAAAATATTATTTATAGCCTTTCGTAACGTGTACTGGAATCATTCGTCAATTAATTACAGGATTTCTTTTTAATGATAATTTGGAGAAAAAAAAAATATGAAATTTGAACGGTTGCAAGTAATGTAATTTTTCTACGACGACAATATTCTTGCACATATAAACAGACAAATTAACTGATATCTTAGTTTACTATTATTTTCATGTGTTTATTATAGTCTTATAACATTTTTAAATACTAAATATCATTATCATTATTTTTTTTTATTTTAATGATTTCTAATATTTTTAGAAATGAAAACTAAATTATTTTATTTTATTTACTTTCTGGGAGAAAAGATATATCCACAATTTCGCTATTATTCAGTGCTAGATTTAAGCTGAGTAAATATGGACTTGAAATACAAATTCCCTAATGATGCAGTGGAATAATAAATTAAACCCCTGGAATTCAATAGGAAAGAATTTGACATAGCAGATATGTCGTTCATAAAGTATGTTTCCCTGGTCAATTAAAAAAGCGAAATATAATGGGAAAACTAAATATAGACTGTGTTTTAAAACTATGACGATGTTTCGTTGAAAATACCACGTCTACTGAGATATTTATTTTAACGAGAATTTACTTTTTTTATCTCCATATCGGGTAACTATGCCGACAGTAATGATATAAAAGTTAAAAATATTGATTGAAAAAATTGTTACATATGCAAACATAAGTTGCAAACATTTTCTTTCTTATACAGCATAGAAAAATTGATCGATTGTGATTGTCGTCCACTGCGATCCTCATTAAAGTTTGTTCCATCCTTCGATAAACACGCATCTTAAAGCTCTCTTAGTCATTCATGATTTGTCCACTATATGTAACAAAAATTTGACGGTGAATTCCCGATGTTTGCACAGTCTGTGTATTCAAAAATTTGAACGAGGCCGGTATTTCGAATTTCATGACATTGACTCAAATATACTATCTAGTGTCTTAATTGCTGTCTTCAGTAACATATAGTTTCCATTTACCAATGTGTTAATGTACTCTGCGAAAATGCGCACTCTTCCGATTGCAAAATACATAAATCGGAAATTTCAAACTTAAGCTCTATACATTTCATTTCAATTAAAATTAATGTAAATAACGGCGAATTAACATCTAGAAATGAAAAGAAATAATATGCGAAAAAGAACTCAATTTAAAAACAATTGTTATACTAATGCACCATGAAAAGAATAGCTTTCAGAGAGTTTTGACAGAAAAGTAGTAATTCATCTTTAAGGTAATAACTTTTTTCTTTGCACTTGGTAATTCTGATTAATCAGTTATTAGTCCTGACGAATGTAAAAAAAATGGTCTTGTGTGACTCTTTGAATGGCTGCAGATATGACTTCCTAAGTTCGTCAACGTCGGTTGGTAGCGGTGGAACAAACGCCAGATCTTTGATGAGGCCCCACACAAAAAAACACATGGTGTGATGTCAGTGATGAGTTATCGTACCGCCTCGATATCGATCGCGTTTCTAGAGGGGCTCATATTGAACACTTATAACTGTGTTGAATTTAAACTTTCAACTGTTAGTTTTGATTTCTGATTAACAACAAGGTTGTAATTTTATTTTTGTTTTGTTTTAATAGCCCGTCAAAGTTGGGACATTCATTTGTAATCACCCTGTATATTTAAAATTTACGAATAAGTATTGATGCTACCTGAACAAATGTTCTAGTAATTTCAAGTATCTTTTATTCTTGCAATACGTTTTATGACACATTGGATCCTTTCGGGTGAAGGAACGCAAAAATAATCACAGAGAGAAATATTTGCAAAGATTTTAATATAATTTGTAAAACTTGTTTTTGCTCTTAACTTAGTAAAGTAGAAACAATTTAGAATTCTGAGATTCATTTCATTTTGGAAAATAATTTTGTGAAATCTTTAGAAATTATTTTGAATTTCTTACTCAAAACTTTTAATAAATTCCTTAATGAAGATACTTTCCATATTTAAAATGCACCTGACCCTTAATAACGTTCAAATACTCTTAAGAACTGTAATTCAAACAAATATTTAAAAATGTTTATGATTATATATATATATGTTGAAACTTCCGAAATAAATAACTTTATGACAATAATTCTTTTGACTTTTCATCCTTATTTACACCTCATTACAGACAGAAATGTCTACGAAGATTTTCGTTTGTTCTATAAACCCTTGTTTCTCCTCTTAATTTAGAAGAGATTTAATGATTTCAAATGCTCTAATTTTACCTCATTTGCGAAAGAATTCGTAAGGATAATTTTCTTAACATAATATTGTATATTCTAGAATTCTAAATTTGCCATCAGAAAAGCTTGAAATCTAATTTTAAATTCTCGGACTATTTGGTATAATGTATAACTGAAATAAACAAGCATATTCAAGTAGATTATTTTCACGCTGGAAATAATTCAGCTTTATATAATTTGCACAGACTTGCAAGGAATTTGTACACTATATCCTATTATGCCCAACAATTTCAAAAAGCTCTGTGAATGATTCTAAGGGGTAAATTTGCAAAAAAAAATGACAATTCAAGATATGTTAATTTCTTAATTGAAATATTGTATTCTTGAAACCGCAAATGTTTATTAAATAACTAATGAACGTGGATTTATGTGAAATAATTAAAATGTATTTCAGTATGCGCTTGCTTACCGAATACATGTTCGTTTATGATTAAAAGTACTTGAATAAAACACTACTGAATGAATCAAAAGAAGTTTGAAATATTTCAATCTTATGTAACAAGTGCTAATTTGTTTTTCTTAATACATATTAAATATGTAATGAGCAATTATAAAGAAAGTGAATACAAAATTGTAATAGCAATAATTAGTAAACTATGTGAGAACATATGCAAATTGAGAAAAAATATTCATATGTAACGAATTATTACATGATGGTATGGATTCAACACTATGATTTCGAGCTTTAGTTCCAATTATCAGCAAGAGATGGCGTTTCAACAGCTTGAAATCAACGACGTACAGCGACTTTTTACATAAGAGATTATTGAGAGGGATAATGCGCATTATTTTCTTAAACGCAATCCTCATCACAAAACTTCCTGATACTGGCGAAGAAGATTTCGAATAGAGGAATGAAATAAGCAGAGAAACATTAGCTTACAGAAAAATCAAGAATCACTAAGAAGTCAGGCGATAATATTTTATCAAAATCTTCTTGACAAATCTACTATTATTTTCAATATGTTTGAACCCTGATCTGAAGATATCTAACACCGAAGCACGTGCGAAGGCCAAAAAGGTGACGCATTCGAAATATTGTGGGAAGTTTATCATATAATTAAATAAATGTCACATCAATTTTAACGTAATCATGAAAATGGTCTATATTTTAGAAGAAAAACTTCTTATGCCACTGGTGTCTACCTGGAAAAGTGTATAAATATGAGAAAAAGTATATTTCTGGTAAAATTTAACATATACTTCAGTGCTCATCCGTACACAATTAAACAGTTGCACTAGAAATTAAAACTGCGTTGTTTTTAGAGTACATGTTCGTTCATGTATGTCCATAAAGGATAAAAATAGTTCTAATCCAGTTTGACTGCGCCTAATGCAGTAAATGCTTGAATTGCATGTCGATTGATAGAGCATGGTATTTTTGCATTTGCAGGGATACGCTGAACGGAAGTCAAGAGTAAACAAAAATCGTAATTACTGCAGCTTAAAATGAATTAAGACGAAATTTATTACCAAAAATGTAATATTGAATGAATTGCGTGAAGTTTTCTTGTAAAACGATTTTGTATCATATCATCTATACTAATATTATAAAGTAGTAAAGATTGTTTGTTTGTTTGTTTGTTTGTTTGTAGGGGGTAATCTCTGGAACTACTGAAGCGACTTCAGAAGTGATGGTGGTAAATTGATGGTGACAGTCCCTGCTCCAACATAGGCTATATTTTATGTCGGTTTCGCTACCACAGGGGGGTGCAAAAGCGAAAAATGTCCTAAAATTTCAATTTTTTTTATACTGAAGGAGCTAAAAACTTGAAATTTGGCATGGTAGTTACTTATAAGATGTAAATGCCCTCTAAGAACAAATTCTAAAAAAATTCGAAATTTAAAACTGTGTGATGAGCGAAAAGGCTTACTAAAAATATTCTAAATTTCAATTTCTTTGGAATCTCTTGAACTACCGAACCGTTTTCAAAAGTGATGGTGTCAAATTGATGGTGACAGACCTTGCTCCGACATAGGCCATATTTTATGTCGGTGCCACTACCCCCAGGGTGTGCAGGAACGAGAAACGTTCTAAAATTGCGATTTTTTTATACTGAGTGAGCGAGAAACATGAAATTTGGCATGGTAGTTACTCATAAGATGTAAATGGTCTATAAGAACAAATTCTGAAAAAATTCCAAATTTAAAAGGGTGGGATGAGCGAAAAGCGTTCTGAAAACATTCTAAATTACAATTTCTATGGAATCTCTGGAACTACAGAACCGTTTTCAATATTGATGGTGACAGTCCCTGCTCCAACATAGGCTATATTTTATGTCGGTGCCACTACCCCCAGGGGGGGGGGGGTGCAAAAGCGCAAAACGTACTAAAATTTCGTTTTTTTTAATACTGAAGCAGCGAGAATCATGAAATATGGCATGGTAGTTACTTAAATGATGTAAATGCTCTCTAAGAAAAAATTCGAAAAAAATTCGAAATTTAAAAGGTTGAAATGAGCGAAAAGCGTTCTAAAAACATTCTAAATTACAATTTTTATGGAATCTCTAAACTACAGAACCATTTTCAAAAGTGATGGTGGCAAATTGATGGTAACAGTCTGTGCTGTAACATAGGGTATATTTTATGTCGGTTTCGCTATCACAGGGGGGTACAAAAGCGAAAAATGTCCTAAAGTTTCGATTTTTTTTATACTGAAGGAGCTAAAAACTTGAAATTTGGCATGGTAGTTACTTATAAGATGTAAATGCCCTCTAAGAACAAATTCTAAAAAAATTCGAAATTTAAAACTGTGTGATGAGCGAAAAGGCTTACTAAAAATATTCTAAATTTCAATTTCTTTGGAATCTCTTGAACTACCGAACCCTTTTCAAAAGTGATGGCAGCAAATTGATGGTGACAGTCTCTGCTGTAACATAGGCTATATTTTATGTCGGTGTCACTACCACAGGGAGGTGCAAGAGCGAAAAACCTTCTAAAATTTCGATTTTTTATACTGAAAGAACCAGAAACTTGAAATTTGGCATGGTAGTTATTTAGAAGTTGTAAATGCTCTCAAGAACAATTTTTTTAAAAAAAATCGAAATTTAAAAGGGTGAGATGAGCGAAAAACAGTCCCTGCTGTAACATAGGCTATATTTTATATCGGTGACACTACCACGGGTGGGAGTGGGAGGTGTGGGGTGAAAAAGCGAAAAACATTCTAAAATTTCGATTTTTTTTCGACATTAGTGTGGCTTAGTTAGTAATTTCTGAATTATCGGTGGCAGTAAAATTTTCTCTTATGAAAATAGGCCTACGAATACCACTTGGTATTTTTCAAGAATTACGCGAGCAAAGCCGCGAGCTTTGCTAGTATTTTATAAAATGTTAGATGAAGCTACTGAAAAGTCAGCAGTTACAGACGCTTTGTTCTTGGCACAAATAGTTATATTTTCTTTAAATTGTTCCACAAATCTTAAAACGTTTTTTTTTCCTTTCATATGATTAGTCTTCACAGTAGTAGATTTTCTTTTGCTGATCAATACATTTGTTAAACTCTAATGTGTTGCGGTTCAAAGCAATGTAGCGGTTAAAATGCATCTATTAAAATCAAATAAAGGTAACTAGTTCAAATTTAATTCCAATTTTCTCAGAAAAAAATATTTACCGCAAATATAATCATAATATTAGCATTGTAAATAATGTGAAAAAACGTACGTATGTTTCCAAAGAAAACAAATTATTCAAAAGGTGTGGACTTCCACAAATACTAAAAAAAACTTTGCGGTTACTTACATACATAAAAGCTAGCAGAAAAAAAAAATATTATAAAACTAGAGCAGTAACGTGTTTTTCTTTTTGCATTTTCAGTTCTGCTATGAAAATTTAAATCTCAACAGGGAGTGAAGGAGTTGGCAGAAACAATATTTTAAGTATTTTGTTTATTAAATTTATATAGATTTAAAAATGCAGTGTAACAAACTTAAATGTAGTGTAACGCCTTAATGTTCCCCTGTCACTTAAAATCATCGCCATAATAAAGTAAAATAAGTATTAACAAGAAAAATTCTACATTAGACATAGATTACGAAATCCTTTAAAAAACTAGTAGAAGATTGTGTTTAGTTTTTTTTTCAACTAAAGGAAATGAGATATCTAAATAAACAATTAAAAAAAAACTCCTAAAATAGCAAAAATAGAATTTCAGCAAGCGCTATACATATCTGGTAAAGCGACCAATTTTTTTCGTACAATCACTCTAAAATTGACATTTTCAAAACTGAGCAAAAAATACTCACATGTGAGTATGTCGCATAATCAAAATGGCTCCAAATCAAAATTACTCAAGTTTGAAACACTTGTATACTAATTCCTGAAAACATGCTCACGCTCAAGAATAAAACATCATGTGCTCATATTTGAGTATGCCCATGTTTCTAAAATGAGTATGAACGGACTTCTATGTGCTCATGTTTGAGTATTTCCATGTTTCAAAAACGAGTTTGAACTGATTCTAATCATTTTGGAGTATGTCCGTGTTTAAAAAGTGAGCATGAACTGACCTGTATGTGCTCAGTTGTGAGTATGTCCATATTTCAATATTCTGAGTATTTCTGGTATTTCAGAATTGAAAGCAGTGGGTCGTCATATTTGAAACAAGAAGTTTCATAACAAAATGAAAACATCGGTTTACTAAGATTTGAAAGTGTAATTTTTCTCAGTGATTTCGCATATGATGTACTGGATTTATACATCTATAGCTTTACAAATATTATAAAAATGAAAGGTTAGTTTGTTTGTTTGTAGGATGTAATATTTTGAACTAACGAGCCGAATTATAGAATATGGTGGCAAAATGCTCGTGACTATCTACATAGGCTATATTTTATAGCGGTACAACAGATCACAACATTTATTGTTGCGATTGATTTAATTGTTGAGACTAGGAACTTCCAATATGGTGTGCTGGTTACTTTTAAGTTGTAAATACTAGTTATGAACAATTTCTAAAATGTTCTAAATTTAAAAGGTGAAATGAGTAGAAAACCTTCTAAATTAATATACATTTGTAATAGTTGAAGATCGAAACTTTTAATTCTACATCACTCTTACTTTTAAGATTTAAATGATTGCACATAACAGTTTAAATAAAAATCGAAATGTAAACGTTTGAAGGAGCAATGATGTTCTTAATTTGCAATTTCTGTGACCCTTTTGGTCCAATCATTTATAATTTAGCATGGTAGGGTAGTCCGATCAGTAAATCAACACTTAAGAGCATTTTAAAAGAAAATGACTGATAAAATTCTAATAAAAGGCACCTTTTGATGCCTGAGAGAGTAAATACGTGTTTAGGTATACTAAAGATTAAAAAATAATAAAAGGAAATTTATATTGTATAAAAATACAAGGGTGTCTTATTAAAAATGTATACAAAACCAAATAAATGAACAGTTGATACAAGTGAAATAATGCAAAATTTTCCTGTGAATGAAGAGGCAGCAATTTAAAAACAGTATAGTTTCATACAATGTTATTTATTTTGCAACGTGTACAAATAAATTAAACATATTTTTAATGAATTATGGGTTTTTAAAACTAGAATGATAATTAATTATCTTCAAAAATCGTCGCTTTTAAATCTTCAAATTAAATGCAAATTACAGATTTATATTAAGAGAAAAACCTGATTCTATATCCTGATATCTTCGATCCTATACTTCTATATCTAAGAAACGAGATAAACTCTAGAATCACTTGGTATAGAAAAATAACAATCGGTGGAACTTTTTTAACACTGGCAGAAAATATTTCCAAAACTGGAATGCTTTATTTTACTTTCCCAGGTGAGACTGTGTAGACGACTTTGTAATTTTTAGGACTTATGACTTTTCCTGTTTTTGAACAGTATTCAACACCAGTTTCACCACCATTTTGTATACCATCGGCACATAAAAGGGTCAGATCAGTTTTCCTCTTCAGGGTATTTTTGAAGTTCTTGGAACCACTGTCAAATACAATCTTCTATGAGACAAGCTTACCCTTTTGAAATTATTTCTGTATTACATTTTGTTATCCTTGGAGGACATTTAAAAAAAAAGAGTCCACCCATATTGTCTCTGGATTATCATCTATAAATGGATTTCTTTTTCTGTTTGTTTCATGACATTGTAAATAGCATCTTTTACTTCATCCTTATGAATTGCCAATCATATTTTCACCTTTCCAACAATTCAATATTCAAGGAAATTTCCTTCTTCAAACGTCAACACAGGCAATGGTTCCATACGCCTACCTTCAGTTGTTTTCCCTACTACAGTTCCATAGACAAAATTGCTTTTGGAATATTAAAATAAAGAGATGCCTTGTTCAAACTCAGCTGACCTGGCTTCACAGCTTGTAAAGCATTTCCAAGTCCTCCGTGGAGTTCTTGAACCTTCCATAATTCCTTTTTGAGGAATCTTCTTGGTGACCAGTAAGCAAATTTCTTGCAGTCATCTAAAAACAATGAAAAAATAAGGTTTGAAGCACATCAATAATCATTACATTTGAAAATGTGCATGTGTACATACGTTCTTTTGTTACGATTTATACCTGTTAACTTTTTATTTGTTACCATTGTTGAAAAATCTCTTAATTTAAAATATAAGCTATAAAAGAAATCACAGAAACATAAAACTCAAACAATTCATTCTTTGGAAAAATAGCCTTATGTCTTCCTTCAAGTGAATTAACACTTGTGTTCAGTCATTGGTTAAAGTCTGTATTTGGCTCATGCAGTTAATTTAGTGCAATGAATAAAATAATAAGGAAATAAGTACGTTGCTTCTAATCTGTGCAACACATACATATTCTAGTGAATGAACAGATGTTCATTCATGAGAGTTTTAACATTTGCCTAATCAGTTATTAAACACCCTCTATTCTTAAATTCTACTTATTCTACAATGGTTAAAACAATTAGAAATATAGCTATAATATGGATATTTAATTTACGTTCAGTGAAATTAGTGCGTAATGCAAATAAAACCAATTAATTCTTATCAAACATATGAAATTACATAGCATTTACTTTTTTATTTATACACAGAAACTATGTGTTGCTAAGTCATGAAAAATCCAACATGTTCTCAAATTAAAGTCATTCATGTGACTTCAGTAACTAATTAGGAAAGAGATAGCTTCCTGTCTAAAATAATTAAGGCAATATTGCAACCGCATATAGTGGGGAGTTTTCAAAACTGTATCCTATTAAAATATTTACTAATTGTTCATTTACTGGGGGCTGTTAACTTTCTGGTACAAATACTCTAATTACTTTTAAGATGTAAGTTTTCCAAAAAAACTGTTTCTAAAAAAGTCGAAATTTAAAACTGTGAAATTAGCGTAAAATGTTCTAAACATGGTCTATATTTCGATTAATCGGGAATTAATAGGGCTAGAAAGTCTAAATGTATATTAAAACTACATACCTTTTGCTTAAAAAAAATCGAAAGACCTCGTGCAATTTAAATTCAACATAAATGGTTGCTACCCGGCTAATGCCCCATAAAACACTAAAATGTATTTAAATTTTAAAATGCATGCCACGGACGAAAATGCACTTTTTGTTATTACCGTTCTTTCAGTCCCGTAACTCAACTATTTTGTGCGTCATTGAATGTGAACGATAAATGTTTCACACTCCATAATCTGCATACAAAATGTTGTAGCTGCACACATTGATTAAAATCAAATCCATTATGTTTGGAGTATCATCAAATAAATATTCTGGACAAAATTTCCTCACTCATACATCACAGTATAATGAATCAATTTGTGCGGCTCTGTAAATAAACTATAAATACTATTTACTCTATACTCCATACAAAGCCTGCCATTGCTCACATCGATGATGCTTATGACTATCATAATGTTTAATGTATCGGAACATCAATACAAACCACCGCCAGCAATTTTCCTCCTAGAAAATAATATGACGGCATTATTTTAAACCAATACATTATATTAACATTTTTTAAAACCAATTATAAATACTACAAACTTAATATCCAACAGAAAACATGGCATAGTACAACTAATAAATATATAGAAATTGCATGATATTGTATTTATAAGAGATAGAGATCGGACAAAAACACAATTGAAAGATAAAACGAACTCATATACACTTCTTTTTATACATATTGAAAAGTGCTAAAATCCCATGAGTTACAATCGGAAAACATTCCGAAATATCGGAGAACTTTGATATTGTTTATTGCTAAGAAGTATCGAGATTCGACACAATGCTGACCTGAAATATTAAACAATAATATGTAGTATGCAAAAGGAATAATGTTACTCACTCTCACACACACAAAGATATATATATATATATATATATAGAGAGAGAGAGATAGACACCTCTAATTTGAAAGCAAACTAGTCCGGCAGTACACTGGGTCCATTAACATATGTGAACTGAAATCTGAACAGCTAAGCTTACCTTAACATCGTTGCCGATCACGTACACTCGTTTATGGTTATAATGTTCCCTTATGGAGATGGTTACTTACAGCAGGACAATGCAGCTTGCCAACGCGCTCCATCGGTCTTAAATTGATTTGAGGAACATCAATGTCCGACTCAGTCTCCTGTATAGTCTCCAATAAATAGTATTGAGCATTTGTGGTACGCAGTTGAAAGAACAATCCAAAGCTAATCTGACCCAACTTACATCTGCCATTATGTCAGCATGGGTCAACATTCGTTAGCAACGGTTTATCTATGAAATCTGTTTTCTCTTTGACACATTTCAGTTGACTACCAAACTGCAGTGTTTTATGATTAATCTGATAGTATAGTTAATCTTTCGAAATCGAGTTCATAACCAAAATTGTGCATTTATGGAAATATGACGGAGCGAAATAGATTTGTATGATTTTTAATGGTATTCATATTCATTTTGAAACACATTGTAACTATGGTGGAAAAAATTTGAATTAGATCACATTACATAAGATTAAGTTTTTTTTTTTTTTTTTTTTTTTTTTTTTTTTTTTTTTTTTTTTTTTTTTTTTTTTTGGGGGGGGGGGGCAGTCAATTTCCAATTATGAAAAATTAGTAGCTAGCTACTATGCATTATTGTAGAAATCAAATGATGATTGTTGAGAATGATAACAGAATTTCATGCATGAAAAAAAAAGCCATAAAAATCACGAAATTGAGTAAAAGTTTTCAAAGAAATTTTTTAGTTTAATACATTACGTTATGCAGATAAAAATAACATAAAGCATTTAGCAATACACATCTTGATGTAGTAAATATTTACAATTTTACTGATAACTATAAAATGTTAGACTTTAAACTTAAAAAAATAATAATGATTAAATATGGCATCATTATTTGTAAAGAAAAACGATTGCCCATTTTGTGGCACAACACATTTTTATAATATTTATTTTAACATTAATAAAACAAATGGAGGAAAATTTTATCTCTATGAAATCAATTTAAATTTAAATCAATATGTTATATTTTTATTGATTTTTGGTCATTTTGTTTCGTCAATTTCAGAACGGATATATATTTTTTTCACATAAATAAAACACTGCAGAGAAGAGTAATTTTCGTTTGCTACAATCTAGAATATTTTCTATCTTTACACATATTTAACTCTAATATTGATTATTCGAAAATAGCTGTTCTTTTCATTTTGTTTAAGAAAAGTTTCAGTATTAGACATTTTCCGATTAATTTCATTCTCTTCCTCTTTTGCTATATTCGTAGAAAAACATGACTACTCAAAATTCCTGAAATGTATAGTAATGCGTCTTTAGTTAAATAAAGTGTATTATTTCTAGAAAATTATAAAAAAAGCTATATTATTTGCGCAAAATAAAAATTGGAAAATATATTTAAAACCCCTAGAATGTTTTTAAATAATTTAATTTATACTAAAGTTATACGGTTTATTAATTTGGGTAAACGTTAAGAAATTAAAAAACACATTCTTATGCTATAATTTATTTTTAATGTTAGTAATTTTTAATGTTAATTTTTAGTTTTAATATATTTTTTTGTCTTTTACATGCAATTTGTAAATCATTTATTACTTGCATGTTTTTTATCTAGTATAAAATCCTTATTTTCTATATTTCTTTGAACAAATATGTAAGCCTTTCTTACCAAAAAGCATAAATCAAATTATTGATAAAATCTGGATGATCAGAGAATTTATATAAATGTAAAACTAGTATCTTGTGAAAAAAATACTCTATTCTTGAAAAGAAAAGTTGAAAACATATACGAAAGTTAAAACAATTTAGATTTTGGTATACAAAAGAAATTTTGATATAATGTAAAACAATTCTAAAAAGAAAGAAAGCTAGAAAATAAAGCAGCTTTCACCAGCAACAATGGATAATCCGCGAGAAGCATTGCGGCTTAAACATCTGAGACTTCCTGAAACAATTCCAAACTTTTCAGATTTTTTTTATATAATCTTTTGTTTTTCTCCTCAGATTATGTATGAAAATGCAATGTTGAATAATGCATTTTCAAAAAGTGTTTTTTATGAATACCAAACTTCCTTGAATTGTGTAACTGAAGGTCTTTGTTTTAATCCATTATACAATATTTTATTTTCAAAAGACTTTTATAAGGTATATATAATTTCTTTCAAGTAGAAAATATCATGTAGCAACTAGTAAATTGACTTTATTTTTTCTTGTGCGTTTTTTTTTTTTTGTATTTATTTTTTTAGAATACACAACATTGTATAAAACTTTTAATTGATTCAGGAAATTGCAGTTTAAAATATGTATACGTACGTTGGGTTTCAAAAAATTAAATAATAGTGACTTTTTTAAAATCTATTTTTCAGTTTAAAATGTAAACGGAAATTTTCGTTAAACATACAAAATTATATTTCTTACTTGAATTATATCCTTGCTTAACTACAAAATGTTCTACCAAATTTTCAGCATTTTAGAAAGTTAAAAAAAATGGAAAGTTTGATTGTGAAGTGTAAATAAATTGAAGTTTATAAAATTGCTTGTTTTTATAAGATCTCAAGGTTGATTGATGCATGTATGCATACATATTGCTTCTGAAATTTAAAACAAAATTGTGATTAAGATTTTGTATGAAATAAAATGAATTTTAAGGTATCTGACTAAGTTTAAAAAGTGGTTTAATTGTCAAAACGATTTTATTACATTTTATTAAAGCCCAGCGTTGTACCTTTCCAAAACTGCTTTTATTTTTATTGTACAATAAATAGAACCGGAGTTGTAACGGTTTTTATATTACTCAATAGCTGTCACTCAAACCGGAAGTACTGTTTAAAGGACCGGAAGTACTATTTAAAGGTACTAACTGGGAGGGGGAAAGCAAAACTATGGTCTTCTAGAAATAAACAAAGGCCCAGTTCTTAAAAAAAGTGCATGGCTCATAAAAATAGTGAAGTTTAGATGCATATTACTGTGCAAATTCTTGTAGTAAAACATAAATCTAAACTTTAAATGCATTTTTTGGAAAATGTAATTTTTGGTGAAAATGCCTTACGCAAAACATGATGTCTCAAAAAGTTATTAGAATATCACTATGAAATTTAAATTGCATGTTATTTACACTATTGAGAAGGCAATGAACTAAAGATTTAATTTGAGAATAAATATTTTTTGTTTTATGGATGTTTTCGTGGAAAAATATTGATGAATTTTATGAAAATCAGCATGTAAAAAGTTGCGATGTGCTATAAATTTTGAAACATTTAAAATATCTCTTAGATTTTAGTTCATTGCCGTCACCAATGTCATAAGTATGAAGTGTAAAAAGAAAATTAAGATACATACAATATATTTTTCTATAGCGTGTTTTGCATATTGGGCCATATTTCGCTAAATTTTACCATAAAATCCTCCATTTACCAAAATTTCATGAATGAATGAAATATTTTTTACTTTTTTTCACAGTTTCTAGTCATAATATTAATAAAAATAAGTTCAAAAAATAATTAAATAGCTTTTTTGGAAAAAATTGCTCCCTAAGTAGTCAGGCACCTTAAATATAAATATTGAGAAGAAAACAAATATACTTAAAAACATATATTTAAAGTGAAACTAAAAGATTTTAATTTCTAAACTAAAATGAATTCCATCTTTTTGTCTGGAATAAGTCCTCTCACGGAAATCATACTTGTTTTATTTTAAAACGAAAGTGTGATCAACATTTTGTATGAAATAAAATTAAATTTAAATTCAAATATTGAGAAGATAACAAATATATATATATATTTAAATAAGTAAAGTTTTGATTTGTAATTCTAAACTAAAATTTATCCCATCTTTTTGTCTGGAATAAGTCCTCTGTCGGAAATCATACTAGCTTAATCGGAAATCATGTTAGCATAAATATATTTTTTAATAACTGAAAAAAATCAATTAATTATTTTTAAAAATATAATATTTCCAGAGAAATAATTGCGTGTTCATTTATGTACAAGTATTCAACATATTTTTTGTTAACCCGTCAGCACACGCGCTGGGATAAAATCTACCCCAGCTCACAACTATCACTTCAAAATGTGCAAAAATAGTTTGTGATCATTCTGAGCTTTAGAGTACCTTTCAATCTAAAAGATATCAAGATGTGGCCAAAAAAAATATACCTCCGGTGGTGGATTTTCCAATCTTTTGTAATAAAAATGTCACGTGGGAGGAAATTTCGCCCCCGCGTGTTTTAACGTAACACATAATGATAGGAAAATGTTAATGCAAATTTTTATGCAATGCAAATAATAATATAATTGTTCTTTCAAATGTTAACAACTCTTGCACATACAGTTTCTATATATCAGTTTTATATTTTTTTGTATTTTCATGGCTGAATTTGGATTGTAAAAGCTTTCTATGTAATGATATGAAAAAAAATCGTAATGTACATTTTACGTTTTTTTTTTTTTTTTTTTTTTTTTTTTTTTTTTTTTTTTTTTTTTACATTAAATATAAAATAACTTCTTATTTTAAGATAGATTATGTTCTTTATTGATTTACAGTTTATGTCAAAATATAAATTTTTGTTATAATCAAACCGAGGGGATATTTACACAAGAAAACCCATTGGGGTTAAATTTATCCCGCGCGTGTAGTAACGTAATGGAAAGGGGCGCGTGTGCTGACGGGTGAACTACAATAATTAAATACTCTTATTGAACTGAAATATTTGAATTTGAATTATTGTATTATATTTATTGCTTTTAATAACATCTATTGTGTTATTAATATCTAAAATGTACTAAATATCAGAGAAAGCGATTAACATAAAAATAATAAGAATAATAGTTAGAAATTTGATATTTATTTATTTTTTTATTTATTTATTTAAAGAAATAGAACATTAAATATTGAGGTAAAATTCTTATTGCTCAATTTTCGTATTTTAGCGACATTTGTAAGTGTTGTACATTTAAATCTATATTGTACCTTTGAGTTTAAGCATGTGTATTTAAATGTAAAAAATAATTTCATTGTTGCGATTCTACTATTTCAAATTTGTTGTTTTCAGAATTACTTGTCTTTCTTGTTTCTGTAGCAATATACAGCTTTTCAAAAAGCGTGTTTCCGTACTTGAACCCTGTTCCAGAAAAACTAGTATTGTGATTATACTTAAATACTGCACTGACACCTAAAATGAAGATTGTGCTCAGTGGAGTAAAATGTTTGAAGGAAGTGGGTAAAATTACCTTCCAAGATTTAAATCTATATTTCAGCCTTGAGTTTTAGCATGTGCATTTATATGTAAAAATTTATTTCATTGTTGCAATTCTATTGTTTTAAATTTGTTGTTGTCAGAATTACTTGTTTGGTTTGTTTCTGTAGCAATATACAGCTTTTCAAAAAGCAGGTTTCCGTACTGAAACCTGTTCCAGAAAAGCTTGGACTGTGATACTTAAATATTGCATTGGCACCTAAAATGAAAAATGTGCTCATTGGATTCAAATGTTTGAAGGAAGTGGGTAAAACTAACTTCCAAGATTTGACCCAGACAGACAGACATACAGTTTATAACGGAAGATAAATATCTAAATTTCCAATTAAATTTTCAGAATGACTGATACTAAGCCATAAATCTTTATATAGCACTACAAAGGATATGTTTTTTTATTTCTTTGCTAAACAGCATACAACCAGCAGAGTGAAAAATGTGCCCAGACCGAGGATCGAACCTAGATACCTTGGTATAATGCACCAAGTGCTTTACGATTTAAGTCATCTAGACGACACCCAGTCTGGCATTTTTCAATTATTCATTTATATACGTTGGAAAAGATTAAACTTCGCAGTGCAAGATGGATTGTTATACATGAGCACACTATTCATTGGCGTACATGAGCACACTATTCATTGGCGTACATGAGCACACTATTAATTGGCGTACATGAGCACACTATTCATTGGCGTACATGAGACGAATACGTTCCTTGCATCGGATAATATATCTAAATTTCCAATTAAATTTTCAGCAGGACTGAAACTACTCTATAAATCTTTAAATAACACTACAAAGGTTGTGAATATCTTTTCACTTTACTAAATAGCGTACAACCAACAGAGTGAAAAATGTGTCCAGACCAAGGTTCGCACCCAGATACCTTGGTATATGCGCTATACCAAGGTATCTGGATGCGAACATTGGGAAGTCACC
This sequence comes from Maratus michaelseni, assembly GCA_963931845.1. Classification (NCBI taxonomy): domain Eukaryota; kingdom Metazoa; phylum Arthropoda; class Arachnida; order Araneae; family Salticidae; genus Maratus; species Maratus michaelseni. Next base: position 273,643,398 of record OZ007596.1, read on the forward strand.
TCCTTTGTAGTGCTATTCGAAGTAAAATAATTCCCTAAAATGAGATAGAAGATATGTGAAACAGGTTTCTAACTGAGAGGTGTCACAGGTTGATTTTGGTGGTGTTGTATGTAAGAATATTTTATGAATGAAATGCTAGAAAACAAAAGTACAGACATAATATCCTGTTTTATAAACACTTAGATTTTTTGAGTTTAGGCTTATTAATATTTAACCATTTTCTTCTATGCAAAAAAATGCTTTTTTAGATAATGATTAGAAACACACAGATTACAAGATAATGTGAAAGATAAAAAGGAAAAACCTTTAAAATTTTCAAAATCCTTTTTTTCTCGAATAATTTTAAAACCTCTCATACATAAAATAATTCTCATTTTTATTACTGAATAACAATTTATTCCTTTCTGAAAATATATTTTCATTTCTTAAAACACATTAAAGGAACTCGGTGCACAAAGCAAAAAAATATATATATTATCAACTTAAATATATATAAAATATATAAAAAAATATATATTATCAACAAATATTTTTGTATATTATTATGTAAATGTTAAATAGAAATAATTTAATAAAAAAAATTAAAAACCATTTTTTTTTTCGACAAAATTGAAAGAAATTCAATTTTATCCACTTATTTCAAAACGCTACTATTATTTTTTTTTTTCAGTTATTTTTTTGTGCAGGTCATCAATGATATTTCGTATAGATTGAATAATCGGACTTTTTTTAATATCAATAGTTTTAGAGAAAAAAAAACTAAATACAACGGTAAAAAAGCAGAAAAAAATGACTGAGTTTTGCACTTTTGATTTTTGTTTAAAAGTTATGAAAATATTTAAAATCGGATACTTAAATCTCTTACATATAGTTTGATGGTCAACTAGAAAAAAAATCAAGCACTTTCATTCATTTCGGAAAAAACCTTAGCATTTTGAAAACCAGAAAAATCTGAAAAACACGAATTAGTATCAATTAGTATATTACTTTCTATATACTACACTGCGCTTCATGTACTAGTAGTGTATTTAACCGTTTAAACGCCAATGTTCCAAAATTGGAACAGAAGTTTTAACTAAATATTACAAATGCAAATAATTTTCGAATTATTACGGGTTTTTTGTATAATGATAACAATGATTATGAAATATTTTTTTCATTAAATATTAAAAATTAAATTTTAGTTTTGTTATTTTTTATGATTTTTAGAAATTTTCTATTTTTAAGGTATTTTTCACTATTTCAAATAACATTCCCCAACACATTTATTATGCAAAAAATTTAAAATTATTTTTATAGTCATAAGAAGAGAACTACTACTTGTAAAAAAATTCTACTAAAAACTATCTAAAATAAAATATAAATGTTTGACGCAGTTTGAAAACTCATGTTCCGATTTTGGAACATTGGCGCTTTAGCGATAAAGTTTTCAAAAGGAGTAATCGTATAAATAAGTAATTCAAATCTCATTACATAATCCGTTGACTGATTGAACGCTTCAACATTGATACCGTCAAGGTCAAAGACCAGACCGTGTCAACGCAGTTACCCAGAAGAGTTTATTTTATTAGGTAAGTAAAGTGTTAATTGAAGGGATGGGAGCAAACAGAAAGAGGAAAAAAAGCTTTTTTCTTTTCCTTTATTTCAATGGAACTTTCGTGTTTTGTTGACTCGCAGTTGGAATAATTTGTAACATTATTAGAAGCTAAAGTAGAATAGATTTCTTTAGTAGAATACATATAATATTCAGAAGAATATATATTTTTTAATAGAATATATGTTTTTTTTTTGGTTGTGATTATAAAGCATGTCGAAAAAAATTTTAACTGTAGAAGAAGCAGTAGCGTATTTAGAAACTCTTTCGGATTCAGATTTATCCGATGTTGATATATGCCAGTTACCTCCAGATGAACCAGGCGATATAACAGACGAAGATGATATTGTGGAAAATGACTTTGAGCCCATTATACCAGCTGACGTGACTGGAATGATAGACGTAATTTGCAAAAACGATGATACTAGTTGCCAAGAAAACGTGATACACAATACAGAAGCCGGTCCTTCGAATATAAGAAATGAACTTCCGGGAAGAAAACGTAAGTTGGAATCTACAGATATTATTCCGACATCTGAAAAAGCACAGAAAGTAAAAAAACCTCCTAAAAAGAAAATTGCATGGAAGAGAAAATGTGATTTAAAAAAAACCTATTATATCAAACAGAATCGAAACAATTTTGCAGACGTTTCCTAACTTAGTAAATCTGTCGCCTATCGACCTATTTTTTAAAATTTTGCCTCATGACTATATTGAACTCCTCGCTAAAATGACAAAATTGTACGCTTTACAAGAAGGAGAAGATATTGAAGTAGTATCTGAAGATATTTTGCAGTTTTTTGGTCTACCTCTTCTAAGTGGCTATCATTCTGTTCCTACTGAAGATATGTATTGAAGCACACTGGAAGATACGTCCGTTCCTATTGTTCCAACTGTTATGACCCGCAATCGCTTTAGAAAGATGAAGAAGTATTTTCACTTGATGGACAATAATCAATTGAAAAAAAAAATGATAAACCTGGTAAAATAGCACCGATATATGAAGAGTTATCTAAAAATCTGAAACAGTTTGGAATCTGGCACGAGAAGTTGAGCATTGACGAATCAATGGTCCCGTACTATGGCCGGCATACATGCAAAATGTTTATCAGAGGAAAACCTATTAGGTTTAGATTTAAAATATGGATGATGTGTTAATCAAATGGATATCCATACGCTATGGAGATATACAGTGGAAGAAAAGGGTCCTCGTCCGCTGTACAGTTAGATTCGAGAGTTGTGAACGAACTATTATCACTTGCAAGAAAATTCAAAGCATGAAATATACTTCGATAACTTTTTTACTTCCTACGATTTAATTTCGGAGCTTGCAAAACGTGGAATACGAGCGACAGGCACAATTCGTGAAAATCGCACTGCCCTTTGTCCATTGAAATCTAAAAAAGAATTCGCTAAAGAAGACAGGGGAAATTATGATTTTCGTTCCGATGGAGCGGTATATATCTGCAGTTACAACGGTAATGCGGTGGTCACAGTAGCATCTAACTGCAACACACATGAACACGTTGGAACAGCAAAAAGATATTCAAATGCAAATAAATGCAAATTAATGTTACGCAACCTCATATTATCAAGAAATACAATGAAGGCATGGGAGGCGTTGACGTTTTGGATAAACTTTTAGGCAGTTATAGGCCAAAAATGAGGAGTAAGAAATGGTGGTGGAATCTTTTCATAAATGCTTTAAATATGGCAGTTGTTTCAAGTTGGATTATACAATCTGAGGTGAATGACATCAAAATATCGCATGTGGAATTTCGTAGGCAAATTACAACTTTTCTTTTACGGAGAAAAGAGCGTCTGGTCATTAATCATGGACCCCATAGTCATGTGAAAAAAGAAGTAAGAATATCTGATGGACATTACATTGTACCTACATCTCAAGGACGTTGCGTAGTTTGTAAAAAAAAACACAGCAAAGAAATGTTTTCAGTGCGATAAACGCATTCATCAAAGTTGTTTCCTGACATATCATGGACACTAGAAATGAATATAATTGAAGAATTTTGTTTAGATTTTCCAAAATCAGGAATTTTATTATATTTTAATATTAATTAATTATGTAATAATACATGTTAATTGTGTAATAATACATATATATACTCAGTAAATACCACAAAATATTCTCTGTATTGAATATTTCTTTCTGTTGAAAATTTTGTATAAAAATATAACCCACGAAACGCCAATGTTCCAATAATGGAACATAGCAAAAAAATAGGAAAAAAATTTTGTTTCCGAAATTTTATTATTGTAATAGATAAAGGTGCTTTAAAGAAGCATAATTCTAAAATTTTATATTAATAGGAAGATCCGTTCATAGTATGGCGTTTAAACGGTTAACATTTGGATGTGATATACTATATGTTCTAATCATTATTCGATTTAGGTATAATAATAATAATATTCCTAATACGAATGATTATCTCATGTAAGATTCTATGATTGTAACATTTTTTCTTGGTTACGGATAAACATTGCATGGAAATAAATATGATGGTTTTTACTGAAATATTCACTGCAAATACCTTCTATAGAATGCCGAATATATCATTAATCATTTTAAAAGCAAACCCATCGGAGGTTATATACAATCGATGCAAATATCCTAAGTACACCAATTTTGTATGGAAGTGCATTTTATGCATGATATACTTTCTGTGATATTCATGTCAATATTAAACATTAATAGATTTTTTTTAATTATTATTAGAATATCATGGACTAGAATTGTTATATACAGAATGTTTTCTAAAATGCTTAATTTTATCTCAGTATAAATTTTAAAACGTTGTGCCAAGGAATACGCCATGAGGAGAAATTCGTGGTTAAATTAGCTAGCCATGAAAAACTGCAAAGTTTGTTAGTGCAGAAAAATTATGATTCATATATATATATTTAATATAACATATTCGGCTTATGTGTTATTCTGTATTTTTAAAAATTACAGGTATAGCGAACTAAAGTAAAGACTGTTTAAAATCAGGAGATGTTTATGAAATACACTGCTCAAAACAATTAAAGGATATTTGAAATTTTATATAAAATAAAGATATAAACGAAATTTTTTTTGCCGAAAATAGAAGAAGAGAATCACAAATGCAAATTTTTCTGGTTTTCAAACTGTGGAGTATGCAAATTTTGAGTTCGACGTCAAAAACGTCGCTTCAGCGGCAGCGAATGAAATTTGACTTTCAACTGGATAAAAGAGAATGAAGACAAGGATGATCGGCATTCAGTGATTGCTTTGTTTCGATGAGTACGATGTCTCAACGAAGTCATTTGACAGATTCAGAAGCTTGGAGAATTGTTGGTAGGTTAGAAGGGGGCCAAACTCAAGCCGAAGTAGCGCAAGCCATTGGAGTGTCACAAAGTGTCATTTCCAGGATCTGGAACTGTTTTTTGGAGAGTGGATGTGCAGGCTGAAGACCAGGGCAAGGTCGTAGACGGGCAACAACGCCCAATGAAGATCGGTATTTAGCGTTAACAGCTCGGAGACACCGAAACATGAACGCTACTCTTCTCCAACAACACCTTCGCTCGGCTACAGGGACCACGATTTCAACTCAGACTGTCCAAAACTGGCTCCATGCTGTAGGTCTGTATGCTCGCCGACCGATGGTATGTGTTAGATTAGCATCAAGGCATCGTCGCGACCGCAGGGAGTGGGCAACCGAGCATGTCAACTGGAGGAGAAATGAATGGAGCAATATTCTGTTTTCTGACGAGTCCCGTTTTTCTGTGCATCCGGATAATAGGCGTATTTTTATCTGGAGGGACCGTGGCAGTAGGAATAATCCTGCGTTCGTGCACGAAAGTGTCAGATTTGGCGGTGGAGGAGTGTTGGTGTATGGTGGCATCTCCATTGACGGGCGCACTGACCTCTACATCATTCGAGATGGAACTCTGACTGGTCGCTGATATAGGGATGAGTTCCTCAGACCTATCGTAGTCCCTTACGCTGCAGCAATCGGAGATAACTTCATTTTAATGGACGATAACTCCAGGCCACATCGTGCAAACCTGGTGGAGGATTTCCTTTTCGAGGAAGGAATCGTTCGAATGGAATGGCCAGCGTGTTCTCCAGACATGAATCCAATCGAGCACGTTTGGGACGCTCTAGGAAGACGAGTTTCTGGCCGCCAACAACCCCCACAAACTCTCCAAGAACTGGAAAGAGCTCTTCTGGAAGAGTGGGGCAGAATACCACAACTTGTCATTAATAGCCTCATTGAGTCCATGCCTCAAAGGTGTTCAACGTTGCTGGCTGCCCGTGGAAACCACACCCCCTACTGAAAATGATTTTCTTTGAAGAAAACACCTTTTCTTATTCTTTTTTTCTCATATGCACAAATTGTGTTTTTTTCCTTTTGTACACAAATGCGCAATAAAATGCATTTTTTTCTGCCAAACATGTGTAATTTATTCTCATATAACCTACTATGTCTGTCGACCATGTATCAATCAGCTAAAAAGTTTCCCAGATACAAAATCCACCTAAAACTGCAATATCCTTTAATTGTTTTGAGCAGTGTACTTCAAAACGATCATCGACATGCTATGTTACGGAAAATGCTGATTTAGTATTACTTTTATAAGTATGATAAATTTCTATGTTTTGATCGTAAACATAATGGATAAGAGGGTTACTATTTATTATAAGAATATTAACGGCTGAACGCGTAAGTTATGTTCAGTTTTCAACAAAGCTTTTCATAATGTAAATCGAAAGTAGTTTTCATTTCACTTAAACAATCCTCAAATTAAAAAATATGTAAGAATAATATCATACGTAAACGTCTTTCCTCGTTTAAGAATACGATAAACTTTTTTTTCAATTTGTTAAGTTTAATTATAATATGTAAATATTTAATCTAAATTTCATACCTACCATAAACTTTTTTTAGAATGTATTGACATTGCTTATATAAGGTAATTTATTGCTACATGGTCTGTCAAAAGGAAACATTTACGGATTTTGGTCAATAACTTAACTTGTACTCTGTTTATATTTGAATTTTTAATGTCAAACGGAAGCCTGGAATATGCATAATATTCTACAAACGGTTTCGTATGTTCAACTCTCATATCAACAACTATTCCAAGTCCTCTTGAAACCTCTAATAATATCAAGAGAACTGGCTTGTGGTATGTTTTCTAGCACTTCTTGAATTGCTTGTTCTAATTCATCGAGATTTTATGGTGCATTTTGATAGCATTTATCCTTCCGATATCCCCAGTGGAAATGGTTACATGCATTGAAGTTTGGGGCTAAACTGGCCACTGAACATCACGACCATATCGGTTGTTAAAACAGACCGATAAGTCTGCCATGAAAGTTCTCTTCAATGATGTTGTTGCTTTCGTGAGATCGGTGAGAATCTGTTCCATCTTGAATAAACCATGGTTAAAATTTTTTGGGCCATGGTAGCAATTAAGGTGTGTGTTCCATACCTCGTTCCTGAAGAATAGAACAATACCTTTTGAATTAACTGTGTTTGCTGCTAATGTTCTTTTAGGTAGATGTCTATCCAGGAAGTCGTTTTTTGTGGATGTAGGAGTTTTTCAAGAGAATCATGACGGTTTTATCTATAACAGTACCGTTACTTGTGCTTATTAATATACCAGGTCAGATGAAAGTGAGCCTCATCTTTAAACCAAAGAGTTGGAATCTGGATTTTGTTCATCGCGATAGACAAAGACACTTTTCAGCAAAAACAAATCTTATTTTCCTGGCATTTGCTGTTAAGTATTGCACAATTCGAATTTTGTATGGGTAAAGGTACAGTTCACCTCTTGGGATGCGGCGAACACTTGCTCCAGAAATGCCGATCTCTAGAGCAAGTCTCGATCTTGACAGTTATGGATCTTCAATAGGACGTTAATCCACTTGCTGAATATTTTCAGCGGTCAGCTTAAATTTGGCGATTAAATTGTTTACCGTTTGCCTTGTTGGTGCAATGTATCTTCAATATATATATTTTTGTAATAAAGAGTACACAATGAAGAAGATGATCCACCAAAAAATCGTATTGTACGACGATAAAAATTCGTTTCCTGAGCGTCAATGCTTGGTTAGGCACTTTTGGTTCATTTTGGGCAGAATGACTGAAATTTCAAAACTGAATAACAATTTAATCTTATATTTAACCTTACAAGCTATCACATTTTCTGATAGCCTAAAATATAATTTTAATTTGGTATCAAAATAAAAAATAATGAAAATTACGGTACCAAATGTAGGATGGATTAATTGAAAAAAACGCTTAAATTTTCTAAAAATCACAACCGAAATGCAACAACGCTTTTTGCTCAAACTTTTGCTTTTTTAAGTATACATAGGGGAGACTTGGGAGACTTGATACCTAGGTCTAAAACCAGGGAAAAATTGCAATTAAGTCTCTGAAACCGGCAACACTAATAAAGTGATTTCTTATCAACAGATCTGACAGCAGAATTTCATTGACCCCTTTTTATTTTTGTTGTAAGAAAAGAATATCTGATTTCTTACAATCAAACTTCTTTTTCAGTAGGTAGTTTATGTTTCTTAGTTTTTTCTAAATATAACTAAATTACTTAAGTTGATTGATATAATTTACTAACATTCCTTACTCCTTAAATGTCATTATTTAAATTCAATACAATTTCTTTACTTTTGATTTAACAATTATTTTTCCAACACATGCACATTATGGACACTTGATCCCCATTGTATGGGGAGAGTTGATCCTGAGGATCAAGTGTCGCCAAAGTTAAGCAAATTAATCTTAAAATTTATTAACCCCTATTCCTAATTGTGACTTTGACAATATCAATATTAGTTAGACTATGATTACCTTGATTTTGGGTGGTTGTCAAAGACAGAAAGTTACCATTTAGCTGCAGATGAAGGTTAGCAAGCACATGCTGACTGTGCAAGGTTTGTTTTGTTGTTACTTTTGGATTATTTTTAAGTCAGGAACCTATTTATAAATTAGAAACGTATAATTCCATTTAATAAGTATTATGTAACCAAGTCTTAAACAACCTATTTCCATATATATATTGAGCTAAAAGTTTAATTTGTGCAATAGAGGGTTCATTTTATTGCAGTGATTAAGAACTCTGTGTTTATCATTACTTTTTACAGTCATGCCACGTATTTATAAACCTAAAGACGTGTTCAACCCAGAAAAAGCATCAATGTTGCAGACTTACGGGCTACAGTGAAGGCTGTAATAGATAACAAATAATAATGTAATAGATTTAGATGGATCCAGTTTTAAAAGTGCATCAAAATCCATTCATATTAATGTGATGACTTTAAAACGTTATGTGAGAAAGCAAAAATTTCAAGAAAGTGACATTTCTTATGAATCAAATTATAAGCACTCCCAAATATTTTCAGTTAACAAAGATCTTTTGTGTTTATATTTTAAAACATCAAGTAAATTAGATCATGGACTTACTTCTATACACACTAATCATCCTGCTCAAATAATAACAATTTATCGAATTTCTGAATTGAACGGAATTGCCTATCCTAAAGCCAAGATGCCAACTAACATAATAAATGGATTTAAAATCACTGGCATATATCCTTCAAACAGGAATATTTTTTCTAAAGAGGATTTTTTATCATCTTTCGTCACAGATCAACCATTAAACCCAACAAGCAGTAATACAATTACAGTTAAATCAACCATAGTGACTCCAGAAGACATACAAGCCTTCCCTAAAGTTTAATTATCCAAAACGGGAACATAAAGGATCTTCAAAAATTTTGACAAGCACACCAATTAAAAGACAGATTGAAGAAGAAATACAAGATCGCCGACTGAATAAAAAACATAAATCAAGAAAAACACATTTCCCCTCAAGAAAGAAAAGTAAAAACACTAAAAATGAAAGCCCTCGAATCTTCAGAAAGTGAGAGCAGTTGTAGTGTTCATGAATCAACCAAGCCAGATTCACTTGATGAAAATTCTGATGAAATTATCGAAGATCCACAAAATTTGTCAATTGATGAAAGTGACTTTGTCATTGTGCGATTTCTAGGAAAGAAGAAAATTAGTCATTTCAAAAAATTGTAAAGAATATTTCATCATCTGAATGCAAAATCAATTTTCTACGAAAAAGAGGATTTAATTACGACCAACTTATTTATCCAGAAAATGATTCATTAATGTTGTGGGCAATGACGAACATTGTCAAAAAAGGACCTAAACCAATCATGCTTGGTGGAACTCTTCAAACTGCAACAATTTTAAAATTTACGTTTGACTTTTAAAGCTTTGAAAATGCTTTTTGATCATTAATTTATCAATAATAATCATTCATATGGAAAACAGTGATTTTTACCAAATGTAGAATTTTGTGTGTGTTTTTCTCCCTTTTGTACATGTTAGTCAACAATAAATTTGATTTCTACAACTTAATTTGAATCATTTCAATGCATCTGTTTCAGGGATCAAGTATCCCTTGAAAAGGGATCAAGTCTCCCTGTAAGTGGGGAGACTTGATCCTTTTTTTCTTTTTTGGAAAATATTTTATATTTATTTTAAAATGGAATTTTTCAAAAAAAAATTACTACAACGTTAAAACCACATAAGCCTTTAATAATAACTAGAAATATTTTTTAAAAATCTTGTTTTTTCAAAAATAAAAATTGAAAACTGAAAAAAGGATCAAGTTTCCCAAGTCAATTCCGTCTTTCAATTTCCGTATAAAATAAACACCGCCTCTTACACCGCTGCAGTTTCCTGGCATGAGATCAAAAAACCGTGTATGATTCATTTTGACGGGCTCTGTACATTTAATCTTATTATTTCTACATAATTATTAATTGTGTTTCTGCGTAGTTAATTACAATTCATTAAATTTTTCCAGTTTTCCGAAATGCAAATGTCGATGGAAATAGAAGCGTAAATATTTTCCTTTAACATGCAAATGAAAGTTTCTTTTCTTAACATAGAAAAGGAGTAATGAGTTGAGGAGTTTTAGCCTTGTCTTCTAAGAGAAATAAAGTGTTTGGATAACTTACTTTACTAACTTGCATGTTTGAAAAGATATGTATATAAATCATTAAAATTGCTTTCTGAAATACTTCCAGTCTTAATTTCAAATGCTTGGAACCTTAAATATAATGTAAAATTTGCTCGATAATTTTTCTTCTGATAGTTTATTTTAATGTTCTAAATATTTTAGCAAGATATAGTTTTGCAGAGTAATACTGCGTGTACTGGTATTCCATTTAACTAATTGTTTGATGTTTTACGTATAAAATTACTTATATACACAGTCTTTACTACGTTAAATTTTATTGCTACTTTAATTTAATATAAGCAAACACCTTTTAAGCCATTGATATTTATTTAATCTTTTCAAATAAATGTAGTTAGAGATAACTTTTAAGAATGTGTTATCATACATGGTTTAAATAGTATTTAATATTTACCTGCTTTCATTTTCTTATTCTAATGATAACAATAGTATTAAAACTTATATTAAAGTAATAGAGAAGCGATTTGAAAAATGAAAAATACGAAGCTAGATTTAAAAATTTCCGATAATGTAAACTATCTAATTGATTGGCTTTATACATTTCATTTGAAATACAATGTATTTTCATACTGGTACTTATTGAGAAAAAAACGAGAATTTCATAATTGTATTTCATAATTGCAATTTAGAAAAAATTTCATAATTATATTTTACAATTTATATATTTTTTTCTATTTTTGCATTTATATTTTTTCTATTTTAGAATTTATATATTTTTCTATTTTAGAATTTACATATTTTTCTATTTTAGAATTTATATATTTTTCTATTTTAGAATTTATATATTTTCTATTTTAGAATTTATATATTTTTCTATTTTAGAATTTATATATTTTTCTATTTTAGAATTTTAGAATTATATTTCAAAAGAGTTTTGAGCGGTTTTTTCTGAATAATTTTGATTATTTTCAAGAATAGATTAAAAATTTTCAGAATACTTAAAGAAATATCAATTTTGTTGGATTTGAAATATTTCTAAAGATCTATTTCTATTATTTCTAATGATATATCACTTTTGTCTCTGCGACAAGGAGATGTTTGAAATTTCTGTGCAATTTCGTTTATTTACATCCAGTCATAACACATGGAATAAAAAGTCTCAAAATTAGCTATGAAATTTTTTTTTGTTCGAAATTCCTTTTATTTCTCGACATAGTTCTTTTCAATAGCGATGCAAATGTTCCCACTATTCTTTAAAATTTCGATATTTTTCATAAAGTACGATTTGTCAAGGTCTTCAAAATATGCATCATTTACGCTATCGACATAATCATTCTACGAAAATCTCAATCCGTTGAGGGACCTCTTAAAATTAAGAAAGAAATAATAATCACTGGGTGCCAAATCTGGAGGTTTGGTGATGGAGTAATTCGAATTGCAACTCATTCAATTTTGCCATTACTTTCATGGATGTGTGAGTTAATGCATTGTTTTGATGAAAGTGCAATGTTTTGCCATAGGCGGAGTTTTTATTTTTCTTGATTTCTTGGGTTAAAGGTCTAGTATTGTTGCATAATATTCTCTTATATGCGTTTTTTTTCATTTTCAAGATAATCGATGAATATTATGTCACGTGCATCTCAAAAAGTACTGACCAAGACCATTCCAGTCGATTTTGCGAAGCTTTCGGCGATTTTGGGAGCCTTTCGTAGAGGTTTAATACCTCTACAGAATGCCAATTGCACTCAGATGTATAGTGATAGACACACGTTTCATCCATTGTTACCTAAGAACGCAAAAACGCATTTCGATTACGCTGAACAGCTTGAAGTCGTGCTTTGAATTTTCGACATGTTGGAGTTTCCTGTCGGAGGATAGAAAATGTGGTGCTTCTCATACGAAGCTTTATCATATGCAAATGTACATGTAAAATACTTCTCACGCATTCTGTTGATATCTATACCCTGTCTGCTGACTTCCTTATTTTTACTTTGTAGTCATCAAAATAATACAATGGGTTTCAATGTATTTTCAAGAGGTGAAGCTTCAAATAGACGTCCGGAACGTGCTGCATCATTGGTTTTTGTACAGACCCATTTAAATTATTTAGACCATTGAGAAATGATAGCTTTTGATGCAGTAGATTTGCCATAAAACATTGTTTTGAAAACCATTTTTGATTTTGCACGGAGTTTTTCATCGAGAAAAAGCAGCGTTTAATACAAAAACAGATTTGGTTTACTGGCCTGTATTGTCACAAATGGACAAATTGCGTCTATTTCACGACTGCAAATCATAAAGAAATAGCTGGAAATCATTGCTAATTTCATACAAATATTTTGAATGTTGGTACTTTCTAAAAAGTATGTGGTTATTTGATTGATGCTGAAATTTATTGGACAGTATTGTTATATATCGGAAGTTACAGTAGTTATCTGTTACAGAAGATATAAATTGAAAATTTTCATCTCGATATAATATTAGAATCCTGACAGTTTCAAACATTCGAACTCTAAGCCCATTTAAGAAAATGTAAAAACTATATACTTTTCCTCTCTGATTTGATCCAAAGAACATATATAATATGTCTAAAGTGGGTGTTACTATTTAAATAATTAAACTTGGTGTAATTTTTAATTTGAAGACGATCGTATATTTCATACGATTTGTAGCAGAATTATTGGGGAGTAGTAACTTTTTTTTTTCTTCTTGATAAAATAAGATTTTAAATTGCAATTTTGGGAATTGAGTAGCATTGTAGACAATAGTAAATTGCAAGGAAATTTTTCTCATATTCATGTACGTTTTTTTTTCAGATGATAGCATTGTTTTAACATTCCAACTCTAAAACACATACTCTTCTTTAATCAAAATAAAGAATTGTTAGAAATACAGAAGCTACTTAAAAACAGTAGCGTTTCAGAAAAATTCGAAATAAAATCCGTTATTTGAAAATGCGATGGTAAGTGGATAAACATAATTACATGCACAACTTTCAACACTTCATTTAAGTGAATTTTATATATTTTATTTCGATTAAAAAAACCATTTTTTGTGTATAAAGTTAATAGGAAAGTGATTAAATTAGGAGCAAGGTACAGATATTTTTCAGTGTAAAAACAGAAGAAACGAAAATTTTTATTAACGTAGAAACACTCACACACAGAAAAACATACACACATGCGTAAATTCTTGAAGAAAAAATGTATACCCTATACCAACTTTGCAGCAAATCAAGGTATAAAAATGTGACCAGTACCAATCTATTACTAAAAAGGTTTTCTAATAAATGCTATACCCCGTAAAGCATGGTGACATCACGGCGACGTCAGTGTGAAGTCACACTGTGACTTTGTGACCGTCGATGTGACGTCACGTGACGTCGATGTGAAGTCACGGTGACCTGAATGTGAAGTCGTTATGGCCGTTTTAGAGCTCTTTTGTGACGACACATTGTGACCACTTTGTGAAGTCACGGTGTGACAAATTTGTGACGAGTGTGTCATTTGTGACGATTTTGCCATTAACTTTGTGTCGAATCTGTGACGAAAGCGACAACATTTTGAAGTCACATTATGACCAATTTGTGAAATATGTGTCATTTGTGACGATTTTGACATAACATTGTGATGAATCTGTGACGACAGTGACAATATTGTGAAGCCATTTGGGTCCTGTCCTGTGCTGGATGATTTCAATTTATTCAAACCCGACTTGAATTTTTAAATTTTATTTCAAGTCCACCCAAAATCCGACCGTAACCCAATAAAACAAATTCCGTTGACCCATAACCCGTCCGAACCTGATAAATGTTTTGATCGACATTCCTCCGGACCCAAAATCCTAAATAAAAAAATATATCTACAATTTAATACAATTATAGAAAAGAAGTCTATAAAAATATTTATAATTTCTATTTTATGGCTTATACAGAAAAATAAGCATGTATAAAAACTCATTCATACTAAACTATAGTTTTTCATCTGAAACAATATTATAGTAATTCTTTTGAAAAATTAGATTAACCCGTACCCCAAACTGCAAGAATAAAATTTTAATCTAAAATCGAAACGAATCCGAAACAAGTGACTAAGTGTCTTTAATAAATCCAAATTAAAAAAAAAAAAACTCATGTTTTATATAAAATAAAAAATTGCCGGTCTAGTGTTTCGTTTTTTTCAAATATCAGAACCGTCCTTATAGCGGGCAAAGCCCGCTATTATACTCTGTCATAATAATATCTGTCATGTGAACTAAACGCGATATTTAAAAAAAAGTAGTCCCCCCCCCTCCCCTTCTTTATTAACAATCCCTATTCACATAATAAGTACATCATTGTCTATTAGCGTTTTATTTCTTTTTTTTTACTAGGGAGTTCTGCCCCCTAGGAGCTACGCTCGCCAACCCCCGTTATGACACCGCAAACTTTAAAAGCACGCTAATTTGATTAACTCTAAAATAATTACAGAAGATTCAATTAGAATTAAGCGACCAGTGGCGATTGGCTTTAATCGGGTTTCCATTCATTTTCCTTTCACTGAGATATTTTAAGGCCAAATCAACTGCTGTCGAAATAGCTAAAAACTGTTTTCGTGATAGATTAAATAACATCAATTAAACATTTGAAAATCAACTTATGTTAAATAGCTAAGTAAACAATGTCGTTGCATCGGGGAATATATGATAATGATGTTATAAAAAATTGGGTATTTATCCGTTATCCCGTCGACCACTATAAAAAAAAAGTCGCCAAAATATAGGGGAAAAAAGTGTGTTACCGTGGTGTCACATTCTATTGACATCAGATGCGTTACACGTGTTTCCTATGTCATCAAGAGATTTTTATTAGACATTTATCTGTATTTTTAATGATATTTTACCCATTTATAAATTATTTCATTAATTAAAAAATAATAACGACCTTGCGTTGAAAAAATGTTGCTATGCATAGTTATGCACAACATACCCGTGTCAACTGCCATCATAAACACTTATACGTCAGCCGAGGGGGATAGTTAAGAAAAATATTGTAAATAAATAAAGATTTAAGATTACTTTTTTTTCTCTTTTCTTTAATGTATTATAAATTTTATTATTTAAAGTTACTGATAATTGACACTTTAGTGAGTGGGGCTTTAGATTCTATAATGGCAGCATTCTTCCATTGGATTTTTGGACATTAGAATTTGGCAATAGGTTTTTTTTTTTTTTTTTTTTTTTTTTTTTTTTTTGTCATTCGGAAGTTGTCAACCGTATAATGGAGAAGTACCGATTTTTTTTTTTTCCGTAAGAAGTTTGAAATGTATCGATTCCAATATGACGTAATTTTCAAAGTTTTCTTTCTATTATTAAACTTAAAAATATATATTGAAAGGAAATATTAATATTTATGCTGTTTTAAAATTTGCGATAATAGGTCAAATATTTTGTCGAAATAAATTAATATATCCTGTAAATATATTTTTATATTGAATCTGTTCGGAAATATTGTTATTTGAGCATTTTAAATATGACGTAAGTTTCCCTATTTAATGCTTTGAACACGTAATAATTTAATTATTGCTCTTTTTAATATTCACGCGCAAGTATATTTTTATTATGTTTTTTTTTTTTTTTTTTTTTTTTTTTTTTTTTTACAATTACTGCTTTTAACACGTGTTCATTTAATTATATTTTTAAAGTTTTATTTCTATTTTTGATAGTTACATGTAAATACATTTTTTAATTGAAAGGGAATGTTATTATGCGCGAACTTTTGCAAATTGGCAACAATTCAAATAGATTCTGCGCATTAGTTGAATATTTTTATCCATTAATGAGTGGGTTTTAAAGGTTGTAATTAATATCTTGCGTTAATGAAGGCATTTTCAAAATTTTATGATTTTCAGCGTGACAGTAGGTTTTCAGCTGTAAGTACACAAAATATCAATTCTCTAACTTATACAGTTTCTGAGATTCCACTCTGTGACGGACTTACAGAGAATCGAGACAAATTGGGTTTCGTGAGATGAGCGAAACCCTAATAATAGAATCAGTTTGACCCTGATCACAACAACATAAATATATAATTTTAAGAATTATTCTAAAAATTGTTACTGCACTGCATTTTAATTTTCGATTTAAAAGCACATTTAAAATAAAACTTTTAACAGATCATATTTTTTAAAAAAATATTTTTTATTCCTACTACTTTTTTATATATTGATATTTTTAATTAATTTTTAATTAATTTTTTTTTTTTTTTTTTTTTTTTTTTTTTTTTTTTTTTTTTTTTTTTTACATTTCTTATATGCTATACAAGGCAGTGCATGAATTTTAGGTACAAATTATATTAGATTAAAAATAATTTTAACTGTCATATCTAGTGAAAAGTGGGGGTAATCTAACGCTTCTTCATATGATATTATTTGTTAAAAAAAAAAATTTAAAATGTCAAAGTAAATGTCATGTACAATTTTATCGAATACATAATAAAAAAAAATATGTGCAGAAAATTGTAAAGCTCAACCTTAAATACAAAAAAAAAATACTTTAACATTTTTAAAGTATGAAAAAGAAGGAAAAAAAATAGTATTGATAAAAAGCCATTTACAGATTTCTTTTGTGAAAAAGTACCCCTTGAACAGGACTCCCACTGGTTCGTTTTTTTTTCTTTTTTTTTTTTTTTTCAATATTAGTATTTGTGCTAGGTTTTTACAACATTTGCAGAAAAAATTACGTACCGCGTTGGTGTCTGCAAAATTTATAAGAAAAATCTAAAACGATGATTATTTAAAAAAAAGGCGGTATTCAAAAATGGACAGAGTAGGAGGTTTGCTTGATCTACGATTCTGTACATATTAAACATATAGTAATATTAAAGTGGTAGATTTTACATTTTAACCACGTTAAAAAATTATATATTATATAATTTGAGTTCATAATTTTAAAAAACTGATACTTTGCCCTGTTTTTTTTTTTTGTGTGGGGGGGGGGGGGTTCTTTCTCTCCTTTAACCATTTAAATTTATAAATATACCTTTTATCAAATATTCCAATAGGTTTTAAACAGTATCTTATATATTTAATAAGAGAAAAGCAAAAATTTAACCTTCAAAATAAGATATGCTGCAAATCATGCATGGGACCTCTATTTTAAATACTATATGTGTTTTAATTACGTTTACTCCAGTATTTGACTGGTATTACTTTATATATAAATGATAACTATAAAAAAAATAAAAACAATATTTTGCTTATTTTTTTACCATTATTAATTGATTTATAAATTATATATATATTTATGAAATTGTAATGTTTTTTAAATAATAAGTTTTGCAATATATTATTTTTTAGAAACACCGATCATTTTTTGTTGATAACCCACTGCACCGCAGCCACTGTAGTTAGCATATGATGTGAAGAAAATGTACAATTTTCTATTGATTTACGATTCATCAATAGTAATACATGTTGACGCCGATGACATGATATCTATCTGGCTTGATGTCTGATTCCAGGGCAAGAACCACAGTAACATTTGCTGTGATTCTGATACCATAATACATAGTATATCCGGAATACAACCGGATTTGAGATCTATTATATAAGTTTTAGAATGCAGTTTAGTGAACGTTACTGATATTTTGCATTAAGGATGCTATTTTGCATTGTTTTAACAATACAGATAATCATATTTATATGATACAATTAAAAAATAATAAATCTAATATTAATATCAAATAGTTATTCATCTTTTAATGTTTATCAAGTGTAGAAATGCAGTCTAACCACCAAGCGTAATAAGACATCGGTTTATCATTATTATTTTATTTACTGAATTATACGGTAATTGTAAGTAACAAGCTTATTTTAATCATACTGATCACAATAATCCTACATACTTTTAAATTTATATACTAAAGTATAGATGTTAAATGAATACTTTGAAATTTATCAAAATCATTTAGGATTCAAAATAGTGAGTAGTGTAATTCAAAGCAGAAAATCAAAAATAAAATTATTATATTACAGCTATTCATTACTTAAAGATTATGTATCATTATTATTATTTTGATAATTAAAATATTTTAGCAGGGTAATATTTAAATTCTTACTAGTATACACAACAACAAAAAAATTTCAAGCTTTGCTGTTGGTGTTCTTTCTATGTTAAATATTTTAATCATGTAGATTGAAAAAATAAAATTTTTACATACCTTTCTTTAGCAGATGTAATTTTTTATGGCATCAATGAAGTAATTCGAGTAATAAAAGTGTTTTTCAAGTAAATTAGGTACAAAAACATTACAAATGCATTGACGAATACATATCATAACACGCCAACGCTATTGTAATTATTTTCGGACTTATATTTTAATTGGAATTCTTGAATCCAGAACATAAATCCTTATAAAAAAAAGTTTTTTCTAGATAATATTCATTGTCTGTTCCGTTCCAACAATTAAATGTCGTGTTTTACTGTTTAGTGGTCTGCAGTCTGCATTAGCACTCAGCAAAAACAAGGCCAAACGACGCAGATGCTTTTCTTCATATTTTACAGCAGTTCCTTAAATATTACTACGTATGATAAAGATGTTAATTACGTCCAAATTTGAAGAATAATTTTTCACAATGATTTCCATTTTCTTAATAAAAATATCTCTCCTTGAACGTGCAAAAACGTATCCTTCGACACATAATTAGTTCACATCCGCCATTTTGGAAGAAGAATAAAATTGAAAATATTCTAATTCGAACTTCGAATGACAAAAGTCGTCTGCTTCCAATATCCGCAATTAAGATCTGCGCAGCATTGTTTAACCAGAAATTAACACCTCGCAGATGTTTACAGCTTACCGCAAATGATAGATAAAACAAATAATTTAAATAAAGATATTTCAAATGCTTTATAATTTATATGGCTAGAGGTGATATCTTACTAAGCACTGGCCAGTTTGGAATAAATTGCTATAGGAATGACATATAGTTTATGACATTACTTTATGGCATATTTTTAATTCGTTTTTGTTCGGAAATGCATTAAATTGGCTGGTGTTTTTATTCAGAAACTATGAAATTGAAAGAAGTTTTCCATTTTTTGTTAAAAGCAGAAGATATTTCAGAAAAAAATGTCAAAGTCGGCGTTTTGAACCGAATAGCCGACGTGACAGTAAAAGAAAGGGAAAAAACCGGTCGTCACGTGACACGAATTGCTTATAACTCGATAAGTAGTTTATTTATTTTAAAAAAATGAAAAATCATTTCGAATCCAAATTGCTTCCATAGAGCGTCCTGCCCAATTTATGTCTTTGCGTTTAAAAGTGAGTCTGAAATTATGTCAGAAAGCTTCGCGTTGTTGATCAGGTCAGTTAAGAACCACCTTAATTATACCGTACAAGGAAAATCCTGAAAGTGTTGGATCGTCGCAAAAATTGTGCCCTCATTTTTTGACAAGAAAACTGATGTTTGGGTTGAGTGGCCTCTCAAAATAATTAAAGATTGGAGATTTTTAAAGAAATATTTTTAGCATTACAAAATTAGCAAATGAGTTCCATGCGGTAGTAGAAAAAAAAATGTTTGCATTTAAAATGTTAACAAACCTGTAAATTGCTAACAATTTTATTAGACTGGGAGATCTATTTCTGAATTACTTTCCGCTAAAACTTTCATACGTTACTAAATTTCTATTTAGGATTTTTTACCTGTGTATTATATAGTATATTTTGTTAAATTTCTTGAAAATGGTAATGAAAATTGTAAAAAAGTTATCTGCCTCATATATGTAGACAGATATTTATTTATTATTTTATTCTGGAAATACTCAATTTATTTAAATAGTGTGTGACTGTGAGTCACGACTGTGAGTTTTTATTAACGATTTAGGCAAATGACATAATTCAAATCTATATTTTATGAGTTTCTGTTTCAAATTCCCTCTCCGATCACACTGTGAAGTCACAGTGTTGGAATTTTGGTCATAGGTGTGACGGGACTTATGTGACTTGAAGTGACGTCATTGCAACGTCACAAAATTTTTTTAAGCTCTCAAATAGTAATTTTCTTGATGCCATAAGTTGTTCTAAAGTTTATTTTAAGTTTTCTTAAAATCTCCAAGATGTTCACATTTTGGTCACAGCGTGACGTTACAAAGTGGTGGAATTTTGGTCACAGGTGTGACGTGACGTACGTGACTCACAGTGACGTCACAATGACGTCACTGTGACTGTGCATGGTATGCGGGACTTTTTTAAGAGGCCGTCTACATATAGATATTGTAATTAAAACTAAAAGTTTCGCTGCTTAATTTTGATATTGCATTTAGATTATTCTGTAAGTGTTCAGATACACGGAACCGTTGATAACGTAAATACGTGTCTGGGAAACCAATTTAAGGGCCAAGGGCCCAGTGCCCCTGCGGGTGCTCGGTCCCCGAAGCTGCTGGGAGACTCGGGGAATCCCTAAGTATTGTGCGTCAGTTTCCTTAAGTACATAACTCTGCTGTTCTAGTGACCAAGTCGTCTATGGTGTCTTGGTTTCAGAGAGAGTAATGCGCAGGCGGCGGTGCTCTCACTTGGACGTAGCCTGGTTTAAGACAGTCCCGTATGATGCGTGGCACATTTGGAATCTGCAGAACAGGTTTTACAGAATCTAACTTTCCTTTGTTCTCACTTCCCTGTTCTCCTGTTCTCGTTTCTTCACTTTCGTGTTGTTCCTGTTCTCTATGTTCTCACTTTCCTGTTTTCTGTATAAGAGTTTTTGAATTTAATTCGTAGCAAAATTAGAAAAAAATGGTTATTTTGAAAAATTTGCAAAATATTTAGATCAAAATTAGAATTCTAAACAAAACTATTCAACTAAGCCCTTTAGAAAAATAAACTTAAACTGAAAAAGAACAAAAATCCTTTATAACCTTATATGTTATAAATATGTCAATATACGTGGGTACATGTTTAGTTATTTCAAAATCCAGAGATACATGTTAGAACTTTTCTTTTTTCTCAATATTTGCTCATTATCAAGTTTTTTTGCACTATTTGTGTGCGGAGTCCGCACAGCTTGGCAAAAATTAGTATCTACATTTTAAAAATTTATTATTTTAAATGTATATTTAAAAATGATCCATGAATGTTTACGAGAAGTATTACGCAGCTAATTTCCCAAAACTGTAGCATGAAACATCCCATAAATCTATAGAAACATCTAGCATTCTCGATTCACCTACTGCTGGCGTAAACTTTCAGCAGGAATGTATCAGAATGCAAAATCTGAAGTTTGTAAACTAGGAAATCCAAATATGTTCAACAACAAAAAAACAAAAAAAAAACAAAAAAAAACAAAAAAAAAAAACTACTTTAGTTTCGGATATCAGGCTGTCCGTAATTTCCATAAAATTGGAATGTTCCTGAATTTTTTTTCTTTTTTTTTTTTCGTGAATGAATTAGGTACTTCTCCATTATCCCGTCGACCACTTTTTCATTAAAAAAAATATCGCCAAACTGTAATGCCAAAGAAACAAATAGAAGAATGTAGCCAATGGAATATCAAAATAAAGAAATAAAGAAATAAATAAAAACAAATTCGGAAAAGCCCTACTTACCAAAGTGCAACTATCAGTAAGTTTAAAAACAAAAAAATACAGTATATCAATGAAAATAGAAAAAAAAATATCTTGGATATTTATTTATTTACAGTATTTTTCTTAATTATCCTTATCGGCCGGTGAATAAATGTTTGTGACGTCAGTTCAAATTGATGTATTGAACTTAACTATGCAACGCAACAGTTTTTCAAAGCATTTTCTCTTTTAATATCATGGCACAGTCGTGTAAGGACGCAATTGCTATTTTAATTAACGAAAGAACTATTAAATCGGTAAAATATAATGAAAGATACAGGTAAATGTCGAATTAAAAATCGGTTGATGAAATAACAAACACGTTTAATGCTTCTGACGTCAAGTGAATAAGACTGCATTTTTGTCGTTAAATCCTATAGTTTGGCAATCTTTTTTTTTTTTTTTTTTTAATGAAAAGTGGTTGACGGGATAATGGAGAAGTACCATGAATTATTACATTTTTCTGTACAAATTTTCACACAAGCAATGAAATCATTCACTATTGAGCACGCCTATTTTTGGACCAACAAAGAACATGTGCATAACACAATACTAAAAAATATAAATTACAAAACTTTAACCAAGAATCCATTTAACATGTAGCGTTGTCAAATTTTATTAATTGCAAAATGATAACCAATTTTATATACATAATCATATAATATTAACTATATTATTCATATTAATTTTCACGTTTACAGTTGTCTATTTCTAAGCACCTGCTTTTATTACACATATGATCTCGTGGTTTATGTTTTTCAATTTGTCTTTCAAATTTTTGCGAGAACAGTTTGTTTATAGAGCAGATCTTGATAAGTAGATCTTGATAATGACGCCGTGTGTGCGTTCGAAACACGTCGATCATCATATTAAAAGGTTTTTATAAAACTTTTTGTGTTCGGTTTTTATCCCTTTAAGCATTTACATTTGCATTTTAATCTATTTTATGTAATAAATTTTAAAAATATATAATATTGGATTATTATTATGCAATTAAAACGCTACATTTTTTTATCAATATAAATTTGTTTATCACTTAGAAAATTTTAAATTATTTATTCAAGAAAAAGCTAAAGTTGTATGGTTTCTTTTTTTAATCTATAAGTACAATTGATGTATACATTATAATGTATAAAATTATATAATATTTTCAATATGTAATATGTAATAATCTAATTTTAAAAGTATCTCTTGTAAATGTAATATATCAATCATTTATTACTTGTATGAATTTCATCTATCAAAATAAATCATTTTCTCTGTATTTGTTTAAATCATTTTCTCTTTGTACAAGTACGTAATTCGTACCGAGAAGTCTAAATATCATTATTAAACAAATCTGGATGATCGAAGGAGTTATAGAAATGTAAAACTAGCATCTTGGCAAAAACAAAATTACTACATACTTGAAGAAAAGTTTAAAACATATACGAAAGTTTAAAAAAATTAAATTTTGGTAAACATTTTATGTAAATATATATATATATATATATAGTAAAACAATTCTAAAAGGAAACAAAGAGAAAATATCAAGCAGATTTCACCAGCAACAATGGATAATCCAAAACAAGCATTGCGGATTAAACATCTGAGACTTCCGGAAACAATTCTAAACTTTTCAGATATTTTATATAAACTTTTGTTTTCCTCCTCGGATTATGCATGAAAAAGCAATATTAAATATTGCATTTTCAAAATACTTTTTTTCATGAATAACAAACTCCCTTGAATTGTATATATCTTGAAGGTATTTGTTCTTATCCCTTATATCATATTTTATTTTCAAAAGACTTTTATAAAGCATAAGTATAATTTCTTCAAATAAATAAATAAATAAATAAATAAATTGTGGTAGATTTTAAAATGAATTTATTTTTTTGTGTGATTTTTCTTCATTCATATTTTCAGAATACCAATATTGTATAAAACATTTAAGTGATTCATAAAATGGAAGTTTAAAATAAAGTATACATACTGTGTACTATAAAAAATAAATAATAGTGACTTTTTTTTTTTCAGTTTGAAATGCAAATGGCAAATTTTTCGTTTTGGCGAAGGTAGGTATTTTGTTTTTCAAAATATATAGTAATTATCGTTGTATTCAAATTAAATTTCTTACTTGACTTAGAACCTTACTTATCTACCAAATTTTCAACATAGAATTTGGAAATTTTCATTGTAAAATGTAAAAAAAAAGCTTTTTATAAAATTGTTTGATTTATGATATCTATAATTATGATGGTTTTATCAATCTATGCATAAACATTGCTTCTGAAAAAAAAATTGCATCGGCATTTTATATGAAATAAAATAAACTGATAAGTACAATATTGAGATGAAAATAAATAAATTAAAAAAATATATATTTAAAAACTAAACTAAAAGATGTGAAAAGCTAATCTAATAGTATTTCTTCCTTTTTGTCTAGAATAAGTAATATCTTGGAAATCGCGCTTGTTTTACTAGTATAATTTTTTTTAATAACTCTAAATGTAGTTTAATATTTTTAAAATAAAAATCTAAAATGTCCTGAAAATTCAGATGAGTGTTCATTGATGTGCACGCATTGAATGTGTTTTTTGTTAACTACAATAAGTAAATATGGATATTGTACTGAATTATTTTATTATATCCATCGTCTTTAATAGTATCTAAAATGTACTAAAATTTAGAAAAGCCTCATAATGAACAGAGAATTTTTTTTCAACTAGATAAATCATATTCAATTGTTGGAGTATCATATTTGAGATTTATTCCAACAGAGCGAAAAATGCCGGGACCCGGGATTGGGTACTTTGGCTTACCGTGCCAACGCTTTTCCTACTAAGCTACCGCAAAGATATCCTGTCTGGCATAATTCATTGAGATTTATTTAAACATAGAGAAAAAAAGCCGGGACCAGGACTCGAAACTGGGTACTTTGGCTTACCGTGCCAACGCTCTTGCTACAAAGCTACCCCAACGATATCCTGGCTGGCATAATTCATTGGGATTTATTCCAACAGAGAGAAAAAAAGCCGGGACCAAGACTTGAAACTGGGTACTTTGACTTACCGTGCCAACGCTCTTTCTACAAAGCTACCCCAACGATATCCTGGCTGGCATAATTCTTTGAGATTTATTCCAACAGAGAGAAAAAAAGCCGGGACTAGGACTTGAAACTGGGTACTTTGGCCTGCTGTGCCAATGCTCGTCCTACTGAGATACTCAACGATATCCTGGCTAGCATAACTCCAATTCATTCGAACAAAGCGAAAAATGCAGGAATAACAGTGAAAGAATGAATTATGTCAGCCAAGATATTGTTGGGAGTAGCTGAGTAGGAAGAGAGCTGGTACAGCAAGCCTAGGAACACAGGTTCGAGTCTTGGTCCCGGTGTTTGAATAAATCTCAATTATGATACTCGAACCATTGGATATTAGAAATGCAAATAACAAAAAAATATTAAGAATAATGTGTAGAAAAATTATATATATATATATATATATATATATATATATAAGTTTATTTATTTCAAGAAATATAACATTAAATATTGACATAAAAAGCTTATTCCTCATAGCAACACTTCTAACACATATAGATTTGAATCTATATTTTTGGCTAATGTTTTAGCATGCGTATTTAAACGTAAAAATTATTATAATTATTATAATAATTGTTGCGATTCTACTGTTTTAAATGTACTGTTGTCATCATTACTAATTTGACTTATTTCTGTATCTTTTAACGCCTGACCAAAGAGCGGGTTTTCAAACTCCGGATAAGTTACGGATATGAAAATATTTGACTATTTCATAGTCAACTAAATGAACAATGCGCGGTTTTCTGTAAAATCTATTCTAAGGAAGTTAGTAAAATCCCCATCTAAGATTTCAAACAGATAGAAATGCAGGCAGACAGATTATAAACGAGATTAAATAATCCCTGCAATGAGATACAAAATCAGTGACACAGGCTGATATCTGATACGTGCTACAGGCTGAAATCTGTGGTGTAAACTAGAAATATTTGTAATGGTGATATGCTAGAAAACCAATGTACAAGTACAATAACTGACCTTTCGGAATATTTAGATATTTTAAGGTTTAGGCTTATTATATTTAACCATTTTCTTCTATGCAACAAAAATACATTATTTCCGAAAAAAATAAAAATAAAAATTATAAAATTTTTAAAACACCTTTTTATAATAAATATAAATGGTCTTATAAGTAAAGTAATTGCCATTTTTTACCGAATAATTATTTGTTTTTTTAAATACGTTATATATTTTGATTTTTAAAACAATTTAACACTCAAAAAATTGTATTTCACTTTAGTCTAAACAAATTTTTTACAAGACTACGACTTTATCGATATTTTTCGTTGTTTATTATTAAAAAAGGCAAATCCAGATAGATGCCCCATCGGGTTAGTTACCATATTTACTGTATTTCAGCTATTGGATTTGTGGCAGAGCTAGTGACATTGTTCTACTCTCAATTGTTATAAAAAACGTGGTAAACGAAGTTACAGAAATTTAGTTCTTCAAATAGAAGTTCTATTCATAAATGAAGGTAATTTTGGCGTAATATGTATTTTCTTGTATGTTTGACACAAGTAGAAGATGAAATATAATGTACTTACTAGAAACTTTTCATGAAATATTTAGTGAATGTTGTTCAAACAGGTATCGAAAAATGTGTTAATTATAGGCTGCAGACATATTTGTCGCTATTTCCAGAGGTACTTTCTGGGCCATTTATACCGGATTAAAATGATACATGCCCTAGCTGCATTGTGGATATATGCCTCTCTTGCAATGTGGACATAATATATAATTATCAAATGACTTAGTTATATGAGAATATATCTAGAAATGTTCAGGATTAAGAAAGAAAAATCTTTTTCTTGTTTTGGTTGACCCTGACCGTTCCGGAAAATCATTACAAATTAGAAGGCGGTGTTAGTCGTGATAAATTCTCAATTTACGCAATGATAAAAAATAATTTCTTTCATTTCAGAAAGTTGATTAAAAAAAGTGCAGTTAGTTCCCACACATTTTTAAGTGAAAAACATTTAAGTGTTTGGTATTTGTAGCTCAGAATATTTAAATTGACACATTCCGAACTTTCTCTCTATATATAGCAGAATATAGTCAGAAGCACTAAATGGAAATCTAAATACAAAATAGAAATCTAAAATCTCTTAAGTATATCATTCTCACCTAAAATTTAGAAATTTTAATCCGGGGCACCATATTATACGTAGGAGGGTGCGGGAGGTATTCCCTTCTAGTTTGGACTGAACAAATCTAGTCTTCGCTAGAATTATCAAATTGGCTTAAAATTGTATATACCCATTTATTCGGAAAATTTGGAATAGCAAATATCCTTCGATAATGTGGGAGTGTAATGCAAAATTAGTATACAGAACCTGTAATCTCAATTTAAAAAGTCATAAAATCTATATAAATAGGATATTAAATCAAATTCAAATCCAGATTTTAAATTATATTGCTTCCTACTCTTTTATGTATGAGGCATCTAACCAGATCAAGTGGGGTGTCTAACCCTGAGGTCCGGGATATATGGCCAAAAACGTTAAGTTATTTTTTGACAAAAAACTGTTTTATAAGGTAATTATATTATGATATTCTACATAATATTTGGAGTAAATAGGTTTATTGTGCACTACAAAATCATTGCTATAAATAAGGAAAAAGAAGGGGGGGCTTAAGTAGGGCAACTATCGCGGACTTACCCTAGATACATTTGTCACTTGTGAAAAACAAGGAATACGAGAAATATATATTACTTACAATTAATATATATATGTATATATATATAAATTAATCATTACTTAGTATATTGCATTTTATATACTACACACTGTTGCATGCACTAGTAGATTATTTAACATTTGGATGTAATATACTATATGTTATAATCATCATAGTATGTATGTTTATGTATAATAATAATATTGATAATGCGAATGATCCTCTCGTGTAAGTTTCTTTGATTATAACATTTTTAAGGTTGCTTATAAACATTACATGCAAATGAGATGATTTTATTTAATTATCACTTAGTATATTGCATATTATATACTACACACTATTGCATGTACTAGTAGCTTATTTAACATTTGGAGGTAATATACTATATGTTCCAATCATCATACTATGCATGTTTATGTATAATCATAATATTAATAATGCGAATGATCCTCTCGTGTAAAGTTCTATGATTATAGCATTTTCAAGGTTACGGATAAACATTACATTCAAATGAGATGATTTTTACTGAAAGATTCACAGCAAATATCTTCTATAGATGGATTCTATAGTAGTTCGAATATACCATTAATCATTTTAAAAGCAAAGCAATCGAAAGTTAGATACAGTCGGTAAACATATCCTAAGTACAGGGTGATTTTTTTTTTTAAAGTTGTGAAATTAAAACCGGATCAGTGATTCTTTTGTTATAGTGTTTTATTTTCACAACTTAAAAGAAAATCACCCTGTATATCAATTATGTAGGAAAATGCATTTCATTCATGACATAAAGCCTACGATTTTTATGTCCCTATTCAAAAAATTAAGTAATTTAACAATTAAAACGTCAATATTTTTTCTTTTCAATGAGTTATGTTTAATTATAATATGTAAATATTTAATGTGATTATGATACTAACAGTTAATTTTTATTTAGTGCATTGAGATTGTTTATATAAAGTAATTCCGTGCTACATTTAAGCATATTATTGCAATCCACTACGTAATTATTAATTTTGCTTCTGCATAATTAGTAACAGCTCATTAAAATTTTCCACCTTCCAGAATCGCAAACGTTGATTCAAAGAAATACATAAGTATTTTCCTTTAACATGCAAAAGTAATTTATTTTTCTTAATATAGAAAGGGGTAATGAGTTGAGAAGCTTTCACATTATCTTGTAAGAGAAAGAAAGTGTTTGGTTAATTTACTTAACTTAGTTTCGCGCATGTTATAAAATATATGAATATAAATTTTAAAATAGCTTTCTGAAATACTTGTAATCTTAATTCCAAATGCTTGGGCCGTTAAATAAGAGATATAATTTGCGCTATTATTTTTCTTCAGTTAATTTATTTTAATGTTCTAAATATTTTAACACGAGATAATTGTGCAGAATGATAATGTGCGTAATGTTATTTAGTTTTATTCCACGTTACTAATTGTTTCATGTTTTATGTATTAAATTAATTATATGGGCAGTGTAATACCTTAAATTTTATTGGTACTTTAAGTATATAGAAACAAACAACTTTTAAACTAATAATATTCAATTTAACATTTTCAAATGTAAAGTAGTTAGAGGTTAACGATAACTTCTTTATCAGAAAAAAATAGTATCAAATAGTATTAAATAGTATTAAACAGTTTTAAATAGTATTTAATATTTGCTTGCTTTTATTAGTTGCATTTGTAATGATACAAATACGTAGCACCAGCAATTGTCGTCTGGTCCGTCTGTGTGTCTGTTAGTTCGTCTATATATAACAGCACAAAAACTATCCAATCGAATGGTTTGAAATTTAATATATATAATCGTTGAAGAATTTTGTCGAGTCATTCTACAAAAATGTATACAATCTGAGATAACTTCAGTTGAAATAAAGTTAACAGTCCAATTTTTATCCCAATATCCATTAAGTAAATAAACACAAAATATTCGTTCATCGTAAATCATAGGAAAATAGATGGATTCAGGTAATCATTCGCAAAGTAAGATATCCATACTGAAATTTGCAGCGCTGCCTGGCGTAGAAAAAATAATTCGAATCTGTAAACGTGGCATAGGTAGTAAGAGAAAAGAAAAGAATGCTCATCTCGCTCATTACAGACAATATAATTCATTTCACTGAAATAAAAACGATTATTGTATTTTTTACATTGAAAAACTAGTTATAGTAAGAACGCACCTCATTTGTCACGTTTAAAGTACCATTTGCAACTTGTTTTAATATTGTAATGATTAAAATAGTAGTAAAAATTTATATTAAAGTTATAAAGAAGCTACTTGAAAAGTGAAAAATACAAAGCTAGATTTAAAAAATCTCAGAGAATGTAACCTATCGAAATAACTAGCATTACATATTTAATTTTAATGTCAATGGTCATTCCTTCTGCTGATCATTGGGGAAAACCACGAATTTCATAATTATATTCATAAGGTGTTGGGATTTATTTGAGGTTATTTCATAAGGTATTCCATTAACTGTTAGAAGGGGGTTTTGGATGTTTTAAGAAGGAAGACAGTGCCCGGGATTTCCCGTAAGTGATATTGAAAGCGTCTGGAATTTTGCCACTGAATACTACTGAAAAAAAATGAAAATCTAGGAATGTATTATTAGAAATTAAGCTAAAATAAGAACATAAAATCAAATTTGTAAACAATATTAAATTATTCAAAAAGTATTATCATTCTGTATTGATAAGACCTCGTGTATATCTATCTATCTATATATATATATATATATATATATATATATATCAGTTCTGGCAGAGTGGCGACCGGTACCGTCTGAATGACAACGCACCAGCACATCAATCCCAATTGGTAAAACAGTTCCTCGCGAAAACTCGCACTTATTTGCTTCCACATTTCCCCTATTCACCGGACTTAGCCCTGTGTGTATATATACATATATATATATATATATATATATATATATATATATATACGAGATCTGATCCAAAAGTTTTGGAGTCAAGGTGTAAAAAACCAACCCTGAATAATTCACAGCACCGAAGCACATTCACCTTCCAAGTACTCACCTTGGGTGATAATATACGTTCGTATAACTTCTGGAAGAACTGCTGGAAGCCATTTTTCGCAACCTCCCGTAAAGCCTCTTGATACTGCTTTCACTTCAATTGATGACACAAAACGGCGTCCCTATAAATGTTTTTTTCGTTTATGGGAACAGGTAAAAGTCACACAGGGCTAAGTCCGGTGAATAGGGGAAATGTGGAAGCAAATAAGTGCGAGTTTTCGCGAGGAACTGTTTTACCAATTGGGATTGATGTGCTGGTGCGTTGTCATTCAGACGGTACCGGTCGTCACTCTGCCAGAACTGATGCCGTTTACGACAAATGGATTCCCTCAAACGACGTAAAATGCATAAATAATGCTCCTTTTTACTTGTTCCGCCTTCGGGAATAAAGTCTGAATGCACAAATCCTTGAGAATCAAAAAATACCTCCATCATTACTTTCCCTTTGCTCCGATCCTGCCGGAATTTTTTCGATCGCGGTGAGCCGGAAGATTTCAATGTTGAGGACGCACGCTTCTATTGGATGTCAAACAAATAACACGATTCATCACCTTTAATGATTTGGTTAAAAAAACCTGGGTCCTTATTGGCTTTGTCGGTTAAATCACCGATATTGTCATTAGTTACTCCTTTTGTTCAGTTGTTAACAATCGAAGGAGAATGTGCTGGGACACTTGGTGCATGTTGAGATCTTTCGTTAGAATGCGTTGGCAACTCGTTTTCGATAAGTGTGTAGCCTCAGTGATTTGAGCAAGTGTTTGGCGATGATCTTTTTGAACAATTTCAGACACCAACGCAACATGTTCCGTCAAGTCGAAAGTCGTCCAAAACATTCATCGCTCTTTTTGGGATTATCGGCCCTCTTTAAAATGGTTATGCCATTAGTAAACCTTGGATCTTGCCATGGTAGATTCACCTACACCTTTCTTAGCATTTACAAAGTATCCATTGGTGTTTTTGCCTAAGCGTAGACAGAATTTAATGTTGAAGCTCTGTTAAAGAAAACACATCTTTCTTACGTCGTGGAGCAAAGGTAACTTCGGAAGATAACAGCTGCGCATGCGGTTCAGTCACATGACATGGGCTAAACCATTCTTGACAGGTAGGGGCGGATTTGGAAAATCCATTTCAAGCGGTTTAACTTTAGGTACTTGCTTTCGTCATCAGGAATGACCTCAGTTCCCAAATTTTTGGATCGTAACTCGTATATAGATAGTAGTACTCAGAATGTTAATGGAAATTTAGGTAGTACGTAGTCATTAACACTTTCTTTAAGGTCATTTTTTATATAATCTTTTATTCTTAAAATGTTGGAAATTTTCCCATAAATTCCGATTTCATCCTTTTACTTGCACCAATGTTTTTCTTTTTGTGTTTGTTTGTGTGGGAATACTATTCTAATATTAGTAGAAATTAAAGAGTTTCTTAATTATTTTTTAACCTTAAATTATAATATATATAGTAAGCCAATTATAATATATATATTAAGACAAATCGTTTTTCGCTTGAATTTTTAATAAAAATATTCATTTCATACGAGTGTTGTTTAAATGACATTTAGAATATCTTTTTCAAAAATATTCTTTAAAATGTTTAATTTTACGTAAGGTAAAACTTTGTATTCTTTATCGAAAAGAAAAATAAATAAATAAAGGTTTTCAACAATGAGGAGGTGACCAATTTCTATTCATAGAAAATAAAGTTAGAACGAAAAAGCTTAAAATACAAGCGAAAGAAAAATGTAGTGGAGTATAAATATAAAACTGAAAAGCTTAACCTAAGATTAAAAAGAGCACAATTGACGGTCAGATTCGGAGATGTGAAAACAAAGAATTGAAGAAAAAATTCTTTCAGTGGTGGTGAAAAAGCAAAAAATTGGTTTCTATTGTAGATTGTAACAGACAATAAAAAAGTATGAATAGCTGCGTCTTTCCAAAAGCAACAAATAACAAAATATAAACTTCACAACAACACAAAACTTCAAAACATAATGTTTTAAAGATTTTAGAAACTGTTTTCTTGTATTATGTACAATATTTTCAAAGAAATACACTGTTAACAAAAAAAAAATGATTTAAAAAAATAATAGGAATGATACATTTTTTTGTTTTTTTTTGTGTGTAACTTTCAATTTTTTTCTTTTTACGAAATGTTGTAATGTTTAATAGAAATGTATGCCGTGTATATTAGAGTATAAATATTTTGGAACAGTATATTTCTAAAACGTGATAACAATTTAGATACTAGTTTTTGGGCCAACGTAATACTTACCCATCAAGTATATAGAAAATATAAAATATGAAAATAAAACATGTTTAAACTATTTATAAAATGCATTACAATTCGAATAAATTCGTGGCTGGATGACATCATAAACTTTAAATGCTCTATTACTGAATTGCGTAAAAGAAACGTCCTTATAACTCCAAAAATTATAATTCTATTAACTAATGGTTTACTGGGTCGGATTAAGCGTCTCATTTCCAATTAAAATATATCTTTGAATTGAAATTTGAATGAAATACAGGGTCGTGAAAACTCATTATCCGATCAACTTCATTCTTGATGCAAAATTTGTTTTTTTTAATTGTCTTTTATATTCACTCCTTAAAATAAATAATTTCGAAAATTTTTATATACCTTTTATCGGAACGAATATTTCGAGAGTCCGAAAGAAATAGTTCCGGATAATCAAGGTTACTGAAATGCAATAAGCTTCTTCCCATTACTACATACTAAGTACGTACCAAATTTCATGTCTCTATCTCAATTTGTTCGGGAGATAGAGCATTTACAGACACACACACACAGACACGCACACAAACAGACGGACGGCAATTTTTTTTTTTCTAAAAATATGTATTTCGGAATCTCCAGCGTTTGAAACCTGTAAATCCGTCTTTTTTTTTTTTTTCAAAACGATTACAAGATTTACTCTATACGACGTATGATGGGTAAGTAATAAACGGTGAAAATAACAAGTTAGCTTCTTAATCGTTTTAGTTAGCTGTTTATTAATTAATTAATTGAATTTTGTTCAATGTTTTTATTTTGTTATTTACATTTCCACCCCATCCATCTAAAAAATAATCTTCGATAAAATAGTTTGTTTCAATTTAAATTGCACTAAGGATTCGGGATTTCAACAAGAGTTTTTTTTTACGCTATTCATTTTAATTATATATATATGTAAACATTTTATGAAGATGATTTAATATTCCACGAGAAAATGGTAGTTTGTTAAAGATGGTGAATGATTGCAGTCAGTATCAAGAATCATTTCGAGGAGGTTAGGCAATGATGAAACTCCACAAGAGTTTCTTCAATAAGGTGCAGCCAATTTCCCGATAAATTGTTTATTAACAACCAGGAATGATGCCAGTAACAATTCCCACAGTATCGGGTATAAACTTATAGCCCTCAGGCTTGACGATAACTCACTACATCATTTAATACATCTTAAGAAGCTGCTGTGAAATTCTAAGTCGCAGAACACCAGATAACGATTTGGTCAGCACTTCCAAACACGACAAAAATCTGCTCTCCAAAAGCTTGCAAGACAGTTTTGTTAACGTCGCGCATAGTTACTGAAACCGACGTAACGTATGCAGGAACCAATGAGTGACAGACGAAATTAAGCTAAGCGAATGAGGTGCGATGGAGGAGATTTAACACGAAAGAATCCCTATCGTAGCTGCGCATTGATTTTGACGTCAAAAATACCCAGCGCGCGAAGCGAAGTATGGAATAAAATAAAAAAATGGCTTTTAAAAACATTCGAAATGACAATAAGCGTCTCTCAGAATTTTATAGATTGGGGAGCTGATAAAAGTTACGAATGAAATAAAGTTTCAGATTAAGATTTGGAATAAGATAATTATTAATTTACGTGTTATTACTTTTAAAAGGACATTAAATAGGAATAAATATTATTAAGAATTAAGGAAATAATGACTATGTCAGAATTAATATCATTTTATATTCTGCATTATATTTTTTCAGTAATAATATAAACGCAAATATTGCTAGTGGAAGAATCACGGATTATAAGAAAATCATTGAACACTTGAAAGTTACGCGGTAAAAGTGTTTGTAAATTGTTAAATCAGAAATTTACTAGAACACTTGAAACTTAATAAAAAAAATGCATTAGATACAAATCATGTAACAATACATTTTGTTTCTCTGGCAGACAAAGGTAAATATCATTCAAATGTATATGGTTTGCAATGCACCTGTATGTTATCGTGGATATAATGTAAAAATATCGATATTTTCCACACGTTTGGCATACAGTTGCCTCCAGCGACTGTTTCTTCAAACTAGAGTTACAAGAAACGGGTTTATTCCCAGGTATATTTCCAATAGACCAGGTTTATTCCCAGGTTTATTCCCAAAACACCTGGTTTATTCCCAAAAAAATAAATCTATTCTCCAAAAACCCTGTTTATTACCAGGTTTAAACCGGGTTATTTCTAGCCTTTGCAACTCTACTTCTAACGAATTTACCTACCATTTTTTCCGTACAGCAATGTGTTTTACATTCCTTTTTTATAAATTTACCATGTACTATTGGTGAGACGAAAAAATACTCTTTCGGCTAGCATAATTCTCACATGAATCTAGCGTTGCTACTAAAAGTGTTGGGGCAGCCTTTGCCTGCATTTATGAAAATCGTGTCGCATTTCTTCCGAAATACCGTATTTGGATTCAAAACAATATCATGACTATCTTAAGTTGTTATATTACATATTGAATTTGCGCAAAACGATTGACTGCTATACACACGTTTCTTCTATACAAAGTTAAAAATATGCAGCAAAATGTAGAGTCATTCGCTCGTTTTTAATGATAACGGTTAAGTTAGAATATTATTAAGCGTCCATATTATTCACCATATTACTGTCGAAATAAACTTAAATTACTGTTATACAAACGTTTTCAATAAAATCGATCGAACGACTAGGTCGTTTGATGCATTTTTTTTTAACAGTGTAATATGATATTTTATGTAAGGGAGATATAATTAAATACTACGATGTATTGAAATAATTGACGATTAAAAACATTCAGTCACATACAATTTAAATGAATGCAGTCGCTCGAAGTGATGTTATGATTGAATTTATTCATCGAAATGAGAACTATAGGGTGGTCATTAAAAAAACTTTGCCGATATATAGAGCTCTAGCGGCCGGTCCATTGAACCGATGCGATCGAAGTGAGATTTCAGATATCGTTACTCAGAGGTATGAGCTCGGGATTCTGTGAACGACAACAAAGGGGTGCTCACGGTTACGGTCATAGGTACAGAAACGCAAAATTTTCCAATGGCAACGCCCATTTTTTTTTCGTCGCGAAATTCTCAGCGCTTGCGAAAACCCTAAAGAGCGTTGGAACCATACGTGTATCGCAAGAAACGGACTCGTTATGCACGCACTGTGCAATCGGCCAAAAACAAAAAACGATTGGGGCGCACGGAAGAAATTTGCATATTACACAGTGTCAGTACACCAATCACTGTTTACAACACAGATCGGAGAAAATAATACTTTTATTTTGATTACAGATTTTCCCCATGGGTGCCATCACCAGGCAATAACACATTGTATGCCGGCGACTGTGGACAATACAGCCGAACGTAACATCGCATGAGGGATGTTTTCAATCTCACGTTTGTTAGAATTCTTCAAATCCGGCAAAGTTTGCAGATTGCACATGTACACTCTAGATTTGAGATATCTCCAAAACCAGAAATCCATAGGAGTGAGGACGAGGGATCTCGGAGGCCACGGAAATGGAAAATGGCGTGAGATGACACGGTCGCCAAAATGCTGTTCCAGGACCTTGGGAACAGATATCGCTATATGTGGAGGTGCACCATCTTGCATCCAAACGAAGTCATTCAGTGCATTTCGCTGCAGCAATTCTGGTATGACGTAATTTTGCAGCATTGCCGTATAGCGGGAGCCTGTTACAGAGCAAGTTACAAATCCCGTTGGTGTCGCTTCCTGAAAGAAGTACGGCCCGAGAATAATTGTGCCTGCAATGCCGCACCACACAGTAACTTTGACGTCGTATAAAGGTACTGGTGCCACAACGTTCGGATTAATGTCTGCCCAGTGCACACAATTTTTGGTGTTGATGCTGCCAGTTAAAGTGAAATGTGCCTCGTCCGTCCATAATATGCGAAGAGGCCAGTCTCTATCTCCATCATATCGAATAATAAATTCATTAGCAAAGTCTCTATGTTGTTGATGGTCCCCCACTTCCAACATCTGGACGCGCTGGTACCGGTAAGGCAACATTCGAATTACAGAGCGCAGTACCTTTAGGACAGTTGATTTCGGTGTATCCAATACACGAGGTTCACCTCTTGCAGTTTGCATGTGTCATGTAAGCACTGTGTGATGCACTTCCATAACAGTATCCTCAGAAACAGTTCGTCGTCCGGATCGCGTTCTATCACAGGTGCAGCCAGTTTCTTCGAATTTCTTTACTAAATCACGAAGACCTTGCGGACTACATGGGCCACGTATTTGGCGATGGTTTCGATGGTAAACAAGCAAGGTTTCCGCAGCATTCATCCCATTTTGATAATAGAGTTTTACCAATTCACCACGAACTGTCATTTCGTCGGCAGGTGCGTGCTCCCGACTAAAGAACTAACTTTCCCAGCCCACATTTTATCCGTTTTCTACCCTGACTATCTGGTGAACGGCGTTCCGTGATTCGTGTTTTGCCTCTGTCATATGCAAATTTCCTTCCTGCGCCCTGATCGTGTTTTTTTTGGGCCGTTCGAAGAGCTGTTTTTTTTGCGTGCATAACGCGTCAGTTTATTGCGATACACTTACTGTTCCAACGTTTATTAGGGTTTTCGCATGCGCTGAAAAAAAAATAGTTGCCATTTGAAAATTTCGAGTTTCTGAAGCTATAACCGCAACCGTGAGCGCCAATTTGTTGCCGTTCACAGAATACCGAGCTCATACCTGTGAATAACTATATCTGAAATCTCATTTCGATCGGTTGAACGGACTGGCCTCTAGAGTTCGATATATTGGCAAAGTTTTTTATGACCACCCTGTAGATAGTTAATATATTGTGCTTCAACTCCAAAAAGCGGTAAAATGAAGTTATCGAAAACGAAAAGCATGGGTATTTTGTGCCTTCTACTAACTATTTCTTTCTTCGATACAAAATTTTACATTCTTTATTGCGAGTTTTCCTCATCAATCTCTTAGGCAATACTGATCGTGTCTAAAGCTGCTCCTGAATTACTATTGAAAGAAATAAATAAAACTATATAGTCATTACACATTAATCTAACGATGCGAAATAAAAATGATTTTTAGTACAATCAACTATGTGAATAAAAAAATTTTGATAATTTTTTATTGTTCTGCCCTCATATTTTAAAATTTCAGCCATTGATTGCATTGCGCTGTCTTAAATTATCATATTTCAAAAATTGTTTGAGATGTGTGAGACAGAGGAGTTTCATACATCAGTGATATATGGAAATGAACAAAAATCAATATAAATAATTTTCCTGAATTTAAAGTTTCTTTTCACAAAGAATAACTTGAAAACATGTCACCATTATTTTTTTGTTGGAATTAAACGCCATTCTATTTTGCAGTATCCTATATAGCGGTACATGTTTTATGTCGCATCATGTATCTCACTTATGATGTGCGTGATCAGCAAATTAATTAACTATCTGTTTTTTATTAGTTGTCCATGATTTGAACGCGAAGCAAAATTTACCGATCACGAACACAATGATTTTAGGCATTGAAAATTAGAAAGGCTCGGTCTCTTCTTCTTATCACTCATGAAGCATTGTCTTGGAAGCAGACAAAAAAACAATTGGCTGTACTAAGCGTAATTGGAATTTGCGAAACATATCATATAAACTACTCTTTTTAAGTATTAATACTGGTGTATTTGAAAAATCTAATTATAGCACATTGTAAAATTAAGTATCTTCAAGTGATTAAATTCAAATTCATATTATTTCAGCATTCTATAATTATTTATATATACGAATAAATTAACGTTTCGGATATCACCCTACTACACTTTATGGGCTCATTCCTGGGATTAAAACAATTTCCAGTCGCTCAATGAGATGGCAACTCCAAGAATTATCTTCGAACAGTGTTATAACAACAAGAAAACCACTTGTTATTGAGCACAACAGAAATAAAAGACTCAAACTTTCCAAGGACTATAAAAATTGGAGTATTGAGCAGTGGAGAAAGATCATGTGGTCTGACAAGGCTAGATTTAACCTCTTTAAAACGACGGACGCATTAGATTAGGGAAGGAGTCATTGTGCCAAACGGTTCAAGCCTCAGGAGAACTGTTATGATCTGGTGATGTTTCTGTTCGGCTGGACTAGGTGCAGCAGCACTGCGTAGCACGAAAAGGAAGTCTGCTGATTTTTTGTAGGTACTGAACGATCAATTGATTTTTCCTTCCCAGAAGGCAAAGATGTGTTTCAAGATGACAATGCAAGGAATCCTAGAGCCAAGAGAGTGAAAGATTTGTTCCAGGAGCACAAATCATCATTCGCACACTTAAATTGGCCTCCACAAAGTCCTAATCTCAATCCAATTAGGAACATGCGGGATTTACTGGAGATAGATCTAATAATTAGTTTTACTCTTCCTTTATTTACCAAGGAACTTGAAGAATTGTTGATGGAAATTGTTGCTTATTTATTTAATTACTAGTCGGATACGATCATATATATATATATATATGTGTGTGTGTGTGTGTGTGTGTGTGTGTGTGTGTGTGCGTTCACGGTGGTCGGTCTCGACCGCATAAACTGTGCACAGGGATCATTCTCATTTGGAGTAGAAAAATATAGGCCAAAGAACCTCCACGACACTTAGTTTGCTCGAATTTAAATATATTAAGGCGGATATTTTATTGTTTAAGAAACTTCTTGTCAGCAGTAACATGTCTGCGAACATAATTTTGCAATGATGGATTGTATCCACTGGCCGATACAACGTTGCACAAATCACTTCTCGATACGTAGTCCTTTTCAGTATATTTTCAGGTAAAAATGATAAAATATTTAATACTAAATAATTCGTATCCATTATTTTAGTTCCAATAAAAAAAAAAAAACAAGAACGAAAAATCATGCGTCAAGCATAGATTATCTAACACTTTCCAACGCTTCCAAAATAATTTTACGAATCATACTCTTTAATAAGCTAAAAGATAACATCTAAGTAATCCGAATACTTTTATTCAGCCCTGTATAGGATCTATAGATTTGTATATATACTACATAGGATGCTAAATTTTAGTTCAGTTCGGAAACACGTAGCACAGTTTAAAATTCTCCGTCTGGAGTTAAATAATACGGAAATGTGTTCCCGAACTTTTGTGCTTCCCTGTATAGGATCTACAGAATTTATACACACCACGTAATATACAAAAAGCGATTTAAAATTAAAATCGCGTTCAGTAACTTAAAACGCACTTCCAGGAATTATTGTTAACATACAGTAGAGAATTCTTTTGTGTGTCCCTGTAAATGAACGATGACTGCTATACACACAATATTCTGTAGTAAGTCTCTTGTAATGAACCTTATATAAATTTCAATGCGTTTAAAATAGGGAAACATTATTTAAATAAACCGCAGACGATTTTTCTCCATAGACGTAATGTAACGGAATTCTTTTGACTGTCCCTGTAAAGTAAGTATAAGTGCTATGCACACCCTATTCCATATTAAGCTTCTTCTAATGCACCTTAGTGATATATATAAATTTCAGTGTGTTTAAAATAGTGAAACATTATTTAAATAAACCGCAAATGATTTTTCCCCATAGACCGCAATGTAACGGAATTCTTTTGAGTGTCCCTGTAAAAAAACTATAAGTGCTGCACACTTCCATTGAAATAGGGAACATGCTATAGATAACGATTATAACATATAAAAATTGCAGGGCAATCCGAGCATATTTACGGGAGTTAGAGCACGGACAGACGGCAGACGGCAGACGGCCAGACGGCCAGACGGCAGACGGCCAGACGGCCAGACGGCAGACGGCCAGACAAACCGAAGTCATAAACACTTTTCAACTAGGTTGGAAAGTGTTAAAAAGGGATGCTGATGTATGGTTTTATGGCCATTTTTAGTTAATGGGAGAGAGGATTCGTGGACTGCATACATTATGTGGTCTTCAAAGAACACTCTACATACATTAAAAAGTGTTTAGAGACAATTTCATGGCAGCAGCAAATATATAACTGGGTATGAATGACTTTTCGTAATTCGATATTCATCTACATATACTGAAAATGCAAAAAGCGCTGTTGCTGTATTTCACAAAGCCACCTATCTGTTTGATTTATCTTTATTTTAATCTATGTTAAAGTAAAGAATATTTGTATATTAAACATGCAGTTTTGATGATCTGCTGACGTTATTACTATCTTCTAGTTGTTTTGGTCGAGATTAATCATTGTGTACTACTGGATACCACAAAAAACTAATGTTGAAGATTTGTAAAAAGTACAGCATATGTCATATTTATATTCAATATATTAATTGATGGAAAATATATTCAACCATTTTAATGAAACATATCTAAATAGGATTCATTCACGATATTTTATCATTATTTTTGTACTATGAATAAACAATATATTTTAATGATATACATGATTTAAAAGCCATTCTCTCATTCGTATATAGTATATAGTAAATATTTTCCAAGTTATTTATGCATTCTTTTAATAAATTTTATTTCAAGTACATATTTTAAAAGTTTAAATTGCAATATTATAATTAAATTTCCATAATAAATGTTTATCTACAATTTAGGAAGTATATTCATGTCATTATGAGAAATTTCCCTTTTTATTCTTCCATTCCTTTGAAACAAGTTTAAGAATACATTGAATAAAATAAAAACATACTTCGGTGTATTTAAAAAAAATCATAAGAAGGCATGATAATACAAAATAATTTGTTCGCAAATGTAATTTATGTTATTAAAAGTGTATTATCTGAGCTTCAGTATTCATAATTTAAAAATAATATTTTCTATAGTTTCATATTGTAAAAGAACATTTAAAGAAAAAGAACTGATGAAAAATAGTTTCTTATGAGAATTTTTCATTAATGTTACTTTCAAACATGATTGAAATGCGCATTATTTTCTGACAGTTCTAGAACATTTCTATGGATCTTTTTTTCCATGTCTCTCAATCTAGTTTTCGTTAATATTTTCATAGTAACATCAAATTATTATTATATAAAAAAATTATTTAAGAAATGACAAAATGATAAATTATTAAAGAATACAAAAAACAAAATATTTTTTTAATTTATTTATTTAAAAAATTAACAAACCTTCCATTTTGCAATAATATTGCAATATAGCATTTCCGCCTGTTATACTATTTACTTTATAAGAATTCAATTCTTGAAAAATAAATTTATATTTGTGTAAAAGTGTAAATAGGGCAAGTCGAGTGATATTTATATAAAACATTCTTTCTCATAACCGATATTGTAATGTAAATAAACATATACGCGTATAAATAAATATGCGAACAAGTTTAGTCTATGTCGATGTTTAATAACTGTGGATGGATAATTTTGTCATTTTCCGTTAACACAGTTATCATTTACGTGCTAACATAATTATCACGAATAATAAAACTCATGAAAGCCGAATTTTCAGCTCTTCCAATATCGATCAAGATGTCTTGTATGGAAGTACTTTATGCAACAATCCAATAACCTGCGTACTAGAAATGAGGACAACACAATTTATGTCAGATGAGGTATTATTTACTGCAATTTCCATTACACCACAGCCAGTCGATGTGATTACATTAAGATGCTACACATGAACGTAAGCGTTGCAGTGATGATCAAAATGTTGTTTTATTTACTCTTTGCATTCTGACGTACAATAGATTGATATTTTGTGACTCCAATTTGCATTTACCGTAACTGACAATTAGTCATTCGCAAATCCAGGCAAAATTTTAATTATCTACATCACAGAGAATTGTAGGTAATTCACTGTTCATATCAAAATTGTTTATCGTTTAAAAAATTATGACAATAAGCGTAGCATATGGTCACAGTTTTCAAAAACTTTCCAACATAGTTGAAAAGTGTTTATGAATTCGGTTTGTCTGTATGTGTGTCTGTCCGTCTGTCCGTGCTCTAATTCTCGTAATCTACTCGGATTCTCTTGAAAGTTTTTTGCATTATTGAGTTTTACTATAGAATGTTTAGTATTGAAAATTAAGTATGTAGCATTAATAGTTCATTTACAGGGACGCACAAAGGAATGTTATTACATTATGGTCTATGGGGAAAAAATCGTTTCAGGCGCATGTTATTGATCTTACGATATTTCAAACATAATGAAATTAATATACATTACTGAAGTGCACTATAGCATGCTTATACCGGAGTATACAATTTGTATACTTTTTAGATCAATTACAGGGACGTACAAAATAATTCCCTTACATGATGATATATGATGACATATTTTGATACTTGAAACATAATTAAATTTAAAACTATCACTAAGATTCAATACAGCTTATTTTCTATCGATTATGCACAGTGTGGGATTTATCCTTCATGTACAGACACGTACAAGAGAATTAAGTTAAATGACTGAATATGATCAGTAATTGCTAGAAGTCCTCATTCCTCTGTCATATATAATTTTATGTAATTTTTAGTGTATTACGTGTTGTTTAAATTATCTGTAGATCATAAACAGGGCTGCACGAAATATTTCGGATATGCACTGTAAAAAATGACCAATGTTTCTTATTTTATGAAAATAAACTATAACCACGAACGAAAATATAATATAATCTTCTGAGTTATCCGAAATTCCGAATAGCTTGTTCCATTGTCTTTTGAATCCCTAGAAACCAATACATTTCCAAAATTGAAAGAATTATTTATATTAGAGTAATTTTCGCTGCCCGTTTTTTTCAGAAACGTTTCCGAAGGGTTTTTATACTGTATTAATTAGTGTCCTCAGCCTGGAATACCTGTTTTTCGAATGCTATCCATTCTCAAGTAAACATTTTCATGCTCAAAAAATATGTTTAACAGACAAACATGCAAAATTAACAGCGTTAACAATAACATTAAAATTAAGATTATTTCTTTATTTTTTCATGTATAAATTAACTTATGGGACTGAAAATATTTACTTGAGAATTGATGACGTTCGAAAAACAGGTATTCCAGGCTAAGGACACTAATTAATACACTATAAAAACCCTTCGGAAACGTTTCTGAAAAATACGGGCAGCAGAAAATACTTTGTTTTTATAAATAATTCTTTAAATTTTGGAACTGTATTTTTTTTCTGTGGATTCAAAAGACAATGAAACACGTTATTCGGAATTTCGGATAACTCAGAAGATTATATTATATTTTCGTTCGTGGTTATAGTATATTTAAATAAAATAAGAAACATTGGTCATT
The DNA here is from genome assembly GCA_963931845.1 of Maratus michaelseni. Taxonomy (NCBI): domain Eukaryota; kingdom Metazoa; phylum Arthropoda; class Arachnida; order Araneae; family Salticidae; genus Maratus; species Maratus michaelseni. The sequence goes on from OZ007596.1 coordinate 273,687,908, forward strand.
TTTTACAGTGTGGGCAGCAATAATTGAAAATGGATTTTTACTGAATTATGTGTTTTTTAAATTGCTGATTTAGATATCGCATTTCATAGTACGAAAAAATTTAATTTCTTAATCATTTCTATTGGTGTTGGAAAGTGTTTCATAATTTAACCCGGATGTATGATTTTCCGTTCTTCTTTGATATTTTGTTCTTACTTTCTTTAAGATGTTATTGTATGCTATCAATGTATTAGTACTTTAAATTTAATTCTTAGGAAACAGCTAAAATTAATAAGGATGATTATCCATATCTCCACATCATAGGACTTCTATGAAACAGCATTGCACAAACGAATCCTCTAAACAAATAAAAATAGCAATTAAAATGAATGTGGAACGATTGAACTAATTAGTTAGTGCCACTAAAAATTTTTAGCCCGATCAGGATTGTTTACGACATTTGAAAACTTTATAAAAATACAAGAACTTGGTTAAATCGAATGTAGTTTGCGACACTCAGTATTTATTTTTTAACAATTAATATTTTTAGCTCAAATTTTTGCCTATAGAAAACGGTGTGGGAATTAAAACCACATAAATTTGTACTAAAGAAAGTTTATTTCTATTGAGGTAAATTTCAACATTCATTTTCCCACACCATAAGGATATACGCCACTTGCGTATGTACCCGCAAAGAATTGCGAAGTCACAGTGAATTCATTCAGTTATTCATTCGCAAATATTTTTGCGATTATTTTGCAAATATATTTGTTTTGCAAATTATTTTGCAAATATATTTGTTTAAATAGTCAAATACAATGTGAGAGATTCAGATATATAACATGATTCAAGTTTACTATTTTATGATATTTACAAAAGTATATTTCTCCTTTTACTTTATTTTTTGCTCTAACAAGTTTTTTTTTTTTTTTTCAAATTCAATCCTTGGTCAAATCGGGACATTACAGAGTGTTGCAATTTTTGTCACGGGTGTGACAGACCTTCCGAGACTTACAGTGACGTCCCTTCAACATCACAAAAAATTTCAAAGCTTTCTAAATGTAATTTTATTAATGTCATAAGAGTTCTAAAGTTTCTTTTAAATTTTTTTAACATATCCAAGACGTTCACATTTCGGTCCCAGTGTGACGTCGCAGAGTGGAGGCAATTTAATCACAGGTGTGACTTAACGTACGTTACTTGCAGTGACGTCACTTTGACCATGCTTGCTATACGGATGTGCACATGAGTATGGTCCATGTGCATATAAGTATGCTATTCTGTATGAAATTTTCTACCATGATTTTGTACTTTATACAATAAAGATATTATACCTCACCAGTAATGTGTAGCCCTTTGTAGTTGCGGATGCATTCAGCGAATGGTTTGTAAAATCAAAAAGATTTAATTTAAAATAGTTTTAAAAATCAATTTGAAATCATTGTAAAATTGGTTTAAAATCAATTTAAAATCATTGTAAAATCATTTTAAATGTCATTTTAAAATCATTTTGAATGTCATTTTAAAATCATTTTAAATGTCATTTTAAAATCAGTTTAAATGTCACTTTAAAATCATTTTAAATGTCATTTTAAAATTATTGTAAAATATTTTTTTTTCACAATAAAAATATGCGTTGCTTTCTTGTGAGCATTCAAACTTTAATTTGTATTGCGCCATATTCTTCAAATATTTAAATTAATAATTTCTATCACACTATAATTCCTGTATATAATGTATCAGTTTCCTGCAATCCGAAAATTTTAAGAAAATTTTAGAATAATATTTCAATGTATTTCCGTATGAAAGGATCTTTCTCAACTTCTTTATTATCTATTTTAATACTTGGAAACTTTTCCATAGAAAATCTCTCATGCCATGTATTCATAATATTTCAAGTTTTAATTGCTTAAAATGCGTATAGCCAACATAGTGAAAAAGTATCCAAGCCGGGACTCAAACCCGGGTCATCAGAATAACGCACTGACGTTCTACCAGCTGAACCACTTGGAACTATATCCAGCCTGGCACTTCTCACTATCACATGTTGGCAAGGCTACAACCGCAGCACAAGATGGAATATTTTACCGTGAGCCACCAACCCTGGAGACAGACACGAAACTAAAGAGAATCCAGCATCGATAATTGAATAAATCTATTTTAATACTTGGAAATTTTTCCATAGAAAATTTCTCACGCCATGTATACACAGGTCAACACAAATCTGGGGTTTGTAGAATAGCACTTTTTTCTTAGAAAATCAGTCACGCTGATTACAAATATGACATTAGTTTCATGCTATCACCCACAGTTTTTTCACAAAGCAAAAAAGAAGGAGGTGCCTCTTAATAAAATTAATGTGTAATATTTATTAAATAAAATACATTCTTAATAAAAACAAAAATTAATTCCTTAGTTAGGCCTGGACATTAATAAATGTTAAATTACAATACTGCACTAAAGGATGTGAAATATAAATATAGATGGCGCAACTTTATGTGTTGATATTTGTCTGAGAAGGCGCAATTTTCTCTCGCGCATTTGTAGTGAGAACATACGTTTATTTTGTTCATTTATTGATATCTTACGTTTGTTTTGTCACTTTTTTATATTAATATTGCATCAAGAGGTTGTATAAATCCAGGATCAAAAAATGTGATTCGGCAGAACTTGATCCAAAAGAAGTCCTCTTGCCTCCCCTGCACATTAAATTAGGTTTAATGAAACAATTCGTAAAAGCCTTAGATAAAACAGGGGATAGTTTGCGGTATTTAAATGAAGTTTTTCCACATTTATCAGAAGTTAAAATCAAAGAAATGTGTTCGTTGGCCCAGATATAAAACGGTTAATGAAGGACGAAAAATTTGAAGAAAAAAATAAATCAGTCAATAAAGATGCATGGGTTAGTTTCAAAGAATTTACTCAGAAATTTGTAGGAAATTACAAAGATCCTAAATACGCAACGATCGTTGAAATATGCTTCAAAACTTTCAAAATCTAGGTTGTAACATGAGTTTAAAAATAAATTTTCTGCACCCCCATCTTGGGTATTTTCCTGAAAATCTTGGTGAAATGAGTGAAGAACAAGGTGAGAGATTTTACCAGGACATACATGGAAAACGCTATGTACATGGAAAATATATAGAAAAACCCTATCAAGGACACTGGAATGTCAATATGTCGACAGATTAGTGCTGGGAGCTAAAAAGAGACACTAAACCAGCTCCAAAATCTAAAAGACACAAGCGTTATTTTAATGATAAAGAAAAGTAATTTTACTGTTTATACTAGATTATAATTTCTTATAAAACGTGCACACACATTTATATATGTATGTATGATTTTATTTATTTATCTGATTTTTTTGTACATTTTTTAATGAATGTTGTGTAGATTGTATATTCTCAAATTCCAAATTCTTAGTTTCTTAATTGTAAAAAATCCTAACGTGATACATAAAAATGAATATTATTTTTGAAATAAGCATAGCAGATTTCTTACAATTTACATAAATTCATGAAAACCCCAGACAAAAAGTTAAATTTTGTAGGCCTGTGTAATGTATTCATAATAAAGGATGATGTTTTAAAAAATAATTTTTATTTAAGTATTTTGATAAGTATTTTAATAATAAGTATTTTAATATGTCCACTTCCATGTGTTGTTATGACAGCAAAAATGTGCTTTCATATACTGCTGAACATTTGCTCCAATAAGCTATTTGGTCCCGATTGCAGAAGAGGTTCATCATCTAATCAGAGATGATTAGAGACAAAATTCGACACTTTGGAACTGAATTTACGGCAGTCAACGAAAACATAGATTTCATTTTTCAAGATGTTTTTCAGATACATTAAAATGTTATATCTGTTACTTACTGTGCATGTTAAAAAGGATAATCTGGGAACGCATGTTAGATTTTCGAAATTAGAAATACGTATTAAAAAAATAATAATACCTAAGTTATTGGGATCTATTCATTGAATTTTTTAAATTGTTTTTTTTCAGCCATTAAGTGGTGTATTTCTTGCTAATCGGGACAGTCCAAACATCAGTGGTAGGATCAATCTATATATTCCAATCAAAGACGGCCTAAGAATATTTTTAAAATTATATATGATTAATGATGATATGATAAAAATTATATAAGACTTTAAAATTATATGTAAATTTACATAGATATTTGCGAGTTCAAAAGTTAAAGTAAACCATGTTATTTAATTTTTATTCACTAATTGTATAACTAAATAATACAAATAACATAAGATTGTTTGGAAAATGATTTAATTTGTCTTAGTGTTATTAGGGCAAAACCATATGCACATCCATGCACATAATTTCGTGAAATAGATCTCACATCACATACACATAATAAGGTTCATTTACATAATTGTAGAATTTCGGTGTATGTTACAATAGGAGCGGGAATGAATGAATAGAATTTATTATACTGGAATCTTGGTATTCGAAGTTAGTTTAATAAATTATTGGTTTATTCTTTTAAAAAACCGTTAAAATCTAAAATTTAAATATAAATGTACTTTTGTATGTGTGCTTCTTTTTACTTTTGCAATATGCTAACAAAAGACACTCATTAATTGCTTTATTTAAATATTTATTGGACTACAACTTAAAAAATAAAGATATATTATCCATGCTTTATTCGAAATATTTTTTTTATAATAGACGTTATAATTCCCTAAAAGAAAAGTTTTTTCCTCACAAAAAAAAAAAAATAATATATATATATATATATATATATATATATATATATATATATATATATATATATATATATATATATATATATATATATATATATATATATATATATATATATATATATATGTATATATATATATATATATATATATTTCGCAGAAAGGAAATTTTCCTGCATACCTTTTTAAATTCATGTATTAATTATTTTCCGTTTTCTATTTGTCTAAACTTTTTTTACATAATGTGGCATAACCACACAGAATTTGGATTACGATAAAGATTAAAATTCCGTTTCTTTGTAGAGAAATCTAATACGAGTTATAGACCAGCAGAGAGTACTTTGAATTTTTATGTACAAAAGATTGTTCACATGATTTGTGCTTCGTATGATCGCTATTTTAAGGATCCTCTATTTCAAAAGGAAAAAAAACGGAATACTTGTAGGATTTTTTTTTGTCCGTCTGTCTTGCAAGACCATTTTTGATTCAGGAACGGCTGTTGTTGTCCAGTTGAAATTAATATCAAATAATACTGACCACGGTCCTATTGTGTTTTAAATGTTTGGAGCTTGTAATTCAATTAATACAAAGTTACGGCCTTAATACCATGATTTGTTTAAATATAGAAGATCATTTTCTAAACCTATACAGTATTTCCAGGAAGAAGAAAGAATGGTAGTATATGTAAAGGAAACGATCAGAAAATTATTAATCCATAATTCTATGTTGATTTATTATATGACAATCTCTTCTAACCATTTGTTTGTCAATGCTGTTTTTTTTTTCATGAATGACTGAAGGATAAATCTGAAATCAATATCAAATAATAAAGTTCACTGCCCCATTATTAAAAAACAAGACTAGCTTCTAAATCAATGCAATAAATATTTACAACCTTAAAACCACTTTTTTCAAAATATTGGCGCAAAAGAACGTCTTCTAGCCCATATAAAGAGCATAATCCCAAATTTAATAATTTATAATGCCATACCGATTTCTTGTATAACAACAGGGTATACTATCAGTAATCGGCACGGGTGTGTGGAATTTCCATTGACGTCCTTTATTCCTAACCACACCCCCTCCCCCCCCCAAAAAAATAATGAGTAAAAACGCATATCTATCAACCTTCTGGGAGATTTTCTTCGAGATAAAAAAAAGTATTTTGAACCAGAATATTTATTTAATAAGATGTATTTTTACTAATGGGATCTTATTTGATTTAATTTATTAAATAAAATTTCTGGTTGAAAGTCTATTTATTTGACTTAAAAGTAAAAGATGTCTGGTAGCTGATGAAGTACACTCCAGACAGTGAAAATGAAATTTGTCTGCATTAAAATTCTCCATAAATCTTAAAAATATCATTGTCCCGGAGATAATAACACAATGCAGTTATATTGGAATGCATATTTGAATAAAGAACGAAAATTCATTTAAAACTAACAGTTTCGAATCCCTTGCGATTCCCACTTAGCAGGTTTTACTGTATATTATTTATATGCATTTTGGAACAAAATTCACAAATTACAAAAATAATATGCACTAAATAAATAAAGAAATAGGAAAAAAGATAGTAATATTATTAATAACTTATATAACTTATATATGTCAATAAAATATACATTAAAACATGCTTAAAAGGTGACAAAAGATGTTAAAAACGTTAAAATACAAACATTTACATCCCGAGACTTTCGATCACTAACGCGATCTTCTTCAGTGGGGAACTGTTGACTGAGCTGAGTGTCAAACCCCCCGCAAAAATGGAAAGTTTTAGTTCATAATAAAATTCCAGGAAATTCAATTCGCCAGGAAATTATCATACCAGGAAATTACTTTCTTGACATTGATATGTAATTATCTTTTCTGTTTGAGTAATATAGATTTTTTAAAATGTCATTTTTGCATGTATTGTGTATATACATTTAATATGACTTATTCGGAGAAAGTTCGCAATTGGGTTCACATGTAATTGGCATATATTTGCAAGTATGATTTTGAGAAAAATATATTGTGGTAACCCATTATTGTATTTCACATTAATTTTAAACAACGTTAGGCAATGTGATAAATTTTCATCAAGAGATTGCCTCCGTTATTCGTAAGTTTTGTATCTTAGCTGCTCTAATTCAAGCAGACATTTGCTCGTGAAAAAAACACAGAAAGGAACTATACACTTTAAAGTCGATCAAATCGTGTTAGGATAAACTTGATGAAAGCTCTGTTGAGTCTTCGCCTGAAGATTGAGACGCTATTGAAATTTAAAGAACTTTACCTAATTTTCTAAGACAGAATGATGACAAGAGAGCTGAACCTTGGAAGCAGGGTGAAGTTAATGAGAACATCACACCATCGTTCTTTCCAGGTATTCCACAAACCAATCAAGATCAAAGTGTCAGAAATCAATGTTCTGGCTTTCAATGGAAAGTAAAATATCTGAATTTAATTATGAATTAAATGAGAAAAGATACATCATCCAAATTTTGACGATATGTTTTTCATATAGAGATGTAGATGGTTTGTATCCGAGAGTAATTAAAGTATCTTTATCAGATCATCTAAAAATTCGTTTGTAATTCCACGGTGACCTATACGTAAAAGATACAAGATTTTTATTACATGTTATGAAACTGGAATGCATTTACCAGCACCGAACCAAAGCGTTATATTAATTAGAAAATCGAACAATAGTATATTTCAAGACATAAATTTCAAGAAACCATAAATACATTAGCAAGGCCACTGCACACACGCAGTGGCCTTGCTAATGCTGTAATATCTACTCCGGCATAATCAGAAGTTAAAAAAATTGCTGATAGCAAACTGTTAGTTATTGTTAACCAAATCAGGACTCCTACAGTTTACCACTCTCTCTCCGCTGATGATTATCATTGGCCTCATCTTTTCCAACTTTGAACGGCAAAATCACCAAATGATCTAGCTGATAATGAAAGAGCAGATTTGATGCATGAAGTTCTGTTGATTACAGCGTTCTTCGTCACAGAATGATCAGATACTTTTGTCAAAAATTCACCAGAAAGATTTGTAAACTTGAAGATCATTGATTAAGATATTGATAAAATGAAGAGGTAGTCCTCATCTTCATGGTATAGTTTGGGTAAAGCATGCTGACCGAATGTGTCCGACGTGAATGAATGCCGATTTGTAAAAGGTAATAATATTCGAACTGTCCAACCAGCAAGAAGTGAGGAGCTGCTTCACCGATACAACCGCTCCGTTAACGTGGATAGGACAAGGGAATACATATTTTTCTCCAGTTATTGGTATGTTAGCAGTACTAAACTATATTTTGCAAATATGCCTCAAAAGAAGAGCATATTTCTCAAGAATATTCAGATATACTCAAATAGGTAGCAGGAAATAATCAACGTTAAAAACAAACATAATAATAAACTAATACTTTCGTCAAAAACTAAGCGCAACTGTTTTGTTAGGATGTTGCATACATTTTAATGTGAAGGCAATTATATAGAAGGAGTCTGAAAATTGTCATTCTAACTTTAAGATATGAGGAATTGATCAGGATGGTTACATCCAATGCTCATAATAATGCTGTCATTATTATGAGATATCAAAATCATGAACCGGAATTTGCAGATATCACTCTTTTTGAATTCGCACAAAATTATCACTATGTAAAAGGAGCAAATTTATGTGTAGCAAATATAAGAAAATTATAAAGTTGTACGACTGTTTAAAAAATTCCAACAGGTTCCTGAAAATGAAGAGGATTAAATGCTATTCTAATCCTAGATACGAGCATATTATATCTGTCACAAAAAAGTGACTACAACAACTTTATGCTGTTATTTGTCAAATTCGGTACCTATGATAGCACTGACAGCAACGTGAGTTTTTAACACAGTACGCTCTGGATTTACATAAAGCTAATTACAACTTTTTTTGTGGAAAATATGGAAAAACCACAAAGGATTCATGAAAAGTATCAAGATTCGGATCCATATATGATAATCAAGAGGCACTAGGTCCGCGTCAAGTACATTCTGCATTTGATTAGAAAACTTTAAGTGCCGATGAACAAGAAATTGCAGGAATATTATCATGCTTAGAAGATTCAAAGTAGAGATATACACCTGATTAGCAAAATACTATGAATGAACAAACATAAGATAAATCATGGTGTGGAGAGAGTTTTTATAAGAAAGATGAAGCAATACACAACCGAAAGATTATGCCTGGACTGTATTGCACTTCTCGCTCTTACATATGTCACTGTTGTAAATATCAGCCGGACACATCGCACTTGTTTTTAAAACCTCCAAATAAATTTTATGCTTCAATATCAAGAGAAACGCAAAGGGAATTCCAGAATACTATAAAAAATCGTGATCTTTGATGATGTATCGATGATTGAACTGCAGCTTTGAATAAAATTCTTCATCGTTTGAAAGAAGGGACAGGATCAGCAGTAGAGAGTTCCAGACGCTTGTGTATTTATTGTTTCTGGATATAAGGCAGCTACCCCCAGTTTTAGAATAACTAATGTATAGTCCATATCCTGCAAATGATGACCAGACATTAGGAAAATTAGCTATTAACGGCTTCGTGAGTTATTTTCAATTAACAACAAATCATAGAAAATCTGACGATAGTCAAGCATTATTTCCATTAATTATCTGCTGTATTGAAACATAACGTGTAAATGTTGGTCAATGAAAAACGTTTTTTTTTTTTTTTTGAAAAATTTGTATACAGCCTCAAAGAGAACTAAGACATTTCAGAATTGCTGTCAGATCACTCTCAAGAAGAGGAGGAGTTAATGATTGCAATAGGGATTGCTTTGTCACATCTGGTCACACATTTGTCTTCATACCTGTTGAAAATAACAATCGATTGGTTTCTAATGTGCGGTATGATGTTGTACAACAACTTTTTGAGATTTTATAACTATTTATTGGATGCTGAGTTGCTTCAAAAGAACAGTTGGACTTGTAAATGCCTATCTAATAATTATGAAAAAATATTCACAAAAATTTCACAATGGAGTAACACAGCGAAATCTTCACAGGTAAAAAAATAAGACTAACAGCAATGTGTCAGCACGAGTTACAAATTATAGTAACCGTATTATTCTGTTAAAATATAAAAGTGAATTATGATGTCACGAGTGCATGATTTTTATTTAATTCTCCGCAAATACTAGATGCGCCATTTCTTTTTAGTTGTGTATAATATAGGTTAATTCACGTTATTAAAAAATGTAGATATAAAACTTATAAATCAATGGAAAACGGTAGGTAATAAATTGTAAACGTAATAATAAACCGTATTAAAAAAAACACAACTTAGTGAAATAAGTATCCGTTTTTATGTTATTTTAGGATGTTCCAGGTAAAGGTACAGATTACTTTAAAATACAAGGTTAAATTCACCGATATATTTCGTTTGATTCAAGGTTCTTTTGGAGAAACCGACCAGCGCAGCGGGCGTAGTCTGCTAGTATGTCATAATAGATAAAAATTTATTAATTGATAAATACTATTTCGTAATTTTAATATTTATAATTTTCTCAATTTCATTATTTGAATTTGTACCCTGTATTATTAATTTATTATCCACTTCAACGGCAGACCCGAGATTAATCGGTACGGTTGAAGTGGTTAAACACAGCACTACATTTGCTTCCTTTTCAGAAGTATCTATGTCAGAAGTGTATGTCTGTGTCATAACTTGCCAAATGTTAATTCTATGTTCTTAGCAAAGAGGTTCAGGCATTTTGTTTACCCTTCGAGGGAAGCTCTACTTATAATTATATGCCCAAAGTAAAATATTTGAATATTTGAAACAGAAATTCAACATACGAGGAAGATTTTGTTTAATCTGATTTATGTAACATAAATTTGTATCTAAAACCAAGGAGATGCTATAATGAATGACAGCGATAAAATTAATTGATTAAAAATCCAATTTAGCTGTTTCAAAATTACTAACTTCATCTTCCAAAATTTATAATTATTTAGTTATCTTGAAATAAGCTTCGTAATAAATGTGAAAAACAAATTCAGGAAATATAGTAATATAATAATATTTCGGATCACATTTTTGGCTCTATTATGCAAAAGAAAAGATTTTCAAAGTAATTTCCTGATTATTTTTTTAAATACTGGCCAATAATTCAGCAAGGTATTCAATCTTGCCCGTTTAAATAAATATTTGAAAAACTCAAATAAAAACAGGAATATTCGCATCTTTTTAAGGATATTTCGAAAGAAATAGAGACAACACATTTTGCGAATGCAGAATTTTTCAAGCATTATGTGACAGTTTGTATTCTATAGGATTGCCTTTTACATGTGTATGTGGGCATGATTTAATGTTCTGTGAAGTTGAATATTTAGAATGACTGTGGTAGACTGCAATTGAATTTCAAACAGAATGTAGCATTTGCTTTATGTTTTGTGCTTCAAATGTAGAAAACATTTTAATGGAATAACCAAAATTTCAATGTATGGGGAGAGAGGAGGGGGGGGGGGCAAGTTTGAACATTTTTTTAAAGAAAATCAACATATTTCTTGCTTGAATTATATTTATTGAATTTTAAATATTACATAATAAGAACAAAGCATTTCTTCATCAAATGAACCAAAAATTTAAAGTTTTCCAGACAAATTAAATACGTTGTGAGGCATTAAAAAACTTGCCCCATGTAGTGGTACCTTTGAACAAATAAACAAAATATGAAAATATAAAGTGTTTTTATGAAAAACTGCATATCTTTAAGAAATATAAAATATTCAGAATAAAATAAAGTACATTTTACAGAAATTAATAAATTTTTATTTTTTAACCAAATTTATATCCATCAAAGTTGATGTCAAAGCTCAGTGTTGAAACAGCACACAGTGTCCCTCTAGTTATGTTTGGTTGTGGCAACTTTTTTACAATATCCTTGAAATCTGCCAAACTGATATCTGATGCCACAGGAAAATAAAATTTATCATCCTCTTTTTTTATGAACACATCTTATGTGTAGTAGTTGGCAAACCTGTATCAGTACAACTTTTCATATTAAGTATAATAATTCTTAATTTTCACATTTTCTGAAATAAATCCAAAAATAATAATATTTAGATTCATCCATAACTCTTTACTTCATAGTTTTAATTGTTCAATGGTGCCCCAACTTTTTTGGTCAATGGTGCACCATCACATAGTGTTTAGCATTACAACTATTTACTCAATTAGGCCTAAGAATTTGAATAAAACAAAGCTTATAAGCTAAAGCCAAAATCTTTGTTTAAATATTGTACAATCAATTAAAATTTTAGTGTTACAAGATTGTGAATAAAAAGCTTACAACTTTATTTTTTTAAGTTTAGATTGAAGAAGACAAAAATACATACCTTGCATAGACAGTAGTGTGCATGCAAAATGGTAAAGCTTTGTATCCTTGTTGCATTGAAGCAGTAGTAATGTTCTATATTAATCTATATTTCAAAAATATAATTTATTTCAAGGAAAATATTTGCAGTGTTCAAAGGTGCTCCCATTTACAGCGTGCCCCCAGTCTCTCCTACATTAATATTTATTGTAAATGAAGTAAAAAACATATTTTAAGAAGCATATGTAAATAAATCATATGTTGAACCTAAACAAACATATTCCACTTACTGTATAAAATCATTCATTACCTATTAGGAATTATCAAGGAAAAATTTCACATAAAAAAGACATAGGATATATTTTTTAATCATTCTAGTGACATTTTTTTAAGGGAAGTTGATTTTTTTTTTTTTTTTGGGGGGGGGGGGGTAAATACTTATATGCAGCTACCTAAAATTAGTAAACTTTTACAGCATTCTTAATTAAACATGCGATGTTTGCGAGTGCATGTGGTAGAAATAAAACATGATTAAATATACGGGGCGTTATAGATTTTAAAAATCAATTTTAAAAACTCACCTTTCGAAGAAAGTATAAATTAAATATACATAATGATCATTATCGTCAGTCTATCACAGTATTTTACAAAGCAAATTTTAGTTTAGTTTAGTTTATTTAGAGGCGAATTGTATTTATAGAAAAAAGGAAAGGAGCGTCTCCATTGAGTGTCATTGCAAACTCTCAACTTTACAGCATTACGTGTCACAATGCACACTGGCCTCTGCTTATTGTATTAAAAAGCATCAGCAGATGTCGCTACATGTTTGGTTCACAAATAACTTAGTTCCCCCATTTTCTCCAATCATGTTATCCAACGTGATCACACACATCTAAATGTAAAGAGAGAATTCTGTTTCCAGAACAATGATTCATATTTTGATGATTCATCGCAGACTTTGCGAAACATGAAGAATATATATGTCGTTGTCAACTTTTCTTTTCTTCGCTTTATTATTTATATTTTGATTTAATTTTCATTATGTAACCATCATTAATCGTTGTGTAGCCGTCATTTTTCGTTGTGTAATGATCATTTTGTTTATAAAAAATTATACTTCAGTGTCTGAAACGTGTAAATTCGTCATTTTTTTTTCGATTTTCCAAACGATTACAAGATTTACCCACCCTATGCTATGTATGATGGGTAAGTGATATGTGAAGAAATAGTTTACTGCAATAATTTTACTGCATTTCTTTGAAAGCGTTGTAATCTTTAAATTACTTTTTTTACAGTTTGTTTTTTTTCAATACATCAGTAAGATCAAAATGCTGAACATGAAGACTTTTTTTGCAATCGATTCGCTATTTTCGGACGATCCATAAGGTCCGTCTTTGAAAATTAGACATATGTTTTTCAGTAAATAATATAATTTGTATTTATAAATAAAAAGTTTAGTAAAATGAAAATTTTCTGTATTTCTGCACGTCATGACATTTTAATAATTTTTGCTTAAATTAATAATTTTACAAGAAATCAAAATCACCTTTGTTAATGATATACATTTGTAAAGAAAACATGCATTAACGTTTCAAAAACTAAAATATTATTTTTTTTTAAATTTAATACATTAATAACATTCTTTATTAACACATTATTTTTTTTTTATAAAATCACTTATTAATATGTCAATAAATTATTATAAAATACACAAATAAATAAAATATTTATAAAAGTGTCTTAACTCCTTAAATTAACTGTAACATCTATCGACACAATTATATGTGAGTAACTAAAATTTCACAAAAACAATATATTTTGTTTTATATATTAATAAATTAAAATAAAATTTTATAAAGTCTGTCTCAAAAGTTTAGACATAGCAAGAAAGTGTTATTTATTATTAAATAACAATACATAATTTTAAAAAAAGACATGGTTTACTTATATCTGTAAAATTGTCAAATAAATCACATAAAAATAATCAAATGGGTATATTATCAGAACTTTGATAATAAATCATAAAAGTGTCTAATCGTACTACCTCAAAAGTTTATACGTAAAGGAAAAAAGTATATGATTTAACTCTTTTACATGGTGCTATTTATTAATAGTTATTTCCTGGTTTCATATAAATTCATATAACCATGTTTTTATTGAATTAATTAGTTTATTCAATACTATTGTTGACAGAGCTCAACTATGCTTTTTCAATTGATTTTTTTAGAGACATATTGATTTATATTCTTGTATACTTCACCAGTAAAAATAACCCAGATTTTCCCAATTGTGTTTAAGTTCGGCCTTAAAGATAGCTAGGCTAAAATGTTTAGATTTCGGGAGGAAAGTCAGTGTTTAGTTGTATGTCAGTTGAAGCATTTTCGTGTTGAAATCTCCAATGAGGGTTCCCTAAAATTTCACCAAATAGCAGTAGATGTTGGTCTAGTGTATCTAGTGTATCTAGTTGGCATAATATTTCTTGACATTTTGTAGAACTTTTTCTCCTATGGAGAAATACTAGTTATGTGTAGCAATTAAAACAAACGTCGAGACAATTTTAATTCTCCTAAACGACATATTTTGTTTTAGCACTATTTATCCAATTTTTTATCAGTTTAAACACTTATAGCACGTGGAGGCCCTTATCTTTGTTTTCGGTCGATTTGTTTTTAATATCTACTATGCATAATCTTTGCTTTGAATGATGTAATGGTCTATAAAATTCAAGAACGGGCTTATTTTTCGATTTGAAATTAAATATATTTTTTTAATTTCGTACCTGTTTGAATCTTAAATATACAATGATATTGAACGTTTGCTATTAAACAGATGAGTCAAAACTGTTCGTTGGTCAGATCTGTTGCATGGTTGAAAACAATACAGCATTTGTTAACGTTTGAATAATATGTCTGAGGCAGTGTTTTATAACGGAAATATAAAAGCCGTTCTTTTTTAATCAATAATGCTGATGAAAACTTTTCTATAGATGCACAGTATTGCATTTCATTTATGTTTTAAATATGTATTGTGAAATTATGCCGTATTATGTCTCTTACCAATTTTATTATTATATTTTAGTATGTGCCTAAACTTTTGAGACAGACTGTATAAGGGTCCAGAACGAAAAGTCACCAGTGGAGGACACAAATGAAGAAGCGATTACACACACAAATAATGATATCAAAGGGTTTCAGTGGATTGAAAAATAAGTTATATTTTAATTGTTGATTAATATTTACGGATAAAAAATTGTCTCAACGTGGAAGATAAATTCATTGCATTTGTCTTTTTTTAAATTGTTCTGTATTTTTTTTCTAAAATTATTTATAATTGTTAAATAATATTGTCTTTTTTAATTACAATTGATGTACTTATGAACGTATATGCAACGTACTGACGTTATACATGTGAATATATTGCATAACGCAACCGTTAGTTTTACAATATATGTCAATTAACATTCAATCTACTTCAGATTTTACTATTTATATGAAATATTCAATATGCTTCTAACTATTAAATTGTTGCAAGTCTTTGCAACAGATGAATAATGTATTTCTAAAGAGTAAATAAATTTGAATAAATTTTACGTTTAAGTAAAGATTTTATACATTAAATATCCATTTAAATTATTACAATGCTAATCATATTTAAATTGTGAAGATAAATGATTTACTTCTGCTTTATTACATCCCATTAATCATTTTGGCTATAATTGGTTTCCTATTATGTATAAAGGCAATGCTTATAATGAGACAAACTGTTATCTATGGAAAAATCCATTTAAAATTAAGCTGACGTTTCTATAATTTCATTGAAATGAGAATTATTTCTAAATAAAATTTTCTTTAAATAAATCTTGGCATCAATGCATTGTGTTATAATGTAAATTAGTTTTAAATTCATATTAAATGAAATTTAAATGATAATACACATAACAATTTTGAAAATGTTAAATAATAATAAATCTATATTAAATAAAGTCATCGATCAAAAACGAAATTTAAAAACAAGTACACGTTAAGACCGGTTATTTAACACCAATGAAAATTTCCAAAAAAAATGCACCACTATTTTCTACAAAAATAATTTTTATTCAACTAAGAGTTTTTAGGTAGCTGTCAGGACTTTTTATTGTATGTTCATATTTAATCATTGTCCCCATATCATGTAGCACAATTAATTTGCTGCAACATTGTATGGAGTTTCAATTTTTATTATAAAAGCTGTTTTGTTTTTTGAAAATTTTAAGTAATCACTATTAGCGTGATTTCATCAAACAGATAATAAATAACTTAATATTTAATATAAATTTTTAGTAATACAAAATTACTTAAACTAAATAGTTCAATTATTTTAATTTGGAATAACAGGTTTTTAATATTATTTCTGTTACTATTATGTTAAAAAATGATGAAAATTCATGTAAATAAAGGTATTATAACACGGGTAGTTTTTGTTGCACACTCTCAGAAAAAACTTAAATTTATAAGCGTTTGCCCTTCTATTTTCACGGCAACAGCCTTATTTGAAGAAAAACACTCTGATCCACTAAATAAGCGGCCGTATCCTTTAGATACTTAGAAAATTAAGGGTAATCCACATATTCTTACGTTTCTAACCCACCCGTTAGCAAAAATACGGTACGACTCCATGCATTTTACTCCGCTAGGATGTAACCCTTAATTTTAGTTCTGTTTCGTAAAATAATGTCACTTAACCGCGACCGTAATATATTTTTAACCCGCCGAAAAAGGGATTCTGTGATGATTATCTAACGTGATACGTACTACGGAACAGTAGTAAAGTGTTATTGTGATGATTTAAATATATATCTCCTCCCCCCCCCAATATAGAGATTAAAAAAAAAATCATAAAGATTCATTCATTCCCCCCCCCCCCAAATAAATAAATAATTATAAATAATTAAAAATAATAAACAATTATAGTTTATAGATTTTAAATGTCTGTAATTCCCCCCCCCCCAAAAAAAAAAAAAAAAAAAAAATTCAATATGCTAACTAAAACCTATTTCTGATTTAATTTAGATAACGAATCTACTTTCTTCATTCTAAAATGCAAGTCACTCGCATACATCAGAAACTTCTCAGTCCTTCACTTTGCGGTTATGCTGAAAATAAGTTACAAATGTTCACATATTTCTAATTCAACCGTTTCCTTCTCATGAAATCAAAAGTGCATCTGTCTTAAAAATTAGACAAAATATATAAGCAGCTGTGCTCTACTTATTAAAGTAATGTAACGTATAACCGATATTCTTTATGCAAGCATTTGCACTTCTCATCCGCTCTCAAAAGAATTAATCAAAATATCTCTCGCCCACATGTAAACTGTAATATGCAAGCTCATATCTTTCACACCCTGTTATTAGATTCGAGTCATATGTAACCGTTAATTGCAGCTGTCTTTTAGCAAAATCAAACGCCAGTCCCAAAATTATTTTCTTTTCTTTTTCCTTTTCTGTCTCCATGAAAGAATCTTTACAACCCTTCCCCCATCCTCAAATGAATGCATTATCATAGACAGAATCTAGCATTTATCGTTTTTTTCCCATACGCTTCCGACCGCAGTCTCCAAAAACTCTCTCGCCAAGTACTGGCGATTTTATCATGCTTTCCGCGCCAACACCCGTACAGGTAACTTTTAAAACTTCATCACTTCGGCCTTTCTACTTGACCAGACCAGCTGTCAATTTCTTCTGCTGATTTTGTGGAGTACCGCCCCTTGCGCTTTCGTCTATGTGTTCTTCATGCCTAATACTATTCTTGACTATTGGTTCCAAATAAATCACCTTCATCGCTAATCATGCTTCTTCCTTGTGCCGTGTGTCAACTGTCTTCCTTCATATGCTAACCGTTATACGTAACCATCGACATTTTTTGAAATTATAAATATTCAACGTGACAATCACCGAAAGATCTTCTTCTTTATAAAATCAAGATCTTCTATATATAAATCTGGTGCGTCTTCGCCGATGTCTCTACCTAGAGACCACCTTCTTCCAACAAGGGGAGGTACTCAGGCACCGTACATCACTGCTTGAACATTTTTTTCCGTCGCAAAATCTCACCCTCCGTTCCTGAAAGATACGCTTCACTCATCTCAACGGGGTTTTTTTTCCTGCCTACGCGCGTCACCCCCCCCCCATCTCTTCGCAGCGCGATGTACCTGACTCCGGCCTCACTTCAGTTGAAACTCGTCATCACAGCCCCCCCACCTGCCATGCTGGATCGCTTTTCTACCGGGAGTCCTTCTCCACCCCCTCATCTCTGCTGACAACCTGCTCTTTCTGGAAGTGCTGCCCCCGCACCCCCTTCGCCGGATTCAAGACAGTCGGACTATAGTGCTTTTCTGCGTAACTGGAATTCTCTCGCCGATCCTCACCTCTGCTAACTCAAGACGTGTATGCAATATTGTTGTGTTCCTCCAGTGCTTTCCCCTCATCTAAAAGTGTCAGTGTGTTGTGCGAAAATTAGTGTTTAAAGAAAAAAAGTGTGGTTCGTTGAAAACCACAAGTGTTTCGTTACCGTCGTTGCATTATAAGTGTTAAGTTCCATAAAATCAAGGATCCTCCTCTTCCCTCCATCTGCGTGTGCGATTTTTTTTTTATCAAAATCAAATCACCCTACAAATTTCATGTGTGCGGCTACTCAAAATGTGCCTAAATTATTTGTGCCTTCAAGTGCTTCAATGCCGTTGAATGTGTTACGTGTATTGTGTATGTGTTTCAAAATAGTGGTCCAAAATTAAAATTCCAATGCTCTATTTCCAACAGTGTTACTAAAAGTAATCCGTGTGAATTTTAATTCCAAAGAAATTTCTTCAACATTAGTGCTTCAGAAAAGTGCCATTTCTTCAAAAAAAAACTACAGTGGTGTTTCTTTCCATTAACATAAAATATCGGTAGTGTGACCAATATTTTAGTGCATTCTTCTGGCGCATGTGCATTTGTGCTACTGTGGTGATCGTAATTTTCCGGTGTGTGTCAAGTACGTAAATAGTATACTGGCTTTGATTAAAATGCACATTTCAACCTTCATACTTCTCTTGTAATATAATTATTTTTTTTCTCTCTCAGTTAGTAGTAAATTTTATTTGGTTAAATTATTGCATTTCTATTCTTAAAAGAATATATTTATTAACAGAGTTTCAGTTATGTTCTTTTTGTGTTTGCCTTCTACCAAAACCTTCTTAATTAAATATACAGGTTGAAATTTAAGTTAATTTAATCTTTGAACTTTCACATCAAATATGGTATAAATATGATTATTTTATCTTGCATTTTTTTTAGTTGTAAAATATGATATTTTTATGAATATTTAAGGCAAGATTGTTTTTTTAAGGTGTTTTGGATACAAATATTAATCTGAGTTTTTAATTTTTAGTAAACCAGTTAAAAAAAAAAAAAAACTTAAATTGTCTTGCAATATTGGTTTCATTTTTTTTAAATGAATAAAAGAAATGTTAAGTTTCATTCTTAATAATTTAAATAATTTGCATATTTTTTTTTTACTTTTATACTTGTGTTGATAAATCCCAGGTAAGATTTTTGTTAGTATTTTATGCTATACAAATTGATTTTAAAGTTATAAAAAAAAAGGATATATTTTTTTTTCCTCTATTTTTCTCTCATTCATCGCTGTTTCTTTTAAAAATGAATTAAAAATGAACGTTAGGGATCTATACGCTAAAAAGGAACAGTGTTCAGTCATTATTATTTATTATGATATAAATCCAGTTTACAATTTTCTTTCATGTTATATTTATTATCTGCTAGTATATATTGATATTTTTTTTAGTTATTTTATTGTGCATGCAGTGTTTCCTTGAATTTCAGTAGTTTAGTTAACTGTATTTTTGGCCACCATGGCTTCTCGGCAAATACCAATTAATCTACCTGATTTCAACGGTGATCATGAATCACTCAAATTCTTTTTCGACCAAGTACGGTCTGTTAGTCAAATAAATAAATACAGCCCTCAAGCAACAATTGCTTTACTTAAAAGTAAATTAACTGGTCCTGCATTAAAATATTTAACACAGAACCCTGATTTATTAATCTCAAATGACATAAATGTTATTGAAAAAGAATTTTCTAATTTTTTCCCCTCCTAGCAAGTCACAGGTAGCAGTCGAACTCGCAAACTTAACGCTCTTACCCGCAGAAACCATTAAAAACTTTCCCCATAGGCTTAATGTTCTGGCTGCAACAGTTTATTCGGACATTCAAGACGCCAATGCGCGTGACAAAATTAAGTACATGAAATTCCTGGAAACCATTCCATCCAATTTAAGAATTAAAATACAAGAGGAAGGAATTACAGAGTACCAACCCGCAGTTTTGAGGGCCCAGGCGCTACAAGATATTTTGTACGGAGAAAAAATTTTGCATGCTTACCCCACCCCTTCCCCAACTGATTCAATATTTGCCGACCAGCTGAAGCAGCTAACCGAGAAAATAAACGCCCTTTCTGTAAATACCCAAACACAACCAGAAATTAAAGAAGACGCGGCAACTTACAAAACTAAATTTGCTGGCATGCACAACAAACGGAAATTTCAAAATCGCAATTTTAACAAACGCCCCTCTCCACATAAGTCGTACAGATTTCACCGCACTACTTGCCAGCTATGTTTCAAAAGTGGTCACGAAGCGCAAGCCTGTTTTAAGTGGAAACGCTTAAATACACAAAGACGAGGACAATTTCACAACAACAACAACCGACAACAGGAAAACTAAGTCAGAGGTGTAATTTTGCTGATGGCTTTGCACCTCACCCCACTACTGATTACACATCAGCCAGTTTTTTCCCAGATCCGTCCTTACCAAAAATTTCACTTAACAGACTAGTAAACTCTGTAAGCACACAAACATGTGATATTGTAAAAATTTCTAAGCATGAAACGACACAAACAAACACAGAACAATATGATGACACTACTACAAAAATTATTTACAATGTCATTAAAGACTCGACATCACTCCCCCTTGTAAAGGCCTCAATTGCAAAAAAAGATATTACTCTACTTTGCGATACAGGAAGTACTATTTCGTTACTATCACAGTCTTTATTTGATGAATTAAAATCAATTTTAAAATATAAGAGATTATCAACTGGCGTCGTCATCAAAACAGTCAATTCTGATGTAGATTTTTCCGCATGTATCAGAACCTCCATTAAATTACAGCACAAAAACTTCAACCACCACTTCTATATCGTAGACATACCAGATTCATCTAGTTTCCAAGGTATTATTGGCTATGATTTCATCAAACGATTCAATATTGTTGTAAACACTGTCAAAAACCTTATCTATATTGACAACACTTTATCGATTCCTTCGGTAAACAAACAAACTACTTCATCTTCTGAGATAAATCAATGTAGTACACAACCCACCTCCTTCAAAAATCAAATTGTAGCTTTGACTCGTAGAGTTTCCTTAAACCCTCAGGAACAAAAATGGATTTCAGTTTTCACAGATTCTATTAGCACAGACAAAGATTATTTATTTCAATACAATTCACCCGTTGACAACTTAATAGGATTTGATGCTATAATAAAATCAAAAAATCCAAAGCGAAAAAAAAAAATTCCACAACAATATACATTTTTCCTGATTTCGGTTAAAAACAATTCTGATAATCCCATTCACCTTCAAAAAAAAAGCTAAAATAGGTCAACTTTTTGAAGTCGAGGAAATAATTGAGTACTCCCCAGATAAAATTAGTCAAGACAACTCAGATCAACAATTTTTAAATCTCATTCCGGCTTCTAAAGACATTCTCAAAAAAAGAAAAGAAGACTTATCTGCAACTGATTTCAATCTTGAACACTTACCATCCAATGAGGCTGAAATTCTAAACGAAATGTTACTCAAATATTACCCTGTATTTTCAAAATCTCTAAATACACTTGGGCATACAGATAAAATTATTCCAGATTTGAAATTTATTAATGACTATCCTATAAAAACACTTCCTTTTCCAATACCTCAGGCATTACAAAAAGATGCATTAGATCAAATTAATCAATTACTTGAAGCTGGAATTATACAAAGACATTGCTCGGAATGGTCTTGTCCTATGTTACTTGTTAGAAAAAAACCAGATGGTACTGGTAAACAAAAATTTCGCCTCGCACTTGACCTTCGAATGTTAAACACTGTAATTCAAGGATCATCTTACCCACTACCAAAAATTCAAAACATCATCGCTAATCTCTCTTCTTACACATTCTTTACAACACTCGACTTTCATCAAGCATACCATCAAATTAACTTACCAGAAAAATTTCACAATCAACTAACTTTTACCACCATGTTTGGATCTTTTTCCTACCGCAGACTTGTCTTTGGTTTAAAGACAAGTGCCTCAATCTTTCAAGCTCTAATGGACTCTTTAATTGACGAACTACACACCTACAAGGTGTGTATACGTATCAAGATGACTTTATTATAGGTGCGAATTCTTTTGATGAAATGTGTTCTAAACTCGACAAAATTTTTAACCTCCTTTCCAAGTACAATCTCACTCTTTCACCTAATAAATGCAACTTTCATCAAACAAAAGTCAACTACCTAGGTTTTCAAATAGAAAATCATTGTATTTCACCAATCCATTCTAACATTGTAAAAATAACTTCATTTCCTACACCAACTACAAAAAGACAACTAAAAAGGCTTATTGGTTTGATAACTTTCTATAAATCATTAATTCCAACATTTAACAAACTAGTGCAACCACTTATTGATTTAACTACTCCTAAAACTAAATTCATCTGGACAGAAAAACATCAGGACATACTTAAAACAATACAAAAAATTTTCTTCGGTTCACCCATGGTTAGGTTACCAGATTGGAACAAGAAGTTTTATTTGAATACAGATGCATCTAACATTGCCATCTCTGGCGTTTTACTGCAAGAACATAATGGAAATCTTCTACCAGTAGCATACTTTTCTAAATCCTTAAATTCCTCTGAAAAAAAATATCCTGCTTTAAAACTAGAACTCATGGCAATTTACAAATCTGTTATTTCATTCAAATACTACTTATACAACAGAAAATTCCTAATCTTGTCGGATAGCAAACCTCTAAAAAAATACAAAAAGACTACAAACCTAGCAGACATAACCACCCGTTGGCTAATTGACCTTTCAGAATATTCGTATGATTTTGAACACATCCCAGGATCTTCAAATGTTTTAGCAGATTATTTCTCTCGCTGTAATTTTGACAACAACCAAGAAAATTTACTAACCAATCCTAACCTTATCCATGATCCTCAACCACTTCCAATAGTTGATCATGAAACATCTGATATTTGTAAATCTGTTAATAACAACAATTGTCATGTTAATTTTCTCATCTCAGGTGAACCAACAAAACGAGACCCATTATTGGAGATATCAAATCAAACTTTTTGCATTGGACAACAAAAAGACCCTACCTTAGCTAGTATTTATGATCATATATTACAAAATGGACCTTCTGCAAAATTCCCGAATTACTTCATACATCCTGATTCTAAAATATTAATGTTCAAAAAGGAAGATATCATAAATAATACTTTCTCATATCACATTGTAGTTCCTGATTCACTTAAAAGTAAAGTTTTAACTATATCCCATCTGTCACACTTTGGTATGGCCAAAACTTATGAATTTCTTACATCCAAATATTTTTGGAAAGGCATCTATGTAGATACACTCAACTTTGTAGCTTCATGTGTCAAATGTTTACAGGCCAAACACCATAACACTCCACCCGCACCACTTCAACCTACATACACACCAAGATATCCTGGTCATACAGTCAGTACAGATTTACTTGGTCCTTTCTCAAACAATAAACATGTTTTAACTGTAACCGATCACTTCTCAAGACACATTGAACTCTATCCTCTCACTGATACTTCTGCACCCAAAGTTGTAAAATGCTTATTTAGTTATATAACTACCTATGGGAGACCCGTCTGTATTTTGTCAGATTTAGGCCCACAATATACTTATCATATTTATAATGCATTTAATGATGCTCTTGGCATAAAAATACATCACAGTTCGGTCTCGCACCCACAATCTAACAGTATTGCCGAGCAGATTAACAAATCTATTAAATATTCTGTTACCACATTACTACAAGAAGGACACTCTTTTGAAAATGCTCTGCTTATTCATAAGTCACTTTATAATGGTTCGACACACTCTTCTACACTATTTTCACCTAACTTACTTCATTTTGGTCGTGAACTTTCATTAATTTTTGACACATATGATCATAGTACCAACCAAGCATTTCTAGATAAACATGTTGAAGTTTATAAATTACTAGATGACTTAAACAAAATATATGACAAAGCATATAACAACATTAAGACTGCTCAAGATAGACGTTACAAAATTCACAGTCGAAAAGCTAAATTAAGAAATATATGTTTAAAAGATATTGTTTATTTAAAATCAGTCGACAAATTTAAACCTAAATATACCGGTCCATATATTGTAACATTTAAACACTCTCCTGTTTCATTTTCAATTAAAAGATTATATGCTCATGATGATACTGAATTTAGGGTACATATTGATAGACTTCTTCTAGCACCACCTCGATATGGACATTTATGTGATCCTGCAAGTCATGTTATAAATAATAATTCTTCTAACACCATTCTCGCCCCTCGCTACAATTTAAGAAAAAGATAATTTGTAACAAATTAAAAAAATAATAATAATAAACTTTAAAAAAAAAACTTTTAAATTTTTAATATGATCTGATACTAAGTGTTTTATCCCTGGCCAGGATTCTACGTATACTGTGCATAACTTGTCTTCACCTGACTTCACGGCTGGTCCATGTCTTCTTGTGAAGACCACTTTTACACAATATTTTGTATCGGGTCACACCATTCTTTTAATTTTTCATTCAATTTTATAAACAGTAGATAAATATAATCTTTTCACATTCTTTTTCTCTCACACTTTAAACTTTCATTCACACTGAATACAACATTGCAAATATTTTAAATAAATAAGAGTCTTTAAATAATAAAAAAAAAAAGTTCTCTTAAACAAACTTAAAGCATTTACTTACATGACTTGTACAGTTTCACTTCATCACACCCGATTATGACATATTTTAGGTCTCTCAACACTCTAGGACTGTCAATACATTAGGATTTGCATAAGATACACTTGTATCTGTTTTTTTATGTTTACTAATTCTTTCCCTTCAGGCTAGTGGTACCGTTCTAAATTTTTGCCCTTAGGTTACCACCCCTCACCAGATTGTGTTTAGAGAGACAATTGTGATTTAGTTTACTAATTCACAATATTCCCTTTTCCCAAAAGTATACTTGTTCCCGAATCGTGCTCCTGTGTGGGGATCAGTGCGATCTTCATTGGGGAGCAGGGAGTTCATGTTGTAATGATGTGGACTCTCATCACTGCCCTCCTCACCTAGGTCGTAAGGCCCTAAGCCTGAGACATCACACTTGTCATGCATTGACAAGATTAAGGGCGGTCCCTTTTTATGGGCGTGCCACATGCACCTCTTTTTTTTACCGTCCTGTGCTTGCACGAATTTTAAACCTTTTCAAACAACTTTTCATTACACGACACTTGAGTCAATCCATTTTCACTTTTTCATATAATTCAAGTTAATTTTTAAGGATATATGTTTATGTTATGTGCTATTTGTGTTTATTTTTTTAATTGTTTTCATTTGTGTTTCATATTATACTTAAGTAGTAATTATAGTATTTAAGTGCAACAAAATTGAGAAAATGAGTACTGTTTTGTGCTCAGTTATCATTAGACATGTCTAGTTAAATAGTAACTTTTAAAGCTGGTACCAGAAAGAAAAAGAACAAAACAGAAAATAAAAGGACGAAGATATAAAAAAAAAAATCTTCGAAGATAGTGCACTATGTTTTATATTTTATGGCCTGATGTTACGGACTATTGAGGTAACAAAATCCTTTATACTGTTGCAACTCATATAATTTTACAAGTATTTTGTTTTATATTATGTATGTATTATTTTAAGCTTGGGGAGAGTATAATTGTATTGTATATATTTTTTAAAACTGTACTGTAAACAGTACAGCTTTTCTGGTCAATGGGGTGATATATATGACAAAGACGTTTGTCATATATCTTGCTTTCAGTTCAACCCCCCCCCCCCTCAAAATTTTAACAAGTTAACATAAGCTTTTCCATTCCTCTTCCAACATCTAGCATACATGTATTGATTGCATGCTTCTCCCCCCCCCCCCAATATAGAGATAAAAAAAAAATTCATAAAGATCCATTCATTCCCCCCCAAATAAATAAATAATTATAAATAATTAAAAATAATAAACAATTATAGTTTATAGATTTTAAATGTCTGTAATTCCCCCCCCCAAAAAAAAAAAATTCAATATGCTAACTAAAACCTATTTCTGATTTAATTTAGATAACGAATCTACTTTCTTCATTCTAAAATGCAAGTCACTCGCATACATCAGAAACTTCTCAGTCCTTCACTTTGCGGTTATGCTAAAAATAAGTTACAAATGTTCACATATTTCTAATTCAACCGTTTCCTTCTCATGAAATCAAAAGTGCATCTGTCTTAAAAATTAGACAAAATATATAAGCAGCTGTGCTCTACTTATTAAAGTAATGTAACGTATAACCGATATTCTTTATGCAAGCATTTGCACTTCTCATCCGCTCTCAAAAGAATTAATCAAAATATCTCTCGCCCACATGTAAACTGTAATATGCAAGCTCATATCTTTCACACCCTGTTATTAGATTCGAGTCATATGTAACCGTTAATTGCAGCTGTCTTTTAGCAAAATCAAACGCCAGTCCCAAAATTATTTTCTTTTCTTTTTCCTTTTCTGTCTCCATGAAAGAATCTTTACAACCCTTCCCCCATCCTCAAATGAATGCATTATCATAGACAGAATCTAGAATTTATCGTTTTTTTCCCATACGCTTCCGACCGCAGTCTCCAAAAACTCTCTCGCCAAGTACTGGCGATTTTATCATGCTTTCCGCGCCAACACCCGTACATGTAACTTTTAAAACTTCATCACTTCGGCCTTTCTACTTGACCAGACCATCTGTCAATTTCTTCTGCTGATTTTGTGGAGTACCTCCCCTTGCGCTTTCGTCTATGTGTTCTTCATGCCTAATACTATTCTTGACTATTGGTTCCAAATAAATCACCTTCATCGCTAATCATGCTTCTTCCTTGTGCCGTGTGTCAACTGTCTTCCTTCATATGCTAACCGTTATACGTAACCATCGACATTTTTTGAAATTATAAATATTCAACGTGACAATCACCGAAAGATCTTCTTCTTTATAAAATCAAGATCTTCTATAAGGGTATTAAGAGAATAATGTATAGGGTAAATAATATAGGACCTAGGGCCCAGGAAAATTATAAAAACTTAAATTGCGTAACTTTGTAAAAAATAATCATTTAGACGTAAAAGTATTAACTTATGATGAAGAATTGAGGGCGCACAAGTCAGAACACATTCAAATTACATCTGAATGGATAATTCTAGAATTGTTGGACGCCTTGTTACAGTAAACGGATAATGTGCAATCATATTGAAAGAAATTGCAGAGCCCCTAGTGGCGAGAGGATCTACCTGGATAAGCATAGCGAAGTGATCCGCCAATGTCGATGTTTAAAATAACGTAGGTGGTAATAAAGCTTACCATGAGAATACAGTATAGAGTGTTTTTAGGCACTGGCCTTAAACTGTGCTTGAGATAATCGGGGAAGAATGAGCCGGCGTCAATATTATTCAAATACGTTTTTCTCAAAAAGTATAAAAGTAAAAAAAAATGAAACCAACACCAATTATTTAAGAATATATTAGTTCATATTATATATTTTTTCACATTTTTACACAATTTTTGACATAGAAAAATATTTAAAAATACTTATAAAATATATACATTATTATAGTAATATTATATTTACACCAACCAAAAAATTACACAATAACGCTCAAAGTATGTACTTTATTAAAAAAAAATAAACAAAAAGAAAGAAAATTCGCTAAAATGGAAGAAATGCGCGTTTTGAGTTATAACAAAAATAATGCGAACAACTTGTTAAAATATTCATAACTTTTCTTGTTTGTATTTTCAGTAATACGCTTCTATCAACTGATTGGTTAATTCGTGACATTTCCACTCGGGCAGCATGTGCAGTACACCAAAATAAGAGAATGTTTCCATACGTACCCCTTCCCAATAGGATTGTTTCTTGTTGTGAAACAATGTGTTATTTTAGCGTACTGCGCATCCTTCACGCGTAATTATATCAAGAACTGGCAAATCAAATTATAACATTTGCCTACTACGCCTAGCCTACCATGATTGTTTATAGAAAAGGCCTATTAACATTTTATTGACTAGATCAAATGCTCTTCTTTACTAACGAATCTCACTTGGCTTCTTAAATGCGCTAATTACACTACTGATAATTTCCAATAACAAAAACTTTATTTTATTTGCGTTAGGGAAATACTTTGTGTTTGGATTGACACTACGAAAATTAAGGATGGTTTCGGATTCAGCATTCATACAAACTGAAGCATTTTGACAGGATTTTGGTGTAGTAAATATAAGTAGGATATATTTACACTCATATTCATAACACCAAACTGTTATTTCTCAGTTTAATTTTCGAATAACCAGGACATTAAGAAATTCACGGGAAAGAAACTGAGTTTTGAGTAATTATGTATTTAAGATTTACTCTTGGTTTAAACTGAGAATTAAAAGTTTGATTAAAATGAGGGTTGTCGCATTTCGTTTGCTTTGTTTGGGGGGAAATGTTATCACATCGCACTCCCTATAATAGTAAGTAATTTTCAAAAATATATCATGATAATATTTGTACAATGTAAAAACTGTAAAAAATTCGTTCACAGAGTGTGTGGCAAAATAAAAATTATCAAATCTGGAAACGAAGCAAGACTATAATGTCCACACAAAATAACAATTTTGATTGATGATGTTTTGTGTGAAAAGTATTAACTGCTTCTATATAACACTAATGCTTCAACTCCAGAAGTTTTTACTCTGGTTGAAGGTGATGTACAGTAAAGTCGATATCAGACTCCTAGAAACTGGTGAGTCTACTTAAACAATTTCTCTCATAGACGACACGAACACAGGTGAAATCAATATCCATTGTTCTGAAACCAATGACTCCGAGTCTAGTGACGATAATTTTATCACAGATATTGGACAAACTGATAAAACTCTGCAGAATGTTTACAAGCACGAAACAAGCATATAAGGAAGTGGTGCGTATGGAAAGATTCTCTTATTTTGGCGTACTGCGTATCCTTCCAGAGTTGAAATGTTACGAATTAACCAATTAATTGATAGCAGCGTATTTTTGCAAATACAAACGGGAAAAAATAGGAAAATTCTAACAAGTTGTTAAAACTCTGCATAATGATGACTTTGCAGATTTACGTGAATATATATTTCATGGATTAGTTTTGTGCGTACAAATTTTTAATCTGTTCTATATTAATAATATAATCTACCTTTTTATGTGACCCGTGGATTTCTATATAATGCTTAATTTTGCCCGTGACGGTAAAATGAGTTTGCCATGCTTGACCTATGGTAATTCTTTTTCGAAAGAACTATCAGAATACTGATCTAACCATGCCATCATCTATTTTTATACTATCCTTTGAGTTTTACATCAACTGAGTTGAGGTGTTGCACATTCTTTTTAGTCATATGATATAAATAACTAACTGTCTAGTATATACAAATCTCTCCGAAATATTTTAACTTAATAGTACAATTGTGTCCCTTATTATTAAAGCTGTTAAATATCATATTTCGTTTGAAATTCAATGAGAAAAGCTATTATCTTCAAATTCTTTATTTGAATTTTGGGCGTGAGTTTGAGAATATCTCTGTTTTTAAAACTAGAAGATTAGGAAAACATCAATGTAAATTCTGTAGGAAACAAGCACAGCGATAATGAAAATGAACATAAAATAAATTAATAATTCAATATGTTATACGTGAAAACAACCATTGCAATTTTTTTTCTATTACGCACTTTATTTGAAACAAATTTTTGATAGGCGTTTCTGTATTAAGTGATAATCACTGTTCTGTGTAGAAGTAGAAGAATGTAAATTGCACTTAGTATTTGAATTTTTTCTGTTATTATCTCTTTCCTTTTGGTAATGCAAAAGTTATGGAGGTCTGAAATCTGTTCAGGCCAAGAAAGAATGTTTGTAAACTTTTCGATTTGATAGACACAAACAAGGGTCGAGATACTCGTATTCTTAGAAATAAATCTGATATTCTTTCTTGAGTGATATTCAATGTCAGAAAAAATTGTAGAACTAAAATTAATATTTTTGGATTATAATATAGATTAGATTTCTTGGGACAACTACTCTATTTTTTTATAGACCTCATTAATTTTATTAAATTACAAT
The DNA here is from genome assembly GCA_963931845.1 of Maratus michaelseni. Classification (NCBI taxonomy): domain Eukaryota; kingdom Metazoa; phylum Arthropoda; class Arachnida; order Araneae; family Salticidae; genus Maratus; species Maratus michaelseni. The sequence goes on from OZ007596.1 coordinate 273,718,498, forward strand.
TTCAAAAACATAGTGTAAATTTAATTAATCAAAAGAGATGTTTTATTAAAAACAACTACTGAAAATAAAATCTTACTGAAAAATTTAAAAGATGGTGTATTTACTGTGCATTAAAAATACACATTTATAACAGATAGGAATAATAGCATTCTGATATATTTTTGCTGTTTCATTTTGATGCATATCTGACATTCAAAATTTTAATTAAGAATCCTATGTAAAAAGTTTTTGATTATAACTAACAGAAAAATCAAAACTTAATTTACATAAATAATGCACCGAAAAATGCGTTATCTTTGATGTTTCAAGATTTCTTATCAAACATATGTCTTTATAAAAAGCTCATTAAAACATCAATGAAATATGAATGTAATATAAAAATTTTCAAAAGTGTGAGAAAACAGATAGAAATTTACCTTACAAAAAATAAGCTGATTCTAGGAAACGAAAAAATGATTTTAAGAGATAATTATTCAGGCACATGAATTTTAAATTCAGTAAAACTTAGGTTTGAGATTTTTTTTAAAATTTACATTTATGTTTAATGAACATAAAATATATAATTAAAAAATGTTTAGGCATTGTGTTTATTTCTTTCACAACATTTGGTTTAGATAATTAAATGCTAAAAATGAAATTGCTAATTTTGAAATCTTAAGGTTTCTCATATTAAAATTGCTTATAATTTGAGATGTTTTCTTTTTATATAAAAAGAATGCTAACTAAAATAAAACACAATTTATAAATTAATATTTTTTTCATCAATATTTCATATATATATTTCATATATATATATATATATATGTTACATTATTAAATCTTCCTTCGCGAGGTTTCTCTGTTTTTATAATAAATTATCACCACACACACACACACACACACAGTTACACTATTTCCTTATTCCTTAATAATATCTATCATTAATTCTATTTAATTCTATTAAATTTCCCTTAAATTCATTATTATTTTGTCCAATATACTTAAATATAAAACTCTCAGTTACTCTTAAATGATATCATAAATTCTGAACATTTCTGTGAATTCGAATGTTTTTTCGAAAGCCATTTTATTTTATTTCTCCGTTTCCTCTTTCCGAGCTTTGGCGCGTTCGCTTCTTTTCACTATAAAATGCGTCCGCTTAGAATATGTTAGAACTATTTACTTTATCATCCTCATTGGTCATGACGTAGATTGTACACGTATTCCTTATTCTATCATTGGTTAGAACACGCGTTACGTCATGATCTGGTATCTTTCCGCTTATTCACAAAAAGCGAGTGTAATCGTGCTTCCCTCGGTTTTTGGCCGTTCTGCAAATGTTAACAGTCCCCTGGCTGCGCCTTTTACTCATCCTGTATTCTAAATAATTAAGCCTAATAGTTTGTCTAGAATTATGATCATATTCGATGTATTTTAATATCAGCTTGTGACAATTATTTCAGTGAGAGATGGCGATGCACATTTAAATCATGTGAGGACTGCTTCATGTCGATTTTTAAAATAAAACATGGAATTCGGAATAAGTTGTTTTTTTTTCATACTGGAGAAACACCCACGATGTCAATTCATTTCCTGGATCCTCTACGACGACTGCCACTATATTTATGTTTCGAATAAACGATAGCTGCGACCATATTTATTCATCGAAAGAACAACTCGTTTCACTTATATAATTCAACTGCAATTCCGTACATCTTATCGCCAATCTTCTTCAACGATTTCGTCGAATTGTAACATATATATTCAATATTGTACAATATTTCAAAAACTAACAAATCTAGAATGCTGATTTTTTTAAATACTTGTTATCTACTTATGGAAAGTCAAACAATTTCAAAAAATTCCTCTAACCAAACAAAAGTAATAAACGGACAAAAGTGCTCAGGGGTCAAAATGACCCCCCTACCGCCATTCTTGTGTTTAAGTGCAGTAAGACTGTTATTTTGTTTAGCCATTATAATTTCACAGCATAAACAGAATCTGATCAAATGTGTTACACAATCAAAACACATCCAAATATGCTCCTATTTATAAACAGAACAAAAGTAAAAGGCAATTTTAAATTCATTATAAATTCCAAATTGCTAGCATACATGTGGTTAGTAATTTGAAATCTCACGTCCTGTTTTCATAGTATTTCACAAATGATTCATCTGAAAATTATACGTTATTTTTTAAATATATATTTTTCAGAAATTATCTTTTAAATGTAGGCTGTGTGTAAAATTATACAGAGATTATTTCATATTCCTAAAATGAATTCAAACAGCTTTATTCATTCAAATGTATTGCACAAAAAACCAGTGAAAAATAAAAAAAAAACCACGAACTGGATATAAAACATACTCTATCAAATTTGCACCAGGAATAATCGATTTAATACATATTTCACACATTTTTTTACAACTTGGATTATAATAAGTTAGCTCCGCTGCATTCATGAAAAATTACAAATTACTAATATAAAAAATCATAAAATCCATTTTCTTAATACATTTAAATGAATTTTCCCGAATGAATCTAAATTTCATTAAATCAATCGCAGATTAGAAAATACGCAAAATTATTATTTATTTTTTTGTTCTTAGTTATTTAAAGTATGACGCAACACATTATATTAACCAATGATCCGTATAAACAGTACTCGTTTAATATCATGTATGTAAAAGTTCGTACGTTACAATATTTTTTTATACTGTTTTTGAATTTTTGGCACGCACACATTGAAATGTTGTCTACCACTCACTAAGAGAGTGTTTATAGCATACGAATATCCAAAATGACCCGATAAATTTCAGTTATTACTTGAAGCTAAGTTATTGTGATGCATGTGCAAAATCAGGGTTTGTCGATATCTCATGGACTCTCTAACTTACCAAGCATATTAATTTCCAAGATACATTAGATGTATTGTGTTGACGTTGAGCTAAAGTTATTAAATGAGTGGACTCTATTGAGAAAATATGTAATGCATTGATGCAAATAATTCAGAGTCTTTAAATTACTAAAACGTTTATATACATATTTATATTACATTAGGTTAAATCCAAAGTGAGGACACCATAGTCAGTTTCGAACACTATCGTAATGAATGAGTGGATAATACCACTTGAAGAACATAATACCTATATTATTCTTAGTATGATTAAGAAATGACTATAATATTCTTAATATGATTAAGAAATGACTATATTATTCTTACTATGATTAAGAAATGACTTTATTATTCTTACTATGATTAAAAATGACTTCTTATTACTCTATTTAATGACCCCATAGGTATTTTAGCTAATAAAATAGCTCCATTATGCGGTTTATTCCATGTTGAATTATTCGTGTGAATATCACGACAATGCGGGAGAGACTAACTATTGCCATGCGGCAAAAAGAAAATTATGAAAAAATTCGCTAATGTCGTTTGCAAGACCAAGGGATGATGTAACATCTTGTCTTAGTGAAATATTAAGTATTCTTTATTTTACATTTACAAATGAACATATTACAATGTGTTCCTTCATCTCTTAAATACCTAATTCCATACAATACTGTTATTACAATATATGCATTATTTCGAACATATTGACATTTAGTATAATTATTTGGTGAAGCTTTTCTTTTAAAAATGAGGGGGTTAGGGAAAAAAGTATAACCAAAATTAAATATTAAATATTGCCTATGCAAATAATATAAATTTTTCACAGTTTCTTCTATTATATAATTTATTTTTTAAGCATTTTTTTCTCAACCAAAAAAATTTCACTAAGATATAATTATTTGAATATTGTATTCCAATAACCTTACATGTCTTACAAATATTTGTCTTTTAAAATGTAATTGTAAATTATATTTAAATATTCCCTGTATATCTTAAAAAAGCACATTAACATTCAAAAGTGTTACAGAAAAAAAAATTGGCAATAGGAAAATTCAATTACAAATGTATTTAATATTTATTGCATGTAAGTTCGTCCTTAAGTAAAACGCATTCAATTTAAATTGAGCAGGACAAATACAGAGATCGTCTTTATTAGGTGATATTCATTATTTTACATGTGGTTGATTTCAGAATGATGATTCAGGCTGATGAAGACTATCTCTTCAATATTTAAAAGGAAGTACTTTATGATTCGAATAATTACAAAGCCTAATTATATGTACACGGAATATTCTACATAATGAGGATTATTTATTTGCTATGTATAACATAAGAGCTATTTTTTAAGACTCATTAGCGTTCTAGTTTTTATTATAAAAATTTACCATATAAATTAATTAATATAAATATTATAAAAGATATTTTTAAGATGAATTGTTAGGAAATTTTTGTTATGACTCACTAACTTTGAATTTTGTATTTTAATAATTTACCACACAAATTATTTTATATAAATATTGTAAAATAGATATTTATTATAATTTCGATAATACAGCTTAAAGTTTCAAAACAACGGTTTTCTGTATTTTAACGTAGGTATTAAAAAACAAAACAAAAGATAAATGCGTTATCCCAAATTTTTCATTATTTGTCCATACGCATTACTGAAAAATATGTAATGTTGTCAAGAGGTAAAGAAACTAACTTTATATATATATATATATATATATATATATAATTATAATATCTTTGAATTTCAAAAACACATATTAAGTTCTTGTAACAATCTAATTAAATCTCCAAAGAGATAATTAATAATAATGATGTGTAGACAGAATACCACATAGTTAATTTCACCGTAGCTTGTGCTTCAATGGTAATTGGCCAAAAATACTGAAAATGTGAAGAATATTTAAAAGGAGAGAGAGAGAAAATGATAAATAAAAAAATTATATATATATATATATATATATATATATATATATATATATATATATATATATATATATATATATATATATATATATATACATAAAATATTTTACTCACAATAATTATCCAAAATCCTTAAACAACACAAGGTCTAATTTGTACCAATATGACCACATGGCGCACATCATAAAATATCAAATACTGGATGATATAGTCAAGTTGAGAGAAATTATTTGAAGGTTAAGTTGAGAGAACATATTTTGAAATATCACCTCAATTATTACACCTTAACACAAATTTATTTATGTGATAAATACACTCGAAAACAAATTTATATTTGTGAATATTCAAATTTTCCATTTAATTTTAATCTTTAAAAGTAAAATTTAAATACACAAGCGATAAGCGCCCTCTATAGGTAAATTAAAAATATTATTAACATTTATTTGACAAGTAATGTGCTGCCCTCTATTGGAATAATAATTATTCACAATTAAGTTTGATTTACAAATTTATTATATTAGATTTAATAAATATAAATAGTAAAAAATAATATCATTGTAGTTTTACATTAACATCGTACAAAATCCTATGATATGAATTAAATTTAACCAGAATTAAATTTATCTTACATATTATTTCAAAGATTCTTACATTGAGTAAATATTATGTAAAAATAATATGTAAAAAATTTCTAATTAATAATAATTAGATTACTTATGTGTTTCAATTATTTTAATGCAATGCAGTATTTAAAAGACTTTATTAATTCATTTATTAACACTCAAATAAAATATTTAAATAAATAAATAAATAAATAAATAAATAAATAAATAAATATATATGTTATGTTTGTGTGATTTATAATCAACAATGTTATCTATATATAATTTTATGTGTTTTTGTATAAGTTATTTTACAGTTATTTTAATACAATGCATATTTTATAGCTTTTATAACTGATCATTAGAATCACTTAATATAAAAGTGATCGACTAAACGCACAATCACAGTAACTATATAAAGGGTAAATAATTTTCAACCATCTTAAGTATTGTCCTTATATGTATTAATGGTATATGTTTTAATTGTAGTTATATATGTTTTAAATCTGATCATTAGTTTCACTTAAAATAAAGGTGATCGGCAAACGCACAATCACATTAACTAAATAAAGTGTAAATAATGTTCAATCATCTTAATTATTGTCCTTATATGTTTTAATTGTATTTATGTATGGTTTAATTGTAATTTGCTATATCATTTGCTATTTTTTATCGCACACTAAAACAATAATTTATTACATAACATGCTTATATTTATATGATGTAATAAATGTTATTTAAAAGAGTTGATAATTGAATTTATCAAAAAATATGATAACCATATAGTTTTGCATGATCTCGAATAAATCTAATATTTTTGTTTTTATTTATATCTGAGCATAGATATTTTATACGATGAAGATAATTGATAATTATATTTTTATAAACTGATTTATGTAAAAATGAAGCAAAATTGGTAAAAATATTTACTTTAAATGGAAAATCAAATCTTTTATCATAAATATCAAAAATTAATTTATAATTATCATTAATTTTAATTTTTAAGTCAAGAAAATTTATATTATTATTAATCAAATCATTTTCGCTTAATGTAAGCTGATTAGGATAAAAATGGAGTGGTGATGTGCAATTTTTATCATTGAAATAAAATATGATAATGTTATCAATATAGCGATAAAATACATAATCAATGTTCGGACCAATATTTCTTTCATAATAATATAAGTAAAAGTCAGATAGAATACTAGAAGCGGCCCCACCCTGCGGTATTCCCTGGCATTGTTTACAAATAATATTGTCATATATGATGTAATTATTATGCAATGTAAAATTTAGTAAAGTAATTACGAAAATATGATCTTTTAATTTTAATTGAGATTTAATTTTTTTAAATAATATACACATTGTTTTATGTAAGTCTTTTATATCAATGTTATTAAATAAATCATTATTTTACATGTGGTTTATCCAATGTAATATATCCAGTGTAAAATCCAATGTTTTTATGAATTTTACTGGATTGATATTATTTATTTTATTAATAAACTGAAAACTGTTTTTTAGGCAATGTTGATTATTATGTTTTATCGTTATATCATATATCTGCTTTAAAATATTAAGTAGTAAATTGCTTGCATTATTATTACATGTATTACACCCGATGGTAACTGTGCGAAATTTAATTGGATTTTTATGAAATTTTGGAATTATAACAAGATAAGGATAATTTAAATTATTACATTTGATTTTTAGTAATTTGTGATAATTTAATAATTTTCTATTATTAATTTCAATATTTTATTTAGTTTTATTAAAATATTACTTGTGTTAATTGCATTGTGAATTAACACTTTATAGTACTCTTTACAAATAATAGCATAATTATTTGGAGATTTATCTACATAAGTAATTATATATATTTTTTTTGTAATTCTGATATATGTTTATTTATATTTTTAAAAGCTGCATGTGTAATATGTTGATAATTTTTTATAATTTCATTTTTTAATTTATCTATTACAGAAAATCTCCATTCACTAAAATACTCGGTAGGTTTATTGTAATCAATAGCAATTTTATATATAAATGAATAAATATCTTGAATAAACTGCAATATTATGGATTTGATATTACACCTATATGGAAGGCGAAATTTTGTTCCATTATGCATTAAGTTTTGTAAAATAGGTTGTTCTACAATATTAAGATCACCAGTAATAATATGACCATGTGTTGTATTTATGTACTTTTGAAATTTTGGGTCATTACAATAACAAGGGTAATTATTTGAAGAGACCATTTGTTTTGCAAAAGAATTGTAATTAAAAATTTTACGTCCAAGTGTGCGATTATATTTATATGTCTTGTGAATGGTAAATTGTTTTATTGGAAAATTATTAGTAGTGTTGTTTATGATATTGTGTAAATTGATATTATTAAATACATGATTGGAAAAATATATAATTAGTTGTGTATTATTTGTTTTATATTTAGGTTTATTAGAAAGACTTGTATTTAATAGGTTTGCTCTATATTGAAGAATATAATAAAAGATATCACAAAAATGTGGAGAATATTGATTCTTTTTAAATACTTTGAAATATTGATTTAAATATTTCTTTTTAATATGTACTAAAATATGTTTTCTTATAGCATTCCAACAATAATCATTACAAAATTGTGCCTCAAGATCATCAAGCTCTTGTTGTATCACAATATTATCAGTGTATTTTTTGTTATTATGTTTACCTCTACCAGATCTTGAAGTTTTTTTTTATGTTTGAAAAATTTAATCCTGAATAAAGATTTTTATAATTTTCATTAGTTAAATCTGAAAAAAAAAACAGGATGTAATTTTTTTTATACTAATTGATTTAATCCATAAGGATAGGTAGTATTAAAATGTCTTATATATTTAGATTCTAGAAAAAGTCGTTCAGTAATTTTTTTTGTAATTTAAGTATTTTAATAGTAATATTTTTGAAATCATGATTTTTGAAATGAGTATATTCAATATTATGAGTATATATATATACTTTAAATGTTTTTTATTCCTATCATTAATTTAGTATCTCATTTTACATTTTTACACCGTCATTGTACCGTAATGTTAATGAAATGCTAATAGTACAGCGTAAATAAAATAAATTAGTTTTACAATAGGAAAATTCAATTACAAATGCCTTTAATGTTTATTGCATGAAAATGAAAGTTCATCCTTATTTAAAATGCATTCTATTTAAATTGAGCAGGACTAATGCACATATCGTCTTTATTAGGTAACATTCATTATTTTACATGTGGCTGATTACATCAAGACTATCTCTTCAATATTTAAAAGGAAGTGCTTTTTGATTCGAATAATTATATTGTCTGATTATATGTAGACGAAATATTCTACATAGTGAGAATTATTTATTTGTTGTGTATAACATAAGAATTATTTTTTTTCAACAGTCGTTAAAGTTGAAGCTTTTATTATAAGAATTTACCATATAAATTAGTTTTTACAAATATTATAAAATATGTTTTTAGGATAAATAGTTAGGGATTTTTTGTTGTGGCAAACATAAGAGCTAGAATTTTTTGTCATAACTCACTAACTTTGAATTTTGTATTTCAATAATTTACCATACAAATTAGTTTCTATAAATATTGTTTAAAGTTTTAAAACTTACGGTTGTCAGTAATTTAACGTAGATATTAAAAAAAAAAAAAAAAAAAAAAAAAAAAAAAAAAAAAAAAAAAACTAAATGTTTTTTTCCAAATTTTGCAGTAATGTTGTGAAGAGGTAAAGACTCTAACTTTATATATATTTACTATAAATGTTTTTTCTTTCACTATCAGGATAGTAGTATCTCATTTTATATTTTTACACCATTATTGTACTCTAATGTTAATGAAATGCTAATAGTACAATGTAAATGCAATAAATACCTTTTAAGAATAATGAAATATTATGCCTTTATTTAAGTAAATATATGCCAAGAAATTGATTTCGAATCTCTTTTTAATAAAATTAATATAAAAAAAGTAATTCTGATATTTTTCATGCTAATAAGCAGAGATTAAAATTGTCATGGCATGCAATAACTAACAAGAAACAAATTATAAATACTTCAAAATGAAATACACTATCATCTAAAGATAATTTTTCCAATGTATAATGATATAATGCATAGAAATATTCTGATTTTTTTACCAACTTTTACAATAGCCGTTTCTCTATTATACCTAGCATTGTATTATAGGAGAAATACAGTTTTGACACCATTGATGTAAATAACCCTATTCACGGCCAAACTGGATCTTTCCCCCTCCCCTCATATAAGGGGAAGGAGAAAGATCGACTTAGGCCGTGCCCTATTATTTTACTCCCTTTTATACATATATCTGTATTGGCAGTACAGAAGTAGGTAGGGACAATATAAGCACGAATGTAGAATGTACAAAGGATAAATGTTGAATACAACTGTTGGCGTCACTCTTGGCTTCTAATACCGCTTGGCGAAAAATGTAAAACCAGAAGTTGTTTCTTGTGCGTATCGTGCTTTAATTTGCATGGGGAGCTTTGCAAAAAATCGTTTGTTAATAAAAACGGTTTAGTTACATTTAGGTAGTCGAATTGTTTATAGATCTTTATATTCGTGCAATCCAATTGCCTTTAATTAAAAAAAAAATACTTTGCAGTTCATTTTTTTTTCACAAGATCAGAAAAATGTGGACAGTAAAGTACAGTTTATGGATTTGAATAGCTTAAAAAAATTTAGATTTAAGACAAACAAAAAGGTATTATCTTCAAAAAACAAATAACAAGAAAAACACTTTATAAGGAGAAAAAGAAAGCGTATGATTAATGCATGAATTGAAGAAAAGCTAAAACTAGATAGATTCTGCAAAACATAATAACAACCTTCTCAAACGGAAAATTTCACGAATAATGTCAACATTATAATTCAAAGATCCGGACTTTTTTTAACCATAATATTCATAATTAATTTAAAAAAAAACGTTTTCCGATTTCGAATGATAGTCTATAAGCATTAATGGTAAATACATAATTTAATTTAAAATGTAAATCGTAATAACTTTAAAGACTTCGACGTTTTAAATCGTCATCTCTTTGCAGAAATGTTTGTAGCTCTTGATTGTAACATTTTTAGCTGTGCAAGAGCCATTTTTTGACTCACTCTACTCGCAAAAGATTTTTATTATAAGGTTATAAGAAATAAAATACGTCAACGTAAAAAAAAAAGCATATAATATACGTACATATTTTTTTCTGATGTCAACATCACATGTTTTATGCACGTACTAAAGTTCCGAGCTGTTAGTAGCGCTTGATTGTAACATTTTTAGCTGTGCAAGAACCATTTTTTGACTCACTCTACTCGCAAAAGATTTTTATTATAAGGTTATAAGAAATAAAATACGTCAACGTAAAAAAAAAGCATATAATATACGTACATATTTTTTTCTGATGTCAACATCACATGTTTTATGCACGTACAAAAGTTCCGAGCTGTTAGTAGCGCTTGATTGTAACATTTTTAGCTGTGCAAGAGCCATTTTTTGACTCACTCTACTCGCAAAAGATTTTTATTATAAGGTTATAAGAAATAAAATACGTCAACGTAAAAAAAAAGCATATAATATACGTACATATTTTTTTCTGATGTCAACATCACATGTTTTATGCACGTACAAAAGTTCCGAGCTGTTAGTAGCGCTTGATTGTAACATTTTTAGCTGTGCAAGAACCATTTTTTGACTCACTCTACTCGCAAAAGATTTTTATTATAAGGTTATAAGAAATAAAATACGTCAACGTAAAAAAAAAGCATATAATATACGTACATATTTTTTTCTGATGTCAACATCACATGTTTTATGCACGTACAAAAGTTCCGAGCTGTTAGTAGCGCTTGATTGTAACATTTTTAGCTGTGCAAGAACCATTTTTTGACTCACTCTACTCGCAAAAGATGTTTATTGTAAGGTTATAAGAAATAAAATACGTCAACGTAAAAAAAAATTGCATATAATATACGTACATATTATTTCTGATGCCAACATCACATGTTTTATGTATGTACAAAATTTCCAACTATATTTAGGTATCACACGAAGATGCTTTAAACAAGGTTTTTACCTAGTGCACTCACATCTATATAAAACATGTTTTTTTATATATAAAAAATTGCAATTAATTAAATTAATGAAAAAATAAATGAAATTAAAGATTGCATTAAATGAAAGTAATGAAAAACGTCACAAAATATAATCAAAGGGCATGCAGTGCGAAAATAATTTACAGGTTCACTGATTACTTACTAGGTTTAAATTGTTATTGTTTGCAATGAACGAATTCCATGAGATACTCATAGTAAGTTACACAGCTATGTTATATGCTATAAATTGGTAATATTGTATAATTTGCTTTATGTAAACTTGTAAAAAATATCATTATGAAATCAATTTGTATGTTTTTTTCTGAGTGAAAGACTTTATTCCAATTATATTTCATAATATCGTGAAAAGAAAGAATGTGCATTTTAAAATAACTCAAAATATTCTGTTTACATCTCATAAAAATCTGGTGCTCAAAAAGATTTTCACGTTGTATGCCACTGAAATTTTAATACCTAGAAATGATTTTAAAAATGTATGTGTTCCTTGAAAATGCTTCAACTTTACATTTTAAGCAATCCCAAAGCGCATTTGTGCATTCGGCTTCCAGTGGAGAAAATTTTGTTTTCAAAGAACTGTTTTATTATTTTTTTTTCTTAAAAGAGTCTTTGGTCATATTTAAATATTTGAATTCTACGGAATTCAATCCTATTTTTCATGTTATATAATTTTTAGCCATAAACAAAATCAGTTCATTATAAAAGAATGTTTTCTATTTAAGAAAAATGGAAAATGACAAATATATTTCTTTCTTTTTAAAGCTCTCATTCAATCCGTCGAAATCCTAAATATCACCATTTTTCAAAGTGGTTGGAAAATAATTTATTATTTACAGAAACTTCTTCTCTACAAGGGAAGCAAATTTATATAATTTTCTTTCGTTTGTTTTTGAGAAACCCTCTGTATACAATGATAATTTTTATTATTCTAGTTGTATATTAGTCCAGGCATTTAAAAATAAATGCAAATGGTTTTATAATAATTGAATTTTTATATTGGACAAAAATATTCGAGATTTATTTTCTCAATGATTACGTAAACGTTTCACAAAATAAGAATATATTTTTAATCCCTTGAAACTTATCTGTTATCAAACTATCAACGCTTTTTCAAGAGGTGTAAAATTATATGAAGTATTTTGTTTCTTTAAATTCAATATCAGTTTTTTTTTTTTTTTTTTTTTTTTTTTTTTTAACAAAACATTAAAAGATATCTGTACTATTTTCAACACATGTGAATCAGTATTGTGATTACAAATTGCATTAAATAAAAGTACTGAAAAAAAACTATAGCATATAATCTGGTTACTTACAGGATTAAACTGTTATTGTCTTCACTGAACGATTTCGATATCATACGCGCATAAAGTTAAGCAGATGTATCTTATAGACCATAAATTGGTAATATTGTATAATTTGGCTTTATGGAAACGACTTAAAAATCAAGTTTATTTTTTTAATTACATTATAAAGTCAATTTATATATTTTCTGAATAAATACCCTTCTTCCAATTTTAATTTCACAATATTGTGAAAAGTAATCATATGCATTTTAAAATAACTCAAAATATTCTGCCTACATATCATAAAAATATCGTGCTCAAAAAAATTTTCACGTTGGATACCACCGACATTTCTGTAACTAGAAATGTTTCAAAAAATGCATGTGTTCCTTGAAAATGCTTAAAATTTATATTTTAAGGAATAACAAAGAGCATTTCTGCATTTCCAGTGGTAAAAAGTTAGTTTTTATAGAAACGGTTTATTTGTTTTCGGTTCGGGGTTCGCCCGTCTAGACAGTCGTTTCAAAAGTTTTCCGAAAAAAGATAAACGCACTTGATTTCGTTAAAAATAATGCAAACTCGGCGTTTGTTCGTATCATTATAAAAAACTAAAGACGTCATCTTATTACGTCGTTTGATGAGTTAATTTGAAGAAGCAGAAACAATAGACATTTATAACACGGAAGCTCTGCTTTAAAGAAATTTTAATTAATTCGTTAAAAGTAAATTCACGAAATGATAAAAAAAAGAAAAGAAAAAAGAAACATTTTTTTTTTCGTTTTATATACAAAACTCGCAAGTATTAAAAAGAAGCATTTAAAAAATAGAGTTTATGTATATAAATCGCCTTTTCAAATTCAAATACGTATGAAACAATGCATAAAATAAATGATTTTACTAAATGGGGTAAACAAACAAATTACTTCTTAACTTATAAAACGTGCAGAAACTTGAAAAAAATGTATATAATTCCAAAAAAGCCACGTGTCTGAATATTTTTCATTATTATTTTTTTTTTCTGCAAAAATTGAAGTACTCATCGACTGTTGTAATATGTATGTGTTCGTACCAGAATCAACACTTTGTGTTTTATTATATTTAGATATAGAATTTGGAAATTGGATTACATTTTGATTAAATAATGCAATCAATGCTAATATCAAATTTCATATTAATACGAATAAAATTTTATACCGGTACTTAAGGGAATTATTAATAATCATGTCTCCGATTTTAAAATTGAATTGGCAAATGTAAATATATGTATATATATATATATATATATATATCATATTAATTTTAATATTTATTTATTTTTTCTGCACTATAATTTTCGTAATTGGGATACAGATGGAAGCACTTAATAACATTTCATTTTAGCTAATATAATTTTCCAAAACTTACATATTACATTATCTTTTAGAATACTTTGCTGATTTATAAATTGAGTACTTTAACTCTTTGAGGGGCGGTGGTATATATTATATACCACATAATTTTAATCTGATTCGAACCAGAAACTTTTAATTAAATTTTACTTTTTTCATTTTGGCGGGTAGATGTTGAAAAATTGCTTTTCCTTATTTTGAACTAAATTCTTTCGTAAATACCGGTGTGAATTCGAGGTTACAGGATCAAAATTGCTTGCCCCTGAAAGGGTTAATTAAAGTTAGATTAAATAGTTTTCGGTATCGAAATAATGGTTATAAATCAATGTTAATTATTTATTAATTAAAAATAATTTTTACAGGTATTTTTTTTTAAATAATGTGTATACTTATTTTATGATGAGGTAAAATTAATGTTTCTTTTTAAAATTAATGTTAATATATATATATATATATATATATATATATATATATATATATATATATATATATATATATATATATATATATATATATATATTAAAATTAATCAAGTGGGGGAGCAGAACCGTACTCTCTAACGCTCGCCAACCGCCGTGAATTAGAAAGCAATTCACATTAAGAGCAATTCTAGCCGGAATTAGTACTATCAAAAATCATTAATATATATGACATTGACATTTTTTTAATGTAAAAAAAGTAATTGAAAATTGCGTTGAAAACACAATTACAAATGCATTTATATTGGTGCTACCAATGTGCATAAATCATTTAAAACTATGAAAAATGATCTTGAAAAAACAATTAGTTTAAAAAAACATTGCTGCTATAATATTGTACAGCACGGCTTAAATTAATTAAAAAACACTACGTGATAGGAAGATAGTTTATATATATCATCAATCATTGTTTATATTTCGTTTGACATTTTACTATTCTGATTGATTACATATTCTTGAAAAAGAATTATTTTTTACTTCATCAAGACAGCAACAGATGGAAGCAGGTGCACTCTAAACAGTTGATATTTTTTGTTCTCCGGGTTTCGTGTGAGTGAAATTCGTAAATAAATTATAAATAAGAGTTGGAATTAACGATATTACTCATAATTAAAATGAGGAATCATCTCAAATGCTTTGCATTACGTACATGTTAACTTATTTTTAATAATTGCTAGTTTGAGTTTCAGTGCTCCCACAATAGCCGTCATATTGGAACTGGAATCTACGGTTGTTGCCAAACGATAACCTAGAAATTCAGCCTTATTTCCGCGCACGTAAGATAAATATACGTATATATAATTTTAATATATTTATTTATTTTAGTTAAAATACATTTTTGGAGTGTTCTATGTTATTTTTATTTGTGATAATAGTACATAGATGGCAGCACTGTGAATATGCAAATCCTTCAGCTAATGAAATTTAATATTTATTTGGTATACACAGGGCAGGATAGTTCTATTCTATATATATATTTATATTTGCTAGTTAATAATTAGACAACTAATTCAAATAATTGTTTTTCTAAAAATTAAATATTGTTACTTTATTGTTTAATGTTTGTTTACTTGTAATATTTTTTGTATAATAGTTTTATGCGATCTTACGTGCTAAATTCGAATGATGTCAGTTTTCAGGTTTTTCATTGTGTGACATAAATTTCTTGGTTTGTGAGTAACTTTGTTTTATTATCTATCTTTTGTGGATTTACTTCATTTATTTACTTCTATTAATGCAATGATATTTCTGGCAGAAATATACTGTATATTTTATGAAATATTGCGTTATTTTTAACACTTTCCAACCTAGTTGAAAAGTGTTTATGACTTCGGTTTGTCTGGCCGTGCTTTAACTCCCGTAAATATGCTCGGATTGCCCTGCAATTTTTATATGTTATAATCGTTATCTATAGCATGTTCCCTATTTCAACGGAAGTGTGTAGCACTTATAGTTTTTTTACAGGGACAAACAAAAGAATTCCGTTACATTGCGGTATATGGGGAAAAATCATTTGCGGTTTATTTAAATAATGTTTCACTATTTTAAACGCATTGAAATTTATATATATCACTAAGGTGCATTAGAAGAAGCTTAATACGGAACAGGGTGTGCATAGCACTTATACTTACTTTACAGGGACAGTCAAAAGAATTCCGTTACATTACGTCTATGGAGAAAAATCGTCTGCGGTTTATTTAAATAATGTTTCCCTATTTTAAACGCATTGGAATTTATATAAGGTTCATTACAAGAGACTTACTACAGAATATTGTGTGTATAGCAGTCATCGTTCATTTACAGGGACACACAAAAGAATTCTCTACTGTCTGTTAACAATAATTCCTGGAAGTGCGTTTTAAGTTACTGACCTCGATTTTAATTTTAAATCGCTTTTTGTATATTACGTGGTGTGTATAAATTCTGTAGATCCTGTACAGGGAAGCACAAAAGTTCGGGAACACATTTCCGTATTATTTAACTCCAGACGGAGAATTTTAAACTGTGCTACGTGTTTCCTAACTGAACTAAAATTTAGCATCCTATGTAGTATATATACAAATCTATAGATCCTATACAGGGCTGAATAAAATATTCGGATTACTTAGATGTTATCTTTTAGCTTATTAAAGAGTATGATTTGTAAAATTATTTTGGAAGCGTTCGAAAGTGTTACATAATGTATGCTTGACGCATGATTTTTCGTTCTTGTTTAGACATGTGTAGTGTTCTGCGAGAGTGGGGATTAAGCATCGCATATGTCTTTCTTTTTTCTTTACAACTTGCATTTTTAATTCCATTTAATATCCAAATTCTTTTATTTTTTTTATGTTATTGGGTTAAATCTGTTCTATTTATATGGCATCTTCTTACATTATATCTATTTATTTTTGTTAATTTTCTTTAAAACTTTTATGTATGTTTGTCTGTGAGTCGTCTCTGAAAGGGCGCTTCGGAAATTTGATGTTCGAATTTGTTCATTATATATTAACTTAATTGTACTCAGTATACATTTTATAATCACCTATCTTAAAATTGGAGATTTGGTTAGATTTGTTGCAACAACTTGTTTGATGCTTTTGGAATTCAAGGGTATTATAATTACACACACACACACACACACACACACACACACATATATATATATATACAGGGTGTCCCAAAAAGGAGTACCTATTTTTAAAAATGAATAAGAAACAAACGAATAGAGTTATTAAAAAAATTCTTGCAGAAAACGGATGTGTGAAGTCTGGAATTTTGTTTAGAACACGTTATTATGATAGTTCAAAATCTGACCGACAGATGGCGCTACAGCACATTTTGGTGGCTATATGAACAAACGGAGCATGCGTGAAGAGCAGACAGAAGCAGACGTGGTCAGTGAAAGTTCATTCTAAGACTCCGGCATGTTATTGTGATGAATTGAGGACATATTGAAAATATTGTCATTTAATTTTCAACTATTGCTGATGAATGCATTAGACGCAGCGCCATCTGTCGGTAAGAATTTTAACTAACATAATGAAGTACTCTAAACAAAATTCCAGACGTCGCACAACCGTTTACTGCAAGAATTTATTCAAGAACTCTATTCGTTTGTTTCTTATTCATTTTTAAAAATAGGTACTCCTTTTTGGGACACCCTGTATATAAAGAGAGAGAGATTGAGAGAGAGAGAGAGGGAGAGAGAGACTTATAGATAGTTACTGGTAAAGTTGAGAAAAGAATGACGTAAAAACATTGCAAAACTCAAAAACACAAACTTGTGCATTTTGAAAGTTTAACTTTCAATCAAAATTTTTGCGAAAAATTTCGAAATGAAGTTGAATTATTTTTTTAATAATACATTGCTGAGGAAATTTATAGATTACATTTTCCTCAGGAATATTTTTAATTTATATGTTTTAAGAGTAGATTTTTGGATATTTACCTGTTTTCAAATACAATTAAAATTTAATTCTCCCTGTTGATATGGTCAGAAATGCTTTTATAATGTACATCTTTCATTACTTATATGAAATATCTTGTAACAGCGTAAGTGAACGAAACATTTGTACCGTAAACAATACAATAGACACCAGTTCGTTTGATAAACTAAGAACTTTCGCTGAAAGATTGACTCACGCGTAGTAAAATATTTCATGTTAATGGTCTGAAAAATGCTACACAATTTCGAAATATTGTTGTATTTAATTTTTAAAATATTGCACAATTTGAGCCCTTGCGAATATTTTAATATCATTTATATATTTTTTTGAATTGTAATAGAAATCTATGTAATGAAATTTTAATAACAACCTTTTTTTCGTATCTTTTTGCTGTCACAATAATGTAGTAACTTTATAACATTTATAATTTTAACTTTATTATAATTATAATTCCTCATACATCTCCACTACAAAGTAAAAAAATAAATAAAAATAAGTTTAAATTTTGTAATATTTGCAAGTATTGTAAATAACTTGATCATTAGGAATAATTGACATTTGCTTAACCTCACTATTTTAATTCTTCAATAGTTAGATAAGGAATACAAATATACTCTTACTTACAAGGAGACCGCCAAACATGATGCGCACAGATTTTGATGATTTTAAAGTATGTTGTAGGGATCATACCCCTAACTATTCAGGTCAAAGGTTTCCTTCAAATAGGCTTTAGTTTTCGAGATATTTCGGATTAAAGTTCAGCATATATTTCAAATGCCATTACTTCGCGCTCCTGGACAAGGTCTCCGTGGTGCCGTGGTAGCGTTCGCGATTTGAGAGCCGCAGATGGGTGTTCTGTCCTCTCATGTGACTTTTACCCTTTTTAACAAATTTTATATATTTGTCGCGTTATAAGTTGTATGCAGAATTATGAATTCTGCATCTTTGAACTTTTTGATATTTTCCTAAAAAATTACGTTTTTTTTTTTTTTTTTTTTTTTCTTGTGCAGTTTTGAAATTAATATTTCT
Source organism: Maratus michaelseni (assembly GCA_963931845.1). Taxonomy (NCBI): domain Eukaryota; kingdom Metazoa; phylum Arthropoda; class Arachnida; order Araneae; family Salticidae; genus Maratus; species Maratus michaelseni. Next base: position 273,737,666 of record OZ007596.1, read on the forward strand.
ATTGACGAAATTCCAAACTAACTAATTCCAAAAACATATCTTGAAAAGAGTAATAAAATATTAAAGCAATAACTATTATATCCAAGTTTTAGCCAGTTATATATATATATATATATATATATATATATATATATATATATATATTTAATGTTATTTAAATACATTTAACTGTAAAGTTCAAACTCACCGTCGTTTTTGATTTGCACAAATAAAAAATAATCTATTACAATTAACTTTTTTTCAGACTAACAAGTTGATGCCATACAGAAAAATTCAACTAGAAATGAAAAATTGTTTGTAAATTACAATACATATAAAAAATATCTGAAAAAAAAAATCGTCTGCAACGACTTTTACGGTAGTATCAGAATCAATAAAATTTTCTTTTTATCAATTTCGTTTCGCTTCCTTTGCAGGCAAATACCACGTTTGAAATAATTTCTTTTTCAAATTTAATGCATTTTTAAATATATTTATCACAATTTAAGTATTTAAAGAATATATAATATGCTAATTTATACATTCTTCCAATATTGTTAAAATAATTATTTAAAGGCGATTTTTAATGCGAAATTTGTTTAGAATATTTTTGCGATAGGTATAACACAATTAGTTCCATATTTAATAAACTAAAAATGTCGATGTCGGGGATGATAAATATTTTAGTATTTCAGCAGTTAACATATTTCAATATATTTATAACAAATCAAATATTAAAAGAATATATTATTTTGTTAATTTTTTCTTAATCATTTAAATTTTTTTTAAATAGAAAATGTAAATAAAAAAAATGTATTATTTCATAAATACAATAAATAAATAAGTAAATATACATAAATGTAAACAATAATCATTTTAAAAAGACGAGATATCAAGACATAAATTAGTTTGGATTTTCGTCAGCAGAAATATTCGAATAAAAATTGCGCAAAAACTATAAATTTTCCCGCAATATTCGAAAATGTAAATGGAATTTATTAGGAAAATATCAAAAAGTTCAAAGATACAGAATTCATAATTCTGCATACAACCTATAACGCGACAAATATATAAAATTCGTTAAAAAAAGGTAAAAGTCACAGGAGAGGAAAGAACACCCATCTGCGGTTCTCAAATCGCGAACGCTACAACGGCACCACGGAGACCGTGTCCAGGATCGCGAAGTAATGGTATTTGAAATGCATACTGAACTTTAACCCGAAATTTCTCGAAAATTAAAGCCCATTTGAAGGAAACCTTTGACCTGAATAGTTAGGGGTATCATCCCTACAACATACTTTAAAATCATCAAAATCTGTGCGCATCATGTTTGGCGGTCTCCTTGTTAGAGACTTTAATATATGTAGGATTCCAATGACGGCATAATAATTAAGGTAATTTTAAAGCTAAATAAAATTAAATGTCAGAATGAGTAGTGCTATTATTATTTTTATCTTAACTAATTCAAACACATAAACAGTTTATGCAAAATACATAAAATTCAGATACTAAAAAGAATAAGCAGACAGAAAATAAAATTTAACCCACAGGGAGTTCGTAAACCCTACTAATGAAACAAGAGGTAAGAAATAACATTTACACACAAACCTTTTTGTTGTTGGTGTTGTTGTTGTTGTTACAGAAAACAAATGTCACAATCCATTTATTACTTCAATACATATCTATTTTCTTTGTGGGAATTTCATCAGTGACGCTATATAGAATGACAACAATAATTCCATATATGTGTCATCTACTTCAGAGAAACTGATACGTGGATGGTGGTAACCACTATTACTTCTACTGATAACCCTATATTTAAGATAAAAAAATATAAGTTATTTTTTTTAAAAGCACAATTTATTTCAACACACTTTAAACTGATTAAAATGCTTTTGACTTGGTTTCCTTTAAAAAAAATAATTACCCTGACGTCTAGTAGTACCATCCCTCATAAATTTCCATAAATTGTTCCAAAAAAGCTTCTGTGCAATCTCGGTAATATATTTCAATTCTTTTTGTTTTAGTCTGCATGTAAGGAAAAAACATCCACTATCTTAACAGTTTGTCATCCAGCGACACCACAGTGGTGTCGTACGTAAAGTAACATCATTTTAATCCTTAAATGCTACATTGGCACCAGGATTTTGGAATGCAAAATTCCCTTTTATCAAGTACACATGAAGAAAAGATTTCACTTATTTTCGAATAAGTTTATTTCTAAATTCTGATGTCAATCAATCATTTCAACATTTTACGAATAGAAGTATTTTTACGAGACAGGCGGACGGGAAAGTGTTAAGATAGATGATATTTTTGAAAATCTTTGATACAAATAAATTCAAGAGTACAATTGAACAAGTCATATTTAAGAATAATGTAACCTTATCTGACTTTCGAAAGTAACTAGTTTTCAAAGTATACAGCGTGTTATGTGGTAAAATTAGTAGAACGCAGTCGTAAAATAAATAAATTGTATAATTTTCGTATGGGAGATATTTTTTTATTATGTAATTTTTAACCAAGTAATATAATTTTTTCTTTTCTGTGCTGATTTTATTGCACATTAAGTAAAGCTTTATAATATAAATTTTAGTAAATTTCTTGTGAGAAATCGTATTTATAACTAGAAAGCTTTGACCGCTACGCTGGTCGGTTTCTTCAAATAAAGCTTGAATCCAACGAAATATAGCAGAGAATTTGACCTTGTGTTTAAAAGAATTTTAGACCTTTAAGTTGTCTGACAACGTATGGAGCAATTTTTTCCAAAAAAGCTATTTAATTATTTTTTAAACTTATTTTTATTAAGATTATGGATAGAAACTGTGAAAAAAGCATAAAATATGTCATTCATTGATGAAATTTTGGTAAATGGGGGATTTTGTGGTAAGATTTAGTGAAATTTGGCCAATGCGCAAAACGCACTACAGAAAATTCTATTGTATGTATCTTAATTCTTTTTTTACGCTTCAAATTTATGACATTGGTGAAAGCAATGAACTAAAATCTAAGTTATATTTTAAATGTTTCAAAACTTACAGCATATCGCACCTTCTTACGTGCTGATTTTCATAAAACTCATCGATGTCATTCTAAGAAAACATCCATAAAATAAAAAAAAATATTTATTCTAAAACTAAATCTTTAGTTCATTGCCTTCACAATAGTGTAAACAATATGCAATTTATATTTCATAGTGATATTCTAATAACCTTTAGCGAAATCGTGTTTTGCGTATGGAATTTTCACCAAAAATTACATATTCCAAAAAATGCATTTAAAGTTTAGATTTATGTTTTACTACAATAATTTACACAGTAATATGCATCTAAACTTCACTGTTTTTATGAGCCATATTAATTTTTTTTCAAGTACTGACCCTTTGATTATTTCTAGAAGGCTCTACCAGTTAGTATATTTAGGTAGTACTTCCGGTCCTTTAAACAGTACTTCCTGTTTGAGTGACAACTATTGAGTATTTTAAAAACCGCTACAACTCCGGTTCTATTTATCGTACAATAAAAAAATACAGTTTTGGAAAAGTAAAAAGTTGGGATTTAATAAAATGGAAAAAAATCCTTTTAACAATTTTGGTCGAAAACCTATTTATAAACGTAGTCAGATACCTTAAATGGAATGTCTTTTTGCATTTCTGGAAATTCTAATGTGTGAGACAAGATTTGAGCTGTTAAGGACAAGCAGTTTCAGTTCATCTTTTAAAGTAGGATATGGTAGTGAACGATATACAATATAGTAAAACCATCTTTGCAAAATTTTCTATCTAGCAATCAAACTCCATCCAGTAGCTATTTTTTTTAAAAGACTAATCTTTCATAAACGGGTATAGAACTTTCCACAATAGTTCTATAAATACGAATCGTAGAACGATATGCAATATACTAAAATTATTCTTCAAAATTTACCTAAATAAGAGTGTATGTTTAATCGAAATGCATGCAGCAGAATCTTATAAAAATGCTAAACTTTAATAATCGTGTTCCCCTGATTATACGACATTCCTCCCATAGTTCTATAACTGCGCACTTTAGAACAATATGAAGTATACTAAAATTATTTTTGAAAAATTAACGAAGTGGAATATTCATCGAAGCCCATTCAACTGAATCTTTAAAAAAATCTAATATTTCACAATTGGATCCACCTGATTATAGATTGTTTCCCCCATAAATCCATACAACGATATGTTATGTACTAAAATCTTCCCAGAAAATTACCTAATACTTCAACGCCCATCAAAATACATTGAGTAAAAGACAAGGTATAAGCGGTCGTAACCTATTTCCCATTTGCTTGTTTTCGAGGAAAGTAGATGGAAAGTGGGGGTTCAACGGCCACAGGAAAAGGAAGAGGTGTGCAGCTGCACATCCGATGTGCAGCGAACTCCTATGTCATAGTATCTTTACAAGGTTCTTATCTCTTTATACCACTAGTTTTTTTCAATGCTATGTTTGGTATTATCCTGGCAAAGCAGATTTATTTATCTCTCTCTCTCTCTCTTTCTTTCTCTCTCTCTCTCTCTCTCTTTCTTTCTCTCTCTCTCTCTCTTTCTCTCTCTCTCTCTCTCTATATATATATATATGTGTTTGTTTGATATTATCCTGACAAAGCGGATTTATTAATCTCTCTATATACATTCGTGTATGTCTGGTACTATCCTAGCAAAGCGGATTTATTTATCTCTCTCTATATATTCGTGTATGTCTGGTACTATCCTGGCAAAGCAAATTTATTTATCTCTCTCTATATATTCGTGTATGTCTGTGACTATCCTGGCAAAGCAGATTTATTTTCCTTTCTCTATATATTCGTGTATGTCTGGTACTATCCTGGCAAAGCAGATTTATTTATCTCTCTATATATATTCGTGTATGTCTGATACTATGATGGCAAAGCGATTATATATGTGTGTGGGTAAAATATATATCCATATCATTTATAAACTGGAAAAAAATATTAAAATCATTTTTAAAAAGAATGCATAAAAAAAAAAAAAAAAAAAAAAAAAATTAGAAAATTACAAAGTATTAAAAAAAACTTTAGAAAATTAAAAAATAGTAAAGAAAAAGAAAGTTTAAAAACTTTATATGGTGATAAAAATACGTATGTTTGTATATGTGGGTGATTATACGTATGGGTAGAATAGGTTTCAATAAAGTTCACATACATAGCATTCTACGAGAAATGTTTGTGTAGAAGTTTTTAATAAGTACACATATTTAAAATTAACATTTTTTATTAAAACAAAAAATACAGAAAGTTTTATTTACAGTAGAGTATTTACATCTCGATTTTGCATTAACAATACAAATCAGCACGTAGGTATTAAAAAACAAAACAAAAGATAAATGCGTTATCCCAAATTTTTCATTACTTGTACATATGCATTAAGGAAAAATATGTAATGTTGCGAAGAGGTAAAGAAACTAAAAAACTTTATATCTATCTATATATATACTTTAAATGTTTTTTATTCCTATCATTAATTTAGTATCTCATTTTACATTTTTACACCGCTATTGTACCGTAATGTTAATGAAATGCTAATAGTACAGCGTAAATAAAATAAATTATTTTTATAATAGGAAAATTCAATTACATATGTATTTAATGTTTATTGCACGATAGGTCAGCAATAATTAAAATGCCTTCTATTTAAATTGAGCAGGACTAATGCACATATCGTCTTTATTAGGTAACATTCATTATTTTACATGTGGCTGATTTCATCAAGACTATCTCTTCAATATTTAAAAGGAAGTACTTTATGATTCGAATAATTATATTGGCTAATTATATGTAGACGAAATATTCTACATAATGATAATTATTTATTTGTTGTGTATAACATAAGAGTTATTTTTTTCAACACTCAGGTTGAAGTTTTTATTATAATAATTTACCATATAAATTATTTTTTATAAATATTATAAAACATGTTCTAGGAGAAATAGTCAGAAATTTTTTGTTGTGGCAAACATAACAGCTAGAATTTTTTGTTATGACTCACTAACTTTGAATTTTGTATTTCAATAATTTACCATACAAATTAGTTTATATAAATATTGTTTAAAGTTTTAAAACTTACGGTTGTCAGTAATGTAACGTAGATATTAAAAAAACAAAAGAAAACTAAATGTTTTTTCCCAAGTTTTGCACTATTTTTACATACACATTACCACAAAATACGTAATGTTGTGAAGAAGTAAATACTCTAACTTTATATATATTTACTATAAAAGTTTTTTTTTCACTATCGTTAATGTAGTATCTCATTTTATATTTTTACACCATTATTGTACAGTAATGTTAATGAAACGCTAATAGTACAATGAAAATGCAATAAATAACTTTTAAGAATAATGAAATATTATGCTATTATTTAAGTAAATATATGCCAAGAAATTGGTTTCGAATCTCTTTTTAAGAAATTAATATAAAAAGTAATTCTGATATTTTTCATTATAATAAACAGAGATTAAAATTGCCATGGCATGCAATAACTAACAAGAATCAAATGATAAATATTTCAAAATCAAAATACACTATCAACTAAAGATAAGTTTTCCACTGTATAATGATAAAATACATAGAAATATTCTTCTGATTTTTTTACTAACTTTTACAATAGCCGTTTCTCTATTATACCTAGCATTGTATTATAAAAGAAATACAGTTTTGACACCATTGATGTAAACAACCCTATTCACGGCCAAACTGGATCTTTCCCTTTCCCCTCATATAAGGGGAAGGAGAAAGATCGACTTAGGCTGTGCCCTATTATTTTACTCCCTTTTATACATATATCTGTATTGGCAGTACACAAGTAGGTAGGGACAATATAAGCACGAATGTAGAATGTACAAAGAATAAATGTTGAATACAACTGTTGGCGTCACTCTTGGCTTCTAATACCGCTTGGCGAAAAATGTAAAACCAGAAGTTGTTTCTTGTGCGTATCGTGCTGTAATTTGCATGGGGAGCTTTGTAAAAAATCGTTTGTTAATAAAAACGGTTCAGTTACATTTCGGTAGTCGAATTTTTTATAGATCTTTATATTCGTGCAGTCCAATTGCCTTTAAATTAAAAAAATACTTTGCAGTTCATTTTTTTTTCACAAGATCAGAAAAATGTGGACAGTAAAGTACAGTTTATGGATTTGAATAGCTTAAAAAAATTTAGATTTAAGACAAAGAAAAAGGCATTATCTTCAAAAAACAAATAACAAGAAAAACACTTTATAAGGAAAAAAAGAAAACGTATGATTAATGCATGAATTGAAGAAAAGCTAAAACTAGATAGATTCTGCAAAACATAATAACAACCTTCTCAAACGGAAAATTTCACGAATAATGTCAACATTATAATTCAAAGATCCGGACTTTTTTAAACCATAACATTCATAATTAATTTAAAAAAAAAAAAACGTTTTCCGATTTCGAATGATAGTCTATAAGCATTAATGGTAAATACATAATTTAATTTAAAATGTAAATCGTAATAACTTTAAAGACTTCGACGTTTTAAATCGTCATCTCTTTGCAGAAATGTTTGTAGCTCTTGATTGTAATATTTTTAGCTGTGCAAGAGCCATTTTTTGACTCACTCTACTCGCAAAAGATTTTTATTATAAGGTTATAAGAAATAAAATACGTCAACGTAAAAAAAAGCATATAATATACGTACATATTTTTTTCTGATGTCAACATCACATGTTTTATGCACGTACAAAAGTTCCGAGCTGTTAGTAGCGCTTGATTGTAACATTTTTAGCTGTGCAAGAACCATTTTTTGACTCACTCTACTCGCAAAAGATTTTTATTATAAGGTTATAAGAAATAAAATACGTCAACGTAAAAAAAAGCATATAATATACGTACATATTTTTTTCTGATGTCAACATCACATGTTTTATGCACGTACAAAAGTTCCGAGCTGTTAGTAGCGCTTGATTGTAACATTTTTAGCTGTGCAAGAGCCATTTTTTGACTCACTCTACTCGCAAAAGATTTTTATTATAAGGTTATAAGAAATAAAATACGTCAACGTAAAAAAAAGCATATAATATACGTACATATTTTTTTCTGATGTCAACATCACATGTTTTATGCACGTACAAAAGTTCCGAGCTGTTAGTAGCGCTTGATTGTAACATTTTTAGCTGTGCAAGAACCATTTTTTGACTCACTCTACTCGCAAAAGATTTTTATTATAAGGTTATAAGAAATAAAATACGTCAACGTAAAAAAAAGCATATAATATACGTACATATTTTTTTCTGATGTCAACATCACATGTTTTATGCACGTACAAAAGTTCCGAGCTGTTAGTAGCGCTTGATTGTAACATTTTTAGCTGTGCAAGAGCCATTTTTTGACTCACTCTACTCGCAAAAGATTTTTATTATAAGGTTATAAGAAATAAAATACGTCAACGTAAAAAAAAGCATATAATATACGTACATATTTTTTTCTGATGTCAACATCACATGTTTTATGCACGTACAAAAGTTCCGAGCTGTTAGTAGCGCTTGATTGTAACATTTTTAGCTGTGCAAGAACCATTTTTTGACTCACTCTACTCGCAAAAGATTTTTATTATAAGGTTATAAGAAATAAAATACGTCAACGTAAAAAAAGCATATAATATACGTACATATTTTTTTCTGATGTCAACATCACATGTTTTATGCACGTACAAAAGTTCCGAGCTGTTAGTAGCGCTTGATTGTAACATTTTTAGCTGTGCAAGAGCCATTTTTTGACTCACTCTACTCGCAAAAGATTTTTATTATAAGGTTATAAGAAATAAAATACGTCAACGTAAAAAAAAGCATATAATATACGTACATATTTTTTTCTGATGTCAACATCACATGTTTTATGCACGTACAAAAGTTCCGAGCTGTTAGTAGCGCTTGATTGTAACATTTTTAGCTGTGCAAGAACCATTTTTTGACTCACTCTACTCGCAAAAGATTTTTATTATAAGGTTATAAGAAATAAAATACGTCAACGTAAAAAAAAGCATATAATATACGTACATATTTTTTTCTGATGTCAACATCACATGTTTTATGCACGTACAAAAGTTCCGAGCTGTTAGTAGCGCTTGATTGTAACATTTTTAGCTGTGCAAGAGCCATTTTTTGACTCACTCTACTCGCAAAAGATTTTTATTATAAGGTTATAAGAAATAAAATACGTCAACGTAAAAAAAAGCATATAATATACGTACATATTTTTTTCTGATGTCAACATCACATGTTTTATGCACGTACAAAAGTTCCGAGCTGTTAGTAGCGCTTGATTGTAACATTTTTAGCTGTGCAAGAACCATTTTTTGACTCACTCTACTCGCAAAAGATTTTTATTATAAGGTTATAAGAAATAAAATACGTCAACGTAAAAAAAGCATATAATATACGTACATATTTTTTTCTGATGTCAACATCACATGTTTTATGCACGTACAAAAGTTCCGAGCTGTTAGTAGCGCTTGATTGTAACATTTTTAGCTGTGCAAGAGCCATTTTTTGACTCACTCTACTCGCAAAAGATTTTTATTATAAGGTTATAAGAAATAAAATACGTCAACGTAAAAAAAAGCATATAATATACGTACATATTTTATTCTGATGTCAACATCACATGTTTTATGCACGTACAAAAGTTCCGAGCTGTTAGTAGCGCTTGATTGTAACATTTTTAGCTGTGCAAGAACCATTTTTTGACTCACTCTACTCGCAAAAGATGTTTATTGTAAGGTTATAAGAAATAAAATACGTCAACGTAAAAAAAAAATTGCATATAATATACGTACATATTATTTCTGATGCCAACATCACATGTTTTATGTATGTACAAAAGTTCCAACTATATTTAGGTATCACACGAAGATGCTTTAAACAAGGTTTTTACCTAGTGCACTCACATCTATATAAAACATGTTTTTTTATATATAAAAAATTGCAATTAATTAAATTAATGAAAAAATAAATGAAATTAAAGATTGCATTAAATGAAAGTAATGAAAAACGTAACAAAATATAATCAAAGCGCATGCAGTACGAAAATAATTTACAGGTTCACTGATTACTTACTAGGTTTAAAATGTTATTGTTTGCAATGAACGAATTCCATGACATACTCATAGTAAGTTACACAGCTATGTTATATGCTATAAATTGGTAATATTGTATAATTTGCTTTATGTAAACTTGTAAAAAATATCATTATGAAACCAATTTGTATGTTTTTTCTGAGTGAAAGACATTCTTCCAATTATATTTCATAATATCGTGAAAAGAAAGAATATGCATTTTAAAATAACTCAAAATATTCTGTTTACATCTCATAAAAATCTGGCGCTCAAAAAGATTTTCACGTTGTATGCCACTGAAATTTCAATACCTAGAAATGATTTTAAAAATGTATGTGTTCCTTGAAAATGCTTCAACTTTACATTTTAAGCAATCCCAAAGCGCATTTGTGCATTCGGCTTCCAGTGGAGAAAATTTTGTTTTCAAAGAAATGTTTTATTATTTGTTTTTCTTAAAAGATTCTTTGGTCATATTTAAATATTTGAATTCTACGGAATTCAATCCTATTTTTCATGTTATATAATTTTTAGCCATAGATAAAATCAGTTCATTATAAAAGAATGTTTTCTATTTAAGAAAAATGGAAAATGACAAATATATTTCTTTCTTTTTTAAGCTCTCATTCAATCCGTCGAAATACTAAATATCACCATTTTTCAAAGGGGTTGGAAAATAATTTATTATTTACAGAAACTTCTTCTCTACAAGGGAAGCAAATTTATATAATTTTCTTTCGTTTGTTTTTGAGAAACCCTCTGTATACAATGATATTTTTTATTATTCTAGTTGTATATTTGTCCAGGCAATTAAAAATAAATGAAAATGGTTTTATAATAATTGAATTTTCATATTGGACAAAAATATTCGAGATTTATTTTCTCAATGATTACGTAAACGTTTCACAAAATAAGAATATATTTTTAATCCCTTGAAATTTATCTGTTATCAAACTATCAACGCTTTTTCAAGAGGTGTAAAATTATATGAACTATTTTGTTTCTTTAAATTCAATATCAGTTTTTTTTAACAAAACATTAAAAGATAACTGTACTATTTTCAACACATGTGAATCAGTATTGTGATTACAAATTGCATTAAATAAAAGTACAGAAAAAAAAAACTATAGCATATAATCAGGTTACTTACAGGATTAAACTGTTATTGTCTTCACTGAACGATTTCGATATCATACGCGCATAAAGTTAAGCAGATGTATTTTATAGGCCATAAATTGGTAATATTGTATAATTTGGCTTTATGGAAACGACTTAAAAATCAAGTTTATTTTTTTAATTACATTATAAAGTCAATTTATATATTTTCTGAATAAATACCCTTCTTTCAATTTTAATTTCACAATATTGTGAAAAGCAATCATATGCATTTTAAAATAACTCAAAATATTCTGCCTACATATCATAAAAATATGGTGCTCAAAAAAATTTTCACGTTGGATACCACCGACATTTCTGTAACTAGAAATGTTTTAAAAAATGCATGTGTTCCTTGAAAATGCTTAAAATTTATATTTTAAGGAATAACAAAGAGCATTTCTGCATTTCCAGTGGAAAAAAGTTAGTTTTTATAGAAACGGTTTATTTGTTTTCTGTTCGGGGTTCGCCCGTCTAGACAGTCGTTTCAAAAGTTTTCCGAAAAAAGATAAACGCACTTGATTTCGTTAAAAATAATGCAAACTCGGCGTTTGATCGTATCATTACAAAAAACTAAAGACGTCATCTTATTACGTCGTTTGATGAGTTAATTTGAAGAAGCAGAAACAATAGACATTTATAACACGGAAGCTCTGCTTTAAAGAAATTTTAATTAATTCGTTAAAAGTAAATTCACGAAATGATAAAAAAAAAGAAAAAAAAACACTGTTTTTCGTTTTATATACAAAACTCGCAAGTATTAAAAAGAAGCATTTAACAAAATAGAGTTTATGTATATAAATCGCCTTTTCAAATTCAAATACGTATGAAACAATGCATAAAATAAATGATTTTACTAAATGGGTAAACAAACAAATTACTTCTTAACTTATAAAACGTGCAGAAACTTGAAAAAAATGTATATAATTCCAAAAAAGCCACGTGTCTGAATATTTTTCAATATTTCTTTTTTTTTTTTTTCTGCAAAAATTGAAGTACTCATCGACTGTTGTAATATGTATGTGTTCGTACCAGAATCAACAATTTGTGTTTTATTATATTTAGATATAGAATTTGGAAATTGGATTACATTTTGAGTAAATAATGCAATCAATGCTAATATCAAATTTCATATTAATACGAATAAAATTTTATACCGGTACTTAAGGGAATTATTAATAATCATGTCTACGATGTTAAAATTGAATTGGCAAATGTAAATATATATATATATATATATCATATTAATTTTAATATTTATTTATTTTTTCTGCACTATAATTTTCGTAATTGGGATACAGATGGAAGCACTTAATAACATTTCATTTTAGCTAATATAATTTTCCAAAACTTACATATTATATCATCTTTTAGAATACTTTGTTGATTTATAAATTGAGTGCTTTAATTAAAGTTGGATTAAATAGTTTTCGGTATCGAAATAATAGTTATAAATCAATGTTAATTATTTATTAATTAAAAATAATTTTTACAGGTATTTTTTTTTTTAATAATGTGTATACTTATTTTATGATGAGGTAAAATTAATGTTTCTTTTTAAAATTAATGTTAATATATATATATATATATATATATATATATATATATATATATATATATATATATATATATATATATATATATATATATATATTAAAATTAATCAAGTGGGGGAGCAGAACCGTACTCTCTAACGCTCGCCAACCGCCGTGAATTAGAAAGCAATTCACATTAAGAGCAATTCTAGCCGGAATTAGTACTATCAAAAATCATTAATATATATGACATTGACATTTTTTTAATGTAAAAAAAGTAATTGAAAACTGCGTTGAAAACACAATTAAAAATGCATTTATATTGGTGCTACCAATGTGCATAAATCATTTAAAACTATGAAAAATAAACTTGAAAAAACAATTAGTTTAAAAATCATTGCTGCTATAATATTGTACAGCACGGCTTAAATTCATTAAAAAACACTACGTGATAGGAAGATAGTTTATATATATCATCAATCATTGTTTATATTTCGTTTGACATTTTACTATTCTGATTGATTACATATTCTTGAAAAATAATTATTTTTTACTTCATCAAGACAGCAACAGATGGAAGCAGGTGCACTCTAAACAGTTGATATTTTTTGTTCTCCGGGTTTCGTGTGAGTGAAATTCGTAAATAAATTATAAATAAGAGTTGGAATTAACGATATTACTCATAATTAAAATGAGGAATCATCTCAAATGCTTTGCATTACGTACATGTTAACTTATTTTTAATAATTGCTAGTTTGAGTTTCAGTGCTCCCACAATAGCCGTCATATTGGAACTGGAATCTACGGTTGTTGCCCAACGATAACCTAGAAATTCAGCCTTATTTCCGCGCACGTAAGATAAATATACGTATATATAATTTTAATATATTTATTTATTTTAGTTAAAATACATTTTTGGAGTGTTCTATGTTATTTTTATTTGTGATAATAGTACATAGATGGCAGCACTGTGAATATGCAAATCCTTCAGCTAATTAAATTTAATATTTATTTGGTATACACAGGACAGGATAGTTCTATTCTATATATATATTTATATTTGCTAGTTAATAATTAGACAACTAATTCAAATAATTGTTTTTCTAAAAATTAAATATTGTTATTTTATTGTATAATGTTTGTTTACTTGTAATAATTTTTGTATAATAGTTTGATGCGTTCTTACGTGCTGAATTCAAATGATGTCAGTTTTCAGGTTTTTCATTGTGTGACATAAATTTCTTGGTTTGTGAGTAACTTTGTTTTCTTATCTATCTTTTGTGGATTTACTTCATTTATTTACTTCTATTAATGCAATGATATTTCTGGCAGAAATACACTGTATATTTTAGGAAATATTGCGTTATTTTTTAGACATGTGTAGTGTTCTGCCAGAGTGGTGATTAAGCATCGCATATGTCTTTCTTCTTTACAACTTGCATTTTTAATTCCATTTAATATCCAAATTCTATTATTATTTTTTATGTTATTGGGTTAAATCTGTTCTATTTATATGGCATCTTCTTACATTATATCTATTTATTTTCTAAATTTTCTTTAAAACTTTTATGTATGTTTGTCTGTGAGTTGTCTCTGAAAGAGCGCTTCGGAAATTTGATGTTCTACTTTGTTCATTATATATTAACTTAATTGTACTCAGTGTACATTTTATAATCACCTATCTTAAAATTGGAGATTTGGTTAGATTTGTTGCAACAACTTGTTTGTTACTTTTGGAATTCAAGGGTATATATATATATATATATATATTCTAAAATTGGCAACATGTTATGATTTTTTATGCAATTCATTCCCCAGTCATGTTGGTTTTCATGATGGTTCATGAACTGCAAGGTATCTTTTTTATATCTCTTTTCATCTTTATGGTTTTTATACTTAATGTCTCTATTAAATGTTCTCTCTGTAATTTATAAGTATGGCTTCTTTCCTTTTTAATATTGTATTTTATTTTTTATTTTATCACTGATTTGATTCATTGTAGTCCCAATATCATATTTTTTAGCAATGTATGGCTAATATGATGATGAAACATCTCATTTCATTTTATTTGAGGTATTTAGGCAATTGGGACTTGATAATTCTGTCTAAATTCCACAAATTTCATTTCAATTAATTCATTTAATTCCATTTATTCAATTTTTATTTAATTTCTTATTCTTTCATTGTTTTTGATTCCATATTAAGTGTGTTGGGGAATCTTTCATTGTCAAATAATTATTTCATTGTTTAAGTTGGTGTTATGATAATGTTTCATTTATGGTTATATATATATATATATATATATATATATATATATATATATATATATATATATATATATATATATATAAAGAGAGAGAGAGAGAGATGGAGAGAGAGATGGAGAGAGATATTGATAGATAGTTACTGGTAAAGTTGAGAAAAGAATGACGTAAAAACATTGCAAAACTCAAAAACACAAACATTGTGCATTTTGAAAGTTTAACTTTCAATCAAAATTTTTGGTAAAAATTTAGAAATGAAGTTGAATTATTTTTTTAATAATACATTGCTGAGGAAATTGATAGATTACATTTTCCTCATGAATATTATTAATTTATATGTTTTAAGCGTAGATTTTTGGATATTTACCTGTTTTCAAATACAATTAAAATTTAATTCTCCCTGTTGATATGGTCAGAAATGCTTTTATAATGTACATATTTCATTACTTATATGAAATATCTTGTAACAGCATAAGTGAACGAAACATTTGTACCGTAAACAATACAATAGACACCAGTTCGTTTGATAAACTAAGAACTTTCGCTGAAAGATTGACTCACGCGTAGTAAAATATTTCATGTTAATGGTCTGAAAAATGCTACACAATTTCGAAATATTGTTGTATTTAATTTTTAAAATATTGCACAATTTGAGCCCTTGCGAATATTTTAATATCATTTATATATATTTTTTTTAATTGTAATAGAAATTTATGTAATGAAATTTTAATAACAACCTTTTTTTTGTATCTTTTTGCTGTCACAATAATGCAGTAACTTTATAACATTTATAATTTTAACTTTATTATAATTATAATTCCTCATACATCTCCACTACGAAGTAAAAAAATAAATAAAAATAAGTTTAAATTTCGTAATATTCGTAAGTATTGTAACAAACTCGATCATTAGGAATAATTCACATTTGCTTAACCTCACTATTTTAATTCTTCAATAGATAGATAAGGAATACAAATATGCTCATACTTACAAGGAGACCGCCAAACATGATGCGCACAGATTTTGATGATTTTAAAGTATGTTGTAGGGATCATACCCCTAACTATTCAGGTCAAAGGTTTCCTTCAAATGGGCTTTAGTTTTCGAGAAATTTCGGGTTAATGTTCAGCATGCATTTCAAATGCCATTACTTCGCGATCCTGGACAAGGTCTCAGTGGTTCCGTGGTAGCGTTCGCGATTTGAGAGTCGCAGATGGGTGTTCTGTCCTCTCCTGTGACCCTTTTTAAACAAATTTTATATATTTGTCGCGTTATAAGTTGTATGCAGAATTATGAATTCTGCATCTTTGAACTTTTTGATATTTTCCTAATAAATTCCATTTACATTTTTGAATATTTCGTAAAAATTTACGTTTTTTTTTTTTTTTTTTTTTTCTTGTGAGGTTTTGAAATTAATATTTCTATTGACGAAATTCCAAACTAATTAATTCCAAAAACATATCTTTAAAAGAGTAATAAAATATTAAGGCAATGACGATTATATCCAAGTTTTAGCCAGTTATATATATATATATATATATATTTTATGTTATTTAAATACATTTAACTGTAAAGTTCAAACTCACCGTCATTTTTGATGTTCACAAATAAAAAATAATCTATTACAATTAACTTTTTTCAGTCTAACAAGTCGATGTCATACAGAAAAATTCAACTAGAAATGAAAAATTGTTTGTAAATTACAATACATATAAAAAATATCTGAAAAAAAAATCGTCTGCAACGACTTTTACGGTAATAGCAGAATAAATAAAATTTTCTTTTTAGCAATTTCGTTTCGCTTCCTTTGCAGACAAATACTACGTTTGAAATAATTTCTTTTTCAAATTTAATGCATTTTTAAATATATTTATCACAATTTAAGTATTTAAAGAATATATAATATGCTAATTTATACATTCTTCCAATATTGTTAAAACAAATATTTAAAGGCGATTTTTAATGCGAAATTTGTTTAGAATATTTTTGCGATAGGTATAACACAATTAGTTCCATATTTAATAAAATAAAAATGTCGATGTCGGGGATGATAAATATTTTAGTATTTCAGCAGTTAACATATTTCAATATATTTATAACAAATCAATTATTAAAAGGATATATTATTTTGTTAATTTTTTCTTAATCATTTAAATGTTTTTAAATAGAAAATGTAAATTTAAAAAAAATGTATTATTTCATAAATACAATAAATAAATAAGTAAATATACATAAATGTAAACAATAATCATTTTAAATCATTTTAAAAGGACGAGATATCAAGACATAAATTAGTTTGGATTTTCGTCAGCAGAAATATTCGAATAAAAATTGCGCAAAAACTATAAATTTTCCCGCAATATTTGAAAATGTAAATGGAATTTATTAGGAAAATATCAAAAAGTTCAAAGATACAGAATTCATAATTCTGCATACAACTTATAACGCGACAAATATATAAAATTTGTTAAAAAAAAGCAAAAGTCACAGGAGAGGACAGAACACCCATCTGCGGTTCTCAAATCACGAACGCTACCACGGCACCACGGAGACCACGTCCAGGAGCGCGAAGTAATGGTATTTGAAATGCATACTGAACTTTAACCCGAAATTTCTCGAAAACTAAAGCCCATTTGAAGGAAACCTTTGACCTGAATATTTAGGGGTATGATCCCTACAACATACTTTAAAATCATCAAAATCTGTGTGCATCATGTTTGGCGGTCTCCTTGTTAGAGACTTTAATATATGTAGGATTCCAATGACGGCATAATAATTAAGGTAATTTTAAAGCTAAATAAAATTAAATGTCAGAATGAGTAGTGCTATTATTATTTTTATCTTAACTAATTCAAATGCATAAACAGTTTATGCAAAATACATAAAATTCAGATACTAAAAAGAATAAGCAGACAGAAAATAAAATTTAACCCACAGGGAGTTCGTAAACCCTACTAATGAAACAAGAGGTAAGAAATAACATTTACACACAAACCTTTTTGTTGTTGGTGTTGTTGTTGTTGTTACAGAAAACAAATGTCACAATCCATTTATTACTTCAATACATATCTATTTTCTTTGTGGGAATTTCATCAGTGACGCTATATAGAATGACAACAATAATTCCATATATGTGTCATCTACTTCAGAGAAACTGATACGTGGATGGTGGTAACCACTATTACTTCTACTGATAACCCTATATTTAAGATAAAAAAATATAAGTTATTTTTTTTAAAAGCACAATTTATTTCAACACACTTTAAACTGATTAAAATGCTTTTGACTTGGTTTTCTTTAAAAAAAATAATTACCCTGACGTCTAGTAGTACCATCCCTCATAAATTTCCATAAATTGTTCCAAAAAAGCTTCTGTGCAATCTCGGTAATATATTTCAATTCTTTTCGTTTTAGTCTGCATGTAAGGAAAAAACATCCACTATCTTAACAGTTTGTCATCCAGCGACACCACAGTGGTGTCGTACGTAAAGTAACATCATTTTAATCCTTAAATGCTACATTGGCACCAGGATTTTGGAATGCAAAATTCCCTTTTATCAAGTACACATGAAGAAAAGATTTCACTTATTTTCGAATAAGTTTATTTCTAAATTCTGATGTCAATCAATCATTTCAACATTTTACGAATAGAAGTATTTTTACGAGACACGCGGACGGGAAAGTGTTAAGATAGATGTTATTTTTTGAAAATCTTTGATACAAATAAATTCAAGAGTACAATTGAACAAGTCATATTTAAGAATAATGTAACCTTATCTGACTTTTGAAAGTAACTAGTTTTCAAAGTATACAGCGTGTTATGTGGTAAAATTAGTAGAACGCGGTCGTACAATAAATAAATTGTATAATTTTCGTATGGGAGATATTTTTTTATTATGTAATTTTTAACCAAGTAATATAATTTTTTTCTTTTCTGTGCTGATTTTATTGCACATTAAGTAAGCTTTATAATATAAATTTTAGTAAATTTCTTGTGAGAAATCGTATTTATAACTAGCAAGTTTCGACCGCTACGCTGGTCGGTTTCTTCAAATAAAGCTTGAATCCAACGAAATATAGCGGAGAATTTGACCTTGTGTTTAAAAGAATTTTAGACCTTTAAGTTGTCTGACAACGGTCAGAGCAATTTTTTCCAAAAAAGCTATTTAATTATTTTTTAACTTATTTTTATTAAGATTATGATTAGAAACTGTGAACAAAGCATAAAATATGTCATTCATTGATGAAATTTTGGTAAATGGGGGATTTTGTGGTAAAATTTAGTGAAATTTGGCCAATGCTCAAAACGCTCTACAGAAAATTCTATTGTATGTATCTTAATTCTTTTTTTACGCTTCAAATTTATGACATTGGTAAAAGCAATGAACTAAAATCTAAGAGATATTTTAAATGTTTCAAAACTTATAGCATATCGCACCTTCTTACGTGCTGATTTTCATAAAACTCATCGATGTCATTCTAAGAAAACATCCATAAAATAAAAAAAATATTTATTCTAAAACTAAATCATTAGTTCATTGCCTTCACAATAGTGTAAACAATATGCAATTTATATTTCATAGTGATATTCTAATAACCTTTAGCGAAATCGTGTTTTGCGTATGGAATTTTCACCAAAAATTAAATATTCCAAAAAATGCATTTAAAGTTTAGATTTATGTTTTACTACAATAATTTACACAGTAATATGCATCTAAATTTCACTGTTTTTATGAGCCATTTTTTTTTTCAAGTACTGACCCTTTGTTTATTTCTAGAAGGCTCTACCAGTTAGTATATTTAAGTAGTACTCCCGGTCCTTTAAACAGTACTTCCGGTTTGAGTGACAACTATTGAGTATTTTAAAAACCGCTACAACTCCGGTTCTATTTATCGTACAATAAAAAAAATACAGTTTTGGAAAAGTAAAAAGTTGGGATTTAATAAAATGTAATAAAATCCTTTTAACAATTTTGGTCGAAAACCACTTTTTAAACGTAGTCAGATACCTTAAATGGAATGTCTTTTTGCATTTCTGGAAATTCTAATGTGTGAGACAAGATTTGAGCTGTTAAGGACAATCAGTTTCAGTTCATCTTTTAAAGTTGGATATGGTAGGGAACGATATACAATATAGTAAAACCATCTATGCAAAATTTTCTAGCTAGCAATCAAACTCCATCCAGTAGCTATTTTTTATAAGACTAATCTTTCATAAACGGGTATAGAACTTTCCACAATAGTTCTATAACTACGAATCGTAGAACGATATGCAACATACTAAAATGATTCTTCAAAATTTACCTAAATAAGAGTGTATGTTTAATCGAAATGCATGCAGCAGAATATTATAAAAATGCTAAACTTTAATAATCGTGTTCCCCTGATTATACGACATTCCTTCCATAGTTCTATAACTGCGCAATTTAGAACAATATGTAGTATACTAAAATTATTTTTGAAAAATTAACGAAGTGGAATATTCATCGAAGCCCATTCAACTGAATCTTTTAAAAAATCTCATATTTCTCAATTGGAACCACCTGATTATAGATTGTTTCCCCCATAAATCCATACAACGATATGTTATGTACTAAAATCTTCCCAGAAAATTATCTAATACTTCAACGCCCATCAAAATACATTGAGTAAAAGACAAGGTATAAGCGGTCGTAACCAATTTCCCATTTGCTTGTTTTCGAGGAATCATTTGTCAAAAAAAATTTATGCAATTCAGATTTGGCGAATAGTGATCAGTAATTGTCATTTTAATACAATGAGCTCCAATCCCAGACAACCACATTCGTCCTTCGTACACTGTACAATGATCCTACAGACCCTGTAGTTGTCATATCCTATAAAACTATCCGGTGAATATCCGGAGAACGGTGAAGAATGGATCGTCGAATTGTGTTGTCCCCAACACATCCCAAGGATCCTAAAAATCGGATGCAACGCGTCCTCCCTTTACTCGAGGAAGCAACCTACCAACCTACTCACCAGAAATAAAGTTTATTTTGATTTGACTTGTGCATCGTGGGTCAGAATTGGAAATGCTTTATGAATAAGAAGTTAAAGAATGTCGTTTTAAGGTAAGGGTTTTCTTTCTTTTTTATTTGTAATGATTTTCTTTGTAACTGTTCCGCTTATATGTTATAGTATGTTGGAAAAGCGTATTAGAATGAAATTACAAAAAATTAAGCCTAGTCATTACACGAGTTTGAACAACATATCCTGCTTAATAGTTTCATAATTTAAAGAAAATACAAGTATTTTCATCAATTTCATCATTTCAAGAAAGAAAATAAGTCATCAATAAGTGAAAGTCTTTGCTACAATGTATTAAAGCTTAACCAGGCAGAGTTCAATGAGTTGTATTATTAGTTCTAAAATTAACCCCTTAATCGTCGCGCTCGATAAGCGTAGGCTACTTTATAAAAATTCAGATTGCTTGATTACCACCAGTTTTTTTTTAAGTAGAAATATTCCCGTTATTTAATAGCCTGATAAAATAATGCGAGAATAAAGCCAATTACACTATTTTAAAAATCTGGTGGGAATCAAACAATCTGAATAAAACATGCGTAACCTACGCTGCCCGTGAATGTCTCGGGCACGACGATTAAGGGTTTAATAGTAAGCATGTAAGATTTTTATTGACACATCAATTTAAGCTGGCCTTTTTTTCTTTTTTTTTTCCTTCATGCTTCAACCACTTAAAAATGAACTTGTAAAAAGCTGACCCTCCCTCCACTTTTATTTCACAATTAATTCACAGTATTTATCAATATTCATTTATCTCCCTTTATGAATGTTTTTCATGCTAAATATTTTATCAAGATGTATTAGACATGAATCAGCAAATAAGTTTTCAACCATTAAAAAATTATATTGTGAAGACAATGATTCTTTTAAAAAAGATACACATGTAAGAATATTCAATGTTTTAGCGACGGTGACAATATATGACATTTTGAATGTGTTATTATATAGTTCTACCAGCAATCAGAAATAATGAAACTACGATAGTAACTAATTATTTTCATAGGTTATAGCGTAAATGTAACATGCTACTTTTTGAAAAGTAATGTAGCAAATAACATGATACAAAAGATCAGTAGTTTGTAGCAAATAGCTTTACATGCATTAGTGATAGCAGCTTTAAGGAATTTCATGCGTTTTGAGATTACTACAGAATGAGGGCCGAGCACCAAAGTGGCAAGTTCACCAGATTATCCATTATGTTGTAAAAAAATAAAAAGCATTTTTGCTTTATGTTGATTGTTGCCACTATTTTGCATTACACCTGATAATCAATGTAAATCTGCACAAACATATGTGATGCAATTTTAATTTCATTTTTTAATATTTATAATCAGGGGTATAAAAATTGGGCTCTCACCACAAAATTTTCTAAGTATTCTTCCCTTCAATTTTATTAGTATACTTCGCATGATTTGTATCAATATTCTTATTAGGCGAAGATTGCTAAACATTTAGTGGTAGCAATCAGCCCATTGGTGCCTAGATTTATGCACCCGTTTATAATACATAAATAGTTCTTTTAGATAGTGTTCCTGTTTGATGATTTTCAAAGGGCCTTCCCTTTTTTTCTTTTATGTGCCGATGCACCTAGGCCTTGGCGATTCCCAGTATCTCATTTGTGCCCTCTATTTTGCATTATTATTATTATTTTGGGGTAGAGGAGGGGGGGGCGGCACAAACTTTAGGAAACAGTAGCTATGTTGCTCTGTATGACTCGCATGTTATAAGACCAAATTTACCCTACTCATTATTCATATGTAAAAGAGGTGTAGTAACTGCATACGGTATTGTGTTTTCTGAATTATAACGCATTTTCCATTTGAACATCGCACGTGTTTTCTAAATTATCTGGATTTTCCTCATTAAAGATATTCATATGTGTTCATCACAAATAAACATTAATGAAAAATGAAGGATTATCGTACAAAAAAATTATTCATAATATATTCAAAGCAAGTACTTTTTTCCTTCAGTTTTGCTTTATTAAATTGTTTTTTACAATCATCATTCAAAGTACACAAAACTAGCTAATTTTTTATTGATTTATAAATTTTAAATCTAAAAATTATAATGCCTCTAATAATATTTATAAAGAAACAAAACTATTTGATTGATTTTAAAATTTGTATTTCTAAGCATGGTAGGTAATTTAAACCTCTTATTTTAGATTTTTTTATTAAATTCTATGCAGGGTTTCTTTCTGCATAACAAAACATATAATCCATGGAAATCTTATCTTATTCTCATGTTCAACTTCTCTCTAAAAAACTATAACATAATTTCAGCTTACTTTGATAATGTCAGGGGTTGATGCAGGGTTTTTTTTTCTCGGGGGAGATTTTGTGAAATTTATTATATATTTTTGTGAAAAGTACTATTTTGTTACCAAAGATTAAATCCAGCTACTCAAATTCAAACCGAGCATTTAATAATATCTTCTTTAAGTTCTTCTGCTAAAATTTTTCTTTCTGGTGAACTTGTTTTCTTTTCAAATTACACATCTTAAAAACAAACAAAATAAAATAATTAATGGAGAGTATATGTTTTTGCTTTTATAGAATAAAATTTTGTGAAGGGCCTATTTTATTAAGAGGAATTTTGTGAAGTGACTCTAAATATGCCCCAAATGTTTCCTGGATTGACCCCTGCAGGGGTATAAAAACTAGGCTCCAATGGGCTGATTGTCACCACTAAATTTGAATAGTATTCTTCACCTACATTTTATTAGTATATACTTCGCCTAAATTTTACTAGTATATTCTTATTAGGCGAATAATACTTAAAATTTAGTGGTGGCAATTGGCCCATTGGTGCCCAGTTTTTACACCCCTGAATGTTTGTCAATGATGAATTCAGAGGGTAGACCGATACGAATATGGCCTGCCCCCCACCTCTTTTTTTGTGAAAACTGAACAAAAATGCTCTTTTCTATAAATCTGCCTTGCCGCTTTTAGAAGAAATACGAACACTATCTTAATAGTTTCCTAGTTGTTAAAATATTTTGGTACAAATGCATAGGTTTCTTTTTGTGTGTGTGTGTGCCAAAATGGTGATTTTTGGTCTGGTATGGTAATCTGATAATACAGATTGTGTGTTTTATATAAAATTAAACATTGTGTGCTTTTATAATAAAGTAAATGTGTGTCTTTTATCATAAAATAAACTAGTTCAAAATAAAATTAACATGCTGTTTTTGCATGCTATGCCTAACAGGGTTTTCTCACCAAAATAGACACAAAAACTTCGCACCAGCCCTGGTGCGGCTGCAACATTTGTTCCAGTATTTTTTTATGTAACAAGGCTGTTTAGAAGATTGAAATAACTAGATAATTTTACTTAACAGCTTTTGTGAAATCAAAACACATTGTGGTATATTTCCCATAATTATATTGGAAATAAAATTTAAATAATTGAAAAATGTATTATAGAAATATTTTTCTTTAATGCAATTCTTGAAACTTAGGATGAATTGCTTTTATAATTTTTTAAGTATCTTTATTTAAAATTGTATATTAAAAAGCAATGTTAAGTCTCTGTAGTCTTAGTATTATACTTACATATTTGGAATGTCTTGCATATATGCCAAATAACTGCTTTTTTTTTTTTTTTTTTTTTTTTTTTTTTTTATTTAGTACAGAAAAACAGTTTTTGCTGAGTAATGATATATAACCATGTTAGGCTTAAAGGGGAAAAATGTAAATTCTTGTAAATACTGAGATTTATCGTTTAAAATTAACGCAAATCAATCGAAAGTAAGTAATTTACAACATAGAAATACATTAAAAAGTAATTTATAACAAAAAAAAGATGCAGCAGCCAGAGAGACGAAGAATAGGAGGGGGGTCATAATAAACAAAAGTTAAGGGAAGGTGAGGGCACCTTGGGACATTCTACAATAAACTTTTCAATATATTTTTTTTTTCTAAAACCAATTTTATACAAAGTAGTTGTAAAAAGCCGAAATATGTTTGCATGACAAACTAATTCATTGGCTGTCCTTTTCTTATGGCATTGTGATTTATGTATTGCTTGAGTGAGAAGCTGACTTCAATCTGATTATTTGAAAATCAGTTAAATATGTGTAAAATATCATTCATAGACTGGAAAAGTTAAATGTGTAAAGGTCAACACTTAACATAATAAACATTCAAGCACGAAAAAAAAATTGGTTGCTCTAACTTCTTAATAAAATATTACTTTGCTTTCTTTTATTAAATACACAATTATTATTATTTTCTTTCAAATTCTAGTGACATTCAATCATTTAAACATTTTAGCAACTTTTTGCCTTTGAAAGGGTTTAAGGCATTTTGGATCTATATGCCTGATTGCTTTTTTGGGAGTAATTTTTTTTTTCGCCTTAATAAAAAGTAAGTTAGAAATTTTTCGAAGTGTAGTCAAAACAAGAAACAGCGCATAGCAAATATCCGCAATATATCAACCGCGCATAGCAAAATATCCGCATAGCATTTTTATTGGTTAATGCTGTATGATTTTCAAATAAAATAGATTATTTTAGTTCAATGATTCTTTGGTTATTTTCATACCATGACATCAGCAGTTACAGAACTCTATCCTTATTTGTTAATAAGAATAGCTTTTCTGAGCATTTTCACACTTTCATCCCCATCACACACGGACAACTTGCAGATAATCTTTTGCAAACTTACGGCATTTGATCAAAATGAGCACATTAATCCAGCATTGTTGGGACACAGACAAAAAACAAATTAACAGCCAATTCTGATATAGAAAATTCTAAAAACCAGGATTAAAACTAGTAAACAGACATTGGCATGCTTTTTAAAAATTTCAGCTGGCTTTTTTTGTATTTGTTTTTTGCATAACAGATATTTGATATTGTTTTAGCTCAAGCTGATTTATAAAATAGTTTATTTTTATTATGAAAACACAGTGTATTAATTTACTTTATTTTATTTTATTTTATTTATTTTATTATTTTTTATTATTTTTTTTAATTAAGTTAGAATATCCTCTTCGGCCCTGACGTCCTACTAATAGGACATATCTTTTATTGACTATTATTTTGTCTTAAACATTATTTTTATTAATTCCAGCACCTAATAGTGATAGATCTTTTCATACAAATTAAGCTTCATGCTGGCAAAATAAATCAACTTCTAAACAGTGGTAAGTTTAACCTGAAATTTTTTGTTTATTCTAAAAAAAGGAAGATTATGTAAGCATGTATTTTACATTTTTCTTTGAATAGTCAATTGTTTTGTTTTAAGCATAATTAAGAATTGCATCAGTTTGGAACATTTTAATATTTAAAAACAAAAAAAAAACCTGCTTGTTCATAAAAACTGGGTTTTTTTTTTTTTTTTTTTTTTTTGTAATTTTTAAAATGTTTGTTTTTGAAAGTTCAACTTAAGTTTAGAAAATTTATCATTTTAAAATTTATTATTTTATAATTTAGACATTGTTATGAAATAATGTGTGTTATGTTTTTTATTTTACTTTCTGGAATTTCCTACATAATTTATGATTACTGTTTTAACAATATTGTATATGGATATCCCAAATTAACTTATGTCAGGGCCCGGAAGTAGCGCGCTACAAGAAGCGAAACTACAGTAGTCGCTACTTTTATAAGTAGTTTGTAGTGTAGCGCGCTACATTTAAAAAAATGTAGTGTAGCGAGTAGCGCGATACAAAATATCAGTAGTTTGTAGCGAGCATCGACGCTACTTTTGACGCTACTTTAGGAAGGAGGGAAAAAATCCAATCTTCAAATCACGTGATCATAACTCGTTTCTTTTGTGCGAAATATGTTCTCTGCAACAATTTGCGAATGTCAGCGGCAAATCTCAGTTGCAGTGTCATAGATTTTTCCATAGACGACGTTCACGGTCACAAATTAACTGTCATTTTCAATGTTTGGTTGTCAGAAACTTCGTGTATTGTCATTTAAATCCGTAGAAAGCTTCTCAATGTAATGTATTCTTATACGACTACGATTGTTTTTACCAAAATATAGTCGTCTGGCTATGTTAAGTCTTTATCTGACTAATTTCTTCTCCCTTTTGTCTCCTACCCCCCAGCAAGCAAAGAAATGTAAAATATTTATTAAAAAAAAAAAGAAAGAAAGAAAAAGAACGTATTCATCTAAACATAAATCATCTAAATTATCCCTAATCTTTCAAATTCGCGCTTCCCCCTAGTAGCATACAAAGGAGTTTAAAATATTTTTAAATCTTTATTTTTATAAAAAAAATTAAATCTTTCCTCCATTTATTGTTCTCTAATAACAATAAATAAAAATTAGTTCCTTGTCCCCAAAATTTACGCTTCCCTTTTTGCCCCTCTTCCCGCATACAGTTTAAAATACTTAAAACTTTTTATTTAAAAAAAATGGCCACATACGTTTCTACCTAATAATAATATATAAGTAATCATCTAAATTGTCCCCTAACCTCCCATAATTTACTCTCCCATCCCCCCCCCCTCCAGCATACAAATAAATCTTAAATCTTTAAATTAAAATACCTTAAAGATTTAAGATTAAGTTGATTAAGATTTGTTGATTAAGATTTGTTTTTATATAAAAAAATCTTCTGCCCTAAATAGTGCTCTGTAGTGACGATAAATAATCAGTAATAAAAATTATGCCCCTTCCCCCAAATTTCCCCCCCCTCTCCATATTCAAAGTTTAAAACTCTTCTTCTTTTTTTAAGTTCCGTATTCTTTGCTGTCTAGTAACATTAAATAAATAATCAATCATCTAAAACAGGGGTTCCCAAACTTTGACTGACGTACCACTAAATCGAAGTTCAGACTTTCGTGTACCACTAAGTAACAAGCATAAAGCTATAAAAACCACTGCAGAAACAGAACCTGTATAAAACTGAATATTTCCTAGGTATTTTATGTTTCCGTCTTAGCATGTTCTACTCTAATTCAAAATGCATGTACCTTACTAAATTGGTACTTAGATTAACTGTTTTATATTAACATTTAAATAAAAAGTATTATCATCACTGTATTTTAATAATACGTATCATATCGAAATTCAGTCTTTTGGCTGAAAAACAGCTACAATACTTAATGACATATTGGTCTACTGGTTCATACATAGTAGCTTTATTGCAGTAATTCCCCAGTACCGTTAATGAGTAAGGCGGACTTGCTCCATCAAACGCAGCTTCCTCATTTCTGGCTCAATATTAGTTAGGTTTAATCGTAAGTCAGATTCGCGTTTGGTTTTCCCTCTATTTGTTTTTCATATATAGAATTGAAGAAAAAGTACATTCATATAGATATGTTGTGCTAAAATCTAGTAAAATCGCATTAGAAAATTTTCAAAAGTTTTCTAGGTGATGAACTTAGCCGTTTTTGACTTCATAATAATACGCTGTATTTCATTTCACATACCAGTATCAGAGTTTTACGTACTAGTAGCCAGAGATTAGCGTACCAGTACTGGTACGCTTACCAAAGTTTGGGAATCCGTGATCTAGAATATTCCCCTTCGAACAAAATTTCTGCTCGCTTCCTGCCAGTTTAAAATCGTTAGAACTCTAATTAAAAATATATATAAATTCGAAAAAGCACAGAAAAAGAACAAGTACATCATTTTATTATTAGACAAAAATGCACAAAGGAATTATTTCTGCCTTCAAACAAACTGGCAGCTGAAACGTAAAGCGTCAGCATGCCCGTGATCTACTATTTGCTGGATTTGCTGATAAAACCGAAAAGTACTCACTCATCAAAAACATTAATTTCCTTGCTGGCAACCCTTTGTCTTCTTACTCATTATTAGATCTTGTGTTTTAATGTGGAGATTTTTCTTTTAAGATTTATGTAATAGAATGACATACAAAAATAGTATAGAACTAACCTGGCCGTATTTTGAAGTTATAGAGCAACAAGAAAGTGGTAATTATTCTGCAACATGTAAACTTTCTCCAATTATTAAGAAGTTATCAGTATCAAAATCAGCTGCCTACACCCTGAAGTTGCACATAGAAGTGAGT
Source organism: Maratus michaelseni (assembly GCA_963931845.1). NCBI lineage: Eukaryota > Metazoa > Arthropoda > Arachnida > Araneae > Salticidae > Maratus > Maratus michaelseni. The sequence goes on from OZ007596.1 coordinate 273,766,760, forward strand.
TAGCATTTTCTTTATTAATAATAATTACTGGATCGCATCGCACTGAATATCTAAATCATTAAAATTCATAAATCATTAAAAAGAGTATTTTCGAAATACGATCGCTGGTTCAGAAAATATTCTTATCGAACTGTTTATTATGGCAAAAAATTATTTTATTAATACGTCTTTTGATCATTGTGAAATATTTTTCCAATGTATGCGTACAAATTAATTTACTGCATATTTCCTTTTAAAGATTCCAATAGATAAAACAAAGGTGGTTGGAAATAAAAATATATTGTTTTAAAAATGCCTAAGATTGCTTAATTTTATTTTTATGGCTATTATTTTTACTTTAGCTGCAGAGGTTTTTGATTGTTAATATAATTGATTTATATTTGATTTGATATTGGTTAGCTTGGTGTTTTAATGAAATATCTTTATATTTGTCGCCAGGATGAATCTAAAGCCCACTATGCTGAAATTCGGGTTTTCAAAGGGAAACATACAAAAAGTGATAGAAAGGGGGGGGGGGAAGCTAGGATTTAACTTATGCAAGTTGATATGATCTTGTTCAATTTTTAAATTGCTTTCAGGAACTATATTTAAATTAAAAAGATATAGGACTATTTAGCTCTATTTTTAAAAAATAATGCATATTCAAATTTACCAAGGACTGTCCGCTCTTAAGGTTGTTCTCAAATCCAAACTGGCTACTTTATGACATATTCTTTATTTCATTTTTTGTCGGAAACGCATGGAAATGCAGATGTTCTTATTCAGAAACTTTGTAACCGAAAGAGGTTTTCCATTATTCTTTATTTTATTCTATTTTATTTTATTTTTTGGTAAAGACAGAAGATTTTTCAGAAAACACTGTCAAAGTCGGCGTTTTCAACATAATTTCCGACGCCACAGCAGAGGAAAAAGAAAAAACGTGACACAAATCGATTATAAGCCGATAAGTAATTTATTTATAACAAAAATGGAATACTCATTTCGATTCCAAACCGTTTCCATAGTCAGGTCTGCCAATTTTATGCCTTTGTGTTTAAAAATGAGTCAGATAATGTGTCAGAAAGTTTCGCGTTATTGAGCAAAGAATTTGAGAACCACCTTAAGCGCTATCTGTGCTATATCACTCTCATAAATTTATTATATCTCATATTACGATTTTTATTTTCAAATTTCCTCTTTTTAACACTTTCCAACATAATTTAAAAATGTCTATAAATTCGCTTTGTCTGTCTGGCCGTGCTCTAACTCTCGTAAATGTACTAGGATTGCCATGAAAGTTTTATATGTTATTGAAGTTTACCATAGAATGTTCAGTATTGAAAATAAAGTGTGTAGCATTTATATTTCGCTTACAGGAACATTCAAAAGAATTCTGTTACATTATGGTCTAGGGGGAAAAATCGCTTGCGGTCCATTTAATTAGCGATGATAACTAAAATAGCGAAAAGTAGCGAAGTAGTGACTACTTTTGAAAAGTAGTTTGTAGTCGCTACTTTTTTAAAATAAGTAGTTGAAGTTGTAGTTAACTACATTTTTCAAAAAGTAGTTGTAGTTGTAGTTCGCTACAAACAAAAAGTAGTTTTTCCGACCCCTGACTTATGTTTAGATAATTCCAATAACATACCAGCCAAAAAGCAATAAATATTAAAATGATTATGCCAAAGATATATACTATTCTGGAGTCATATAAGTATCGAAAATCCTGTATTATACATGTAACTCAACATATTTTTTCAGCAGGAATAATCACAAGTTTAAGTATTAAACTTCTTTCAAATTTAAATATTATGTAAAAATTTTTATTATTATTAATATTTAAACTCTATGTACTTTTCCATTATATCAACACCATTGTCACCAAGCATAGTAGTTGGCGCCAAATGAAAACGAAAAATTGTTGATGCAATAGAGATCATTTGAAAATATAATGTGTGAAAATAACAGTATTTCACAAACAATTTTTTATATCAGCACAAATATATACTTACAACAGTGTTTCCCCCAGACAGTTTCAGAAGGGCGCTCCACCCTGCCTGGCCTTAGGTTTACAAAATAGCATCCTTCCTGCTTCCCATTCAAATAATTATCACCTTTCTTGCCCCCCCATTCAAATAATTAGCACCCTGCTTGCCCCCCCCATTCAAATAATTAGCACCCTTCTTGCCCTTCACTAAAAAAGTTGTCTTTTCTTCTTTTTTCCATTAAAAAATTTGCTTTCATAGTAAAAATTGACTCTATGTTATCTTAAAAAAAGTGCCGACTTTTAAATATTAAAAAAGTGGCTTTAAAAACCAAGAGAGCCAAGAGAGTGCCTTTAACAATTAAAAAAAATGCCCTTAAAAATCTGAAAAGTGCCCTCAAGAATCCGAAAAGGTGCCCTTTCCCACCAGCAGCACCCTACCCCTTTTTAAACCTAGGGGAAACTCTGCTTACAATAAAATAACAAATAAATATTATACAGTAAAATAATAAGGTAAACCTTAGTTTTAACTTCAGGCATGAAATTGTAAATATCTTAGCATTGTAGTAAACATTTCATTTTTTAAATAAAGACGTCACATGATTTCTCTGCGATAAAATTCAATACAATGACGAACTTTTATTACAGCATTTTGCAATGCTCCATAATATCTCAACAAACTGGGTATGACATCCAGTGTTAGCGTCAGCAAAATTATATCCATGATTTACTGTGAAATGTTCGTAGCGGGTATCTCACAAAAAAAAAAGTATGATTCAATAGCCCTGAAACAAATTTATTGCCACTTCCTCTTCATCAGGTAACTGCCAAATAGTAAAATATATCTCAGCGCTGCGGAAAATGTGAGTTATAACGTAATAAAAATAATTTTTGATTCGAAAAATAGCAAAATTTGGTTATGATTAAATAACAAGAAAAAAAGAAAGATGCACGCACATTCAATAATTAGTAAATCACAATTGTTTTCTGTAAAATTCTTTGCATAAGCAGGGTTGAAATAAATAACATATTAGCATACATCTTAGCATAGTGTTGGTATAACAGAAAAGTGTGAAACTACTGATTTAGCATTATTTAAAATTTGTTATTGTCTTTTATTTTTTTATAAAAAATATTGCTAATTTTACTGCTAAATATAACATATATATATATATATACATAAATTATTGAAATTGCTTCAGTAATGCTCCCCCAAAGCAGAATATGCTTAAAAGTGTGACGTTCGTTGCAGAAAAACAGGCTTCTCTGCAGTACGTTTAAATTCTTAATTTCATCGAAATTCATCATTTAGTCATCAGAAAAAAAGCGAAATTCGTCAGCCAGACATTGGAAAAAAATCATAAAATTCTTCAGTTGTTCATGTAAAAAGATTGTGAAATTCATCAATCGGTAGTAAGAAAAAAATGTGAAATTCGTTGATCAGTTGGTAAAACTGGTTGGAGAGGGGGGGATTCAGAAATTCATCGATCGGTCACGACAAAATATCGCAAAATTTGGCAGTTAATCAAGGGAAAAATCGCGAAATTTGCCTGTAGATCATGGGGAAATTTCGAAATTATTCAATCATTACCGGGAAAAACACAAAAATCATCGATTGGTTGCGAGTCACAAAATTTATCAGTTGATCATGGGAAAAAAAATAGTGAAATTCTTTAGTTGGTTGCAGAAAAAAAGGCGAAATTTGTCAATCAGTCGTGGAAAATTTTGCTAATCGTTAAAAGAAAAATGTCTCTAAATTCGCCGGTTGGTCTCGGGTAAAGCACGTAAAATTCGACAGTGGATCATCAGAAATATTCCGAAATTCTTCAATCAGTCGCAGGAAAAAAATTGTGAAATTTGTCAATCATTCGTGAGGAAAAATCATGAAATTTACCAGCCAGTCAAGTGAAAAATCTCAAAAATGTTGCAAAATTCATTTGTAGATCAGAGTAGAAAGTGTGAAATTATTCAATGAGTCGCAGGGGAAAGAAGAGTCAAAAAGCGGGAAAATCGTCTACAGGTTCCAAGAAAAAATTGTGAAATTCGTTAATTGTTCCTGAGAAAAGATCGCAAAATTCGTCATTCGGGAGAAAATGTTGCAAAATTTGTCGATAAAAGTTTGGCCCGAACGCGGCATGCAGGAAAAAAAAATTTACCTTCAAGCAATCAGGAAAAACAATTAAAAGAAAAAGAACGAAAAGCAAAACCTGTTTTTACCTTACTATTAAAAAAAAATAATTGATATCTCCGTTATCAATTGACGAAATTTGTTCAAGTTTTCAGCAAGTGGAAATAATAGTAAATTAGGCTGTGTAACAAACTTTTATTAAAAAATAATCCGTTATTAGAAAATTAGAGCATCCCCACAAAAAAGAAATTGCAAAGAAAAAGGAGAGAATTATCTGTGATTTGTTTTGTTTATTCAACTATTTGCAGTCTGAAGTCGCCAAACATTATCAGAATAAGATCATCAGCTTCTGATGTATAGGTTTAATACTGTATTTTTCTATGATTATTGCTCCGGTGATGAAAAGGTGCTTTTAGCAGTGGTCTGAGGAGTTAACATAAAACTACATGTTTTTAAAAAGTTTTCATAATGGTTTATTACATAACATTTTTCAGTAATGTTTCGCTTCTTTTAATTTTTTTGTCATTTGCATACGTTAAATCTAACAAGTCTTTTGTCAAAAGGGATCTCCCTTCCCTCCTTTAAAAAGAGAAAACAATACAGGAATGCCGCTAGTTATGTTAAATTAGTTTTGGCAAAGTCTCTATATGATACCTTCATATATATATATATATATATATTCGGCAACTAAGTGAAAATATTTATATGTATATATTAATGATATTACAATAGTTCTTTATATTTAATTACTGGTTTGATTATTTTGTGACGTTTCAATGAAAATATTTATAAATAAATTTGAGTTCCTTGGGCGCAACACTTACATAAATATATATTTAAAAAAATCATAGGTGAAATGTGGATGTACTTTAAAAAAAAACAGATTTTCATTGATGCGGCAGGTATTCCCAACAATATGGTAGGTATATAAGTACATTATCATTAACCATTTCAGCCCTGATATTATTTTAATGTGTAAAACCGCATTTTCTCACCATATTACATTTGCTGTGTGTTCAAATACTGCCCACATTTTAATTTTATTTTTGAATTTTTTACTTCATACAAAATTCAGTCTTAATTTAGAGCATTGTAACTTATAAGTTTGATAAATCATAGCTTTTATAAAAAGAAATTTTATGTTCTCATAAAAAACACCAGTTCAGCATAAGTGCAACAGGCGTTTTAAAATGAAACACACATAGTTGTAGTTTGGTAATCTGTAAAGTATAGGATTACTGTACAAAATCTGGCGCAGCGGAACGGCAAATACCGTTTAGTGTACCAATATTGATGACTAAAATTGTGCATTTACAGAAACTTCTCCATCGAGCATGTTTCCTTCACCTAACCCAACCTGATCTCCGAACCTGAACACAGCAAAGTATAGAAAGATGTATGCTAGGCATAACTAGAAGAGACAGAAAGAGAATAATACGGATGAGAAGTTAGACAAAAGTTTTTGACATCATTGAGAGAATTAAACGGCTGAAATGGAAAATGGGTGGGGCATATTGCAAGAAGATAAGACAGTAGATGGAGCACAAACACCCTACAGTAGTATCCCAGTGATGAAAAACGACCAAGAAGACGACCTCGAGTAAGATGGAGTGACGAAATAAGATAAGTGGTCGGTGTTAATTGTATAACTAAAGCACTAGACAGGAAACAATGGAAAAATCTAGGGGAGAATCCAGCAGTGGATTGAAAACAGTTGTTGATGCTGATGAAGATGATATCTAATCTTTATTTATCAAACTTACACGTTAGACTTTATTAAATACTTAGTTGATCTTTACTTTTTATATTTTAATCAATTTTTACATTTTCTTAATATTTAGTACTTTATTGGGTACTTTTCGGTTAGCCAGGCACCAGTGATATATGTGCATATATATATATATATATATATATATATATATATATATATATATATATATATATATATATATATATATATATATATATATATATAATGCGAAAACCACATACCATACTTTCAAACCCAAAACTACTGAAACGGCAGAGAAAACAAACAAATAACCTTAAAAATTCGAACTAACAATACTTTAAACAAAACTACAAACAGAAAAAACACAACCAATGGAGACAGGCTGCAGGGCTAAAGACCTGCATGCTGGGTTATACCGGCATTACACATGAAACTTCCCCCATGCCTGTCACAACCAAACTAACCGTAGGAAAAATTAAACCAAGATGAAAAGACGACTCAGCCGGACGAAGCTCCTTATAAAACCTACACTCACTTGGCGATATTTTTAATCGCCAAAAGGAGAGTATCACTGTATTCTTTACCTTTGACAAAACTATTCACCAAACTATTTAAAAAAGCAATAGGATAACTCTGAACCAATGCACCGTGATAGAGATTTATTATGTCACTCATTGTACTATCATGTTCAGAATTTAATTTTGCTATCCTAATTAAACTGTTGATAAATATATTTCTAAAAATTGAAATATGTACATTAGAATTAAAATTTAATATCTTGATTGTTTCAAATTTGTAATCATTTCTCTTATCGTAAATGCAAGTACGCAAGTCACCCCTCTCGATGTCGATAGCAAGGTCAAGATAATTTACATGTTTTGTGTTATATGAAGTTCTCTTTAATGTCAAACCTTGGGGGTAATAATCAAAATTTAATTCACTGTTGGAATCGTTAATCTTTACCAACAAGACATCATCAATGTATCTGAAACTTAAAAAATCCTTGTTTAATGTATCATTAACTTCGTATAAAAATAAATAAATATCTGCAAGTACCGAGCTGCAACTACCCCCCATAGGTATACCCTTAATCTGCTGAAACACATGTTTACCGTCAAATAAGTAATTTTCATTAACTACAAAATTAAATAAATTTATTAAATGATCCAAATCTTTACCCAAAGTATTGTAACGCTTAAAAAAATCAAAAATTTTATTTTTAAGATCTATTAAATCAATGTTATTATATAAATCTTCAAAATCATAAACATATAAACCTTTGATATTACTCAAACCTTTCAATCTATTAAGTAACTCAATACTATTTTTTATAATACAAGTGTTATTATGTTTTAATGCCACATCAAATAAACTCTGCAAAATATCCAAAAACTTTTTATTAGCAACTTCTAAATAAGTTCCAAAACCACAAGTAATTGTACGAAAGGCAACAGGGTCCTTATGAAATTTAGGAATCAATACCATATAAGGTAATTCTTTACTACGTTGTGTATATTTTAACCTTTTATAAAATGCGCCAATTCTTCTTTCTGTCTCTTTTACATTGGTATTTAATAACCTGTAATTATGTTTTTTATTATAACTTTGTTTTAGTTAATATATATATATATATATATATATATTCATACATATATGTGTATATATATATATATATATATATATATATATATATATGTGTGTATATATACACTCGTGCCCGGCTAACCGAAAAGTACCCTGTATTGTTTTACTTAATAATTTACTTTATTATAAACACATTCATTGTAATTTCAAGTGCATTATTACATTCGTATTACTGTTAAAAAATGTAAACAAACCAGAAATCTGCAGAAGCTCAGTGTTATGATGGACCCATATGGATTTGGGGAGTCTACTGTAGTACTTTTTGTTTGTAATTACCATTATTTTTAATTATTAAAAATATGACATTACCATCAGTTATAAATATTAAGATTTTTTTTATTCAGCACAAAACAAGGCAGGTAAACACAAGGCTTAAATAATAAAGTTCCTAAAAATAACTTAATAAATTTTACTGTAAGATCTTTTGAAGAAACAAACGGTAACAAATTATTGTATATATTGTGTATATATGCTGATTTATTCATTTTGAATGAATGAGATGCACTTATAAAGTTAGGTAGAAATGTATATTTTTTCTTTTCTTCTTTACAGACGTGTGCCGAGCAAATATTTCTGTGACAGTATCAAGGTGGAAGAAACCAGATTGTTGCAAAGGAAAAAAAATTATATTTTGTGATGTGGAAGGTTGTAAATAAATATTTGTTTTGTATTTTATCATGTAAGTTGTAAATAAATATTTGTTTTGTTTTTGATGTGAATTTTTTTATTGTGCAATTTGTAACATTATAGAATTTAAAAAAAAAATAAATAAGATAATTCAACAGCGGTTATCATTTTTCCCATACTATCTTACCTGACATTGTGAAATATATTTAATTTTTTTTTTCCTTTAATGATTTCCAATTAAATTGGGAGTAAAATTTTAACATTTTCAGGTATTCACTTCTGATGACTTTTGCATAAAGATTTAATTTTTGCATGTCATATAATTTAAATTTATTATTTTATATTCAGCACTTAGTGTAATATGTGCAATTATTTAAAATACAGAAGTTGTTTATTCATTAAAGTTAGAACAATGAAAGCAAACAATATCTTAATATTGCTCCAATTTGTGTGAATACTTTGTGACATATATAAAATGCAATTTCTGGGTCGTTAGTATTTGCATAATCATGGTACTGTCTCATTTTGTTAAAGTAAGGTAATGTATTTAAGCACAAAGGTAAATAAAACAAATTGAAACTTAAGTTGTATAGCCAAATTATCACAGCAGTAAATGTATGCTTTGGTCACTAAATATGAAAGGGCATACTTTTCTGCCCTTTATTTGTTTTGAATGCAAAAGTATTAACAGATGACTTATGCAGTAGCTTTATTCTAGAAAAACAATGTAAAACCATCATCAGAGGGACAAAACGATACTTTTAAATTTCATGTGGCACTTTATCAGAGGACAATCCAATGCACAACATTTGTTGCATATACCGGGTGTCCCTAAAGTGGATCAGGTATTTACATGCTTTTTTTAGTAAGTAAAACAAATAATTGAAAAGTAAAAAAAAAAAAGTGTTATTTAAAAAAAACTTAAGTTTGTATTCAAATACAAACTGATTATTTTGAGACACATTTTTAAATTCATTTTTGCTCGAAAATGCATCCAATTGGCAGATTCTCTTATTCAGAAACTTTATAATGTCCGTGTTGTCTCGATTTTTTTTATAAAGGCAGAATATATTTTTTTTATGCTGTCAAAGTGGACATTTTGAACCGAATTTCTTGGAGCGATAGCGCTGGAAAAAAAATTGCACTTTGAAAATATTTGTTTGTAAATCAATTTATAATTAATTGAACAAAAAATAAAAACATAGGTCCCTTATAAATCTCTTGATAAATTACGCTGCCAAGTTTCATGTTTTTACTTTTAAAAATGAGTTTGAAAATGTGTCAAAAATGATAAATTCCACTTCAGACATAGCACTTAAAAAAAGGTCATAAATTTTTTTTTTAATTGCATCATTTTATATAATATTTGCTCAAATTAAGAATAAAATATGTAAAAGATAATTATATACAAGTAAAGAATTTTACGAAATTTCTTAAATTTTATTGAACTTTATTGAGAATATAAGATATCTTCTACCTTCAATTTGTATTTTTAAAATTCATATACACCTCAATATATTGTAACTGAAAACATTTTTTATTAAATAAATTATATAGTGTATGAGATCTTTGTTAGATTGGATATCTTTTTTTAAAAGAAAGATTATTCAATAACCTTTCTTATAAATAAAAACTTTTATTTCCTCTAATAAATGAAAATATTTTTAAACTATAAAATTTATTAAATAAATGTTTTCAGTGACAATAGATCTATGCATTGTCATATGTTTATGTACATATGAATTTCAAAAATGCAAATTGAAGGCAGTAATATCATAAAAACCATCCACAGGATGTTGACAGGTGTGACATTTCGACAACCAGAGGATGCCCTATAACCATCCATAAGGTGTCATGTAATGACATCCGTAGGACATTGACAGGTGTGACATTTCGACACCCAGGGGATAACCTATTACTGTCTGCAGGATGATTTCATCCATCCGCAGGATATTAGCTTATCCTAAATATGACATTATTTGGATGCTTTTAGGATATCAATAGGACCATTCTGAGGATATAATGCAAGTGTCCTATAACCGTCCAAAATGTGTCATAAGATGACATCCATAGGACGTTGAAAGGTGTGACATTTCGAAACTTAGGGGATGTCTTGTAACTGTCGAGAGGACCATTTCCTCGGTCCGCAGGATATCAGCTTGTCCTAAATATGACATATTTTGGATGTGTTTAGGATGTGTTTGTGTTGTCTGGGATTTGTCTAGCTTCTTAATTGATATGTGAAACTCGAAAAAAGAAGTTTTCTAGGTGTTAATTTGTCAACATGCAATTTTTTAATCTTTAGAATAGACTAGTTAATGGAGCTTGAGTATGAAAAGGTTGTTATTATTTATTGGAAAAAATTTTTATGTAATTTAATCAAGCTTTTTTTTATATTCTATTAAAATTAGATTTTTTTTTCAAATTTGATGGAACAATTGCGAAATGCAGAGAGTTATTATGAAAGTGTTAGATTTTTACTCTTCTCAACTCTTATTTCATAGTATTTTTTAAGTAGACGATTGAAATCATCTTGAATCATAACATTCTTATAAATGAATGTTATGATTCAAGTAAAATGTAAACATTTTTGTTTTAAATATAAATATTTTCATTAAACAATATTTGTAAATAAAAGCATAGTTATTCTATCGATGCTATAATATCTTTTAAAGGGATATTCTAAAAGGTAAATATTCAAAATCATTTATAGTTACTATTTTTCAAATGATAAAAAATAGTAAATTTAAATGATTATAAATTTTATTTTGTGTGTTTTTTATTATTACATTTAAAAAAAAAGTTAAATAAAAAAATAAATACTATTGCGCTTCTCATTACTGTAATGAACATTTTTTTTTGTAAATTTTAATCGAAATGAAAAAGCTTTTTTGAATTAATTTTTTTAAAGAATAAAATTCCTTCCTAATTTTATCTTTACGTTAATTAGTATGTAAAATGACTTTCTATTCTTACTTTTGTATAATCACAAATTATTAGAAATTAGCTGGATGAAATTAATGTTTTACATATAATTTTCTCTCAACAGTTTTCTAATCAAATGAATCGCAATTATATTTCTGCTTTGTTTGCAATAGAAGTGACAGAGAAAAAAACGATATTTCATCAGCGAATTTTCCAACACGTTTTGTTTTAACATATTTTTTTTTCATTTTTATCATTTTATATTATTTTGATTTCCTATATATTTCAGTGCACTTACAGTGCATTTTAAATGTACTTTAAATTTATTTCCAATTATTTTCTTTAGAAGAAAATTTTATATGATTCTATTCAAGCAAATATATTCCAATAAAAAATTTAGATTAATTTTTAGCTAAAAAGCAGTCATTTCATTAATAATCTTTTATTGATTTTACGAAACGGGTGATGAAGAAAAAATATTTTACATTGAAATATTACAAAATGTACATTAAAGTGTACCAACTTGAAAAATAAATTATTTTATGGAAAAGAAAATTGAATAATTGAAAAATGATTAATGCATTTCGCAATTCTTTATCAAAAGATGATGGAACTACTTTAATGATAAAACTCTGTGACTTCAATTATGAATAAATTTAAGAAAATTTTTAAAGTAATATACCTATTTCCCCTGATCAATTTGTTGATACTATATTATTAATCACTTGGCAATCTAAATTTTGCGATTAAATACGATATTTTACTTACTATAAAAGTTTTTAACGTATTAAATTTGTCACAGTTTCTGTAAATGAAATTTTATTTTTTATAAAAAATGTTTTATGGAATTTGTGAAAAACTTGTGCATGCATAAAAAATAGTCATTGCATTTATTTAAGAAATAAAAATATATGCCTGACGCCTGACAATGGAGACTGGTAAGTTGCTAATAAATGGTGGATGTTTCAAAATCCGGATTTTGATTTCAAATTAAAACATTTGTTGGGGAAAACTTTTTAATTATATATTTGTCCGTGTTTGCGTTCTAAACAAAGAGCAGTTTTGTATTTTTCGTTAACTTGTTCTAGAATGTTTTTATGTTATATTTTATGATATGATAATATTATTGCGTGATCATGTTTTTGATTATCATACATTTGAATAATTTTATCGCTGAAATATCGTTTGAAAATTTTACAGGCACAAACTCTGAATTATAATCACTATACATGAGAAATGACTTGGTTTGACATACATAGACCCAATCTTTCACCTAATTTCTACAACTGTTTTCTGTTTTGTTTAAAACTAGAAAATATCTGGAAAAATGAATAATTTATTAAAAAAATATATTTAACTATATCAATGATAACAAATGTTTTATTTTTTAGATCTGAATGGTTTTTCTTTTATCGAACGGTATTAGAAACTCGGTAGCTTTAATTTGCAGAAAAAATGAAAATATCAATTTTCTTTTCTTATTACTTGCTTATTTAGACATCCAAAGTATATTTTTAAGAAGTTTAAAACAGTACTGAAAACTACAAAATGTTAATTTTATTGCATCGGTTTTCAGGGTTCAAGGATTCAAGGATTCAGACTTAAGTTCCTTTAAATAATTGATATAGTTTGTGTGTGTTTCATATAACAGTATTTTGAAAATGCTATAATTTCAATATAAATAATTTTTTTAATTCAAGTGTTTTTACTTATGTTGTGTTTTAAATAAAATTAGAATTTGATTTGGAACAGTGCACAAAGCATTTATTAAAAAAATACACACACACACACACACATTTATATATATATATATATATATATATATATATATATATATATATATATATATATATATATATATATATATATAATTTTAAATTTTAGCATATGTCTAGCGATTATATTTTATTCTCACAAAATAATTACTTTTCGTAAATGTTATTTTTAAAGTTATAGACAACAATTAAAAAACTGTGTACAATATATAATTATGAAAATTTCATTCAAAAAATATTATTCAACAAGTACCGAGTAATCTGAATTGCACATATGTGGTAGTATATTAATTATCTTTCATATGTGTCGTACAATTCTTATTTTCAATGCATTTTTTAGATTATTAGAGTTCTCAATTTTTATAGAAATTTTGATTTTATTTTTAAAAGTATGTCTTCCCTTCCACAAATATAGAGTTAAAACATATTTTGTATATATATATATATATATATATATATATATATATATATATATATATATATATATATATATATATATATATATATATATATATATATATATATATGTGTGTGTCTGTGTGTGTGTGTGTGTATCTATTTAACAACGACTATATTTATGTTAATTTAATTTTCAGTAACACTGTATTACTTTTTTTTACTTTTACAATTTTTAATACATTGAAGTATATCGAAATTGTTAAATAATGTCTTTAAAGTTGAATGTTAATCTTATGTTTCATAAACCTCTTTATATAAAAAATTTACAGTGGTGCAAATATGTATTGTTTTTTTTATAAAATTATCTTATAACTTAAAGAGATTATCTGTTTCTTGAAATCAACCTTTTGAACATCTATTTTCTAAAAGTGTTCTTTGTTTATCAAACATAATATATCTGTATGTATTTCAAATGTACATATATATATATATATATATATATATATATATATATATATATATATATATATATATATATATATATCATAAAATGTTCAGATTGTCAAACCTACATATGTATCTCAAATGTAAAATGAGATACGTATCAGCCGCAAAAATGTTTGTGCAAAAAAAAAAATCCTTTTGTATATAATAACACAAAAATATACAAATGCATCGAAAAGAACAAAAAAATACATATTTTTTATCATTCCTCCTGGGAATAGTTTTCGCTTTATATTTTGAGCATGAGCACTCGATTTCTGTATTCAGATTCAAGTACATATAAAATGTCTCACAAAATATTTTATTATATTTTGCTTATAAAAAGATTTTTTATTATTTTATGAAATTTAGAAATGCAGAAAAATTTGCCTTTATATGTGTCCTTTTGATTATAGATTTAATTTATAAAGCAAATTTAATTAACAAAAATTCTTTGCTTTTTAAAGTTTATGGTAAAACATCAATGATTAATTTTCGTTACTTTTATTTTTCTATTGTGGTATTTACATTAACAATAAGCTTGAATTTTGAAGTTTGGGAAAAACAATCTTCACATGAATGTATTTATAACAATAATGTTACATATTAATTAAATCTTTAATTTTTTTACTGACACCATGGTGTTATTTTCTGTTACTGCAGTTTGCTGTTGTACTACTTCAGTTTAGAAGTGATTTGATATTTCGAGAATGACTTCAAGTATGAAGAATATGTTTTCGTAAAATAAGCGCCAATAACCACCTTTTTAACTAACGTTTATGGTGGTCAAAAAATATTAAAAGATTGGTAAGCTGAGGTAGCTCCATGCAGTTTGAGTCACACTAAAGTTTGTTCCGGTCCATCGTGGAAATGAGTATCAGGAAACTGAATTTTCATAATCAGAACCTGTAAAATTAAATTGTACTCCAAATGATGTGACTCTCATATGATTGTCATTCCCGCATCTACAGAACATTCGACAGAAAATTCGAGGCCGGATCACAGAGCATTCACGACCTATTTCAAAAGCACCATGTTTCGAAAATGTATATGACGGTTAACGAACTCCGTCGAAACAGTAAGCGGATTCCAAAATTGTTGCCGACCTGAAAAGTGAGATATTTCGATCATGCGATAAGTTTTTTTAGCAACCAGCCTATCATGTCTTGGAAAATATCACAAAATATAAAAGACATTTACTTAGTAAATATAACAACAGTACATACAAACATTTCACATGCTTTTAAGATCAAACCAATCAGTTTCGTGCACTTAAAAACGGTGGCATTTTCAAAGTATGTAACGAATAAATAAATAAAATATTTTCACATAAAACTGAACTTTAATCCTGATAAACATATATAACGAGATTCTATTCGACGTCAGCTATTGTGAATGTGCTTTAAAATTTTTTCGATAAACGTTATTTCATTTATATTATCATTTTTAAACTTGATTAAAATTTCTATTGACTCTCGAATAAAGAATTGGGAATATATTCTTGATGTATAAATTATTGTGCATTCTTAAAATTTAATCTGCAAATGTTATATGGTGTGATGTCTTGCTAAATCGGGGATTTACTTGATATAATTGATTTTTGGTTGATTGTGGATTGATCATGACTGTGAATTGTACCGTTGTGGGTTGACTCAAATATCACAAGTAGGTATGCTACTAAGACCAATAGTAAAAAAAAATGTTTAAAACCCAGGTATTCATTGAAAAACCATTGTAATTTTATTGAAGAATATCTTACCTACTTTAAAGTGAAATTAAATTTACAATTGACTTTATCCAATATTTGAAACGGTTCAAGATAATTATTTAATAGCCAGTTTAGAATTTATTTTCCTTATACTTATTCATTGATTCTCTACAAATAATAATAACAAATAACTGCATTGTGCTCTGGGAAAATATTAATTAAAACATGAAATACGCATTAAAAAGTTATCTTAATTCTACAATTAATAATAACAATTTTACATTCGACAATAAAATCTATATACAAAATAATGTAAACACATTGGATACCCTATGTCAGGACGTTTAGCAAACATAATGTATATTACGTCCTTTGGAAACAGATATTTATAACAAATTTCATTATTCACCCTCCACTCTCATGCATGGTTTAGATAGATGAAGTATGTATGCGTAATATGGTAGCATAAAGATACATGTACTTAATAATTTTAGATCAAATTAATAACATTGATTCTAAAATAAAGATCCCATTGGGACTTAGACAGACTAGAACGCTTCTCTATTTAGATGTACCTTATATATGTACTGTTTATAGAAAACCAATAACCAACCAATCTTCGATAGATGAAGTACATCTGCTTAACATGGTAGCATAAAGATCCATGTAATTAATAATGTTAGATCAAATTATTAACATTGATTCTAAAATAAAGATCCCATTGGGACTTAAACAGACTAGAACACTTCTCTATTTAGATGTACCTTATATATGTACTGTTTATAGAAAACCAATAACCAACCAATCTTCGATAGATGAAGTACATCTGCTTAACATGGTAGCATAAAGATACATGTAATTAATAATGTTAGATCAAATTATTAACATTGATTCTGAAATCAAGATCCCATTGGGACTTAAACAGACTAGAACACATCTCTATTTAGATGTACCTCATATATGTACTGTTTATAGAAAACCAAAAACCAACCAATCTTCGATAGTTGAAGTACATCTGCTTAACATGGTAGCGTAAAGATACATGTAATTAATAATGTTAGATCAAATTATTAACATTGATTCTGAAATCAAGATCCCATTGGGACTTAAACAGACTAGAACACTTCTCTATTTAGATGTACCTCATATATGTACTGTTTATAGAAAACCAAAAACCAACCAATCTATTAATCCACTGAATACACAAGACCCTTTTACCTAGAAAATGTCTATATTTACACATTTTTAAAAAAGAACCTCCACAATCTTTACCACTGATCAGTCAACCAGTGAATTAAATAAAATACGTGGAATGACAGATTAATTATGAACATGGATTATAAGGTAAATAAAATTTTACTAAACCAAATTTCAAGATTTCTACTTTACAATATAATCGTGGGTTCTTTGAAAAAATGATTGTTTTAGGAAATTAGAAGAAGAAGAATAACGAATCCTCTTCAGCAACGCCTGTGCAACAATGCAGTATTCAGAGGGTGATTACACATATTGGGAGTGATTTTGACAACAAACATAAAATACATAAATTAAAACAATTATATTTTTAAATGCTCTATCTAGTATCCTTCGTTTTTGACAATCATATTGCAGCGGGATTTCCAAAATAGCAGGGCTTTTTGTACCCTAATTTCCGGCGTATATTCCGCGGATCAAACAATCATGTTTAGACCCAAAAATTTTATTTAACAATTGAACTCAAATATTTACAGCGATCTAGTAAATTACATTTCATAAAATAAACTTTCTGGGTCAAAATATGATTTTTTGATCCGCGGATTATACGCCGGAAACTACGTTAAAACTGAAAGTGGATCTTAGTTCCATTTTTCCACCACGCATTTCCAGAGTCCACTCAATGCAGTTTGTCAGCGTTTCGCAAGAGCTTGATTTAATAGTCCAAAGGAACATTAATCCATTTGTAAAATTTCTGGGTAGTTGGTTGGAATATGATTAAACGCTTTACATTTAATTCAATTTTTTCTTGTCAATTTGTCGATAAATGCTACTGTACTTTGGATGTATGGCTCCTCGCGTTATCCAGGTGGAATTCAACACTTTTAACGTCCGTGGGATACAGTGTTGGAGTTTTTCTTTAAAAATAGTAATTAGAACATTGTTTTGATGATAATAGAGTTCCGTTTGGCCTTTTTCTCAAATTTTCTAATATTTAACTTTCCGTTGTAACATATTTCAGCAATCACAATAAATCTTTTAAAGAAACGTTCTTTATAATGTTTGAACTAAAGTTATAAGTCCTTTTGGCCTCTCTTCCGATAATAAATCGATCTTTTTTTATTAGTGTAATTTATATCCATGCTTCATCAATTGTGACAATGTGTTTTCCACTTATCACCTGTTAAATTATTTCCATATAACAGTCTTCATTTTGTCTTTCTCTCAACAAAATGCCATGGTAGCAGGCTATGTACTGTACAATAGTTTTTTGTTTTAATTTAATTAAAATTTCTAATAATTATTTTATTTACAGTTGCTGTAGATGTATGCAGAGTTTTTGCGATAGTTCTTTGATGTTTTGGATTCTCCATTACAACCATAGAGCACACTTTCGAATTGTTAGAGAGAGTACGTACCTTTTTCGGATAGTTCTTTTGGTGTTGTATTTTCGATAGATTTAAAGATTGACGATTTTTTCTTTTCAATTGATAATATCACTTAATTTATGTTTTGACACTTTAAAACCATGCTTCTCGCAAAGTTTTCTTATCACGAAAGATTAATAATTCTCTCCGGAAAGAGCAAATATATAATCATCAAGCCACTCGCTTTTTTCGCATGTCATTTCAGTAGCAGACAATATTTTTTCTTACCAGCGAAATATGTCAGTTATAACATTATTATATTTTGTGAGATTTTCCCCATGTTGTTTCTCGTTATTGTTTAATTTAAAATTAAATTCGTTCCCAGTATTTGTAAACACCCTCTGTAGGAATGAAAAATCGAATGTTTAAAACGAGAAAGAAAGAACATATAGTTGATATCAGATACAGCAAGTAGACTGGAACTTTATCCAGACTTAACAACATAAACAATTTGCGGATTACTTTTAAAGAAAATAAAATGATTTATCCATTAAAATTTTATTTTTCAAACATTATCCACGAGTCAATAGAAATATATATGCGTAATAAGAACACATGCAATGCATCATACTCTATTGTAATACCTGGTATTTGGCGTGAAATGTTGGTTAAGCTTAAAAAATAAATTAAATTAAATCAAGTTTATCGAAGATTATTGTTATTAAAGTACGGATGACAATTGATGGCGCTCAATATTTTCCCATGATATACGTTTTTCAATTTTAAAGATAATGCGATAATAGCTCTTATTTTTTTATTATTCGTAGACCTTGAAAGTGTTACTGTTAGAAAGTGTACGATACTAGGTAGTTTGTTATTACAAGATTTAAAAAAATCATATGTACTTTAATCACTTTTTCACAAATGTATATTTTATTTTGTGATTATAAGCAATTTGTTCATGATATAATACAATATTATAAAATATTTTAATAAACATTATTATTGGAAACTTTGTATAAAATAGTATTATGACATCTGTAGCATATTTAATTTTCAAAATGCATATATACAGTTTTCCAATAACTTTTTTACCGTAAGAGGGTAATTTTTCTGATTGGACGATTTAGCCTAGAAGCGTCGCATAAAACTGAAAACATTACAACTTTCAGAATGTTAATTTTAAGAATATATATTTTTAGTATAATCCGGTTACACAACATTTTTTGAGCAATGCATGTTACATTATTTACTAATCTCCAATAGTTAAAAAACAAAATGGAGTACTTTCGTTATCTTCGGAACACCTTCTATATTCATAATTAGGTCATATGAATAACATTTGTGAAAATATAAAAGTTAAAATTATTCATATATTTTAATTTATAAACGTTTAATTTTAATTTCAAAATAATAATTTATTCAACTCATCTTTAGATATTTACGATTCTATTTTTTTCTGTATCAATTTAAAAACTGAATTAAAAGGAAATTATTTTCAAAAAATGCAAGTTAATTATGCAAAACTTGTTGTTATTTAATTAATAAGGTCACGTAAAATTATTGCTTGATTAATCATGAATAATATGGGAAAGATTCTATTACGCTCTCTATTACGGCTCTCTATTACGAAAAATTGCAACTAACGTTGAGTACAATTTTGGTTACTTTTCATACATTTCGTGTGATGCTTGTTAATGAATCGTTTTCAAATAAATTTACACATCGGTATTTAGGTTATAACTAATTTTATGTTTCATTTTTAAGACGTAGAATTTTGGTACACTACAATTTTACTAATTAATCCTAAAAGTCATCTTTCAGATCATTTTTAAAGTTAACAATATTTGATTTTTTGGGGAATACATTTATGATACTGTAGGAATATTAGGAAAGTTTATGACAATAACCACTGTTTCTTTAAAACAGATAAAGTATTTATAAGAATTATTCTACAGAAATTAAGTAAAGGCACATATATGGTTTTTGAAAAAAAAAAAACTAATGAGTTTTTATAAATTAACATATTTATCTTAAACCAACAACATAAACCAGACGTCCACGATTTTTGAGAAAAATTGCTATTAAAATAATATTATATATATTTTTTAAATATGAAAGAATTGGATACATAAAATAATTTTCTATTCTTATAATTTCTTTACCATATGTAAACGTGATACGTTAATTTAAAATTGCACTGAAAGAAAAAAAAAAAAACTATATTATTTATTATGTAAAATCTTAGTATAGTTCTATTAATTTTATAAATTAAATACATTCGTTAAATTACTTAATAAATGCAATGCATTTTATTAATGTCATTAACCTTTATTATAAAGCTAAAACAATTCTGTAAATATAAACTCTGTAAATATAAATTTCTATTCTTACATTTTCTTTACCATATTTAAACGTGATACGTTAATTTAAAATTGCACTGAAAGAAAAAAAACTTAATTACTTTTCATGTAAAATCTGTTTATAGTTCGATTTTATTAATTTTATAAATTAAATACACTCGTTAAATTACTTAATAAATGCAATAAATTTTATTAATTTCATTAACCTTTATTATAAAGCTAAAACAATTCTGTAAATATAAACTATAAATATTTTAAAATGTAAACAATTTTCATCTGTGATTGATATCAAGGAAATTGGCTTTGACGCATAAATTGTAATACTTAACATTATTTCAAACTGAGGAAACAATCGACATAAAGGGGTATTAAATTATAAAGACGCTCTCTTGTAATATACTGTAAAAGATAGAAATGAAACTTAAGAACATAAATTAATCTTTAAAAAAAAAACTTAAAATCTGTAATCACATTTCAGAGCATTTCTACAGTATCTAGTAAATGGATAGGAACAAATTGCGCAAAATATCAGACGATTATAAGAAACTGCTTTGCAAAATTAGATTTAAAGCTACAAAACGTTAAATGGAGGCTGATATTTAAAGATAAAAAATATTTCATCTCCTGCAAAGAAAGAAAAACAATTTAAAGGAAATCGAAGTTTGAATTATTGGAATAATATGGCGGAAGATTAAATGACTAAGAAAAATATGGGATGTGACATTAAAATAAAAGAAATAGGAAATCTATAGAAAGACTTTTTTCTTCATAATCTATCGTAGTTTATCAAAATGTGTTTGATATTTCTGTGTAAGTTTTCCAATTTAACTTACAGGGAGATTTTCCCACACAGTTTTTATAATAGGCGTCCTGTATGTCCATTGATGATTAAAAAATTCAAAAACAGAATAACAAATTAATGTATCGTAATATGGTTTGCAGCGCAAGACTTGGGAATGTGTCTTGTTCTTTGTGTCAAAAGGTACAAAAATAGATTAATGACAACCATGAGTATGTTCAAATTACAAATAATCACAAATACACTGCTTGGCAAATGTATGAACTCACAAAATTCTCAATTCGCATTAAACATAGTTAAACTCAGTACACCTTTATATGAAGAAAATACAAATGAAAAAAAAAGAAAAATATTTTATAATTTAATTTCCCTCATAAAAGAACTGCAAATTTTATTGTGAATAGAAAACTACGTAGTAGAGAAACACATAAACTCAGGGATATATTATTCCAATAAGGTATTTCCTAATTAGTG
Organism: Maratus michaelseni; assembly: GCA_963931845.1. Lineage (NCBI taxonomy): Eukaryota > Metazoa > Arthropoda > Arachnida > Araneae > Salticidae > Maratus > Maratus michaelseni. The sequence goes on from OZ007596.1 coordinate 273,788,338, forward strand.
TTAATTAGATTGAAATATAAATACAACAAATTTAGTATATGTCTTATCGCAAATCCACACCAAATAACAACTAAAAAACACAGTCTGTAAGGAATTAGATCTAATTGATGGTAACCAACTATCGGGAGTATATAAAATCATGTCCCCAAACCCGATGGAAAAGTAGAACTTTATATAGAAATGACAAACAGAATTGAAAGAAGAAAGAAATAACATAGTGTGAATCTAGGTTAGATGCACCATCGTGTTAGTTGTCCTAGTCACTGTATTTCAGCTGTTGTACGTATGTCGTAGCTAGTGACGATCTTCTACTATCAATTGTTATAAAAAAGCGTAGTAGACGAAATTACAATGATTTGTTTATTGAAATAAATGTTTTATTCATCAAAGAAATTTATTTATTTTATTGTTGGCAAATTTACTTCCCCCCCAAATTTAAATTAGAACTTTATATAGAAATGAAAAATAGAATTCAGAAAATAAAATTCTAAACCATTTTAATTTGAGAATATTAAATTTGCTTCCCGAATTAATTTTTAGAGTTTGTACGTTTGTACATTGAATAGACTCACTCTCACTCTTAGTTTAACTCTCACATATCACTCTTAGTTTAATGTTAACAAGCTTAGCTTTCGTTAGAATTTTTCGAATGGCTTCTAATTTTTTAAACCCATTTATTCAAATAATTCGGAATAGCAAATAGTCATTGATGTGGGAGTATGATGCAGGATTACTATACAGATCATGTAAACTATTTTTTAAATTGTAAATTTGTTTCAAATAGGATATGAAGTCAAATACCAATCTAAATTTTGAGTTATAAATATTAATTACGTATATGTCCTATTTTTTTCACGAATGTGGCATCTATCCCGATCAAGTGGGGTGTCTAACCATGATGTCTAGGATATATATCCAAAGTCATTGATTAAGTTCTTTGATAACAACACTATTTTACATGGTATTTATATTAAAATACTATTTTTTATGATGTTCTACATAAAATATGGAGTATATAGTTTACATGTGCACTATACAAATTATTGTAATAAAAAATGAAGAGGGGATTACGTAGGGCAACTATCCCGGACTTAGGGGAGATGGGGGATGAATGGGACATTTTTACGAAAATACTTAATTTAAAAATTTTACATAAGTTATTATCAATATTATATATCACACGTCAAACTTTAAGTGTTTGACTACATCTTATGCACAATATTTGTTCAAGATTATTATTATACAGATATATAAATTAAATTTAAAAAAATAGTTCTTCTATGTCCCAATCTTCCCCACAGCAGGGATGAATGGGACGCAAACATTTTTCTCCCCGTATTCAATGTTAAGGACTAAAAGCTGATAAAAATGACGCCTTCGCAAAAGCTGAGAGATTATAAATTGTAATATGATCTCCAGAATTATTTGTTAGTCAATGATCTTGGACTCATCTCAACTTTGCCTTAAAAGGCCTATAAACGGTGGACTGAAGACGATGGCTACAAAGAGGATGAAATGTTAAAAGAATAATTACCATAAAGTATTAATTTATCAACCTATATAATTTTATTTAGTTAATAAAAAAAATTCAGTATCCTCTAGGGACGAATGAAGCAGTCCCATTCAACCCCATTTGAAATGTCCCAACCATCCCCATCATGCATATATACAATTGTCAGCTATTTTGTCTCAGAAATTATTTTGTCACAATGGTTAATATGCATTCATTTTAATTACCAATATTGAGCCTTGAAATAAAAAAATACAACATATCTTAATTGTCTATATTGCATAAGATATTTAAGTAACTTCAAATGTAAAAAAAAAAAATTACTTTTAAGCAGAGTTTTCAGGAAATGCAAATTTGAAGAAAACTGAAAACAGCCATGTGCTCTTGCTTTTGGTTCTGAAGCACACTGTGTAGTGAAATCTATGAGGATAGGAAACAACTAAAAAAAATGTTTATTGCCTGAAATATTGAGAGCGTCCCATCCATCCCTTGTCCCATTCATCCCCCATCCCCCCTATACTGTAGACGATGTTAAGTACAACAGTACGACAAGTAAATTACAGCTTTAGCCAGGCTTAACAGCATAGAACCTTTGCATATTAATTTTACATAAAGTTAAATAATTTATCCACGAATATTTTTTCCCATCAAATATCCGCGAGTAAATAGAAACCCATATGCGTAATAAGAACACATGCAATGAATCAGTATCATTTGAATTACCTGGTATATATTGTGTGATTTTTCGAAGGCTTCAAAAGTATAGTTTTAATTAAACCATGACTATGGAAGATTATTTTTTAAAGCACATGAACCATAGATAAGTCACGTGATGCATGTTTGTCAGTTTCAAAGTTAAAATGTTTTTTGGTAATTATTTATTTATTTAATATTTAAAGACCTTGAAATTGTCGCCTCTAGAAATTGTATGAAACTAGTATTAAACGATTTTAAGGATTTTCGCGTGTAGTGTAATAACTTTAAGCATGAAAAAATATATCTTATTTTAATGATCACACATGAATTTTTATCATATAATTCTGTATCATAAACTAATTTCATAAATTTTATTAATGTGAACGATTTACAAAAGTGTATTTTAGAATGTCCAGCTCATTTTATTTTCAAGGTATATGTATATACACGTGTTCCCCCTTCGTCGCACGATGAATATCAAGTCGATAGTCAATTTCACGCCAGATAGCGGCAAGCATGACGGCATCCACAGAGGCTATTGCGGTTGTAATTCTGGCTTTTAAGTCATCAATGTTCGACACTCTCCTCCTGTAAACATTGTCGACAGGACACCTTTACAAATCCCCAAAGGAAAAAGTCCAGCGGCGTTATATCCATTTTCCAGGAAGATGGATTGGCCGAAGAGGTACAATTCCTTGGCCACACAGATCACCTGATATAACGCCGCTGGAAGTTCATTGACACGGGTCATGGAACTTTTTGAGTCTATCTAACCATTTATGTTATTAATTTTAATCTATCTTTATTATTTTATGAGTTATTAAACATCAAAATGGGTCCGGGACTTTATAAACATCCTGTATATAAATTTTTTTAATAATCCTGCTGCCAAACAGGGATTTTTTTATTTTTTATTATTGACTTATTTTGTTTCATATGAATATTTAAAAAATACAACTTACCCAAAATTAAATAAAGGACTATTTCACTAATATAATCTTATTTCTTGCATGTTTTTGTGAAATATTCAATGTATTTAATTAACTAATCTCAAAAAAAAAAAAAAAAAAGATTTTTCACTATTTTTAGTAAGTTTTTTTTAAATTACGTTTAGGCCATATAATAGCAAATTAAAACATTTAATTTAAAAAAAAAAAGATTTTTCACTATTTTTAGTAAGTTTTTTTTTAATTACGTTTAGGCCATATAATAGCAAATTAAAACATTTAATTTTATTTCACATATTTGCATTTACAAAAGTGCAAATACGTTTCGCGTGGCGCTTGTTAATGATTCGTTTTCAAATAAAATTACACCTCGATATTCATGTAATAACTATTTTCGTGTTTCATTTTTATGATTCTAATTTTTAAGATACAATATTAGCAATTAATGCTACGAGTAATATTTCAGATAATTTCATTTTTTAAGTTTCTTTATTAACAATCTGGGATGTTTTTTAGGCTTACATTTATGATACTCCAACGGTTTTTAATAAAATTTATGAAAATAATCATTATTGCTATTAAAACGATGAAGTATTTATTAGAATACCTCAACAGCAATTAACAAAAGAAAGGCACATGGTTTTCCACAAGAAAAATAATTAGATTATAAAAACTAAACGTATTTATCATAAACCAACAACATAAAGCGGAAGTCTGGTGATTCCAGAACTCAATTGTTATTAAATTAATACAATTAAATTTCTTTTAATCTTAAATATTAAAGATATAGATACGTAAAATAAATTTGTATTCTTCCATTCTCTACAACATATTCAAACATGATATTTTAATTCAAAGTGGGAGTGGAACAAACTCAATTTAATTAATATTCAAATAAAATATTAGTATTATTTAATTATTTATAATATTATAAATTAAATAATCTTGTACAATTATTTAATAAATGCAATTAATTTTCATAATTTCATTTATCTTTATTATAAGGCATAAAAAATCTGAAAATATAATGAGAAATATATTTATTTATAAACTATTTTTCATGTATGATTATATAAAAGGAAATTGACATTGATGCATAAATTGAAATACCTAACATTATTTCAAACTGAGGATGCAATTTACATAAAGGGATATTAAATTATATAGATGTTCTCTTCTAACTTACTGCAAAACATAGAAATAGAAATAACAAAAGAAAACTGCCCAGTTAAACTGACGGCATTGAGCTCACAGTCTATTCACATTAACTGTAAATTATATTCTTATTTCAAAGAATTTGAAATAAGCCCTCGAAAAATGAAGAAATCGACAATATATTAAGGGGGGAACCATCCCCCCGTTTCTCCTTCTTATAATTAACCAATGAACCCCTAAAACTAATCAGAGAAGCGCCTTACCACAATGAAACTATATACAAAATTTGAATAAAGTCGGATAATTCTGCATGAAAAATCCATTTATCTAAATTAAGGGGGGTTAGCCCCCCGTCCCCCCTTTATACTTAACCAATGAACCCCCAAAACTAATCAGGGAAGAGCCTTATCACAATGAACATATATATAAAATTTGAAGAAAATCGGATAATTCTGCTTGAAAAACCCATTTATCTATATTAAGGGGAATTAGTCCCCCCCCGTTCCCCCCTTTATACTTAACCAATGAACCCCCAAAACTAATCAGGGAAGTGCCTTACCACAATGAGCCTATATACGAAATTTGAACTAAATCGGATAATTCTGCATGAAAAACCCATTTATCAAAATTAAGGGGGTTAGCCCCCATTCCCCCCTTTATAGTTAACCAATCAATCCCCACAACTAATCAGGGAATCGCCTTATCACAAGGAACCTATAAACAAAATTGGAAGAAAATCGGATAAATCTGCATGAAAAATTCATTTATCTAAATTAAGGAGGGTTAGCCCTCCATTCCCCCCCTTTATAGTTAACCAATCAATCCCCAAAACTAATCAGGGAAGCACATTATCACAAGGAACCTATAAACAAAATTGGAAGCAAAACGGTTATTTCTGTCAAGAGTTATCGCGTTACGTACATACGTACATACGTACATACATACAGAACGGTAGGGCATATAAGCTCTCAGGCATTGATAGCCTGTGAGCTAAAAAGCATTGACAGAAAAACTTAAATTAATCTAAAAAAAATGAAAATCTGTAATCATATTTTAGAGCATTTCAACATTATCTAGTAAATGATAGGAACAAATTGTGCAACAAATCAGAGCATTGTAACAAACTGCTTTGCAAAATTGGATTTAAGGCTACAAAACGTTAAATGAGGGCTAAAATGTCTCCAATTAAATGTGAAAAGATTTTTTTCTTCTAAAAAGAAACGAAAACAATTTAAAGGAAATCGAAGTTCAAATTATTGGAATAATATGGTGGAAGAATAAATGACTCTGAGAAATTATTGATGTGGCATTGAAATAAAAGAAATAGGAAATCTTGAGAAACACATTTTCTGTGTTTCATATTCCGTAGATGTGTATCAAAATATATTCAATATTTCAGTGATATTTTTTTCTGTTTTACTTACACAGAGTTTTTATCTCGTAGTCTATATATATGGCGTCCCATAAGTGCATTAATATTTGAAAAAATTAGGATAAATTAAATTGTCCTTATAGGATTTGCAACATAAGACTTGTCGATATGTCGAATCGTTTACGACAAAATAAAAATAGATGTTTAATGATAACCATATGTAAGTTTATGATTCAAATTGTAGCGACTTTCTCATAAAGGCACTCGATTGTTTTTATTCTGCACGTATCGTCAAGCTAACATTTGTGTGCGTGCAGAGACATCTATTAAATATTTTACTCTGATTTTCGACGAATGCATGTGGTCTTTGGAATTTGTGTGTTTTGTGCGTTTCACAACGGTTTTATGCAAATTTTGGCAATCCTGGTCGGTCAACAACCGTATTTAAGCAGATTAAAGTGTGTGTAGCGTCGGAATTGGTTGCATCTCGCCCACAGCGGTACATTAAGCCGGAGTTTACCAGTTGGTCACGGTCTACCATTTCGGGTGATTTAGCTTGTCGTTAGGGAAATTGTGAAGGCCTGCGCATCGCAGAAAGCGATATCCCCGAGTGTTAAAGCTAAGATTTTAAGTGTTTCAGTGGTCGTCTGTACGTAAGTGGAAAGTATTATTTATACAAGTGACTTTGTTAGTGTATAGTAAAGTATATTTTCTTGGTGGGATTAGTTTGAAAGTATTCTATAACTTTATGAGTGAGACTCAGACTTTGACCTTGCCCGTTTAACTTTAGACTTGTTAACTAACTAAGACTTGTTTTTTTTTTTTTAATCGTACATCTGAGTAATCAACTAGACCGGTACATAATGAACCCGCACGCTACAAAATACTCGCATGAATAAAAGTGTAAGCTGAAAAATTCTCAAGTAGTTTTAATTATAGTGAAAATCCGCTTTCTTTTACATTATTAGAATAAAGAACAAAAAAAATTGAAAAATGCTTTCAAATTTATAATAACGCACAATAGTCCAGTCATTTGGTAGAAAATAAAGGAAAGTTTTGGTGTAGTTTTTTTTTCTAGGGTCCCTTTATGTTTTTTGGGTCGCTGAACACGAATCCGAGGTTTTCCAACAACATTTTTTCCGGGAAATACGTTTTTTTTACAAAAAACGAATAAAAAAACGGACTTTTACCCGTTTTTCAAAGTAATTCCAAAATTATGCATTTTACGTGAAAGTCGGCAGTATATGAATTAAAGATAATAAAATTTCCTACATTTTATGTATTGAAAGTTTTTTTCTCTGATCCGCCGTGAGAGTGCCTCAAAAATAGTTGTTAAAAACAAAAAACTGTAAAAAAAACGGGAATTAAGGTACTGTATGTCAATGTAACATAGAAACTAATCATTTTACGCAAATGTTAACTATTAATGATACTAAAGATTATATGTTTGACTATATTTTATGCATTTGAGGTAGAGGAAAAGTGCAGATCCGACACCAGGGGAAGGTGGGAGCAGTGGGCAGGTCCAGCTACTCTCATGAGTCGATCGTGCTACTCCTCCGGAGAGCTCGTATTCTAAGAGGCGGTAACATTGGGAGTGGATAAAAGAGAAAAAACTGTAAAAAACGGGAATTACGGCCCTGTATCGATGTAATATGAAAATTAGCAATTTTAAGCAAACGTTGACTATTAATGATACTAAAATATATAGAGTTAACTAAATTTTACAATGAAGTTGCCTGATAATAAATACGACGACTCATTATCAATCATTATTTAATTATAAATAATTATGTACATTAGCAACAAATATTAGTAAGTGCCGCAAAAATTAGTAAGTGCACAATTTTACCGCCTCTTAGAGTATGAGCACTCCGGCGGAGGAGCACCTTCTTCACATGAGAGAAGGTGGAACTGCTCCACTGCTCCCACCTTCCCCTGGCGCAGGATCCGCAATTTTCCTCTACCTCAAATGCATAAAATATAGTCAAACATATAATCTTTAGTATCTTTAATGGTTACCGTTTGCGTAAAATGGTTAGTTTCCATGTTACATCGACATACACTACCGTAATTCCCCTTTTTTGCAGTTTTTTTGTTTTAAACACACTTTATTGCGGCACTCTCACGGCTAAACCATTGATCAGAGAAAAAAACTTTCAATATATAAAATATAGGAAATTTTATTCTCTTTAATACATATATTGCTGACTTTCACGTAAAACGCACAATTTTGGAATTATTTTGTAAAAACGGAGAAAAGTACGTTTTTTACAGGTTTTTTGTAAAAAAAAGGTATTTCCCGGAAAAAAATTTGTTGGAAAACCTCGGATTCGTATTCAGAGACCCAAAAAACATAAAGGGACGCCCCCAAAAAACTACACCAAAACATTCCTTTATATGCTCTTTTTTATCCCCTAATGCCTGGACTATAAATGAAGTGAAACAAATTATGTCAACTGAAAATTTTGCAAAATTTAGCATTGAATGAAATCTGGAGAAGGTATAAACTCAGGTGGTATAAGAATTTATTTAGAGGCATGTTTTATCTAAATAGATGTACTTCATGACAAAAAAGTAATTGATTTTGATATTTGACAATGTTATTTTACATATTTTTCTGAAAATATGACTAAAATTAACCTACACTGTTAAAAATAAATCCGTTAATTCACGGTAAAAATACTGGCAGCAAAGTTGCCGGACTTTTTCCGTTCCGTTAGTAGATTTTCCGTTTTGAGAGATAAAAGAAGGAAAAACTCAGTTTGAAGAATCCATAACTTTCCGTTATGAAAAAACTCGGTTTAAAAAAAATCTCTATTTGTTTTCAATCTGTTGACCATTACGTGAGTATTTAATATACTTCTAGACTATTTTCTGGCCGATCTGAGGCTCGAACAGGGGTCGTTAGTTCCTTAAGAAATGTGTTTTACCGTAAGACCAGAGGGCCCTTGCTAGATTAAGAGTTTAAAACGATGATACGAGATTGCTTCAAATCGCAGAAACCTGGCAATTTTAAAGTTAAGTGCGGGGATATTTCGTAATGAGATGATGGTTCAAAACTTTAGTATTAATGGAGGATAAAAACAGAATTATATATATTCTTAATTTGACTATTGGATGTAAAATATGAATATTATATTTTGAATTAAATTCAATAAAAAATGTATGCTTTTTTGAGAAAATCGATTATTAATTAACTATTATGTATTTTTTAAATGTGTTCGTTTAAAATATATTTACAGTGCGAGTGTTTTTATAACTTTAAAAAATAAATTGCGAATCATTTTAAGGGGGCACATACCCTTTAAACAGATGAAAAATTTGATTTCAGAGACAAATATTTAAAGTGGCCCCATGCACTCATTTTTACACTAAATACCTCAGTGTTTTTTTTTTTTGTGAATACTGTAATACTTTCTCCATGCAATATAATATATAATTTGCATTAATAATTAATTAAAATTAATTATTCCTTAATATCTGTTTTTTTAAATTAATGAAAAAGTATATAGCTTGCGCGCATGATTTTAAAAGATCAATACATTCTAGAGCTTTGAAACTTTTAATATAAGTTTAAAAACATTACAAAAATAAAATGAACTAAAATCTGATGAATAAACAAAAATTTCTATTTTTTTTTTTTCAAAAAAAAAATGAAAATTTTTATTATTTTTGTCAATCGAATGCCCATACATTCAATAATTTTTGTTAAATTTCTTAGATTTTAGTTCAATTTGAAGAAAATGATCTGGTAAAGATATATATAAAGTTTCGAATCATTACCTTTGATACATTTGGAGTTATCATGCGCGAAAGTAGAAAAATAACGATTTTGAGGAAAATCAATTTAAACATAAATGCTGTATTAAAAATTCTTAACCAACACGTACAATGCAGCTATTGCTATTTAAAGTTTCTATATTGTTGTAGGATAAACATGTGAAGGAATTAAGATGATTACATATGCATAAAATTTATTATGAGCTCCAAAACGTGAAATTATTAGTCGTTATATAACATGAGAAAATTCAAATTAAATATTAATGTTACATTAAAAACATTTTTAAGGTATAAACAACTCAAACATTGTTATTTAAAGTTGATATATTTCTATAAAATACATATTTGCAAGAATTAGATTTATTACCTATGTTTAAAATTTAATATCACCTTCAAATGTTGACAAATTTTCACGAAGTCGAGAACGGCATGGCATTTGAGATTGCTATTTAAATTTTTTACTTTTGTATTTAAAAACATTTTCAAGGTATAAACAACTAAAATACTGTTATTTAATGTTGATATATTTCTATAAAATACATATTTGTAACAATTAGAATTATTACCAAGGTTTAAAATTTAATATCACGTTCAAATGTTGAAAACGTTTCACAAAACTCGAGAACGGCACAGCATTTGATATTGTGATTAAAATCTTACTTTTGTACTTAAAGTACTGTAAGATATATAATATTTTAAAACAAATTATAATTTCTGTTCATATTAAAATTAATATAGCAAAATAATAAAGTACAACCTATTGCTTCAAAATTAACTGCTCCAAATATGAAGATATTTTTCAATTAATGCAAAAGTATACAACTTGCGCGCATGATTTAAAAATATCTATACACTCTAGAACTTTGAAACTTTTAATATAAGTTTAAAAACATTACAAAAATAAAGTGAACTAAAATCTAATAAATAAACAAAAAATTTTTAAAGTTTTTTGATTTAAAAAAAAATAAAAAAAAATAAAAATTTTGATTTAAAAATTTTGATTATTTTTTTCACTCGAATGCCCATACATTCAATAATTTTAGTTAAATTTCTTAGATTTTAGTTCAATTTGAAGAAAATGATCTGGTAAAGATATATATAAAGTTTCGAATCATTATCTTTGATACATTTGGAGTTATCATGCGCGAAAGTAGAAAAATAACGATTTTGAGGAAAATCAATTTAAACATAAATGCTGTATTAAAAATTCTTAACCAACACGTACAATGCAGCTATTGCTATTTAAAATTTCTATATTGTTGTAGGATAAACATGTGAAGGAACTAAGATGATTACATATGCATAAAATTTATTATGAGCTCCAAAACGTGGAATTATTAGTCGTTATATAACATGAGAAAATTCAAATTAAATATTAATGTTACCATAAAAACATTTTTAAGGTATAAACAACTCAAATATTGTTATTTAAAGTTTATATATTTCTATAAAATACATATTTGTAAGAATTAGATTTATTACAATGTTTAAAATTTAATATCACCTTCAAATGTTGAAAAATTTTCACGAAACTCGAGAACGGCATGACATTTGAGATTGCTATTTAAATTTTACTTTTGTATTTAAAAACATTTTCAAGGTATAAACAACTCAAATACTGTTATTTAATGTTGATATATTTCTATAAAATACATATTTGTAACAATTAGAATTATTACCAAGGTTTAAAATTTAATATCACGTTCAAATGTTGAAAACGTTTCACAAAACTCGAGAACGGCACAACATTTGATATTGTGATTTAAATCTTACTTTTGTACTTAAAGTACTGTAAGATATATAATATTTTAAAACAAGTTATAATTTCTGTTCATATTAAAATTAATGTAGCAAAATAATAAAGTACAACCTATTGCTTCAAAATTAACTGCTCCAAATATGAAGATATTTTTCAATTAATGCAAAAGTATACAACTTGCGCGCATGATTTAAAAATATCTATATACTCTAGAACTTTGAAACTTTTAATATAAGTTTAAAAACATTACAAAAATAAAATGAACTAAAATCTAATAAATAAACAAAAAATTTCTAAAGTTTTTTGATTTTAAAAAAAAAATGAAAATTTTGATCATTTTTTTCACTCGAATGCCCATACATTCAATAATTTTTGTTAAATTTCTTAGATTTTAGTTCAATTTGAAGAAAATGATCTGGTAAAGATATATATAAAGTTTCGAATCATTACCTTTGATACATTTGGAGTTATCATGCGCGAAATTAGAAAAATAACGATTTTGAGGAAAATCAATTTAAACATAAATGCTGTATTAAAAATTCTTAACCAACACGTACAATGCAGCTATTGCTATTTAAAGTTTCTATATTGTTGTAGGATAAACATATGAAAGAATTAAGATCATTACACATGTATAAAATTTATTATAAGCTCCAAAACGTGAAATTATTAGTCGGTATATAACATGAGAAAATTCAAATTAAATATTAATGTTTTATTAAAAACTCATTAACAATTGAAATGGTACTTTTCGGTTAGCCGGGCGCCAGTGAAATGTATATATCTATATATACATATCTATGTATACATACACACATATATGTTTGTGTATATATATATGTATATATACATACATGCATATATAAATGTGTGTATGTATAGATATATGTATATATATGTATACATAGATATATAAATTTCACTGGCGCCCGGCTAACTGAAAAGTACCATTTAAATTAGTATAAATAATCTTGAAAAGTCTAATATTAGGGGAAAAAAGGTGAAAATATTTGGTGCTTTTTGGTTAGCCAGGCGCCAGTGATATATGTACATATATAAATATATATGTATGTACATACATATATGTGTATATACATAGATGTATGTATACATATCATATATGTGTATATATAAATGTGTGTGTATCATATATGTGTATATATATACATGTATATGTATCACTGGCGCCCGGCTAACTGAAAAGTACCAATATTTTTAATGTAATCGGTAAAGTTATCGTTTTTCTTTTTTGTCGTTTTTTTTTTTTTTTTTTTTTTTTTTTTTTTTTTTTGTAAATGAACTTTTCATATTGGTAACACAATCTTATATAAGTATTAAAATTACTATAGGATATAAATGACCAGTGGTAACTTATTTAAAATTTAAATTATCTTGGAAAGTTTAATATCTTACAATTTGTTGTTTACCTTACTTACTTAATTTTTAAAATACACCTGTAGAATACATTTCACCTTCAATATTTTTTAGCGATTCGTTTTTTGCTGTTTCAGAACGTTTTCTCAATTTCCTTTGCTCTTTTGTTTGCATACTTGCTTTTCTCTCTGAAGAAGCTATACGTTTCTTATCTATGCTTTCAAATCCGTTAATCGAAAAATTGCTACGAAGTAATTGCAATGAATCCATTATGTCATGCCGTCCTTGACAACCTTCATTAAACAATATTGTAGCTTCATTTGTTGCAATATGTACAATTGTTTTTCCCGATCCTGTAGTTTTGGGGCAAAATTTCTAAATCATAGCATTCAGGCTTTCATTTGGGTTTTGTGTTCGCCCTCCCAAACAACGTTTTAAAAGTGACGGCTGTGACAGATCATTAAACACTGGTTTGATTGCTTCCATTACCACAGAAGGGATAGGGGATTTATGATTGTATGAAATGCCTTCTAAACGTGATTTGTTGTACTTACACCAGGTGTCAATATTTTTGGGGCAAAAATCATGAATTGGATTATCATTCGATGATATTTTGTGATAAAATATCGCCCAAATTGCTTTACGCATTTCAATCAAAGAATCTTTATGTTCTCTGATGGCATTGCCATAGTAGCTTGTTATTTCATCAATAAGGTTGTCAGTTAATCGCCCGTTACCACCCAGTGTTTATCCATCACTCAAGTTTTTCTTTTCTTGCTTCAGCTTTCTTAGACGGGTCCCCATACGCTTCTGAACGTGTCCAACACATTCGATTTTTTCGATAGTTACATTCCCATAAGGTTTTGCATTACACACTGAAGGAAATGTTTTTGTGTCACCGTCCTCGATATATTTCAAATATTTTACACCACGTGTTTCTTCGGATCTTAAAAATATTCTGACCATACCGTCAACTTCCATCTTCCCTGCAGAACCAAAATGGTTTCGATTACATTAATGTTCTTCAGAATATTCACACTTTTTACAATACGAGGACATCACCTCAGTGTCAATTACTTTACCACTTTCGGCTCCAATTATTGTACACACACCTGTAAGTGATGTATGGCCACGAGTCTTCCATGTACCATCACCACTTACAGTAACGGACAAAGAAGAATTTGACAATATAGCTTCAGTCTGGGCTGCTTTCTTCATCGACATTTCTGCAGTTTCTGATGTCACTTTCAATATTTTATTTACAATGACAGAGTATGATTTTTGAGCAATAGGTGGTGGGAGATCCATGCCACAGCAAAAAGTCTCCATTCCTGCTCTGCCTTGTCCAATCATTCTCATAGAATATGTAAACCTTCTATTGATTTCAGGAATATTTTTTTTACTGCCTAAAATTGTGCAATTTCTGAAAGTTTTTGCAGAACACTTACAGGTCATGTCAAATTTAGATGACAGTCCAAACAGTGACGACTCATTTAGCACAATATCACCCTTACAGAATTTGCAAGATAAATTTTGTTGTATAAAATTAATCAATAAATTTATGTCAAACAATCTGTATCCTTTAAAATTAGGTGTTCTAAAAATACTTTCTTGTGCAGAGGTAAAACATCCAACTTTAATTTTTTGCTTGATGCACTAATGTGTTGATGAGTTTTCACATTAGTAAAACGATTGCCAGAAAACTTTCGTTTTTTAGGACGAGTCCCAGAATCTCGCTTCACATTCTCGGACATAATAATGAACGAAAATAAACTAGTAAAATAAATTAATAATATAAAACTAGTAAAATACACTCTGAACTAAAAGCTTACTCTCAAATGAAACGGAAGCGAATTATAACGCTGAAAAGCACATGTAAATAAACTTCCAACTGCAGATATTACGAAAGCCGGAATAAGAGATGTTTCTGTCCTTCTGTTTCTCCAAAAGAATTAATAATTCATGGAGTTTGCGATAAGAGGAGAAGCAAAATCTGCAGCTTTCAAAACGTAAACAAACACACCGCCATGGAGACTCCATGCACACCGTCGTGATGACAGAATCAGCTGACTCAAGTGGATCTTTAATTCGCGTGAAACGGACGAAAGCTGATTTACATTTTTTACATATATAACGAGAGTAATTTTACGAATATTTTAATGCGGTTTGCGGCAAATTGTTCAGAAAAAAATTAGCTATCGAATGAATTAAAAAACAAAAAATCGATTTTTTCAAAATTTTAAAGGATATGTGTCCCCTTAAAGGAATGATAAAAATATTATTACTTTTTTTTTTAATTCGAAAGAATTGTTTTTGTTTGTTGTTTCTTTGAGTAAAATCGTTTTTTTTTCACTGAATTTAACTATTATATATATATTAATCAGTTTGTTTGAAATGTATTTTAAGTGCGAATATTTTTTTTATAACTTTAAAAAATTAATTGCAAATAATTTTAAAAGAATGGAAAAATTAATGGTTGATTTTTTAAATTCGAAAGCACTATTTTGTTGTAGTTGTTGTTTGAAATAAACTCGAAATTTTAATGAATTGAATTTTTAGTTTTTCTCTGCAGCAATATGTCAGTTTTTTAAACATTGAAATTAAATATGCAGAGGATAACGGGATATCTCCGTTGGTTACATTCTTCCCCGTACGTTCCGATGTTTTCAGGAAATATGAGGAAATTTTATGTTTTTAACGGAAAATGCCCGTTTGTTGTGAAAAGGGAATTTGTCTGTGAAATTCAGAAAAAAAATACCCGTGAATTTCAGATTGTTTTTAACGTTGTATGAACTAAAACAATACTTTAAAAAATTTTCATTTCTATTTAATTCAAACAATATTGTTTAAAATTGCATACATTTTGTACAAATTAATTTAAGATCATTCTTACTATTAGTTTCATTTATGTTCAGGAATATTTTACCTTTTTTAAATGCATGTTGTGTACCTTGTCTAAACGTAACAAATTGAAAACGGTATACCGGACAGTATCCGACCGAAATAAGGAAAAATTAAATATATAACAATGTTGCATTCGCAGAAATTAAATACAAATTTGTTTAATAATATCTAGCAGCAAATGGATAATAAAATTGTAATTGAAGACAGTAGATAGGTCATATTTAAATACTATCTGATACGTCCGGCGTTGCAGGAAATCAGTAACTTTCTTTTGCGGTTTCAATAAAACAGTCATTTTCGGCGGGTATTCTATTCTAAACAATCCTGTTTCCGAACGAAACTCCGGCACTCGTCCCCGCTGCCTACAGCATTGCATATCAGGCGTGCTACACACGAACTCCAATATCGTTTAGTTTCATTTTCCACCAATAGGGGGGGCAAATTCTTCTTTTTTATTTATCTATATCTTAATTACTTCATGTTATGTTGGGTGGGCCAATTCCCGTTGAAGAAGATTTCAAACATTTTTTTAGAACACTTTGGTCGAAATACGAAAATGCTCTAGGGCGACCAATTTCAACCATCATTCCCCACATCCCAACAGCTACCAACATGTAACCACCATAATGCACAATGGGATACTCGACGCTAATACCACACACAAATACCAGTAGTCTGCGTTAGGTGGTTGTGGTTGCAAAGTGAAATATAGGGACATTTCTATTTTATACGCATATATAAATATATATAGATAGATATAGATTTCAAGTTATAAAGACTTGGAGGAAAAAGTGTCAGGCGGCTTTCTCCCATGCCAAGTGGCGTAACATTGAACGCGTGACGTCAGAAATTACATCGCAGCAAATCTAAAGCCAAAATATTCATTCTGATTCGAATTTCACATTCTAGTTAATTCATGTTTTACATTTGAAGTCTGTTTTGCGTGAAGAAATATATAACCTAGTATAATTTTTACCTCCAAGTATGCCGAAGCCGTATTTAATCCCAATTTCACGATTTGTGCAAGTGAGTTTGTATTCTGGTTTTTAATTTCAAACGACAAAACCATTTTTTCATTCAGATTCGAAATACTATGCTTTTCGGTGTCACAGAAATCGACCCGATATAATATATACTTTTCTTATTCTAATTCTTGGTTATTAAAGTTTAAGCTATATAATTCAAGTCAAGCTTGTTGGATTCGTCATATTCATTAAGTCTGTATAAAGGTATAATAAATGAAGTAGCCTTGATTCTGGCAGCTATCATTCTGATTTTAATATGAAATTATTATGTTGTTTTCATCTGTGTGTAAAAATAGAAAATGTGTTCATCTATCTACCCGATTATTATTTATGCTTGCCTGTGTAATTTTTAGCAGCTAACCGTTCTTAAATTTCTAAATATTTTTTTAACTTTAATCCAGTATTCAGTCACATTTTTAAATTCATAATTTATATGTCTAAAACTCACTAGTTCTAGTTTATTCCAAATAAAATTCAAGTTATTTTTAATTATTCTCTTAAATTGTAGATTAGATCAATTATCGTAGCAAATAGTAGTAGTAAAGCAAATGTGACCACCTCTTCTGCGGTTATGTTAAGGAAACTGTGTACGTCCCGCCGTTACCAACAACTCC
This sequence comes from Maratus michaelseni, assembly GCA_963931845.1. Classification (NCBI taxonomy): domain Eukaryota; kingdom Metazoa; phylum Arthropoda; class Arachnida; order Araneae; family Salticidae; genus Maratus; species Maratus michaelseni. The sequence continues at coordinate 273,805,477 of OZ007596.1, forward strand.
TAACGACCTGCGGAACCCTATCACTGCTGCCGTGCACTCAGTAACAGCAGATATGCTTTTTCGAGTGTGGGACGAGTTTGGCTATCGCGTAGATGTTTGCCGTGCAGCAAACGATGGACACATTGAACATTTATAATATCTTGAAAAAAACTTTGAAACTTCCTCTTTTCATTGGGATAAAGATTGTTCATTTTGGATTTGTACTTTAATAAATACAATTTTTTGAAAATGGGTCCATCATTTAGAATAACCCTGTATAATCTATCTCTGAACTTAAAATAATATAATTCATGGTTACAAATATTTGTTTCTCTATATTGACCAATTAATATGGTAATCTGTATTATCAATTAAATTTTAATAGTCAATTAATGTTTGAAGTCTTTAATCACTTAATTAGACTTTATGCAAAATGTGATCCTTTCCGTGATAAAGATGTCAGACCAGAAAATTTAAATTAATTAAAAAACTATCTTTAAGCCATATAATTTAAACTAAAAATATATTTTATTTTCGAACTTATCTAAAGCTTTAATTTTATTAGGTACAATTTATACCCAAATTATAATTTCTTAATTAATTTTTTTTGAAAATAAAAGAAACTAATCACATAGTGAAAGGTTTTAACATTCTAATGTTATATGATTACATTTAATTATATCGAAGTATAGAAAGTAATGTCGAAATTTCTAAATTAATAAATCATAAGTAACGGTAATCAGAAACTCTTTTTAAAATATTTGAAGTGTAAGATACAATTAATATTTTGAATTAATATATTTTTTTGAACTTTTGATTTTTACAATTTCGACAAAGATTAAAAATGCATATATTTATCAAGTTCAGGTATCAATTTAGAACTGTGAAATCAGCCATTTGTCATGATATCGGGATACTAACTAGAAATCAGTTTTCTGTAAATGTGTTCAACTGCAGTTAACGGAATTTTCAGCAAGTAATACCACAAATTGATATCTAATAGATATTTATAGGTAGTAGTATTACAAAATTTCTAGGATTATTTTAATGTATTTACAATATTATGTAAAATACCTACGTATATCAGTCAGAAATATATATTTGTATAGTTATCTGTCTTATTTTTAAAGTACAGTCATTTTTTTAAATAGCAAAAATTACGAAATATACGAAATTTTATTTTTGGGTAGAAATTTCGAAACATTAAAATGTATTGCCTATATTTGGCAAAAAGTGTCTTTTCATACTTCTTGTATTGGTCAGTAATGAAAATAATGTCATAATTTAGTTAAAATGAAATTTCCTTAAAAATATTGCCATGAGACTACATTTTTTCAAAATATTCCCTTTGTTTCAGTGTTTGTTCAAATTTTTCAGCATTCATTTCTTGTTACATACTACAAGAAATCTGTGCGCTCTTCGAAAATGTTGGTTTATTAAGGCCTGCAAATTAGTAATAATGCATATTAACATGTCATTACTTAATACAAAATCAGTATCTTACCAGTTTTCTGTATACTGTGAAATAGCTCTGTGCCGGATTAAAGAAAACATGCAGAAATGTCTTCTAATATTGTTCAAGCTTTAGAAATAATGAGAATTTTGAACAAAAATTAAAATCATGCAACATTTTACATAAATATTGATTATGAAAAATTTTGTTAGGAACAATGAATTTAAAACTGTGAATTTTTTTTTTTTTTTGTTGTTATTTATGAAAATGCACTTTCTGCCAATAATGGTATAATTGATATAATATAGTGTCATATTATATAAATTTTAGCAATTAGTTTTTATTGAAAAAAAAAATTATATATTTCCTCTTACAAAATTCATTATACCGTTAAACCAGCACACAGTAGGATGATTTATACATATAAAAATATATTTGAAAATAAAATAAATTTATTTACTTTTAGATAGAATACTTTTAAGAATAGAAAGTAATTTTGTGATTTTACAGAAACCTCAGTAAATCAGGATTTTTCAAAAGCGAAATAACAAAACGAAGGTATTTGCGCAAAACGTTTGTTGAAAATAACACATACTGACTGAAATACTTAATCGCGTTTCTCTTATCACTTATCGTTATTGGAGTTAGTTGGAATTTATCATAACAAAATACGCTTATAACTTTTTTTTTATGGTAGTTAAATCCGCTAACAATTTTTCACGAAAGTTTACTTGCAGTTTTAGTGTCGAATTCCAAGCTTGACGACTCGTTTCCATGGCTGTTCTGATGATAAGCGATTACTACATACCACTTGTAACCTTGGACATAGATTGAATTTGAAGAAACTTGAAAATTTTAATGTTTGTTGCGATTTCCATATGTAAACCCAGAAATATAAGTTTTGTATAGTATTATTTAGTATACGTTATTAGTAATCGGTTGATACATGTGCATTTTTATACCAGGATTTGTGGACTTAGTAAGTAGAAAAGTATTTTTGTTTTCCGTGAATGTATAGAGGAAACTCATTTCTATATGATGTGTCCGTGTTATTGCCACAGTCACTGTACTTTGTTAGATGCTTAGGTAAAATGAGGATCTGTATAATAAATATATTTTTTTGCGATACATAATACATGAGACAGTCATTTTCCTTACATTTTTCTCAACGATTGTGATATTTAACTCTCTAAGCGTGTGGAACGTAATATTCCGTTCACTAAGCTCCAGGTTTCACTGCAATATATGCAATGTTTAAGATAATATAATTCTATAGATTTAATCAATTTTCAAAACATTGAAGAATGATTAGTACTCTCAAGGGTTACATTCATATTTGTAATTAAGGTTTATTTATAATGCTGAAAGAATCATTTTTTTTAGCATTTAAAACAAAATGCAGAGAAAACAACATTACAATTTTACCCTTTTTCAGAACGCTCAGAGGGCTAAACAATTTCTAGAAAACGTCATGTTTCGCCTCATTGGGTGCTTAACAAAAACGAAATGTTTAGACTTGCAAGTTATTTGTACTCTAGAAGAGCTTCTACCAAAATAATTATGTACGAATAAAAAAAAATAATACAAAAATAAAATTGGGAGGGGAATTGTATACATATGTACGAATACATAGTTATATGGAATATTTCTTTTCCAGTGCTGTATATTGCAGAGGAATCACATGATTACATGCATTGCATTGGAAACACAATACAGATTTATAATACAGTAAATATATTTAATTCATCTTTTCTTGGTTTATTTCCGACAGTTCGATCCATTTATATTTCAAATTCTATGTGAATAATGATTTTTGGACATTCTAAAAATAGTGACGAGGCTGACTCAGCGGTTCAAAATGACTTAACAATATTCCGATTTTTTTAAATTGCACAAAAGTCCCCTGACTTCATGAAAGACAATATTAAGAAATTATGAGGCTTGTGTAACTCAGATGTCAGTATTAACAGCTCTCACTAATGTTATGTGATTTTCAAATCGGACATTCCAGAAGAAGGACTTCCAAGATATTTTCAGTGTCATTATAATATTTTACTTCCACATACAATAAATACCAATTTTTAGTACCATCATTAATGTATAAGTTAATTCTTAACTCTCACAAATATGGGGGAAATTTAAAGACTTTAAAATTCATTTTTTGTACAGTTTTAAATAGATTCTGGATAATATGTTTTTATTATTAGTTTACTTACTTATTAGAATATGTTAAATATATAACAAGCAAAGTTACAACTATAAAATAATCAAATAAAATTACCATGAGATTAGTACTAAGAAAACAAATGAATTATCTTGGTTATTTAAAGTATGACGCTAACAAGAAAATAAATTAGTTTATATTTACTCAAACGAGAATATATGAAAATAAAAGAATGAATAAATAATCCGTTTCCCATTTTAAGAGTTTCTACGACATCAAATGTAAGCATGAACATAAAAGTAAGCTGATTTTATCCATGTGCGTTGTCTTGTTTTATGAAACAAATGAAACATATAATCTTCGAAATTCTCCTAAATGTAAACTTTAGTAAAAATAAATATATTTTAAAGCTGGAATGGTATTACCTTAAATTTTATTTAAAATTGCTATGTTTGCAGTAAAAATGTTTTATATATGATTTATCGAAATTTTTAAGAAAATGCAATAAATGAAAAACGTCACGCATATATATATATATATATATAATATATATATATTCTAATTGCGTAGAATAGTAATTAAATTTTACTAGCCGTTATGTGTATTGTTTTGATCGCTTACGGTCTTCATCTAATTAGAATATCAATTCTTTCATGCTTCTCTCTAATTTTTCTGTCTGGTTGGACGATGTTTTGTATTTTATAATACATCTTTTAATTTAATTTCCTTGTCATACAATTTAGATCCATGATATGTTACCGCGATTCCCCATTTTTTGTCTGAGAATACTATCTTTTTAATTCAATGAATTCAGCTTTTAACACTTTTTTTTCTCTCAGCCTATTTAACTTGTTCAGTTATTTTTATTCATTTTCTAAGCTTAATTCCTTAATTTCCGGGTTGAAAAATTAAATTGATTAAATAGTATTTTTTTGTTTTGGTTGCGATCTTGAAGGTTACTGTTTTGGAATGAGTAAGAATAAGGATTAATATCACAATCACCAACTCTTTCACTTGCTATTACAGCATTAACTAAGGTTGTTTAGGCTCAGTTTTATATTTATTTCTTTAAGTAATTACCAGAAATAGTTAAAGTACTTTCATATAAGATGCGGTAGAAATAATTATGTGAAAATCAATGGAATTGTCATTAATAATAGTAAAAAAGTTTTTAAATTTTGGAATCAACAATTTCTATTAATGCTTGAATGTAGGTATGAAAGATTTAATTCCTGATCCTGTTAAACATATACCTGTTCATTCTGACTCTACATAATTTTTAATTTTATCAAAATTACTCTTCCTTAAAATTGTACCTCGGATACCTGTATTAATCTAATAAATTTAATTTAATGAGAGGAAAGTAACATCTTTAACACTGAGATGGTGAGAACTATTACCATATTTACTTCGCAATATCCATTTCAAAAATTAGCATATTTTAATTTACTACATTCAAATGGCTTAAGGGCATACCGATTATATAGGAAACAAAGTAGACATTTTTTTCTTTATTAAGAGCCTACGCTATTCACGCGAAGAAACGCTCAAGCTAATGTTAAGTCTATAGGAACGTTATTGCACGATTTCTCGCTCGCATTTAAATATTTTTAAATGATTTTTTTTGCATAGGATAGCTTAGGTCGATCTCTAACGTTGTTAGTTTTTACTTTTTTTATTTTAGTTACAGTTTTTACATAAACGGACATTTTCAATTTTGGAACAGGTTTGAACCGGTTCTGAAAGTGAAAGTCCCCTTATATAAAAAAACTGGAACCCAAATCTAAAAAGTAAAAACTAACAACGTTAGAGATCGACCTCAGCTATCCTATGCAAAAAAAAAAAAAATTAAAAAATTAAAAAATTAAAATTCGAGCGAGAAATCGCGCAAGAACCTTCCCATAGACTTAACATTAGCTTGAGCTCTTTTTCTGATGACTGATGTAAGCTCTTAATACTGTCAACACTTTTATGATTATTACAACCACAGTTGTAACCGCGTATTTCAGAATTGACTGGTTTAATTTTATACATATTGATGTGCTCAAAAACAGAACTCTTTTTGCTTATAAATTTTGATATGCTTTAATTATGCGCAAATGCTACATAATGAGTAGCATTTCATGTCTGAAAAATTGTTTTAAATTACGAAATTACGATTTTTAGTAGGACGCGATGAAGGCAAACCAAGGCCAGGAGTATGGTTTTCACACGAGAATTATTTTCTGTTTAATATTGTTGCACAATGAGGAACAGTTTAGACTCTCTTTGCATGTAAATACGACCAGAGATCACATTCTTGTTTAACGAGTCCAGGTGCAAGAAAGCTTTGAGGCCGTAAATTTCAATAATGCAAAACATATTGATGGTATCGAGGAAATCTTTTTCAATTATAGAGGCTGTTACGGGTTTTAAACAATTAATAAACAGATTAACTAAAAAAAAAATCTGAAGGAACTTATTTCATCTTGACCAGGGTCCATTATAAAAATGCCGGACATTCCCCCACAATACAAGAATCATATGACAAGATGACAATACATACAAGAATCTACAATGATTATACATTTCGGATCAAATTTGAATTGTTTCCTATATAAATAAACTCAATTATTATATACACACACTGTTAAAACTGGATACTTAAAAATAAGCCAAATGTACTAATTTTTTAGTACTTTCTGATGTTATAATGCCTTCGAATACTTAACTCTTAAATTTGAGAAATGCATGTACTCATTTTTAGTACGTACAAGAACACGAACATAAGTATGTATAGCAACACACGTAGAGTAACAAGAGATTAAATTAATATTTATTCACAAACGTACTTTTCAGTCAGGATTGTCACTTATATTTGAAAACATCATGTACTCGTTTGTGAAGCAATTTTGCTTAACAAAAAAAAAAAAAAAAAAAAAAAAAAAAAAAAAACAATATCTATAAGTACGCACTTTTAAGTAGATTATTATAACAAAGTTTTCATTGCATTTAACAGAAACTTTGTATTCCTCCCACTTTATACCCTTACTACTTCAATAAATATGTTAAATGAATCTTCCCCATTTTCCATGCACTGATGGTGAAACATATACAATGCCAAATAGAAATTGAAATCCGACATATGCCTATTATGTGTGGGCAAGATCCATTTTACATGTCTTCACGTATTTTCAATAGTATTGGCATGGCATCCAATTTCTGAGTCAACGAAATGGATGCTGTGATTAACAAATAGATGGTGAAAACCATCCTTTCCAATCTCTTTGTGTGACGACCAACCATCTGAATAAATAGTGATGCCTGGTTTTATCCAAGTTTTATCCTGGTTTTGTCTGATTGCATCCATCATTAGAGTATCCTTTGTCCTATCAGGTATTGCAGCTAAAAGCAACTCGCCTGTTTTTCTCTCGACGCCACTAAATACCCATTGGTAATATGCATGATCGCCTCTATGATACTTCCGTTTTACAAATTTAGATTCATCTATTTCTACAATCTTATCATAACCTCCAGTCTTCTCTGTTCTATCCAAAATATATTCCAATATGCTGTCGTTACCGAACAGTCGCTATTCAGCTACGGTATGAGCACCAAAACCCCAGGATTTACTTATATTACCAGATTCATTTTATTAAGTATTTTGAATGTCAAAATAAATAGTTTTTCCAAAGTTAATTTGCTACATGAAAACCAAGAGCCTTATCTCAAACTCCTTTGGATTCCGGATTATTTCCCATTTATTTGTTTACGACAAAGCCACACAATGTCATCAGACACGTTATTCTATTTTGAAATTTCATTTCGCTTGAAGGTTTTTTGCACATAAATCCAGATTTTAATATACCAGAGTCTCTCAGGAAATAATTAAATATCTCTCAATTAGAATAAAGGATGTTTGAAATAATTTGGTAGAGACACGAGCTCTCTTATTATGAAAAAAGGCTGGTTGGTTGATTTTATGACGGCCGATTATCTACACGAAGGATATAGGCCCTAGGGGGGAATGCCCTCCGTGGGGACCTTTCTAAGGGATACTAACCCGTATTTACGATAAGGTTCGAAGAAAACCACGGAAAACTCCGAACGGTTAGGTCGACGAGCGCGACAGTGTTTTGAACCCAGCACCGTCCGTCTACAAGCTTTGAGAACGGAACCTCTCAGCCACTGGTGGGACTATGCAAGCAGGCATTGAAATGTCTGAAGCATTTGTTTCATCTGTTATCTCTCAGGACACAGAATCCTAGTCATAATTCTCTCGCTCATGAAAACCAACAAAAGAGCTCCTAAAACTTGTATAGGAACGAAACATAAGCAATATATTCTCTCCCGGTAACTTCAAAACCAGGATAAAAAATTATGTATAAAAACGTATATCACGCGTTCTGTGATACTACAAGTATAATAACAGAAATGACAAAAGCAAATCATCAAATTACTTGAAGCTAAAATTAGTTTGAGGGAAAGTACTACAACTTTAAACAAGACTAATCTCAATCATTTCGAAAAACAGGATTTTTTTTTTCATATTTCTGTATGATACGAAAGATGAAAATATTACACTGGATAAATAAAGCTATATCATGTTTCAAAAATTTATAAGACAAATGACTGCCAATCTAAATTCACTTACACAATTTTCTGCCAATCTTGCATAACACTCGAGCTTACTACACTGTACATCATAAAAGCAAGTGAATTGGCTACATTTGTTTTTGTAATTTACAGACATATTTATATGCATGCTTTGACAACTACATCAATATACAGGGTGTCCATAATTAAACGACCCTACTTTAAAGTTGTGTACAGACGAAACTATTGGTCAGAAAGTTGTGAAATTTTGTGAAGGATATAATAAAGGAATGGGAATTTGTTTAAGCGAAAAAAAAATTAGTTCAAAATTTCGCCAACAGATGTCGTTTTTAATGAGTCAATCGCATTTGACACATTCTGTAAGTCATGATAAACCAAGAACTTTACCTTATCTTAAAGACATGTTCACGACATGTTTTTAGCATTTCCCAGAACACACTACGGGCAACTGTGGAACATGCTATCCTACGATTCCAGATGGTAGCTGTAAATGATGGACGTCATGTGGAACACGTATTGTTGCAATAAAATATGTAAACTATCTAAAATGTATGCTAAATGTATAATTCATTAAATGTTCTTGGTTTATCATGACTTACCAAATGTTTCAAATGCGATTGATTTATTAAAAACGCCATCTGGTGGCGAAATTTTGAACTAATTTTTTTCCGCTTAAACAAATTCCCATTGCTTCATTATGTCCATCACAAAATTTCACAACTTTCTGACCAATAGTTTCGACTGTAGACAACTTTAAAGTAGGGTCGTTTAATTATGGACACCCTGTATATACCGCGTGCGTTAAAATATATTTCTTGGTAAATATATACAATATAAGAAACTCTAAAAGTAAATGAATATAACAGATACAATAACTATATTCATAAAAAAATAAATTAAAATGATATAGTGTAATGCTTTTTTTATACATTTCAATTACATTTAGCTTTGATATATGTTCAAATTGTCCAATATAAAAGAGAGAAACATATATTAGTTAAAAAACTAAAATAGCGATTTCATTGGTATTACATGTTCTTTAACTCTTCTTTGCATGAGTTTTTCTTTTACAATTGTGTTTTTTTATACATATATTAAATATTAGACACCAGAAATTTTAAGATAGATTTTTAACTTTGTTCAGCAACATAGTTCACGGGAATCGACTGGGCGTAAAGTTGCTGCAACTAGGAAGCCCCTGGACCGGTATCAACTGTTCCGAACTGTTCCGGGAAATTTACTGGATTAATATTTCTATATAAATATAGTGGTGGCGAAGAAGTTGATTTATTTATTAAAAGTTATATAAACAGTGATTGAAATTTACATCACTAAGCAATTAAGGGTTAATTTTATGCTACACACATATGCACAATAGGCCGTCTTTTTATTGAATTACGAGAATACGAACGAGAATAACGAGAATACGAACGAGAATAACGAGAATACGAATATTTAGAATACGAACACTCAATTGTGACCTCATGTATGGATTTTTTGGAAATTTTTACGCTTGGATACAAAACAGGGAATCAATCGTTGAAGTGGTTTATAGATTACATAAATATAATGTTTGGACACCTAATTCTAACTTCATTTTAAGTAGTTGCGAAACAAATTGCAGTACAGTGTTGGATTTTTAAGCATAAATCTAAAACTTTTTGGTGGAAAAAGCTGTAATTTTGCGTTCGCATATCTGATGTTTCAAAAAATGTATTTCTGTTAATAAAATCTTAAGTTATAATTCGTATTTTTCTTCTAATAATAATTTTAAATAATATTTTACCCTTTTATGCGTCCTAACCGTGTTTTTCAGTCACGATAATTTTAATTTCAAAGGCTGAAAAATTTTTTTAGATTAATGTTAATTGTTTCCAGTGCGTAAAAATATACCTATGTAACTTTATTAAATGTAAATCCTCATGTAAATTCTGTTTATATCTATTATTTTATGAATGGTTAAATATACGTTACTTATAAAGTTTTACTGCACGCTTAAAGGACGCTTATTTAAAAGTTTAAATAACGCTTAAATAATATATTTTCGAAATATATGCACATTAGAATACTTTTTGCACATCTGGATTTTCGAAACAAGAGCCAATGAAGTTTATTCAGCGCAATATTCGTGTTCAGTGGGTTAATTTCATACTAGAATGCACACTTTCATTTAAAAAGCAATTTCATTACTGTACGCTATTATCAGATCAGGCTGCGGCATGGATGGGTAGTGAAATGGCTCCAGCAGATTTAGGTTAGCTTCGACTGTATCGAGTACAGCAGCTATTAAAGACAACTTTAGAACATACTACTGACCGAATTATATAAAATATATTATTCCACTGTGAAGGCAGCTGTTAAAATTCCCAAATTTCCCATGCTAAATTTGTTTCAAATTCGGCATGAAATATTTATCAATGTGAAAATGCGCGAGTGTAGAAAGTGCTCGAACTCCGAAATGTCAGTCATTGTATTTGCTGATGAAAATAGGGCTTTACAATTGCTGAATGAAGATTTTGTTAAATATTTGAACATGCAGTGCGCCGAAGTTTCTCCAGTAATGATGAAGTATTTGAAGCAGCTTATGAAAACAATCCCACAGTACCCGCTTAACGGCAAAATATTCTTCTACAATATGCATTTTCTGTATATTACACACGGGTTATTATAAAAGCCCAAAATTTACTTTAAATAAATTTGTTCCATCAACATGGTGTATGTTTTATTCGATTCAGTATGCAAAAATCTAAAATATTATGTGCAAAAATATTCCACAAAGCCAAATTTTCCACCATTCCTGCCACTCGTCAACCGAAATGTGCTATTTTCATAAAGAATGTAATTTCTATTAATTTCCATTTGTTTCAAAATTAGAAATATATTAAAAAATATATCACACATGATTAGTTTGCACAAATCCAAATTTTTCATCATTTCTGCCGTTTGGCAATCGTAAATTCATTTGTGCCAACGTAATTTGTACCAACCGTAATTAGTTTGCTTGGTTTCAGCATTAAAATAAATTAAAAAATCCCTGAATGATCGGCCTACAGGCACAGGTACCGTGGGGCGCATGTTTGTTGGGAATTGCGGAAGAAATGACCTTTTTGCAATGATGCGGCAGTTGGAAACACCCACTTTGAAACCTAACTTCTTTTCAAGTGGAGCCGGCAAGGATTTTTTTGTTTTTAATTTTTTTGGCTATAAGGGTGGTCCTATAAAAATCTCTTCGGTGTAAAATTTTTAGATAATATTAAGAGGATTAATAATAAATTTAAGCGGATTTGATATCTTGTGAATTGACGTTGTTATGATTTTTTTTCTTCGAAAACCCCCCTTTCCCCCCCCTCCTCTTGGGGCCATTTTTAATGATATCTAAAATCTGTCCTACATAAATTTTCGGCCCTTTTTCTAGAAGTAAAAATAATTTTAAACGGATTCTATGCGTATGATAATTAAGTAAATATGGGTTTTTTTCTGTTTTCACAAAAAGCCCCTATTTCTCTCCCCTTGGTTCGATTTTGTCCATTAACGAACTTGACCGAGATTTTAAGCCCCTTGATTTTATGTATCAGTTTGGAAGAGATTTGAGCAGAATTTTTCCAGTTATCGTGTCCATAAAAAAGTGACACAGATAGATAGATAGATAGATATAAAGTTTTGAACTGGGGGTGCTTTAGGGTTCTGGGAGTGATAATCGGCGTAGATCTGCAAATTTTTTTCAAAAATTCCAACTTAGGTGAGAATGTAATAGGTAGTATTTCTTACGAAATCTACCTAAAATGATATCCTGCTAGAATAATTTGCACATTTTAGGTAGATTTCGTAAGAAATACTACCTATTACATTCTCACCTAAGTTGGAATTTTTGAAAAACTTTTGCAGATCTACTCCGATCATGACTCCCAGAACCCAAATCCACACCCAGTTCAAAACTTTATCTATTGATCTACCTATCTATCTATGTATGTCACTTTTTTATGGACACGATAACTGCAATAATTCTACACAGATCTCTTCGAAACTGATACATAAAATCAAGGGGCATAAAATCTCGGTCAAGTTCGTTAATGAGCAAAATCGAACCAAGGGGGGGGGGAGGAGGGGGCTTTTTGTGAAAACAGAAAACCCCCCATAATTTCTTAATTATGATACGTATCGAATCCGTTTAAAGTTATTATTACATCTAGGAGAAGGGCCGAAAATGTATGTATGACAGATATTTGATATAATTAAAAATGGCCCCAAGGGGGGGGGGGGTGAAAGGGGGTGTTTTAGAAGAAAAAATTCATAACTTCGTCAATTCACAAGATATGAAAGCCTCTTAAATTTATCATAATTTCTCTTAATATTATCTAAAACTTTTGTACTGACAAGTTTTTTATAGGACCAACCCTTATAGCAAAAAAAAATTAAAAACAAAAAAAAAATCCCTGCCGGCTCCGCCTGCAAACAAGTTATTTTTCGAACTAGGCGGTTCCAACTCCCGCATCTTTTCCAAACTGATACATAAAATCAAGAGGCATAAAATCTCGGTCAAGTTCGTTAATGGGCAAAATCGAACCAAGGGGGGGGGGGGGTTGCGAAAACAGAAAAAAACCCATAATTTCTTAATTATGATACGTATCGAATCCGTTTGAAGTTATTATTACTTCTACGAGAAGGGCCGAAAATGTATGTATGACAGATTTTTGATATCATTAAAAATGGCCCCAAGTGGGGGGGGTGAAAGGGGGTGTTTTAGAAGAAAAAATTCATAACTTCGTCAATTCACAATATTTCAAATCCGCTTAAATTTATTATAAATCCTCTTAATATTATCTAAAACTTTTATATTGACAAGTTTTTTATAGGACAAACTTATAGCAAAAAAATAAATATATAAATAAATAAATAAAAATGTCTGCTGGCTCCGCCTGCAAACAAGTTAGGGTTCGAAGTAGGCGTTTCCTACTGCCGCATCATGGCAAAAAGGTCATTTCTTCCGCAATTCCCAACAAACAGGCGCCCCACGGTTTGCGTCTTCAAAATCTACCTGTGCCTGTAGGCCGAGCCGTCAGGGATTTTTTTAAATTATTATTGTTATTTCCCCCATTTCTATACACTAAATATATTATTTCACTTCTACATTTTTATCGATTCTTTAGAATCGATATTAATTTTATTTTGTTCTTTATTCACATCCAGTTTTTATTTCTGAAAAGGGCTTATAAGCACAGTTACATGAAATTACTATTATTTTTATTATTCTTGAACATTTTTACCTGTATTATACATTAATCTGAAATGTTCAAAAATATTATTTGAATAGCTTTGTATTTAGTTTTTAAAAGTATTTTTCATTTAAGTCTGTTTAAAATTACTTTAAAATTAAGGAAAAATAGAGTTCAGTTTATCAGACCCATTGCGAGTAAATCTATTTTAATAGCGACGCGGATAATCTAAGGTTACAACACTCTCAAAAACGCAGCAAAGAAATCCCGGGTTATGGCATTTAAAAACTAGTCGTTGGGGGCCACCGTAATACTTACCCATCATGGATATTCATAATGTAAAATATTAAAATAAAAAATGTGTAAACTACTTATAAAATGCATTGCAATTCGAATAAAATCGTGGCTTGATGACGTCATAAACTTTGAAGGCTCGATTACTGAATTGCTTGAAAGAAAGATCCTTATAACTCCAAAAATAATAATCTTATTAACTAGCGGTTTATTGCATCTGATTAAGCGTCAAATTTCCAATTAAAATATATCTTTGAAGTGAAATTTGGATGAAATAAAGGGTCATAAAAAATCGAAGAGTGTGGTAAATAGGATTCCAAATATTTCGGCAACTCATTATCCGATCGACTTCATGCTTTATGCAAAATTTAAGTTTTTTTATTGTCTTTTATATTCTTTTCTTAAAAGAAACAATTTCGAAAATTTTTATGTACCTTTTATCAGAACGAATATTTCGAGAGTCCGAAAAAAATAGTTCCGGTTAATCGAGGTTATTGAAATGAAATAGGCTTCTTCCCATTATTACATACTAAGTACATACCAAATTGCAAGTCTCTATCTCAAATTTTGCGGGAGATAGAGCGTTTACAGACACACAGACACACACACACACAGACACACAGACACACAGATGGACGGCAAATTTTTTTTTTCTAAAAATATGTTTTTTGGAGTCTCCAGTGTCTGAAACGTGTAAATCCGTCAAAAATTTTTTTTCGATTTTCAAAACGATTACAAGACTTACCCTATACTACGTATGATGGGTAAGTAATTAGTCATATTACATTACTTAATTTTTCTTACGGTATTTAAATACGGCATATAATATATCGATAACTTCTATAATTATTTTTACTATATACTATCTATCCACATAGTACTGAATCCTTGAAAATTTTCACCTTCCAGTTTTCGACGGATTTGTATACTGCAGAAAATCTTGAACACGATTTGACTGTTTCTAGAAAATGATTTTCTGTCAGTGTGTATGTGTCTCTGTATAACTTTGTGGGTCCTCAACTTCACGAACTACTAAGAATAATAGGACAAAATTTCAGATTAATAGCCAGCTTTATGTGACCTGGCGCTAATTAGTTTTTGACCAAACTCCTCAAGGGTGCTGCAAATTGATGAATTGTTTGATTTATTTTATACTTAGTTCTCCAGTTTATGTGAGCAGAACTTCATGAATCATCAAATTTAGAATCCCCAAGATAGTAATAGATTCTTATACAATTTTGCTTCTGGTTGTCTAAGAGGTTGTGCCGAAATACGATAATTTATTAGAAATACGATGTTTATGTCACTTGTTTAAATGCACAAATTGCATATAATTTTTTACAATATCACGTACAGTGTGGTCGATGATATGCATGCATTCTATGAAACGGTAGGTCTGAAGTCAATAAATTTGTTTTTCCTTCTTTAAAAGTCTTCATTGTCCCCTATTCCATAACAACATTATGTATTTATATATTTAAAAAAAAGATTAAATTGATGTTATTTCCTTGTTACTGGGGAATTTTCTTGTGTTAATTAAATCTTTAATTGATTTGATTTATATAAAATAATGTTTTGTGATTGCAACAACATAACTGTTTTATTTCCTTTATTGCAATTATGTAATTGACACAATGTGCTCTCGAATAGTCTCTCAGAGCAGGTTTCGCTTCATTTTTTGCAAATGACAGACTTGAAGATTCCTTTAAGGCGACGGAACCTCAAAAATACGTATATCGTCGGAAAGAACATATTGTTTTAAGAGTCATTAAAGATATCCCCGTCGCATTTATTTATTTTGTATGATATTAATTTCTATTTAGCTTAAGCATATAGTATATGTAGGTTAAATATCTTATTTCTAAACTTTTTTTCTGTCCCCATTGAAACTATTGCAAATATTCCAAATTCCAAATATTCAAATATAATTTCTTGTTGTGAAGTATATGTTGTATATGAATTTCTTAGCACAAAATGGTTTAGAAACAAATCTTTCGTTTCTTTATTTCCATCTAAAGACATTATGTTATGACATTAGAAAAAACGAAATTATGCAGAGGAAACTTTTATGCCTTTATATTCTGGAATATAAATGGTGCATACAAAATTCGTACAATGTAAAAGACAATGTAAATAGTTCACACATTTATATCCCCCTACTTATGTATACACACATATATACATATAAACCCCCCACACACACACACACATATACAGTCCCTGGCCAAATTATTAGGCGCA
The DNA here is from genome assembly GCA_963931845.1 of Maratus michaelseni. Classification (NCBI taxonomy): domain Eukaryota; kingdom Metazoa; phylum Arthropoda; class Arachnida; order Araneae; family Salticidae; genus Maratus; species Maratus michaelseni. Next base: position 273,821,417 of record OZ007596.1, read on the forward strand.
ATTGTTTTTATTATAATTTATAAAATATCTGGAAAGATACATGAGGAATTATCCTGAAACTTCAGGAGTGTAAACAACATAATAAACGTCATATATTTCCGCGAAGATTTTTTCCCGAAACCCCATAAGGGGCCGTCAACAAATGGAAGAAAAACGAATATATTTTGGATAACCCTGTAAAAACTAATGTTGCAAAAAGCATTCAAACTGTAGATTATGATTAAGTGGCTTATTGTAATAATGTGAGTTCATGTTTATGAAGATAGCATGTATAATCGAAGAGAAATTCACGTTTTTATAAAAACAGTCCCAAATTTTACCAAGTTTTTTGCTTATAATTTGCAGAGTTTTTAATATAAAAACAAGTTATTTTCAGAAAATATGACAAACAAAATTATACACAATACTCTGCAATCAGAATTAAAAAATAATAAAAATTGTATGAAAAATGAACAGATTTATTAAATATTGTTTCACCGCGCATGCGCGAATTCAATCAAAATATACTGTGCATAATATATTGGCTTAATGTATAGACCAACTTTTATGAAAGTCTCAAAAACATAGCTTGAAAATTCTGATAGTAGTCGTCGATAGAATAAGCTCGAAATTCGCTGTTCCCAAAGGGAAGCAAAAAGATGAGGGGTTGTATCCAAATATACAATGAGAGACACTTCATTCTTATTATGTCAACTTTCATAAGCTAGTATATTTGGATACAGACCCTTATCTTTTTGCTTCCTTTTGGGAACAGCGAATTTCGAGCTTATTCTATCGACGACTACTATCAGAATTTTCAAGCTATGTTTTTGAGACTTTCATAAAAGTTGGTCTATACATTAAGCCAATATATTATGCACAGTATATTTTGATTGAATTCGCGCATGCGCAGTGAAACAATATTTAGTAAATCTGCTCATTTTTCATACAATTATTATTATTTTTTAATTCTGATTGCAGGGTGTTGTGTATAATTTTGTTTGTCATATTTTCTGAAAATAACTTGTTTTTATATTAAAAACTCTGCAAATTATAAGCAAATAACTTGGTAAAATTTGGGACTGTTTTTATAAAAACGTGAATTTCTCTTTGATTATACATGCTATCTTCATAAAAATGAACCCACATTATTACAATAAGCCACTTAATCATAATCTACAGTTTGAATGCTTTTTGAAACATTAGTTTTTACAGGGTTATCCGAAATATATTCGTTTTTCTTCAATTTGTTGACGGCCCCTTATGGGGTTTCGGGAAAAAATCTTCGCGGAAATATATGACGTTTATTATGTTGTTTACACTCCTGAAGTTTCAGGATAATTCCTCATGTATCTTTCCAGATATTTAATAAATTATAATAAAAACAACTGCGTCTAATAATTTGGCCAGGGACTGTATATACTTATTTATTTATTAGGCAATTGACACAATGTGCTCTCGAAGAGTCTCTCAGAGCAGGTTTCGCTTCATTTTATGCAAATGACAGAATTGAAGATACTTTTAAGGCGACGGAACCTCAAGAAATACGTATATCGTCGGAAAGATACATATTGTTTTAAGCGTCATTACATACTATATCGCAAAATCTTATTTCTAAACTTTTTTCGGACCCTATTGAAACCATTGGAAATATTCAAAATGTTTAAAATTAATAAAATTTCTTGTTGTGAAATATATGTTGTATATGAATTTCTTAGCACAAAATAGTTTAGAAACAAATCTTTCTTTTCTTTATCTCCATCTACATTCTCGAAATAAAAGCGGTAATTTAACACTTCCTATTTCTGAAGTCTTTTATGAATGTGAGCTAGCTAAAACCAAAGAAAAAAGCTCTTTCTACTTTAGCAGGCAGCATAAAGGAAGGGGTTCAGTGAAGTAAGATAAAATAAGGAGAAAGATGAAAATAGAGCGATTACTTAAACTTGACATATGTTAATGACATTAGAAAAAACGAAATTATACAGAAAAAAAGTTTAATGCCTTTATATTATGGAATATGAAATTGTGCATACAAAATTCGTACAATGTAAAAGACAATGTATATAGTTCACACATTTATATCCACCTACTTATGTATACACACATATACATATATACACCCCCCCCCCTTCCCCATATATATATATATATACTTATTTATTTATTTGTATAATTATATAAATTGAGGTAAATATGTTAATCAAATTTAAATATTATATTTTGTTACATGTTTGATAACTATTATATGGAAACATGAATAAGGTATAAAAATAATATAAATACCAAAAGTGCTTGGACATACGTTTTAAAAAAAATGCAATAATAAATAGTAAGTTATTTTTAATTTTTTTTATAAATGTTTTCTTGTTCATAAATGAAAATTGGATATTTACAATACTAATGTTAAATTTTTACCTTTGTATTACAGCAATTGTATTACTTTGTCCTCAAAAGTAATACATAACGGCGGAAAAATTGGGGGGAAGGGAAAGAGAGGATTATAATATGAAAGAGTGGTCCGAAAACTTTCTAAAAATATAACACATGATGAGTGTCGGAAAAAGTTTAAAAAATGCACCCCACGGGACCATTTGGGGGGGGGGGTAGTAGGTACATAAAATCACACATTTTAAGCATCAAGCATTGTCAAATTAAACATATTAGTTACGTGCATTTTCTCTTTTCTTTCTTTTACATTTAATCAGACTGAGCCACAGCAACGCGTGGACAGATACAGCTAGTATTTGAATTAAAAATAAATTCATAGACCGGAATTATCCTAATGTAAATATCTGTAGTTTTTCTTTCTTCTTTCCCAGCCCCCCTTTCTTCGTCTGGATGAAACATCTGTGATTGTCATTAAGAAATATATTTATACGATTCAATTAGTCAGAAATTAATTAATATCTTGAGTTGTAATTGTCCAATCAGGTTAAATTTCAGAAACTATTATTCCTTAAATTGAGTCGAATCGAGGGATGTTAATTTCGAGAGTGTATCTTAATTAGATCAAATAATTTGTATTTCCCATGTAAAACTGTAGTTAAAAATTTTACCAAGATTTTTATCTTCATCCTGTCTCACGAAATGCCCCGCCCTGTCTGTTTGAGAAATCTGTCGGTTCTAATTAATTAAAAAACAATTATAATCTCAGTTCTAATTACCGGACAATTACGAAAATGAAAATTACTTATTTAGATTCTTCGTTAAGAGATACACATGGATGCATAATTTTCAAATCGATAAATGCAATAAATAAATAAAATAATATAACCGGAATCCGGAATTTTCCCACTATAAAAAAATGCGGTTTCGTTAGATACTATTTCATTTGCTGACAGCTGCGTATTTCAAACACCTGTGTCTTTCATCAAATGAAAGTTTTTTCGATGAAAAACTAAAATATTTTAATTGATTTATCGAGTTCTAATGGTGCGAGGTTTTCGGAATTTGATTTTTGAAATCTCGATTTTTTGCACCAGGACAGACGGTGGACTATCCTCACATAAATTGTCAGACTTAGGTGCGCTATATTTTCCTATTCATCGCACACATACACACACAGACACATACAGAGCGAAACTTTATTTTAATAGTACACACACACACACACACACACACACACACACATATATATATATATATATATATATATATATATATATATAGGAGCCCTTTTTTTCATGCTGAAAATATTTTATATAGCATCCTGCCAGTTTATTTCTCTATAAAATTATTCGATAAATATTAATACTTGCCTCATGTGGCTCAAAAATTTATTTTCTTAATAAATATACAATTGACGTCTATATACAATAATCTTGATGGGAATCTTGAATCTCTATATACAATAGTCTTGATGGGAATCGTCTTGAATGGGATCGCTGCCGCGATCCCATTCAAGCTAGTACATCACGAGACTTAAAAAAAGGCCTCTTACAGAAGATAAAGATCTGATACACTGGATTAATACAATTATATTAATACCGGACAATTATATTAATAATGGACATTAATACTGGATTAATACAATAATTTGCAAGCGTATCCTAGCAGATTCTGTATTTGTTTTTCAGAAAATTTTGTATATTTTGAAAGAAAAAGTAATAAAAGTAATAGTACTACACAGTCCTGTCAAGTAATCCAAAACATTTTTTTTAATTGTTCTGAGCATGCAAGAAGAGGTTTAGAAAATATCGCTTCAAGTGCAAAGTACTGCTCAAAATTTTAATATTATTACACATTGAAACCTTCTATCACCAAAAGTAATATTGAAATCCAGTTCAAAGTAATAAAACTTTTTTAGCATCCTTTATTTTTATTTTAGCTCTGATTTTTTTTTTTAAGTCATCTGATTCCTCTACCATTTCAGAAGATTTTGAAAATGAAAACTGAACTTTAATTAGAAAACTTCGTTTATGCCTCTAAACTTCCTAAACGCGTAAAAGCTAAAAGAAAAAAAAATGATGACTACTCGCCTAAAATCAGCGTTTGACAAGTGTTATTACATAATAATTTCTTCTATTTATTAATAGCCTTGATAGAAACAGTTAATTTAAATCGAAATCATTATGAAATTCATTGTCATATCCCTTAAGAGAGCTTGAGAAAATGCTCTGTCAAAAAATCACGAAAATTAAGATATTTGATATTATACTTTACGTAAACATTGTAGTTATTCACCTGTATACAAAGTTGCACCTCGATATTACTCTCAAAAAGATGTTTGGAAGACATCTAACGATAAGTAAGGTCAAACACTGAACAGTAACTAGGAATTATTTACATTACGTACCTTCAGGAACCGGAATTGAAATCGTTTAAGTTGTGGCCCATATATTAGATGATTGGTCGTTATTTAGTTCTGATCAACCTATAGTATTCTATAAAACGGACATCATTGCAGTTTTTTGGAATGATACATTGTTTTTACAGAACAAAAACTTAACCAAAATGTTTTATATTCTGTTTGTTACTGTCATAGTTAGACCGGGAGGCGGCAGCACAGACAATCACCCCATCGAGTTCACGGCTGAAATTCCAGAATTAGTTAAAACTCGATTCGCATATTAAAACGCAATCGGTCTGCCAAGTCATATCTTGGTGGAAAATACCTTAAAACCCGACTTTAGTGGTTAACTCGTAGGTTTACCATTGTGTTTTTCTACACCCAAAGGTATGAAAACATGCAGGACTGGGAGCAGGAATACACAATGGTAAACCTACGAGCCAACCGCTAAAATCGGATTTTCGGGTGTTTTCCACCAAGATATGACTTGGCAGACCGATTGCGTATTAATATACGAATCAATTTTTAACTAATTCTGGAATTTCAGCCGTGAACTCGATGAGGTGACTGCCTGTGCTGCCGCCTCCCGGTCTAATTTTTTTTAATTGCACTAGGCGTTTTTAACGAAGTATATTATTCACAAATCTCTGGACCGTTTGTACCATATTTTTTTTTCAAAATTCTTTATAAAGACAATGAGAAGACAAAAGTTTTAGGCAGTCACGTGAATATACTGAAGAATCACCGCAGGAAAATATTCATGTTATTTATGTGTATGCAAAAAATATAATTTCTGAAAATCTACATGGTGAAATTTACTTATATTGAAAATTTTTAGAACTGATTATAATAATAATGTTTAGGAGCACGCGATCTCTTGAAGTGTGATTTCAAATAATAGAATCAAATAATATAATTAGCCAAGCATATCAAATAATAGTATTACCCAAGTGGATAGCCAAAGGAATATTATTAATGAAAATGTATTTGTTTAGGGATCTATTGAAATTACCTAGTGAGAATAAAAGAACTTCCTTAAACGTATTTGTTGTTTCATAGTAAAATATTCCACAAAAGCAAAAATTTCGCCTACAAACGAAGGCGAATAACCCATAAATGATACCATTTCTGAGAAATACGTTATAGCAAAAATACGGAAAATTTACGGCTGAATGTGTACTCCTATCATTATTTAACGAAAGAAAAATCTCATAAACAAAAAAAAAAACACTTTCTAAAAATTCTACTGGATAAACAAGGAAATAAATTCAACTATTTTAGATAATATTTAAGATAAGAATAGAGGGTTTAAAAAAAATCTTCTTCTGCAAAGAATCATGATATCACTCCACTAAATTTGTAGTTTCCAATATCGTAAGATTTTATTTTAACGGGATCCCGTATAAAGACAAAATGAAGAAAGATATTTAAAGGATTTGGAAATAGCAAAATAAATAATATATAACAAATGATACAGCTAAAAAAGGGAATAGAAATAATTAAAGAATTGTTCTGAGTTTACCAAAGAAGAATCTAGACAAAATTTTTAAAAAGTATATAAATGCATCACAAGAAATATCCAACACACATTAAAGATATGTTAAGAAGCAATTTTATTGAGACATCTTTTTATTGATTTTATTGTGGTATTAATTATTTGCAGAACCTTTAAGTTATATGAATGTTTAAAGCTATTTTTTTTTGTTTTATTTAAGAATGCAATAATTTTGATTACTCATGCAAAAAGACTTGAAAATCCATTATACATCAGGTAAATATTGCAAAAAAGTACTAAATAAATAAATAAAAATTTTCATCGTGGCACAGTTGAGTATTCGATGTCAAATCCTGACCAAAAATATAGAAATTTTAATTTGCTCAAAAATTGTTAAAGCATATTTTATAATAGTTGTCTATTTCATGAGTATTACTTATATGCCGCGAATCCTAGTCCTCAGTTTAAGTAAAAGTTTCTTTATGAGAAGACGTGTTTTTTTTTGTTATGTCTCAGCTTTGTTATTTTGTTTAAGTGTATACTTTGAAATGTGCATTTAAATAATTTTACTTTTCATATACTAAACAATAATTAAAATTGAATTTTGATTATTTTTAAGCCATTTTAGATCTAATTTACTGAAATATATTTCTTGTGATATATTATCTAATTTATATTGAAAACTTTTTAAAGCTGTGTCGTGGTTTGTCAGACTATTTTTGAATTATAATCATATTGGTTACTGTTTTGAAGGTAATTATTTCTAAATGTTCCGCATATTGTAGCCATTCTTGGATATCAATATTTTTGGAGAACCACAAATCTATTAAAACATCCAAATCCAGCATTCCTATTCTATAGAGACTCAACTTTTCTAAATACTAAATGCAAGCAATATATATATATATATATATATATTATACATATTTGTTTATATAAATAAATAAACATTTATGTGTAGTAAAATGAACCACATTTAATTAAACAAAATATTAAAACAATCCTATTAACAATTAATTTCCTCTTATAAACAATAAACAATTAAGTATACGTTGTATTATATATTTATTTTTTAAACAAATGCGTACATTTATGTATGTATAGCATTAATTAAGTGTATTTACTATTATTAAGTCAATAACAATGGTTTTAACATTAAAACACATGGGAATTAATTTTAGCCAGAATTTTGCCTCAAATACCCCACTGTGCGTTGGTGAGGCTCGTGTTCTTTATATACAAATAAGTTCTAATTTTGCATTCGGATTTTTTTAACATATTGGAAAAAATCTAGTTTGCGCTACAATTTTATTTCCAATATTTGTACATATAAGTAAGGACCGCCATAACATATATAGATATATACAGTGTGCCCAATAAAGTCTTGTACACCTCCATTCACACTAGAACGGCAAGAGACCCTGAACCTGGAGCCTAAACATAGCAAATTATAAGTGCTACGCCAGGAGATTGTTTACAGTCACATCTAGCAGCAAAATGCGTAGTTACCATGTCTATCTCGAAAAAGGTAGGAGATACGAGAATAGTCAAGATATCGAGTATCTTCGATTTATTATGGAATAATGTCTTGCAATTCAAACATATTCTGTTTGAAAAAAAAGTAAGTTTTATGTCCTATCATCAGCCTACATACCCGATCAATCACATGAAAAAGTAAAGAATTATATGGCAGACGCATTTTTATTTATAAAACTAACACATATAATCAAATATTATTGAGATAAGAAGTATAATTTTAATAATACGAGGTTTATTTTTATTAGAAAAGTACACTAATTATGCTCAATATGTCCACCATTAGAACACATTCAAATTGTTGTAGGGTGCATTCCTGACAATGGTGTACATATTGAGAATACATAACTTAATTTTCTTTGTAAAGTAAACTGTCTCTCTTTCTCTCTTTAAATATATGTATCTAATTCTTTGTTTCGTGCTTTCTGATACGAAACCATTAAGTAATATAGTTAAAGCAATTATTGCATTGGCATATGTAACACAATTTACAATAATTTCATTTTGATCATTATTTTTTTAATGCAATTGTATTAGGTGTTATTTTTTAAACTCAAAATTCAGTGATGTCCTTATTCTAAGCAATTTGTCCAAAGCTTGTGTAATATAAAATACATCTGATACAAATATTTAAATTATAGGCTCTAGAATGTGTGCTTTTATTTATATAAAATTCCATTTTCAAACTTAAGGTAAGTCCTAAAATATATCTATATTAAAAATTAACATGAAAATATGTTTTCAGTACATTTTACTTCATAATTTATGCCATAATCAAATTGCAGCCAATAGAGAAATTATATTACAATATAAACTATTATAATATATATACTATTATAACTATATATATATACAATATAAATATTTATATTACAAAATAAATAATATTTCAAATATCATATAATTTTTGGAAATTTTCACAATTATCATGACATACTGAGTTGCGTTTGTATGCCAGAAAACGCTGAAATATCACCAAATTTTCATATCTCGTTAAGTTGTTTTTGTAAAAATAAATATTGATTTATTTTGCTTTAATTGTTGGAGACGATTTCAATAAATAAATTATAAGATCCAGGACTACGTAAATATAGTAATTTCGTAACTTTCACAAAGTAACTATCTTTATTCAAATTGCTTTTAATAATGAATGAGAAATACATTTGAAACAATTTTGCATTTAAATGAATGTTCCTGATGCCAGCGGTTGCGAAATTATTTATTTGAAAGGTGTAACATGTGACGCCATATGTAATATAAATGACTGAAGACAATTTTCAGGATTTGTTTTACATATTCGTTATCTCGCCAAAACGTTAAAACTCCAAAACGTGTTACGTATAAAAATATGCTTTATACAACTGTTCCTTTTAAAAGATATTTATAATTATAAAATGTCACCATATTTTAATATTGCAGATATGTATTTCTAGATTTAATTTTATTCAATATGGAATTCTTTGTTTTCGCTTTTGGTCATAATGTAAATCATTCTTTTCTGCTGTGGGACGTTTAAAAAAAACTATACCAACATTGTTTGTGCAGTGTAAAATTATGCATTGATATTTGTTTCGTTACTATGCATATAATTCGAATCTAATATTACTTACTAATGTAAATCTGGAAAAACCCTTAAAATGGGAATGCAACATGAGTTTTTCAGTACACATAAATTTATCCTCTCATTAAAAATTTCTTAAAAACTAAGTATATAGTTTAGAACATGCATTACGTTTACTCAAAACTCATAATAAATATATAGTATAATTATTAATAAATATTCAATAAAGAATCATTTAATTAAGCAATCCAAAAAAATAATATATATATTTTTACACACACACACACACACACACACACACACACACACACACACACACACATATATATATATATATATATATATATATAGAAATAGTTTCAATATATTTTATTAACCCCTTCGCGACGAGCGTCTTTTACAGAATTTTTAATCTTTTACCACCTGTTTTTCAAAACAGAAATTTTCGCCTAATTGAATTTCAGAAATACTAAGATTTAATAAGGCAAAGCTTACAATAAAAAATAATTGGTGGTAATGATCGAGGATTCTGAGCATGTTATGCGTCACGTATACGTGTCGCTCGTCCCCAAGGGGTTAAACCAAAAATGCGCAATACAATTTTAAACACTAAAAAATTAATTATATTATTTTTATATTTAAAACAATTACAAAAGTGTAAAAATGACCCTTTAATCTTTAAATATCTGTAATGTTCTAAAGAATTGTAAACTAAACTAACTGCCAAAATATTTTAATAATTATGATTTAGAAGTGTTGAATGTTCAAATAATTTTCCACGCTATGTGATTTCCCCATTATAAGATTCAGTAATGTGATGATATTTGAATATATTGTATTTATTACTCAAATAGTGTGACATTACTATGCTGTCTTGTGTAATACAATCGCATTTCGATATGCTGCATCATTAGAATGACATTTAATCCTCTCTGAGATTAAGTGGTTTACCACATATTTCATAATATATATATATATATTCATAGGAAGCCAGTTATTCAATAAAAGTAGAGCATTCTATAATGGTACAATGTTCATTATTAACACTACGGCATTTAACCTGGACTTCCCGGAATATAGAATATATGTAAAAAACCTTTTTTTTTCTGTTGAAAACTCTAATAAATTTTTTACATGTAATAATTTCTTTAGATTGCACATTTACAATACGATAGGAAATTTTTATATGAAATATGTCAATTATTTTTTTCAAATATAACTTTGAAATTTATTAAAAGCGGTAATTTCGTATTGGTCTCGTGCCAGTAGTTAATAGCAGAAGAAATCGCTAAAAATTTCTTTGTCTACAGCAGTTTTTGTGAACTGTTTTAAGCGCTTATTTCAATTACATGTCTGTTAAATTTGTGTTTTATTTATACTATTTTATTTATTGCTTAATGAAGTTATTCCTTTATTGAATATTAGCTGAAAACAAATGCTGAATTTTTTATATTGTTTAAATTGCAAACGGATTAATATTTTGCAATTGTCTGCAAGCGACAGGGATTGATTTACAAAAACAAAAATCATGCTTAAAATTCAATTTAAATGCTATCATAAATGAGTAAATCGCGATACAGTTTTCAAACAAATTGCATTTGAAAATAGGTTTTTTTCCTTTACAACAATGTAAAAATTTAAAATATGCGATGTTTAGAAATTTGAAAAAATGCATTAGCAAAAATCTCAAAACCAAAATTTCATCGGCAAGTTCTGCCATTCGCAAAATGACGTCAGCGTTACGCACGAACACGTTTATCCTTTATAATGTAGATATATATATATATATTTAATCTCTATATGTATCGAATCCGTCAGAAGGAACTTTAGGGACACTTTAGCATATAGACATGCAAATATGCAAGAACATTAAAAAAACTCTGTCAGCATGTTTGCTGCAAATAGAAGCGTTCCACCAAACTGCTGAGCATGCTTCTGGCTTTTCCGATTGTACCTCGTGGTTTTTTTGCTGTCTGATTAACCATATTTGTTCAGTTGGTTGTTGCCTGTCGCGAGCATTGTACGTTCGTGTATATTGTGAATAATTTAGAATCAATGAAAAAAATATTTATTTTTATTTTGCTACTTTTTAAATAATATGTATTAAGTTTGTAACAATTAGTTTTGTGAATTATTTCTATGAATTAACTAAGATAATTTGATATTTAGACGTTTAAACACAGTGCCAAACCTTCTTGAAAGACTCAGGAAATTTCGCAATCTGACTGCATAGTGAGACAGATGAAAGTAATCACAAAACCCGTTTTACCCAACGCTTTGTTTTTGGCTTGGATATTGTCGGATTTTTGGAATTAGCGACCCTTCTTTTCTGTCGTGCTGAATTATCGTCGATTTTGAATCCTACATGTTTACAGTTACAGAAGCGTAACATATATACATGAACAGATGGCAATATCATCTGTGGCACGTATTAAATCGTATATGTGGTACCCGAAGATATACTCTGGTACATTATGCAAAGTGAAATGTAAGAAATTTTACTTTTTAAAAAATAAGGCATTCTAGAGTTACTCAGAATTAATGAAGTCTTCACTGATTTTGTTACGATCTTACCGAATATTTATTTTTTCTGTGATCGCTGAATGATTTTGTGTATTTTTTATGTTGACACAGACTTAATGGACAGCTAAACAGCACACTGCATTAAATATCGTTCCTCAAAAATATATCTGTCTCATTTTATTATATTTATGCATTTATTTATCTTAAAGTCGCGCAGCATTCGTAGCTACATATATGTTTCTCTGAATGTGTTATATCTGACTGCATGTGATATTTTTGTAGGCTACATAAAGGTGTATTATATTGCTTAATTTTCATATGTCTTATTTCATAATTATATTCTGCTTATCATGTTATTTCTGATTATCCATAATCAGTAATACATTTTTCCAAACATTTGGTGATTTATACATTATTACTATGAAAATAATATATATTTATCAAATACTTTTTTGTAACTGGCATAATATTGCTTTATTATCTATATACCTATGCAGTAAAAATGCCACCCGATAAACATAGAGCAGTCACATATATGATAGTACGCGTCGTGATTAAACATGTTCCATTTTATCAGAAAGATACAAAAGGATTGTACCAACAGTTCAATTCTCAATTTAACTTGCGCACTTTAATTACTGTCCACTATTATACACATCGGTTTCGGACATTGTTATTCACATGTGCAAATGCATTAGAAAATTATTTGTGATTTCGCCTACTGATAAATAACGTATGCTCTAATTGTGAGATAAACACCGCTTTATGCTGAATCAGAGTCCACGAATATGGAGGATTCTCTTCAATAAACACAGGTGGAAGATATGTGCCCATTTGAAATAGTAATGAAGATGCAAGAAACAGTTGGGTAAAATTACTTGATATTCACCTCAAACGTTTATCACTAAATCTTTTACAAATTCAAACACAAGAAAATTTGGTTATAAGCTCAGATCCTTTAACTAACTTTGCTCAGATAGCTGACAAAATTTAGACCCTCGTTACATTTGCAGTTATAAACATGCGAGCAGTTTAGAAAGTGTTGGTTATAGCTTGCATTTAACAGCAAATAGACAAGCTATACCAAGAAATAGGAAACATAATAACTTGACAACTGCAACATCAATTCTCTCCAGATTTAGAATACGAAAATTTTCTCACGTAAAAAAAATATGATAAAAAATACATTCTACTTTCATCATAATGGAATTGGTGAAAAAGCCGCAAGTACGTTGTATCTATAATGAACTAAACTAAAGTTAAAGGCGTGGTCTCAAGTGACCAGTATGACTAACCGCGGTTCTTCACGCATCTATTGGAAGATAATCATCTGAAGAAGAAATTGATAATTGACACTGGGCCCAAATGACGTACCGTTATTTTCCGACACAAAAAATGCAGTTTAGTAAAAATTAAACATGGCATTATATGCCGATAATAATAGTTTAATAGTGACGTATAATACCAATATGTTGACGGTATACCTAAATGTACGCATACCATTCTATTGACCTTTTACAGTAGTGAATATTTTAACCGCCATAATCGTTGTCGATTTTCAAGATATTTTAAATTGCTTGTTGCTGTCCAAAGACAAAGCATCATTGACAAGTGACCAAGATTTAAAACACCCGGAAGATCTCAAATCATCCTATTGAAAGAATTTTGTCAATTAAAGAATGTTCAATGCACCACAATCGCTTGGTTTAATTCGCCATCATAATATGTTCATTAGGGCTAACACAGGCACAATCAACTTCAGATTTATTTCACAACATCCTGATTACTGGTCTTTTTGTCTTCTCTAAGCCATGATGCCTCATCATAACATTCTTGAAGTCTTGAAAGAAGGAATTAAATTTTACGCTGAAAGTTATGATTTAAGGTGTTATACTGCAATCTTGAAATCAGTGGACAAGCCTTCTGCATATGGTCTTAAAAAGGCGTGATTTTCATACTTTGTGGGAAATATATGCGACTAAAAGCCACCAGTGTTCCTGACCATTTTCCAACCCCACACATTCAAGACTATAAAGAAATGTGTGCCTAAAAATTACTTTTGCCACACTTCCCATGCGTATGATGAAATTCTATTTTTCCGTAGTGTAATTCCCCAAAAAGCTGTTACAATACCATTGGCACTTTAGGCAATTTCTTTTTGTGCCATTCTGATTCAGAAATGCGACATGAACTATCCAAATGTGCAACAATGGCATTCTCAAAGTTTTAAGGTTTTGCAGTCGTTATAATAATTCCACTCTTATCGTTTCAGCAGATTAAGCAGAATATATGGCTTATCTACAAAATATTTTCTCACGACTTCTATCTTTTGGAATATTGTTGAAAACTTCTAAATATGTGTTTAGCAAAGCTGGAAATAAGAGTTTTAGCTGTATGATTACCATAAAACGTGCCCGGAAACTTTTCGAAAAAGCCGAAATCGTAAACACGTTCCCAAAATTCCCTCTCTAATCTCTCCACCATACGTTTTTGAAAAATATTTTAAAAGTAGCAAAAAGAAGTACAGTAGAAAGAAATCCGGATTTAAAGAAGCTAAAGCAGAAGAATCTATATATAGCTCATGATTCTACTATGGCTTGCGCTATCACTAACGCTTATCAGCTTTTATATGTTGCTGATACCTCAAATACAACTATACGCTGAGTGGTACAACTGAATCTGTTTAAAGTACTTTTAATAGAGAACTCCTAGACATTTACCCCTTTCTATATTGTATAGAAAAACGGTAATACATAAGTCTAAATGATAACAAGCTTTCTTTGATTTAACATAGAATGTATACCTATATCCCAGGCGAGTTTTACAGTTGCATCTAATCACACAAATTTCAACTTATATTGTACATTCGGCCAAAAATAAGAGTAACTAATATTGTCAATCTCCAAACTATTGCATCAATAAATCCAGAAAAAAAAAACATTATTTTTAGGGATCGTCTTCATATTGAAATTTTACCAGACTCTGATACTTTAATAAGAATAACTAATTACGAATTGACCAGGAAATATAATTTTTTGAAGTTTTTAACTACTGTTACATTCCTTTATATTCGTTGCAAAAAATATTGCAATGTGAGTAGTTTTGTAATCTTAACTTAAATAATTCTTGGTGGAAAAATCTGCAATTTTGCATTCGCATACTTTCAGCTTCTAAAAATCGATTTCTGCATAAACATGAATAGTTTACAGTTCATATTTATTTCGAAAATTAATTATATATATATATATATATATATATTCGAAGTAAATTTTCAGATACAGAAATAGAAATTTACAAATCATTCCGCCAAGTAATTCTACAATTATGTTTAAAACAACAATATGTTTTGTCACGGTTATAAATGATATAAATATTAGGAGTTTCAAAATTTAAACCTTCATAATTGTTATACTACTTGATCGAATGACATCCTGTTTGCTATCGTACAGTATATATTACCGAAAAAGTCAAATATGATTTGGAAATTATTTGTTCGTATTAAAAAGTTCAAAGTTTGTTGCAATTTTAGCATGAAGCTGCCTCTTCTAAGTTTATTTTATAACAGAAATTGAAAGAAAACAAATTTGCTATCGAATGGATATTTCGCATTTTTACTTACACATCATACGTAGTATAGGGTAAGTCTTGTAATCGTTTTGAAAATCGAAAGAAAATTTTTGACGGATTTACAAGTTTCAGACACTGAATGTTCTGAAAAACATATTTTTAGAAAAAAAAAATTGCCGTCCGTCTGTATATCTGTTGTGTGTCTGTGTGTCTGTAAACGCTCTATCTCCAAAACAAATTGAGATAGAGACTTGAAATCTGGTATGTACTTAGTATGTAATAATGAGAAGAAGCTTTTTGAATTTTAGTAACATCAATTATCCGGAAATATTTTTTCGGAAATATTCGTTCTGATAAAAGGTAAATAAAAATTTTAGAAATTGTTAAGGGTTGAATATAAAAAACAATAAAAAAACAAAGTTTGCATAAAGAAGGAAGTCGATCGGGTTAGTTAGTTTGCCGAGCTATTTGTAATCCTATTTCCAAACTCTTCGATTGTTCATGACCGTGTATTTCATTCAAATTTTAATTCAAAGATATTTTTAATTGGAAATGAGGCGCTTAATCCGACACAGTAAACTCTTAGTTAATAGGATTATCATTGTTGGAGTTATAAGGATGATTCTTTTACGCAATTCAGTAATAGAACATTTACAGTTTATGGCGCCATCAAGCCACGATTTTATTAGAATTGCAATGCATTTTATAAGTAGTTTATACATTTTTTATTTTAATATTTTACATTATGCATATCCATGATGGGTAAGTATTACGGTGGCCCCCAACTACTAGTTCTGTTACAATTTGGTGATGATTTGTTTTTGTTGTTTTTCCCGATTGTACATGTTAAAGTCTTATATATCTTATTGGACGACAAATTATCATGAATTTAGATTATTACATGACTGGAGTCGAATTTTCTCATTTGGCAGAGTCATATAAAAGCGATAAAGAACTGAAGTCATTTCTGGCAAATCCAAATCGAAGTGGTCTTAATATTCAAAGTCTAAATATGGAGGATCAGCATTCTATTGTTATTAACAGAACCGTGCCACCAAACACCATATTAATAGTTGCATGATCTGGCGAATCCTGGCGTACAGGCAACAAAGAAGGTTATTCAGAAACATTATTATTTTTTTACTATGTTCAAATATATCACAACATACACTAGGGCGCGCATTTCATGCAAGTACATGAAAGTTCAGCAACATGCCAGAAGTAGTCTACAGGAATTTTCTGTGTACAACAAACATATCCTTTACGTTCACTTGGTTTTTGTTTAACACTTGCACCGGTCAGAAGACTCAGCATACCTTTTAACTTGCTTCACTTGTGGGACCGAGCAAACCACTTTACCTGATATCGCAGATTACACGGTTGCGCAAGCGTTCATAAAAATTCTATATCACGATTTGATGTACAATTGTACATGAAACTTTCGCTACGTACCAAAGAGGACATTACCAATTTAACTTTATTCTCACATTTGAGTCCTTGTTAGAAGTTTTACATATGAGAACCACAACATACCTTCTGTACTCACACGAACTTTTTGAGAGATGAAATCACAGATTCAAATGTCTTCTGTAACACCTTATAATAATCAATTCTGGACTGAACTCCCCCCACCTGTAATGAGGGATTTTAGTTCTAAATTAAATATCTATATTTCCAAGTTAATTGTGCTCTGTTGGTATACTGAACTACCATATTTCTAGTAGATACTTGCTTCACCCAAAGCATACAAACTCATCCAGAATGGAAGCAGTGAATAAAAGATCAGAATATAGTATACATGCCTGATATACTGCCATACATATATATACATGCCTGAATACAAAGTAACAGGTTAAATTATCTGAAAAATATATCAACTGCTGCATATTAGCTCTAGATCATAGTAGGAATTTAAGAAACGCATTTTGTATATGTTCTGACATTAAAATTTGCTCCTATCTTTCTGTGTCTGTTTTAGATTGCGATTACAACTTTTCTACCAAATAATTTTATATTGTAAGATGCAGCAGCGTTTTAGCAGAAGTTCAACTAGTGTGTATATAGATGTGTCCAATTGAAATGTATTGTTAAAAGATACAACAATGAAATGCAATGGATATTATATGACAATATAGTATATTCAGATACAATTCCGAATACATAGTAATAGTATAAATTATCTAGATGAAAAATACACTACTGTGATTAAACAAAAGGTTTTTCAAATGTATGCAGATCCTGAGATTAAAGCTAGCGATCCTGGTTGTTTAGAAGGCAATGTCGTAGTAGAGCAGCTTAGTTTGGTTACATTGGCACAACAGATCAATGCGTTAATTCGTAAATCACGTAGCGGTACCATTGTACCAGAGGATAGCTGGTATAGGTGCTAGTTGCAAATACGCTCTATAACATAGCAGAGATTTTAAATGGCTGAAATCGTGTTTCCGGCAAAGCAATAATCCTTTTTTTAACATTTCTATTTTTATGCATGAAAAATAGTGTCTTTAACCCAAATATCATTCATTATACTTCGGCTTGATTTACTATAACATGTTTCTGTTGAAACTTCCGTTATAGTAAAACAAATGGATTTATTTTTATTTATTAGAAAGAGTTAGCTACTATATAGATGCGAAAAAAATACGTTCCTTTTTAATTAGTTAAATATATTTAAAGCAAAATTTGTGTCGCATTAGCTTTAAAAATTATTGATTCTTTGCAAATTTTTAACCTATAATATAATTAAATATTTACTTCATTTAAAATTGTTAGATTTTTGCAAATATACTGAAGTTTTTGCTTTTTCTCATAGATACCATTCATCATGTGGAATTTCAATATAAGGAATATGCTGTAAGAATAAATCTTATATTAAAGATAGTTTATAAAAACTAGTTATTGCAAATAAATATGTAATTAAGATTTTTAAAAAAGCGAGTGAAAAATACGAATAAGTATATCAGCATAAAAATCATTTTTCAACTGCCATTCGAATACGTATCAAGTTTTTAAAACTTAAATAAGAATCCTCCGAACAACCATTATAATGTTAAGTAACAGAAAAAATCAGAAATTTCTTTTCCATAAAAAACACATAGATGCCTTTCATGTTTAAAGATTTCTGATTTAGAATAAGTCTCAAAAAATGTATTAAACATAAATGGAAAACGAAATGGAAAAATAGAATGCATTTCCAAGAAGCAATCTGATGGAAAATTAACTTACAAAAAAGTAAGCAGACACCTGTAAAAGGAAAATATTTTAAAGCATTTAATTATTCTGGTCAGGAATTTAAAATTTAGATTTTTTATATTCATTTCGCAAATTTAAATGTAAAATTAAAGAACTTAATTTAAAATATTAAATTTAAATATGTATATGACTTTGCTTATTTTTACGTACCATTAAGTTTATGCTTGAGAAAAGTTTGAAATCTTATCGATTTTTCAATTTAAATTATATGACTACGGGATGTAATTTTCTCTGTTTATTTAAAAAAAAAAGAAATGCATTTAACATATTTTCTTATGGTAAAATTTATTGAATTTTGAAATTTCGTCATATCATGTTCATCTGAATATATATTAGGAAAATAAAGACCAATACAGGACGATTGAATGAAGTTTTCAGCGCCATAGCTAATTGTAGGCTAGCTAATTGCAGGCTATTTTTGATAGCTTCAACGTACGGTCGTCAGTGCGAAGAATGTTAGATTTTTCAGGAAAAACGGATTCATGGAATCAGTTTATTGTCTAATGTGTAAATACAGGTAATAGGCAACAGGAAATTGCGTAAGGAAAGAAACTGCTAATATGGTTGGATTGGAGTTTTGAAGTGAATTGTTTTCCTAAGCAATTCAAATATTTTAATTTAAAATATTAAACTTAAAAATGTGTGTGAATTTTGCTTATTTTTTGCGTACCATTATGTTTATGCTTGAGACAAATTTGAAATCTTATGGATATTTCAATTTAAATTATTTGATTACGGAATGTAATTTTCTCTGTTTATTTAAAAGGAAGAAATACATTAAAAATACTTTCTTATAGTAAAATTTATTTGAATTTTGTAATTTCATAACATCATGTTCATCTGAATATGTAACATAAAAAAGCAATATAGGTCGATAAAACAAAGTTTTAAGAACCATAACTCTTTAGCTAATTGTAGACTACTCTCGATAGCATTCAGCGTACCGTCGTCAGGGCAAAGAATGTTGGATTTTTCAGGAGACACGGATTCATGAAATCAATTTTTTGACTAATGTTAAATTCAGGTAATAGCCAATAGGAAATTGCGTAAGGAAAGAAACAGATAATGTGTCTGGATTGAAGTTTTGAAGGGATTATTTTCCTAAACAATTCTCAATTGGCTATTTTCTGTAATTTCCTCCAATTCTATTCGTTAATAAACATATCCCTCGAATCCGTTTCTCCGCATATATAGGGGCAAAATTCTTTCAGTCTTTGCATTGATAATTGTACACGTAATCCTACCAAAACTAGAGTGCAATTAATACAAAAAAATCTGGTAATTAAAACGTTGTTTTATCTGTCTATATTCTACTGCATAAAGTACAATCTTACTTGTTAAGTTAAGCAATGATTTTATTTCAAAAATCCATATATTTAAAGCAGTTCTTTAGCTTCACATGAATGAGTAATTTTATTTGCGTTATTCAACCATGCTTTTATTCCCCATCACTTGTTCTCAAAGTATGAAAATAAATACTTTTCATGCTCTCATTTCTTATCCTTTCTAAATCTATCATCGATAGTTTGAAAGGTGTATACACTATCTTCATTTTGTTATACTGAGAAAACGTGATATATTTCAAGTGTGAAATAAATCATTTTTTGACCGCTTTCCTATAGCTTCAGGGGGAACTTTTCAATTACAGTATCGTTATTTTAATCATCTTACAACTGTCTTTCACTTAAATTGGGCATATGTTGAAATTGTATGACATTATGAAATTTATTTGTGTGTTTGCGATCTTGATTTCTCGCACATTGTAAGATCGCGAAAATATGTTTTGAATGATTTAAAGAAATGAGACTACAATTATGAGTTAGGAGTAGCTAAATAAAAAAGAAAAGTGCCCAGTTAAATTGATGTCATTGAGCTCAGAGACTATTTACACTAATTGTACATTATACACTTATTTGAAAGAATTATTCCTCTAAAAAATAAAGAAATAGAAATTAAACCTGTATACCAATTTTGAAGCAAATCGGCTAATTTTGCATGAACTACAGTTAACCTCTTTATTCTTAACCAATGAACCTTTAAATCTAATTAGGGAAGCGCCTTACCTGAATAAACCTATATACCAACTTTGAAGCAAATCGTATAATTGTGCATGAAAAACCCATTTATCTAAATTAATATGAATGATGAATAATGAACTCCGTTCCTCCCTTTATACGCAACCAATGAATGCGCCTTATCAGAATGAACTTATATACAGATTTTGAAGAAAATTGGATATTTCTATCAAGAGTTATCGCATTACGCACATACATACGTACATACTATGTATATATTGAATCTGCGGGCACATTAGCTTTCAGACTTTGATAGACTATGAGATAAAAAAGTGATATGATTGCTTTATTTCTTGAAGAAGAGTTAGTTTGATCCAATCTGTAAAACCAGAATTAATATATTTGTGAAGGTATCTATAGGATACAAAGCATATAAATTACACATTTACATTAAAAATGTTGTCTTAGTGATAACTAAAATGCGATTCTTTTTATTTTGACTTATGCAAAAATTCAATGTGTTCCTTATTTTCACAATGCAACATTCCGTAAAACATCCTTTTTAATAAATGTTTATTGTAAAGGTGCGATGGTAACGAATCATTATAAAATGAATTTATAATTAATTACGAGTTCTGCAACTCGTATTAATGTTTGAAAATTCTTTCACGTAATTAATATATTTTTAAGCAATACAAATCTCCCCAAAGAAGGCATTCATAATGTATTTTTTATTTAGAAAAATATAAATTACTTACAAATATTTTTTAATGACACGAAGGATATTTTAGTTTTTGAGCAATTTAATTGTAAACAGTATTTTAAATAATTTCTGATTATAATAAAAACGCATTTTAGCAGTGAAGAAAGTCACAAAGAAATTAATCCTGAAAGAATATGAAAAATATGTATATACAAGAAAATTTTAAAGTTCGTTGCAGGAACAGTTTTGTATATTTAATAATGATTACTGATTAAATTAGGTTCTTCTAAGAAATATATCATCTGTATTTTATTATATTTATTAATCTTCGTGTGAATGATAACACATTGTCATTATCTTCAATATTTAAAAGGAAGTCATTCATTATTCAACTAATTGTCTATACACAAGTCTAATTATATGCAATCGGAATATCCCATATACTAAGAGCGATTTTCGTGTGCGATACACAATACACATGAAAGCAAGAGATTTTTTTAATACAAATTAATTTTGAATTTTATTATAATTTTTTTTTTACAAACAAATTAGTTTCAGCAAATTCAGAAGAAAATATCTAAGATAATTTCAATCAAACAGCTTTGAAATTACAAACATACGGATGTAAAAAATTTAGCATTGATAAAAACAATAATGCAATCATGTATAAATTCGAACTTTTAAACAATTTCCTATATACGCATTGTGGCAAAAAATAGGATATTGTGAACAATAGGCCACACAAACTACGTAAAATGTATTTCCTTGTTAATTATTTAGAAATGTATTTCATATTCTATCCTCTAGTATTCTTTTGTAATATTAATGCAGTGTGCATTGCACTATGTAAATACACTGAATACCTATTTTGTAGTTAAAATTTATATATATATATATATATATATATATATATATATATATATATATAGCGAAACCTCAAATGTATAAAAATCCAAAATATAGGTTGTTTCTTAACATATGGAGGCCTATTAAGAAAGCGTATTTCAACCACGCAGACATGAATCACATATAATTTTGCATTCTTAATTGGCTATGCAGCAAAGTTAAACAAAATGGCTCTTTGATATAAATATTTTATTTTCCATATGATCAAAATAATTTAGGGTAAAGTATATTATATAGATTTCAACACATTGAGACTGTTTAATATTTTAAAAAAGAGTATTTTGTACAAAACACAATTAATGAAAGATAAAAATGCTATAACTTAAAGAAGTAAAACATTAAAATAATTCGTAAAATTATAATCTTTTCAAGAGAAAAATGTTAATTTAGAGCAAGACGTTTCTTCAAAACATGATAATCAGATTTCTAAGTAGAAAATTTCACGAAAACTCTCGTTAAATTTCTGATGTTCGCAATAAGTTTCATAGATAATTTAAAGCGTGACATTTTGAGACTTTAAAATGATAATCTATAAATATTGATTAAATATGTATAATTTAATAAAAAATGTATTTCTGTTAAACGTAACTTTAACTCCATCGAAATGGGTAAATCATCATATATTCACAGCTATGTTGAGATTTGTTGATTGTAACTTCTATAGCTGTACAAAGTATTTTTTTAACTCGTTTATCTTAGAAAATAGCTTTCATTTATAAAGTTATCGGAGGAAGTAATATATGACAATAGTAAAAATAAATTTAATGATATCATATATGGCTTAAAATTATTTTGTTTTCACTGAAATAATTTTATGATATTCGTATAGAAAATTCAGCAGATATATCTTATGCGTTATATATTTTGATTTTGTAAAATTAGATTACGAAAACGTCTAAAGAATTAAGCTTTATATTTCATAATACTTGTATTATCAAGCTAAATAATTTATATGCAGTTCAAAGTAATTTTTTTCAGTTATACTTCTAAATGACAGGATAACAAAGAATATAGATTTTAAAATAACACAAAGTAAGCTGTTTACGTCTCATAAAAACTATATGACGCTGCAAAAGATTTTTATTTTGAATACCAACGAAATGTGAATGCCTCCAAACGATTTTAAAACGCAATTGATATTTTCGTATAAGAAATTCTTTAGCTTTATCTTTTAAACAAGAACAAAGCACATTGTGAATTCTCTTTCAAGTACAGAAAATTTTCATCTTAAGGACAGCATTTTATGCGAATTTTATGCTGAAACGAATTCCTGTTCATATTTAAACTTTTGAATTCTGGACAATTCAACCATATATTTCAACTGATATATTTTTTACAATGGATTTTCATGTGCATGATCAATTTGGTATAAGGGAATGATTTCCATTTACAAAAAAAGCAAATAATAATTTTTGTTCGCTCTCATTTAACATAATAAAAAACGATTCTACAGACTTATATGGAACGTATTAATTATTTTAAAAAAACTTCATTTTTTGCAAGAAATTTAGTATATATTTTTTTCGCTTGTGTTCGAGATCCATCTGCACAAAACAATAACTAAAATCATAGTAAATATTATTAAAGAATATTTTAAAACTGCATATTGTTATATATATAGCTATCTATATATAGATATATATATATATATATATATATATATATATATATATATATATATATATATATATATATATATATATACAACCCTTGGCATAAAGTTTCCGATCATTACACCAACACTACCATTTTTTTGTAAGAAAGGATTGTTTATTCTCACTGTATAAAAATTAAACGATTATTAGCGATAATACATTTGTATTATATATAATGAACAACAATATGCAATAAAAAAAAATCATTATACATCAATTTATAAGCAGAAAAATGGTGATTGAAATTTAAACACCAAAGAATAAATTATCCAATCACGCTTTGATTTTGAAAAAAATAACCGATCACTGTAATCAATATTTAGTAAATCCTCCTTTAGCTCGGATGATAGCCGAAAATTTTCGTGGAATGGACTCAATAAGCTTTTTAAACTCATTGGGAGTAATTTCACACCACCATTCCCTTACAGCTTTACGTAGTTCTATGGCATTTGTGATCCTTCAAAAATCAATTTTTCTTTTTAATATATTCCGCATATTTCCGATGGGATTACGATCCGGACTATTGGGTGGCCAAGTCATGGTTTAAATTGGATTATTACCTATATTTTGTAGAAATTTCTTCACTGATTTGGTGTGATGGAGAGCTGCGTTGTCATCTTGAAATAAGAAGTCATTTTGATCCCCGAACCATTGATCGATTCTGGGAATAAAAAAATCTCTAAAATGTCAATGTAAACATCAGAATTTACTATACGTAACACAATACACAACTTGACGACACCTTGTGATGTCATACAACTCCAAACTGTAAATGCAGGTGAAAATTTATTCCTCTTATGACACACTTATCATTGAACTTTTCACCAACTCTCCTCCAAACAAATGTTCCAGAGTCATCACCTGTTCCGAGAGATATGCGAGATTCATCGCTAAAAATATCTTTATTCCATTTATCAAATGGCCAGTGTACATGTTTTTTACACCATTGCAAGCGCTCTTTTCTATGCTTCTTTGTCAAGTAAGGTTTCGTTTTAGCTTTACAGAATTTAAATCCTGCAGCATTTAGACGATCACGTGCAGTTCGGTCACATACCTTTACGTTATACTTAAACCATTGGGCATTGAATTGTTTTGAGGTTGCTCGCCGCTCTCTTTTCGCTATTTCCACAAGTTTTCTGTCCTCCCTAGGAGTTGTTATTCGTGGACGTCCACTTCGAGGTAAATTATCCACGCTGTTAGTCAACTGATATTTTTTCCAAATATCGCATAATGTACTTTGAGCACAATTTGATGAAGCATCCACTTTCCTTTGTGAATTTCCCTCTTGCAACAATTTTATCATTCGGATTTTTAAATCGCGAGACAGATTTTTCACACGACCCATTGTCCAGCACTTCAGAGCTGTTTTGGATCTTGCTGCTGGAAGATGTCTTCGTTTAATTAGGTTTCAGATATTGTACGCATGCGCAGGCACTCTTATCGGTCTTCAATATGCAAATTTCAAACTTGTTTCCTCAGTGATGGATTACTATTTTCCAACTTCCGTCTTGATCGGATATTTTTTTCTCACGAGGAAACTTTTTGCCTGCAGTATAATTATAAATTATATGATTGTTATATTTAATTCATTTTTCATTTATATTTTAATACGTGTTCTTTTATTTGGCATATTGTAAAACGCCCCTATGCTCATGAATCGCGAAATATATGCTTCGAAATGCAAAAAACATAAACTTGATAACACTGATCGAAAACTTTTTGCCAAGGGTTGTATATATATATATATATATATATATAGTAGATCTATTTTTATTCTCTCTCTCTCTCTCTCTATATATATATATATATATATATATATATAACAGATCTATTTTTTCACGAATGAAAATAGTATTTTAGAAATTTGTTTGCGTTGAAGGATATGTGAAGCACTTACTAACTAAACATTAGGATTGTTTGTATTTAAAAAAAATATTACGCTTGCTTCTTTTAAATATTTAATTTATAACCCGATAAATGTACTTTAAGTTGTAAAATGACCTATATGCATTAATTTAAAATAATAAGCTTGTACCAGCAGAAGTACTGCATGGGAGACAAAAATAACTTAATTCGAATACAATAAATATATTTCTCGTGGTAATACATAGCGTTTAAATCTTTATGCTAAATTTATTATCCTAAAAAAAACATATAAATATATCCATTATAAATAAATATTAAACCTTGGACCTAATTAATAAATTCGGAAAAGTTCAATAATTTATTCAATAAGAAAATATTAATGGAAAGGAGAAGTACAAAAAATAAATAACTTGCTTTTATTCCTCATTGTGTGGTTTTGCTTTAGTTTAGCCGAGCATTGTTAGTTTTATTATTCTAACCACTGTTGTGACTCTATTGTTGTAAATGTATTGCTGCCAGCATCACATTTCTTTGAATTGTTTCTGGAATATTTTGCACTTGTGCGAACACCGTTTTTTCTTTTCCCCTGAAGCATGCCCCTGATGATATTTCCGGCCTCAAAATAATTAAATGTTGCATTGTTATCGAAAATGAACTTAGTGCAATATTAATGTATAATCGATATGACGGAAATGGTTTAAATTGATTGCAGGATTTTACTGGGAGGGGTAACAAACAAGATTTTTTTTTTAGAATAAAAAAAATAATTAAATTACATTTGAATCCCAAATCAGATATTATATGTTTAAAAATTTTCAGCAATTAATCGATTTTTTTAGAAAGATTAGAAAATAGAAGACATGTTTAAATAATACATTTGAATCTGGACTCAAGACAAATGTTTAATTAAAGTTTTGATACTAATTTGGAGAATAGTACAAATCTTCAGACAGACTTCTTTTGTTTCAAAAAAGATAAGAAATGAAAAAAAAAATAATTCTTCATCTTAAATAATAGAAACCAATATATAATTCTTAATGCTAAAAACACATTCAAAATAGCAAGAACTGTAAGGCGCAATTATATAAAATATCCCTGATATTGTTTTTAATATAAATAATTTCTGTAATGAATTAATTGTCATATTTTTCAAGAACACACATGTGTTTCTTCGTGCTTCATATAATTTAACGTTAGTAACAATGAATTGAAGAATAAATGTGATACTTTAATTAAAAAATAAATCCATTTATGTTATCGTAGTATAGTTTATATATATTTAAAAAATATTAAAATGCTTTTAATAAAAGTAATAGTTATATCATTGTAGATAGTAGTTATCATTGAGTAACTTTCATTTCAAAACACAACAGATCGTGCACAAAATGTATATAAATTACTTTTATGCTACTTTAGAAAATGAGTGTATCCTTTATTTTCACCGTTTGAAGATTTCCAATATTTCTATAAATATGCTTGTAAATTCCAGAATATATATATATATTTTAATCGCTGTTTGAGGTTATAATATCTTTTATAACTCCTCATTCTATATACGGTTCAAAAAAGTATTATGTTAAAAATATTTTTGTCTACAGCCATTTTAACATGATTACATGAAACGGAAAAACCCGGGCCTAACGCTTAAAGGGTTAAAAAATTCTATTACAAATGAATAATGATTTTTTTCTCTGCAACTAAATCTTTTTTTTTCTTTTTTACAGCATAAAAATATTGAAAATTTCATTACTTAACTAGCGGAGCTTCGCACGCTACGCTGCTCGGTTTATTTAGTAAGAAAATATAATTTATTATCCTGCAGAAACTGTTTTATTGTATTTTTAAAAACTGTGATTGTTGATTTATGTTTTCACTGGTAAAACTCAAACTTGGTAAGTTCTGTAGATATCGAGTCAAATGAGCTAAACCGCGTCGTGATTGGATCCATACAACCCGAGATAATTTGAAATGAAATAGAAAAATCCTTAGCGTTTTATTTATTTTTCTATATAAAAATCGGAATTTTGCTAAAATCAAGAATTATTGGCAGAATTCGGAAATTTTCTAAACTGTGAAATCCCTGCCCACTTTAATCAAGGATGTATACTTTTCGGATCCAAAAATGCGATATTTCTAAAAAAATTATATGGCCCCAAGATTTGGGAGTATAAAAATTTGCAATCTTTCGGTGAGTAGTCTCAATGTCTCGGATGAAAGTCGAGCGATTCGGCTATGAAAGGATGTGTTAAAAAACGAATGTATTAATTAAAATAAATGATATTTCAGCTTCTAATTATACCATCGTTATGAAAATTAGATATTTGGATTCTTCGTTCAATGATACGTATACATGCATAAATTTTCAAATCCTTAAAAGCAATATTTCAAAAGACTTAATAGGGCCGTAATTCTTCTAGTATAAATAAATGTGGTTTCAGTCTTCCATTGCGATTGAACACGAAATAATGGGGTTCTCATTCTAAACCCAACTGTCAAACAAAGCACGAGGAAGAATGCTCATCGATCACGATAAAGGCGCCCCGGGAAGCGGTAGAAAATCTAGAAGTCGTAGAAGGAGAGCTAGGGTTGTGAGTAGTAAGCAAATAGGCCAGCTATTCTTTCCCCAACGGCCCTGATTCTTATTAATTCTATTACCTCCTTTATTCGACGTTCAAAAAAAGTTGCAGCATGCACAGAAAGATCGTTTTTGTGCTGAAATTTTAGGCTTTTTGGCTTGTTGCTTTAAAATATAAGGATGATTGATGTACATTACTTTAGATTTAGGCATAAATGAGATTTTGTTTTCTTTAAAATCAATTTTGAAAAATGCATATATTTACTGAAATGATAAATGTAACTTCAAATAACACTAGTCAACTGTCATTTTGTATCTTATTTGTAATAAAAATTTATTTTTGTGTATTTTTGCATGTAGAATCCGAATCTGCTATCAGACATTTTCTATCACGTAAGAACTTTACAAAATTTTAGAATGTAAATTTTACACATATGGTAAAATAAATGGTGAAATGTACATTATAATTTACATTCTGTGGACAAATAATGATGAAATGAATGGTTATGTAAGATAAAACCATTATTTGGATGCATACTGATGCCAAGAAAGGCATTATCCTATTTTGAAAAATAACATTGTTCATATTAACATTATGGATTATTGGGCAAGAGTTTTGTGTTCATATTAGTTCATAGGTTTTTGTTAAGTAATCAAGAAGACATTTTTACTGATGATTATAAAGTTTTGCTTGTATAACTGGTATTTTTTGTAAAATATTTCTTTATTGACGTTACTCAGCTTCTTTCTTTCAAATAAATGTGAGGTGATTGAGAGGATCTTATTATTCCACCGAAATTAGCACCCAAAATGTAGTTAAATACAACCATTTACAAGCCAGATACAGAAAAAGGTTAGCATTTATTGACTTGTCAATAAATCGATAACTTTCAACATATATTTTTAGGAAATCACAGTTGTCTTTTAATAAAAGGCATAAACTCTTGAAACAAAAATGACTTAAAATTTGAATAATCTGATTTAACTGAGCTATTTTATAAATAAAAAAATATTAAAGGAGTAAAATGCAGTCAATGTAAGATTCACTTTGGAAAAATAAAATATACTTAAAAAGATTTCTCTCAGAAATAATAATGGAGAATTATATTTGGTAGGCAAATTTGGCGATATTAACCCAAGTATTGCGAAGCTTGGTGAGACTTTGACGCTAGCTATGGAATTTTAAACGTACGAGAATAAATGCAATGGTTACAACAATTACATTAAATTTTCGACATACCGTTTTTTTCTAAAGCTCAAAAATAAAGCCTAATTATGTAAAAATCAGCCACACTACAATTTTAAACTGTTATATTTTCGTAATTTTTAAGATATAGGCAAAACCAAATAAATATTTCCGAATCCTTGCATCAAGGGCAAAAATTTAAGAAAGAAAACTTTTTTAGATTTCTAATTTTTTTGTATACCCTTTTAATTTTAACTACTGAAGTGGCCGACATTTTAAAACAAGATTGCAGATGAAAGTGGCTAACATACTCGGTCGAGATTTTTGCAATTTCTGTACACATACTCAGTCGCATACAAATCAGAAAATAAATAGGAGTGCTGCCGCTTGGCAGAAATTGATTGTTTCAAAATGTCAGTGACCCTAGAATTTCAAATTGCTATATCTCATCCAATTTCAAGGAAAAGGCAAGGTGAAAATTGCTCCCAAATCTTTATTTTAATGTCAAACAGTTAAAGGAGAACCACAATTCAATTTCTAATTTTTACTGTACTCCTTTTTGAATTTTTAAATTTAAAAAAATTAAGTAGCCGTATATTATAGACTTTAGATAGACTTGAAAAATAATTTAAAATAAATTGTGGGAAATGTACACTGTAAAAAAAAATTGCAGTAAAATAACGGACAGCAGAGGCCGGCAGCAGAGATTCCAGTCATACCCCGTAAAAAAAAAAAAAAAAAAAAAAAAAAAAAAAAAAAAAAAAAAAAAAAATCCATGGCCATCAATTTGTGCAGCCCGTAATTTTACGGAACAAAGTAATATAACATTATAATGCACAGATATAATGCACTTTAAAACACAATAACACTTTGCTTACTGTTCCGTAGCACGTAGCACGTTAGATAATCATCACAGAATCGCTGTTTTGGCGGGTTAAAATTTTCGAAACACGAGTAAAATAAAGGGTTAGCACGGATGACAACGGAGGACAATGCATGGGGTCGTACCGTATTTTTGCTAACATATGGGCTAGAACTGTAAGAATATGTGGATTGCTCTTAATTTTCTATGTATCTAAGGTATAAGGCCGCTTATTCAGTGGATCAGACCGTTTCTCATCAAATAAGGCTGTTGCCGGTGAAAATTGAAGGACAAACGTTCATAAATTTACAGTTTTTTCTGAGAGTGTACATTAATGCAGGTTCTTTTAAAATGTTGATAAATCTCGTTCTGGAATATAAAATTGAGTCAAATACGTTCATGAAAAGTTTGAAAACTTTAATAAAAAACGAATAGAAATCCAGAATAAAATAGGAAGGCGGTTGGTGCCTTAATCGTCGTACAAAAAGCCGACAATCTACATGTTTGTAGGCATACGTTCAGAAAAGGAATGAATGATACTCATACGCCGTAATTTCTTTGTTTCCATTTTCTCTACATCATAAACTTGACGAAAGTATATGAATCATAAATTATACGGTAATAAGAACATATGGATGATTTTTTTTTAACTTATAGATAAACTAGCAATTTAGCAAGTTTAAACATCGCCAATATTTACGTTGCAGAAGAATTTTTACAACTCCATGAGAAGTTCATGAATAAAAATAATAAGGCGAAGTGTCTGCTGCAGTGCCTTTATGATTCAGAAAGAAACAACAGTATATTAAAATATATATATATATATATATATATATATATATAACAAACATGAATTAGGGCAGAGTGAATTTGATAGCCGGAATATTTATTTTATATTTTTTAAAATCGGATTTAAGTATTTTATCTCGCGTGAGGGCTAAAAATGAGAGTTTGCGTGGGAGGATTTAACAGCAGAAAAGCTTACTTATTTCTTTTATTTGTTTGGAATAGGAACTCAAAGAGTAAAAATAAAATTTAGCAAAACGTTAATCAATGAATTATAAAAGGAAAATTTATGAAAGTAAAAGCAGCTAATTTAAAACTATATGTTATTTCACATCACAGGTTGTCATTTTAAAACAAGATGGCGGATGATGCTGGCCTACAAACAGGGAGGAGCACCATCTTGTTTTATGTCCTGTACACATACTGTGTCACATATAAATACGTTTATAAATACGAGTTCAATCGCAAGACTCACAATTCCGACTGTTTAAAAATGTCATAGACCCTTGAAGATAGAACTTCTATATCTGATCTAAATTTTAAGATAAAGGAGAAACAAAAAAATCTCCAGAATCCCTGAACCCGGAAATACTTAAAAAAAAAACACTTAAAGGCAAATATATACCTTTTTTAATTTTCTAATTTTGTCAGTAGGTGCATTTTTTCAATTTTAATAATAATAAAATATATATATATGTGGTCAACATTTTGAAACAAGATGATGGATAATGCGAGGCAAGGAACTAGATCGAGAGTCTTGGTATGTCCTGTATACATACTGAGTCACATTCATATTGGTTCATAAATAGGATAGTTACAGCATAACAAAAATCATGTTGTTTCAAAATGTCAGTCAACATAGAATTTCAACCTGCTATACCTCAGCTATTTTTTTAAGATGTAGTAAAAACAAAAAAAAATTCCCGAATCCGCATATTTTGTATTGTAAACATAGTATGTATGAAGGAGGACTTTTAATTAAAAAACACAAAGTTTAGTATTGTGCGAATATAAGCGCCTGATAACCAAAGACACATCTAACCTGTATCCAAATTCTCACAGCAAACACAAATTCCGTATGCTAAACGTAATCGTTATAGGTTGGGTATTCGTGGATTTTTTACATAAGCATTTAATTTTTTAGTATATAAATGTTTGTGGCTATCGGGCTCTTATATTCACATTATAATAAAATTTATTGAGCTTCGAGTAAACACCCGACAATTTGCCACCTTTATAGAGATTACGTTTATAGTATAAAATATGCGTTTCCTACGACAATTACAACTCGGGTTATAGGAGTTTTCACTTATCAGGACCTTATATTTATGATACAGTAAAATATCACAAAACGATTTTGCTTACCATAAGAAATTTGTATTGGCTTCAAGAATTTGGATCCGATATATACATGTTTTCGGCTATTGGGAAGAGACTTAAGCTTTTTTCTATAGCTTTGTTCCTAATTATGGTACACAACTAAAATCAATCAACTATCATGACTTCTAATTTCAATATGATATATGTGAGGCTTTATGTTATAAACAGATTTCCCAAATTGTCACATTACGATATCAGCTGCAATCCAATGGTCGAGAAAATGAACCGTTCGTTATTTCAAATGATTTAATTTGTACACCCAGAAAAAGGAATTGATTAAAACTACAAAACATGTTTTGTTGAGTACATTTTGGTTGTATTAGCAAAATTCAAGTAAAATTGAACCATTTTACTTGAATTAACAAAACATTTTTTGCTGACGATACAATTTTTTTTTTTTTTGGAATTGCAAAAAAAAATTGTTTTTGCTGATTCAAACCAAATTTCCATTGACCTATATTTAAACAAAAAGTTTTGTTGGGTCAACCAAATTTTTGTTGATTCAACAAAACTTTTATCTGGGTGTACAGGTTCGCAGGTTGCCGGTGAAAATTGAAGGACAAACGTTCATAAATTTACAGTTTTTTCTGAGAGTGTACATTAATGCAGGTTCTTTTAAAATGTTGATAAATCTCGTTCTGGAATATAAAATTGAGTCAAATACGTTCATGAAAAGTTTGAAAACTTTAATAAAAAACGAATAGAAATCCAGAATAAAATAGGAAGGCGGTTGGTGCCTTAATCGTCGTACAAAAAGCCGACAATCTACATGTTTGTAGGCATACGTTCAGAAAAGGAATGAATGATACTCATACGCCGTAATTTCTTTGTTTCCATTTTCTCTACATCATAAACTTGACGAAAGTATATGAATCATAAATTATACGGTAATAAGAACATATGGATGATTTTTTTTAACTTATAGATAAACTAGCAATTTAGCAAGTTTAAACATCGCCAATATTTACGTTGCAGAAGAATTTTTACAACTCCATGAGAAGTTCATGAATAAAAATAATAAGGCGAAGTGTCTGCTGCAGTGCCTTTATGATTCAGAAAGAAACAACAGTATATTAATATATATATATATATATATATATATATATATATATATATATATATATAACAAACATGAATTAGGGCAGAGTGAATTTGATAGCCGGAATATTTATTTTATATTTTTTAAAATCGGATTTAAGTATTTTATCTCGCGTGAGGGCTAAAAATGAGAGTTTGCGTGGGAGGATTTAACAGCAGAAAAGCTTACTTATTTCTTTTATTTGTTTGGAATAGGAACTCAAAGAGTAAAAATAAAATTTAGCAAAACGTTAATCAATGAATTATAAAAGGAAAATTTATGAAAGTAAAAGCAGCTAATTTAAAACTATATGTTATTTCACATCACAGGTTGTCATTTTAAAACAAGATGGCGGATGATGCTGGCCTACAAACAGGGAGGAGCACCATCTTGTTTTATGTCCTGTACACATACTGTGTCACATATAAATACGTTTATAAATACGAGTTCAATCGCAAGACTCACAATTCCGACTGTTTAAAAATGTCATAGACCCTTGAAGATAGAACTTCTATATCTGATCTAAATTTTAAGATAAAGGAGAAACAAAAAAATCTCCAGAATCCCTGAACCCGGAAATACTTAAAAAAAAACACTTAAAGGCAAATATATACCTTTTTTAATTTTCTAATTTTGTCAGTAGGTGCATTTTTTCAATTTTAATAATAATAAAATATATATATATGTGGTCAACATTTTGAAACAAGATGATGGATAATGCGAGGCAAGGAACTAGATCGAGAGTCTTGGTATGTCCTGTATACATACTGAGTCACATTCATATTGGTTCATAAATAGGAGAGTTACAGCATAACAAAAATCATGTTGTTTCAAAATGTCAGTCAACATAGAATTTCAACCTGCTATACCTCAGCTATTTTTTTAAGATGTAGTAAAAACAAAAAAAAATTCCCGAATCCGCATATTTTGTATTGTAAACATAGTATGTATGAAGGAGGACTTTTAATTAAAAAACACAAAGTTTAGTATTGTGCGAATATAAGCGCCTGATAACCAAAGACACATCTAACCTGTATCCAAATTCTCACAGCAAACACAAATTCCGTATGCTAAACGTAATCGTTATAGGTTGGGTATTCGTGGATTTTTTACATAAGCATTTAATTTTTTAGTATATAAATGTTTGTGGCTATCGGGCTCTTATATTCACATTATAATAAAATTTATTGAGCTTCGAGTAAACACCCGACAATTTGCCACCTTTATAGAGATTACGTTTATAGTATAAAATATGCGTTTCCTACGACAATTACAACTCGGGTTATAGGAGTTTTCACTTATCAGGACCTTATATTTATGATACAGTAAAATATCACAAAACGATTTTGCTTACCATAAGAAATTTGTATTGGCTTCAAGAATTTGGATCCGATATATACATGTTTTCGGCTATTGGGAAGACACTTAAGCTTTTTTCTATAGCTTTGTTCCTAATTATGGTACACAACTAAAATCAATCAACTATCATGACTTCTAATTTCAATATGATATATGTGAGGCTTTGTGTTATAAACAGATTTCCCAAATTGTCACATTACGATATCAGCTGCAATCCAATGGTCGAGAAAATGAACCGTTCGTTATTTCAAATGATTTAATTTGTACACCCAGAAAAAGGAATTGATTAAAACTACAAAACATGTTTTGTTGAGTACATTTTGGTTGTATTAGCAAAATTCAAGTAAAATTGAACCATTTTACTTGAATTAACAAAACATTTTTTGCTGACGATACATTTTTTTTTTTTTGGAATTGCAAAAAAAAATTGTTTTTGCTGATTCAAACCAAATTTCCATTGACCTATATTTAAACAAAAAGTTTTGTTGGGTCAACCAAATTTTTGTTGATTCAACAAAACTTTTATCTGGGTGTACAGGTTCGCATGACCGAAAGTAGCATATTTTTTGTTTCTCTTTGTTGAAACTGCACCCTTATCTTCGTGTTGTACATTAAAGTGGAGCAAAAAAAAAAAGGAAAATTTTCAGATCAGTGCGAAAAACTCGCCTTTCGTAATTAAAATAATAAAGGAAAAAAAATGAAATCAGTTAATATCTTCAAGTCGTGCATTGCACTTGATGTTAGGAAAATATGATCAAAAATGACAATTTTTGACATTAACTGCAAAAATTAAAAATTAATTCAGAAGTGCATAAAAGTTGCCTTTTATAAATTGAATAATAACACAAGAAAATAAACTGGAATCCGTTAATATCCTTAGAAGACCCATCGACATTTAGTATAGCTAAATATTATAAAAATACACAATATTTCTTATAAATGATTAAAATTAAAATTATAATCGTCATCATTATAATTATCATCTCTTCTAATATTGTAAATATTGAATATGCATATAAACGTAACGTAAAAGCTATTTTAAAATTGGTTAGTATATTTCGTTCGAGCATTGTTTTAAAGCTATGAAAATTTATAAAAAATATATTTTTCAATTATTTTATTTATTTCAATTAACAGATTAATAGTGAAAAGGAATTAAAACACTGCTTATTAAGACAAATTAAAACTGTATTGGTTGAAGGAATTTTATACAAGTTTTTGTAAAACAATTTTAAACAATGTGCATTGAAGCAATTTATATATATATATACATATATCGTTGTCTTATCTTCATGTTGTACTAAAGGTAAGAACTTGAACTGAGATATGATATCAAGTTTTGGCATTAGTGATCACAAAAGCACAGCTGATCTAACAAACCCGTCTGTATTATTAGAGCCACTTAGTTTTTTTCAAGCCTCACTCAAAAGCTTCACACATAGTTCCACTGCTTGTGTGTGACACGGAAGTGCCTTTATGGTTTTCAGTTCCATTTCTGAGAGAGTTTTTGAATCAATAAGAGACAAAATGCTCCCTGAGCTGATTCCATGCAATGTAGTTAGTGGAGTAACGATCAATAAGTTTTGTGTAATCCTGCACTAAAATTTAACTTGTGTATCACAAAATCTTTCAAAGTCTTGCTCTTTTCGTCACAGGTTGCATTACTTTCTAAATCCATCTGAATCCCTAATCCCCCATAATTTCTCTTTCATCTGTGATTATTGTCAATAACAGGTTTCAGGGGTGAGCAAAGTTTAAAAAGGGATTACGCTTGATAACATGGTCCTTCTCCATTTTCTTTACAAATAACGCGACTATTGTCTTTCACACAAACTTTGTTGCATCATTAATATAATATGATTCCTTTTAATGTTAAATCATGCAATCACATACGGCTTCATGACGAATAAAAATAAATGTCCCAACCAGTAGTAGATTTTTCTGTGGATACATAGAATCAGAGAGAGTTCTGTTTGTGGTTGTTAACCATTGGGAATGAGAAATCAGCCCTGGATTACAGACGGCAACATCATCAAAACAGAAATGTTATCACAAATTGTTGGATATTTTTAACAATCACTATTGGGATATTGTAATTGATTAATTGAAACATGATAACAGATAGTATTTGACAAGCACATAATTGCTTACCTGTAGATCCAGAAAATAATTCCGGTTCTGTGTTTTTTTTTTTCATTCAGTATGTTGAAATTTTTTTAAAATTGTTTCAACCAATATTGCACACAAAATTTTTAATAAGCAGTGTTTTTGGTTTTTTTTAATGTAATTTTTTTAATTTAAATAAATAAAATAATTGAAAAATATTTTTAAAAACTATTCGTAATTTAAAAGCAATGCAAGGCTGAAAAATATTGACCTATTTTAAAATTGGATTCACGTTACGTTTCGATGCACACAAAGCTTAACTGTTTTCAATATTAGAAGTATGTGTAAAAAAAAAATAATAATGTTCATCATTTATATGAAACATTGACAATTTTGATAATATTTTCCAAAATTCAAGTTCCATGATCGATCTGAAAATATTAACCGATTTTAGATATTATTTTGCGTTATTCTTCCAATTCTTAAAGTTGACTTTTACGCACTATTAAAAATAGAAATTTAGACGTTTTTTACACACCTTATTCTACATTAATCGGCAAGAAAAACTCCAACTGAATTAATCCGGACAAGATAAAAGTGTCAAACTATATACTATAATATGAAGTGTAACAGAGGAGGAAATAAATGTCAGGAGATCTGTATTACTACAGGAGCGCAAGTTGGATTTCGATACCCTTTCTACTTTAAAATATACATTTTTTTCTGAAGACTGAACTGAAGTTTTTTTTAAAAATGTATTTTTTATATATTAATAATACGACCTTTTGGATGAATTATTTATTTATTTAATTCCCATTAACTAATAAAAAACGCTAAAAATACTACGAGTAGTATTACAATCATGAAATCTGCAAATGAAAAACTGAAATTATTGAGAAAACTAAACAACTAGTTTTATTATTAAAATTATTGTAAGATCAAAAATTATAACACCGCTGAATCTTCTTAACGAAGAGAATACTCATGAAAAAAAATAGTGAATACAATTTTCCATTTTGTGTTATGAGTTTGTACAATATCAAACGTTCACGAGGTCTGAAGACATAAGCTTTTTATATCCACGTGCATCATTTTATTTTATCAGAGGTATAAAAATGTAAACTTTCAAATTCGAAAAAAACGTAAAAAATAAAAAAAGACATTTAAGCTAAAAATGTATTATCTAAAATTGTGTTTAAAATTGTTATCTTAAAAGCGGAAATTACTTTTATGTTTACATCTAATGAAACTTTCAAAAAAAATGAAAAAAGAAATATATTTAATACATGAATATACAGAAATGTTTATATACTAAACACAATTCACGAAATGTCGCTGCTTACTTCTTCATAAATTTGATTTTGTATATATATATACGCTTTAAATAGGAAAACGTGCTGAAACATATATTATTGCTAAACTCGGAAAATCATTAGAAATACTATAAAAATTGTTTAATACAAATATATAATAAAACTAGTCGGATGTGTCAATCCCAAAACTTTCTTCTATCTCACACAGATTTCGCATACACTAAAAAGAATCAGCACCCATTTATATCAAGGTCTAACTGAAACTCAAGTTTTATTAAATTCCGTGCAATATTTCTTGAGATGTGACTATCGCTAAAATTGTGTAAATCTTGCAAAATGCTGCATAGCAGCGGCACCTGATGGGCGATTTTTACCAAAAACTAATCAGCACCAATTTATATCAGAGACTAACTGAGTATAAAGTTTTATTAAATTCCGAGTATTAGTTCTTGAGATAGAGATACTGCGGAAATCGCAAAAAATGCTGCATAGCAGCGCCACCTGCTGGGCGATTTTTACATAAAACTAATCAGCACCAATTTATATCAGGGACTAACTGAATCTAAAGTTTTATTAAATTCCAAACATTAGTTCTTGAGATAGAGCGCCCACAAAATTTTTGTCACATACAGACAGAGTCACAGACAGACTCACAGACAGACATTTTCTAAAAGTAGTCAAATCGTGATCAGGACCTTCTAAAATGTATAAATCCGTCGAAAACTGGAAGTCGAAAATTTTCATGAATCCAATACTTTCTTCTTGTAAAGATAGAAGAAAGTAAAAATAACAATTGAATGTTTTATTAATATTTTAAGTGTAAATTAGCTTTATTTTACATAATATATAGCTGTTAAGAAGAAGTATAATAAATGTTATAGCAATGATAAAATCTATTAAAAAATATTCAGGGCAAAATAAGGGATACCATATCTTCAATGCAAAGCTAATATTCGGATATCCACACGTGTGTAAGGAGCACTCGTTTTATATGAATAAATCTCTCTTGTAAAATGTTCGTTTTACATTTCAGAATTCGTCATGTTAAAAATGAAAGCTATTTTTAAATCATGTTCGGGCATAACATTTCTATTTTCTAAACTATCTCTAGAACATTAAAAATATTAAAAATATTTTTTTACCGAACGTTTCTATTGGTCTTCTGTGTCACATGTATTTCTGACACCGCGGTAGTTTTTGAAAAACACAACCGCCATTCAATATTGGGCGCGTGCGGGAGACGCAAGCATATTTACATGGATTAAGCTTTTGAATCGGTTTTTACGGTTTTTAGTCATTCAATTTTGGCACTGATGATGGAGCTTTAGGGACTCCGATACAGCTGTTTTCCATTTTATATATTTTTATTTGTGCTATTTTACGTTGTTCATTTATGTTTAATATAACGGCACAAAGTTAAATCCACCTATTTTAAATATCTCTAGAACGTTTATTAATTTTACTGATATTTAATACACTTATAAGAAGACATTTTTAGATTTTTGTAGACAACGCTTCTGGTGTTCCTATTTAGCACCTAAATCACCATTAATGAGACTTTAAAAGTTATTTTAAAATTGCAGATTTTTAGTGTAAAATATTTTAAACGTAGAAACAGTGGATTTTCTCAATAAACATCTTCATCATCAGGAAAAGCATCATCACCACCAACGATGTGTACTGGTGGCATTTGGAATAACAATTGCTTTTTTTCTATTAAGGACATGCAGCTAATTATCTTTCGAAACAATGAGGAATTCACAGAGATTGTTTTGAACCAATTCGACGAGGAGATGGTGTCTGTTTTCCTCAAATATAGAGTAGCCGTCAAAAGGCATGTGAGAACGTAAGGTAGCGAATCCTCTCTTGCGCCACAAGTATATCTTGAAGACAAAACTTTATTACATTTAATTAAATAAGCCGGGAAAGGGCAATGATTGCTAGCGAATATATATAAGTATCGATGACTTAGAAGATAGTCTTCTGAAACTTTTGGCTTCAATGCATAGATATATCGCCCAGTGAGACATAAGTCCCAATTACGTTGCCATGAGTTATGTAAAGCTTGCTTTAATATTCTCTTAAGATATGAGGATGGATATGGTATAAATTTTTCTGGTATTAATGAATTTGGGTCAGTTGCTTCCTTTGCTAACCGATCCACTAATTCATTACATGTTATGCCTGATTCTTTTTTGACCCATTGTAGAAATTTTTTTTGTGTTGCTCCTTGCAGAGATTGGATTATTTGGCTAATTATTATATATATTTTTTAATTATTATTTGATTTTATAACTACTGTGCGATATTTTGATTGTTTTGACCATTGTATTGAGTTCAAGATCGCCAGCGGTTCCGCAAGATACGTTGAGTTATCTTTCTGTATTCTTTGCTGATATGTATATATTATTTCGTCTTCTTTAAATACGCAGTAGGATGTTGCCATGCAGATGAAATCTCATATTTTTCGTTATTTGCAAACTGCGAACATGCCTCCAAAGATGTGACGATTAACGGCATGCAATAATTCCATCTGCCATTGTTACTTTTTGAATGACCGGCAATGTTTGTCGGAAATCTCCAGACAGCCTAACAGTGACTCCATCCATTAGTAATCATTACCTCTGAGTGTCTTATTGAGGGCCTGAAAATAATCTTGGGTGACACGGTGCCTTCATCCCATACAATGACCTGACAGTTTACTTATTTATTTTTAAATTGGATATACGTATTTCAGTTCTTCACTAAGAACGAGCTCTGGGGGCCTAAAAATTTTTGGAAATTCTAACATACTCTCATACACGCATATGTACATGTGGCATATATTTACAAAAAGCGAAAAGGAATTTAAAGATCACTACAATGTTAAAAGTTGCGAATATTTCCATAATCGTTCTTTTTTTTATCATGATTCAATACGTTCCCCAAACGCATATGACGTTGTATTCACCTGCTGACGTCATATGGACTTGCTTTCTGTACTTACTCATATTGATACTCTCTTTGTATGATTGTCAAATATTTGAAAATGTCCGTTAACCTTCCAATATGGCGTCATATTCATTTTCATTTTCATTCTCTAATGACGTCATATTAATCTGGTTTCTGTACTTACACGCACTCATACTCCTTGTATTATTGAGAAATGTTTGACAATTTCCGTTATACTAC
The DNA here is from genome assembly GCA_963931845.1 of Maratus michaelseni. Taxonomy (NCBI): domain Eukaryota; kingdom Metazoa; phylum Arthropoda; class Arachnida; order Araneae; family Salticidae; genus Maratus; species Maratus michaelseni. Next base: position 273,863,080 of record OZ007596.1, read on the forward strand.
CAATATGGCGTTATATTGATATTTTTTCAATTGTTGAACCTTTTTATTTCATTTTCAATTTTACGTGGAAATGTTTCAAAAGAAAATTAATTATTTTAGAGATAATTTTATTGTGCATTTTTAAATGTTGGCGACTTTTACAACGACAAATGTTTAAATTCGATACGAAATGTCTGTTAGATTTTTTTTTTTTTATTTAGAAATTAACTATACATTATTTCGGTTCTTTAGTTGCCTCGGTCGTGTTTTAATACACCTGTATGTAATATTTCACAACCCCTGCTTCTAAACTGCTGATTTGTATAGAAGTGCAGACATACAGACAGACAGACAAATTTTGATTATTATACATTAGATTTTAAAAAATATGCCAAAAATTATGTAATTTAAGCAAAAGGGTTATTACCAATAAAAGTTATGAATAAGTGAGAAAATGTGTCTGCCAAGTAAATATTTCATTATTCCTAAAATACCAACCCATGATATATATTTTTAATATTTAAGAGTAAATTTAAGATTATGTGTTACATTTATTCATAATATATATTATGAATTTAATGTATAACTGTTAATTATTATAGTATTGTAATAATTTCAATTATTCCATTGACAAAAATAATAACGCAATTTTATTATTTCCAAAGGAAAAATAATTTTATTATAATATTTGCAATAATTCTACAACTTTTTTTTTTTTTTTTTTTTTTTACTAAACTGAAATATATGCCAAATATTTTTAAATTTATGGAATAGAAGCGTAATTTTTAATTTTCAAGAAATTTTCTCGGTGACATGATTTTAACATTATATAATGATAGATTGATGCTAATTTATTTATCATTCTGACACTATGATATTAAGCGGTTGTCCCATAACATGCATTAGCATTTCGATATGTATATGCGGTATCATTAGAATGACATTTAATTGTCTCTGACAGTAGATGGTTTACCGCAAATGCGAAATTTGTAAATAAATATCTATTACATTTTAAAATCTTCTGTACAGTAAATGTACCGTGTATGTAATAATTCAATGTTCATTAGTAATTTATAATCTCATTTATATTTGCATTCATATTCTATTTTCGATATGAATTTGTCTCAGAAAATGTTAGTGTGATTTTGGCATACAGACATTTTTTGAAAGCTACAATGGCAAAGGCTAGAGCTCGGAAAAAATTAATAATACATTTTAATTTTTTTTAAATATCTTACTACCCAGCTTTTTTAAAAATATAATTTGCATATAATTCGACTGATGGGCAAATCTACTATTTATACCAAATACAAACGGAAATTTCGTTCTGACAGCTTATAGCTCGAGTTCTGCTGAATGGATTTTGATGGAACTTGTACTGTTAGATAGATATTTTTTCAGGGAAGGTTTTAGTGTATAACATATTTATCTACAACGATTAGTTATAGAATTGAAAGTTCTGTTATTTTGCACGAAAAGGTTACATTTGGTCATTTCTTGGTGACCATTATCGTTGGTGAAAAAATTGATACGGCTATATCATTTAGAAAATAATACAAAGACATCGAAAGATAAAATAAAAAACTGTTACTAATTTCATTTAAAAGTAATAATAAAAAAAAGGAAAAAGAAAAAGAAAAAAAGAAACACAGTTTTTATGAGAGATAATGTTATAAAAGAAAAAAATATTTTTTAAACACGAAAGGCATTGTTTGTAATGCTTACCGGGGACGACCGAGCAATGCTCAGTCAACAATAGCTTTGTGTTCAACTCGGTAGTTGAATAATCTTCCTCGGCTCCTATTGGGAATTTCTAGAAAATTCTTTCAGATTCTGAAAGCCAACTTTTCGAAAAATGTCGCCAAAATATCACCAAATGTCGCCAAGTTTAGCGACATTCTTTCATTTAGCGCTAAGCATGCGTTGAGAAAGTTCTATGTACCCTGATTGGTTCAATTCTTTTTTCGAGAACGTTCCATGGACTGTGAATTTCTAGAGAATTCCTTCAGATGCTGAAAGCCAATTTTTTCGCCAAAATGCCTCCAAAGTAGGCGATATTTTTTTGGCGCCAAGCAAGTGTTTTGGCATTGATAATCTTAAAAGTCAATTTTCCTTATCATATGTACCCTGATTGGTTGAATTATGTTTTCGAGAACGTTCTATGGACTCTGATTGTTTGAATAATATATTTCCGCTCCTATTGGTAACTTCTAGAAAATTCCTTCAATTTTTTGGCAAAATGTCTCCAAATTCCCAAAATTTGGCGATATTTTTTGATTTGGCGCCAAGCAAGTGTTTTGGCATTGGTAATCTTGTAAGTCAATTTTCCTGCCAAATCTCGCCAATGTCGCCAGCACTTTTTAAGATAAAAGTAGCTTGAACCACAAAGACCCATGACCAAAATGACTCACTAATCGAATTTTCTCGAATGTGTGACCTAGCCAAACAGTCTTCTCGCGCCCGAAAACCGTAGGACGCAAAATTTAGACTAAATAGTCTGAGCGGTTTTTAGATAAAATTATTTTGACGCACAGTGACCCAAAAATGACCCACTAATCAGATTTTCTCGAGCATGTGACTTAGCCCAATGATTTTCTCGTGCCCCAAAACCGTAAGATACAAAATTAGTTCAGATCGTCTGAGACGCTTTTAAGCTAAAAATACCTTTACCCATAATGACCCACTAATCTAATTTTCTGAGACATGTGACCTAGCCCACTGATTTTCTCGTGCCCTAAAATCATAGGATACAATATTTAGTTAAAGTCCTCTGAGCCGTTTTTAAGATAAAATAGCTTGACCCATAATGACCCATGACCCAAATGCCCCACTAATCGAATTTTCTTGTGCATGGACCTGGCCTTACAGTCTTCTCGTGCCCGAAAACCATTTGATGCAAAATTTAGTCTAAATAGTTTGAGCCGTTTTTAAATAAAATTAACTTGACCCACAGTGACCCCAAAATGACCCACTAATCGAATTTTCTCGAATATGTGACCTAGCCCAATGATTTTCTCGTGCCCGAAACTCGAAGGATACAAAATTTAATCAAAATCGTAGATCCGTTTTTAGATATAATTAACTTGACCCGCGTTGACCCAGAAATGACCCACTAATCAAAAGTTCTCGAACATGTGACCCAGCCCAATACTCTTGTCGTGACCGAAAATGGTACAATGCAAAATTTAGTCAAAAACGTTTGAACCGTTTTTTAGATTCAATTACCTTGACCCTGACCCATGGTTACACAAAATGGCCCACTAATTGAATTTTCTCGAACATGTGACCTACCCTACCTATTTCTGGTGCCCCTAAACGGTAGGATACAAATTTTCGCCAAAATCATTAGAGCCGTTTTTAAGATAAAATTTGCATATATAACCACACACACAAGATTTGCTCGTATTAGAATATATGATTTTTTTATTACTCCTCCATGATGTAACTAACATATGAAACTAGGTGATGTAATTATAAAAATGTACTTGTAAGTACATGTAAGTTACATGTTATTTGTTTATTTACGATTTTTATTTAAATTTTGTCGCCAAACAATTTTATTTTATGCCAAAAAGGCACAAACAAGATATCGGGCTGAGCGATTGTTACAATAATAGAATTTTTTCAAATGCACGACAGCATTTTTGTAGTAACGTTTCATATTTAAATGTAAATTATATAGATAGTAGTTAATATTATAAAAATGGAGTCAAATATTCAGAATTTAGTGTAAATGTCTGCTACACACAAATTATGAACACACATTTAAAAAGTATTCACCATTCATTTCTTTTTAGCATATATTTTCTTCTTTTTGAAGGTGTTTAAAATATATCGGACTAATATTCCGTAATCGGGTCCACCGCCAGTTAACTAATGTACTATTTTTTTCTATTTGAAGACGACTCTGGAATGTAAATTCGATTGCAGAATATTACACGAAATTTTCACGTAGCGATTAGTAAATTTATTGTTTTTCATTATGAAGCAAACGGACAAAAGAAGATTTACCATTATATAATTTTCATCTGCAGTTACATTACTATCAATACAAAAAGCAATACTTGCAATGTACGAAAAAACTTTGAAATGCCAATGGTGGCCAATGGAACAATATTTGCTAATTTTTCATTTTAACCTTAAGAAAAGTACATGAAATTCAGATTAGATAAAATTTCAATCATTATAAAGTAATTTCCACTCAGCCCTAGCCGCTAAACTTAGTGACATATTAACGATTATGTTCAATATAGGGTTGGTTGATTTTATGACGGGCAATTATCAACACGAGGGATATAGGCCCTGGGGGGAGTGCCCTCCGTGGGGGTGTTCAATATAGGGTTTATTTAGAGAACAGACTGAAGAATAATATAACCTTGAAAATAAAAGAAATAGCAAGCCTATTTATTTCTTGGTGTTATTATGCTCATTAGAGAAATGCAAAAACGAAATCATTGGTTCAAGAATTCGCCAAAAAGATTATTGCTAAAAATTCCCATAACTACCTTTATTTATCATTCTCAAGGAGTTTTGTTGTTGAAAGATCTATAATTCACAGTAATTTGACAATATTTAATGAAACGAAGTCGGGCGCGTAATTAACTGCGTTTTGTAGCTGACTCTGGTACATTTGTAACCATATCGTACGGAAGACTTCTAATGTTTGAGTTTAAACTTGGCTGTGGGCCAGATTATAGAAGATTAGTAGACTTTATTTGATGCAAGCTAGATGATTATTTTTCTACCAGAATCAGATATCGAGATTTTTCCAGGTTAATGCTTACATCAAGGCAACTGGTATATAAAATGAAAATGTAATGATATTTTGATAAGAAAAAAATTGATTATATAAAATCATCAAATTATTTTATATTATAGTTATTTTAATTTTATTCAAACAATTGAGCTTTAAAAATCCACTTTTTTATGATTCATATATTTTTTTTTAATATGAAAATTAAACACTTTTGTTTGTGTGAAAATAATACATTATATTTTTGATTGAATTTTCTCTGCTGGAATCCAAAAAAAGAAAACTGTAGCAGACCTGCCAGAAGATGACGTATATCATGAAATATAATGTAACGTAGAGTGAGATTACATGTAAACTACCAGAGCCAAACTAAGAGGCACGGAGTTTGAAAACAAACAAACGAAAATTAATAACCGAACATTATTTCAGTTTAATGGTCATTCTCTGCAATAATTGTATGCTCTCCATTTTAGTAGTGTGGTGCTAGGGAACATTTTAATTTATGTTGGTCATAACGGCCACATGTATCTAACTACTTTAAATAATCAAGTATCACTACTTTAAATAATCAAGTAAAAAAGTTGCTTTTTAATAACCCGAATGTTGTCTAAGGCATCATCCCCTTTAATAAAAAGCTATGCGTTGCTGACGACTGGGATTTTCGATAATCGTTGCCACAGATTAATCTCAGAAAATGAAACATTTGAAGTTACTGAAAAAATTAATTGCTCGAAAGTTATTTGTCAGAAAATTGTTAGACAAACTGCATTAGAGATGTAAAAAAATGTATTTTTCTTGATACAAATATCAAATCTAATGATTATGCTGTTTTTCAAGTATTGAATTTCAAAAATTACCAAATTTCACAATGGAGTACCATAGCGAAATCTTCACGTGTAAAAAGATAATGATAACGGCCATGTGTCCTGACGTATACTGGCTTATAGCACGAGTCACAAATTACAGTAGCCTTACTATTCTGTAAAAATGTAAAAGTGAATTATAATGCCACAAGTGCGTGATTTTATTTAATTTTAATATAATAAACTTAGAAACAAGGTTTTGGAATTTCTTTTCGAATGGGATTAATAAATTGGCCAAAACTGTATATTATTTTGAGTTTAAAAGAGGAAACGTGAGGGAGTGCTTTATATTATTTAGGTTTCCTCCGGAACTTTTGGTCAGAATTGAAAGTTTAATATATCAAAACGTCAGAAATTAAATCAATATTAAATCGGAAATAATTATAACGACTGTCTTTTAGTTCGTTTGGATATATTTTCATTTAAAAATATAAAATCATTCAACATTGATTTTAGGTATTTTTAATGTTATTATCACGGGACCGGGCAACGGCGGGCATGTCAGCTATCCTCTTTAATAAAAGCTATGCGTTGCTGACGACTGGAATTTTCAATAAATCGTTGCTACAGATTAATCTCCGAAAATGAAACATTTGAAGTTTCTGACAAAAAATGAATAGCCGGAAAAGTATTTGTCAGAAAATTGTTAAACAAACTTCGTTAGAAAGGTAAAAAATTGTAATTTTCTTGATATAAATTTCAAATCTAACGTTTATGCCGTTTTTCAAATATTGAATTTCAAAAACTACCAAATTCCACAATGGAGTACCAAGGCGAAATCTTCACGCGTAAAAAGATTATGATAACGGCCATGTGTCCTGACGTATACTGCCTATAGCACGAGTCACACATTATAGTAGCCTTACTATTCTGTTAAAATATAAAAGTGAATTATGATGCCACAAGTGCGTGATTTTTATATAATTTTAATATAATCATCTTAGAAACAAGGTTTTGGAAAAAAATTTCAAATGGGATTAATAAATTGGCCAAAACTGTATATTATTTTGAGTTTAAAAGAGGAAAGGTGGGGGGGGGGCGCTTTATATTATTTAGGTTTTCTCAGACACTTTTGGTCAGAATTAAAAGTTTAATATATCAAAACGTCAGAAATTAAATCGACATTAAATCGGCAATAACTATAACGACTATCCTTTAGTTCGTTTGGACTTATTTTCATTTAAAAATATAAAACCATTCAACATTGATTTTAGGTATTTTTAAGGTTATTATCACGGACCCGGGCAACGCCGGGCATGTCAGCTAGTAAAGTAATAAAATAGCGCATTGTATGGCGTTCGCATTGTATTCAGCAATGCGGCAGGACTTTCCAGGTGAAGGTCCATATCACATGAAAATACAAGGTCAAATTTACCATTGTGTTTGATTCATGGTTAATTTGGAAAATGAACCAGCACAGCGGACATAGCCTGCTAGTTTATAATAAAAATAATTTTTACTATTTTTTCGTGATAAAATCTCGTAACAATCTTATGTTATATTAAGAAATCCTTTCTTTATGCTCGTTAAAGTAAATCGTTAAAAATTTCCTTCTTCGACGACCAAAGCAGGCCAAGCATTTCATATACATTGCATTTTCTTAAATTTCAGCGCTTTCTAACACACCCACAAAAAAAAGAAAAATCTTTGTTAGTACCAGAAAGTTTCTAAATTTCTTACAATAAAAATAAGGTATCTGACAGTAATATGGCCAATGCTCGTAATATGGCCAACCAATCATAATGTTATTAATTTCAGAGGAATCCAAAGGATAGTACTTGAATTTAGTCGCTGGAAGTCAGAAGAACATAGTTTAGTACCGGGTTCCCTGCAATCCTAGATCACGTGCACGGGAGGGCAGTCATAGTTTTTTCGTTGTTAGTTGTGTTGGCATATCATAAATTTGTCTTTTGTAAGTTTGTTACTTTTCTTATTTAAACAAAGTATTTGTATTTACTGTTATACATAATATTTTAGCTGGTTTAATGCTCTTTTTAACTGTATAATCGAATTTCAATATCGGAGTACGCAGACAGAATTACGAACACTTTTATAAAATTGGTTTTTGTTGGCAATATGGCCAAATGGGCAAAAAAAACTGTAGATGTAAGATTATGTGTTGTTTGTCGTAATTAAGTGCATGATAAACATGCCGGCCTTACCAGATTAGATACAAAAGTTTTAATTTGCTCTACACGTTAAAAAACAAATTAAAAATACTTTTTTTCTGTAAATTTATTTTAGTTTTTTTAAATGTTTGTCTAAATTTACTTTATATTAATTTTTCTATTATTTTTATAAATTTTCAATATATAATTTTTTTTTACTAATTGGTGTTTTTTCTGCGTTAAATACAGACCTTTCCATTTTATGACACCTATGGGCATATTACCTGCATATGGGCATATTACCTGCATATGGACATATTACCTTCATCGACTAGCATTTTAAAATAAGCTGCAACAGGTGTATGTTTTGACTACCTTAAATTTTATAATATATTTCCAGAGCTGAAAAGGGCTGACTTTCTTAGTCAATTATTATTATTTTTTAATCAGTTATTACTACTGTTTAAAAATGTCTAACCTTAGAGTGGCCATATTACCTGCTGATATCTTATCATAACTCGATGAGTTTTGGTCGTAGGAGAATAGAATTTTTACTTTTTTACTTGTAAATTATTAACTTTCATATAAACTTTACTTTACATTTTATATTAAAACATCGGAAAAATTTATTTAATAAAATTTAATTACCATGTTTCATTGTACAAAATTATTAATATCATTATAAAAAATACCGTAATATAATAAAAACAAATAAAGATGATAATCCCATTAAGTAAATAGGCGCAGGTTTGAAAAAATCATGCATTTCTCTGAATTTCCAGTAGGTAACCTTATTATACCAGCGAGCATTCTGCTCATTGTAATTTCGAATTCATAGCATTTTTTTTCTTCTTCGACAATAATCTCTCTTTAAATCTAACTAGAGAAGTATTGTAAAACCATCTACAGAACTATACACTACATTTATCGTGGATGCCAAAGTAAAATATGTAAAACACGATTGTAAAAGTTAAATGAATGGTAACCATTATTTTTTAAACACTGCACTGCACAAAATTTTCTTTTGGAAGTATGTTTTTTTATAATGATATTTAGGATTAGAAACTAGAAATGTTAAATGGAAATTCCTCGCCTTATTTAATTGCAGACTTTAGTGACTATGAATAGTTTTCTGCCCATATAGTAATTGCTTGAAAAGGAATTTATTAATTATTAGTTAAATTTTACTTGATTCATTTATTTATCACTGCGTAGCGTAGAGTTAATATACTAAAAGATGTCTTGATGTGCTTTTATTTATTCTTTCAGTGGAGACATAATTATGCTTCGGTAGTAGTGAAGACTCACTATAGTTTACGAACAAATGCATTTAAAATTAAATAAGTTTTTTTTTTCATGTACAGAATAAGTGCGGGGTTTGTATTAAAAAAATTTCTGAGATACATTTTCTCAGTGGAGAATTAAAATTATAAAATTATTCCATTTACACTTAATACTTACTACGTTGCTGTGAAAAGAAGAGACATGGGAACATTCCTGTAGAGCAGCGGTTCTCTAAGATTAATATTACGTGACCCACAGTTACCAATTTATAATATTGTTTTTCATCAACGACGGAATTCATATTAGGTTTAAAACGTTACTTTAGTTAAAGACTCTTTACACAAAGTCCAAAACACTATATTTTAGAAATTTAAATTATGTATACTTTTTCACAATTTGTTTCTTTAATATATCTTTTATGAAATTAATTTATTTGTACTTTATCACGATTTGTTTCCTTAAAGTACTCCGAAATGTTGTTCGTTATATGTTTACATAAGCTAAAAATAAAAAATATTTTTTATGACTTGGATTATGAATTCGCTACCGACGAGTATCTCCTGTCACAACACTTAGTTTAGAAACGACTGCTCTAGACAAAAACAAAGAATAATTTCAATCAAAGCAAGAATAGATTTCTGATATATATTCGTAGACGTGGAGCTATACTTCTCTCTTTATTTTATATCCGTAAATTTGCAACATATACTCATTCCTCTGTTAAGTCCCTACTCTTTTTTTCTAGAAAAGAAAAGTACCCTAAACAACAACACGAATAACAGTATACTTTAATTTCTAAAATGTATATTAATAAGCATGTTTATATTCGGTGCATAGATTGAGTTATAGTGTTTTCCATTTTGTTTTAAACACAAATTATTTATTTTATTAATATTACTATTTATGAGATACTTTTAAAAGTTCTTTTGTCATGAAAAAATGTATTACATGAGAAAGGAGAATTCCAAAAAATGTTTGAAAATTCATATCATAAAATATATTTGTATATCAAATGTCATTTATTTATATTTCAAATATAATTGTTTTATGTATAATGAAATATTATGATACAATTTAAGCATATTTCAAATAAAATTACTTCCAATTCCTTGCGACATATAAAATAAAGAAATGCACATATCTTCTCTAAAAATTCTTCATTTAATTATAAAATTTTCAGGTTTTCAAAAAAGTATAGACTTATTTTAAAAACTAGAAAAATCAACGAATTTTCGTACAGAAGTTATAATATCAACTTAGTAATTTCCAATGGGTCGGAAATTTTTGAGACAAGAAAATAAATCTTCCAATTTCACCGATATATGGCTGACAGATGTGGTAATGTGTTACGAGAAAAGATCTCAGATTCATTTATCACCACATTCAACATCTTCCATGAACATAATTTATTAAAATAAAACTTTAACGCATGTTATCTTTTTTACTTTTGTCAGCATTTCATTCATTCAGTGAAACATAAAATTTTAAAAATATATATATTTCGTATCAATAACAGTACTATAAGTAACATTTGCATTTATCAGTTTTTCATTTCCATCTTATTTTAAAGGATTATAATACGCATATGTAAAAAAAGAATAGCAGTAGAGCACCATGAAAACATTTTCTTGTAACATAAAATTCAGAGTTAATTTCACAAGTCTTATGATAGAAATTGCATTCCTATAGGACATTTCATTTTTCATAATTGTTTTAAAATTGCGTCTAGACTTTTGAGACATGAATTTTGAGAGACTGAATTTTTGTATTTCTGAAATATCAATTTATGTTTAAATATCAATAATAGAAAAATTCAATAAAATCAGGGTTTAATTTCATATTTATAAAGATATGTGATATTTAAAAAAGAAACAACTTTATTTGCTCTCAATCATCACATAAACTTAAAAGAGTTTGCAAACTACATAGAACCGTTTGCAAACCACATAGCAGAATAGTGGAATTATTTTCTTTTAAAGGAGCTATTTCCTTTGAAAATATCACTTTTTCTCACCAAGTTTAAAATGAACTCTAATATTGTTTTCTTTAAATGACATAGTGAACTTTTCATGATGGCAAGGAAATAGTTCTTGTCCAAAGGGAAGCATTTTTACTACAGATTTCTTCTCCAAACATGTGTAGAGAAAAAAAATATATACCATGTTATATTTTCCAATTTATCATTTTACAACAACGATGACAACGTAGCGAAAGATTTAAGTCGACATATCGAATTTTCAATGCGTCAGTTCTCTAAAATTTGAAATTTCTTTTCTTTAACTTCTACCTTTGTAGATTGTTTTGCCCAGTTCAAACAGCTAACAAATGTTGACTTTTATAAATATATAAATCAACTCCTGAGTTATTTTTTTTTGTTTCTCAAATCTTTGATTTTGATAAAATTACATTTTCAAACATCCAATTAAAGAGTAAAACCTATAAGTAATATTATTATTTAAAGTATACGCCAATGATTCTTTAATGTATATGACTGCAATTTAAACTTTAATCCAAAGTATTTTCACGTTAATTGCACTTTGTCTAATTATGTTAAAGATCTAATATTTTTCAGTGTTCAATATATTGAGCGCATTTTGTGCTAGCGGCTGACTTGTGACGCAGAGGGTCACACTATCTGTTTTAACATTTTTTTTAAAGTATTTATAAATGACATTGTCCCTCATCACAAACTACATAATACTGAAAAAGAACATATTATTTAATATAGAAATGCGACTGTTGCCTCTTACTACTTATACGGCACAAAATAAAAAAGACATTACAGACATAATGGAAATATGTATATGAAATATACTTTTAATAATTTTAGAATTATCATCACATTTGTTAAAAACTGTCCAATCAATATATAATCAATATATCTAATATATAAAAATATATTAGAGATTAGACGAGTTGAATTGGTTCTTAAGCCCATTTCAGGCCCAAAACGGTCCTAGTTTTGGACTAGTCTTCGGATTCGGTTTTGAGGTTTAGACTAGTATTTGGTCTCTATAGGGCCAAATACTAAACCTGGGCTCAAAATATTCTTTTCATCAAAAAATAAAAGAAAAAGAAAATTAAAACATGCTATTTGATACACAAAAACATCTTTTAAGTTTCTTAAAGTGTTTAACGATAATTGAAAAACAAGTTTAAAAGGGAATTGAATTTTTATTATTAAAAACATAGAAAATTCTACATATTAAACGTCAAATTCACCTTTCTTATCTTGAAATAACACGACGTAAATACGTTGAGAGAATTTAATTGTTACTGTAATAGATACAAATACAAAAACACAGTTTTAAAACATTAAAACTATTTATGATGTTAAACTCAGGTGTTAAAATTCCTTAGTGCTTTCGGCTAAACATTAGCCATCATCAGAGGATAAAACGAGTATGAATTATGAGTATAAAAAACAGTCTGCAATAGTAAAAAAGATATGCAAGCTTCAAAATTCTTCAGTATTGATAATATCCTACAATTTTTTAAAGAATTAAATACTTATTAAAGAAATATAATAAAACTCTCACTGCAAAGCCTCAAATTAAGTTAAAATATCTCGTATATAGAATTATATATACCATTGATAACGGAGATAAATCTTGCGATTATATCATCCCTTTTAAAGTTAACAGCAATTCAAAAAACATTCATACGTGGGCATGACAACTCGCAAATTAAAGGAAATGATCAAAGAATCTAGAGCCGACATACAAATATAAATTATCGACTGCTCTATCGAGGTTAAATAAAGTTAAGGACATTGATATATGTTTCAATAATGCTAACATGATTGCACACGGTTCACAATATAACAAATGTATAATCAAAGAGTCCCTGGGAATTTTGAAAAGAGGCAATAATAAAGCTAATGTAATATCTTATTAGATCCCGAGTATTTGGTATAATTTACTTAGTATCGGTGGTGTTTTTGGTTTTGACTGACCCCCCCCCTCCCCCCCCCACACACGCACACGAGCTTTCAATGACATCGCTTCATTATTCTTCACTCCCTCCATTTCATAGTTTGTTAGTTTAGATCGTTTGTTACCTGTCCAGTCTAATTATATGGTTTTCGACCAACCTGTTGATTTTCGATTTTTTTTATCCTCAGATGATGGCTAATGTTTTGCCAAAAGCACTAAGGAATTTTGACAACTGAATTTAAAATCATAAATAATTTTAATGTTTTCAAACTGTGTTTTTGTATTTGCATATATTACATTAACTTATTACAGTAAAAATTAAATTATATTAATGTATTTACGTTGAATTTTTATTGATTAGATACAAAGAAAAACAATCTACTTGATGCTGAAGCCTTTGCGTGGTCAATGTTACTTACACAAATAAGCTGTGGAACATCCCTTGCCTATCCCTGCTTTCTCTTTGAAGTCCTTTTCTAGAATTATTGGAAATAAAACACGTGTCTTTTTGCAAGAGTTGTACAATAATATTTTAAAAGAATACAAATTGTGATTCTTCTACATTTCTGCCAGTTTTTAGATACAAATAACAAATTATCTATTAAATTAAAGAGACATATATTAACATATCGTATACATTAACAATATTAAACAGATTTTCATAGGTATGAAAATCACGAAATACTGTCATGCAGAAGTATTTGGTATTAATTTTTATTTCTGTGTAAGAAAAAAAAATTAAATGAGTAACTTAATCATGAATCAATTTTAAATTTTATTAGCATTATTAGCGTACTTTCGATATACACTATATTGCCAAAGGTGACCGGTCACTTGCGATTTTAGACGTTTTGTTAACTGTCTAGAAAACTACATGAGGAATTAACCTGCAACTGCAGGTGTGTAAACAGTATAGCATAGGTTATATATTTCCGCGAAAATTTTTTCACGAAACCACATAGGGGACTGTCAACAAATTGAAAAAACAAATATCTTTTGGATAACCCTGTAAAAACCAATGTAGCAAAGGCGTTCAAACTCGAGATTATAATTAAGTGGCTTATTGTAATATACTGTGTTCATTTTTATGAGGATAGCATGTATACTCGTAGAGAAATTAATGTTTTTATAAAAACAGTCCCAAATTTCGTCTAGTGTTTTGCTTATAATTTGCAGAGTTCTTAATATAAAAAAACGTTCTTTTCAGACAATCTGACAAACAACATTGTACATAATACTCTGTAATCAGAATTAAAAAATAATAAAAAATGGATGAAAAATGAGCAGGTTTACTAAAAAATGTTTCACTGCGCATGCGTGAATGCAATCAAAATATAATATGCATAATGTATTATCGAAGTATATAGAGCAACTTTTGTGAAAGTTTCAAAATCATAGTTTCAAAATATCTGTTGATTAGTGCCAAGATAGCGTACACAATATTGCATGTACTACTATATTTGGATACAACCCCTCATATTTTTGCTTCCTTTTGGGAACAACGGATTTCGAGCTTATTCTATCGACGATAATTTTCAGAATTTTCAAGCTATGATTTTGAGACGTTCACAAAAGTTGTTGTATATACTTAGCTAATACATTATGCATATTATATTTTGATTGTATTCGCGCATCCGCAGTGAAACATTTTTTAGTAAACCTATTCATTTTTCATCCAATTTTTATTATTTTTTAATTCTGATTGCAGAGTATTATGCACAATGTTGTTTGTCATATTATCTGAAACTTTTTTTTATTAAGCACTCTGCAAATTATAAGCAAAAAACTAGGCGAAATTTGGGACTGTTTTTATAAAAACCTTAATTTCTCTACGAGAATAGATGCTATCCTCATAAAAAAGAACACTGCGTATTACAATAAGCCACTTATTAATAATCTCGAGTTTGAATGTCTTTGCTACATTAGTTTTTACAGGGTTATCCAAAAGATATTCGTTATTTTTCAATTTGTTGACAGTCTCCTATGGGGTTTCGGGAAACAATCTTCGCGGAAATATATAACCTATACTATACTGTTTACACACCTGCAGTTTCAGGTTAATTCCTCCTGTATTTTACTAGATAGTTAACAAAACGTCTAAAATCGCAAGTGATCGGTCACCTTTGGCAATATGGTGTATATAGTGTAGTGCTTTGGCGGGCTTAGTCTCTAATGACACATTTGTTTTTCGTGATCCAATTTCATATCGTTAGACTCGGGTTTCGGAAAAGAGCCCGTATGCATCGCTAGTATAAAACAATATATAGATATAAATCATGATAATATTTTCTGATGATGTTCTAATATATTAAGTGTAAAAAATATATTCCTGCATATTGGTCTGTCTCTTATTAACCCATCTTCTCGTATGAGTGTTTTTGTTTTCGTTTATGCAATATATTATATGTATTTCTTCATTTTCAAAATTCATTATTGCATTTAATTAAATTATTATTATAAAGCAATTTATTATTACAGACATCGAATAATGCAATTATTTTCTTATATTGGTTTAAAACGGTTTGGCACAAAAAAAATCTGAAATAAATTAAAATTGAATATTTGCTCTACTAATTGTGAATATATTTATAGATTACTGGATGTTACCTGTGACTTCGTTCACGCAACATTTAAAGAAAATTAATACAATAATTAAACATCATATACAATTAACAAACTCTTTATTATATTTTATAGTAGAAAATACTTTTGGTAATCACAATTTGCGTATTTTCATTTTTAAACATATGATCATATAAATTTCTTTCATGACCTTGAAATTTCATACTTTTTTATTAACATTAAGTGTGGAATACATTTTTTTTCTTTCTTATTCTAATTTAGTCTTTCTATTTATTATATTTTACATTTTTTCCGTTCATGAAAATTGATTTAAGTTTTCGTGTCAAAGAATATTTTTTAAAGGGATTATATTAGTGAATATTTTTGAGGAAATTTGTTAATGATATGACTTTAGATATGACTTTTATTTGATTAAAATAATCTAAAAATCAACATAAATTATTTTTCTATTCCAAAACACTTCATATCTTTAAAAACAAATTGATGCAATATGATATTTAAAAAACAAATTAAAACGTGTGGAGAAAGAAAGTTTAAAAATAAAGAAAATAAGTAGAAAAAAGACCTTGGACCGTTATATATATATTGTATTTTTATTTCACTGTGCTACACTTTTAGCAGCTGTAGATCTACCAACAACATGAAAATGGTTATCACGCTCCAAATACTTTCAAAGCCTAAATTCTTATTTGTTAAGCAATAAATTTCTTTATTATTTCAATGGCGAAAAAATTCTGAAAAACTACCTCAAATATGGAAAAACATTGTCATATGGTGTATATAGTGTAGTGCTTTGGCGGGTGTGGTAGTTTAGGATTATGGAAGTTTCGAAATTTGACAGTCATATATTCCAATGGGAGCAAAAATTAATTACGCTGCAGAGCTATTTTTAATTATAGATTTAAATAATTTAAAATTATAAGGAATTATATTTCCGATTATAGTGAGTGAACCTGAATTTTTATTGGTTTATATAAATATTGTCCTAACGCTGTTTATTTTAATGACAGAGGGAAATAAATTGCATTTGAAATTGAAACAAAAAATTGATTTCTGTAATGATAAACTATGGGAGATGTTTGAAAAAAGTGGTAAAGAATGGCCCTAAAAATTTTTTAAGTTAAGAGCCTACGCTAGTCACGCGAAGAAACGCTTCAGCTAATGTTAAGTCTATGGGAAGGTTATCGCACGATTTCTCGCTCGCATTTTAATATACTTAAATGATTCTTTTTGCATAGGATAGCTGAGGTCGATCTCTAACGTTGTTAGTTTTTAATTTTTTGATTTTGGTTACGGTTTTTTTATAAGCGGACGTTTTCAATTTTGGAACCGGTTGGAACCGGTTCTGAAAGGGAAATTACCCTTATATAAAAAAACTGGAACCAAATTCGAAAAAGTAAAAACTAACAAAGTTAGAGATCGACCTCAGCTATCCTATGCAAAAAGAATCATTTAAAAATATTAAAATGCGAGCAAGAAATCGCGCGATAACCTTCCCATAGACTTAACATTAGCTGAAGCGTTTCTTCGCGTGACTAGCGTAGGCTCTTAACAGTAATTTTACTCGTGTTCTAAAACATAGGTACATCAAGTTTCGTTCAAATCGGACAAAAACTGGAGATTGGTATAAGAAACGTACACACACATACCAAGAGCGGCTTATATATATATATATATATATATATATATATATATATATATGAAACAAATAAAAAAAAAATTCTTTTCTGCCGTTGGCCTCATTAAAACTATAATTCTGTGTAAATCCCATTATTCAAAATTATTTTCTCGCTCCAGTATTTCGATTGTCAAAATTCAATCTAGCTAAAAATAGTTTATTCATTCTCTTTAAAAAATGGCTCATCACGATGTTCTATTAAAATTACGCAATTTTATTTCATTAAGTAAAATGCATCCTAGAATTTAATTGTTTTAACCCTCTGAGCGTTTTGAAAATGGGTAAAATTGTAATGTTGTTTTCT
This sequence comes from Maratus michaelseni, assembly GCA_963931845.1. Taxonomy (NCBI): domain Eukaryota; kingdom Metazoa; phylum Arthropoda; class Arachnida; order Araneae; family Salticidae; genus Maratus; species Maratus michaelseni. The sequence continues at coordinate 273,880,567 of OZ007596.1, forward strand.
CTTCATTTTGTTTTAAATGCTAAAAAAATATGATTCTTTCAGCATTATAAATAAAACTTAATTACAAATATGAATGTAACCCTTGAGAGTATTAATCATTCTTCAATGTTTTGAAAATTCATTAAATCTATAGAATTATATTATCTTAAACATTGCATATATTGCAGTGAAACCTGCAGCTTAGTGAACGGAATATTACGTTCCTCACGCTTAGAGGGTTAAAAAAACCTAATCTCCCAGCTAAAAATATTTTACTCTCTTGAAATAACAACCTATGTATTTTTATTTATTTGATTTTATTTCCCTATGTTTTCTGACAAAATAATATTACTTCTCAAATTATGAAAGTTACTTTAGTCTCAATGTAAAAATTTATCTTGGCATCTTGCCAGGCTCGATAAAACCTATGTATTTCTTTTCCTTTTATTTTCTTCTTATTTTGTCGAAGGAATTAGATTTTCGAGAATATTCTGGAAGCATTTGTTTGCCGCGCTTTTTCCAGCTTACGGTAAAATCGCCTCGATATAAGAGCGCCGAAGGAATTAATCCGAACGCGCTGATTGGTCGAGAGACTTTTTAGTGAACATGTATTCTGGAGCGTTCAGGAAATGATATACGGCGTTTTTCCCGCGAAAAAGTCAGATTGTTCCGGGATCCGGTGGTGTATGCAAACCCGGCACGTACTTCCTGATCATGGAATTATCTTCTTGGCTGCCGATAGAAAAAACAACTACCTTTTGAAGAGAGAACATGCCTTCTTATTATATAAATTAAGTCACTAAGTCTTATTTACGATATTAAATCATCATGAGTGGAATTTAACTTCGGAAGGAGTAAAAGCATAGCCATTTTCGACTTGATTTTCGAATAAAAAATGAAATGGAATGGACTGTCTCTTGTTTGAGTTCTATACGCACATTGTGAAAGTGAATTCTCGGCGCTTGTCTGCAAACATCCTTCGGTGGAAACCCTTGCCTGGATTATGATTCAAGTTAAATCGTCACATATATATAGCACATTATGTATTAAATGTATTCGGCAGACCCAGAATTCCGCACCATAATTAAACTAGGAATAAATAACAAACAAAAAATAAACAGATATAATCTGAGCAAGAGAAAAACAAGAAAAACAACCAAAAAGCTGATCAGCTTTTTGGCTTGTTTTTCTTGTTTCTTTCTTGTTCAGAATATATCTGTTTATTTTTTGTTTGTTATTTATTCCTAGTTTAATTATGGTGCGGAATTCTTGGTCTGCCGAATACATTTAATACATAATGTGCTACAATTAATCTGTGTGATCAATTGCAGCTATAGCGCTTATCGCATGGATTGAATTTTTATTTTTATTTTTAATTTATTTTAGTTTATTTTTAATCTTTATTGAGCATATATATATTTTTTTTTTTCGCATTTAATATATTTTTATGCACGAAAAGAATCATTACCAAAATGATTCTAAAGCTTGTAAAATTTAATTTTGATTTTAGATAACCATATATTTTTTACAAATATTTTTTTTTAAATATTACATATGTACAATATAATCTCTTAGCTTGTAAGCTATTAAATTAAAAAAAAATCTTATAAAAATTTCTGAGATTCTTAATAAATGTAAATTAGCACTAGAAATTGTCAGAGGAAAAAAAAACGAAACAAATAAAAAAGTATATTTATTTCAAAATATATTTATTGTTCATTGGATGAAATATTATTTTTAATTAAAATAAAATATATTTAAAATGTGAAGTTCTAAGACATGTTCGGTAATATTTCGTCCGGATTATTTTTACTCATTTGACGGATTCCGTTAATACTATATCTTATTTTTTTAAAATTGAGTCCTTTATTATTCAAACTGTATCCAAACTTTATTTATTTGAATATAGAATATTCTATATACTCATAATAATTATTTCAGAATTTAAGTTATTGAGATTAATTTTTTTATAACCATTGTATTGTGAATTTTAAATTATATGTTATCGTACAAATTCTGTTCAGTAAAAAAAAAAGAAAAAAGAAAAAAAAAGAAAAAAAAAAGAAAAAAGAAAGAAAGAAAAGAAAAAATATATATCAGACAATTTCGAGAAAACCGTATACAGAATATAAACATATTGGTGTGTGCAGTGTTGTGTATTTGGCATGAAGTGCGTGCACAAGATATTTTAATTATTTCTCATATTCGGATTCCGTTAAAATATAGAACACTACGAAAAAAAGAAGAGACAAACTATATATACATATAGTTTCAGTGTTGCAATTTCCAATTTAATTTAATACCATTACTTCAATATTCTTTCGTAAATGTGAAACAATGCAGATTAACAATGCAGATTGTCTTATGCAAGCGCTCTGAAAAGCTAATTTTGTTTGAATAAAACAATCAGAATTAATCGAATTTTATTTAAGATAATCAATGCATGAAAATCTAATTTAAACTCCTTTGTATTATAACAAATTTCCGTGTCAATTTATGTCTTGTAAATAAGGAAATTAATATAATAAGTATAATTTTTATAAAAACACACATTGTTTTTTAAATATAAGCGTGTCAATAATTAAACACAGATTACAAAAATAATGTAAGAACTCTTTTATAAAGAAATGCACTGATGCATGTTTAAAAAATATTTGCAATTAAATAACCTTTGATTGTTACATTGTTTCAAATATATTTTCTATGGTTAATATTAATCTATTAGTTTTAAAGAGACATAATTAAGAAACACCTTAAAAATACAAATGTCATGCCCACGTATGAATGTTTTTTTGAATTGCTATTAAATTTAACGTTGTAGTACATTAAGAAATACAAATAAAAAAAAATACTAATAATACACTAAAAAATGCAAATTAAACCTATAATTCGGGGAAGATTAGAAAATAGGATCATTGTAGGAACTAGCATTTTAAATTGTAAAATATTGTATTATAATTTTGCATTTCTAAATTGTATGTCGTCCTATTATTTAAGAGAAAAGACTGGATGATTCTAATATTTATGCAGGCATACGTCCACTTTTATCTAGTGAGAATATGTAAATATAAAAGCAAATGTCCTGACTGACTCAAAATCAACGCCCAGGCTCAATCGTTGTTCCTTGGACAGTGAAATTTGGCAGACATGTTCCTTACACAATGTAGGCACTCACTAAGAAAGGATTATTGAAAATTCACCCCCTAAGGGTATTAAATGAAGTATAAAAATATTTAGGTTATTTCGCTTTTTCGCCATATTTCAGCAGAAGTTTTAGGTAGGAGCGTGGAATTCAGCATAACAAAACTACTAAAAAATAGTTAAACACGCATTTCAGTGATGTTAAAAATGCATCCACTAAGGGGGATAAATGGGGGTTTTAATGTTTTAGGTGATTTTGCCTTTTCGCCATACCTCAGCAGCAGTTTTAGGTAGAAGCGTGAAATCCATAACAAATCTACTAAACAAATAGTTACATACGTATTTCAGCTATTTTAGAAATAATTCCATTATGTGAAGTTTTAGGTCATTTTGCAATAACTCAATAGAAGTTATAGAAAGGAAAGTGAAATTCAGGATAACAAATGTACTAAAAAATAGTTAAATAGGTATTTCTTCGATTTTAGATATTCATATACCAAGGGGGTTCAACGGGCGTCGAAAGTTTTAGGTCATTTTGCCATATCTCAGCAGTAGTTTTAAGCACGAGCGGGAAAGTCAGCATTACAAATCTACTAAAAAAAGTATTAACACGTATTTCAGCGATTTAAGAGCTAGCAAGTTAGTATTAACACGTATTTCAGCGATTTAAGAGCTAGCAAGTTAGTATTAACACGTATTTCAGCGATTTCAGAGCAAGCAAGTTAGTATTAACACGTATCTCAGCGATTTAAAAGCTAGCAAGTTAGTATAACAACGTATATTAGCGATTTAAGAGCTAATAAGTTTAACGCCATTTTCGGCTATGAACCCTATCATGGAAGATGAAACGAATAAGACAAATATTGCTGATTTTTTTATTAGATATTTTTGGTAAAATTTTTCCAAGGAATAGTTCTTTTTTTCTTTTTTTTCATATTTTATAAATTGCTTTTGCGTTTTTCTTCTTTTATCAGTCGGATTGAAACTTTTATACAAAATATAGTACATTTCCTCCTGTGTTCAAAATACATTTTTTGGAAGTAAACATTTGCGATTTAAATACTGATTGCCATATTTATGGGCTCGGGTATGCACAATTGGGTGGTGCGGGAAAAAATGAAGTTGATATTTCCGAGTCGCTATATTGCGGAAAAGTTGCGATTGGTAAATACAAGAAAAACAAAAATAAAATTATTCAAATCGGACCGCCGCAAACCGCCTAAAATTTCAAAAAATTTTCAAATTTAAAATTTTTTCCGAAATAAAAAAATGTTTTAAGTATATAAATATTTTATCACTATAGTGAAAAATATTTGCAGATTGTGCTGTTTAATAATAATAATAATAATAAATTGCGTTTAGAGAATATCGTCCGATCGCACAAACTCAATAAAAATCGGGAAAATTTTGATTTTGAGTGATTTTGATGTATTATTAAAATAATCAACTGAGGTCAGTTTGTGGTCTCAGGTTTAGATTTAAATGTAAATTGATACTGATGAGCTGAACTATTGAGCTGATTACTTAACAAGGGTTTCACTAGAATATTTAGTTTGGTAGTGCTGTAGTGGTACAAATAACATTACAGGGTGGAAAGATGGTGCTATCAGACAGCTTTAAGTGCATCTCGGACGACCACTTCAGTGGAGTGTTTGTTTATTACATTTTGTTGAATTACCTTTCCGCCATCTTTTTCAACATTTGGATGGTGAAACAACTGGCCCAAGAACATTTAGTGGACCAATTGGGCAGAATCTCATTTGTTGTGAAAAGCTCTCAGTGATAAATTTTCAATTAACTGATTGTGAAATTCAAAAAGTAGGAAGACAACTGTTGAGCAAGGACCAAAGATATATTTTTGACGTAAGTCAAGCAATTAAAAGTGGCAACTTTCCAAATGACTTATCAAAGCGTGACACCGGCCCAAATTCACATGCTAGATGGCTCACTTGTGCAAATAGAGTCCTTCGACTTTACGTGAACGTAGAAAACCCATCGGATGCCTTAAAAACCCTAGTGATATTTATTTAAAATCTTACATGCCAGTTTGGTTTGAAATAAAATGCAGTAAGTGCAATACAAATTGTCCTATTCACCTGTACAGAGCAATAGAAACATCTCGATACTTGCCTAATGACCTGAAGAAAGTGGTATTTCATGCAATTGAACGAAACTCGATCTTTGCCCACCCGGAAAACCTACACATGACAATGGTTGTTGTAATTGGGAATTCATTTCCTGTTGCATCATCCAAAATCCCCCTTTTCTTCTCAAAGTTTTGAAACATAAAAAGCACCTACGCAGTGTAGAGGTAGGGATGTACTTCGATTTGCAGAAAAGAGACAGTGAGACTTTGACGCATGCGCGCAACATTGTTTATTACGTAACTTTTTCAGAACATTTTTTATTAGAACTTTAGTTTTTGAACTCTAACGTTATAGTTTAGTATTGTTTGTGATTATGATTGTCAGAGAACGTGTCGCTCAGTAACAGAAATGTATATAATAATTTGTTCGTCGTCTTATTTGTCATTAAATAGTGATGTGTTTACTAATATCCTGCATTTTATTTGAGTCAAGATTATTCTCTCGTGAAAATTGCATATATTGGAATATATCGAATCAACTGAAAGATGTTCTTTATTGAAGCAATGGAGCCCCGATGCCCGTTTTTTGGAACTTAGAAGGTAAGAAAATTTGTTTCTTACTGATTTTATTTTAAATAGTTTTAGAAATCAATTATATTAAAATTGATTAATTATATGTCGTCAACATCAGCTGAATTTTATTATAGGCAGTTGGAGTTGCCACATAACTGGCATCCCTGGCGGGATCGGTGGCTCCGTAGATGATTGGAAATAGAGATTAGAAAGTTAACTAGAAATTAGTTAACTAGAATTGAACATTAAGAATGGATAAATTAAAGAAATCAAGAACGCCAGTGCGTTCCAACTTCACAAAGTTGATAAAAGAAATAGAAGATACTTTGCAGGCTAAATGTGATGATATCGATGGTCTGTCGTCTCTTTTAGATAGGTTAGAATCAAAACATGAAGAGCTCTTATTAATAGATAAACAAATTTTAGATAATTTATCTGAAGATAAAAATTGTCAACAAGACGCCTTCGTTTCGGAATATGAACAAATAGACAAGTATAATATAAATTACTGGGAAAATAAAAATAAACTATCTAGATACATCAAAAAATTAGAAAAAGAGAACAATCAGGATACCTCTTTGTCATTAGATAGTATGGCCACAAGAAGAAAGTTTAAATTACCTAAATTAGAGCTTAAGCCCTTTAATGGCGACATAAAAAATTGGCTATCTTTTTGGGGGCAATTTGAAAAAATCCACGAAGACACGGATATTGTAAACGAGGACAAAATACAATATCTAATTCAGTCTACCCAAAAGGGATCTAGAGCTCGGGAAATTGTTGAATTTTTCCCCCTACAGCCGATAGCTATCCAGAGGCGATACAATCGTTGAAGGCACGGTTCGGTAGAACAGATATTTTAATCGAAGTATACATACGCGAAGTACTAGGATTAGTTATTAATAATTCTTTAGGACAAGGCCAGAGACTGTCCCTTGTTAAGTTGTATGATAAAATAGAAACATACCTTCGGTCATTAAAAATGTTAGGCGTATCGAGCGAAAACTATTCTTCGATTTTATATCCATTTGTCGAATCAGCATTGTCTTCAGATATTCTTAAATTATGGGAAAGACATCTTGGCACTTTACCTGTTAATGATAAAGATAAAGATCAGGGAATTAATAAATTAGATACTTTAATGAAATTTTTACAAATTGAAGTTGAAATGGAGCAAAAGGTCAAGTTGGCTAAGAGTGGGTTTTCTTTCGATAAAGATGTCTCAGTAAATAGAGAACTTAGATTCGATCGTAAGGATAAAAATTTTTCCCTTCCTACGGTGGCCGAACTGTATAATGCAGATGATAAAAAATTGGAAGAACAGTGTGTTTTTTGCGAAAATAAACACCGTAGTCAAAATTGTAGAGCGGTATGGAAAATGACACTCGCGAAGAGAAAAGATGCTTTATTAAAAAAAGGAGCTTGCTTTCGATGCTTCAATGCCAACCACTTGGCTGAAGCTTGTAAAATTAAAACTAATTGTACTCATTGTGGGAAAAGTCACCACCAGTTCATGTGCATAGAAGATAAAATTAATTTAGGCGATAATTCTAAAGAGGATTCTACTCCTAATAAAGATTGTATGCTTGCGAATACAACTTCTATAAAAAGGGTTTTGCTCCAAACATTGGTTGTACGCATATACAATGGGGATATCGTACGAAATGTTAGAATTTTATATGACACGGGATCGCAACGGTCGTATATATCAAAATTTGCTGCTAACATGTTAGGATATAATAGTATAAGTAGAGAAAGAATAGTACATAGTTTATTTGGGGGTCGACAATGTGAAGAATTACACGATAGATATTTAATTAATTTGGGAAATATGGATAATAGTTATCGATGTAAACTTGAGGTATTAGACCAACAAAAGATTTGCTCTGAAATTTCACCTATACCGGAAGGATCCTTTATTTATGAAATAAAACAGTACGGAATTTTATTGACTGATAGAGTCACTAAAACTAATGATTTACTATACGAATTTTCTCCTGATGAAATTCATGTGTTAATTGGTGCAGATGTCGCCGGAAAATTATTTACCGGAAATTTAAAACAATTACAGGGCGGATTAGTTTGCATGGGAACTCGTTTAGGTTGGACAATTCTCGGGAAAACTGAAGGTTATGAAAATAAAAATATGAACAATTTAGTTTTCTCGCTTCATGCCAAAGAGGCAAAAATTTCCGAGTTATGGCACCTTGACACTTTAGGAATTCGAGATCCTGGGGAGAAAAAGGGTAGAGAAGAGATAGAGTTAGCCACTAAAAAACATTTTCTTAGTAATATAAGAGTAGATGACGAGGGTAGATAGGAAGTTAGTCTTCCATGGATACAGGGCCACCCTAGACTACCCAGTTACGAAAATATCGCTCGACGTAGATTAAAACATGTGTCGATTCATTAAAAAAGATAGGAAAATTAGGTGATTATAATCAAATATTTAATGAATGGTTAGACGAGAAAATAATTGAAAAGGTTGATCAGAGGAAAACGTTAGGTAGTGAGCATTTCCTTCCTCATAGAGCAGTGTTTAAAGAAAACTCCACTACAAAGGTGCGACCGGTTTTTGATGGTTCAGCTCGGGAAAAGGACTCACCATCGATAAATGATTGTATTGAAAAGGGGCCTAATCTCGTAGAACGGATTCCTTCTGTTTTAAATAGATTTAGATTGGGGAAAAAAGGGGAGTAATTGCTGACATAAAAAAGGCTTTTTTACAGATTGGCATTACAGAAAAAGATCGATCATTCTTGAAATTTCTATGGTATGAAGAAGGGGACCCTCAAAAGTTGATAACGCTTCAACATAGAAGAGTAGTATTTGGCATTTCATGTAGCCCCTACCTTCTAGGTGCCACGTTAGAATATCATTTGAAAAATGCACCTGAACCATTTAAAAACACTGCGTTAAAATTGTTAGAGTCATTTTATGTAGACAACTGTGTTACGAGTGTTGATAATAAGGAACAGCTAAACAGATTTATCGAAGAGTCAAAAACTCTTCTTAGCAATGCTAAATTCGAGCTTCGCGGGTGGGAGCATAGTTTTCGAGAAGTTTTTACAGGGGAAAATGTCCCTGTTTTAGGGCTAATGTGGGATTTTAGAAGGGATACACTAGCAGTTGATTTAAAAGAAATTTCAGAGGATGTTCGCCTTGTAACTAAAAGAAACATTTTATCGTCTGTACACAGAATTTTTTATCCTATCGGATACACATGTCCTGTAACATTAGAACCTAAAATATTGTTACAGGAGTGTTGGAAAGCTAAAGTGACATGGGACACAGAATTACCTGTTTCTATCAAGAAAAAAATTGAAAAATGGAAAAAACAATTAGGAAAATTAGGGACTATTGAAATACCTAGGTGTTTTTCTCGAGATGCAGATAAGTTGCATTCATTACACGTTTTTTGCGACGCTAGTAAAGTAGCGTATGCTACGTGTATATTTATACGGACCGAAAAAGAGAACGGTGGTTTCTGTCAGTTGGTTCAAGCAAGAAGCCGAGTTGCTCCTATGAAAACAATTTCTATCCCGCGGTTAGAATTATTGGCTTGTAATATTGGGGCTAGATTAGCAAGTAGTGTTAAAACTGATTTGAAATTAGATAACATTGCCATTTTTTATTGGACTGATTCGGCCAATGCGCTTTACTGGATAAAAAGAAAAGAAATGGCACCTTTTGTTTACAACCGAGTGACTGAAATTCGCTCATTAAGTGATCCTTCAAAATGGCACTTTATTCCTGGCCAATTGAACCCTGCTGACCTGCCTTCAAGGGGTTGTACCGCTGAGGTTTTAGCCCGAGATAAATGGTGGGAGGGACCACAGTGGTTAAGAAAACCAATGAACGAGTGGCCAAAATCAGAGATGTTTCCTGACTTCGAGACTATAGATGCAGAAAGAAGAAAAACAATTATTAGTGCTACAAATGTAAATGTTCACAGTGAACAATTTTACACTAGAATTTCATCTTACGATAAATTAGTAAAAGTAATCGCGTGGATATACAGATTTTACAAAAATTGTAAGAAAGCTAAAGAAGAGAGAGAATTTAAAATTCTAACTGTAGAAGAGCAGAATGAAGCTGAAAATGTTTTGTTGAAATTAGTTCAAAAATCGTTTACTAGTCCTGAAGATAAACGTCTAAAAGCATTTCAGACCACAACAGATTTGGCTGGAGTTCTGCGGCTGAAATCACGCATACATTTGAGAGATGATATTCTGAATTTCAGATTTCCTATTATTCTTCCACATGACCATCCTGTAGTTGAAAAATTAATTAGATCTAGACATTTGAAACTGGGTCATGCTGGTGTACAAATTATGATGTCTAATTTAAGGGAAGATTTTTGGATCTTAAAATTCCGAAAAACTGTCAGGAAAATTATTAGAACCTGTGTAAGATGTAGATGACACGATTTTAAACCAGTAGAAATTTCCACTCCTCCCTTACCTGAAGATAGAGTAAGAGAAGCTGCCATTTTCCAAATTGTTGGTCTGGATAATGCCAGACCGCTTATTCTTAAAGAAAATAGGAAAATCTGGCTAGTAATATACACTTGTGCTGTTTTTCGAGCAGTTCATTTTGAACTAGCTACCTCATTATCAACTGACGTGTTTTTATTGACGTTGAGAAGATTCATAGCCCGTAGAGGCAGACCTTCTATTATCTATACAGATAACGGTAAAAATTTTGTAGGAGCGGAAAATTTGTTGAAAGAAATAAACTGGAATTCAGTACAAAATGATAGTATATCAAGGAAAATTATTTGGAAATTTATACCTCCTTCAGCTCCGTGGTGGGGAGGGTGGTGGGAGCGATTGATTGGCCTAACCAAGAGAATACTCAGAAAGGTTTTAGGAAAAAGTTCTCTGAATTACGAAGAAATACAAACCATTATATGTGACCTAGAAAGTGTTATCAACAGTCGCCCGCTTACTTATGTGTCAGAAGATTTAAATGATCTCGTACCTCTCACTCCGTCCATGTTCTTGCTAGAAGTGAAAGGTAGTGGTACACCCGATATTGATATTCTAGATGCCAAATCATTGAACAAAAGGCTTGTTTATCAACAGAAAATAAGACAAGACCTTCGTAAACGATTTAGATCTGAATATTTAGGCCAATTCCGACAACCTAGTAGATGGAAGAAAATACAGAAACCTTTAGCAATAGGTGATGTTGTGATTGTTTCCAGTGACAATAATAAAAGAATTGATTGGCCTCTGGCCAAAGTGATTGAAATTTTTCCATCTAAGGATGGACACATCCGCTTAGTGAAAATAAGAATGAAAACTGGGGAATATTTAAGACCAGATACGGACGTATCATAAAACATCGAACGAATTGGGTTTGAGTTCCAGATCCCGAAACTCAAAGGTGGGAGGATGTTGTAATTGGGAATTCATTTCCTGTTGCATCATCCAAAATCCTCCTTTTATTCTCAAAGTTTTGAAACATAAAAAGCACCTACGCATTGTAGAGGTAGGGATGTACTTCGATTTGCAGAAAAGAGACAGTGAGACTTTGACGCATGCGCGCAACATTGTTTATTACGTAACTTTTTCAGAACATTTTTTATTAGAACTTTAGTTTTTGAACTCTAACGTTTTAGTTTAGTATTGTTTGTGATTATGATTGTCAGAGACCGTGTCGCTCAGTAACAGAAATGTATATAATAATTTGTTCGTCGTCTTATTTGTCATTAAATAGTGATGTGTTTACTAATATCCTGCATTTTATTTGAGTCAAGATTATTCTCTCGTGAAAATTGCATATATTGGAATATATCGAATCAACTGAAAGATGTTCTTTATTGAAGCAATGGAGCCTCGATGCCCGTTTTTTGGAACTTAGAAGGTAAGAAAATTTGTTTCTTACTGATTTTATTTTAAATAGTTTTAGAAATCAATTATATTAAAATTGATTAATTATATGTCGTCAACATCAGCTGAATTTTGTTATAGGCAGTTGGAGTTGCCACAATGGTCTTTGAGAGAGCTAGAGCTCAGAATAGTTTTAAAAGCCAGGTAGACTGTTTCAAAAGGTAAAGGCATCAAAAACTTTATCACTCCTACTTTAAACTTCGGTGCGGCTGACTATACCAAATTAATTGATTGGAATGTAGGAAAATTATCATCTCTATCTCTTTTACGGAGATAAACCAATTTATATGCAAGTGGTAACATTGGAAGTTAAACTGACCTCATGTGATTATTTTCTTAATTCATCAAAATCCCTCAAAATTGAAATTTTCTCGATTTTTATTGAGGGTGCACGATCGGAAGATATTCTCTACATGCAATTTATTATTAGTATTATTTTTAAACAGTACAATCTACAAATATTTTTCCCTATAGCGCTAAAAATGTATATACGTAAAAAAAAATTAAATGCTGAAAAAATCGAAAATTCTCAACTTATTTGAATTTTTAGGCAGCATGCGCGATTGGAAAATATTCTCTAAACGCAATTTGTTTAATTATTATTATAAAACAATACAATATGCTAATATTTTTCACTATAGTGATAATATATATATATATATGAATGCGTACAACTTTATTTTTTATTCCGAAAAAATCGAAAATTTTATTTTTTTTTAATTTTTAGGCGGTTTGCGAGGTCGGAAGATAAAGTCTGATTTGAATAAGTTTTTTGTTTTTGTTTTTCTTGTATTTACCAATCGTTGAGAAGCACACAGGAAACCGTTATTTTGACCACGGCATTTACAAGTTATGGACGTGAAACCACAGTGCCCATTTACATTGATCGCTGTGTATGTTAGGCAATCCCATTTTTCTATATTTTATCTAAACGCTCTCCCTTTCCCGTAGATAATCAAGGGCAGAGCCGAGCAGTACTTTGTCATGGGGCTTATGAAAATAAAATATTATTTATGTCGCGAAATCTTTATTTACGTGTTTTTTTATATTCTTATTAGTTATTTTCAAATTGTTTAAAATAATGTATTTTAACAATATAATAAAATATAACACCATGTTAAGAAGAAACCATCCAAATAAATTTCAATGAAAGTAAAATAATATTTCCCTCCAGTCTACACTATCCATACATAATAAGAGAAACCATAGAGATACTCACGCGCAAAAATACAATATGTAACGATGCGACATCTTTTAATTTACCGAAACTGTGGCTAGAATTACTCCATGCTCAAATATATGAAAATAAACAATCAAGTAAAAAATAATAGATAACGTGCGTAATTTTTTAAAAAGTACATGTAAATAACTTCAAAGCCCGTGCTAGAATATTCTCATTTTGTTTTTGAAAATGACTCAGAAGAGTCGAAACATGTAAAACAACTAATAAAAGTTATTTTAATTTATATTATAGTTGTTAATTTTACACCTTTAGCATTTAAAAGTAATATAATGTATTTTATTTATATCTTTCTGTTTGCATGTAAAATGACCTCTGTGGGCCCCAAGCGAAGTCAAGGCTGTAAGCTTCAGAAGGTATCTGAGCCCCACTCGGAAGCGACCGGCTTGACGGGCGAAGACGGGCGAGATTTAGAAAAGTTGTAGATGATAAAATTGAAGGACTGTTTAAGGAATGGCAAAAGCTTAAGAAGAACAAAGAAAACAAATTAAAACGCTCTGAAGAATTGAAAAAAAAAAGAAGACGATTGAAAGATGGAATTGGATCTTTTCGATATTGAACACGTGAATGCCCTTAGTATGACTAATTTCAATGAGGTTAAGGAAATTTTACTTGTTTAGAGAAAAAAAGGAAGACCTGGTAAAATGGGAAATCTTGATAAACGTTTAGTAAAAATAGCAGCTGATTCAATCAAGAAAACAGGACTTTTGAAGAAATGAAAGAGCGTGAATAAATGAATAAAATATTGCTTTGTGAGCAAACATCTTTCCTTCAGACATATTTGTAGAGAAATCAATATAAGTGATAGTGAAACTTGTTCCAATAATGGAGAAGCAGCTTCATGTTCTCACAGTGATCCACCTCCTAAAAAAGAGGTAGAATGAATATTTTGGAAAATAGCGTAGTGCTCCTTGATCTAGCAAAGTGATAGAAAGGGTAGGTAAAGGAATAGAAAGGTTAAAAAGGATCAATATTGTTTTGACTACGACACTAAAAAGTGTGGACTGTGACCTTGCCGATTGCAACGTTAACACATCCTCTATTCCTCGCATTAGAATCTAAAGCCTAGTAAGCAAAGCTCAAGACTTAAAAAAAAAGTTTTGGGCAAGAGTTCCTTTGACTGTTCACTGGGATGGTAAAATTTTATAAGACGTTTCAGGGTCTGAAACTGTAGACTGATTAACCATTATTGTTTCAGGTAAAGGTATTAACCAGATACTTGCTGTTCTAAAATTTCAATAAGGAACAGGTGAGGAAATAGCTTTTGCTGTTACCGAAATTTTGGAGTTGTGGCGAATTACAGAGCATGTAAAATGTATGAAATTTGATACAACCCTTTGTTAATACCGAATTATCAAGAGGAGCTTGTGATTTTATGGAAAGAAGATAAAAAAAATAAATGCTTTGGTTGGCTTGCCGTCATCTCATCCTTGACATTATATTCAGGCAGTTGTTGTTAAGTCACTCGGAGTTTCAAGCGGACCAAACTTGCTGTTATTCAAACGATTTAAAACTTCGTAGATCTCTATCGATCATGGCATATTTCAGACTTCCATAACAGGCAATGTATCAGAAATCCTAGAGTTTTCTCAAAATCAACTTAATGTTTTTTTAACCAATGGGCGATTACAAAGAACTGTTAGAACTTGGCATCATTTTCCTAGGAGGAGTATCTGAAAGATGTTCACTTTAGAGCCGCAGGTGGATTGCATCGAGGTCGATGACGAAGGCCATATACTCGCGCAAGGTGTATTTATTTAGAGATCAATTTCAGTTCTCTAAGCATGAATAATCTGGAGTTCTTCAAGGTTGCTCGTTTGTGGTGAAATACTAGACTAACAGCTGGTATCAGACACAATTTGTTTGTTCTGCGTCTAGAAATGATTTATTGATCCTGAAGAACTTGAAAGGCTATACAAATTTAAATAAAGATGTGTCTTTGTGTAATCTGAAGACGTTCCTAGGACATTTGTGGTACATGTCAGAAAAACTATTTTCTTTTGCATTTTTTGATGGCAATGTTTCCTTTCAAACTAAAAAAAAAGGTTCCATGCTTTGAAAAATGAAGAAAATGTTGAAGCCTTGAAATGTACACGAGTTGATCCTGATGTCATCCACCAAAAGGACAAGCAAGATTTTGTAAAAAGCAACATTCTGGGTTTTTTTTTAAATTATGGATTTACCTTCAGACTTTTTTGAAACAGATGTGACTAATTGGAATGAAAATGAATCCTACAAGACATGTAAGGCACTATCGACTATAGCCCTCTGACTGTCCAGCTATAGGGCAAAACATTTTGTTTTCTCTGTACTTTATTTTAAATGCTAAAACAATTAGTGAACATATTAACACGGACTTGTTAGTAAGAGGGTTTGTCAAAGTTGTTAGTGACAGGGTTAGCCAAAGTTGTTAATGATGTAGCCGAACGTGAGGTAGCACACATGGAGTAATACAATAAACTTCATGAAAAGATAAAAAACAAAAACAGTACTTTTTGTTGTTAGTCAAGCAGTTTCATAGCAAATATCCAGACCCTTAAAAAACTACATTAGTGTCTTAAAATAAAGTGAAACCTAAGGATTTTAAATCAGTGATAGTTTTTTATTCTTTAAATGTATATTACAATGTAATTGCGGTAGCATTTACGAATTTATTCAATAAAAATATGTTTGTTTGTTATTAAGACTAATTATATATTTCCCCTCAATGTTTTTGATTAAGTCAAAATTTTAAAGGTTGGTAGCAACCCCTAAACCATGCTAAAAATTTGCAAAAATTGCTATAATTCTTTTTTAATGAGTAGAACAAAATGGCTGGGTGCCTCGGTATAAATTGTGAAACAAAAATCTTACCACTTTTTAAGGACCACCCTAATATATATACATATATACTATTAATGAATAATTGCAAAATTGTTCATTAATAACAAACTTCACTTTATCCATTGTCAAAAGAAATAAATTTATTAAACTGACTCAAATTTCATGGACATAATTTGGACTTTGAAAAAACATGTACCTAGGTTATCAACGGAAATGACAAAAAAATTTTAAGGGATTTTTACACACATCAAGATTACTGATACATTCAAAATCGGTCACACTACATTTGCATCAACCTGTATTCATGCGATAAAGTAAAGATAGAACAAATTGGTTTAAAAAAAATGATACTTACTTTTCCAAATGCATGAGAATTCTACAAATAAAATTGTCTTCTTTCTGCGGATTTTACTTTTTCCTATCCAATAGTACACGAGGAAAATTAAAAACATGGCTTTTGAAGAAAAGATCTGAAAACAACGTTAACAAAAATTATTTTTATCTAACAATACTGTGCAGCATCAATGGCATCCGAATGAGTCAGACGTCGAATATTAAGACTTTGATAATTTCATTATCCTGCTAAAACTCTTATTTTTGTTCTGGTGATTTAATCTTTTTCATTTATACTGATATCAGAAAAAATAAATATATCAAATGCAAGAATAAGTCCTCCGTATAATTATTTTGTTTTAGTTTTCAAAGGTTTGATACGCACTGCACTAGTTGTATTTGATAATATACTAATAGAAAATTAAGCGCTTATATATTTTTGTGTAATTTATTGAATATATATATTAACAAAATTGTACAAAAATGTAATCCCTTCAACATACATGTTTGCAAAAATATTTAATCAAATATTTTATTTGCAGTTCAAACAGAAAGCAAACTTCTTAATTTTTTTATAAAAATATCAGAGAAATAAAATAAATGTATTTTAAATAACAGAAAAAATATGATACTTACATCTCATAAAACAATCTGACTTTCAACAATTTTTTTTTCGTTGAATGCCAAAGAAGATGCACCTCGATTTTCTTTTACAAAATATATTTCTTCCTGTTATATAAGGAATAATTTATATTTTAGGCAAGAACAATGCGCATTTGTGCATTCGGTTTCAAGGAGATAAAATGTTCTTCTTAAGGACAAAGTTGTATTCGAATTTTCTTCTGAAAATAGTCTTTGATCATTTTAAAACTTTTGAATTCCAGATTATTCAACCATATATTCCAATTTATTTTACTTTTAACAATGCATTTTATGCAGAAAACATACTTATAAAACAATGATTCCGATTTCAGAAAATAAAATTTTGATAAATATTATTTTTTATTGATTTATGCTCTTATTTAATGCATTATAACCACACAAAAAATTACCAAACTACACGATATATGTATTTATTAATTCCAAGAGTTTTTTCATGGTTACATTTATTTTAATTTTTTCACGGAAAATCGTTTTTTATTTTCTGTTATTTCTGTTTGAATTACCAAATTGTAAAAATGTCGTCTCTTATAAATTCTAGTTGTGTATTCTTCATAAAATATTACCATCTATACAGTTATTATTATTATTATTATTATTATTATTATTATTATTATTATTATTATAATTTTTGCATATTTCTCATTTTATAATTTTACTTATGTTGTCAGCATATTTTGGAATCCCTTTCTATATTACATTCAGAAAAATTTCCTATTGTTAAGAATATTGTTTAAAGTATTTTATTCTTTACCTGTTATATAACTGATAATGAAAATTTTGTTCATTCAGTGATAAAATATTAGCTATTGCCTTAGCGGGATCCTTTAATTTTCTCACCAAACAAGATAAAGTAAAATCGAAACAAGAATTAATGGCAAATGTTTAATAAACATTATGAATATATCTATTATTTTATCAATTCTTTGCTTGATTCAATAACATTTGCGTTTACCGATTATTAAATATTTTATAAATTTAAAATATTCATTGATATGGTTGAAACAAGGTATAGTTTATTAGTCATGAACTAACCGAAGTATTGTATTGCCATAATTTCAATTGATGAAATATATAAAATAAGGTGATTTAAATAATAATTTTGTTTCTTAATTTACATCATATACAAAATTTTGTGTAAGTTTAATTGCATTCACATTGGAAAGAAATTGCATTCGTTTAAGAATTAATATATTTTAAATGGATGCATTATATAGTAACGATACATGATATTATTGAATATAAATAAAACTAGTCGAGTGTGCCAATCCCGAAACTTTCTTCTATCTCAGCCATGTTAATACTTCAAAATTCGCTATCACATCGCCAATAAAATCAATATTTTTCGTGATTCTGTTGTACGTCAGCTACTTGCGAATCGTCGGGTTACCGGGATGCGATCAGCTGATGTATACTAAACTACCAAAAGTCCTTCTGGCCTGAACCGACATTAACAGATAGTCTCCCTATTTCTTGATTTTACGATTTTAGCTAATTTTACTGGAAAACACGAAGGTAAAATGCGTAGAAACTAATTAAAGAAGATTCAATCCCAGTTCTCGTCAATATTGAATTTGAATGAGAATATCGCCAAATTTGACCTCTACAGCCAAGTTGGCTTCATTTATGGTAACCTATTTTTGTCGCCAAACTTGGCGATATTTCGCCAACTATCGCCAAGTTTGGCTAGAATTTGACGTTGGCGAATATAAATGTATAGTGATAAGCATATAATAGGATTAATGGTTAGAACACATGAAAGAAAATTTGCTGAAACCACGTTAACTAAAACTCATAAATTAAACCCGTTTATGGATGAAATCTGCTGTCTTGTTTGAAAATGTCAGCCACCCTAAAATTTCAAACCGCTATATCTCAGCCATTTTTTAAGATAGAGGCAAAACAAAAATTGTTCCGGATTCTCCGGATCAAGGCCAAATATTTAACGAAAAAAACTTTTAGGATTTCTAATTTTTTTGCACATCTTTTTGAATTTGAAATTTTTAAATGCTGTCACAGCGCCCCTTTCCGTCGAAATATCCCCAAATTTTATTAGAACCTGCTCGCCATAGCCAAAAACATAGAAAAAAAATCTGGTTTAATTTGAAGCATAAGTTCATACATTTTTCGATGATACAATAGTGAAAATGGAACAAAAATATCGATCACTGAGCCCTCTTTCGTCGAAATATCCCCAAATTCTGATAGAGCTTGCTTGCCATAGCCAAAAACATAGAAAAAAATGTGGTTCAATTTGAAGCATAACAGACGGACAGACAGACATTTCGTAAACACATGTTTTTCGGAATCTCTGACCCCTAAAACGTGTAAATCCGTCGAAAACCGGAAGTCGAAAAAAATTTCGATTACAATACTTTCTTACATTATAGATAGAAGAAAGAAAAATAGCAACAGTGATGTAAATTGAGTAATATAAAAATATAAATCTAAAAATATACGGATTGTTAATTCATGTTTATAATATGAAGAACTTTTATTAAAAAAATAAAGAATAATTGTCTTATCTAACATGTTTGACTTATCACTAACAGAATAGTCGTTTTATGTTTGATACAAGCATATAAATACTGTAAAAATATACCGCATTTTCACTCAAAGCTAATATTACTTCTTAAAAACCCTAAGTTGCACTAAATAGTAGGAACAGTCAGGCAAACCACCACAATTTTCAAAAAATGACAAGGAACAACAACAAATATTTAAATACCGTATATACTCGTGTCTAAGTCGACCACTCCAATTCTTGCACAAAATTTTGAAAAAAAAATGAATTTTCGTGTACAAGTGTACAAACCACATTTCTGGTAGTATGTTGAAAAATGATTTTAATCGAGGATAAAGAAAAACTAATAAATTTTCATTAAATTAGTAAACATTTTACGTTTCTATCAGCCTTTTTTTTAATTCAATGTTTTAAAACTGTATAATTATGTAAAACTGAAAAAGATTAAACTATTTTGAAACCTTTTCACATCAATTTAATGATTCATAAAAAGGAAAATTTTTTGAAAAATCTATTCAAGCCTAATTTACAAGGGTAAACAACTTTTTAGACTGCTAAAATATAGTACTTTCTTTGTATTGAAGGACTTTTAGTTGAGAAATCTAGAAGCATTCTCAAGTTGAACTCATTTTAAAAAAGGGATTAAAATGTTGAAATGAATGCCCTGTATTGAAGAGAATTCTATCCCAAAAGAAAATGGGTTAAAAACAATTACAGGGACATTATTGATGAGCTTTGTTTTCAATCACAGAGAAATTACCATTGTACGCTTTTATCGCTCTCTCCAACCCAGACCCGATGACTCCGGTATTACACTCTGCTATTTCACAAATCTTCCGGAGTGTGAAATATTCTTTATTTTTATTTAGTTTTACTAACTCGTATATAAATCGACCCCCCATTTTCAACTCCCAAATTTTGTCTAAAATTATTCAACTTATACACGAGAATATACCGTATATATATAGATATAGATAGATAGATATAGATATAGATAGATAGATAGATAGATATTCTCTAAAACAATGACACTAAGCAGCTGTACCACATCTCTTGCTGCACAAGATATGTGTTAAGGCTCTTTTTAGAAGTATTTTCAATCTAAGTCTTCATGGCACACAAATTGTAAATGTAATATAGAAAAACAAAACAAAACACAATTGATTATTTTATTTGAATACATTCATAATAATATATTAGAAAAGTGACACACAAATTTGCATTTCCTTTTGTAGAAGCTTTTTATGTCAACATTAATTTCCGTCTTACTTATACAAATGTAGTGGAATATAGAAAATTAAACTGAAATGTTATTTAAAAGTGGAAATAAACGAATAGAATTTTTTTGTGATGTTTACTTAAAAGGCTTCGACTAATGAAAAAGAAACGTATTACATTATGGCGAGTGATAAATGTCTATAATAAATATATTTGAATGTAGACACCAATTATAATTTGAAAAAGAAAATGCGTTCTTATTATAAATTTCTGCGTATTTAAATTAGTTATAGTATATTTTAAAATAAAAACTATTATAAAAGTATTGTGTCTTTAACAAAAATAGTGGAAATGACAAACAGTATTAAACTTTTTCCAGTATTGTGTTTAAAAAACACACATGCTTTATACAAAACAATTTGAGGGTTCATATGCATATTTATATTCCATCGTTTAAAAAAACTTTGTAATGCATAAAATCAGTATGTTTGTTTGAATTAACTGTTAAACTAGATTAAATCAATGTTTCTAAATTGATATTCCAACAATTTTATAATGTTTTACTGTCATACACATGCAGTACTTTAATCAATATACCCACACTCAATTGCGTATTTTTCTTAGTCGTGAATATCATGAAAACGATGGAATCCACCAAAGTTTTAAAAACACATTAATATAATTCGAAAATTTTCTGATATTTGCTTGCAATATTCGACAATGATTTTTTCTAGAAAGTAAATTCAATTTTGACCTACAAATACATACAGTTATTTTTTTTTCATTTTTGAATAGATAAACATGTAACACAAGAATATTCATTTTCCTTCATTTTGTTCTAGCTTTTTTATGAAAATTTATTAGTTTATAAAACTGTTGTGGAATTTTAACCTTTTTTTTTTTACTTTTCATTTTATATTGCAAATTACCTGTTATGAGTTCCATAATATTTTATGAATTTATTATTTTATTATTTTAAAAAATATATTACGAGTTTTATAATATTTTTTATTGAAAGGAGGACTTACAGTTAAAAATAACATCTATATATTTAAAACGCTAAGCGATTTCTTTCGACAATCCGTGAGAACAAACTACTGCATCAAATTACATCATTCTTTTTTAAATGAAAGATATCTGAACACAGATTTGTTATCGTGCATTCGTTTGTTCGAACATTTAATTAATTAACCGTAATTTTCAATTAAACTTTTACTTCTGCTAATGACGTCATAATCGGATAACGCCTACTGTTGCGAAGCACAGAGTTTATTGTCTAAACTCTGTGGTTGAATAAAAGAGAAATAATAAATATTAAAAGCACGCGGTTTTAAGGTCGAATTTGTTAATTTGCAAGTTAAATTTCGGTAAAAATACTTATCCGCGTGTTTTATAAGCGAATAAAAATTCATATTTATTGTGACGTCACGGGAATATTGTCCATTGGGTTTATTTTATCATTATGCTTTATAACTTTGTTGATGCCATTTTTTCATTACAATTAAATACAAAATATATTTATATTTATGTGCATGGTGTTTAAGCATTAATGTAAGTTATATGAAGTACGTGTGAAAAGTTTGCGCCGGTGAAAATGACGTTATGCTTAGATTGAAGTGCATTTTAACATTGATAAAACTAAAGAGAAAAATGTATATGATTGCGTTAACATGACATAATTTTACTGATTTTTGCATTCATAATTATAAAGATTAGAATTGGAGCCGTCATTGATTTCTTCATCTTGATTGTATACCTTCATTACATGTTACCAATTGCTTTTTTTTTAAGTTATAGGATAGAAGATTTCCTTTTTTAATAAAAAAAATCACAAAAGTAAAGGATTTGAGGAAATTTAAAGTTATTAAAAATAGTGATATGGTAGAAAAAAATCTTGAAATAATGATTGTATTTTTAGCTAGAATAAACAATGTAAGACTAATATTTCATAGGAATTATTTTGGTAGATTTATTATAAGTTCATTTAACAGTTCCTTATCAGCGCAAAGTTCTATTTCTTTCACTGTGAATTTCTCTTTCGATGTCAAAAAATGTTTTTCTACTTTTGGACGCCAGCCAAAATACAGTGGCAATTTTTAGAAATGTACAACAATTGTGACAACAAAGGCGCAATCGCTTTAGCTTTAATCGCGCTTACATCAATTCGAAATACTACAAATTTCTATTTTTTACTACATTTTACAATTTCAATTCTTACATCATCAATTAGAAAAAAAAATTAGCTTTCGATTGAAATTTATTTGAAAACTGCCGCGAAATTTAACGACCTTTTAAATAATTTTCAAGCATGAAAAGTTTTTCAATTCTATCTTATCAATGACCACCAGTTTGCTTCAATAATGTAAAATAGCCCCTGGGAAAGTTGGCGCAATTGAAAATAGATATCCCTAACCATCATAAAAAGTTAATAATAATAATAAAAAAAAAGTGATAAATCATAAGATCAGATTATCCATAAGATAGAACATTTTGGCGCTAACAAAAATCTGTCAGGAAAAAAAAAGACTATTTTTAGTTTATGTTGAACATAATATTGATATGTTGAATTCATTGATGAATATGTTCCATCAGATATCAGGATATGCTAGGAATTGCATTTTTTAATTTTTTTACATTTGCCAACTGTATAAGAGGAAAAATATCCCCGATTGTGATGGAAAAGGGGTAATCATCCTGATTATGTCAAGGAACCGAAGAAACCATACAAATAAATTACACTTGAAAAAATTAAAAATCTCCCTCATCTGCAGATAGATTTATTACTGTAAAAAAACTTCTTAATCTTTGCATAAAAATTGATTAGCTTAAAACAATGGATGCGTTTTAGAAGATATGAATTTGAAACGAACAATGATTAAAGAGGACATTTTAAAACTTTTAATTTAATCATTTTAAAACTTTTTTAACGTCGAATTTTGACGGTGCTTTTGGGCAGATGCAATGCACATGCGCATAGGGGCTCATTCGGTTGCATTATCACAGGGGGGGGGGGAGATGTGTGCTTTATTTACTATGTTCTGTTATTTACTGAATATGATATGAACGTAGGAATATACTATTTGTATATACTTCATAGGTCCATGAATTTTTTTTCTTGCCGTGGGGAATATGGCGTAAAGTCAAACTGATTTGCATTACACATTTATTTACGGATTGTTTGTTTGGAGCTTGCATCGGAAATAGTACTGTATTTGAATGGGAAAAAAAATATTTGAAAGACTGTTTTATACACACCCCTTCATAAATAATAAAGAAGCTTATTTTACTGATATTGTTATAGTAGTTTTTTTGCGTCAAGTTTTGACGGGTTCCATCTAGTTGAAATATAAAAATAGTTGTAACATACGAAAAGTGGGTTAATGAATTATACTATGCTTAAATATTTGCATAGAATCTTTTAAATGTTGTTTAAGGCAGCATAAAATATGTTTCAAAAATTTACACAAAGGAAATTGTTTTAAATATAATTTTTACGTTGTCGTAATATATATATATATATATATATATATATATATATATATATATATATATATATATATATATATATATATATATATATATATATATATATAGATGAACTTTATTAACAGTGAAAATGTGTTATTTGCTCATATTTCTTTTTGGAATGATATACTGTTTTTAATTATTTTTTTTTTTTTTTTTTTTATATCTTTCATATAAAATATCCGAAACATTCATTCTGACATTTCTTTTTAAGTTTACACAACTGTTAATCATAAAAGAATCAGCAGTTCGTAAAAGGAATTTAGTTCTTTTTCCTATTTTACTTTATTTCCCATTTAGATGAAAATGATAAGTCTTTTCTGCTTTGTTTGTCATGCTAATGAAGCAAGAAAATACACATTTGAAGAAAAAAAAAGAATTAAATTAGCTTCTTTATTATTTTTTCTTTTTCGCATATTTCCTTATATGTTGTCATTTTGTATCCAGTCTCCAGTTTTGTCATATTTATTTTCAGAATATCAATTATGAATTTTCTGATTAAAAGTTTAAGGATAAACTAATTTATTAATAATGTAAATGTTCAGTTAATAAATTATGCATGTTTTGAATACAATTAATTTTTATTGTACCATAAATCGACATATTACAATAAATTATGTTCCATTGCAATAAATTTATAAAGGAAGTTATTATATTTTCAAATTATTAATTTGAAAATGTTTTAGTACATTTATGTGCGCTAACAACAAATTTTAAGAGCACATGTTGTATTTACTCATATATAAATATTTTTTTTAAATACATTTTGAAATAGTAAAATATTCAAATAGAAAATAAAGAAAATCCTTATTTCACATACTACTTGCAGTAATAGTGTAAAAAGAGGAAAACTCTGCCATTTTTGTGTATTTATTAAAAATTTTGAAAAATGTTCCATCAAAGCAGATAAGTACCATTTGTGTTACATTTTAGGAATATGTGTTAAAAATTCAAGAGCTATTCTTTCATTTAAAAACATGTTGGGTAAAATTATGAAAGTGTATGCGTTTCTATTTATCAGATAAATCTGTTTTGTCAAAGAACGTTGTCAATATATATAGAGTCTAATGATTAATTTTATACAGTTTATCATATTCAATTCATATGTAATGCTATCGTTTGGTTAACGGTCTTTTCAAAATGGCTATATCCGTTACAGATTTAAAAAAAAATATTTATAAACACCTCAAAAAATAAAATAGAAAACTATTACTTATTTTATTTAAAATACAATAAAAAATGTTTCAATGAGAAACTATATTATAAAACGAAGATATTTAATTTAAATATGAAATAAATGTTTGTACGGCTTAAAATATGTATTCATTGTCAAAGGCGGCCATTAAAACAATATTTGGCAATTGATCACTTTTGCTGCCGATATTTCGCGCCAAGATAAGAAAACAAAATGTACTTTTAGGGCAATAATATATATGATTACCGCAAAAGTCGTAGCAGACGATTTTTAAAAATATATATATATATATATTTTTATATGTATTGTAAATTTTATCTCTCATTTACAGACGATTTTTTTAATTTCCAGTTAAATTTTTATGTATGATGTCGACAGGGTTTTTACTTGATATAATACAAAAAAAAAAAATCAAATGTCATCTGTAATTTTTTATATGGGCAAATTAAACATTATCTTGAGTTTCAACTTTATAGATAAATGTATTTAGGGTTATCTTTAAATCCTCCTAACATCCGTAGCCGGTTGCTAGTGCTACATAATAGTATAAGCAATTTAATGAGACTTTGTACATTTGATATATATATATCTGTGATATATATATATTTGTTTTTATATTTTTAAATTTTTTAGTTATGGTACACATTTTAACTGACACATCACTATCTTTGCTCTGCTGCAATAGAGTAAAATAATAGAAAACACCTCAAACTGGAAAAGATAAATACATTACTGACAATAAAACACATTTAATTAATTCATTAGAAATGTTAAAGTGTTAATATTAATATTATGTTTAGTATCGTTAATATTAAAAAAAGTATAAACATTACTCTTTTGCATTTATGCATTTCAGTTTACACATTGACAAAATTCCTTTACCGAGTACATTAAATCGATAAATTACATTAAATATTAATCAATAAAATATACAAGGTTTATTCGTTTTATTAATACTAAAATTGATAATATTTATCGCACATTGGCATTTATTTGCAACATATGTTAATGAATACACTGCGTAAAAAAATAGAAAGACCCTAGACTTTTTTTTCTTAGAAAAGCACAACTGATTAAATTAGCGCAAAATTCTTTATTTGCGTAACATTTTAGAACTAAATGAGTATAAAATCACAGTAATCAAAAATAAATT
Source organism: Maratus michaelseni (assembly GCA_963931845.1). NCBI lineage: Eukaryota > Metazoa > Arthropoda > Arachnida > Araneae > Salticidae > Maratus > Maratus michaelseni. The sequence continues at coordinate 273,906,914 of OZ007596.1, forward strand.
ACAAAGAGAATTTGTTTTTCATAATATAGGTTCTGTTGCTTACACGAAACTCTGTAAAAAATGTTGAAGGACACATAAGTATTTTATATGAAAATTAAAGTATTAGTAAGACGTTTTCCTTCCATTTGCCTTTATTACTTGAAAGACTTTGTTTGGCATTGAATCATAGAGCTCTTGTATTTCAATTTGGCAAAAATTGTCCGAAGCATCGTTAAGTGCATTCCGAAGCTCATCAGCATATTTATACTGTTTTCCTCCACTGTATACGCGACGAACTAATGTCGCCCATATATTTTCAACTATGTTCAGGTCAGGGCTGTTAGCTGGCCATGGCAAAACACGGACCTTACTTATGTGGAACTAACTTTTAACACCAGTATCTGTGTTAATCGCTGCTCCGTCTTGTTGAAATATCCAATTATCTCGTCCTAATTATGTAGCATAGGGAAGAAGTTCCGACAATCGGATGTAATCCTGATGGTCCTGTCTACCGTACCAGACTCGTTCGTCCACCATATCCGACTACTAGCCAGACCATCCAACTTCCCCCTCCCACTTATAGAGTGGAATAAAATTCTTCCTCATTATTTATAGAATGCCATTACAACTGATATAAATCAGGACCATCTAAATTGAACTTTTTCTCGTCAGAGAAAAGGACAGAAGTCCATTCTGTGGTCCAAGACATGTTATTTCTCGCCCAAGATAAGCGTTTAACTATATGCATTTTTTCCCCTTTGGATGGTGTTGTCTCTTCTTGAAAATGAAGACTTAAGACTTTTTTATATAGTTATATACAGTTTGACGTGACACATGTGTTAGCCCTGTTTGTATTCGGACCTTTGAAATTGTAGAATCTTTTTTTTTCAACTCTCGGATAATGTTTCTTTCATCACGCGGCGTCAGTGTTTTAGGTATTCCTGTCTTTTTTTTTTTATTAACGTGATGCTCTGGATTTCTAAGATAGTTTGATAATGCAGTTTTACTAACATTAAGCAATTTAGTAATCTTTCTGATGCTTTTGCCCTGTTTGTTAAATGCTATGGCTTGGCTTTTTTGAAAATTATTTAAATGTTTTCCTTTAGGCATTCTGAAAAATAAAATCAATCTAAAAATGATGGTATATTTTTGTTTGACAAAAACAATAAAATAGAAATGCGTACTTATATTATCTATAGCTTAAGGGTACAATAAATTCAATTTTCCCCAGCTGTCCTACTACTTTTTTACAGTGCGATAGTTAGCTAAGTTCATTTTTCTATAAATTAATTGTGGTAACAAAATATTTTTTATTTCACAACAAAAGGATGTATGTAAAGTGACACCCTTAAAAATATCAAACCGTAAATGTAAGTCACAATTAAATAAATTAAAAAAGCAAGTGTCCTTCTACTTTCTTACAGATTGTATCTCATTTGGAAAACATAACACTGAAACATTCATTTACAGAAAATAAGGACAATTTGTTTTCATGTAACTTAAAAAGAATAAGTTTACGTGGGAAATGTCTTTAAAATATGTTTCTTTCAAAAAAAAAATTGTAATACATCATTAAATCAGGAATTTTGTATTACAATTTTCATGAAATATATATTTTATTTATTTAAATTACACTTTAAAGTTTGTTGGGTAAAATTGTCTAAAATAATTGTTTGTACTCGAGAGTACTGTTTATCAATGCATGTTGCTATACGTAAAGGTAGATTAAATATATATATATATATATATATATATATTACATAAAATAAGAAACCATTGAATGCAGCAATCTATTTTTAATTAAGTGAAATGTAATAATTTTATATTCGTTCAAATTTAAATAATGTAAAAAAAAAAAAATTCTTCTGAATTCATTACATTTGATAAAGCTCTGGATCATTTAATTGTGATCGTTGCATAGATAGAAAAAAAAAACGTTTTATTAATTATTATTTACAAATTTTGCATCTGCTTTATAAACGCCATTCTGGACACCACTGAATAGCACCTCTACTTTTCATTACACCTTTACTTTTCAATCTAGACTACCAATTTTCGTGTATACTTTCATTCTGAATCGCAGATACCGCGGGATATGGGACATATGCTGTGCAAGGGTGCCCGGTATTTAATTACTATCTAAACAACGTATAGTAGTAAAATATACTTGTAAAAAAATAGAGAAAAATATATTTCACGTTATATATAATGTAATATTTACAACGTCTACTAAATTCAGAAATGCAAAAAAGCAACATGTAAACGTTAAATCAACGAATACAGATCTATTTTATGGCCTTTATCTGTGTTTGGAAATTAGCCCTTGAGCAGAAAAATATGAATTCAAACACTTATTATTGGAATTTGTGGAAGGGATACTTTAGATATAACACTCGTTTTTTTATATAACATTTTCAAATATGTTGGATAAAAATAATTTAGGCATCTATTTTGTCAACACACATAATCAAATTATTTCGTTTTATGTTACAAGAAATAATAAACGATTAAAAATATTACCTTCATTTTAATAAAAGGAATTACATCCTAGATATATTTTACTATGGCATGCATATGGACAGATTCATAATTGTTCTTTCTGTGAAACAACGTAAAATACTCTCAAACAGGAACAAAAAACGCAAATTAACTTTATTGACGATGTAAATATTAGACTTATTTCATTAGAAAGGATAAAGTGATTTTCATTATTTTGTGTTTAACTTACAGAAGATAAAAAATTACAAAAAAATACTTTCTCATCTTCTTATGAGTTTACACAATCTTTTATCATAAAGTGTTCGGTGGACCTGAAGTTAAAACAGTCCTTTTTTCAGTTGTCAATTTTTATTAAAATGATAACCTTTCATGGTTTTTATACTGTGCTAATGAAACAAGTAAAGAGACATTTCAAAAATGAAATTACTTTAGTGTATTCTTAATTTACCTTTTTTTTTTCCTTTTATGTTATCACTTAATTCCAGTTCCATTATTTTATTTATTGAAAAATATTCAATAAAAAAATTTATTGACTAATACTTTTCGGCATAACACCAATTTAAGGTAACATTATTAAGGTAAATATGTTTAGTAATGCATTATGCATATTTTGTGATAAAATACGAATTTTAGTAAATTATAAGTTTAGTTCACCGTGCTGCATTCTCATTACATCTGATTTTGAGATATTTTAGCGGAATTATAGCATATACGATTTACGTCAATGTTTTTACAAAAAAATGTATGACATGCCAAAAACGTCTTTTCCAATAAAAATATGTACTATAAAAAAGAAATGTCCCCAGTTAATCTGATGGCATTGAGCTCACAGACTATTCACATTAATTATATATAAAACTCTTATTTCAAAGAATAAAACCCCTCGAAAAATAAAGAAATCGATATTAAATTAAGGGGAGATTATCCCCCTTTATACATAACCAATGCACTCCCAAAACTAATCAAGGAAGCGCTTTATCGCATTGAAACTAAATACAAAATTTGAAGCAAAGCGGATAATTCTACATGAAAAACCCATTTATCTCAACTAAGGGGGATTAGCCCCAGTTTCCCTCCTTTATACTTAACCAATGAAACCATAAAACTAATCAGGGAAGCGCCTTATGAGAATAAACCTACAAACAAAATTTGAAACAAATCGATTAATTTTGCATGAAAAACCCATTTATCTCAACTAAGGGGGGATTAGCCCCAGTTCCCCTCCTTTATACTTAACCAATGAAACCATAAAACTAATCAGGGAAGCGCCTTATGAGAATGAACCTATATACAACATTTCAAACAAATCGGTCAATTCTGCATGAAAAACCCATTTATCTAAATTAAGGGGGATTAGCCCCTCGTTCCCTGATTTATAATTAACCAATGACCCCTAAGACTAATCAGGGAAGCGCCTTATCAAAATGAACCTATAAACAAAATTTCAAGCAAAAAGGATATTTCTATCAAGTGTTATCGCGTTACGTACGTACATACATACGTACATACGTACGTACATACAGAACCGGCGGGCACAAAAACTCTAAGTTTTGATTGTCTGTGAGCTTAAAAAAAACCAATAGCGTATTCAGTGTAATAGCGTATTTAATAACCACAGAAAAAGAAAAACAAGTGGGTAAGTGTGATAGAAGATCGCTCAAAAGGTTTCGTTTAATATTCCTTTCAAAACACTTTATACTTTCTTTAATAAATCCAAACAAATTTCATTTAGAAACCAAAAAAAAAACGTCATGTTTTTTATAAAGTAAAAATTTACCGGTCTCTTTTTCTCGTTTTTTTTCAAATATCTAAACCCGCCCGATAACGGGCGAAGTCCGCTATTGTACTCTGTCATAATAATATCTATCATGTGGACTAAATGCGATATTTAAGAAAAATTAATTTCCGAATTAAACATGTTGTACACCTTCAAAATGTTAAAATATGCGAATTTTTCCATAATCGGGTCTTTTTCATGATTCAATACGTTCCTCAAACTCGTATATTTCCTCAAACTCGTATATTTACTATCCTCTATTACTCTTATTGATACTCGCTTTGTAATATTCTGAAACTTTTGAAAAATCTGTTAAACTTCCGATATGACGTCAGATTATCTTTTTAATTCTCCAATGACGTGATATTAATCTGTTTTGTGTATATACACATACTCACACTCCTTGTATTATTGAGAAATCTTTCCGTTTTATTACCACTATGACGTCAATCATTTTTATTTCATATTAATATTTTTTTTAATTGGTGAAACTTTTTATTTCATTTTCATTTTTCACGTGGAAATCATCTGATAGAAAATTAATTATTGTAGAAAGAATTTCATCGTGGATTTTTAATGTTTGGCAACTGCTATAACGAAAAATGTTTAAATTTAATAGGGAAAGGCTGTTAGAATTTTGGTTTTTTTATCTCTATTTATTAAAATAATACGAATTTTTCAAATTTGAATATTTTGAGCTCTTCATAGCTAGTATTCAGGTATATACACAAAGTTTCCACTCTCTAAGTTACATAGTTTCTGAGAATGTCTCTGTGACAGACAGACAACGCAGCGGGAGTTATAGGGTTTCGTGAGATGAACGAAACCCTAAAAAAATGAGTCATTTTCTTTAAACATTAAATTAGATAATGGAAAAAAAGGTTGATAACAAGAAATAATATAACATCTTCTGTAATCCGAATAAATGTACTCTGCGAATGCCTCACTTTAATACTAACAGTATAGACTCCGTGTAGTCGTCATGAAGGAATCACAGGTTGTGTGGTTGATCGGTTCTATCATTTCGTGGTTTGTAAATGTGCTTCTCGAAAATGTGGTGTTGTTAGTAGTTTATAAAACATGAAAATGAGATTCACAAGGGGTTGTTTAGATACTATGGAGAGTTAATATTAAGCTCAGATGAGTGTATTTTAGAAACTTGACTCGTGCGAAAAAAAAATGACTTTAGAAGCTATATAGTTTGGACCATCATGTACAGTTAATAGTATCGAGAGTAGTATCGACATTGATTTACTTGATTCCGTCAGCGGTAAGAGTTTATCTGTATAGTACTTCAAATCAAAGTCTTATGGTTAAATCAATTAATCGTAAAAACAGTAAGTTAAATTTATTGAAGTTTGTATTATTTTGTTTATTTAATGGAAAAAAGTTTGAATATCGTATCTAGACACCTTGTTGTTACAAGGCATTGGATTGAAAATGTTTTATAGACCAGATATATTAAAACATTTTATTATGTTTTTCTCAAAAAATTATAAGTGAAGTTGTGAAGTTTGAATCTGAGTTAGATGAAATGTATCTGTCTCATTTTATACTGGCTCACCAACTTAGTCCGAGTATATTTGCTATTATGTTATTTTATTAAATTATTGAATAATTATTTTGTCTTAAACGTAGATGGGGTTAAAAGGAAAAGAACAATTTTGAAGGTACAGCAATAATACTAAATTTCCTAAAATCATTACGATAGAAAAATTAGTTGGTAGCATTGTAGGTACAATTTGTATTTGATGGTACAGTTTGTAATGTGTTAACAGAAAAAAAACCTTCTTAATATTAGCATTTTTAATATTAATTTTATAATTTTTAAATATGTTAATTAAAATATGAAATACATACATATATATATATATTAAAACATATACAAAATTTAACAGAAATCGATTTTTTGAACTTTTAAATATGCAAAATCCAATATTACAGTTTATTAGGCCAAGTAATTTTTCAGTCGCCTAATTCATAAACTACATGATCGAATGAATTTCTGTTTGGGGTACGGATACAAAATTTACCGAATGAATAAAATATATTTTCAGAATCATTTATTAGTATTGAAAATTTGTAAAGTTTAACTATGCTGACGACATTCAAATCATGATCTAAGTACATATTGAATGACGTACAGCATAGTAACCTGTTATTAAGAACATTTACTGTGTTCTTAATAAACGGTTGGCAGAAGTATAATTTATGCACGATGAATCGCGGCAGAGCTAGCAGGAGAGTATTTTCCCCCACAATTACAGAATATTACTGACGTTATTTTCTTAAACTGACGTAATTTTTCTAAATTTATAGTTTTAATAAAAATATATTTTTTCATATTTTAATTAAAAAATCATTTAAATAATATCTCAAAAAGCAATTTTTTCTTTCATTTCATAATATGTTCATAACCTTATTGCCATAATTACATCTCTCTATTGAAATTTTTAAAGGAATTCATTATGATATGTTTCCCAATTTATGATTTCTTTTTGTTGTAAATTAGAAAAGGTAGCAATGGTTGATTTCATCAAGCTTCATCAATATAACCGATCCATTGTTTTGTATATATTGTTATGAATTTTGTCTATATCAGTAAATATTCCATTTGTTCAAATTTATTTTATTTCATTATTGTGAAAATTGCAGTATTATTAATGTATTTCCTATTGAGCATAATGTAACTCAATGCTAAAGGCCTCAGGTGCTTTGCAAGGAAAACAACCTTACAGCATTGTTTTTATAATGGAGTTCTATGGGGATATCGCCAAGGAATGGACTTATCGCCAAGTTGGCGATGGTTTTGGCGACTTATTTTTGTCGCCAAATGTCGCCAAGTTGGAGACCCCCTGTACATTGGGATCCTTTCTCGCTTGGGTTCTCTATCGAAAGTTGAAGTAATTTCTGGTAAATTCTGGACATACGAAAGCTCTCGAAAAATCTGGGAAGATCTCCGAAACCTATATAAGGACCTCCACCAGTTCAGTTCAGTTAGTTCTCTGTCAACTGCGATTGAGACGGTGTTTCTCTGGGCGATTTTGTATTTGATTCGCTGTATTGAATAATACGCTATATTGTTCTGTGTGAAATTTTGCTGTGATGTTATTAGATTTGAAGATTTCTGAATATTTGTGTCTTTGAGAAGATATTGGTGTGCTTATCTAACCGTTTGGAGTAAATAAAGTCTGTTGATTGATTTTATATATTGGCATCAATTCTTTCGAACCCCGAACGCACAACAATATATTTATGTTTCTATTTCGAACAAAATAAAAACTCTTGTCTTTCAGCAAGAGTTCGATGCACCAAGTTCTTTTCAATGTATATCTACATACAATCAGCACCAATTTTTATCAAAATCCCACTTAATGCGTACCTTGATTCAATTCCCTGCATTTATTCTTGGGGTATAGCTATCGCATGAATTGTGTTAAAAGTGATATCTTTTGTACGATATATACATAAATCTAATATGCACTAAATTATTTCAATATTTATCAGAATATGGAGTTTGGTGGAATTTAAACATTAATTTTTACAATACAGTTGTTAGAAATATCATTAATAACTCAGCACAGCAACACCACATACTTACTGACATATACCGAAATGTAATCAGCATCAGATTATATCAAGTTCTAAATGGATATGAAGTATGATGAAATTCCATGGTCAGGTTTTCAAGAAGAGTGCATCCAACAGACATGTAAACAGACATTTTGAAGAACTGATCAAATATTATTAGTGAAATCCTAAAACGTTTATATCGATGAAATATGACAGTCAAATTTTTTTACCATCTGCTTTAGTATATAGAAATGAAGTAAAAACAAAACTATATTTAAGAATATTATATACTTAAAAGCACTGGCGTGACAGTTACATATATATGATTTATAATTATGCACAATACATATTTCACATGTCGATGTTTTTAATTCGATAGGTAAAATATTTTCTATTTTTGACTTTTATTATTCATAAAATTTTAAATAAATCCATATTGTCATTCATGTAACAGGCCAGCGGTATTTGTTTTAATAATAAAGATTTTTTAACAAATAAAGTATTAAAGGCTATAATTGTGCTACCGAGCTTAATAGTAAATTTTAATGAATTATTTAAAATAATAAATATTCATGATCCCTTACTGGAAACACTTTTCAATGAAATAAATGTGATAGTCAATTAAAATGTGCTGATTTTAATTTTTTGTCCTGTTTTTATGATTAAAAAAATAAATTCTGAAACTAAACACGCATAAATTTTAATACTGATGAAAAGAAATGAATGTATTTTCCAAAATTTGAATAAAAACATCGATGCATTTATAATATGCTGTTTAATTTTTTTTTAACTTTTGCATTACTAATTATGATTTTATTCTCACATGAGTTTACATAAGATTAGGTATATGAATTAAATGTTTTTATGCATCTTTCCTTTCAACAGTTTTATGGTTTGTTTTAAAATGTATTGGTAGGAGAAAAACCATCTCTCGAAAGCTGACTTGCGTATTTTCTTTCTTTTTTTTCACCTAAATTTTGTAATTATGTTTCTTTTTATATCGTTTTTACGCATATGCTATGCACCGTTATAAATTTTCTGATATGTATCATATCAAGAAGAAAACTATGTGTATTTGATTCCGGATACTACAACTTCAGTATTCTTTCAGAAAAACATGATGTATTTTATTTTTTAATAATATTATGTGACTTTAAATGTGACTTAATAAAGCTAAATTGGCATAAAAAATAACATATTAGACGTTATTTTTTTGTGATACCATATTATCTATCTGTGATGAAATATCACTTTAGGTTTCAAATTCAAATGTCTTCTTAGTGAAGATTTTTCAATAACAATGCATTATGTCGGAAATATATATTTTGATAATTGAAAGAGTATATTATCAGTAGTAACCACTTCTCAAGAAAATTACTTTCCTTTACATGTCATTTTTATACATTCACTCAAATTTTCATGTAATTGCTCTAGTTATATTTTAAGATTTGTTTAAAACTTGAAAATTCGAGAAGTAATTGGAAGAATGAATGTTTTGATAAAACATATATTTAAAACTTCAGAAATTTCCGAATTTCAGTATAAAACCTTTAATGATGTATTGTTCTTTATTATTAATTATTTCCAGCTTTTTGTGGTAAAATTTTCCTTCCAAGTAATATTAACGAAATTTATCCCACAAACGCGACTTGATAGCTTTCATTTGGCAAAAATTGGCAACAATATCATTTTTTTTTTCATTTTCTTTCTGTGCTTGAATTGCTGTGCAATAAATTATATTGCTTTTATCTTTATTGGTGATAAAGTCAGATTATCTATAATACTTGTGTTTGAATTGAAAGTTTCATACGGTAAGTTAAATTGGTAAATGGCTGAATATTAATATTTCGTATAGAGATTTAAATGAGCTCATGGTTAATTGGTAGTAAATTTTAGTATGTTATTAAATTATTTCCTATATGTTTTATCAAGTGGTTATAAAAGTTTGATATATTTATCTGTTTTAATTACAATTTTTGTTTCGGAAAAACAGTTTTGATGGTCATTCTATAATATTTAGATGTAAGATCTTATCTACACTGTAAAAAATGACAAGTGTTTCTTATTTTATGAAAATATACTATAACCACGAACGAAAATATAATATAATCTTCTGAGTTATCCGAAATTACGAAAAGCGTATCCCATTGTCTTTTGAATCCCCAGAAACCAATACATTTCCAAAATTTAAAGAATTATTTATAAAAACAAAATATTTTTAGCTGCCCGTATTTTTCAGAAACGTTATCGGAGTGTTTTTATAGTGTATTAATGAGTGTCCTCAGCCTAAAATACCTGTTTTTGGAATGTCATCCATTCTCAAATAAACGTTTTCAGCCGCTTAAGTTAATTTGTATATGAAAGAGTAAAGAAATAATCTTAATTTTAATGTTATTGTTAAAGCTGTTAATTTTGCATGTTTGTCTGTTAAACATATTTTTGAGCATGAAAATGTTTACTTGAGAATGGATAGCATTCGAAAAACAGGTATTCCAGGCTGAGGACACTAATTAATACACTATAAAAACCCTTCGGAAACGTTTCTGAAAAATACGGGCAGCGAAAAATACTTTGTTTTTATAAATAGTTCTTTAAATTTTGGAAATTTATTGGTTTCTGGGGATTCAAAAGACAATGGAACACGCTATTCGGATAGTCAGATAACTCAGAAGATTATATTATATTTTCATTCGTGGTTATAGTATATTTTCATAAAATAAGAAACACGTGTCATTTTTTACAATGTAAGTACATCCTGATCTACTCGATGGCAATAGCATACTAAAATCCTCAGTTTGGATTGCTGACTAATATTTACCTGTAAAAGGAAGGTAATTGTTTTGTTAGTGATTTTAGGTCAAGAATAACATATAATTTTGTAATTTAAGCATTGTGGATATAGATAATTGAAATAACTGCTTTGAGAAAAATGACGTTTCTGGCAAAGGGAAAAAAATTGATTTGTATAATTTAGCTAACGTAGTAGACATTGCTCCGGATACAGGTGATACAATTGCGGTCTTACGTGATAAAATTATGAAGTGCGCTCTATTTAAAGATGATGAGCAATTTGTGAAAGAGGCATTCCTTACTATAGTGGATGATAGAAAGAAACAGGAAAGCACGGAAGAACAAAGGTTAGATGAGACGCGTGTCGCGGAAGAACGAAAGTTGGAGGAGAAGCGTGTCGCGGATGAGAGAGCGTATGAACTAGAAAAAATTAAACTACAAGCTCAAACCGATAACGCGATAACTGTACCACAGAATCAACTGGATTTGAATCAAATGCGCATATATATTAAAAATATCCTACCAATATTTATTCCCGAAAAAGATGATATGTCGTTGTTTTTGACAATGTTTGAACGTCAGATGAAATTGCTAAGTGTCCCTAAAGACTTCTGGGTTTCACAATTACTTGGCGTTCTTCCAAACGATATTGCTAAACTTATAGCAAGAGAGCCTGAAACAATGTTTAAAAATTATGAACATATTCGCGACATACTGTTAAATAGATTTAGGTTAACAGCAGAGAGGTTTAGGGTATTGTTCACCCGTAATCAGAAAAGAGAAAATTCTACATCGAAAGATTTTTACTTTGAAATTCGAAATTATTTTGAGGGTTGGTTATCGGAATTAGAAATTGATTCATTTGAAAAGTTAAAAGAAATTATAATTGCTGATCAGATTAAAAGAAAGTGCCCACCAGAATATAAAAATCATTATTTAGATGGTTGGGACAAACTGAATTATCCTGTCGTGTTGGCAGAAAAGCTTGACATATACGAAAATATCAAACAACATTCTCAAAAATCAGCAAGTAATTCAAAAATGCGTGAAACACAGAAATATGTTTTCCCGAAAACTTCAAATGGTCAGGATTTCTCTAAAAATCAAATAGCCAAAACTGAAGCTAACGAACATTTTGGAAATTATAAAAATACTACCCCTTCCCCAAAATATATAAACTCGCGATATGTAAACAATGACAAACATGCAACTGTAACGTGTTATGGATGTGGGAATCCCGGGGTTATTCGTTCGAAATGTCCTTAGTGTAATCCCTCTCTTAAAACAAAATCTAAAGAGTTTAATAGCGTAGATCTGTATACCTGTGTAGCAGACTCTGCCCACATTCCCATCTTGGATGTCCATATAAATGAATTTTACGGTACAGCGTGTACCGATACAGGTGCAAATAATTCTATTGCTGGAGAAATTTTGTATAATTTATTAAAAGGCCAAGGAGTTTCTTTAAAGTCCAAAGTGATAACAATGGCTCTAGCTAATGGAGGTAAACTGGCTGGTGAAGTTCTATACACTGAAGTAACTATCCAAGTTAAAGGAAAATCTTTTCAAACTGAATTAATTGTTTTGCCAAAGCAAAAGGAAATCGCACTTTGTTGGGTATAGATTTTTTTTACAAAAAACAGGAATTGTCCTTGATATAACGAACCGGAAATGGTATTTTAATGATTTTCCTTATCAAGTATATGACTTTTCTTCTGATGATGACCCAGTGCTTCTGCAGAAAATACCAAACGAGTTTAATTCATGCGTGTTACGTGAAGAAGAGGGGAATCAGCTACCTGAAAACCAAAGAGAAGAATTAAGCAAATTGTTACGAGAATATGAAGATGTGTTCAAACCAGGGAGAGAGCCCACTCCTTTTATAGAACACCATATTCCTACAGGGGACCATGCACCAGTAGCTGGTCCACCCTATCGAATGTCACCTATGAAGAAAGAATTATTAAAGAAAGAATTTGAAGTTTTACAAGAAAACGGTATTATTGAAGAATGTGAATCCCCATACGCAGCTCCTGTTGTTCTTATACCAAAACCTAATGGTGAAATGCGTCTATGCATAGATTACCGAAATCTGAATGCAATTACGACTCCGGATACTTATCCACTCCCCAGATTGGATGATTTATTACAGGATGCTACTCCTACAGCTTACATGTCAACCATTGACCTGAAATCTGGTTACCACCAAGTTAATGTGACTGCCGCTGATAGAGATAAAACAGCTTTCATTTGTCCATTTGGAACATTTCGCTTTGTTAGAATGCCCTTTGGATTACGCAATGCTCCTGCAACGTTTCAGAGACTAATGGATAAATTCGTGAAATGCGTCTATGCATAGATTACCGAAAGCTGAATGCAATTACGACTCCGGATACTTATCCACTCCCCAGATTGGATGATTTATTACAGTATGCTACTCCTACAGCTTACATGTCAACCATTGAACTGAAATCTGGTTACCACCAAATTAATGTGACTGCCGCTGATAGAGATAAAACAGCTTTCATTTGTCCATTTGGAACATTTCGCTTTGTTAGAATGCCCTTTGGATTACGCAATGCTCCTGCAACGTTTCAGAGACTAATGGATAAATTCGTGAAATGCGTCTATGCATAGATTACCGAAAGCTGAATGCAATTACGACTCCGGATACTTATCCACTCCCCAGATTGGATGATTTATTACAGGATGCTACTCCTACAGCTTACATGTCAACCATTGACCTGAAATCTGGTTACCACCAAGTTAATGTGACTGCCGCTGATAGAGATAAAACAGCTTTCATTTGTCCATTTGGAACATTTCACTTTGTTAGAATGCCCTTTGGATTACGCTCCTGCAACGTTTCAGAGACTAATGGATAAATTCCGGTATGGATTTAACAACGTTAAAATTTTGACATACTTGGATGATATCATTGTTCTGTCATCGACTTTTGAGCAACATCATCTTTCCGATTTAAGATTAGTGTTTGAGAGACTATCCAAGTTTAAACTTCATGCTAACCGCGACAAATGTTACTGTGCCCGTTCGCGAGTCAAGTATCTCGGACATTGGATTACAAGCAAAGGCATTGAAGTTGACCACGAGAAAGTTGCAGCCATTATGAAAATACCCTCTCCAAAGACTGTAAAACAGGTACAATCATTCTTAAAAACTTGTTCATTGTACCGTAGATTTATCGAACATTTTTCTGAAATTTCACGTCCACTAAGTTATCTTACTAAAAAGAAAGTTCAGTGGAAATGAGGAACTGAAGAGGAAAAAGCTTTTGCCACTCTAAAGCAATGCCTCGTCACCACTCCTATATTGCATCAAGCTGATATGACAAAGCCATTCATTCTTCGAACAGATGCCAGTGCATATGCTCTTTGAGCAGTTCTACTACAGGACCAAGGATCTGAGGAACATCCTGTCGAGTATGCCAGCAGACTTCTTAATCCTGCTGAGCGAAACTATTCTACCACAGAGCGTGAAGCCTTAGCCGTTGTATGGGCTCTAAATAAATTTCGAGGCTATATTGAAGGTTCTGAAATCACCGTAGCCTCGGAACATCAACCTCTCCAATGGTTGTTGAGCCGAAAATCTCCATCAGGTAGATTGGCTAGATGGGCGTTGCAGATACAAGCCTACAATCTAAAAATAGAGTATATCCCAGGAAAAGCAAATGTAGGCTATCCCGCCCAGATTGTACAGAAGATTCATGTGAAGTGAATACTGTCATAGTGGACTTTCCCATTAAAAGTTCTAAAGACATTCGAGAAGAACAGTTGAAAGATCCAGAACTGAAGAAAATTATAGATCGTTTTGAGACTAACCCCCTACTACGGATTTAGTTAATTGGACTGAAAGAGACTACCTAATGAAACAGGGTGTACTGTATCGATATGCCCCAGACTCTGAAGTCGAAGAAGTTCAGTTGGTAGTTCCAAATCATGACCGTGAAAGAAACCTAAAAGAATACCATGATGCTCCGACCGCTGGACACTATGGCGCCGAAGGAACTTTCCGTCGAATTGTTAAAAGGTATTACTGGACCGGCATGAGAAAATTCATATCAGATTATGTTAAAGCTTGTCCTGATTGCAACCGGTATAAAGCCTCAAATCAAAAACCAGCTGGACTGCTGCAAACTCCAATTTATGCTCAAAGGCTAGAAACTCTCTCTATAGATTTGTTTGGGCCTCTTCCAGAAAGTAAAACTGGAAAACGATGGATTTTTTATTGTTGAGGATTGTGCAACACGGTGGGTGGAGCTGTTTGCATTATCACAGGCTACTGCTAGGAAATGTGCATTATCTCTCCTTAATGAAATATTTTTACGTTATGGCTTACCCAGAAGAATAGTTAATGATAATGGACCCCAATTTGTGAGCGATGTCATGCAACAATTATGTCATCTGTTGGACATTAAACAAAGTCTAACACCTGTTTACCACCCTCAAGCGAACCCTGTTGAGAGTAAAAATCGCGATTTAAAACCTCGACTTGCCATTTTAGTAGGAGACGACCATAGCTCCTGGGAAGAGCGCTTACCAGCTGTTAGGTTTGCAATGAATTCCGCAAAATGTGAATATACCGGTCAAACTGCCGCATATTTGCAATTTGCGCGTGAGATGCGTACACTCGACGATGTTACGCATGATTTAAGAACTGTGATTGATAACGATAATTTCGTCCCTGAAATTACCCCATACCTTAAAAATTTCGCAAAATTTTCATCTAGAGTACATGATCTAGTTGAAGAAAAGCAAGATAAACGTAAATTCTATGCAGATAGGAAGCGTAGAGCAGATCCAAATTACAATCCTGGAGATCAGGAGTGGGTGACTTTACATCCACTTAGTAACGCTAAACAAAAACGGAGTGCTAAATTCATGCCGCGCCGTAATGATCCGTATACCATCTTAACTCAAAAATCATTAACAACGTATGAAATTGCTCATCCAAATAGTCCTAACATTTCGGTAGGCACTTACCACACAGCCGCACTCAGTCCATGTCGAGGTGCTGAAGAATTGCCCGTGCAACCACTACGGAAGCGGGGTCGACCGCCTAAAATTTCTGATTCCTCGTCGGGACGACTTCGGAACCAGAGGGGGAAGCTATAACAAAATAACTGCCTTTCGCTAAATGAAACAACGTATAGATGGCGCTATTGCCACTTTTGGCAGATATTTTGCCAAGTCCGAACTGGACTGAAGAGAGCTAATAACTTTTCGCGGGTCTGTAACTCTGTAGAAGTAGTTGAGTTGTGACATGTAGTTAGTTTTGAGAATGGATCTCGTCCCGAAAACAAATGTTGTTTTTTCTATTGTGTTTTGTGTGTACGCGCCTTCTACGAAGTATATGTATTTGTTTTTGTCTTTTTGTGCTGACTATTAAAATTGTGATGTCTGAAGATGTGTGAGTCCTTGACAAAACCCACACCAGACCAGCACAAACATTACACTGTTAATATAGTTTTAATTCACTTAAATAATATACTCCACATTATATACGCCACATATAATTTGATAAACTGTTTTTGTTGACATGTCGAATTATAACACTGTCTCAAGGTCAACCGAACTAAAACACGTCATGACAGGCTTCAATTGCGTGGCTATGTGCGACGATCATGGAGGTGTTTCTGGCATTGTAAAATCAGTTGTTAGATGTTTATTTGTATTTCTATTGTGAATATAATACTTTTAATTTTGAATATATTATTTTTAATAGTCAATATACTATTTTTAGGTAGTTAAAATATGCGTAGAAAAACAGATTTGTCAACAGAAAAGAAAGGCGAAATAAAAGTGCTTTTAAATATTAAAAAAATATTCGAATATAGAAATTTCAAGAAAATGGAATGTTTCTGAAGGCGGGTAAAGACAAAACTTAGGCTTGGACAAACAGTGAGCCCAAAATGAAAGAATAAATGTGGAAGAAAATCTGTATTTACACCGAGGATATAATGACGCTTAAAGAAGATCTGCCTGGAAAATAGATTTGCTACTACAAAACACATCAGATCGAAGCTCGAAGAGTTGATGTTGTTGTGTCAGTACGATCTGTACGCAGAAAACCAAGAGCTATGAATTTCAAGGCGTTTAGACCAGCTAAAAAACCAAAATTAACCGAAGCAATGAAAGCTCAGCGACTGAAGTGGGCTAGAGAGCATAAACACAAGAGATTGGAGTTCTGGAAATCGGTGATTATAAAGTTATTCTTATTTTATTATGACTTAAAACATTTAACAATGTCTGTCTTTAATCATTAGATAAATTCTGCATGTTCAAAGTTATTTATTTCGTGCTTGCTTCAGTGACGAAAGCACTTTTGAAATTTTAGCAAACAAATCCCAGTTTATGCGTCGTCGTACTGGCGAAAAGTTTCATCAAGATTGTGTCGTTCCAACAGTCAAGCACCCAACAAAGGTCATGGTTTTATCTGACGTAAGTGGCAAAGGCACTGGACGTCTTTACATAGTCAAAGGAACTATGAAACTAGAGCAATACAAAGAGGTGTTGCAAAGTCTGTTGATTCCACAACTAAAAGAATTGTTTCCAAAAGGAGAACCTTTTACATTTATGCAAGACGGAGCTCCTTGCCATACAGCACGATCAGTAAAAGCTTATTTACAACAAGAAAAATCACTGTATTGGACTGGTCGAGTAATTCACCATTTATGAATCCCATTGAAAATGTTTGGGAGCTGATGAAGAGGGAGTTGGCCAAAGAGGTCATAACGAACAAAACCCAATTGATAGAAAAACTTATTCATGTCTGGAATCATTCTCCATACATGCAAGAAACTATTCAATGTTGCATTAACAGTATGCTACGACGAATAGAGGCATTGATTGCCGCCAAAGGAGGCTCCACGAAATATTGATATTTTCGAATTTTAAGTAGAAAGTTTTTCAAGTTCAATAATTTTAATTTGACTAACAAAAATAAATAATTTTAAAGTCACTGGCGTGCTTTTTATTCATTCTTACCATACAATTAATGTTTATTCTGAATTTTAATTGTTTATACAATAATATCATCTCTATGAAGCTAGTAATTTGACTTTACACAAAAACACATGAGTGCGTCTAATAATTTGGCAAAGGACTGTATATAGTTTAAGGCGAAAAAGTACATGCATCTGTTTTTTATCGATAAAATTCAGACTTATACTGAAAAAAAAAAAAACATATTTTCTTGTAATAAAGCAGATTTGAACCCATGGCTACGTAACATTCTACAAACACAAGCTGTGTTTTTGCATCTGACATTTTTCTTATGTTGGCAGGAGCTAATTTCCGATAATTCTAAACGACTGTTCAAGTGTAAATGCTATTTCATCTCGCCACAAGATTTGTTTCTCTGCCATAGGTCAAATTTATGGCAGAATTTGCGTTTTTTACTTACCCATCATACGTAGTATAGTCTAAGTCTTGTAATCCTTTTGAAAATCGAAAATTTTTGTTGACGGATTTACACGTTTCAGACACTGGAGATTCAGAAAAACATATTTTTAGAAAAAAAAAATTTGCCGTCCGTCTGTGTGTCTGTGTGTGTGTCTGTGTGTGTGTCTGTATGTGTGTCTGTGTGTCTGTAAACGCTCTATCTCCCGAAAAAATTGAGATAGAGACTTGCAATTTGGTATGTACTTAGTATGTAATAATGGGAAGAAGCCTATTTCATTTCAATAACCTCGATTAACCGGAACAATTTTTTTCGGACTCTCGAAATATTCGTTCTGATGAAAGGTATATAAAAATTTTCGAAATTGTTAATTTTAAGAAATGAATATAAAAGACAATAAAAAAAACATAAATTTTGCATAAAGCATGAAGTTGATCGGATAATGAGTTGCCGAGATATTTGGAATCCTATTTTCCACACTCTTCGATTTTTCATGACCCTGTATTTCATCCAAATTTCACTTCAAAGATATATTTTAATTGGAAATTTGATGCTTAATCAGATGCAATAAACCGCTAGTTAATAGGATTATTATTTTTGGAGTTATAAGGATGTTTCTTTCAAGCAATTCAGTAATCGAGCCTTTAAAGTTTGTGACGTCATCAAGCCACGATTTTATTTGAATTGCAATGCACTTTATAAGCAGTTTACATATTTTTATTTTAATATTTTACATTATGCATATCCATGATGGGTAAGTATTACGGTGGCCCCGAACGACTAGTTTTATTAAAAAAATAAATAACGAAGACATTTAAAGAAATTTCCTTTGCGTTTTTTCATTCATGTTTTTCCCTAAGAAAATAAAAATATCAATGAGCCCCAGAAACACATATCTGAATATCTACAACATAGTAACATACTTAAATGTATTTATATGCATAGAGAATTGGACAATATTTAAATGCACCAGAAAGGCTGCCGCATCCTTTAAACATTAAAGGCCGATTACTCATGATCGTACGGGTCCGAACTTAACTTTTTGACTTTCTGACTTGTTAATCGGTTCTAATGAACAGTGTTACTTAGACATACGAGTACAAAATACGAAAAGATAACTCACAAAGAATAGCTGAACATATAAAATATAATTTGTTTTGTTTAAAAATATTCTTTTTGTGTTCTGCAAATTTTCCCCACCGGTCACAAAGGGTTAACGCATTCAAAATGTGTTAAAAATTTTTCGAGTCCTTTTATTATAAGATAAATGGAAACATTTTAATTCATTCTTACAATCCTTACACTGAATGTCTTTTAGCGTATTACTTATAAGCGATTTCGTTACCATTTGTTTTTTATTATATTTATAAATAACAATTATTCGCAAACATATACAGATAATACGTATATTTCTTGTGTATTCAGAATAATCGGCAGATGTTATTTTACATTTAAATTCCATGATCAGTGCAACTAACTTTCTGACATATAAAGAAATAAAGTAAACAAAATCTTATAGATGAGCATACTACTTATTCGGATATGATTTAATTAAAATGTTTTATATATTTAAATGTGTCATCCCAAAAATGTAAATTATAGTATATATGGTATTTTTATAGAGGTATTATAAACTATTTATATTAACATCATTTTATTGTCTATTTCGTAAAAGTATTTTAAATATAGCTATGTTTCCATTTAAAAAGAACGTGTGAGATACATTTCTGACTAGAAAATTTATGTGTATGTTACAAGTATAAAATAAGATAGCATCAGCCGCAAAAGAAATCGTGTATCTAAAAAAATTTTTTTTTTTTTTAACCAAAAAAATTTAAATTCCACCGAAAGAACTGAAAATGTGATTTTTTTCTTACTGGAAATACTTTTGCCTTATATTTTGAGCATGAACACTCGATTTTTGAATTCAGATTCAAGTATAGATAAAATGCCTGAAAAAGTTTTTTATTCGATTTTGCGTTTGAAAGAGTTTCTTTCCTTCTTTCTGAAAATTTTGAATGTCAGGAAAATTCCGGTTTATATCTCTAGTTCAAAAAAATATATATAATGTTAGATGCAATTTTTTCTGTACATTTAATCCATAATAAAGTTTTCTTTTTGATAAAAGTATCCATTTAATAAAATCATTTTTGTTTTGTCATCAATATAGTATTGTTCTCTTCATTTAAAACATGAACTATAACGTTGAAAGTTCGGAAAATACAAATTTCATATAATCTCAAAAACTTTAACACTAGCATTTCCAGTAAAGCAAACTACCTTCTGACGTGAAATTTTCGAAATTATTAGTTAGTTCTCAATAATTTCTCAGTTCCTATTCCTATTTCCTATATACTGAATTCACTGAATCAAACATTTAGTTTCCCAAATATGAAATCATATGCTTACTCAAATATAAAAACTTTTATGTTTTTTAGCATATGTTGTAATTTTGTTTTCCTTAAATATGTGTTTATTTATTTATTTATTTTTTTTAATTTTACAGAATGCTATTTACAATACTAACTTGTCATATGAATGGTTTATTAACAATAAAACATAATATGTATGCAATAATTGTATTTGTGCAATTAAATTGTACAATTTATCTAGGCAAGTGTAACAATTTCTCGTATCTAAAAGGTTTATGTTTCCTGTAAATAATTATCAATTTCCTTTTCCTTTATAGAATCCTTCTTCAAAGTCCCTTTGATAAAACCGATTATCTAAGTTGAAAAATCCATTAGTGTTGCAGACCCATCAGTGGCTGAGAGGATCTGCTCTCGAAGCTGGTAGACGGGAGGTGCTGGGTTCGATCCCAATCGCGCCCGTCGGCCTAATCGTTGGGAGTTTTCGTTGTTTTCTTCGAGCCGTGGATTTATCCATGCGTAAATACGGGTTAGGTTCCCTTAGAAAGACCCCCACGAAGGGCACTACACCCGGGCCTATATCCCAAGTGTAGATAATTGGTCGTCAATAATCAACTCAACCCAACCCATTAGTGTTGCAAAATAATTCTTTATTTTAATATATAATGCTTTATTAAAAAAATGTAATTGTAATTGCTTAATTACATAGGTATGGTGCGCTGTAAAACTTTGTAATGAAAAATAAGTCTTTCCAATAATAAAAATATGTTTTCTTCGCAGCATGTAAACTCACATTTTGTAAAAGTATTTACAAAATGTGAATTTACGGGGTTTCGCCGTTTGACTTGTTAAAATGGCCTTTTAAGTAAAATTATTTGATAAAAAGCCATTAATTTACATTTTTGTACAGTGCAATTAAAGTTAATAGCAAAGTTTTTTCTGCTGTCTACAGTTAATCGTTATAATTAGTTATATTCATTTTTTTTAAGATGCATATATATATATATATATATATATATATGCGATGTTACATGTTTTGATGTTACATGTTTGATGTTACATGTTTGATGTTGCATGTTTTGTGATGTTGGGAAGCGCTAAAGAAAGTTGGAGTATTTTCGTAAAATACTGTCTGTTTATCATCTGTATGTTTGCAACACAAAACTTTTGGACTTTCTATCTCAAGAACTAAAGCACGGAATTTCATTAATTTTTATTATGTGTTACATGTTGATATAAAATGGTGCTGGTTAGATTTCAGTGTATATCACTCAGCAGATGAATCTGCTACTGTGTGTTTCTCTAATTTATGTGGTAGTTTCGTCTAGGAAGTTATATTATGAAATTTTACTAAACGTTATATTCAGTTAGATTTATGTTCTGTTTAGTGTTTTGTGTATATTCAACTGGTAGCGATGGCATATTGCGTTTGTCAAAAGTTTCCGTAGTAGTATATTTTGACAACTAGGGGAAGAAATTTTATCAAAATGGGGTATCACCGTGTAAGATATTTATTTAGAATTTTGTGGATTCAATTTTGGGTAATTTATTCCAACAGAAGGCGCTGTAGGAATGATTCTATGTCGAGTAATTTTTTTTTGTATTCAGTTTTTGTTGAAATTTATTTTTGAATACGCAATAGAAAGCTCTACTTTGCTATATTTTTCTTCGCTGATCAGTGTAATTCTGAATTAAGTTTAAAGTAGTGCACTATTCTACTATAACAACGCTAGTTACAATTACATACTGAAAAAAATTAGAAGAATGTTTTCTGATGACCGCAGCATACGAGTTTTACCTGATATTAATATTAAAAATAGATAAAATATACATTAAAATAATTCTGTAATTGCTTATATCATTGTTCAGTGTTTTAAAAGTATCCTTGAAACCACTTGTTATCATTTCACGTTATTTCCCTAATTCGTCTGGGGAATTCTCCTACATAGCCTTCTATTTAGACTAAAAAGCCTATGTAGGCATCTATTCAACAAAAATATTTTTTCCACCAGAAGATCGATCTGTCGCAAGAGGAAACTTAAAGGGGAAAGGAGAGTTACAAAATCTCATCAGATTTGAATGTGATTAGCGAAGCAGAAAAGAAGACAGCTTGAATTGAAAACAGGGATTATTGATTAGTAAACATTGAATAACCGTCAGCAAGCATGACAAAACAAATTAACCGATTAGAAGCATAGTGTTTTTTTCTGAAATCTTGTTTAGTTTGTAAAATATCCTAGAAAAGTCAAAATATTGAACGAGGATTAGATTTAATTTAGTGTTATGTGGATATTTTTATGACAATAATACGACTTCTAAAAAAGTAAGGAAAAATATAATCTAACTTAAATTATGTCATCATCACTTGATTTCTTATCTGATAAAAATTAAACGGTTTCTCAAATTTTACTCCAAAATAAAAATAAATAAAAATAAATAAACGACTATACAAATATTGTAATAATTTACATGGACTTTTATATTAATAAACATGTTTTTGTAATAAAATTTTCATTAATATTTTTGAAGATTTTGTTATAGCCGAAAAGTCAGTGAAGGCTCACTGTGAAGGCGCGAAAATTTCTTGGATTCTGTCTGTTTTTTTGAATGGGAAGTCCAACGATTTATTATTATTATTATTATTATTATTATTATTATTATTATTATTATTTTAACATTCGCCGAAAAGAAATCACGCACTGGGATGATTGTAAAGGCTAAATTATGGATGCTTAATTTAGGAAATTTAGATCTTAATTTGATAAGATCGCTTTGAAAATTTGCCAATATAAATTGTATCAATTGATAATTATTGATAATAAATCAATATAAATTATCAATTAGAATTTCAAAATTAATTGTATAACTTATTCAGAAGTTTTACACATTATTTTGAAAGATATAAAACATTTTAATTTCTCATTTTTTACAAAAATAATTCCAATGAATTTGTTTTTCTCTCGCTGGCATTAAATAAAGAATATCAACAAAAGAAAATTCAAGTGAATCGCATTATTTTGACGCGAAATTTTATCAACAAAATAGCTGATTTTCGGGTGATTTATGTTTTTAATATGCTATGGCAAATTAAATATATGGGGATTTATTTTAACTACTAAAGAAAGATGATTTTTTTTCCATACGAAAATTACAAAAACGTTGAAGGTGTAGATTGTATATAAGTCTCGTAAGGGGAATTTATATTTGTATAAGTACATTTAATGCACGAAAATTTGTTACATTTCAACAACGTATGATGTTTAATGCACGAAATTTTGTTACATTTCAACAACATATGATGTTTAATGGTTGAAAAATAAGTATTATTTTAAGGATATTATAGAAAAATCTGCTGTACAAATAGATGGTTAATCGAATAAAATTACAAAAGTAAATGCATTCATACATATACTCTAATAATGAAATAGCACTATTACTGGAAATTGAGAATATAAAATTAAAGCGGCAAAGGGGGTTCAAGGGAGATCCGCCCCTGAAGGAATATATTCTCATTCTAAAAAAATACAGTAGTAAGTAGTTTATTCTATCATTGCATAAAATTGTGTTTAATTTGATACTTCTAAAATTCCCAAAGTTTCGATAAATCTTATATTCTTATAAATACATAAATAACTTTAAACAATTGAATTTTAGGATATCAAATATTATGCAGATTATATTAAGCATTAGTGAGATTGATGAACAAAGATTTGTAGAGCTGACGTTCAGGCCTCTGATATGTAGATTTACTATTTTAAATCAGCATTGAGAGCAAATGAATTACTCTAATTCAGAAATGCTCATCGGTTTATGACCTTTATTTTTGGGATGCTTATCATATATGGAAGAAATCGGGGAACTTAGTTAATGATATATCCAGTACTCCAAATTTTTCAAATGTCTGGGTACTTTTCATTTAATTAATTCTCTTCCATTCCCCCTCCCACCCTTTTCTCTCCTCCGTACTTAAGCTTGTCCAGTCTGGATGAGCGCTACTATTGGTCGCCTACGTCACATGTGATTCCTGATTCCGTTGTTGTTTTTAAAAAAAAAAAAAAACTTTCTGTGATTCTATCTTGGTTGCGTGCGGAGACGCAAGCATAGCTACATGGCTCAAACTCTTGGATCAGTTTTTAATCTTTTAAATTTCGCACTGATGATGGAGTTTTAGTGGCTCCGAAACAGCTGTTTGCCATTTTACATATTTTTATTTGTACTATTTTACGTTGAAAATTTATTTTAATATAATGGCACAAAGTTATAAATTTTGTATATAAATCTGCATTAGAAATTTATAGTAGAAAATTATTTTACATAGAGCTATGATGTTGTACACATCAGTGCAGTTCCAAGCTCACTTAAAAACATTTTGAACATAAATAGGTAGTGAAAAACCTAAACCCTCAAATTGTTAATTGTTGCCGTTAGGAGATGGTAAATTAATATTTTTATTTATATGCGCGAATTGTGGCTAATGTCTATTAAATTATTATTTTATTTCGTTGCTATGGTTTCTTCTTTTACTTTACTTTTAAATATTATTATCTAAATTAGAGTAAAAATGAAGGGAAAAAAATTGGCATCGTTTTTGTTTTTGGGTTCTAAAAAAATTTGAGTGTTTCTGTTTAGTAAAAGTCTGCAGTGAAAAATAGTGTTTGGAATTACGTTACAGAAATTAGAAAATGTATGACGAGAATTAAATTGCGAAAGGGAATAAATATTAGATTTTATCATCATTTTATTTAGAAAACATTACAGTGATCTATGTATAAGTTAATTTATGTTATATTTTGCATACAGTATGCCCACTAAATTCCCTTGTCACCCTCTTAACTTCGGAACGGCTGCTGCTATATTCATAAAAGTGGTGTCTAGGTATAGTAAAGTAGCCAAGCACTACACAATGAAACTGCCTACAGCGCCACCTGGTGGAATGCTGCGGATTTAACAGTCCTATCTAGAAAACGGAAAGAGATAGAGGAAAAAAGTGATTTACAAAGTTGTAGAGTATCATCGATTTAGTACGAAAAGACACCTTGTGAACATTAATGCGAAGAATAGAACGGTTAAAACGCGCATTTGTTTTTTCGTGATTTTCTACACTGTAACGTGACAAAACGATCTTAGAAAGAAAGAAACAACCAGTTATGAAACAGCAGGTCTGTGCGACCCCTCCACAAACATTGCAGAACGTTAAACGACGCTATTACGGACGCCTGTGCCAACGTGTCACCATCTATGATCCAACGTGTACAACGTGAAATTCAAACAAACATCCAAATATGCATCGCAGCTGACGGTGAGAAGTTTGAAAATCTAAAATAAATGTATGTTATTATAACTAGTTGCTTTTTTTCTTTCTAAGATCGGTTTGACACGTCACAGTGTAGGAAATCACGAAAAGACAAATGCGTGTTTTAACCGTTCTATTCTTCGCATTAATGCCCATAATGTGTCTTTTCGTACTAAATCGATGATGCTCTACAACTTTGTAAATCATCTTTTTTCTCTATCTCTTTCTGTTTTCGAGATAGGAATGGTAACTCCGCAACATTCCACCAGGTGGCGCCGTAGGCGGTTTCATTGAGTAGCGCATGGCTATTTTACTATACCTAGACACTACTTTTATGAATACAGCAGCAGCCGTTCCGAAGTTAAGAGGGTGGCAAGGGACTTTAGTGGGCATACTGTATATGTATGAATACTCATGTCAACATCCACTCCTTGTATCGTATTCACATTATTTTCAAGAATAGAAATAAATTATTATATCGGAAAACGACATTAGATTATTTATGAAATTTACGAACCTAATATGTTTTGTTCCACAAATTTGCCACTCATCTGCATATTCTTTACATTCTTTTGTCGGGGAATAAAAATAACTGAATCGTACAAAGTTAAAGTTAAACTTTTTTTGCTACACAATATTCATCACTGCCTGCTTCAGGAACAAAATCTTTCTATTACTTTAAAGCCTATATAAATGACGAAAAGCAATAAAATCAAAGAAAAACAAAGTAATCCCACCCCATCACTGAATATATTTGTCATAATTCACAGCTGCAGGATTTCACTTATCATAAATGTACTAGGCACCGACAGAAAAAAAAATGTGTTTCCAATTACCTGATTTTTTTTTAATTGCAGTACATCACTGCAAATATAATGCAGTAATCCCTCAACATTCGTGCTTTTTACATTTGCGAGTTTTGATTATTCGCGAATATCAAAATTCGAAAAAATGTAACATTCAGGATAATCTGACTTGATTATTTGCGATTTTTTTTATTGTCTCTTTCTTTTTAAGAATTTCTAGTGGTTAAAAATTATTTCCCCCTTTTAAAAAAAAAAAATAAAAAACCTATATACCAATCGATTTTCAGTTATCAACTTAGAAAAGAGTGGGTGTTGCAGGAAAACCAAATAATAACAATAGCAGAATACTCATTGGGTATATTAGACAATGGCTATATTATGATTATATAACAATGGGTATATTATGATTATATAACAATGGGTATATTAGAAATGGTAAGGTAACGACATTTTTAATCTATCCTTTTAAAATGAGCAGGTTCTCGTAGATATGGGATTAAAACTGCACTTACATGAAAAATATTTTTTTCTGAAGAATTTAACTGTATTTTAATATTGTATTGCATACTAACCCACTAATATGTTATCATCTCTTAGCGAATAGAGAGAGTAGAAATTATTTTATACAAAAACCTAGACTTTTTTAGCTGTAATTATTTCAACAGTCAGAATTTGAATTATCTTCAATAAATAAATTTCATATTTATGAATATGTATATACATTCACCTTCTACATACATCTTATGCATAACGTACTTTTATATCCTTTACTTCTTTAAAATGAGGTGTCACTCTAATTAAAATATTATAGAATGTAACACTTTTTAGTGAAGAGAAATAAACTCAACATTCGCGGATTTGCATTCGCAAGGTTTTTCTCGAACGTAACCCTCGCAAATGTTAACGGATTACTGTAATTGGAACAAAATAATTTTTTTGCGTGCAAACCTAAATTTAATTATTTTTTGCTTTGTTGATTAGAGAATATGAGTAATTTCAAATAGAAGCATTAACGTCTCACGTAATTAGTTGTTTAACTCTACAGTAGATATTTATAAAAAAAAATTAAAGTGTATTGACAATCAGCATGAATACCACTTTGCGTTATTTAATCGTACCAAGCATATAGGATTCGATACATTTTTATAATTACAGCATTCCATTTATATAAATAAATAACTTGTGCAGAAATCTTCGAAAGAAAACATCTGTTTTTAGGAAAACATCTGGTTTGCTTAATTAAATTAAGATATTGATTTTCATTTGTCAGTATTTTTTAAAAAATATTTTTCAAATTTGTAACAAATAAAAATTAAAAATGTATTGATAGAAAATGACAATATCAATCAATCATGAATAAGTTTCATTTAACTATTATGCATTAACTTTTAAATACAAAGCTGGACGTGGACGATAGAATGCTGGACGTTCGTGCCTAGAATGTCGCACACGTCCAGCGTCCTGGGAGAAACACGAGTGCTTGTCGTAATGCCTCTGCGTAGTTTTTCATGCCCGAAATTTGAAATGTCCGTGTGAACGAACAGCCGACAAGATCAATGCACCACTCAAGAGAGGACGTTTATTTTGTCGTTCACTGCAGACGCTCGTGTGACATTAGGCGTGTCAAGTTTCTGACTTTAACAGGAACCTATGTCGTATATATTTTGCTAATTTAATTCATTACATTTAATTACTATTGCATATTACTGTATTTATTTATGTGTTTTTTTTCTGTAAACATCTCTATGTGATTGAAAATGAAATTTCTCCTAATCCACATAGTTATTTTTGGAGTGTTCACGATGTCATTGTAAAAGGATTCTAATTAATTTCTGAAATGTGGGCACAATGATTACTGAATTTCTAGCGATCTAAGTTAGGAAGGTGATAGGAAAAATGGTTAATGTTCTAGAGAAATATATTTACACTTGGGGTGGGGGGAGTCCGTGATGGAAGAAAGAATGGCCGGTGAATCTGAAAGAAGAGGGAGAAGCGAATGACATAAGGGCAGTTAGCAGTCTTCTGCGGTGGGAGTAGTACAGGCAGTGTCCCGTGAGAACAGCTGTGTAGATGGGCGCCATAGGTGCGTAGGCCAGACCACGGAGAACGCAATGAAATCCCCGATGGCATCGGACAGTTGGTCCGGGAATGACGAAGTACAGCGTAGACGGAGCAGATCGGGGCAGACCCGGGGAGATGTCGTGACTGTAACGGCACTAGCGGTGCGAGATACAACCAGATATAAACAGAGCAAGTGTAGGGAGCATATTTAGAGGTGGTTGTGATATAACTCCACTGGGAACTGTGAATTTTAGTACTGTGTAACGAAGTAGAGTATAGTGTGCGATCAGAGAGATCGTTATTCTTAATACCCATATCTTAATATCAATATCATTCTTAATATCCATCAATGATATAGAAAAAGTACCAATAATATATAATTAGATGGACAAAACTGTAATTTACAGCAATAAGAACAATTCCTGTATTTTTTAATACTAATTTAATCAATAAATTAACAGTTGATTATCTAAGTGAATAATTGCATTCACAACGAGTTCCTTATCATTTTAATACCTAAGGTGGCAGCAAACACCATGCTACCATGGTCTCAATTTTATTCTCTTGAATGAACGGCGCTTATAACACGGGATGAGGCTAAAAGGGAAACTACGATGAAGCACAACTACAGTCACAGCGAAGTGATCAAAGCCCAGAAAGCCTAAACCTTCCTAATACCAAAACTACATTACCGATTGTATTCCCATTTTGTTTCTTGAGGGAAAGGTTGGCAGAAAAGCGAAATATGATGTCAAAATTAGGGGTTCATATTCAAAAGTTAAGAGCTTGGTACAATTACACTATGAAGACGACCCCCAAACTTATATTTGTAACATAAATTGAAATACACTTAACTTCCAGTCGAATAACTCTGTCCGGTACTTTTTGGGACACATTGGGGATGAAAATGTATGGTGTGTTTTTATTTATATATTTTTTCTTTTCATTTTGAGGACTTTACATTAATATATATATATATATATATATTGTGATTGAATGAGTAAAATGTAGAATTACTGTCGTCTATGGGAATCAGAAATTCATATTGCATACATGATCAGAACTGTCATTTTAATGTCAGTGTATTTGGAATTTTAAATTCCCTGTTTTAATAAGTTTTACGATAAAATAATATGTATAAAAAATAAAAAATAAAGTTTTAACTGTATCTGATACACATATAATTAAGTATATATATATATATATATATATATATTTATATATATATATATATATGTACATATATATATAAAACTTTAAGTAAAATTTAACCATTGAAACATAAGAAACTGACCACATACACTGAAATCCCGATACCAAAGAGCCCTGTCAAATTACAAATTAAAATTGTAGTCCTAATAAATGTAACATTATTAATTCAAATTAAGAAGAAAAAATAAAAAATAAATAGAAAAATATATATATATATACGTAATTTTACAAAGTAATCGCGCGGATGCTATATACAACTGCTAATATATATATATATTTAAAAATAAGCTACATTTGCGATAATGGATGAAAATTAAACTGAAACGCAGGATATACACATCGACAATTTATATTTGTATATATATTTTTTATATAATCATTAATTACCATTTATAAAATTGTTTTTACCCTGTCATTTATAAAATACACTCTCAAACTGATTAAAATGAAAGGATCACCTACATTTATTTTAAAATGACAAAACAGCACATAAAGTGTCTTTAACTAAGCTGGGAGATTTCCACTTTGTAGCTCTAAATATTAATATATATATATATATATATATATATAAAACTTATGTAAAATTTAACCATTAAACATAAGAAACTGACCACATACACTGAAATCCCGATACCAAAGATAATATATATATATATCAAAAAATCTAAGCATTGAAACAAACTGCTTTACAAAACTGCATTTAGAGCTACAAAACGTTAAATGGGGACAAAAAAAATTCCCATTTACAGACGTATAAAATTTTATCTCGTAAAAAGAAACAAAAACAATTTAAAGAAAATCCAAGTTCAAATTACTGAAATAATATGGCTGTAGAATAAATGTCTTGGTGAAATAATGAATGTCTTATTGAAATAAATAGACATTCTGTAGAAACACTTCTGTGATGTTTTACTGAATATATATTTTTAAATGTTATTTTCATTATAGTCATTTTTTTTAAATATCTCATAGCAAATCATTCAACTTAATTGAGATATGAATATTGTCTATTAAATGAATATTTGTCCAGTGCACGTAGATCGTCGATATGTTACATTCACGTTTTATTAAATAAGTCTATCAAATTACTTATATCTATTCAAACGTTTTTAATGATCTATAAATGATGTATTTTGTTTGTATTTGACAAAGCTAACTTATACATTTACTTATGAAATGTTCTTCCAGTATAAAAAGTATAGAGACGTTTAATAACATTTCCTTTTAGAAATCCAGAGAACACTTAACTCCAGAAAATATATTTAATTCCAGATTACATAAAATATACATTTAATAAGCATTGATATACTTTAATATAGCAACATTGTTATACAATTATTCTTGCTTGGATCTTTATGAAAATATAGTTTTAATATACGTAGAATTTATAAGCTGAAGAGAAATAAAAATATAAAGATTTTAATTTCATTTCGCAGTATTGAAAAATATATTGTTTTTCTCTATCACCACTCTGTCACCGATATCCTGTCACCACTAAATCTAAATAGCGCACTTTGCCTTTTTTAATCGCGGAATTGTCGGGTAGTTCTATAAGAAGACGTTACAGTTTGGTTCTATTTGTGAAAATATTTTGTAGCAGTTGGCAGCTATGAATATAGCAATAAAAATGTCCAAATCTTTAATCTACCAACTTATTATTTATACATTAATGTAAATATATGAAAAAAAGTATAATTAGTAGCTGCCAGAAGTTGTGATAATTTGTCACCACTAAAATTAAATAGCACACTTTGCCTTTCAAAATCACAGAATTATCTTGTAGTATTATAAGATGTTAAAGTTTCGGATCAATTTGTGAAAATATATCGTAGCAGTTGGCAGCTATGAATATATCAATAGCTCACTCAAATAAATCTTTAATGAACTCGCAATTTTGAAAACATTTAACTTTTTTAATCTGCCGACTTATTTATTTATGCAACAATGCAAAAATATATAACAAAAATGTATAATTAGTAGTTGCCAGAAGCTGCGATATTTTTTTACCACTAAATCTAAACAGTACACTCTGCCCTTTTTTAATTACAGAATTATCGGGTAGTATTAGAAGAAGACGTTAACTTTTCGGATCTATATGTGAAAATATATCGTAGCAGTTGACAGCTATAAATATAACAATAACTCACTCAAATAAATTTTCAATCGACTCGCAATTTTGAAAATGTCGTTACCGTTAAACTTAAAAAACTAGTTTTATCCAGAGGATTTGTTATAAAGACTTTAACGTAATATATAAAGGTAGGTGTTGTATAATTTATAGAATGAATGGTTGTTTAATCTGTAACCATGTGTGATCCACGGGTATATGAAATAAAATGAAAAATAAAATCGGCGTTCAGACATTAAATATTGATAACGGCTGCATGCATGTACGGACAGGAAGAAATTTAGCCTATCACAGACATCCATTAAAGCACGTAGATAAACGTCTGAAATCATTAAGGTACACTTAAAGAACGGTATATTTCAGAGAAATACAATAAATACAATAACCCAGCAGATTTCCCGTCATACTTCGATGACTGTTTGTCGGCCGGTGACATTCCATAATGTGGGTTATTAGTGAGGCATTGCCGGGCTATGGTAACGGCTAGGTTAGCTCTGTGGTTACAGGTACTGCACGTTGCGCTGTATACCCAATTTCGAGCCCGGGCTAATTTTTTACTTCTGTTGGGTTATTGTATGTATTGTATTTATCTGATGTATACCATTCTTTAAGTATACAAACATCCATCTTCGACTTATTTACTGGAAAGTGTGTGTTCAAGTATTTTCTTTATATAATAAATAAGAATTTAATATATAAATAAATTTATATAAATAGTTTAATATTCTTCTAAATCGAAAAGTGTTCCATGACATTTTTTAAACAGGTATCTGTGAATATTGTTTTAATTATCTACAAAATATTTTACAATTCATTGTTGTAAATTATTTTTCTATAGTTACTATACTGCTAAAACTTAACAAATATTAAGAATTGAACTTTTATTGTTAATCAAAGTTAGATGTATTTAATGACTGAATTGAGATCAATGCAAAAAAAGATAATTTCGCGCGAAAAAAGTTCTGTTAATGAAAATTATTAAGAAAGAAGAAAAATAAATTATATTTAATTATTGTTAGTTAAACCACTCATGTATTTTATGTTTAAACTCAGATATTCATTTAAACTTTTAAAATATATATTACAGTATTCATAATTTATAGTCCCAATGCAAATTCTTTCAGAAAAATATTCGAAAAACACTGTAGCAAAAGACTGTATGTAATTATATAAAAAACAATTAAAAGTAATATCGGACATCATATCGCAAATAGCAAATCTTAATTATCAATAATTATAAACGGTTTTAGAAATATTTGTAACGTATTTTACGTTATGACCAAAATAAAATAATTACTGAAATGCCTAAAATTATATGTAGTAATCAAGGTTTATAAATGTCACTATAAATACGTAATGGGAAATTTAACCATTTGTAATGAAATCGAAATGTTAACTGGGCATTTGTTATCTGTAAATACCCGTTAACAGTAGTTAACGGAAGTGTATATCTTGTGCTAGTTTAAACTAATATCTAATAGATATTTACTATTTTACTTCTGTTGGGTTATTGTATGTATTGTATTTATCTGACGTATACCGTTCTTTAAGTATACAAACATCCATCTTCGACTTATTTACTGGAAAGTGTGTGTTCAAGTATTTTCTTTATATAATAAATAAGAATTTAATATATAAATAATTTTATATAAATAGTTTAATATTCTTCTAAATCGAAAAGTGTTCCATGACATTTTTTAAACAGGTTATCTGTGAATATTGTTTTAATTATCTACAAATTATTTTACAATTCATTGTTGTAAATGATTTTTCTATAGTTACTATACTGCTAAAATTTAACAAATATTAAGAATTGAACTTTTATTGTTAATCAAAGTTAGATGTATTTGATGACTGAATTGAGATCAATGCAAGAAAAGATAATTTCGCGCGAAAAAAGTTCTGTTAATGAAAATTATTAAGAAAGAAGAAAAATAAATTATATTTAATTATTGTTAGTTAAACCACTCATGTATTTTATGTTTAAACTCAGATATTCATTTAAACTTTTAAAATATATATTACAGTATTCATAATTTATAGTCCCAATGCAAATTCTTTCAGAAAAATATTCGAAAAACACTGTAGCAAAAGACTGTATGTAATTATATAAAAAACAATTAAAAGTAATATCGGATATCATATCGCAAATAGCAAATCTTAATTATCAATAATTATAAACGGTTTTAGAAATATTTGTAACGTAATTTACGTTATGACCAAAATAAAATAATTACTGAAATGCCTAAAATTATATGTAGTAATCAAGGTTTATAAATGTCACTATAAATACGTAATGGGAAATTTAACCATTTGTAATGAAATCGAAATGTTCACTGGACATTTGTTATCTGTAAATACCTGTTAACAGCAGTTAACGAAAGTGTATATCTTGTGCTAGTTTAAACTAATATCTAATAGATATTTACTATTTTACAATTTTCTAGGAAAATTGTAATGAATTTTCAATATCATATAAAACATTTCTGCATGCGAGTAAGGATAATTTAAGTGTCTAAGTTTCTTTCCCTCATATATTTTTTAATGGGATGTGGCATTGTGCTTTACACGTGACGAAAAGGAACAGGATTAGCCGCAGGGTATCAGATGCCTAAGGTTGTGTTAATCTTTTCAGTCATGAAATGTGTACGCTGTTGTTAAGTATCTAAAAGAACCAGAAAATACACATATCATCATCTTTAATAAAAAGCTATGCGTTGCTGACGACTGGGTTTTTCGCTAATCGTTGCCACAGATTAATCTCGGAAAATGAAACATTTGAAGTTACTGAAAAAAATAGGAGCTCGAAAAGTATTTGTCAGCAAATTGTTAGACAAACTGCGTTTGAAAGGTAAAAAAATTGTATTTTTCTTCATCAAAATTTCAAATCTAATGATTATGCCGTTTCTCAAATATTGAATTTCAAAAATTACACAAATTTCACAATGGCGTACCATAGTGAAACCTTCACGCGTAAAAATATAATGATAAGGGCGACGTGTCCTGACGTGTATATTGGCTATACCACGAGTCACAAATTATAGTAACCTTATTATTCTGTTAAAATATAAAAATGAATTAAAAAATGTCAATATTTTGTGTGATTAAAGGTTCGTTAAAAGAAATCTACCAGCGTAGCGGGCGTAGCTTGCTAGTAAGTATATATGAAGACATATTTGTACGGAACATTTTCCATTGGAGCCGCAGTTGCTGAAAGAACTCATGTCAACATACAATAATTTGTGAACACCACACATATCTATCACAGCGTCCAATAAATGTTTCCATTTCAGCTTCATTATTTTATTTTGCATCACGCGGTGGAGAAAGACATTTTAAAACAGATGATTAGAGAATTTTAGGGGATTCTACAAAATCATCATGTACGTTGACTTATTTTATGAAACATATTAACTATGTAAGCCTCGGAATTCATAAAATCTTGAAACAAGAAAATTTGAAATATTTTTTAGCTGAAATATTCTTATTTAAATAATATTTAAAATTGTTACGTTTGCACGTAAAATATTTTATGTGTACATTTAATGATCATTTCAATGAAAGGCAACAAAGAAAAAAAATATATATATAAATATAAAAATGTTATTTTGCTATTTTGCAGCATTTGCAAAATTCCTAAAAAAAATTTTCCGAATATAATAAAACATATCGAAATTAATACATAATAAAATAATTATTTAATATGAAATATGCTAGAATATATGATGATTAAATAAATGAAACAGGAAAATATTTAAGAGATTTTAAATACTGTTTCAAAGATATTTTCATAGACTAAAACGTGCTTGGTTTATTAACATTAAAATTTATTTTTTTTTCTTTTAAATAATTTGTAGCTCGCATTATTGTTATTTCTGTATTGGGAGTTTCAGGTGAGTGAGGGAGATTTTTTTTTAATACCGCTGACCAGACCCCTACCTGCCAGGCTTTTGTCTAGCTTAACGAGTTGATACCTGGCAACGGGGCGAAGATTCGCCTGCTCTCCGCTTGGCGAAGATGTGTTTGTTAAATCTATAGGCCGACGTGGCTTCAGTGCGTCTTGTTGCTTTAATTGCTTTTTCTTAGTTGGCCGGTTGCTAATTGATTTTTGATGAGGCGGTTCAGCACTGCGCAGTGTAGCGAAGTCATGCCGAACTGATTTGAGATGCTGGGATATTTACTATTTCCTCGCTGCATCGCTCATCCATACGTTATGCCACCGCTACTCGAGTTGGTCTCGTAATTTAGAACCTTGATCTGGTGACGAGACCTTCACCAGACAAGGCACCACCAGAGGTTAATTCACAGGTAACTTGGAGGACTTTACACACACGAAGGATTTTACATGCACCGGGGCCATTAGCGTACATGATCGCCGCATCTGAAAAGGAATGGGGTTAGACATTTTATAACACTTTTAATACTACAAACCAATGGTGTGAGGGAGATTAAGAGATTCCTTATCCGACATCCGAGACGCATGAATATGACTTTAAAAATATTTTTAGGAATAGTGAATGAAAAGATATGTGTTCGCCCGAGCATATATTGCAATTAGGGTAGCTATTAACAAAAAGTATAGAGGTATTTACAAATGATCCGGGTATTATACGATATATGTAATATGTTGGCTGTATTATTAACATCAAACATATGGAATAAGCTCTTGTATTTATATGAAACATTAAAGCATGTAAATATTCCTTAGTACAATGCGATTCTTACAATGTTACACCTGTAGAAAATACATTCACAATATATAAATTAAACTTTGAAACACTCAAACAAAACTCTCGCCATTAGCTTGTATACATATTTTTAAAAAATTAAAAAATTCCCGTCGAAGATATATAAGAAATATTCAATCATTGAATGCAAAGTTTAAATGATTGTTTTTACATAAAATAATCAAATGACTGGATTTGTAACAACTAAGTAAAACAACTATGTAAAAACGTGTTTGTAGTGCCCAAAAAGTCTTAAAATTCTTACTTTGCATTTCAATGTTTTTAAATGTCTATTTTATTATAGGATATCTGATGTTAGTTCAAGGTTGTATATTTCTACTTTTTTAATGTTGCAGCTTCATGCTGATGACACTTTCAGTTTTTGAACTAATCAACGTATATGTTTTAAAAATCAAGAGTGCCATCGCAATAAAATTTCAACAATTTATTTAAGTAGAAATATACAACGTAAGAAATCAACCTCACAAAAACTATGTAAAAAAAACCTCATTTAATAATATGAAAATGCAAACGAGAAATTTGCAAAGAACACAAATATTGATTTAACGTCAGTTTGGGAGTAATGTAGCCTTTTAAATATTTTCATACT
Source organism: Maratus michaelseni (assembly GCA_963931845.1). Lineage (NCBI taxonomy): Eukaryota > Metazoa > Arthropoda > Arachnida > Araneae > Salticidae > Maratus > Maratus michaelseni. The sequence goes on from OZ007596.1 coordinate 273,944,157, forward strand.
TAAACAGGCAATCAAGTCTCTCTCAAAGAGGTACTTTCACGTGGAGAAATTAAATGAATTAAACATAGGTTAATAATAACTGAAAAAAGAAACGCCAATACACTGGAAAAAAAAGCTACTCTATTTTTTTTTCAGTATTGCAGATACATTTATTGTAATTTGTAGTTTAATAATGCGCAAATTTTTGGTAAGATGCATTATTTATACTCCGTTATAGATATTCGTGTTCCATTTATTTATAGTACAACAAACTGAAAACAAAGTATGTTTTTATTTATTTTATTTTTTTTATCTTGCATAAAATAGTGGATAGAGATTTTAAAGTTTAAAATTAAATAAAATTTTTAATTTCGCAGATAACTTCTATAATAAACTTTTTAGCACAACTTAGGTTAGAAATGTAACTTTCTTTCTTGTATTTTCATATACACCTTTTAGATTAAAGTGGTAATTTATCACTTCCTTTTTCTCACGTCTTTTATGAATGTGAGCGAGTTAAACGCAAAGAAAGAAGCTCTTTAAACTTTAGTAGGCAGCTCAAAGGAAGGTGTTCAGTGAAGTAAGAAGATTTTAGGAGAGAGATGAAAATAGAGCGATTACTTAAACTTGGCATATGTTAATGACTCTGAAAAATACGAAAAGATTGCGCAAAAGAAAGTTCTATGTATTTTTATTCTGGATTAAGAAATGGAGCATACAGAGTTTGTATGAAGCAAAATATTTAATATATATATATATATATATATATATATATAATATTCATATACTTCCTTATATTACCATTTGCACAGTTGCAATTTTTCAAATTAAGTAAACTGAATTTGTACTTGTTTGTTATATATTTAATACAATTATTTTGACATAGTAAACATGAATAATAATTAACTAGAAAAAAAATACTACTCGCATTTCGCTGAAATAAGAAAGTAAAGAATAAATTGGAAAATATTTAGAATTTTTTTTTAAAGTTGTAGTGTTTATAATAATTAGGTGAATATTCATAATGCTAGTCTTTTTTTTCTAATCTTTATACATCTGCTAAGATACGAGAAAATCTTATTACAGTTTATTATGATTTCGTATAAATTATAATAGAAATAATTTAATTAACATAATGGAAATTACCAAAATACATGTGTATATTTTATGAATATTATATTGCAAGAGAGTGAAATATATTTAAATCCGTAGAACAAACATTTAAAAGTAATGAATAAATAAGGGAATTTCTTTTTTATAATAAGTAATAGTATCATGGTTTATTAACAATATTCGTGTCGAATTTATTAAGCTTTTAATCTGGGACACGTGCTGAATGAATAAAAGCATTTTGCGATTTTCTTTTATTTAATGGTCATTAATAATATTCATGTCTCGCAGATTAAAAACATTCCAATGGTAAGATATTTCTATTATGTATTTGTTGCTCTTTCATACTTTTTTTTTTATATAAAAAAAGTTTTTAAGGTATCTGACTATGCTTAAAAAGTGGTTTTCGACCAAATTTGTCCAAACGATTTTATTACATTTTATTAAATCCTAACCTTTTACCTTTCCGAAACTGTATTTATTTTTATTGTACGACAAATAGAAAATGAGTTTTAGCGGTTGTTAAACTACCCAACAGCTGCCACACAAACCGTAAGTACTGTTTAAAGGACTGGAAGTACTATTTAAAGGTACTAACTGGGAGAGGGGAAGCAAAAATATGGCCTTCTAGAAATCAACAAAGGCTCAGTACTTGAAAAAAAGAGTATAGTTCATAAAAACGGTGAAGTTTAGATGCATATTACTATGTAAATTATTGTAGTAAAACATAAATCTAAACTTTAAATGCATTTTTTTGGAATATGTAATTTTTGGTGAAAATTTCATACTCATAACATGATTTCTCAAAATGGTATTAGAATATTACTATGAAATTTGAATTGCATTTTGTTTACACTACTGTAAAGGCAATGAACTAAAGATTTAATTTTAGGATAAATATTTTTTGTGTTGTGGTTGTTTTCGTGGAATGGCATCGATAAATTTTATGAAAATCAGCATGTAAAAAGGTGCGATATGCTATAAGTTTTAAAACACTTAAAATATCTCTTAGATTTTAGTTCATTGCCTTTACCAATGTCATAAGTATTAATTTAAGATACATTCAATAGAATTTTCTGTAGGGCGTTTTGCGTATCGGACCAAATTTCACAAAATTTTACCACAAAATCCCCCATTTATCTAAATTTCATCAATGAATGAAATATATTTTGTTTTTTTTTTCCACGGTTTCTAGTCATAATCGTAATAAAAATAAGTTTAAAAAATAATTAAATAGCTTTTTGGGAAAAAAATTGCTCCATGCGTAGTCAGAAACATTAAACATAATGTTAAATGTTTTTCTGGAATGCTTATAACGTAATACTGAATATCACATTATTTGTTGTTCTGTAATCTTTTAGAGAATTATCGTACGTAATACTGACTATTATAAAGTTTAGTAATCCGCTGGATATAAATATTAAAAGACCTAATCCTTTAGACACCATAAAATTTCTAGATGTATAAATTACATTTGATAATTATTTTATCTTTATTTGTTTCTGGGATAAGATATTAGATTTTAATGAAAGTTATCTCTTTTGCAAACTGGCATTAAGGGAAAGTGAGGAAAAATGGTATACCTTAATATTAGTTGCTTAGTGAAAACAGAAATTCCCACAGCATTTAATGAAACTTCGTGCAAATACCCTGCATGTATCTGTCTACAGTAATATTTCTATAGATGAATGATTTGTTTATAAAAATTTTTATAACAAAATATTTAAAAAAAGGGTCATATCAACCGGCTTCACTCGACAGGACATGTTACTGGAAATGAAAGAATTTAGATTTTCCTTTTTAAAAGAATATAATATTTTATTTTACAACCCTAACTAAGGAAATTCACTAAGACTATTTAAATTATATGTTTTCTATTAAAAAAATAATATTATAATTGTTTTCCTTATAATTACAGAAATTGAAGAAATACAGTTTACTTCTGTTTCATTTAAAAAAAAATCATAATAACTTTTGTTTATACAGTTTCTACTGCATTTTAAAAAATATTATTTACTGGTTATCCAAGCATTGTTTTCCATTAACCAGTTTTATTCCATATAAAATATTATGTCCAACTCAAAGAGCAGAATTATCGGAAAGTAAGCCGTAAAAAATAGACCTAAAAATGACACCAACTGAATATGCTACACACCATTATATAAAAATGTTTAAGTTTAATATATTTTGATAAAATATAATTTGAAATTTGTTCATATTTATAGATTTTAAAAACTAACAAAAGTTGACATAAAGAATATTAAAAACTTTCCAACAAAGAAACTATGTTTTTCATTTGTGCTTAAAAAATATCCGCGTTGGAATTATTTTTGCAACGATTAAAACTTAATTTAACATTAGGAGTTATAAAATTTATTATATGCATAATTGAGGGGGTCGGAGCAAGATAGTGTCAAGCTACATTTTTGAACTTCTGAGATATCTCAATTTCAAAATGTGATCAAATACTGAATTCAAGATATATAAGATAAAGTTTTTTCGCCACTGTCTTAGTAATATCTGAGATAGTCTGAGTAACAATATGACATTACTTTAATGAAATTACTAATGTGTTTTTTTTTTATAAATTAGCTATTTTCATTGAGGGCCTAATTATCTGGGGCCAAAACGATACCTATGACATATGTTGCCACCGATTAACATTGGAAACAAATTATACGTTGGATATTATAATTTATAGTATTAATCAACATATTACAGTGTTAGATTTATTTCACCAAAAATGTGGCTTGGCACTTTCTTACCCGATCCCCTCAATTCTTAAACTTATTTTAAAAAAATATTTCTATTTGATACCCGAAGGTGAAACTTAAAGAAAATATTACCAGCTGAATTTTACCGATTAATTAAGAAGCTCGAGGAGTATATCTAAGAAAACAACAGTGGAACTACCGTGAGTCTTATTTAAAATAAGAAACTTAAGATAAATATAAAGGTAAGTTAATTTATAAATCTTCTAGATGTAATATAAAAATGCTGTATACCAGGTGCGCTAACAAATCGTTAATTTTTTTTAAATGAATCATTAAAAAGATGCTAAAAACACACAAATGATGCAAAAATTTTCTAGCTTGCAGGAATGAGATTATGGGAGATCGATTTTTTTTAATAGCAAAAAACAAACAAATTGTTTCAAAAATTACCGATGGATGGCGTTGAAGGCATAATATGAAGCAGATTTATGCTAATCAGGCTGTCAATAAGTTCCCTCGATGCGAGCAGTATGCTATCATTATCAGATCAAACGCTGTTTGTATTTTTTTTACAAGAACGGGGAATCGGCAACTGCCGCATTGTCAAATTTCCGTTTGGCGAAATGACTGAAGACGAGAAAGAGCATGTTTCATGTACTGGAATACAAAAGCTTGTAAGACGTTTCGCGGAAATAGATCGTTTATTATAAGCCTAATTTGCATACTTTAGCGCTATCTATCTGATTTTTTTTAACCACAACTTTTTTTGTTCTAATCCCATTGCTGCAAACTGCATTTTTTTAGCATCATTTGTTTCTTTTTAATGCATTTGTAAATGTTTAATGAACTTTATGTGTACTATATCAGACTTGTTTTAAGACATGTTTGCTACTAATAAACTACAATTTATACAATAAGTAAATGCATTTGCAGGGGTAGAAGTATAAGCTTTGCCCGTCGTCAAATTTCTGACTCGTTTGTAAGATTACATATCATTATGCATAACACTCTCAAAGAGTTACATTTCAGCACACCCTAAAATCATTAATTGACATTCTCACTGCCGTAAAATGATATATTTGTTCACTATGTGGTGAACAAATATGCACTGAAATATTAGCATTATTTAAATTAATATAATTCTAGTACTATATTGTAGTTTTAAAGCAATAAGTAATGTTTAATAATTTCAAGGATTATTTTAATATACGTAAGTTGTATTTATAAAAGGAATTGGATATGTATGAATTTTAGAACTAATGAATAAAATCGAAAAATTATTAGAATGCAAATTCCTTTCAGTTTTTAATGCGAAATAAAGGGTTATTATCAATGCGTGATAAGTGATGAAATTAGAAGCGGTGTCACTATCGCAGTTATCTTTAAAGTTATATTTTTTATCAGACATCAATTGCATAGGAGAACATCTAATGAGAATAGTGGAGTTTGAACGTTCTGAAGGTATTTAAGATTGTTATTTAATATATTCAGTAATTTCAATTTAGGATTAGCAATAGAAGTATTATTGCTTGGACCTACAGTTTTAAAAACAATTGGCCATATATTTATTTTAGGAATAATGAACATAAAAAAATATATTTTAGAATCTTTATGAATTTGAATTGGCAATGTTTAATAAATAATATTTTTCAGGACGAAAATATTTTGCAGTACGTGTGAAATTACCAGCTCAAGAAAACCAGTTTTAAATTTTAAATAAAAAAATAGAATATGTTTTATGTTCATTCATAATGTAGATTATGAATAAATTATGCATAAAAAATAATTATGTATTTCCTATTTTTAAAATAAAGAATTTTTATTGCAATGTACATAAAATATAAAAAAAATGCTCTTAATTTTTCATTGCATTTAAATATTTACTGTGTTTAGTTAAATTTTCAGAACAATAGAAAAAAAAACATCACTGAACTTTTTCGCATTTCACCTCTCAAAAGAAATATGTAAACTAATCTCACTGTAAAATTATTTTAATGTTTAGGGAATAGAACTGTTAGATCTAATTGTTGACATACAAGAATTTTATGCGCTAGGTTATTTCGACATTACGAGATTACGTTATATAATGATACATTGATGCTAATATATTTATAACTCTTTACTGTGTTAGTACCAGGAAGTCTTTATTTGCAATCGCATTTCAATAATTTTATGCGGTATCATTAGTATAACATTTAATTCTATCTGACATTAGGTGGTTTGCCATATAATTCGAAAATTGTATATATATATATATATATATATATTACAACTGATAACGCCTTGTTCAATACAAGTATCTCGTTCTGTAACAATTTAAAGTTAATTATTAATGTATAATCTCATTTCGATATGCACAGAATTTGTCAGAGAAAAATTTAATGTGACTTCAGTAAAAGAATATTTTGTACTAGGCAAATGGTAACAGCATTAAAAATGCATTTCTACCATCGTATTCGGGAAGATTAATATTCTAGTTTAATTTTAATTTTATCATTTCTTGATGCCTTGCGCTATTGCAAAAGGTTATTTGAACTCATACTGGAAAATTGTATAATGAAAAAATCTAACACTTTTACATTTGTAGAAACATTTTCTGTTTGTCGAACAAATAAAATATTAATATATGTATAAGATTTAGTGTACATTTTGTATTAAAAGGTTTTTAAATATATATATTAAATTTAATAGAAATATTTTTGATTACTTATTTTACACGGACCAAAAATATTAATATCAAGAACTCGTAACGAATAAATAGAAACCAGCTAAAATGTAATAATGTACAGTCACTGTCTAGAAAAACGATTCAATCCATACAATTTAATCAGCAATTTGACCCGGAGAAATACGAAAATCGTCATTTGATTAAAAATTATGTGTTTTTGAAATTAAGATAAAAAATAAGCTTAAGGGGCCATTGTCTATCAAACTCTGAAATTTTAAATACGAACACCTAATTTTTAAATCGCCTTTGGTTTTTGTGGTAAACTTTAATTAACTATGTCAACAGGTCATGGGTATAAGAAGGGGGGGGTGTTCCAGGTGTGGCCTGTACCCCCACCCCCCCGGAGTTACGGCTGGACTCCCAAAAATATTCATAGTGAAAAAAAACGGAGCATTTTTAAAAAGAATTTTTAAAATAGCAGTAGTGCTATAAAAGATGATAAGTAATAACAAGATAGAATAAACAGCAACTTTTAGTTCACTATGCTGCTATTTATAGGGGGAGGCACAGGCAAAGTCTTATATGAGATTAAATCGTGGTCTGCAAGGTCGAGATATTTTTATGACAGAAGCGCGAAGTGGAGTAAACTCTATTGTACGTTCTGAGATAAGGCTGCTACTCTTCTTTTGTATCGACCGTCCCTGGCGGTAGAAAGTCTACACTAGATTCTAGGAAACTACGTATGAAAATAAGGTTCTCTGTCTCATCTCAAAGGTATTAACTTGAGTAAAGCATTTTGATTTGGCTATCATTCTCTGTGAATCACTTGTACATAAGACCACGCCATATTATGTATGAGAAAGCAGATAATATTCAAGGGCATTTTTGTTTTTATTAATACTATTTTTAGATATTATTTTACAGGAATGGAAAAAAAGTTTATTGTTATTTTTGCCTAGTCATCTTGAACGCTTTTCTAATTTTTCATATACCTAAATATGGTTTCGAGGAGAAGGGTTAGTTATATTGGTAAGTATATATAATGGAATTATGATTTATATCAATAACATTTAGTTTTCCTCACGCACAATAGCACAGTTTGGGATTGATTAATAGATGTATAGCAATTTATTCTATATTTAAGTTTTAGAAATATTTTACAACCATATTGACGTTTCTAATATGAAATAAATGTTATTTTACTTTCCAAATTCTGCAAAAAGGAAGAAGTTGGAGGTCTGAATGGGCCAGAATCCCGTGTTTTGGACAGTTTTCTTTCCTTTGACTCGTGGACGGTCCGGGATTAACTTTCTTCCAAAGATTCGATTTGGGCCTAGACTTCATTCTTCCCATGTTGGACACAGCCAGGGCTTCCATTTTTCTGCAGGTTCCGACAGATTTGGCGTGGAATTTACTTTTTTCGGTCCATGCAGAGGCATTTTTTTTATTTTTAAATAAATGGGTAATATCGTGCCAATTTTTTCTTAGTGGGAATAGAACACGATAAAGCATTCATTTGTTTAATTTTGGTTTTTAGATTTTTTAAATAGAGTAAATGTTTTATAACGAACACTTCCGAATAGCGGACACTTTTATTTAGTGAACAGTTTTAATCCCCAAACGACTCTATATACTTGTATGCTTTAGTTTTTAAGTTAGTTTGAATAGTGTAGGTATCCGCTGAGGTATATACCTGAGGTATCCGTTATTCCAGGAATTTACTCTATAAGTACAGTGGCACAGCCAGAATCCTCATCTGAGATAGGTTTAATAAAATGAACAGTTTCGTTGTGCTACATGTCCATACGGTAGTGTTTGTTGAATTTGTGACACATAAAAACCAACGTATTTAAAAAGCATAAACGTTTATAAGAAAAATGTAGAATCTATGTGTTTTAAGGTTTCATAAAAGTGTATCTCATTCAATCCTCAGAGGAGGAAAATAAAGAGAAGGAAAAAGAGCAGTCGCAGTAACATACGTATTACTTTGCTGCTATTGCTTCTAATATTTCCTTTTTGTTAATTTTGTGTTTAAATAGAATCTCCTATAATGAAGCCTTGAAACAGTTTAATAATAAACATTTAATGCTTTTATTTACTTTGGTTTTCACATAATATATTCTATAAAACACAAGTTATTTTGTATGTATCTTCTCATATTTTAAATGCTCTAGAGAGGGTGGAAGAGTAAACTCGAAATAACGCCCTTCGACGCGACAGTGTATGTATATAAAAAGTGTATACAGCTTATATGAAACTGTACCTTAAATTGTCTCGTATAAATTTGATACCAGCTTAAAATTAATTTAGCTTTAGTTACATCTGCTAAAGATAAAAATCTTCGCTTAAAGATTAAGAATAAATCTTGTATGAATGTGTCAAGATAACTGTGTGAATATCTCCACATGAACCAGATGAAATCGATACAAATTTGATGCGCATTTAAATTTCAATCTTCTATCTATTTTCCAGATAGAGTATCAGCAGTATCTGGAATTTATCCGCTATTCAGAGGTAAAAAAAATACGAATATAAAAAATTGTTATTAGGGTATTAAATAGTGTTCTTTAAATAGAGGTCTCCAATAGACCGGGAGGCAACCGCATAAACTACCACTTCATCGAGCTCATGGATGGAATTCATGCACTAAATAGAACTAACTCGATTAGCATATTAAATTGGAACTGGTCTGCCACCTCATATCTTGGAGGAACATCCGGGCAGACTGGATCTTAGTGGTTGAATTTCAGGTCCCCAACCACTTCATCGAGTTCACGAATGAAATTCATGCACTAAATAGAACTCGAATAGCATAATGAAATGGAGCTGGACTGCCACCTAATATCGTGGTGGAACATCCATTTCTTGGAAGTTGAAAATTGTTGCTTCTTATTCAGTTTTTTTGCGCTGATTCTAAATCCAGTTTTAGGTTTTCTCCTGCACGTCCAGACGCATATTTCAATTTATGCAAATTTCATAATTTGTGTACAATTACATGAAAATTTAAGGCGTATCAGACTGTTTTTTTTGTTTTATGTTATTACTGGCCAGTTTACTTTACAAAAATGTTGTGTCCGAGATTATACTGACATGTGACCCTGAAATATTGTGCCTAATTTCCATATTTTTCATGTTTTTCAAATAAAGTTTCTTGACGTCTAAATATTTCTGCCATATGAGTAGGCTAACATGTTTCTAAATCAGGTTTTTACGCTAATTTCGTAATAACGTGTCCAGATTTTTTCTATCACGTCTATGTTTTTTGAAAAACGGAAATTTTATTTTTTTGGTCAAAGAAGATAGAAAACGTTTTTTATGCTACTTGTGATCAATTTCAGCTATTTAGGATAGATTCTACTACTGGTTTCTTAACATACCCATTGGTCATTTTATCCCTGATAGGAATGTCACACAGTTAACCCTTTTCACAAGGAAGTACACTCCCCTAAAAAGCATTTTATATCAAACGTGTGCTAATAACATAGAAAAGTAGATATTCATTTTGCTCAAAAACTAGACATGATAGAAGGAAACGGATTGTAGAATAGAAATGAACATAAAAATCTAGTCTAGGAAAAAATTACGTCAATCCTGTGACAACAACTTTAAAGTTGATAGTAATGTAAAAATTATACCTTTGAAAAATATGCAAATTAGGCTTAATAAACGACAAGTAAATGTTAATAATGTTTAACCTGCGACATTTATCTGAAGGAAATGGTTCAGTAGTCATAACCTAGAACACGTAATTCAATCTGACATTTATTGTAGCTAAAATTTCCATAAAATGGCACAAAATAGCTTAAATTTGCATACACATGAATATGCAAATTTCTCAAAAACTTGATGAACAGACAGTTGTTGAGTTAAAAAAAGCATTTCTAGCAGCACGGGATAAAATTAGTTAGTGAAGAGAAATTTATTTTAATCATCAAAATGTATTTCAAAAAGCTCCTAAATTTTTACTGCACGAATTAGAGCTTAAAAACAAACTGAAATTAGACTTTTCGTTTAATAAACTTTTGGACATATTATTACCTTTATTTCATGTTTGAATGAAGGCTATAGAAATGCAAGGACATAAAAATTTTGCTGAAATTTAAAAGTTATTACCGAAATACAAAATAGACATTACGCTGATTGTGGACGTGTCTCTGGTAATCCACGATAGAGAGACACTCTCAGCAACGTGTTTAATTATTTTCCTTGAAGGGAATTTAGAAATGAAGGTAATGGAAATGTTTTTTATGGAAAGAATAAAGAATTTATAAATGGTAAATTTATAAGTTGTAAATGAAAGGTTTATATAAATAGTAAAAGTAGTGGCCGTAGTAAAGGTGAGAATTATAGCAGTGATGGGGTGAATTTTGGAGGTAATAGAGGAGGCTTTTTAAGTGATCGTAGGGACACAGTCGATTTCAATATAGTAGAAATGGAGGTGGAGGTCAAGATAAGAAAATAATCACTGACGTTTAAGACAGTTGAGTGTTGTTGAAAGTAATGAAAGTAAATCTAAGTTCGGGAGGCAATCTAGCAATATTGTAGATTTAACTGCTGCTAAGGATAATACACTTTAACATTCTGAGTTGGTAATTGTATTGAAGGGTTTACTCGATACGCTGTCTGCGCTGTGTTTAATTTTTTATTCAGTTTATAATATGTATTTTAGGCATAAAGCTAGCTTTAAAAATATTCAATTTTTTTATTCAGTTTTCTCGAGGATCAGTGTGTGCGAATAACAATATGATGTCAAAATTTTATATGTTAAAAGTCGTCCTATGAAATCTGCATGGTATTTTCAAGTAATTGAAGGGTTAATAGCCAATATTATAGTTGATGTCGATTATATGACGGATAGCGGTATAAGTCTGGATTGTTTTAGAACACATTGATTGTTAATCGAGATCAGAATGCTCGTGGATTCCAGTCATCATCTGTTTCTGGTGATTATGAGGAAGCTGGTCTTAGTGTATGTGAGAAAATAAAATTTATCGAGTTTATGGAGGAGTGTTTGAAGTATTTTGACAATTTATACTGACTAAGTTATGACAAAATGGAAAAATATTAAATCATGAAAATGGCTTTTTCTACAAACATCGTACTTAATTTTAGTCAGATATAAAATTCTTCAATTCATTTTTTTTTGTTTTCTAATATAAGACCGTTTTTTAATCTTAAAATTTCAATATGTATTGTTAAGCTGATCTCATTTTGGTCTTTGTGCACTTTATAAACATAGGTTTCGATTTCAGTTTAGAAACATAAATTACATTTCAATGCCCAAATTGTTATAGAATTTGTTTGATTTATATTGTTTTTATGCATACCATGCCATTTTCCTGTTTCCTGTAAAAACATTTAACGTTTTGGAAATCACATTCTTAAACCTTTACATAGCATGCCGAAGAAGAATTGAGAAAACCTTTTACAAATTTTTAATATATCTGGTAAAATAATGCTTTGAAATATATTTTTTATTGTACTTATTAAAATGGATGTTTTAATTTCCGCCACAATAGTATCCAAATTCTGAATAAAAACACTTTTTTGCTGAACATCATTTAATAAGATATGTCACCAAAATAATATTATAAAGTTTGAGAAAAACATTTGAGTGCATCTCGTTTCTGATCCAATATGGAATAGATAAACTGCTGCTGAAAATCATTTTTTAATAAAACACTTTTGGACCGAGAGATTTAATTTTTTTTTCAAAAGCATTTTCTTAATAATACTTTTGATTGATTTAAACAACACAGTCTACAAAAACAAGAATTTTTGTGCATTTGAGAACAAAAGTAAGCTGCTCAGATAATTTTACGTGTGCTAACATCATATGATTTTCTTTGTTCAAATATAAACAATATTTCAATTATTTTTATTTTCAATTATTTTATTTTATTTCAATAATTTTTTTTTTTTTTTTTTTTTTTTTTTAATATATACAATAAGCCAAAATTACTTCTTTAAGATTATCGAGTTATGCTGTCTCCTAAGAAAAAATAAATATCAGTGAGGTATAGAAACGCATAAATGAAGACCTACAGAATAATGTATCATTAATATAATTTGATGTTCAAATATATAGACTGCATTTGTATGCACCAAAATATTGCCAGTATACTTTAAACAGTTCAAAATATATTAACAATGTATCAAGTATTTTATTATAAGATAAACAGACGCAGAAAGGATAATAAAGAACTTTTGGACCCACATATTTAATCTTTGTTCAAAGACATTTTCTTCATAATATATTTAATTGATTTTGGCAACACATTCTTCAAAAACAAGAAGTTTGTCTGCATTTGAGAACAGAATTGAGAATTTCAGATAATTTGACCTGTGCTAATATCATATAATTTTTTTTTGTTCAACCGTAAACAATATTGCATCTGGCCACAAGACTTGTTCTTAAATGCAATAAGCCAAATTTAGTTCTTTAAGATTTTCAATCCATGCTTTTTCCTTAGAAAAAGCAAATATCAGTGAGCAATAAAAACACATAAATAAAGATAGAATCAAGTATCATTAATATAAATTGATGTTCAAATATATAGACTCTATTTGGATGCACCAAAATATTTCTTGTATACTTTAAACTGTCCAAAATATATTAACAATGTATCGAGTATTATATTATAAGATAAATGGAAGCAGGTAATTTCAGACTTAAATGGGCTTTTCAATCCTTACACTGAATGTAATATTTATCATATTAACCATCCGCAATATCTGTAAAATTTATTTATTTATATGCAGGCCTAAGATTGATTTGCAAAGATATACAGCTAGTACAAATATTTCTGGTATACTCACATTAACGGACGTTTTATTAATTTTAAATTGCGTGTCAGTGCAATTAACATTTTGACATACACCAATATATCGAAATATCCATATAAATGGATATACATTTTCCAAAGTACTTTAATTGAAATGCTTTATATACACCCAAAAGTTTAAATTATTGTTATTATGATATTCATATAGATATTTTAAATCTATTTTACAAAATCATTATTTTAAAATCTATTTCTTAAAGTATATTATCCAAACTCGCTGATATGTTTCCATTTTAAAACAACATGTGATATATATATATCTGTCTAGAAAATGCATATGTATGTTACAAATGTAAAATAAGATAGTACCAGCCGCAAAGAAACACGTGTCCCTAAGAAAACAAAAAAATAAAAAAAATCTTGTTTTCGACAAAAGACATTTAAATGCCTCGAAAAGAACAGGAAATGTGATTTTTTTTCTTTCTAGAAATACTTTTGCTTTATATTTTGAGCAGGAACACTCGATTTCTGCAATCAGATTCAAGTATAGATAAAATATCTGAAAAAATATTTTACTCGATTTTGCGTTTGAAAGAGTTTTTGCTCCTTTTTGAAATTGTAGAATGTCAAGAAAATTCCGCTTTATACCTCTATTTTCAGAAATATTGTAATGTTAGATTTAATTTTCGATGTAAATTTGATCCACAAAACAGTGCTTTATATTTCGATAAAAATATCCGTTTACTTGAAGAATATATCATTTTTGTTTTTATTAACAATTTAGTATTGTTCACTTCATTTTAAAAAGTAAATTATAAGTTTAAATACGCGAAAACTACAAACCTCATATAGTTTCAAAAATTTTAACAGTAGTATTTCAAGTAATGCAAACTATTATTTGACATCTAATTTTGTAATTTAATTTTAATTTTTCAACAATCATATATTAATATTATTTTTTCTGGTATACTGATTTATCAAAATAACACTGCTGGAATGATCTGTACAAGTCTGCACGCTACTCGTTACAATTTTCGAAAATCATACCAAATATCTGTACGCGATTGTTTGGAACAAACAAAATTCAATTTATAATTATACTTATGTGATTGTTACAGTTCTAGAAATGACTGAAAGGCGTAACAACATTAAAATTAAATTGCCACAAAATTAAATTACATAAACTTTATGATATTTAATAATATTTGCGATATGTCTGTTCAAAGTTAAATGCTAACGTAGGAAACAAAATTTAATGAAACGAAGCAATGAGTTTATTAGCTTATAACTGAAAATACTGTAAATCTTAACCTAAAATTAAATAGTCAATATGATAATCAGACTAAATTAATTAACAAAATAACTGACGTTTATTAACTTAAAATTCCAATTACATAAAAATATATATATATTTAGAGCAAGAATAAGAACACTGTAATTTAAATATGCTACCACGTAGCAATCTTCACGGGTCACTTGATTAAAACATTCATCACCTTTTTCAGAATTCATTAGTAGAATCATTAACATTTTTAACTACTAAAGTAATTAACACATTTTGTTAACATAATTGCAATTCTAAATTGTCATTCATCTTAACATTGAAAATTAATTCTTATTATGAGCTAAGTGAATCAACTCCGTTAAAAATTAACTAAATGTATACACACAGAAAATAACTTTCCATATTAGATAAAATATACATTTTTCTGGAAGAAAATAAAATAAAATAAAAATAACAGGAATTTACTGGCAATTGATGAAATCAGGACCGTATTGAAGTTACTCCACATCCGGAGAGTGCCACGGATGCATCTTACTTCACGCACGCTCTCTTGAAATCTAAATATATGGACTTTTCGGTCAAACTTAATTAATTGGCTTTTGCTTTCTAATAATAATGAATTAAATTATATTGACTTAGAAAAATAATACTATTGACTTAAAAAATCATTAGTCATTAATGGAGTCATGCAACGTGTTTCTATCAACAACTTATACAACACAAGAGTACACCAGAAGTATTTTAAACTTGAAGAGAGCAGTCTTATAGTCTATCTTTATTTTTTTATATAATATAAATATATTTTCTATATAATCCCAATATAATATTTTTTTTGTATTTTGAAGATTGGCTTGCGTGAAACGCAATATATCAATTTATTTTTAAAAAGGATTTTATATTTCCTTGCAGCATACGATTGGTCGGCCATTTAACAACCACCAATAGTCTTTACATTTGGCAACAGGTGATTTGATAACAAATCAAATTGCCCAAGTACTCTGATTTACAGGAGTGGCTGAAAATAAGCTAGTGGGGATCGGCATCGTCCCTCATCTCTATACTTTTTTAATGTCATGCTTGTAGCCATAGCGTCGACATAGCCGAAAAAAAATACATTTAATTTATATTGATTGCCCATGGCAAGTAAGACAAAAAACGAAGATATTCTTAATCGAAATACATAGAATTATTGTGACATGTAAACCTTGATCAAAGAATTCAACTAGTCGTTGGGGGCCACCGTAATACTTACCAATCATGCATATATGCATAATATAAAATATCAAAATAAAACATGTGTAAACTATTTATAAAATGCATTGCAATTCGAATAAAATCGTGACAGGTCATCTAAGTTGAAAAATGCATTCGTTTTGCAATTTTTTATTTTTTATTTTAATACATTATGTTTTATTATTTTTTTGTAATTGATTAATACGTATCTACACACACGTTACACAGTAAAAACATCTAAGAAATACTGCGCGTAAATCCCGTAAAAATATATCTTGCCTTGGAAAAAATTTGCTTTACCTACAGAAAAATGCCAGAATACAAAACTATTTTAAATCTAAATTAACGTTATTTTCCCGTTTGTCATGATAAATTCAAATTCACGAAAAGCCGTTAATTTACTCTTTTTGTCAGTACAATTCATATATATAGAAATAAGCATATATAGTGCATAACACACAGTGTTTTCTATTTTTCACTTTTAACATTCATATATTCTTTAATATGTATATTTTTATATATAATTTATATATATATATAAATATATATAATTTAACGATTATAAATTCAATTATATATATTTTTACATTCTGATACATATATATATATATATATATATATATATAATGCGAGGTACTGGAAAATTGAAATGGGTTGTTGAGATGTCCTGAAGACTAGTTGACAATTTTTGAAAAAAATTCTGTCTGTCTATTGTATGTATGTAACACAAACATTTTACGCTTTCTATTGTGCTAAAATGGTGCTGGTTAAATTTGGGTGTATATCACTCAACAGATGGGGCAGCTACGGTGTGCTCTTTTCGAATTTACCTGATAACTCTGAATGTATGATTTGAAATTTACCAAACGTCATATTTAGTTAGATTTTGACACATATAATTGCTGAATATTTTTTCGTGTATACAATCCACCAGCCGGCGCTGCCATGTTTTGTTTAACTAGACATTCCTTGGTAGCATATCTGAGCATCTACAGAATGTAATTTCACCAAACATCATATTTAGTTTGATTTTGGAACATGTCAGTGCCGAATAGTTTTTCGTGTATACAATTCACAAGCGAGCTCTGCCATACTTTTTTTGACAAGACATTCCTTGGTAGCATATCTGAGCATCTATGGAATGCAATTTCAAAAAATGTATTATCTAAGATGCATATTAAGAACAGGCGGTAGATGTTTCGTCGAGTAGTTTTGTAGGTTTTGTTTTTAATGTTTGTCTGTCCAAATTTGTATTGGATTTCCCAACAGACAGCGGAGCTGAACTGTTTTTTATTATTCTCTGATCAGTGTAATTTCGTGTTAAATTCAATAATTGAACCATACTTTCTAATTGTTGATTAATAACGACGTTCTTTAAATTAATATATTAGAAAAACATAAAAGGATGTTTAGTTATTCCCGAAGCATACTAGTTAGTTACCCATCTTGTAATCGTCTTGTAATCGTTTTGAAAATCGAAAAAAAAAAATTGACGGATTTACACGTTTCAGACACTGGAGAATCCAAAAAACATATTTTTAGAAAAAAAAAAATTGCCGTCCGTCTCTGTGTCTGTATGTATGTGTGTCTGTGTGTCTGTGTGTCTGTGTGTCTCTAAACGCTCTATCTCCCGAAAAAATTGAGATAGAGACTTGAAATTTGGTATGTACTTAGTATGTAAGAATGGGAAGAAGCTTATTGAATTTCAGTAACCTCGATGATCCGGAACTATTTTTTCTGACTCTCGAAATAGTCGTTCTGATAAAAGGTATATAAAAATTTTCGAAATTCTTTATTTTAAGGAATGAAAATAAAAGACAATAAAAAAACACAAATTTTGCATAAAGCATGAGGTGAATGGGATAATTAGCTGCCGATATATTTATAATCCTATTTCCCACACTCTTCGATTTTTCATGACCTTGTATTTCATCCAAATTTCAATTCAAATATATATTTTAATTGGAAATGAGACGCTTAATCAGATGCAATAGTTAATACACTAGTAAATAGGATTATTGTTTTTGGAGTTCTAAGGATGTTTCTTTTAAGCGATTCAGTAATCGATACTTTAAAGTTTAGGACGTCATCCAGCCACGATTTTATTCGAATTGCAATGCATTTTATAAGTAGTTTACACATTTTTTTTAATTTTAATATTTCACATTATGCCTATCTTTGATGGGTAAGTATTACGGTGGCCCACAACGACTAGTTTTACCTGATATTAAGATTAAGTATTCAATTATTTTCCTCTCATTTCACGCTATACTTTTTATCCATTCAGCGCTGGGTTCGATCCCAATCGCGCCCGTCGGCCTAATCTTTCGGAGTTTTCGTGGTTTTCTTCGAGCCGTGGATTTATCCATGCGTAAATACGGGTTAGGTTCCCTTAGAAAGACCCCCACGAAGGGCACTCCCCCCCGGGCCTATATCCCTAGTGTAGATAATTGGCCGTCAATAATTAACCCAACCCAACCCAACCCATTCAGCGAATTTTCATACATAGCTTCTTATTTACGCTAAAAAGCCTATTTAGCCATCTATCCTGTGAAAACTTTGTTTCGATAGGAAGATTGACTCAAACAGGAGAAAACTTTAGGGAAAGTAGAAGAAAAACGAGCATAACAAAATCTCATCAGATTTTAATGTAATTTGCGAAGCACACAACAAGACAGCTTGTATTGAAAACAGCGATTATTGATTAGTAAACAGCAATCATTGATTTGTAAACAGCTAATAACCATCAGCAAGGATGATGAAACAAATTAGATGATTATCAGATTAATCGGTTTCTGGTAAAATGTTTAAATTGTAAAACACATTAAAAAGGGCAATATATTAAATTAGGAATATACATATAAGTTAATATTATTTAAATTTGCACAAATTGTGAATATTTGTATGATCTTATAACGTTCTCTACAGAAGTAATGAAACATATAATGGAGTTTAAATGATGTTATATTCCTTTTGTACCTTAATTGATAATTACTAAATGGTTTGTATTATATTTCTTTAAGAAAAAGAATGTTCAAACAATTATACACAAAGTATAATATTTTATATGTACTTTATAAAAATAAACATTCTTTTATAATATTTTTTTAACATTTCTCATTATTTGTAATGCAAATATTCAGCTAGTTTTATCAGATATTGGAAAAATTTGCTTTTATTAATTATAGAGTTGTTCAAATTATGTTTTTATATATTTTCGATTAACTTTTCATAATTTTTTTCCGAAACAGCGTTGCTAAGCATTACATTTTTATATGGTATTACCCTAATTATTTCAGCCTAAATGATAAACTTGGTTTATTTTAGTATTGCGTTAATTAATGTAATACAAATAAATTACTTAAAAATAAATGATTGTGCTTGAAAGTTTTTTAGAGGTTAAAGTTATGGTAAAGATTAATTTTTAAGTAGTTTTATTTTGAAACAGATACTCTGCAATTAGTTTGTTTGCATATCCATATATGTATGTATAATGTAAATATGTTTATCATGATAACGTGCAGAATACTGAATCAATTTCTAGCAATTTAGGGCAGTGTACTTATATTCGAAATAGCCTGGATAAGTTCACGAATGAAGAATGGAGATTTTGAATTTCGTTTACAAGGATCATAACAAAGTTATTCAGTTACATTACACAAAATACTTGTATTATTGTTACATTATAGTCCACTGCGAAAAATCTTCTACCGTTCATTTTAATGATGTTGCAATATACAAGTTTCTTTTTTCTTTTGTGTTTTAAGTCTTTTATTGTAAAATATCTCGGATGAGTGCAATAATGAAAAATGCTCCATAATTCACTCACAAATAACGGAATTTTAGAAATCCGATCAACATACGTGCAATGGAATGATATTTGCAGTTCATCTATCTATCTATCTATATAAAAGTCGTTCTTGGTATGTATGTGTGTATGGTCCTTGTACAAATCTACAGTCTTTGTCCAATTTGAACAAAACTTGATGTACATATGTTTTAGAACACAGTAAAATAACTGTGAACTATAAAAATCTCTAAAAACATTCCTTACAACTTGTTTTAAACATCTCCCATACTTTATCATTAAAGATTTTTTTTGTTTTTTTTCAATTTCTAATGCTATTATTCTTTTCTGTTGCCACACCCTAAAAAAAGACACAACAATTTAAAAACAAATGATAACACATTTTTTTTTTATAAGCCAATAAAAATTCAGATTAACTCGCTATGTTTTTGCATTTCCGAAACTGACGTGATTCTAAGAAGAAAATGCGCATTTTTTCCCTATATAAATATAAAACGATAACTTTAAGTGCGTTAAGATAATGTAGTACCTTAATTTAAATTTATTTGTAGTTAACACATCTACTTTAATAAAGACGTTTAAATATCAAGAAAACAATTTATTAAAAATGCAAAAAAAGAAAAAGCTAAGTATGACGTCACCTTCTATTAAAGGTTTTCAATGTGATCTCAAACCGACTCTAAACTAATCATCTGCAATGTTTTATTCCTACTTCGGTTGTATACTACAGCTGTATCTTATAGCTATACGTTATATTGCTAAGTGTTTTATTGATTTAGAAGTAGCGGTAACATTTTATATGATTTATGAAGAGAGTGTCATTTATTTCGTTTTTCAACTAAAAGTTCATGACTAAAAATACACATAAAATTGACATGACTTTATCTAATCATTACAGATTTAATTTTTATTAATGAAAATTTAGGTTTAAATTTTAAAATGATGGTTTATTATCAGTCGAAATTCTTGCTCTTCTGAAATTAAATTTTATTATTATCCATAAAGTAAAAATTTACCCACAATTACGTTTAAGCCACACGAAATAATTTTTTTAATGTTACTGAAGTGCCTCGTTTATGTAATTTAGACTGAACTGAAACGTGAATATTAAGATACTGATTAATGCCATTTTTACTAACTCCATGTTTCCATTATTTTATTTTATGTTTACTGTTAAAATTATTGGCACGCTTTTAAAAGAAATCTGGTAACTTTCCAGTTTTGTTGTTTTTAGAATAATAATTGAAAAATATAATATTATCGTTGATGATATTCATTTTGGTGTAATTAATAACAGATATTCAAACATTTTAAACAATGAAATTAATATATTCAACACGCTACTACTGATCAAGACACTCTTATCATACTCCAGACCTCACAATCGCTAAATTCCCTTTTACATGTGGTTAAAAACAACATGATTGTCCTGCTACTAGCGCCATCTAACGTCACTAACAGTATTATTTTTAAATTTGTTTTCCACATGTGTTTTCTCATTTTTTACG
Organism: Maratus michaelseni; assembly: GCA_963931845.1. NCBI lineage: Eukaryota > Metazoa > Arthropoda > Arachnida > Araneae > Salticidae > Maratus > Maratus michaelseni. The sequence goes on from OZ007596.1 coordinate 273,965,247, forward strand.
TTTTCAAATAAGAATTGTTTATTTTGAAATTTTCGTATGTTCGAGACATTTTTTTTTTTACCTTATAACATGAACTTATATCACTGTTACACGAAAATGGTTTATTATTGTATTCCGTTATGTAAATCAAAGAAAAAATGTAATAATCAGGAAAAAAATCCTGCATGAATACCTCAGTAATATTAGCCTTCGAAGTAAATGGATAGCATCAAGTTCTTAAAAAAATTAAATATTTTAATATACTTTCTCTTTTATATTTTCATATACATGGATTTCATTATTCGTGTGCGTTTAATTTTTTTCACAGTTAGAATTTCACGTTACAGTATCAATTTAACATCGTTCCTTCACTTTTTTGAAATGCACACTTTTATTACTTTTTATTTATTTATTGGTCTATCGTTTTATTTATTTTTTAAGTGATGGGGGATCATTTTAGTTTAAAATACATTCGGCGCAAGATTCACATTTTTATATTGAAAATTTGTATTATATTAATTCACGAAACGTTCCATAATCAGGATCATAACCAATCAGCATTTCTGGGTGACCATTTATTGGCGTATAATAAATTTCCTTGTTATTAATAAAACTTGTCTAGTTTGATAACATCACAGTTTTTAGCAGTTGTTCACTGTGGTAATTGAGATATACTACAATGGTTTCATTGTATTAATTGAATGGTTTGTGTTTGCTCCTATGTTCATTGTCGGAAATATATTATGGATTAATATCATAACACTATATAGCCGCCTATCATCATCATAACGTCCAACATACTGGACTCATTAGCAACAAGTTAGGACAGTGGATTGACCTTGCTTATTTCTGCGATGAGTTTGTTAATTAGGAAACTTCAATATTCCATCAGAAAATAACACATTTTTGAAGGATTTGTTGATTATTGTATTTTATTATTATAATGCTCCATGAAATTTGCGTGCGATCGTGTTACAAGAAATATTTATGACTGTAGGAAGTAACATACACACAGTCGGAAGTCGTAGCACATCACTTATATTTCATGCGCAGCAAAATAAATCGTTTTTTGTGAATATATTTGAAGTGTTTACACAACCGTTTTCTTTAGTTACCTTAGCAATCTTCTGTTATAGATTTCAGTGTACCTCGAAGAGCACTTAAAAACATTTTGAACATAAATAGGGGAAGGTGGCCTAAAATGCTCCCCTTGTGTAAAATAACATAACAGTTTAAATAAAACTTTGGCCCTTTGCTAGTATGTTTTACACTATATTTTGGATTATAAACGCTTTTTAATAATATCTTAAACCTAAATTGAGTAATTAAAAAAACAGATTTTTTTTAAAGTTTCCAAAGGATCTTTTTACTCTCACTAAAGGGCAAAATGATTCATTATTTAAAAATAATTGTGAAATGTTTTTTTATCGGCAAAATAAAGGATATAAAAGTAATTATGACAATACATAAGTGTAATTCAGATCAAAAACCATACTCAATTAAGTAAACCAAATCATATTTCTGTACATGAAAGACTGTACATCTAAATAAATAGGAAAGTTAATGATTACCTTATAACAGATGTCATCAAACCCAATTTTCAAAGATTTCTATTCAGATGCGCAATACTGTGATAACTTGAGTACCGCCATTGCGTCTTCTGTTACCCTGTAGATGATACGACCTGTTTGGAAGAAAACATATGTGGATCGTTTTGCCCGTAAGGGTATTTTTAGACTAACTCTCCCTATGTAGGAAAAACCTCTGTCCTCAGATTGATAATTTGTTCAATTTTCCTTTCTATTATTTACATCAATTTAACAAGGAAGTAAGAACAAAAACTGAAGATTTTAGATTTTCTCTGTACTGAATATTAAAACTGAAATATAATGTTTTACATAAATTAAAAATAATACGTCTTTTACTTAGAAAAAATGAAAAAATAATTTATATTTGAACAATAAAGATGTTTAATGTATACAGAAACAAAGATTAATGATTATATATTTCGCATAAGAGGAAATCTTCAAATCTGTAGACTAATTGAATAGAAGTTTGTCTTGCATTGTGAGGACTGTCGGAAATGCCATGATTTATTATGATTATCCACCCTCTTTCTGTTCTTAGAAGATGACAATATGCTTATCCTTTCCGTTATATAAGCGTATCCAGAAAATGAAAGGCTTTATAAAGCGAACTATGTCAATTAATTCACTTAATTGGCATATTTTGAAAAATATATATCGGTTTATAATAGATAAAACTTTGAATAATCTGTTTTTCATTCTTAAGGAGTTTTTATAAAGTTTTTTAAACATTTTATTTTTGCATGAACGAAGTTTTTTTCAGAAATTGTTATTATTTAACTTTCATAAAACTTTTAACATTATATTTTGCTATTTTAATATTCACTTTTTCAATTAATTTCAACACTATTTCAATTAATTCACTTAATTGGCATATTTTAAAAAATATATATGGGTTTATAATAGATAAAACTTTGAATAATCTGTTTTTCATTCTTAAGGAGTTTTTATAAAGTTTTTTAACATTTTATTATTACATGAAAGAAGCTTTTTTTCAGAAATTATTATTATTGAACTTTCATAAAACTTTTAACATTATATTTTACTATTTTAATATTCACTTTTTCAATTAATTTCAACACTATTTCAATTAATTCACTTAATTGGCATATTTTGAAAAAAATATATATGGGTTTATAATAGATAAAACTTTGAATAATCGGTTTTTCATTTTTAAGGAGTTTTTATAAAGTTTTTTAAATATTTTATTAATACACGAAAGAAGCTTTTTAAAAAATTTTTTTATTATTGAACTTTTATAAAACTTTTAACATTATATTTTATCATTTTAATATATATAATATATAGGGACATTTAATTTGTGTAGAATTTATGAAATTTAAATTTATTCAGGGGAAACATGTAATAACGTGAGGTGTTCTGAGCCTTCTAGTCTGTAATGTATTCGGCGAACAGTAACATCATTTGTTGTACGTGTACTATAAAACATCCAGTTTTAATTTTTAAAAAATAAATGAGTCATTACATTCGCGGTAGTACTGAAATTCGCAGTACAAAAATTTATCAAAAAGGGAAATTTCTGGTCCAGCTTTAAAAGATAATTTAAACTTGCAGCCACTGACGTCAGCTTCGATACGAGATCTTTATTCAATATTATTGCTTCATAAACAGCATTAACTTGCATCAATAGACAAGGATGGGATGATAAGTTCAAAGCCTGACAACAAGTATGACCAAATGTCAATGATGTTTGTAAAGTATGGTCCTTTAGATGACATGCTGACGAGTTTCAGACACGTGAGTTTATTGGTTATTGCTTGGCGATAAAGTAAATAAACAAGTTTTGACATTTTCTGAAAATGAAATAAAATTGAAATTCGAGCTGTCATAAAACACTCTGTTCAAAAAGGTTTAACCCCCACTGACATACAAAAGGGTTACCTTCCACATTAAATGATTCTTGTCCATTATATTCGATGATAAAAAAGTTGTCTGCGGAATTTAAACATGGTAAGCAATCAATTCATAATGTTCAGGACGTACAAAAACCGCTACGACCGACGAAATCGTCGCAAAAATTCACAATGCCATAGTGAATGATCGCCGATTGAGATACGCGAACTTGCTGACATTGCAAACATCTCGATAGACCGTGTGAACTGTTTTATTTCACACGAAGTTTTGGGTATGAAAAAGCTTTCTGGTCGATACGTGCCGTTTGTTGAACGTCGACCAAAAATGCCAAAAAATGAATCTTTCTCAAGAGTTTTCTGAAATCTATTATGTTGCAAGTTGAAAAATAAAATGAAGTATTGTCAAAAATCTTGTATTTCCTTTGTCAAACGGAGAACTTTTCGGACCACCCTCGTACAGATCTTAACTAAAGAATCCGCATACAAGAGTGTGTGTTCAATGTATTAAGTTGCAAGGGAAATACATTGAAGAATAATATGAAATTTTGTCAAAAATCTTGTGCGTTCACTTTCAGGACACGAACTTATAAGCCCACCCTCATAAGATAACAGTTCTCTTTATTATATCTTCAAATTGCTAATACCTCCTAAATTTTGTCTTTGGAATGTAATTTTCAATTACATACTTATTTATCACAAATGATACTGTTAAAGTAGCATAACATCCTCTTAAACATCCTTTTATTGAATAAGTAAAGCATTTGCAGTTCGAACACAGAAATGCGATTCTACATGAGGAATTGAGGAACTTAAAATTATAATAAAATAGTAGAAGGATTTTAGAAAGACTATCGTTAAATATATATATATATATATATATATATATATATATATATATATATATATATATATATATATATATATATATATATATATATATATATGTATATATAACAAAATTGCAAATTTATCGCGATACGCTAAATTATTTTTATCCCATCCTATTCTAAATTACTTTATAATATTTATTTCCTCCGTTTATTAATGTATTTTAACTCTATTTATTGCAAAAATCTCATATCTAAATTCAATGTTTTAATTACTGCTAGTTAGTTCAATAAATGACGTCTTTATCTTTAAATTATAAAAACTTCCTACTATTCATCCCTTTAAAAAAAACACGCATTATTCGCTTTTTATTTTTCTAAATTCCTAAAAAGGCTGTATTTATTTTAATAATTTCAGATATTGAAAGTAACTCTCAAAATAATAAAGTATTTTTTTATACTAAAATGTAAAACATTTTATTTTAATTCCATTTTGGCTTTGATCCAAATTCGATAAACCATTTTTCTTATTTTCTTTTATTCCTTTTCGTAAAAGTAAAAATCATTCCATATTCTCAAACCAGTAACTAACGATAATCAGTTAGCTTAAAACACTCTGGGTCACAGCTTATATAATATATATTTATATATATATAATATTCTCGTCATTTTTTTTGTGCCATTTCTTAGCGGAAACCACTGTGCCGCCAAATTCTGGTGCGTTTCGCAATGAATCCCTGTTCTCCATTGGCGCACAAGCCGTCACGTGACCCTGTATTCATACTTTTTCTGAAAATGATATACCGCTGTTCTTTGCTTCGGATGGGAGTCAAACAGAGAGGACAGAAGAGTGTGTTTGGGAGTCTGAGCTCCTAATAAATTCGCATATGTACCTGGTACAGGTGAAATGGAGATAAAATCTTTTTCCTGGATACTGCTTCGTAATAGATTATTAAGATGATTAATGCTAACATCTTTTAAATCCTGTATTTTGTCTTCGAGTGGATTTAAGCTAATAACATCTGCTGCTAGAATGTCATTACAAATTGGAGCTTATCTTAAGATCTGAAATGACGGATAATGGTAAAAGAGTGTCTCCGCCTAGCGTATTAAGATGCAAATAAAATACTTTTGGTGATTGCTCAAGTATTTATTTGGCCTATTCACACCGATCTCTGTAATGAATACGATGACTGCACCTTGAAACTACTAACGTGGACACGCTCTCGGCTGAGTATCTCAAAATAACATCGAACATATCAGAAACTATTTATATAAAACGGGACTGCCACTGCATTACCCCTTCTTTCATCCTTAAATCGTAACATACATATATATAATAATAATAAAAAAAATTTCGCCATTTTTCCTTAATTAATTTATTCCAAATTCTTACAATTCTAATTTTTTCCTCTTTTTTAAAATATCTCTTAAATCAAATTTATATTTTATTCGATAGCTTAATCAAAATATTCTTTTAATTATCATTCTAAAAATCTTAATCTGTTAAAAGCTACACGTATTTGTAAAAACCTTAATTTATTTCTTCTTTTGAAACATGCAAATTTTATTTCTTTAGAACGTCTCCTAATATCATTTTTATTTTTATTAAAATTGTCATTCGATATCCCAGAATCCTTTCGGCTCCCCCGTCTTTCCGCTTCACCTCAAAAATATACCACTGACAGTATTAAGTTCCTTAGCTTTGCTAGCTTCCTATTGGCTCGCCCTCCCCCTGCATTGCGGAAATATTCATTCGCCTTTTACCTTTAAAACGGGCTACGGTGGCTTGGAGAACAGATTTTTGTACGTTTTTCTTCTGTCAACTAGACCCAGTCACTAGGGGGTCAAAATGCGTAATGTCATCGGTAGAGAATTCTTCAAAAACATAGCATTGTGCCGTCATCTAATGCATTAAATAGCTTCGAGTTTTTGATGAGATTTAGTGGAGTTGTTAAATCGACGTAATTCTAATAAACAGTTGCCTCGTCAATACTGTTTGTTGTTCTTGAGTGGGAAACTGCCTGGATTGATTTACTTAGCCTGTTCTCCGGTTATGTGCGACTGCCTCTATGGAGTATAATTCGTGATCTTTCGTCATCATATAGCATGGAACAGCGTTAGTAACTTGTGGCGGTGGAATAATAGTGCTATGATCTGGTGTAAAATTATAGAGATCGTGGCTGGCCTGTCAACGGTTGCTGGATCTAGAATATTTCATAACACGCACACTCATATATATATATACATGCTGGAGCATTCTTTCGCATTTTAAGAATGACGATTTAGTAAATAATTGAACAAATGTACCTATCTCAACACATAATGCCACGACCGTTGGTTAAATTCAGAAAATAACAGGTAAATACTATTTTACCATTTCTGTGTCAAAGTCCTTCTGTTGCTAAATTGTTGAAATGATTGATATTCACCAGGATTCGCAAACAAATTTATTCAAAATTTAGCAATAGTTTTTCACCGCGTACACGATAAAACAGAAAATTTATTTAAAAATTCTGGTATCACTGTATAATTTTGGAATTAACTTGCTGTATATACTCTTATAGTAAATATTACTGTTACAGTAGAACCCCGCTAATCGAAAGTGATTGGGGCAACTATCTATTTCGATTAGCAGAATTTCCGATTATAATTCTAATATAAATTAAGTATTCAAAGGAGAAAACCAATTGAGAATGAGAATTATGAGTTAAAAATATTTCTTTTTTTAATATGTTTGACACAATCATAGTGATTGGTAAATAAATAATACAAGTTGTAATTTTTCGAACACAGCGAAAAAGTGTTCATGTTGGGATTTTTGGCCGTGAAAGCTTAAATGGACAAGATTGTTTTCTAAAATCCCAGCTGGGACACTTTTACACTCAGTGGAAAAAATTACATATTTTAAATATTTTAATACTTAATACTTTTAGGTGCGTTCGTAATTATATAAATACGTAGCACCTACAGTCGTCGTCTGGTCCGTCCGTTTGTTTGTCCGTTTGTCTGTCCGTCTGTCTGTCCGTCTGTGTCTTCCACTGTCCGTATATACACATGCGAATGGTTTGAGATTTAATATATATAATTTTTGTCGAGTCATTTCAAATTTCATACAAATCGTATCAAAACTTAAAAAAATATATTAATAAAAGTTTTCTTTATTCTATTAAATCATATCAGATGTAATCTATATAATAAAAGTGCATGTCACTGAGGAAAATAAATACGGGCTAACCAAGTCCTTTTTCATATGCCGAGCAGCCATTTTTATTAAAAAAAATTTCGAATAAAATTGCATAAAAGTTACGTTTTAGAAAGATCGTTGTATAAATCCTGAGACAACTTCAGTGGAAATTAGGTTAACAGCCAATTATCTCAATCCATTAAAGTAAAAAAACACAAGAGATTCATTCATTCTGAGTCAGAGAAATTCTAAATCAGGCGGTAATCATTCGCAAAGTATGATCTCGATAGTAAACTTTGCAGCGCTGTTTGGTGTCAAAGCAAAATTCGCATCTGCGAACGTGGCATACGTAATAAGAAAAAAAATCATTTCGCTCATATCTAACGATATAATTCATTTCACGACATTTTTTTTTTTGCATTGTAAAACTATTTAGCGAACGAACGCACTAATACGTTTGTACATGGTGATGTAATTTCGTCTATAACATGATATTTAAAAAAAAGTTTAGGACACATTCGATTAAGGAATTTATAATTTCGTATATAAATGTGAAGTACTATAAAGAAACGTTGCAATATATCACAATAATAGAGTTGCTTATGTAGTAAAAAGTAAGTGAATGCAAATGTATATCAGCATTGTACATGTTAAAATTATAGGTGGTCACTGTTCCTAAGATAGCCAACCCTTTAAAAACAGAATTAATTCAATTTTTAATTATAAAATGGTGCTAGTGCACGTGTCTCAATTTAAAGAAATCACATTGATCCTCAGACATTTTATGCAGTGATTTCCCTTTTGAGGAGTAGTAGTTATAATTTCCAAGGTAAGAAGATATTTTAATTTACACGTGTTTAAATTCTTAGAACATTGAGTTATGATACTCTTTCTAAAAGTTTATTTCTTTTTCTTCAGCCACATTTACTTCAATTCTAAGAAAATTATCAGATTAATACATTTACGTCGTGCAAATAGCGACCATACGCATGCTCCCAAAGTGGAATCTTAGAAAAAAAATGTGGAAATCAGTTTAGTAATGGTGATTTTCAAACTTTCAACATAACTATAACAAAAAAATTATTACCATTTATTGTTAATACTAGAGGTCAGTCAAAAGAAGTCAGTAACTCCCAGAAGAAGATCCATGAACTACCGTGCACAAAAGGTGCTTCAAGGTCTCTTCGTGTCATAAGATAAGAGGATGAAACCATTCCCTGCTAGACCCCCATTTGGGGATCACAAATATTTGTTATGTTGCTAGAATTTCTAACTTTTTGAATTTACATTATAGTCTACAGTTAATGTATATGCTAACACTTTTAATCTGATTTAAAAATTATGGATATTATATAGCATTAAAAAAATCTCGTAAATCACACTTTTTCACAAAGACAGGGAGGCGGTAGCACAGACAATCACCTCATTGAGTTCACGGATGAAATTCCAGAATTAGTTAAAACTTGATTCGCATATTAAAACGCAATCGGTCTGCCAAGTCATATCTTGGTGGAAAATACCTTAAAACCCGATTTTAGCGGTTGACTCGTAGGTTTACAATTGTGTTTTCCTGCAACCAAAGGTATGAAAACATGGAGAACTGGGAGCAGGAACACAAAATGGTACACCTATGAGCCAACCGCTAAAATCGGTTTTTCGGGTGTTTTCCACCAAGATATGACTTGGCAGACCGATTGCGTTTTAATATGCGAATCGAGTTTTAACTAATTCTGGGAATTCAGCCGTGAACTCGATGAGGTGATTGTCTGTGCTGCCGCCACCCGGTCTAACATCTATCTATTTGTTAAGTGAATATCTGATAATTTATATTGAAACAAATTATTTTTTCCTTATAAAGGTTATCTTCATGTATGTTCTGAATAACATAGTATGAAAAATGAGCGAATTCTTTACTTCATAGCTTGACAACTGATGGAAATGGGGATACAATGATCCCCATTTAGGGCTTACGGTTATTGCTTTGGTAAATGATTTGCTATTTACACTAGGAATACAATTGTCATTTTATCTCCAACGTTTTGGTGCGATGCGGTGGAATGTATCCAATCAGAATAGTGAAAAAAAACGGGGAAGGAGTTGGAGAGATAAATAACAGGTGTTAAGTTTCTAAAAATAACAAAACGGCTGTTTCCAATGAAAGTGTGAAATGCAGCCACTGATAATGATGAGGGAGGGAAGGATAACAGGTGTTGAGAACAGGTGATTCTGATACATACATGTCTGTAGCTATTTTAGTGAATTCTATTTTAAAAATTGTTTCATTTAGAGAATCTTATCCGATGTAATTACACAAGAGTAAGTTTATTTGTTTTTAGTAAGTGAATTTATTGTTTCTGTTCGTATTCTTATGAATATTTTTTAATTATTAAATTTGCATGATTATGGATTGCAAAAAAAAATTCAACTCTAAGTGAACTTAAAGAATATTGGGAAAACGACCTTGATTTTACTGATAATAGAGACATTGACGGTACTATTGATATAGTTGAATTACCACCGGAAAGAGCAGAGGCTTTTTCCAATTTAGTTGATATAGATGAAAATTAACGGGTAGATACCGTCCCAAATGATGTTCCAAGTTCGATAGAAATTCCTGGCGGGATATCATATGAAGAGGTTACAGTTCCAAAAAAAGGAAACCTAAAAAAGAAAAACCCATATGCAAGTGTATAAGAAAAAGTGCATCATTTAACAATGCTAGTCGAGGAGAAGAAGAGTGCACAGAACGTAAAATGACTATGATAGAAAAAGTAAAAGGTAAAACATCAGTAGAAAGTTTTAAAATGTTCTTTACAGACGAGCTAGTAAATCATATCGTACAGCATAGCATATCTTACGCAGCTCAAAACAATCGTCATCACTTTACACTGTCTGCAGACTGCTTAAAAAATTTTTGGGGAATTTTACTGTTAACTGGATATCACTCCTTAGTTCAAGAGCAAAAATACCGGTCTGAAGAAGAAGACATAAATGTTGGAATTGTGCGAAAATGTATGCAGAAAATCGTTATATTGAAATAAAGGAAACCTACATTTTAGTGACAATACAAATATACCAATGATAAATGAAAACAAACACAAGTTATTCAAAATACGACCAATTTTAGATGAGTTAGATAAAGCATTTATGTAGTTTCGAGTACTTTCGCATAATATATCTATTGATGAACAAATGGTGCGTTATTATGGTCATCATTTTCTGAAAAAAAATATTAGAGGCAAGCCCATTCGCTTTGGTTTCAAGCAAAAGGGCAATGTGTTGTAGTGAGACCGGATATTGCTATAATGCTGAAGTCTATGAAGATAAGATAAACGATAGTTCAGAAAAAGATGTGAATAGATTAGGGATGTCTATAATATTGAAAAATATAGCCACCATGGACAAACCACAAGACCACTATTTTTGTTTCGATAATTTTTTCACAAGTTTTGATTTAATAAAAAATCTAAAAGAGAGAAATATATCTGCGACAGGAACGGTGAGATATAATAGGATGAAAAATGCCCTTTTAAACTGATAAAGAATTGAAGATGGAATTTAGCGGGTCTTTCGATTATATAGATATGATGAAATCAATGGAATATTTGGCCTTGTTTGGAAAGATAACAACAGTGTTAAGATGTTATCAAATCTTTTGGAAGTTTAACTTTGGGAGGTGTGCAAAAACGGTCCAGAACTGAGAAAAAACAAGTATTAATTCCACAGCCTAAAGCCATTTTACATTACAATAAGAACATGGGTGGTGTTGAAAAGCTTGATAGAAATATACAATTGATGATGTATTGATGAAGTATTGATGAGGCAAGAAATGCTACTTTCCTATCTTCACTAATGCAGTGGATGTGGCTATAGTTAATGCTCACTCGATATATTGTATTGGTAATGAAAAAATACCACTATTAAATTGCAGAAGGGAAGTTCCAATGTTTTATTTGAATTTATCCTCTCTTTCTGATCCAAAAAATAGTGGAAGATCATCGTACAGTGTGAATTCACAGAAACGCGTACCAGAAGGCGTGAGAAAAAATCCTGAAGGGCATTATTTAGAAAGAACTGTGGATGGAAAACAGAGAAAATGTGCCGTTTGAAAAAGAAATGTTCAGAAACAATGTGTAAAATATGATGTTGGTTTACATATTGACTGTGTTGTTCCATGGAACTCATAAAAAAATATGATTTTTTTTAATGCACTGTACCGTGATCCCCAAATGGGGATCGATTTTTAAATGCAAAAAAATCATATTTTTATTTTCTGTATTGTAAAATTTAATGTGCTATATTTGTTTACGTGCAGCAACTTAAATAAATATATAAAAAAAAAAATAAAAAAATTGGCAGTTATTGGATTAAGAAGAAAATCTCAAAATATATCAAAAGAAAGAAAAGAACATCAGAGCATAATAGTAAGCAAAATAGTTTGCTCAGTATTTCCTTCACATTTTAAAAGTGATTTCTACACATGGGACATCTTGGGAACAATATGTACCAATAATGAACAGTATGGTCAATAAGCTACAATTTTTAAATTGTGTTTTAAAAGTAATTAAATTTTATTTTACAAGGAAAAGTATATGTGGTATGTGTTAGAGATAAGAGTAAATCTTTACAAACAAAAATTCAGCTACGCGCACCCAAGCAGAAAATTATAAAAAAATCTTGAAATCCTAACTATGGCCACCTTTGGTTCACCTACCTTTTTTGGAACTATTAGAATAGAGACGAACAAGAATTGACTTTAGAATATAACGTTTTTAATCTTAAATCAAATATGAAACAACAGAATCATTTGAATACTTTGCTATTTTTAGGTTTGGTCGCTAACAAAGACAATACAGTGACATTCTAAAATATCCACAGGATATCAAAAGCAGGATAATCCAAACTTCTGGATAATGGTAATTGTCATGTATACAATCACAAGATATAATTTGGATTACAAACTTACACTTATAGACGTCCTTATGGCATTTTTCCACAAATTAAGCGCACAATAAGTCGAAAAATAACCAAGAAAATCATCGAAAGCACATTGTATAAGGGAATCCATGTGCTTTTCGAAAAAGACTGCCGTTGAGAAATTTTATTTTAATATGATTTGAGAAAGTCGCGGATAATTTTCATTTTATTTCACAACTTACAAGATGTGTGCGATCAATTTGAGACATTGAGAAAAAGGACACACTCCGTAACTTTTAATGAAAAAATTCTGTCAAAGAAAAGAAAACGAGAATGGCTTTTAAACTAGAAAATATATCTTATTAAAATTTATGTTTAATAAAAAGAAAAGTGCCGAGTGAAACTGATGGCATTGAGCTCACAGGCTATTCACACTAATTGTTTATCCCTCTAAGCGTGTGAAACGTAATTTTCCGTTCACTAAGCTCCAGGTTTCACTCCAATATATGCACTGTTTATGATTATATAATTCTATAGATTTAATGAATTTTCAAATCATTGAAGAATGATTAATACCCTCAAGGGTTACATTCATATTTGTAATTAAGTTTTATTTATAATGCTGAAAGAATCATATTTTTTTAGCATTTAAAGCAAAATATAGATTAAACAACATTACAATTTTACACTTTTTCAAAACGCTCAGAGGGATATTATACTCTTATTTCAAAAAATAATACCCCTCGAAAAATAAAGATATTGACAATAAATTAGAGGAGAGTAGTCCCCTGTAACCCCCCTCCTTTATACTTAACAAATGAACACCCCAAAACCAATAAATGAAGCGCCTGATCACAATGAACCTATATACACAATTTAAAGCAAATCCGATAAATTTGCATGAAAAACATATTTATCAAAATTAAGAGGGGGGATTAACGCCCTACTGTCCTCTTTATATTTAACCAATTAGCCCCCAAAACTAATCAGAAAAGTGCCCTATCAGAACGAATATATATACAAAATTTGAAACACATCCTATATTTCTATCACGAGTTATCAGGTTACTTACGTACGTACATACAGAACCTGCAGGATCATTAGCTCTCAGGTTTTGATAACCTGTGAGCTAAAAAAAAGCTCAATTTCCTAATGAAATTGTACCAAATTCTGAAAATTTTAATATTAACATAAAATTTTGGCGTGATATTAGTCCATATCGTAAATGTTAAATTGGTATAACAAACGGAAAGTAATTCGGTCAAGTAATTTGGGAATCATGAATTTTTAAATTGAAACTTGAAATGCTAAAATCAATCATAATTGTTGCAAAACGGAGTGAAATGTGGAAGTTTTCAATTAGAACACAAAAATAACTGAATGGAATGTACTTTAATTTTGTATTCCTGAACACGAAGATTCTAGAAATCGAGATATGTAAAACAAACAATATATATATATATATATATATATATATATTACAATTATTTGTTTCGAATATTTTTTTCTATAATATATATATATTTAGTAACTTTCGAAAAATATCTGAACCATAATTGACGTTGAGAACACAAACTTTCAGCCTTTTACTACACACCATTACTGACAGCGAAACGTCAGGTGATAGAAAATGCACTTTTTATGTATAATATTAAAAGTCATCAGTAATACCACTAGTATACAAGTAAAACATTTTAAAAACGAAATTAAAATAAAATAAAATATCTAGATTTTGAACAGAACATGTTTAAAACGTTGTATGCTACTAGGGATACATTTACTATTTTCTGTTATGTATAGCTAATTGATTATTAATGTTTTGTATTTTAATATGTTTCTCCATAGAATATTAATATATTAATATATATTAGAATTTATTTTATTTTTATAGGTATCAGAATGACTCCTTTAACTCTTATAAGCACAATGTTTTTGAAAGCCTTATTGCACATAATTTAAAACAGTTTCGAGAAAGCAAGACAATAATGCTTAGCAGCTCTTACCTTTAGGCTAGGAAAAAGAACTGTAGCATATAGTCTCAAGTGCACAGAAATGCATTCACCCAATGTTTAGCAAATATAAGTGTTCCAGCTTTGTCTACTTTTTTTAAAATTCAGATAATATACTAAAAAAACATAGAGAGACGCATGAAATGCTCATACACACATATACTGACAGACAGTTGCTGAAATAATGCAATTTTTTGTTCTGATTAAACTTACCTTAAATGACCGGAGTATGTATGCATGTACTTGAATATGCACTTCTGTTTTGAGTACGAGTCATTAGAATGTTTTTGGTTTAATGGATGCCCTTATTTTTCAACTTATTTTTCAACGTTTTATTTTTCAAATTTAGCCCCCACCCCAATTTTTGCTCCAATTAATTAAAAACCAATCTATGCGTATTTTTAGCTCAAACGCACTACCGTAAGACGACCATCGAACGTAAAATTTTGAAATTTTTGCCAGAAAATCATGTTTTAATTAAAATGTTTTTATAAATTATATTATTTCCTTTAAAATAAAAAAATGTCCAGAGTCAATCTTAGTATTAGAAGGACAACTTTATACATATAATAGGAACGCAATTTTCAAATTTTGGGGAGAGCGCAGGTATAGACAAACACTTGCGCTCATCATCCGCGGTCGCTGTCACCCGTGTTTGTAACTAAAAGTTATTTTATTTGAAATAAGTTCTAGATAACTGTTCATTTTGTAGTGGCATTATCATATAAATGTTTTCTTGTTGTCTTCGTAGTCCTGGGAATGTTGGAAAACCATGTTTATAACCTCACCGTTTTTATAATATTATGTGATTTGCATACGTATTTTGCGGCGAAATATAATGTCTTTGATGACGGATTCGCCATTTTTTTCTTGTTGTAAAGCTGTAACATGTTTTTGTCGAGAACCGTGAAATGGCATCAACATCTTCAATTAGTTAATCACACAAATTAAGAAAAGATTTTTTAGTAACTACCTTTGAATCAACAAGTTTTAAGCGTTTTTCTACAATGTAAAAGTTCTAAACCTTACAACGAAAGAAAGCGCAACACTGGTAATTCAAGAGGTTTCCATCCTTTGGCATTTTCAAAAAGCACAAATTTCTACTAGAAAAACTGACAATTGCGTTGTTAAGTTAATCAAACTGTATGATGAATGGAAAAGTTTAGAGAAAAGTTTAACTAGAACTGAAGGCAAAGAAAAAGAAAAAAATAGACCTTTTTATGGAAATTTTGAACGATCTCTTTGATATATTCAGATGCTTTGGAAAAGATTAAAATTGAAGTGGATAAAAAATTCTTACTGCTTCAGCACCAAAAAGATAGACCGGGCTCCATGGTTGGTGTAGATCAAAAAGTAAAACTTAAGGAAGAACGAGCACGGAAGCGCACTGCAATGGGAACTACACTGTAAAAAAAATTGCAGTAAGATTACGGGCAGAGGCGAGCAGCAGAGATTCCAGTCATACCCCGTAAAAAATAAAAATCCATGCCCATCATTTTGTGCAGCCCGTAATTTTACGGGGCAAAGTAAAATTGCATTATAATGCGCAGGATATAATGTAGTTTAAAACACAATAACACTTTGCTTACTGTTCCGTAGCACGTAGCACGTTAGATAATCATCACAGAATGGCTGTTTTGGCAGGTTAAAATTTTCGAAACACGAGTAAAATGAAGGGTTTCACCCTAGTGGAGGACAATGTATGGGGACGTACCATATTTTTGCTGATATATGGGCTAGAACTGTACACTGTAAAATAACCAATGTTTCTTATTTTATGAAAATATGCTATAACCACGAACGAAAATATAATATAATCTTCTGAGTTATCCGAAATTTCAAACAGCATGTTACATTGTCTTTTGAATCCTCAGAAACGAATACATTTTCAAAATTTAAAGAATAATTCATAAAAACAAATTATTTTTAGCTGCCTGAATTTTTCAGAAACGTTTCCGAAAGGTTTTTATAGTGTATTAATTAGTGTCCTCAGTCTGGAATACCTGTTTTTCGAATGCTATCAATTCTGAAGTAAACATTTTCATGCTCAAAAAAATGTTTAACAGACAAACATGCAAAATTAACAGCGTTAACAATAACATTAAAATTAAGATTATTTGTTTACTCTTTCGTGTATAAATTAACTTATGCGGCTGAAAACGTGTACTTGAGAATGGATAATATTCGAAAAACAGGTATTCCAGCCTGAGGACACTAATTAATACACTATAAAAACCCTTCGGAAACGTTTCTGAAAAATTCGGGCAGCTAAAAATAATTTGTTTTTATGAATTATTCTTTAAATTTTAAAAATGTATTCGTTTCTGGGGATTCAAAAGACAATGTAACATGCTATTTGAAATTTCGGATAACTCAGAAGATTATATTATGTTTTCGTTCATGGTTATAGCATATTTTCATAAAATAAGAAACATTGGTCATTTTTTACATTGTAAGAATATGTGGATTGCTCATAATTTTCTGAGGAATAAGGACGCTTATTTAGTAGATCAGACCGTTTTTCATCAAATAAGGCTGTTGCCCATGAAAATTGAAGGGCATACGCTCGTAAATTTACAGTTTTTTCTGAGAGTTTACCAGGAAAAAGGACTTACGAAAAAATTAAAATAAATATACTTATAAGTTCGCTTCATCAGTAACTAATGATTCAGCATGAAGCAGCCAAAGCAGAAGTGATGATTACGACAATAAGAGTTTTTCTGTCATTGACCCGCAAATATAAGAAACAGCAACAACTGCAGCGTCAGAAACAGTTTCAGCCACTCGAGGTACGTTGTAATTTTTTACTCCTCGTCTTTCTGAAGCTTTTGATAAGAGCAAAATCACTGACAGAAATGCGGTTTTCATATCAATGACTGCTGCAGAAGCTTTCGGGCGTGAAAATAAAAACATGGTAACACACTTATATTCAATTCTTTAGAAAACAATTTAGAGAAGACGCACAGAAATACCGAAAAAAATATCTTAAACGACTGTCAAGAATTGGTGGGATGTATAACTGGGGCACTGGGAGGGATAACTGCTCCCAGCACTCACAGGCTTTGAAAATGTTGATTGACTGGCAATAATAGCAACCTTTCAAGGAGCTATTGTTGGGAGTCCCACAAATCCCAACATTTTCAGGAGAGGAGCAAGCCATGGCTGTTTACCAAACAGTAGAGAAATGGGACATATATGACACAATTTCAGCAATTTGTTGTGATACAACAGCAAGCAACACAGATCGAGTAAATGGTGACTGCACCAATCTAGAAAAAATGTTCCGACCTGTTGTACATTCCCTGTCGTCATCTACTTTATGAGCTAATTTTGAGGGCTTGTTTCGACTCATTAATGGGTGTACGTTCTGGTCCAGACATGGCTTTTTTCAAAAGATTTAGAAACATTTGGACAAAACCCATTAAGAATGTTTGACATGACAGGCAGCAGTAAAGTGCATCATGATGTCCGCTCTACCGTTCTTGAATACCACGTTTTACTCAAAAACAATGTCGAGATGATTATCGAGATTGTTGGAGTTAACAGTGATCTTTCTTGGTGGCATTCCGCAGAACCGGATATCGTTTCGTATACCAGGAACTGTAAGTCATGGTAGGTGGATGTCGAAAGCAATTTATGCATTCAAAATATACACGTTTCAAGATCAATTTCAGTTAACCCACAGGAGGAAGAGCTATTTAAGAATATGTATTTTTCTTGCTCAAGTGTATGCACGGTCTGGTTTATATCATCAGAAGCAGTTGAAACTCCTTATCATGATTTCCTATTCATGCGTCAACTGATAAACTTTCAGGATATTGATCCTGAAATTAGTAATGTTGCTGTTAAAAAAAAAATTCCATCCATCTGTGGTACTTAGTTCCCGGAACTGTGGCTCTATTTGATGATAATGTTCCAATAGATTTTAAGTCAAATATGGTTCACGTTATGTTGTTAGGATAGCAGATAAAGGTGAAAGAGCGGGAGAAGAAAATAAACCGAAAAGGTTCATTATGAAACAAAATGATTTTTTCTGATTTTTCGAACAAATGCGTTTTTGTCTTCTATAAAGCATGATACAAAAATATTTTTCCCGAGATTTTCTATCAGCATCGAATTCCTCAACAAAGACCCTTCAACATAGAATGACGATCCTGGTTTCAAAAGTGGACTAGAAACATTTGAGAAGATGGATGTTTTGAATGATGTGGCAAAAAGAGATGTCAAACACATTCAGGATTGCAATAAGATACTCACAAAAAATGAAACTAAGAAACAGATCTTTTTTTACAGATCGTAAACGAATACCGTAAGAAATACCCAACTGCCACCAAATCTTCTCTTCGAAAAAAAAAATGTTCAGTGTTCCGTTTTCACCGAACACTGAAGAGTTTTCACATTGTTCAGTATGAACACTGTTCCTATTATTTTTGTAATGCTATAGCAATTATTGTTGGAAATAAAAATAAGTTTTTCTTATAGAAGTGGTGAACTTTATTCAAAATCATAATATTTTCTAATTTTTCACAAAATGTTTTAAGTTTTAAATAAAATTTTAGTAAATTTGATTTATGAGGTTTTTAAACAGTATCTGAAGTTTCCTGAATGTGTTCACATGAACCTTCTTTTAGAAGAAAAAAGAAAATTGCCAAGATAGGAAAGAATATATTGTTTTGAAATTAATCCTTGCGTATACTATGTCTCAAATTCAAGACATTTGTAGGTCGCCTTAAAGCTGTCCGATTGAGCTAACATTTTGCAACACTTTTTTTTAAAAATTGAAACAGGACTATCGGGTGGGAACAGGAAAATTTTTATTTCAGAAAATTACCTATTGCTAAGGGTCACCCTAATGCACATGTATGGCAAGTAGCACTCAATCCTCATATTTCATCGTTGTCGACCAGAAAAGTACACAACGCAATTTATAATTAGATATTTTTTTCTATCTTGACAATAGGATTTGTGCGATCATCATTGTAGTAAGTAAGTGTTAAGTGGGTTGTTTTGGAAAAATTATATTATAAATATATCCAGGTGCACACAGTTGTCACGTTTTTTTTCAAGAAATCCTCCACCCATTTTTGTACCGTATATCGATTTCAAGAAGTTTGAAGTATGCGAATCCAAAATTACAGATCATTTTGCTAAGTAGTTCTTCAGTTATACTGAAAATACTAACCATATTGCAATTTGATTCAACGATTACTAAATAATTTAATGTTAGGAATTCCAAAGTTTAAAACTTCGTAATTATTAACCTACTTGAACGAGAGACTTTCGGTTTCGTATCGCAATGTCAATTTTATCAAAAGCGAAATACGTATAAAACATAGGTGTTTGTTTGGAAATTTTAGAGTTTGGATGGCTTTCAATCCAAAGAAGACATAAATTCTTATTGAATGGCTATTTTAGTTCTTCGGGATGACTTTTGAGAATGAAAAATTGGAATTTATGCTGTCCAAGAGCAGCAGAAATTAGAATTACATACATAATCCGTAATTTCATAGAAATTTCACACTATTTTGAATTTTGAATTAAAAGTTTAAAGTAATCCATTTTACAATTAACAAAATAGATAAAAAAGAAAAAGAAAACGAATATAGAAATACAGAATTGTCATGTATTATTCTTTTCTGTTCTGTTAAGTCTAATATGACGATCATCATAGATAAATAAATCACATTATATGTATGCCTCTGAAAATTTATTTCATTTTAGTTTTGGCGATAAGAAGTTTTTGAAAATTGAAATGTAAAACAAAAATTACAGAAAATTGCTACTAACTTTAAGCACTTATTTAAAGTTTTCACTTTTATTTATGTAACAATTGAATCATATCTAGTGAAGAAATAAGAATGTAAAATTGGAATTTATGCTGTCCAAGAGCAGCAGAAATTAGAATTACTTACATAATCCCGTAATGTCATAGAAATGTCACATTATTTTGAATTTTGAATTAAAAGTTTAAAGTAATCCATTTTACAATTAACAAAATAGATAAAAAAGAAAAAGAAAACGAATATAGAAATTAAGAATTGTCATGTATTATTCTTTTATGTTCTGTTAAGTCTAATATGACGATCATCATATATAAATCAATCACATTATATGTATGCCTCTGAAAATTTATTTCATTTTAGTTTTGGTGATAAGAAGTTTTTGAAAATTGAAATGTAAAACAAAAATTACAGAAAATTGCTACTTACTTTAAACACTTATTTAAAGTTTTCAGTTTTATTTATGTAACGATTGAATCATATCTAGTTAAGAAATACGTTTTCATTTATACATAAACTAAATTGAAATGTTAAATATTTTTTTCATACTCTTTTTTATTTTTACATAACAAATGAATGTCATACAATTTTACAAAGGGACCGAAGCAAAGCTATATGCCACTGTCGCTACATTTTTATAAAGTTAAGTAATAGTTTAATAGTAAAGTTTTGTAATAATAGATGATAGTTTAAAAAAAATCAATAATATACAATTCAAAAAATATGCAATTAACCAATACAAACATATGTATATCAAAATAATAATTAATTGCCATATACTAAAATAGTTTTACTCTGCGATTTATAAAAGACACTCTCAATGTGACGATAAAGAAAAAAATCTAAATTTATTTTAACTTTCTAGAGCAATTGACGTTTAGTGATATTAACTATTCTAGCAATTTTACACTTATAGGCTCTAAACCTTAAGCAATAAAATGTATTTACCGAACATCTAAAATCGTTCTCAATAAAATAAAAATCAGTTATCTTATTTTACAAAGTTTCTTCTGCATCTAGGAAATGATAAGAACTAATCGCTCGAAAAATCTAAGCATTGTAACAAACAGCTTTACAAAAATAGATTTAGAGCTAGAGAATGTTAAATGGAGACTGAAATGTTCTCATTTGCAGATGAAGAAAATTTTAGCTGGTAAAAAAGAACGAAAACCATTTAAAGGAAATCGAAGCTGAAATTATGGACATAATAAGGAAATAGAATAAAAGAGTTAAAGAAATGCATGATGTGCCATTGAAAAAGAAAATAAAAACACATCTCTGCTGTTTCATTCTCTGTAGCAATATATAAAAATATATTTAAATTTATCTTATTGATTTATAAATTTACAGCTTATGGATATTTTTTGAGTTGAAGTTACATAGATATTTGACTAAAGAAAGCTGAATATACGAGTATGATAAAACAGATTTTTAAATATGGAACTATAACTGTTCTTATGAGGGTTGAAACAGCTATGTTTTTATTTTTCCACTAGTTTCTCTGTCATATGATCACTGTCATATTGTCATTGTTTGGTTCAATTTAACATTTGTAAAACTGACATGTTTGGTTCAGTGTAACTTTTAATTGCATGATAAAAATTTAATTTTGCAATATTTTATAAGATGTTATTTAACTTCTTTGAGATAGTAATATTGCCTAATAAGTTGGTATCATACAAACGCAAGTAAATCTTTACATTTGTAAAACTGACATGTTTGGTTCAGTGTAACTTTTAATTGCATGATAAAAATTTATTTTTGCAATATTTTATAAGATGTTATTTAACTTCTTTGAGATAGGAATATTGCCTAATAAGTTGGTATCATACAAACGCAAGTAAATCTTTACATTTGTAAAACTGACATGTTTGGTTCAGTGTAACTTTTAATTGCATGATAAAAATTTATTTTTGCAATATTTTATAAGATGTTATTTAACTTCTTTGAGATAGGAATATTGCCTAATAAGTTGGTATCATACAAACGCAAGTAAATCTTTACATTTGTAAAACTGACATGTTTGGTTTAGAGAATTTTCAGCGTTTTATGTTTTTGTATGAAATACGGCTACATGATAAAAATAATCTATCAAAGAATGGTTTAGCGGTTTGTTGAAAATATACAATTTTTGGAAAAGGACTTTCCGTGCTTTTCATATTCATAATAATTTATTTAATAAAATGATCGTCTTACATTGCTATTTTATTCTTTTAATATATGCTAACTATAATTTTACATTCTGGTCATCTAATAAATGTAATCTACTTAAAGAATTTTTAAAAAACAGGACGGATTAAAGATGTTAAAAACGTAACTTGTTAATCATCTGATTTATTTATTTAAGCGCTGACATAAACATATGAAACCAAAAATGAACTTTTACTAGCTGCAAAGAGCTGTGATATTTTGCCAAAACTGATTCAGAACAGTACACTTCGCCTTAATTAATTGCATAATTATCAGATAATATAAAGATTTCGTAAATGTTTGTACTAAAATATCGTAGAAGTTGGCAACTATGAATCTTGTAATAGCTCGCTCTTGTAGATTTCGGGTTGAAATATGCCATAAATATTTTAATAGCGGTAATATATAGTGTAAATGCAGATGTGATGTAAAAATTAGAATGGCAGATTGTTTATTTTTTATCCATCTGCAATTCACGGGTATTGGAGATAAACTGTAGCACAAAATCGGTTGTCGAAAAAAGAAGTATTGTTAGATTTGCACTATGCGCTATGTGCTACAACTTTCATTTCTACTCCCAGAACGTAAATATCAAGTTGTTTTTTCACTTGACTTCAGATTATGTTTAATTAAGATGATTTTTGATTAATGATTCGAATATTTAAAGTGGAATATGCTATAGTGAAGTTTACGACGGATTTTAATTTGATCTTGATTTGATTTTTTTCTCGGTGTTCTGGCATTGAATATCAACAACGACTACTTAAAAGCATGCTCAGGAAAAAACGTAACTTTTAAACTGTAAACAAAAATCTTCGACGAATCGAGAAAATCGATCTTCGACGAATACTGTGAATATCTACCCTGTTCAGAAAACTCCGTGACACCATGATTGAATCTTTATTGGAAAGTGTGATTTCAAGTATGCCCTTTTTTTAATAAATAATGAAAAATAATTGGCCTAACATCCTTATAGAAATTCTAAAGGAAAGGTTAAAATCGAAATGTTCCATGGGTTTTGGTTAAACAGTGTATCTATGATTAAAAATAAATGAACAACGTGAAATAGCACAAATAAAATTATATACAAAAATATATAAAAATGTAAACAGCTGTTTTGGAGCCCCTAAATCTCCATCATCAGTTCCATTTCAAAAGATTAAAGCCGATTCAAAAATTTAAGCCATGTAAATATGCTTGCGTCTCTCGCACTTATTTGAATAAGTGTACCTATGAGTATAACTATAATTAACTAAAATATCTTTTACAATTTAATGTTACAAATGATTTTTTATAGTAAGTACAGCTAAATGTATCTAATATTGTGAATTAAAATTTCATTGTCAATTAAATTTTGATATATTTCATTATCAATAAAGAAAAATATCATTTCACGAAAAAAAGGGTTTTTTTCCCAAAGTTAAAAAATTATAAGAAGGAATATTATGAATTATATTTAATTATTTTTAATTAAAGGAGGCAGTTATTTTGGTTAAACTTAAACATACATTTAAATTATTAAAATGATTTTAGATGATTCACAAAAGATTTCTTTAAAACCAATATACAAAAAACTAAACTACAATTAAAAAATTGTAGCTCAAAAGCAATCTCATTTACATCTCTAAGTATAAATTAATGAAATTATTCAACTTGATACTGATATATAGCTGCATGTAATTATAGAAAATATGAGAAGAAATATCTGACATCGTACCTTTAATAACAAATAACAAAATTCCGGTAATTATAAACTCTGTTAGAGATATTTAAAGTTAATAACATATTTTAATGATTGCCAATAAATAAATAATTTATTGAAAGGTCAAAAATGATATGTACTAATTAAGGTTTTTATGGTTCACTAGAAATCAATACCGGAAAATTCAATCATTTGTAATGGGATCGAAATGCTAACTCGAAATTTGTTATGTGTGAATGTGTTTAAAATCAGTTAACGGAAAACTGATCTCGAACTTCTTTAAATTAATGTCTAATAGATATTTGGTATTTTACAGTTTTACAGTTTTCAAGGAAAATTTTAATGGGATTTCAATATCGCGTAAAACATTTCCGTACGCTATTAAGCATAATGTAAGTAAAGCAAATAAAGTCTTTGTGCAAGAATGCTTATGCACGCAGAGCTTAGCTCTTTGTCGCACTGAAGAAGAATATCGCTTGTGGATAAGAAACAGCTGTTTGCTGCTTATTTGTGCATTTTTAACTTTGGTTCGCTGCCTTATTAATTTTCTTTCATATGTATTAAAACTTGTGTTGCATTAAACACACGATAAAAATAAATAAATAAAAATTAGAATAAAAACCTGGGGTCACAGCATGGTGAGTCATACAGAAGGATGTTTAAATAATATTCATTACAAAATATATAAACAAATATTAAATACCTAAAAGAAAAAAGATAACCTAAAAATATATATATACGAAAACAGTTGATTTTTTTTGAGATGCTGTGCTTGAAAAATCTTACGTTTACATATGAACACCACAGATATGTTGCACTAAAGTAAATTGTTTAAATTTCAGCATTATTAGTTTATTTTATTTCTCGCTGTCGAGAAAGACATTTTACAACGGATGCTGCAAGAATATGAGTGGGTTCTACAAAAGTTTTTATTAGTTGAGCAGATTAGTTTGTGACAGTTCGACTACTCTCGTCACGTGAGTAGGCGATGTTTTGAATGCGATCGTAATTTTTGTCAACTAACCGTCCATGTGCGTAAAAGTTTATCAAGGCTCTCTTTTCTCTAACCTTCGATGGATGTGTGAATCTCGGAAATTGTGAGTTGCTGTTTTCTTTCGGTAGTTATGCAAATTATGGTAGCTGGTCAATCGATACTGTGGATATATAATCTGCGAATTTTCGTTTAGAGTTGTACTGAGAGTGGTACTTAGAATCGGTACTGAGAGTGGTACTTAGAATCGGTACTGAGAGTGGTACTTAGCATCGGTACTTTTAAGCAGTACGGAGGAGCTAGCATCTAGTAGTTGCTATCTTATCGTGGAGCATCCCTTACTACGCATAACGCTGGATTAAGTTTTATAGTTTTACGTGCCTGTTGAACTGGTGTAAAGCCTGTATCAGAGCTCACCGGATTTAAAAGTGGAATTGACTTATCTTGAATTGCACCCTGATTCTCCGCCGTCGACAGACTGCGAATGATAATTTTCCATATATATTCTATTTTCTTTATTGGATAGTTCTTATTTTTGTGCCACTTCAAGTCGAAGGCTAGACTATTTTCTGTAGAGTTAGGTAAAACGAGAGTTCTCGCTCAACCTCCCTGCCCAATTAGACTTAATAAACTTTTTTTAATTTAAACCTTAACTTTTGTGCTCCCTTTGCTCTACGGAACGGCCTGGTACTCAACATTATGGCCGTTATAAGTTCAGCAGACCTCTCATGCACTTTCAGCAATATATCGAAAAAAATAAATCCAGTATCAAAACTAAATTATAATATTTTGTTTGCATTTATCTTTTTATTAAAATAATCAAGTAATTGGAGTTAGAAAACAACTATACTTTTGTAATTAATCTCTTCAAATAATAATAAATATTTATTTATTTTTATATAAGTTGCGCTTTCTTCAATCCTCCGGATCAATTTCCTTATGAACATTATATTACAGCTGGAAATATAGCATATTTAAACCAATAACCAAATTAAACCAAATTTAACCAAATTAAATGTAAAATTATAGGCTTGTGTCATTTTTAATTGTCTTTCTCGTTTATAGAAGAATGTGAGGTGATTATCAAAATTGAGTGAGGATTGTGAGAAATGTAATATTATTTTAAGTTACGCATTTTCAAAGTGTGGTTTAATAGCGAGTAGTGTGTTTACAAGAAAATTTGAAACATGAATTCGCATAATGTATTTATGCATGTACAGATAATTGTAGAATAAGAAAAACTGGGAGATTAAATAAATATTAGATATATTAATTATTTTAAATCATTGCATTACATAGAAAATTTTCATTGAAAAATAGAAGAAAATATATTGACCCAGTGATGATATTTTATCTATGCGATAAAAAAAAATCGCGAATTAAAGTTTAAAAAATACCGACACAGATTGATAATGTAAATTATGTTTGCGCGTGATTTTAATAGTTAAAAATATTGATAATGATAACAATAATGTATTTTCTCATGTTGAAAGTTATCAATTAATATTAATTACCTATTTTTTTTGTCGAAGTGTTTATAAGATGTATTTTCTCCGTATCTTTATAATACGTAATTTTTTTATTCAGAGTTTCTTCTGATTCATTTTTTATGTAAATCTTTCCTAGTTTAAAATTCATTTATAAGAAGTTTTCATTTTCAAATATTTTGTATTTATATGTGACGATAGTGTACCATGTTTTTATCTATAATGTTTCAGAAAATAAATAATTAATATGAAAACGACATTTTGCTTTTACATAAAATAATTAATTACATAACATTAAAAAGATAACTCGATTGGATATACAAATAAAATTTTGTAAAGAAAGTTTCAATAATATTCTTAAATTATCTTATATTTAAATCGCGAACATATGTTTTAAATTTAACAGTATTATTAAAATAATTTTCTAGTGAATAAATACAATTCTGGGTTATAAGGGTTTAACAGTACTTATAATCTTTAATGACCAAGATTTTTAAGAAATGTTAAAATAACGTACATATTTACAAGTTTAAAAACCTCAAATGCAAACTATCACTGAAATTGAGAAAAGAAATCAATAATCTATATTGCTTAAATTATTAGAATAACACGAAAATAATAATTTGTGTTACAGTAAGAAGAATACCTTTAATAATAAAAGAATAAATAAATGATTTTTATGGATATATGTTATAATTTTGTAAAACATCAAATCTAAGCATAAAATAAAATATAAGCTGATTATCTATACTTAAGTTTACGCATTTTATAAAACAAATGAAAAATGTAAGCCTCAAATTCGTAAAAGCTTAAAACTGGTAAACAAGAAAATATTTTGAGCTGGAATGGCCTAATCTAAAATAATATTTAAAATCGCTATGTTTCCACATAAAAATATTTTATGTTTACATTTAATGAAACTTTCGAGTAAATATAATAAACAAAAAAACTTCATACATACACACATATATAAAAAAAAATATTTTCCTGATTTTATAAATTTACTGTTTTTCAATTACTGTGTGTGAATTAGATTTATCGTATTTGTCTTATTTTTTAAATGAATTGTTCTAAATATAACTATATTAATTTTTAACAAAATTATTCAAATTGGTAAAGAAACCAATGCGTATCCAGCGTTTACTGCAGTTCCAAATCACCTGCGATTTTTTCTGTTGAGCTGATACAGATATCTGACCAGATGCTGTGATCAATAAGGTTAACTGGATGAATTAGGTCCTCCAGATTCGACAGAAATGGCTCAGTTGGTAGAGCATGGCAGCTTCAACCAAGGGATCCCAGGTTCGAATCCTGGCCCAGGCATTTTTCGTCCAGTTGGAAAATTACCACTCATATGTTATAAATATAATTAAATATCCCTAAAATAAACCTTTCTCACTAAAGGTTTTGATAAATAATTATTCAGTCTGAAGATATGCTAGGACATATATCTATATTAATAAAATAAAATTTCGTTCTCTGTGTGTATGTCTGTCTGTCGGCGATGGCTAGCGAAATCTACCACACGTAGATATCTGAAAATTTAGGTGAGAATAGTACAATGCAAGTCATAATGCATCTGATGCTCAGATTTTTACCTTTTTCATAATTAGCCGAGACATTATTTAAAAATCGCATCGAAATGGCTAAAGAAAATAATACCTGCTTTGAAATTCAAAGCAGAAAGAAATGGATTTGATAATTTTCACTAATTAGCGAAATTTCAGAAAACGTTTTGATTTCAAAATTGGCATACATATGTAGAAAAAAATTACATTCAAATATGTCCAAATTTCGTGAAAATCGCCGGTAATTTTCTTAAATATTTTGCAAAAAAGTGACAACTACATTAAAAAAACAGAAATAAAACGAGACAGGGGCCTGCATTAAAAAATAAAGTAAAAACCCATATAGCACGAAAGCTCCTGAATACTTCCCCGGGAGCTTCAAATCATCCCAAAAATCTCCTGATACTAAAATGACAAGTTCAGGACTTCCTGGGGAATATGCTCCCCATTTTAATTTTAATTTACTATTTTATTTATTTTAGCTTAATATTTTAATTAACTTTATTCATATTTTAAATAATAATTATTATTATTTATCTTTAAACTCAAATTTTATTTATTTATTGTATTATTTTATTAAATTTTAATTAAATCCTACATTTCAGAAAACAAAATCGTGAGTGGAAATGATATTGCACCACCCAGAGTAACTATTTTTATTTAATTAATGACATTTTAAATATCCCGAAATATTAGTTTTGTTAGCTAAAATGAAATTATATTTCATTGAAAAATAGTGTATAGTAAAATTTCTATGTATAGAATCTTTTCACAGGATTTCAAAAGATCGCTAAGTGGAGATTTAATTGTAAAGTAGTTTTAGAATACCTTCCAATTTCATGCGTTTTCAAACAAAAATGAACTGAAAAATATGTCATAGCCAATTTGATTTTGAGAAAAGCCTTAAGCATGCATAAACTCAGAAAAGCTTTTATAGATACATCGTTTAACAACTTACTTATGGAGATATCAATATTAGAAATCAAATTGAGTTTTGCTTATTATCATTCTAAATTTAAAATTATAATCTTTCTAATAAAAAATGCATTTTTAATTTGTTTTTCAACTTTTGGTTTGTCAAAAACTCATTTTTATTTCTTACATTGTTTAATTGTGATTATTTATATTTTAAAATTTAATTTATCTAATTTTAAATATTTTTATTTAATTGGCCCCCTTATCATAGACCCCTGAACCTCATATATGAGGCTCCTAACTAAAATGATAAAACGCAATGTTTTAGAATATGCCTCTTTCCTTTTCCCTTTTGTCGTGATGCCGCGTAGGGAATTCAGTTCAAAACGGCGACTTTCACAGTATTTTATGAAAGATCTGTGTTTACCAAGAAAAATAAAAAAAACTTCTTTATATTACATAGTTTTGACATAAGACCACCTGCCAATTTAAGACATTTTCGAAAATGAATTTCAAAATGTGTCAGAAAGCAGCTCCTTTGGGTTTGAGAATAATTATTCATACGTTTTTTATCTAGTTATCAATTTAAAATTGTACTGAATATATATGAAATTGTATGAATTTTTATTTGCAATAAACGTTACAGAATTCCTGCTATACAAAGCTCAAATATATGCATGTTTCCAATTTACTGACTTTCATAAGAGGAGAAAAAAATACTTCAATACCTTATAAACGATTCAGATACAGCGGCTTTTAGTAGCGTAGAGCGTGTATCTCTTGTTCGTAAGTATCCATGTTCAAATCAGGGTGGCGGAAAGAAAGTATGAAAATTTATTCCGTAAAATGTCGACCATAGCTTTCATGTGACTAATAAAAGTAATGTCGGATAGAAAAAAAAACAATTGAATGTTTTTTTTTGTGTATTACGTCGAATAACGATAACTTCGGATGTTTTTTATGCACATTATGTGACCTTGAAGTGTCCTAAATTCCTCCGGTATTACTTCCTGAAATCTTCCCTAGAACATCCTGTGGAGGAACCTGAAGGAAGTCCTGGGGAGCTCCTCGGGATGCTATGAGGACATTGTCGGTTCCTGAGGGCCTCCTGATGACAAATTTTTGCATCCTCAGGGATGCCTGGGGGATGAATGTCAATCTTCCTGGGGATGTCCTAGTCAAGCACATGCGCTATAAGAGATCTGTTTCTAGCTGACCACCCCCCCTTTATTTACTTTCCGAAAATGAATGTAAATTAATTGTTATTTTTTAGTATGGATCGAGACGTAAGAAAATGTATTAACATATAGATTTGAATTTGGAAATTAAAGACATCTGGCGGCTATTTTAGAGCACCAATTTCATGCATAGCCCTAGCACTCAACTCCTCATACCCAAAACACAGGTTCACCTGTAAGCTCTAAATTGTCAATGACTTGCCCTCTTTTAATTCGATCTTCTTCTTTATCGGAACCTTTTGTCCAGTTAATTATTACCTATGTCTAATTTCCAACTAAGACCTTGTCCTCTGGTGCCCCTAAAACTTTTTGTGCGCAATGCCTTTTTCACCTCCCCACTAAACGTTTCATTCTCTCAAAACATAACTTTAACGTTGAGTTTTGACCCGTCTCCCAGGGACACCACCCTCATATATTTATTGGGGCCCTATGGTCCCCCAATTTTTGTCGCATTTTTGAAAAACAAATGCTAATGATTAATTTTTACCCTATGCTTAATTTCGGCTCATTGAACATCTAAAGCGCTAAGTACTAAATAATTTTAATAAGTGTCCATCTTATAAACCAGCTCTCAACTATAAATTTGCCCCTTTTGGTCCACCTACTATAGCGACCTTAAAAATTGTCCAATTCACCAGCTTTTTTCTCTAAAAACTTCTTAGGTCCTCCAATTACTGTACGAACTGCAAAGAAATTTCTCATAATTCAGTTACCACCATGTTTGAATAATAATCTCCTTCTTGGGGCCCTTATTGCAGCTTCTTTAATAATTATACAATAATCTTGCAACTTTCTGAAACATAGTTCTAGGTTCATCCGTCTACTTTATAAAATAAACATTTCTTTAGACCCCAGTTACAATCTTTTTCGAGTAATAATCTTCTTTTTCTGCTTCAACTTACGTTTACGCACTGCAGGTGCAAATTAAAAATCGCTTTACGGCTGAAGGTAAATGGTTAAGCTTTTAAGGAGGATTTCATGGTTAAATTAGATATCACGTTAATGTAAATGTAATTTATTCAATTTCCATGTGATGGGGGAAACTTCCACCGCCTGGGAGCGCATTCCTTTCTCGAATTCTCTGGTTTCGATTTCAACGTGAATTGGCTCATTCAATTTTGTTTAAGGTTTAGCACTTTTTGCATTATGAAAGATTATCTTGGACTTCATTTACCACCATTTTCCAACAGTAACATCGCATTCCTTTATCGAATTCTCTGGTTTCGATTTCAACGTGAATTGGCTCATTCAATTTTATTTAAAATTTAGCACTTTCTGCATTATGAAAGATTATCTTGGACTTCATTTACCACCATTTTCCAACAGTAACGTCGCATTCTTCTCTCGGGTTCTATGGGCGGGAATTGGTTGTTTCAACAATTGTAATACATATTTTAGTTCGCCGTCTGCCGCTAAGGAGTGCATTCTTATATCGCGTTCTGTGGGCCAGATTTCAACGAGATTTGGCTCATTCAACCTTTTTTCGATTGCCTTACAGATTACACTTCCTCCTTCCGCCACGAGGGTTGTATTATTATCACGGGATCTATGGGCCCGATTACTACATCGTTTGGCTCGTTCAACTTTGTTTTCGATTGGCTCTTGCGCATACGGAGTACGCCTTTTACACACTGCTACAGGTAGTGGGGACGCAGGTTTGTGTGAAAAGAGGTTTTTCTGGAACAAACTATACAGTTTCGATGGCAGTGCGGCCACGGAAACTAGATTCATTTGAAATACTTTTAGCTGCCAAAGGAAGTTTGGTCCCCAAAACTATATTCATTTGAATTATTTTCCGAAAATATAAAATCATACAAACTTGAGGTTAGTTTATGGTTATTATGACAGGGGTCGGCCAACGCCGGGCTGAGCAGCTAATTTAAGAAATAAATGAAACTGGGAAAATAAATAAGAGTTTATAAATACTGCTTGATCAAATAAAATTCCATAGACATATTCAGTGCTTGTTTTATTATACTTTTAAACTTAAATTACTCTTGTTTTTAAATACACTGTGGCTCTAATAGTTATTTATAAAAAAAAGTATTATTGTTACGTCTATATCACTATACGTTTTTTTTTTCAGTTTTCTGGCTATAGTGCTACCTTATTTAAAACATAACAAATATTGCTCAATATTTTAGGAAAGAAAACGATTCATAAAACAGTTTATGCCAGACTATTAAGTACCATATAAACCAAACAACATTTATATATCAAAATCATAAACTATATGGAACAATCCATTGTGTACTATTAAATATTATCTCATGTATATACCTCATGTATTATATATACAGAGATACAGTATAAAACGGAAAATATCAATAACTCAAGAAAGAGACAATCTAGGCTAAAATCGGAAATGGCAATTCGATGAGTGAAAGAGAGCCATGTAATAACAATATTTGTTATAACAATGATATTATTTCCACGTGATACCCACAGAAAATATATTCAAAAATAAAAATTAAACTTTAAAATGTTAAACAAAGGTCTTGGGATTAACTCTTATAAATATATTAAAATTTAGGGAATTTTGTGTCTTAGGGATATGGAACACTTACAATTGTTTTAGAAAAAACAGTAAATGAATATTTTTAGGTAAAATAATCAAAATACTCGTTTTTTAAACATTTACTGAGAAAAACAAAAAAAAGGAAAAACTCAATTTTAGTGCGGAAAATTCTTAAGGCTGAAAAAGTTTAGAATTAAAATTTTGGTCATAGAAAAATAGTTTTTCTTATTTTGTTGCTTTGATTCTGAACAACATTATAATTTGTTGAAGAACAGCTTTTATAGTCCTACAAAAACATTTCCATGGTCAGGAGTCAACAAAGCATCAACATAATTAAATTACTTGTCCAACAGATGCCGACAATAGTTTTACAAGTATCAAATAACAAATTTACTTAACTTTTAAAAATAACAGAAGTTACATATACATTATATTAAAAAACGATTCATGATCTAAACTTCAACTTCCATTTAACACAGTCTAAGAATTATCGTACTGTAAAAGAAGTAGTTTTGCCGAGAAGATTTAATAGTTTTAACATCACCATTAGATTTTTTTTTGCTGAATACAGTAGGCTGATAAAATGTTTTCATATTTCTGTAGGTAATGAAGCACTCACATGTAGTAAATTAAACAAATTTAACAAAGAATAATAATAACTAAAAACATAAACTAAAATATATAAATGCAATTTAACAAAAATAATACTAAAAAAAAACGCGACTACACTAATATAAAAGAAAAGCAAAACTCTTTACCATATCAAATTTTGCTTCATTTTATTTATTTGTTTTTAGTATTGTAGGAACTTTTCTGGTAATATGTATTTTAAATTACACAAATCTTTTGTAAAATGCATAATTATTTATGAGTTCTTATGGACATTAACGTTAAAATATATAAATGCAATATAACTAAAATAATATTAAAAAGAACGTGACTACACTAATATAAAAGAAAAGCAAAACTCTTTACCATATCAAAATTTGCTTCATTTCATTTATTTGTTTTTAGTATTGTAGGTACTTTTCTGGTAATATGTATTTTAAAATGCACACATTTTTTGTTAAATGCATAATTATTTATGAGTCGTTATGGACATTAACGTTAAAATATATAAATGCAATTTAACTAAAATAATACTAAAAAAGAACGTGACTACACTAATATCTACTTGAAGGTCAAGCACATGGTCTAAAAATGCTAAATTTTTCGATGTTTCAACACCAGTAATTTTTAATAATGAAATTATACCTTCTCAATCTGCAAAAAAACAATACTAAATATTTTTATTTAATAATACTGGTGCCAAAGTTATATATTAAAAAGTGGTATATATTATATACCGGTGCCACTCAAGGGGTTAAAAAAGCAAAGCAAAATTCTTTACCATATCAAATTTGCTTCATTTCATTTAGTTGTTTTAAGTATTGTAGGTACTTTTCTGGTAATATGTATTTTAAAATGCACAAATCTTTTGTTAAATGCATAATTATTTATGAGTCGTTATGGACATTAACGTTAAAATATATAAATGCAATTTAGCTAAAATAATAGTAAAAAAGAACGTGACTACACTAATATAAAAGAAAAGCAAAATTCTTTACCATATCAAATTTGCTTAATTTCATTTGATTGTTTTTAGTATTGTAGGTACTTTTCTGGTAATATGTATTTTAAAATGCACAAATATTTTGTTAAATGCATAATTATTTATGAGTCGTTATGGACATTAACGCTCAAATATATAAATGCAATTTAACTAAAATAATACTAAAAAAGAACGTGACTACACTAATATAAAAGAAAAGCAAAATTCTTTACCATATCAAATTTGCTTCATTTCATTTGATTGTTTTTAGTATTGTAGGTACTTTTCTGGTAATATTTAGTTTAAAATGCACAAATATTTTGTTAAATGCATAATTATTTATGAATCATTATGAACATTAACGTTCTATTTATTCATTTTCATTGACTTTCTATTCTGTATGTATGTTAAAAACTTCTCTTCGAGTACAACAAACTAAACATAAAATATTTTGCCTATTTTTCTATTTTATAGAAACAGTGAATAAAGATTTCAAAATTGTAAATTAAATAAGATTTCTAGTTGTGGAGGGTAACTTGCATAATAAATTTCTTAGCACAAACTAGGTTAGAAACAAATCTTTCTTTTCTGTATCTTCATCTACATCCTCTAGATAAAAGCGGTAATTTATCACTTCCTTTTTCTCAGGTCTTTTATGAATGTGAGCGAGTTAAACGCAGAGAAAGAAGCTCTTTCTACTTTAGTAGGCAACTAAATGGAAAGGGTTCAGTGAAGTAAGAAGATTTTAGGAGAAAGATGAAAATAGAGCGATTACTTAAACTTGGCATATGTTAATGACTCTGGAAAATACGAAAGTATGCAAAATAAAAATTCTATGCCTTTATATTTTTGAATAAGAAAGGGAGCATACAAAGTTGGTAAGATGAAAAAAAATATATAAATATATACAGAAAAAAACTTCTACGCCTTTTATATATTATTTATTAAGTAAGAGGGTGGTAATTATCAAACTTAATTAAAATTAATTATTATATTTTTGTTAACTATTTTATAACTTCAAATCTTTTGAAACATGAAACATGAGTAAAACATTAAAAAATGCATCGAATCGATTTATTTACAAAAATAATGAACATACATTTAATATTTGCACTAAACCACAACGCTGAAGAATAAAATGGAAATTATTTAGAATTAAATAAAAAAATAGTGTTAATAATATTAAATTGAATATTCATAATGCAAATTTTACTTTTGCTTGCCTTTATCTTTCTGCTAAGTTCACACATATCCTGTTAAATTTAGTTGTGGTTTCATATGATATTAATAATGTAATTGACATAATTAAATTAATATACACTATATGGTCATTAATGACCGGCAACTTTCAATTTTAGACATTTTGTGGAATAGTTAAAAATGTACTTGTCAGATTCTTCTGGAATTTCAGAATTAAAAAGAACAGGTTTGACTTCATATTTATCAACGTCGATTTGATAAGGAGTATAATTAGGGGGGCAAAAAATTAAAGAAAAAAATTAATACTTGGGATCACCCTGTAAAATAAAATGCATGAAATGATCTATCGCTACACAATATACATAGGCAGACATTGTACAATATGTGTATTCAATTGTGTAAGAATAGCATGTATATTAATACAGATATAGCGATTTTAAAAAAATAATAAAAAAAATTCTTGCATGCTTTTTGCTTATAACATACAGGGTTTTTAACCAAATTTAACGCCAGTTTCAGAAAAATTGACAAAATATAGTAGAACCTATATAGTGCAATTGAAATGTAAATATATTAAATATTTAAGGAATTATGGGCAGTTGTATAAAATATTTTTTATCTGCGCATGCGCGAACGATAAAAAGGAACTTTTTGCATAATTTAATAGTCAACTCTATGGAGCAACTTATTAAATAAAAATAAGTTAAATATCGTAAAAATTCAGAGAGATATTGGCGTTAGAGTGAGCTGTTTTTTAGTTTCTCACTAAAACTCGCTAAATGATAAGGGATTGTCTACAAATTGTCATGTTTAATTTATATACTATATTTCATTTTTTATTGATACTTTAGTACGCTTTGGAAAACTTTATTGCACCAGGTTATAATACTTTTGGAATGGATCCTTTGATTTTGATAATTCTTTCTTTGCTCGAATAAGCTCGTTAGGGTAGTTTTTCAAAGTTAACTAAAGTATCATTAAAAATTTGAAAATAGTATAAAATAAAAAATGACAATTTGCGGAAAATCCCTTATCATTCAGCGAGTTTTAGTGAGAAACTAAAAAACGGCTCACTCTAACGCCGATATCACTTTGAATTTTTACGATATTTGACTGATTTGTTTTTTTTATAAGTTGCTCCATAGAGTTGACTATTAAATTATGCAAAAGGTTCCTTGTTATCTTCGCGCATGCGCAGATAAAAATTATTTTATACAACTGCCCATATTTCCTTAAATATTTAATGTATTTATATTCCAATTCCACTATATTGTTTCTACTACATTTTGTCAATTTTTCGGAAACTGGCGTTAAATTTGGTTTAAAACCCTGTATATTATAAGCAAAAAATATGTAAGATTTTTTTTTTAATAAAAAAAAAATCGCTATATTTCTATTATTATACATGCTATTCTTACACAAATGAATACACATATTGTACAATGTCTGCCTATGTATATTCTGTAGCGATAGATCATTTGGTGCATTTTATTTTACAGAGTGATCCCAAGTATTATTTTGTTTCTTTAATTTTTTTTTTACCCCTATTTGTCCTCCTTATCAAATCAACAATGATAAATATAAAGTCAAACCTGTTCTTTTGGATCCTAAAATTCCAGAAGAATCTGTCAAATATATTTTTAAATATTCGGCAAAATGTCTAAAATTGATAGTTACCGGTCATCAATGGCCATATAGTTTATACGAGCAGGGAAGACCGAGCTATGCTCGGTCAAATTTAAATTTGAGTTCAAATATCACGACCCATGACCAAAATGACCCACTAATTGAATTTTCTCGAACATGTGACTTAGTCCAACAGTCTTCTTGTGCCGGAAAACCATAGGATGCAAAATTTAGTGTAAATTGAGCCGCTTTTTAGATATTGACCCACAATGACCCAGAAAGGACCCACTAATCGAATTTTCACGAACATGTAACCTAGTCCAATATTTTCGCGTGCCCGAAACTCATAAAATACAAAATTTAATCAAAATCGTTAGAGCCGTTTTTTAGATAAAATTAATTTGACCCGGTTTGACCAAAAAAGGACCCCTAATCGAAAGTTCTCGAACATGTGACCCAGCCCAATAGTCTTCTCGTGCCCGAAAATAGTCGGATACAAAATTTCGTCAAAATCGTTTGTTCCGTTTTTTAGATACAATTAGCTTGACCATTACCCAAAATGACCCAAAATGACCCACTAATTGAATTTTCTCGAACATGTGACCTAGCCCAACAGTCTTCTCGTGCCCGGAAACCATTGGATGTAAAATTTAGTGTAAATTGAGCCGCTTTTTAGATCTTGACCCACAAAGACCCAGAAATGACCCACTAATCGAATTTTCTCGGACATGCGACCTAGCCCAATGCTTTTATCGTGCTCGAAACTCGTAAGACACAAAATTTAATCAAAATCGTTAGAGCCGTTTTTTAGATAAAATTAATTTGACCCGCGTTGACCCAAAAATGACCCACTAATCGAAAGTTCTCAAACATGTGACCCAGCCCAATTGACTTCTCATGCCCGAAAATGGTCGGATACAAAATTTCGTCAAAATCGTTTGAACCGTTTTTTAGATACAATTAGCTAGACCATGACCCAGAATGACCCAAAATGACCCACTAATCGAATTTTCTCGAGCATGTGACCTAGCCCAATGGTTTTCTGGTGCCCCAAAATGGTAGGATACGAAATTTCTTCAAAATCGTTAGAGCCGTTTTTAAGATAATTTTTGCATATATATATATATGTAACCACCCACAAGATTTGCTCGTATTAGAATATATGATATATATCATATTACAACTTTAAAAAATATTTAAATTATAAGACTATTAAATCCTTATATATTATTTCTCCTGTCAACATCCCTTTTTCTCTGAAAATACGAAACGCAGAACGACGAATGAGATAGCATATGAAAGGATTTTGGACAGGCTTCTGACATAGCACACTTAACATTTTGTTAAAACATAATTTTGATTAAAATTTGTTCATAATTAAAAATTAAATCGGCATTGTTTTCATAAGAGAAATCAAAGGTTTTCCTCAAAATATTGCTGGCAAAAAAATAAAATACCACATTATATGATGCTCAGCGATTTTTATTAAAAAAACCGTAGGGGTTTATTTTATATTTATGATTAAAAAGCGAAATTGAAATGCTGAGATTGATATTTCTATGTCCCATGTTTTTCCCGAAGCATTATGACGTCATCCTCTAATGCAGTTAAAATACGATTGTTATTTTTTTTTTCTCGCGCGTCAATATAGCAATCTTTGATCAGTTTTTACTCTAACTTTGATGGAATAAATTAGATGATATTCTGGCTTGACTAACAACTAAATGTTTTTTGCAAACATTTTTATCCTTGCTTTTTCTTTAGAAGTTTAAACCTGCATCTAATAAATATTACATATTGATAAAAAATGGTACTTCTCTATTATCCCGTCGACCACTTTTCATAACAAAAAACTATTGCCAAATAAACGGGAGAACGTTGCCATTGGAATATCAATTTAAATAAATAAATAAAATATAAGAATTTAAGGACACAATTGTTATTTTAATTAATGAAATAACTAGTAAATCAGTAAAACATAATGGAAAATACACGCAAATGTCGAATTAAAAACCACTTGATGACGTAACAAACACGTACCATGCTTCTGACATCAAGTAAATGGGACTGCATTTTTGGCGTTTAATCTTACAATTTGGCGATAGTTTTTTGTTATGAAAAGTGGTCGACGGCATAATAGAGAAATACCTAAAAAATATTATATTTCAGTGCGAAATCCATGCACGGGCCCTCTGGTGTATATATATTTACATACAAAATGATAATTATCATAATTATAACTGTGAATAACCAAAAAGCAGTTCACTTCTTTTTAAACCTTAGATAAACCGTAATCATTTTTGTTTATAGAGTTTCGACTATTTTGTTTATAACATTGCTTACTGAATCTTCCATTTTTATTTAATTATTCGATTTTATTCCAGATAAGATATCTTGTTTTAATCCATGGGAATAAAGTTCGGAAATCAAGCAGAAAAAATTACCTAAAAAGTCCAGCAGCACTGTTGTTGAATACATAGATCCTCATTATACATGTTACACGCGATAATATCAAACGTTTGCGGTTAAATTACCATAAAGTATAAGTTAGCATTTGTTCATACTTAAGAAATTTAATAACTAGCAAATATTAAAATAAAACAAAATGAGAAAAAAAAAATTTAGAAGATAGAAACTATGCAAACTATGTTTTTGAGCAATACTTGAAAAAAAAATAAATAAAGGATTACTTTTGAATTGTTTAAAATGAATTTAACATTGGGAGTTCTAAAATTTAAATCTGTAAAATTCCTAAACTGATTAACTGAATGAATTTTTGTTTGGTATTGGAAGGTAAAATTTCCTGTCGCAAGTTAACTTTTGAGCTCAAATGTTAAAAAAACAATTAAAAATAAACTTTACAAAGCAGAAACTACGCAAACTATGTTTTTGAGCAATACTAAAAAAACTATCCTCATTAGGATTATTTCTGTATTGATTAAAATGTATTTAACATTGGAATCCTAAAGTTTAAATCAGTAAAATTCCTAAACTGATTAACTGAATG
This sequence comes from Maratus michaelseni, assembly GCA_963931845.1. Classification (NCBI taxonomy): domain Eukaryota; kingdom Metazoa; phylum Arthropoda; class Arachnida; order Araneae; family Salticidae; genus Maratus; species Maratus michaelseni. Next base: position 274,005,439 of record OZ007596.1, read on the forward strand.
AATTTTCGTTTGGTATTGGAAGGTAAATTTTCCGGTCGCAAATTTACTTTTTAACACAAATTTTCAAAAAAAAAAAAAAAAAAAAAAAAAAACTTTACTACGCAGAAACTATGCAAACTATGTTTTTGAGCGATACCAAAAAAACTATCCAAATTAGAATTATTTTTGTATTGATTAAATTGTATTTAACATTGGGAGTTCTAAAATTTAAATCTGTAGAATTCCTAAACTGATTAATTGAATGAATTTTCGTTTGGTATTGGAAGGTAAATTTTCCGGTCGCAAATTAACTTTTTAGCACAAATTTTCAAATAAAAAAAATAAACTTTACTACGCAGAAACTACGCAAACTATGTTTTTGAGCAATACAAAAAAAAAAAAAAAAAAAAAAAAAAAAACTATCGAAATTAGAATTATTTTTGTATTGATTAAAATGTATTTAACATTGGGAGCTCTAAAATTTAAATCTGTAGAATTCCTAAACTGATTAACTGAATGAAAATTTGTTTGGTATTGGAAGGTAAAATTTCCTGTCGCAAATTAACTTTTGAGCTCAAATATTAAAAAACAAATAAAAATAACCTTTACAGCGCAGAAACTACGCAAACTATGTTTTTGAGTAATACTAAAAAAACTATCCTCATTAGGATTACTTCTGTATTGATTAAAATGCATTTAGCATTGGGAGTCCTAAAGTTTAAATCTGTAACATTCCTAAACTGATTAACTGAAAGAATTTTCGTTTGGTATTGGAAGGTAAATTTTCCGGTCGCAAATTAACTTTTTAGCACAAATTTTCAAAAAAAAAAAAAAAAAATTACAACGCAGAAACTATGCAAACTATGTTTTTGAGCGATACCAAAAAAACTATCCAAATTAGAATTATTTTCGTATTGATTAAAATGTATTTAACATTGGGAGTTCTAAAATTTAAATCTGTAGAATTCCTAAGCTGATTAATTGAATGAATTTTCGTTTGGTATTGGAAGGTAAAATTCCCTGTCGCAAGTTATCTTTTGAGCTCAAATGTAGCAAATTTTGAGCTCAAAAACTACGCGAACTATGTTTTCGAGCAATACTAAAAAAAACTATCCTCATTAGGATTACTTCTGTATTGATTAAAATGCATTTAGCATTGAGAGTCCTAAAGTTTAAATCTGTAACATTCCTAAACTGATTAACTGAAAGAATTTTCGTTTGGTATTGGAAGGTAAATTTTCCGGTCGCAAATAAACTTTTTAGCACAAATTTTCAAATTAAAGAAATAAATTTTACTACGCAGAATCTATGCAAACTATGTTTTTGAGCAATACCAAAAAAAAAAATCCACATTACAATTATTTTTGTATGATTAAAATGTATTTAACATTGGGAGTTATAGAATTTAAATCTGTAGAATTCCTAAACTGATTAATTGAATGAATTTTTGTTTGGTATTGGAAGGTAAAATTTACCGGTCGTAATTTAACCATTTAGCTCGATCTGTATATCTAAGAAATAAACTATGGAAATGTCACGCGTCTTATCTATACTAATATTATAAAGTACTAAAGATTTTGTTTTTGTTTTTTTGTTTGTTTGTTTGTTCGTTTGTTTGTAGGGGATAATCTCTGGAACTAATGAAGCGATTTCAAAAGTGATGGTAGCAAATTGATGGTGATAATCCCTGTTCCAACATAGGCTGTATTTTATGTCGGTGCCACTACCCCCAGGGGGGTTCAAGAGCGAAAAACGTTCTAAAATTTAGATTTTTTATACTGAAGGAGCTAGAAACATGAAAATTGGCATGGTAGTTACTTATAAGATGTAAATGCTCTCTAAGAACAAATTCTAAAAAAATTCGAAATTTAAAAGGGTGAGATGAGCAAAAAGCGTTCTAAAAACATTCTAAATTACAATTTCTATGGAATTTCTGGAACTACAGAAGCGTTTTTAAAAGTGAAGGTTGGAAATTGATGGTGACAGTCCCTGCTCCAACATAGGCTATATTTTATATCGGTGCCACTATTCCCAGGGGGGTGCAGGAGCAAAAAACGTTCTAAAACTTCGATTTTTTATACTGAAGGTGTTAGAAACATGAAATTTGGCATGGTAGTTACTTATAAGATGTAAATGCTCTCTAAGAACAAATTCTAAAAAAAAAATCGAAATTTAAAAGGGTCATATGAGCGAAAAGCGTTCTAAAAACATTTTAAATTACAATTTCTATGGAATCTCCAGAACCACAGAATCATTTTCAAAAGTGATGTTGGCAAATTGATGATAACAGTCCCTTCTGTAACATAGACTATGTTTTATGTTGGTGTCACTAACACAGGGAGGTGCAAAAGTGAAAAACTTTCTAAAATTTCGATTTTTTTTATAATGAAGGAACTTGAAAATCGAAATTTGACATGGTAGTTATTTATAAAATGTAAATGCTCTCTAAGAACAAATTCTAAAAAAATCGGAATTTAAAAGGGTGAGATGAGCGAAAAGCGGTCTAAAGACATTCTAAATTACAATTTCTATGCAATCTCTGGAACTACAGAACCATTTTCAAAAGTGATGGTAACAGTTCCTGCTGTAACATAGGCTATATTTTATATCGGTGACACTACCACAGAGGGAGGAGGGGGTAAAAGACCGAAAAACGTCCTAAGTTTTCGATTTTTTTCGACATTAGCGTGGCTTAATTAGTAATTTCTGAATTATCTGTGACAGTAAAATTTCCTCTAATGAAAATAAGCCATCGAATACAACTTGGCATTTTTAAAGAATTACGTGAGCAAAGCCGCGGGTTTTGCTAGTTTAAAATAAAACTTTAGTGTATTTTTTTTTTTTTTTTTTTTTGTAAAACTTTAAGATATAATATAAAAATAGCTCTGTATATCTCTTATGTCATATTGGCTTGTAATAAAACTGGAATTCATACAATAAATAAGTAAATATTTGGAAGAACAGAACTAGAAGCTCTGCTGATCGTAATACCTCTGACGTGTTTGGAAAAGTGAATTGGGTAAAAATTCTGAAAGAACAGAAATTTCAGCTTATACTAAAATCTTGTCTATAAAATACTGAAGTGATTAAAAAAATAATTCCAAAAAAGAACTATACTAATTAAATAATAATTAAATAATTTAATTAAATATTTTTTTTAATCAAAAGAAGATTCACTGTGACAGTTACCACAGCCGTTATTTATTTAAAAGTATAACCGTTAGAAAGAATATTTCCGTTTCGTTCAGCCAGAAGATTAATTATAAAATTGCAATTCAATCTTTAAAGACACGGACAATTTGTATTGGCATAAAAAAAAGAATTGCATATTATATGCGCCAGAGCATTTTAAAGACTAAATAACTACTCTTGTTGATATAATTTTTTTAATACAGTGCCAAGTAATGATATAATATTAATAAACATCAAGATGCTAAAAAAATACTAATTTAATTCGAAGTAATATAACAATGAAAATTTCTACTGACATAAAGACACGGGCAGCTTACTCCATGCTCCAATGCCTTTTAAGCCTAAATATCAAATTTTGATACTAAAGATTAATCCTAATAATATTATAAATCCGATTGTGTGCAAATGTTAGGCTGAAGCCAGCGTCAAAATGGAGAAATTAATGGCTCTGTATCTTTGCATATAGGTGGATTATAACCCGGAAATGAACATAGGCTGGTTTTTGTTTATTTTATGCAAATACTTTTCTTAATATTTCAAAATTTGATTATTTTCATAGAAAATCAATGGACATTTTTAGATAAAATTTAACCATTTTACTTTATCGTTGCTAGTGCTTTGATCGTTGCCAATAAATAAAAATGCGGAAAAATAATTTTTCCTCAACAATTAAGTTTCAATTGAGCGATTTTCACGTGAAAAATGAAAATAATTCAAAAGAAGACGAATTTCTGTGATATTGGAAACAACAGTATGGAGTATTTGTTATTATACATGAAGTATGAATATCGGTTACATTAAAAAGATCTTTTTTCTGTCAAAAACTGCGTTATAATTAGAAAGAAGAATTAACAATAATTATATTACTAAGAAAAAGATTTCGCTTGAACCATGGAACTATGAAAAGGATCCTCCTTGGATTGAACAAATATGACGTCATAAATAAAACATGTATTTTGAAATATTCGTAATATTACAAAGAGCATGACTTTCAGTGTATAATAAAAGTATATGCATAATGGACGTCATATTTAAGATGAATAACTGAAATATTTTTTTGATACTGATTAATAATAAGCTTGAATATCAGTTACAAATAGATGTGAGATTTCTGCTAAAATTCACGTCATTATTGCCAGGAAAAGAAAATTAACAAGAATTATGTCATTGAAAAGAGATTTCTCTGGGATCAAAGTGACGTCATAATAAAACGGGACGAGGCTAATGAAAAAGACAGGCTACCGCGGTGCATTCCAGTTATCTTTTTTTACAGACCGCTAGAGTGACGTGATGCTCCTTTCGTACACCTACATTGGTGCATTCGAGCATCACGTGGCTCCGGCGGTCTGTAAAAAAAGATACGCTTAAAGCACCGCGGTAGCCTTTCTTTTACGTTAGTCTCGAAAACGGGATTTTTTAAATATGTTTGAAATGCAGCGTGTATCAATTTCATTTCATACATTAATAACCACTGAGTACAGTGAAAGAATAGAAAGGTAATGAAACGTAAAATCGGCTTGCAATATGAAGCCGGTTATCGCTCTAATCATTAATCCTAAGTCTATTAAGTTAAAATCTGACTGTGTGTATTTCGCAACTGCTCCTCTTAATGCAACGCGATTTACTCAATACCGGTTATCATTGATTTGAGGATGTCATATAAACTCTGAGAATTTAAAATTTTGAATTAGATTTCGAGATGTTATTATTTTTTTGTAAATTTTAACGAAATTTCTCTAAAAACGGTACTTAAATTACTCCATTTTTGTGGATAAAAAAAGGAGAAATAAAACGGATTAATATATTTTTATTCCATTTTCTCATTAAAACTGAAAAAAAAAATATTTTATTTTCAATTTGAATACTTGGTGAAAAAAAATGTTGATTACAGTAAAATTTCCGAAAAATAAAAACATATTTCCACATATTCAAACTTTATGAATCAATTTATTCTGCAGAGCAAAAATCGCCTGTCAGCATATTGTCAAGAAATCAAGATTTGTTTCAGCTATAGATTAAACCAAGGACACAAATTTGCTGTTACATGCAAACGTAACACTTGCAATTGCAAAGCTTTTTGCAAACCCAAATTACATGCAAACGTAACATTTACATGTAATTTGCTCCCAAATTAATTTTAATTTGAATCGTAATAAATGTTAATTTGCAATGAAAATTACATGCAAAAGTAAATGTTTGCATGTAATTTTAGGCTGCAAGAAGCTTTGCAATTGAAACTCCTTGCATTTAGGTGTAGAATTATTACTCCCTATTCACAAGAATTGAATTTAAAGAAAAAGCATATACTATTTCCAATGAATTATTTTTAAATGATGGCTGTTAAAACGTTTCTCAAAGTCGTTAAAAGTAAAATGGTTTATCAGGTAAAATTGACATTTCTTTTTACCCAATTCGTCGATTTACACGATTTTATTTGGCCGTCTTTTTTCCATTGGTTGCAGTTCACTTTTCACGGTTATTTGGCACAAAATTTTACTTTTTTTAAACTGATTTATGTCAAGGCCCCTATAACAAAGAAATATCGTATTTTCTTCTATGAAATGTGATAAAGAGTTAGTGAATTATTTACGTTTTTAATTATCGGGAGTGAAATATTTTGCTTGATTAGTACATCTATTTTTCTTTTAATGTTACGTGAACGAAGTCACGGGTAACAGCTAGTAATATCATATGGCTATCAATGGACATCAGATTTATAAAAAATATAATTTAATTAACAATTAAAATATAATAAATTACACAAATACACGGGCTACGTATTCAGTATACCAGTGATGACTCACCGATAATACAATGAACGAGTACAGAATGAATTCCAACTTAAACTTTAAATTTTGGTTGAAAATTGAAAGTTCTTTGGGAAGAGGAAAAATTAAATGTCAATCAAGTATTTATTTATTTATTTATTTATTTATTCGCAAATGATATTTCATTGACTGCCGATCTAAGTAAGCCGCCAGTATGTTTAACGTTTAATATATTGATAATTTCATGTTAAGATTAGAATTATAAGTAGTACATAGTGGTTCAAATTACAGTATCCTTGTTTGTGACGCCCTGGCGATAGAAGCAGTGACCGTAACTGCTTCGTATTTGGAGGACATACATATCAGAAAATAGAAAATTGATTGGTGTAAAAAACAGTTCAAACAAAGGCCGCTAGGTGAAAATGAGGCGCTGCCATCGGTTTAAAGTAAGGAAAATGTATCATGAGACAACCAATTAAGAATAGAATACGAGGTGTCGGTTATTAACTTTGTTATTATATTTCATTACACAAACCGTGCTAGCTAGGTGAGAAGTGGAATATTCATATTCGTCTGTGCACGCAAAAACGGAGAACAAAATCTGCATAAGAGGCAGGCTAAAGAGCCGTCATAATAGATAAAAAGAACGAAAAATCATGCGTCAAGCATAGATTATTTAACACTTTCCAACACTTCCAAAATAATTTTACAAATCATACCGTTTAATAAGCTGAAAGCTTACATCTAAGTAAACAATTTGGAAAACGCATAACATATTTTAAAACATAATTTCAGGAATTTCCAGCATATACAATATTTGTAAAAATATCCGAATACTTTTATTCAGCCCTGTATAGGATCTATAGATTTGTATATATACTACATAGGATGCTAAATTTTAGTTCAGTTAAGAAACATGTAGCACAGTTTAAAATTCTCCTTCTGGAGTTTCCGTCAATAAACGGAAATGTGTTCGCGAACTTTTGTGCTTCTCTGTATATGATGTACAGAATTTATATACACCACGTAATAAACAAAAAGTGAGTTAAATTTAAAATCGCGTTCAGTAACTTAAAACGCACTTCCAGGAATTATTGTTAACAGACAGTAGAGAATTCTTTTGTGTGTCCGTGTAAATGAACGATGACTGCTATACACACAATATTCTGTAGTAAGCCTCTTGTAATGCACCTTAGTGATATATATAAATTTAAATGCGTTTGAAATAGTAATACATTATTTAAATAAACTGCAGACGATTTTTTCCATACACGTAATGTAACGGAATTATTTTCACTGTCCCTGTAAAGAACTATAAGTGCTTTGCACCCCCTATTCCATATTAAGCTTCTTGTAAAGCACTGAGTGATATATATCAATTACAATGTGTTTGAAATTGCGTAACATCATTAAAATAAACCGCAAATGATTTTCCCCATAGACCGTAATGTAACGGAATTTCTTTGAGTGTCTCCGTAAAAAAAACTATAAGTGCTACACACTTCCGTTGAAATAGGGAACATGCTATGGATAAAGACAATAACATATAAAAATTTCAAGGCAATCCGAGCACATTTACGTGAGTTAGAGCACAGACAGACGGCCAGACGGCCGACAAACCGAAGTCATAAACACTTTTCAAGTAGGTTGGAAAGTGTTAAAAAGAAGGGAACCGCCACGATGGTAATCTCGTTGCTGGAGCGTGCTGTGCTGCTAAAGCTGTACCGAGGTCAGAAATCTTTGCTTACTGGTCCATTGACATCATGTGTCATTTAATGTCTCCACGTTCACCTGACTTAACCACGTGTAATTTTTGGTTTTGGGATTACCTCAAAGATAAAGTTTATCGAGGAAACGAAGGAAATCTGGCGGATTTAAAGAAACAGATCCTCTTGCACGTACGTAATATCGGTCCCGATTAATTACACGCCACTGTTGATTATGCTGTAACACGGTTTCACGTGTCCGCCGTGAAGCAACGTGGACACATTGAAACTCACTTTTGAAACATTTGTCTGATGTTGTGTTACTACGCGCGTGTATTTCACATGTTCTGTCACTACAGTTTTTGTATGATCGACATACAAAATATTCATTTCAGAATTACATATTCATTAACTTAAACCTATTGCAGATCCTCATTCTCACTTAACGGATTTTGTTTGAACTTTTTTTGCACCAATCAATTTCTAATGTACTGATAGGTATACCCTCCAAATATAAATACGTTGCGTCCATTTGTTCTCTTGCCAGGGCGTCCCAAACAGGGATACTTTAAATTGAACCCCCCTGTATAACCTAAAGTTATAGTTTTGAAAACAATTAGATTTATATAAATTTAAGTTAAAATAAAGTCTAATGGAAAACTATTAGAATCGACATTCATTTTAGTTTTTAATGACAAATATATGATATTTCTCAGGACGAAAATGTTTTGAAAAACATAATTTTAGACTGGGAAATTATCAAAACGTGTACACAAGATTATTATTTCAGTACGCATCAAAATACCAACTCATGAAAATTATTCTTGAAATTTAAATATTAATTTTAGAATATGTGTTACGTTTGTTGATATTGTATATTATGAGTATCCTACACATTAAAAAAAACTAATTATGTAATATTCGTTTTTTTTAATTAAATAATTTTTCTTTCAAAACATACACAAATTGAAGATATCTCTTAAATTTTCATAATATTAAAGCTTTCTCTGTACGTAGTTAAATATTCAGAAAAAAAATATATCATTGAAATTTTAATAATTTTTCGTTTCATAAATAAATAACTAAACTAAACTTACTCCTGAACTACTTTAATGCTTATGGAATACAATTGTTATATCTAATTTTTGACTGCCAAGAATCTTCTATGGTACATTATTTCGACAATAGATGATTATATTAAGTAATAATACATTGCTGTTATATTTATCTCCCTTTACTGATATATTACCAGGATGTCCATGACATGCGATTGCATTTCAATACGCATATGCGGTAACATTAGTATGACATTTAATTCTCTCTGACATTAGGTGGTTTGCAATATAATTTGAAATTGTAAATACACTAGAATTGGAGACATATTGTGCAATATAAGTACCCGTTATATAACAATTTGAAGTTAATAATTAATTTATAATCTCACATCGAAATGCAAATAATTTGTCAAAGAAAATTGTTGTATGATTTTATCATAATGACGTTTTGAGGTAGGTAAACTAGCAACATCATGGAAAATGCCTCACGACTATCCATTTCAGAAGATTCGTTTTACAAATTTATTTTGACATTGAGATTTCTTGATACCTTGCGCTTTTAGAAAATGTCATAATACAAATACTGTAAAAAAAATTAATAAAACTAAAATTTTATGTTCTTTGTGAAAATTTTTTTCGTTATAAAAAATATTTATTAATATAAATATAAAATTTAGTTTACGTTTTGAAGTTGCAAAAATTCTGTATAAATTAAATTAAAATAAATTAAAAATGTAGATAAAATGCATAAGTGACACAAGGAAGAACACAAAAATGCTTATAAAAACCTTTTAATGATCGGCATATGCTTCAGCGCTCATATGGCGGTATTTTCAAGATATACAATGATAAACAAAATAGTCTCGCAAATCTTTGAAAGTAAACTTGTAAACCAATCACGATGAATCACGAGATCATATATATATAAAAATAGGGCTTAAAATAGTCAACTGTAAACGTGAAAATTAATATTACTTTATTCCTTTTTTAAACTGCAAAGTACCTTGTGCCAAATTTTAGATAACTCAAATGAGGCAGATTCATTGCAAGTGTTCACGTTACGCATATAGATTTCTATGTATTCATGGATAATAGATGGGAAATAAAGCCTTGATGGATAAGTTTATGTACTATTTTTAAAATAAATTTTGAAAATCCCGGTTTTATGTAGTCTTGCCAGAGATGTACTACTTCTGTAATATTTCATATCTGTCATATGCTCTTTTAATCTTGTTTTAACCTTTCTTGTCACTTGTCACTTAGTATTTTATCTATATTTTAATTACAATTAGTGATCTTATTATGTGGTTATATATAAAAAAAAATTAATTAATTATATGGAACAAAAATATTCCGATTAAGAATTCGTAATCGAGCAGAAAACCACCTAAAATACTACAATGTACTGACAAAGTCAAGAAACACGGTACAGCCCATACATTGCAATCACCGAATTGTCACAGAGTAAAGCGAAAATAGCCACTTGATCATGCATTATAGTACATCCTTTCAATCTATGTTTAAAAGAAAAAGTTTAAGCGTTCATCCTAAAATCATACCAACCTCTAAAATGTTCAATGCAAACTCCCAAGTTCGACAACAATTTAGAAATTTTCGGTAAAATTGACGTTCAGATACAAAACAGAAAATAAATCGGTCGAATATTTTAGAAGTTTTTAAGGTTTAATATTTGTAAAGAGTAAGGTTAATTTCCTAGTTAATCATTCGAAAGTAGATTACAATGAATGTAGTTTTCAAAGCATGACTCATACACTACTGGACGGAATGAGCTCTAATTTAAGATTCAAGCTTGGTTTTCATATTTGAAGCTTCTAGAAATGAATTTCTTTTGAAAAACCTTTTGAATTACAATTTATATATAAATTTTTTAAATATCGCATTTAAAAATTAGTTTTTTCTAAAATAATCTCAAAAAAGTTATGAATTGTAACCAATAGATATTTTAACAGTTTATAAACTTCAAATATGCGAATTGAAAATAACAAGTAGTTTTTGTATTACGTGTTAAAATGTCACGCACTGCAATCGGTTTTACAACTAACTGATAGGAACATAACGTTACCAGTTTTAAACTTTAACCATGTATATTTCTTAAACTAGTTTACTGAAAGACCCCCGTTTGGCATCATAGGATAAACAGTACTGAACAATCCAAATATGCTGTCGAAATTGAGTGTTTGTATTAACAATTTCAAAGTTTGTTACAATTTAAGTACGAAGACTTTTCCTAAGCTGATTCAAAAGCAGATTCCTAAGCATAAATTGAAAAAAAAACAAAATTCCTAATCAAATATCTATTGTCATTTTTATCTGTGACAAATTGGCGGTTAAATTTATGGGGTGTAACTTTTTTTTTTCCTACTCCGACTGTCAAATGATATTCACATAAAATATTTTTACTCTGGTGTGGTACAATCTCATTTTTATCCGAATCACGACTGATCTGCCTCTGAATGCGGGATATATCCCTGATGGTGGTACTTTCAAACACTTCACAGACAATTTCATGATTAATAATGTTTCTTAAAAACATTTTATATATTAATCGCCGTGCACTATATTAATGACTATGATATTTGTATCCGCATGTATGATAAAATTTTAAAATTTCGTAAGGTTATAATTAATTTATTTGAAATTATTTTTTTTAATAATTTTAAATATGACTCTATGCGTATTTTATATAATTACTTTCTTTTTCGCCCTTTTTATGTCCAAAATAAACATTTTTTGTAAAACATTTTATATTTAAGTCGAATATATAAATCCATATTAGCAATCGAAACTTATACAAGTGTTGAATACATTATTATATTCTAATTTTTATTTCGAGCAGTAAAATAACTTTTTTCAAGAGAGATTGCAGTTTTCGAGACATATTTGAAAAGCGTTTTTAATCAAATATTAATTTTGAAAAAAAAAACCATAGACTTTTTCAATATTTATATTTAATATGCATTCAAAAATCTACTTTTACGACAGAGATTTTGAAATATGGAACTGAGCATAATCCTACATCTCAATATGCATAGAAATATCTTGTTTATACTCTCACTTGTTTTTCACTATTGTTTATCATATACTATAATATGAGCAAATCTTGTGTGCATACATAATCAAGATTTATCTAAAAAACGGCTCTAACGCTTTTGATCAAATTGTGCATCCTACCGTTTTCGGGCACGAGAAGACTATTGGGTTAGGTCACATGTTCGAGAAAATTCAATTATTAGGTCATTACGGATCACTACGGGTCAGGAGCAAGATAATTTTATATAAAAAACTTCTGAGACGATTTAAACAAGATTCCGCATCCTTTTGTTTTCGGGTACGAGAAGACCATTGTGTTACGGTTGGTTTCAACCAAAATTTTTTTTTTAATCTACATTAATTACCTTAAATCACTCTCTCAACATTTATTTAGAAGTTTTCTTTTTGTTTCTGTTTTAAATAAATATATAAATAAATGTAATTGTAATATTAATAATAAAAGCAGTTTTTTTTCCTCTTCTTTCCATTTCTTTTAAGCAAAGCAATTTCAACTTTCATAGTCTAACGTAGCTTCCTGTTTTTCAAATACGAAAAGCAGACAGCAAGGGAGGAATGTTTTGTCAGTTAAAGACCGCACAGGTGGAAAATTTGGAGTCATCTAGTCTGACTTTGATATAAGAATGACCGACCGCCCTGTATAAGAATTACGTTATCTTATGAGTGTACTATACACGCAATTAGGCTTTGTAAGTTTACGACAGGCTTCAATTGGCTCTGCTATCAGGCGGATAGCTGGCGCCCATGTAAACAGAGGCTCACAGCCCCCCCTTCAGCACACGCCATGGGGGTGAAGCATGGCTGCCTTCCCCCATGAAGCCGCCGGCAGAGTGGAGCGACAAGCTGGAGACTTCAGGAAGAGTCCTTTTTTCCTTTTGTTTCCATTCCCGTACCCCCTTTGGCAGAGTGGATCGGTCCCGTTTTCAAACGGCGCGGGAGAGTGAATGTTTACGACAGGAGTTGTTGCTTGGCCGAGATACCTGTTGTTTGGCTCGTAAAAATTGGACTTGTTACGGGGCTCGAAAACTGGCCTGTGGGCTGGATCGCGAAGCTGTTGAAGGCGGACAAGTTTCTGAAAGATTATTGAAAGTGGGGCATTGATGGCCCTACACTAACTATCCTAAATCATGGTGTTATGATGAAAAGAGGCTATAAGGGCATTTTCGAGTTAAGGATCTGTATCTGATAGAGGGCGAATGAAAAGAAAATATGTTTGACCCATCATGTAGTAGCGGCGTTCCTAGAAAAAGTATTATCTTGTATTGACTTCTTAAGCGGCGGTTGTTATTGATGCCTTGAAGAAAAATGAATTAATGATTAGACGAGCATCATTTCTGGAGATGGGGCATTATTAATCCTAGACTAAGAAGGTTGGCGTGACTAGCTGAGTAGACTTGCCCGCTTTACAAGGTATCGGTGATGTGAGGACGTCTTGAATCGTGAATAAATCAAAATCTCCAAGTGATGTATGGAGTAACGGTGTTGGAGTAGGAAAGACTAAGAGAAAAGAACCCACCCGTGATGTGTTATTATACTGTTCCACAAGCGAAATATACTACGCTTAGAGGCAGCTGAAAAGAATAGGTTGATAAAAAAAGGGACTATGGCAGACTAGTACGTATGCAAAGAAGTGTGCCCACACTGACGGTAGTAAATATTAAAGTATATTGTAAGTAACCCATATTTCTTCTTTATTACATGTTGTCTACTGTTGTAATATTTATAAATACCTGGAGAAACAAAAAATATAATTATTGGTATTTTAAGATGATTAACATGTAACTTTTTTTTATGAAAGAACGACATTTGAATTGTTAGTTTGTTAGTAGTTTAAGATTTATGATATTTAATTGAAAATTAATCAATAATTAAATTTTGAAAAGTTGATCCATCTTTAAATCATGATATTGTGGTAATTTTAGGAACTTTGCTGTTTAATGTAAAGTGTTAGAATAGTTAATTTCAGTATTTTTTTTGATCAACTTTATTATTGTGTCATTATTATATTTTGTTTGAGAACTAACTTACTTTTATAATTTTAATTATTCAAATAAAGAAAATTTTTGTTTATTCTCAAATATGGTATGTTTTTCTGTATATATAAATTTTTAAATAATTAATATTTTTATAATTACAACAAACCTATAAGAAGGGATTAACCTCTCAGTAAGTGTGACTAAAAATATGAAAGCTATAATTTTACTAAATTAATACTTTTAAATTTCTAAAATCTAAAATTCATAGTAATAGTTTATTTGAAAATTAATTGAGGTTTACGTAAGGTTATTAGATGTAATTTTTGTTCATATCTCAGTATTGGATATACTGATAATTGATGCGAAAGTAAAATTAAGTATAATTTCATAATTGATTAATTTAATTTTTAATTATCCTTTCTTTGAAGTATTATTCAAAACAAACAACAAAATGGTTGTTTTTTAACAAAGTAAAAAAAAAAAAAAAAAAAAAAAGTATTCAGTTATTTTATACCACTATACGATTCTTGGTTAACCGATCTGATCTTGTTCAGAATCTCCATGGTTGTCCTAAAATTTTAGTACATCATCATATCCCTATTCTATTAACGGATTTAACTCCTTCTCCTTGTGGTCCTCATATTGGAGGAATTTCAGGTTGTCTGCATTTTTCCAAATTATATGATGATTACACTTTTGTTAATTTGAAGTATATGGAGATTTGAGCTCGATCGGGTTGGAGTGGAGTTGGGTGTTCTTTAGGCAATCCAGTATGCTACTTGATTTAGAAATCTGTTGTCCCTTACTACATTTAATATTGTCTTAAAATGATGAGTTCAAAATTATCATTGTTATATTAACCTATTCGGACTCTTAAGTTTTGATATTTTGATTAGTTTAATATAATTTGCTCCCTTTCCCATGGCAACAGATTTCAGTAGAGCTAATCAGGGTATACTTATTTTTTTTTTAAATATTTAATTGTTAAGTGAAGATTGAGTAACAAATGAGCCTTTTAAGTTTAAATAAATTATTTTAGAAAGAACACCAAAACACACAACTAATGGAGCCGTAACAATTGGGTCTCTGGGTTATTGATTTTTTTTACTTGTATGTATTTATGTATCAAAGAGCAACTGGGTGTTTTTGCTATTAAAATTTTATTATATGTTCAAGTGTAAAAATAGGTCTAGGCTCTCTCTCTGTGCTATTAATTACAATCCCCAGTCAAAATTATGTTTTGTGTACATAACTTTTGCTTAGTTACTAAAAGCATAGTCCTGTACTTAAGTTTTATGTATTTATAAGGTTTTCCTTTCCCCTCTCTGTTTCTCATTTTTAAGTTGCCCCCCCCCCATTTTTCATTTTTTTGGTTTGTTTGTCATTTTCTAACTCTAACTATGGCTGATAAGCACTCGGAAGCAATTGCCACTATTCAGCGGAAAAATGCTTTAGTGGATAATTTGTCTAATATTCCCCCATTCAATGGAGAGGCCAGCTCAGTCTGCTTCTCAGATTTTTCTGAGAAATTTGAGAGTTTTGCCAAATTATTCGACTGGAATGAGGAGGAGAAAAAATTCGTTTTGTTAGCTAGATTATCAGGAGCTGCTTCTAGGCGAATAAAAATTCACAAAGCAAAAACATCTGATGAGCTATTAAAAATCTTAAAAGAGAGTTATACTTCACAGGCCACACCAGATGTTGCCCTCAGTCATTTTTTAAATTTTAAACAGCCACCCAATATGAGTGTTCAGGAGTTTTATGACAATGCATATGATATGTCATTAAGAGCCCTTGTAATTGAAGGTATCCAGGGTGAAGTAGTCGATAAAAGCCGAACGGCTCTACTACACTCCATGCTGTTGAGCAATCTTACACCAGAAGTGCGAAAGGGAGTAATTGCGAGAAATCCGCAATCCCCAGAAGAAGTTCTCAAAATTGCACTTCTTGAGGAAAAGGCTTATAGAAGCATTAACCCTTTTTACAACCACCGCGAGGAAATTCTCAACACTAATTTGACAAAAACCTACCCTGTGCTGCTGTTTTTCAGCAAGACAGCTCACAAAAGAAGGAGATAGACCAGCTGAAATCACAAATTGATGTTTTCGCAGCAAAGATAGACAGTTTAGTTGATCTTAGGGCTAGGGATGTACAGGAGAAAAACCAGGAAATAAGACCCGTAACCTGCTATAGGTGTTCGGTACAAGGCCACTATGCCAGAGATTGTCCACTAAATTTTGTCGACTATAATTTTAGAAGGGGAGGTGGTCAAAATTTCAGGAGCCGTGGGCAAAATTATAGAAACAGAGGTGAAAATCCTAGAGGGAACCACAATCAGCGAGGCGGATACAGGGGAAGAAGAGGTGGTTATTACCAAAACAGTAGGAACACAACTGCGAACAGAAATGAGGAGCAGGCGGTAAATAACACCCCAGCAGCTAACAATGAAAGTGACGCTTTAAACTATTAGTGGCCGGATCAGATATGGTCAAGTCGATCCCCAACAGGCCCCTGGACCCCCCAACTGTGTATAGTATGTTTCAGCCCCAATCATATACATTACCAACTGCAAGAATTTACATAAATAAAGTTTGCCTGAATGCATTATGTGACACGGGTTCTGCAATTAATCTCCTGAGTGGTACTGATTGTAACTATTTAGAGAATTTTGAAACGGAGAATTGCAATATCCCCATTATGACTGTCACCGGTGAGAAAGTGCACCTAAATAGGAAGATATTTTTAAAATTTGTTTTTGATAATGTTCAATGTCAAGCTGAATTCTATGTAGTGGAAGGTAAATTAGCAGAGGAATTTAATATGATTTTGGGAATGCCATTTTTGAAAGAGTACCGGGCAAGTATAGATTGTGATACAAATGCTGTAGCTCTTAAAGTGCCAGTTGCAGGCCAATGTAAACAAAGCGTAGAAACCCCAAGTAATACTTCAGGGTCTAATACTTGTCTTGCTACTAATTCTGTAAATATTTCTAATTCTGTATATAGTGTAAATTCAAATAATAATTGTATAAATAATGATTGTGTTGAAAATAGTTCTGTAAATATTAAATGTGTCAACAAAGTAGGGGAGAATTCAAAAAGTAGTAATGCCAATAGCCCCCCTGAAAGTTTTGCATGTATTAATGTTCATGACTCAGTCAGTGTTGAAAATGGGAATAATAGTAGTGAAAATATGGTAGTTCAGGACCCGCAGTTGAGTAATATGGGAAAAGATGTTGAGATAGTCATTCAAACTGAGTCAGATAAAGAAGTTGAAAGTGTTGCGCAGAACGTTTGCATGCAAACAATATCAGGCGGTAGCTCTGAGGGTAATAATACTGCAAATTTTTCAAGTATTCAAAATGTCGACAACAATCTATCAGCAGCGAATCAGGTAACCCAGGGTAATTTAGCTGAAGATACTACTGAAATTTGTAATATTGATGAAAGTGAAGATTTGGTAAGTATAGAAGATAAGGTACCTGAAGTCGAGAAGGAGAGCAATGAAGATAGCAGTAGTAATAGAACCAATAAAAATAAAAGTATAAGTTTCGCTGTGTTATGTAGCAAAATTTCAATTCCCCCGCAGTCAAAAATGTTAGCCCAGGTTAAAAGCTATAAGGAAAATTTTATTAAGGAGAATGATATTGTTATGTTAGAACCTTTGGCGAAAAATTTAAATCAAGGTCTCCTTACCACCAGAGCCATTTGCACTAAAGAACATGGCCTATATATCTCATTTGCAAATTTTTCAGACAATAGTATTCATTTAAATAAAGGAACCTTTGTTGCCAAAATTCAAAAATGTGTAGACAAGTCAAATGTACCCGTAACTAAAAATAACCTTACTTGTAATGTAAATTTGGCCCCTCCAATTGGTGACTTTGATCACGCTGATCTCACTTGGAGCTCTGAAATTAATTTAGATCATTTAGAACCCCCATTAAAACTTAAAATGCAAAATTTTCTAGACAAAAACAAAGATGTATTTGCAGCATCGGTCTTAGATTTACCCGGCTGTGATACAATCCCGCATGAAATAAACTTAACTTCAAATAAACCAGTTAAAAGCAAAGCTTATAGAGTCCCCTACAAATTACGTCAAGAAATGGAAGACCAACTTAATACTTTATTACAGGCGGACATAATTTCCCCTTCCATGTCTGAATTCACTTCTCCGGTTATTCTGGTTCGGACACCAGACGGTTCCTATCGACTTGCTGTTGATTACAGAAGATTAAATAAAAATCTTGTTAAAGATGCTTATCCAATACCTAACATCACCGACTCTGTTGATGCTTTAAGCGGGGCTAAATTTTTTTCAACGCTAGATTTAACTAGTGGTTTTTTTCAGCAGGTTATTCGCCCAGAGGATAGGCATAAAACTGCTATAATCACCCACAAAGGACTTTTCGAGTGGACCCGTAACTGTTTTGGGCTCTCAAATTCAGGTAACAGTTTCCAGAGACTTATGAATGCTATTTTCGGTGATTTAGGCAATCTTGGAATTCTTGTTTATATCGACGACATTGTAATTGCCTCCTGTGATGTAAATTCTCATTTTGAGAAGCTTAGCATGGTCTTTGATAGGTTAAGACTGCATAAATTGAAACTTAAGCCCAGTAAATGCACTTTCCTTTCAAATAAAATACAATATCTAGGTTTTGAGATTTGTAGTGGCCAAGTATCACCTATCAATAAAAATATTGCCGTAATAGAAAATTTTAAACCTCCAACTACCCGAAAGGCTGTTAGGTCATTCATTGGAACTCTATCCTTTTATAGGAGATTTATTCCAGATTTTACTAAGAGGGCCAAAAATTTAATCAACTTAACTAAAGAGACAGGAAAATTTTCGTGGAATGAAGATGCACAGAAAGAATTTGAAGACCTTAAAATGGCTCTTATTTCAAAACCATGTCTTGCACTCCCTGATTTTTAGAAAGAATTCCACTTATATAGTGATGCCAGTGGCGAAGCATTAGGGGCAGTGTTATCACAATTAGATGAAAATAACATGCTCCATCCTGTTGCCTTTGCCAGCAGAAAATTGAAAGATGCTGAGACCCGCTACTCCACCACTGAAAGGGAATTACTAGCTTTAGTTTGGGCTACTGCCCACTTTAAATGTTACATTGCTAATACCCATTTTTTCATCTATACAGACCATGCGCCTCTAACATTTATGTTAAAAATTCACGACCCTACATCTCGCATGGCTAAATGGATCTGCACTCTCTCAGACTTTAATTTTACAATTAAGTTTGTTAAAGGTAAGTGTAACAGTGTCGCAGATTTCCTTTCGAGGTATGTCAACAATGATAACTCCAATGATACTGTTAATTGTAATTTTTGTATACAAGTCGAAAAGGAAGTTACTTTTATGCCTCATTCCAATCTACTTGAAAAAATTGGTGAATTACAAAAATCAGACAAGAAATGCTGCGAGATTGCAAGAAAACTAGACCAAGGTGTAGAAATTGCTCCTAAATACATGAAATTTTTTTTAGAGATGACATTTTAGTTTGTGAGGATACAAGGGAGTCAGCTATTTTGAATAAATCTGTAAAGTTAGTCGTGCCAAAAGAATTGGTTACTCAAGTTTTTGCACTAACACATGAGTCCCTAGCGGCTTGTCATCAAGCCTTTCAAAAGACCATTGATCGCATTCGTGAGCACTTCTATTGGCCAGGAATGTCGTCAGATGTCAAGCATCTGGTGGAGTCATGTATTAGTGTCCAGCAGAAGAGAGCTTATAGAGCGAACCAGCTCGCCCCTCTGCAACGTATGCCGACCCCCCAGTTTCCCATGAACAAGGTTCATTTGGATCTCATTAGACCCTTACCGCAAACTTTTTCGGGAAATAAGTATATTGTCGCATATATAGATTCATTTACTAAGTGGCCAGAAGCATATGCGGTTAGTTCAACCACTTCAGATGTCATTGCGGACACTTTAGCTGACTTCATCTCACGCTACGGAGCACCCTGTTTTATTACGATGGACAATGCGAAGAATCTAATTTCAGATGCGATAGAGCACGTATATAAAATGTTTGGTATTAAACATATTAAGACCTCATCTTATCACCCGGCTGGCAACTCGCAAGTGGAGAGACAGAATCGTAATCTTAAAAATGCACTTTGTCACATAGTCAACCAAAATCAATCTGACTGGGACACTAAACTAAAATTTGCGCTACTAGCTATGCGTTCAGCTGTCCACTCTTCAACTAAACTTAGCCCAGCTGCAGTTATGTATGGCAGAAATATGAATCTACCATATAATCTCTTTTCCCAGCCACCTGCTTTTAATTATAATGATGCACCCTCTTTTTGCGAACTCTTAATCCCAGCTCTCCAAAAAGTGTACACTGAAGTACATAGTAATTTAATTAAAGTTTCTGAGCAGCAGGAAAAATACCGTGAAAGGACAGCTGTTGATAAAAATTTTAAAATAGGAGATCTTGTGTGGTTATTTACACCCACAGTCGCCCCTGGTAATACAAAAAAATTAAGCAAGCAAAATAATGGTCCTTTTACTATAATTGAGAAGCTAAATGAAGTTAATTTTAAAATAGCGCTAGTTGCTAATCCCAAAAACTGTCAGGTTGTCCATGTTGACAGGTTGTCTTCTTTCAAAGACAGACTCCCCATCTGGTCCAGTGAACCAAAACAAACAATTGACCTGGGATCGACTGAAAACGTGACCATCGATTCACCACACCAACCGCGCGATTCTCCTCCTGTACGCAGGTGTAAACGCAACCGATTCATTCCCTGGGCACCATATGATAGTAACCGCGCACCAGCAGTAGTGAACGTCAACAATAACGAAACTCCGGTAGCGCCGGAAGTGGAGGAAACAGACAGCGAAGCGACTGAAATCATAAATCCCTCTCCCCCACCTCCCATTTCTCCGGAGATTGCAGCGGCAGAGAATAACGAGATGTGCGTAAATAAAAATTTAGCAACGGCAGAAGGCAGCGAAATGCGCGTAGGTAAAAATTCAGCCACGGCAGAAAGCAGTTCAACTGCTGAACACAGCGATTCGCGCAGGTCTCGTTCATCGATTCGTCCAGCTGCTAAATCGAATAGAAGTAGTCGTTCAATATCGATTTCTAGAACCGACTATTCGCTACGGGATAGACGAGACCGTCCGAGTTATAAATACTAACTACCTTTTTTCGTTATTCAAGCATTTTTATTCAATTTTACCTTGTTTATTTGTATTTATTTATAGTTTAGTTAATGTGTATGTATATTTAATTATTTTTTTTGACATTTTTAAAACGGAACTTAGTTTTTCTAGCGTATTAAAGGTTTGTTTTGGTTGTGTGTTGATACTTTCATGTAGGCATTTTTAACCCTTTTTATGCCTATACTTAAGGTTTTTGTCTGTTTTATGGTAGATTATGTGGTATATACCCGTCCGCACCCCGTTTTCGTAGATTTTGGGTGTATTTTTGCAAAAAAAAAAAACGAATGTAATTTTTGTTACTTTAAATTTTTTTTAGGATGTTGTGTTTTGTATGCCCTTTTGCCGAGGTAGATCTGTTTAGTTCAGTTTTTTTTAATGCATCAGTGTTTTGTATATAACTTTTTATGTATGTGTTTACTTTAATTTCTGCATTTTAACTAGATAGATTTATTATTTACTATGCAATTTGTGGGTTTATTTGAACTTTAACTTTAAGGATTGTGGACCTTTTTTTTTTTCTCTTTCTTGTACATACGTTCTCATGTACATACCTGGATGTGGTTGTGTATGGCTTAAATTACTAGAATTAAGTATTTTCTTAATTTTACTTCCTATTTTTGGTGGAGTGTGTGTTTTTCCTTCCTGGTGATATATGTCACCACCCCTGTTTTTTATTTTATTTTGTGGAATGTTTTCCCTGTAGTACCCAAAAGCCCGAAACTGCTTTTGCTATAAGTAGCACAGAGGCAGAGATACTCTTTACCATGCACATTACTTGTAAGTGCATTTGTAAAATCTACACAGTTACACGGTTCTAAGAACTTTCTTCAAATACAAACATAACTTCACGAACAAATGTATACGTGATTCTATAACATGGTCTATAATTACCAAATTGTGTGTCTTGCTCTTAATTTTCTATATGTATAACCTTCTATTACAGTATGTATATATTTTTATTTTTATGTCGCCAGTTGCTCTTGTGTATTTTTGTATAATAGAATTAATATGTGTTTTACAAATTTCATAGACATTTACAGTGTTGTAACTATGATATTAGTAGTACTTATTTACATTAATAGATAGTGTTGTAATATACTGTGATGCCAATTATTGAAGTTATGTATATAAGCAGTATAATGACAATTAATCAGTGGGCACTTCTCTTCTTTTTCGGCTAATTTTTTTTTCAAAATTCAATTTATGTATTATTTACAGTTCTATTACCAGAAATTTCAGGTAGGATGCAGTTATGCGTAGGAATGACCGTAGTAGGGAAGTGAGGTTTCACAGTCAGGTGGAACATGTGTTCTTTTACAGGTGCAGAAAATATCTTGGTCATTTTAGTGGTAAAATCAGCCTTGTGGTCCCTCCTCTGGTAGTACTCTTTTATGGTCATGTTTCAGGTAATATTTTAGGTAATGGTTTCTACGGATGTGCGAGCTCTGGTTGTATATATCCGGAATATATTGTCAGGGTGGTATTTCAGCGGTGAACTCTCTGGATCCCGTCCCGGATCGATGTATGATTTGTGTTTGTGGGTCAGTTTTTTCAGTGTTGAGGTCTCAGCATGCCATGTGGTACCCAGTTACCTTTCAAAAAAATAATTTGTTTTCTCAAAAAAATTTTTTTTTAATTAGCCGGGGGGAGCAATCTTGTTACGGTTGGTTTCAACCAAAAATTTTTTTAAATCTACATTAATTACCTTAAATCACTCTCTCAGCATTTATTTAGAAGTTTTCTTTTTGTTTCTGTTTTAAATAAATATATAAATAAATGTAATTGTAATATTAATAATAAAAGCAGTTTTTTTTTTCCTCTTCTTTCCATTTCTTTTAAGCAAAGCAATTTCAACTTTCATAGTCTAACGTAGCTTCCTGTTTTTCAAATACGAAAATCAGACAGCAAGGGAGGGATGTTTTGTCAGTTAAAGACCGCACATGTGGAAAATTTGGAGTCATCTAGTCTGACTTTGATATAAGAATGACCGACCGCCCTGTATAAGAATTACGTTATCTTATGAGTGTACTATACACGCAATTAGGCTTTGTAAGTTTACGACAGGCTTCAATTGGCTCTGCTATCAGGCGGATAGCTGGCGCCCATGTAAACAGAGGCTCACAGCCCCCCCTTCAGCACACGCCATGGGGGTGAAGCATGGCTGCCTTCCCCCATGAAGTGGCCGGCAGAGTGGAGCGACAAGCTGGAGTCTTCAGGAAGAGTCCTTTTTTCCTTTTGTTTCCATTCCCGTACCCCCTTTGGCAGAGTGGATCGGTCCCGTTTTCAAACGGCGCGGGAGAGTGAATGTTTACGACAGGAGTTGTTGCTTGGCCGAGATACCTGTTGTTTGGCTCGTAAAAATTGGACTTGTTACGGGGCTCGAAAACTGGCCTGTGGGCTCGATCGCGAAGCTGTTGAAGGCGGACAAGTTTCTGAAAGATTATTGAAAGTGGGGCATTGATGGCCCTACACTAACTATCCTAAATCATGGTGTTATGATGAAAAGAGGCTATAAGGGCATTTTCGAGTTAAGGATCTGTATCTGATAGAGGGCGAATGAAAAGAAAATATGTTTGACCCATCATGTAGTAGCGGCGTTCCTAGAAAAAGTATTATCTTGTATTGACTTCTTAAGCGGCGGTTGTTATTGATGCCTTGAAGAAAAATGAATTAATGATTAGACGAGCATCATTTCTGGAGATGGGGCATTATTAATCCTAGACTAAGAAGGTTGGCGTGACTAGCTGAGTAGACTTGCCCGCTTTACAAGGTATCGGTGATGTGAGGACGTCTTGAATCGTGAATAAATCAAAATCTCCAAGTGATGTATGGAGTAACGGTGTTGGAGTAGGAAAGACTAAGAGAAAAGAACCCACCCGTGATGTGTTATTATACTGTTCCACAAGCGCAATATACTACGCTTAGAGGCAGCTGAAAAGAATAGGTTGATAAAAAAAAAGGGACTATGGCAGACTAGTACGTATGCAAAGAAGTGTGCCCACACTGACGGTAGTAAATATTAAAGTATATTGTAAGTAACCCATATTTCTTCTTTATTACATGTTGTCTACTGTTGTAATATTTATAAATACCTGGAGAAACAAAAAATATAATTATTGGTATTTTAAGATGATTAACATGTAACTTTTTTTTTATGATTGAACGACATTTGAATTGTTAGTTTGTTAGTAGTTTAAGATTTATGATATTTAATTGAAAATTAATCAATAATTAAATTTTGAAAAGTTGATCCATCTTTAAATCATGATATTGTGGTAATTTTAGGAACTTTGCTGTTTAATGTAAAGTGTTAGAATAGTTAATTTCAGTATTTTTTTTGATCAACTTTATTATTGTGTCATTATTATATTTTGTTTGAGAACTACCTTACTTTTATAATTTTAATTATTCAAATAAAGAAAATTTTTGTTTATTCTCAAATATGGTATGTTTTTCTGTATATATAAATTTTTAAATAATTAATATTTTTATAATTACAACAAACCTATAAGAAGGGATTAACCTCTCAGTAAGTGTAACTAAAAATATGAAAGCTATAATTTTACTAAATTAATACTTTTAAATTTCTAAAATCTAAAATTCATAGTAATAGTTTATTTGAAAATTAATTGAGGTTTACGTAAGGTTATTAGATGTAATTTTTGTTCATATCTCAGTATTGGATATACTGATAATTGATGCTAAAGTAAAATTAAGTCTAATTTCATAATTGATTAATTTAATTTTTAATTATCCTTTCTTTGAAGTATTATTCAAAACAAACAACAAAATGGTTGTTTTTTAACAAAGTAAAAAAAAAAAAAAAAAAAAAAAAAAAAAGTATTCAGTTATTTTATACCACTATACGATTCTTGGTTAACCGATCTGATCTTGTTCAGAATCTCCATGGTTGTCCTAAAATTTTAGTACATCATCATATCCCTATTCTATTAACGGATTTAACTCCTTCTCCTTGTGGTCCTCATATTGGAGGAATTTTAGGTTGTCTGCATTTTTCCAAATTATATGATGATTACACTTTTGTTAATTTGAAGTATATGGAGATTTGAGCTTGATCGGGTTGGAGTGGAGTTGGGTGTTCTTTAGGCAATCCAGTATGCTACTTGATTTAGAAATCTGTTGCCCCTTACTACATTTAATATTGTCTTAAAATGATGAGTTCAAAATTATCATTGTTATATTAACCTATTCGGACTCTTAAGTTTTGATATTTTGATTAGTTTAATATAATTTGCTCCCTTTCCCATGGCAACAGATTTCAGTAGAGCTAATCAGGGTATACTTATTTTTTTTTAAATATTTAATTGTTAAGTGAAGATTGAGTAACAAATGAGCCTTTTAAGTTTAAATAAATTATTTTAGAAAGAACACCAAAACACACAACAATTGGGCTAGGTAACTTGTTCGAAAAAATTCTATTAGTTGGTCGTTTTGAGGTCACTACGCGTCATGCTAATTTTATCTAAAAAACAGCTCTAATGATTTCAAATAAATTTTGTATTCTACAATTTTGGATTATGATAAGACCATTGGTAAGTCACATGTCGATTAGTGGGTCATTTTGGGTTACTACGAGTCAAGTTAATTATCTAAAAACCCCAAAACGATTTTGACTAAATTTTTTATCCTACCGTTTTGTGGTACGAAAAGACCATTGAACTAGATCACATCTTTGACAAAATTCGATTAGTGGGTCAGTCTGGGGTTACTATGGGTCATTGCATTTCTTTGTGAATTTTGAAACAGTTATTGAGTTGCGGAAAATTTGGAAGTAAATAAAGTCGCAAAGTTGGCAACAATTCGCTAAACATGGCGAGATGTTGGCGATAATGGCAATATTTGGCGATAAATTTGACTTTCAAGATTACCAACTCCAAAATACATCTTTGGTGCTAAATGAAAGAATATCTCCAAGTTTGCGACTTTTCGCCAAATTTTGGCAGAAAAATTGGCTTTCAAAATGTTCGTGCATCTGAAAGAATTTTATAGAAATCCCCGAGTCGAGAGACATGATTCAACCAATCAGAGTCCCTAATAAGATCTCAAAAATAGAATTCACCCAATCAGGGTACATAGAACTAATTTTTATATGTAGTACAAATAATATATTGTTATATTGTTGTTGAACACAAAGCTAATTTTAACACTAGAACGGCGGTAGGGGCCATTTTGACTCCTGAGTACTTTTGTCCGTTCATTACTTTTGTTTGGTTGGAAGTAATTTTTTTACTTTTCCTAAATAGATAACAAGGTTTTTTTTTCTTTTGTAAAAGAATCAGCATTGTAGATTTGTTAGTTTTTGAAATATTGGACAATATTGAATATATATATATATATAATGAAATATTGATGAAAAAAATATTAATTTATAAATTGTGTTTTATTTTAGTTAGCATTAGTTTTAATTTGTGAAACCAATCAATATTTATATAAAATTAATGAGTTATTTGAGTAGTTGTAGTATGATTCAATGGATTGCCCTGTAAGCGTTACATTTGCAGTACTTTAAAAAATCAATAATTTATCAAGTAATATTTAATATAAATTAAATATACATGATGAAATACACGTAAATTACATATTTTTCCGATGTATGGCATTTAAAATTGTTTTATCGTTGTTATTTCAGTAATGCCAAAATGACCCCTTCCCGCCGTTCTAGTACGTAAGATTCTTCCGCCGTTCTAGTGTTAACCGAGCGTAGATTGATCTTCCCCGATTATTTAATAATAACAAACAAAGCTATGCTCAAGGTTTCAACTTCTTGTCAATGCGAGCAATCACTTTATACAAAAAGGTGTTTCAATTATTCTATTAGTCAACACTGAAATCTAAGGAAAGTATTTTTTTCTCGATGAACCTAGCTGAGAACAAAAGTTTTGCTATATCTAAATAAATGCAAATCGGAATATTGGCGTAAGAAATAAAAATATATATAACTTTTATCTGATTTGCTTGAACGGCGGGCGTCACGTTCGGCCAAATCAACACAGTGTCATTTGAAAGTGCCCTACAGTCTCTCGGGTAAAAACTGTTAATTTGTTAATCTCTAGTATTAAAAAGTAATACTTAATACTTACAATATGGAACGTGACACGAAGCTATACTTTACCTTCTCTATAGGAATAAAAAAAAATCGTGCATCAAAGGCATGTTCCATTGCAGTTGTAGATGTTGACATATGATGATGGACACGACGTTGGCTTACATTTATAGCTGTGTTTGTGATTCGAACATGAACGTCAGATATAAATGCTTAGTTTTGTGTAATTTCTTTACGACTGGTTCTTAAAAGAAAATATACCATACAAAATTTTCTCAATAGCAGCATTTTATAAAATAAACTAAATGTACCATTAACTGTTAACTAGATTTGGTGTAACTATTTAGATATTGTAATTGGTATCTCTTATGAACTTGAAAAAAACATCTCCCGTAATACTTATGAAAAAATTCAAAAGATGGCATGTAACTCAATGTAGAAACAATTGAAGTATAAAAAAAGAAATTATTGCATTGCTATATAAATAATAATAAGTGAAATATTTAAATACTTCTTTGTGTTAAAATACTGTTCTTTAAATAGTTCTGCACGATTTGAAACGGATTAAAATAAAACTCAATCAATTATTTTACAGAATTAAATAACTTTATATAAAATAATAGCATTCCTGACTTCCTATTTATATAATATCTAACGATGTAAGAATTTTCTTGAAATAGAAATTTGTAATTATAAGTTATACTGGGTACTCCGTAAATCTGTAAATATTTAAAAAAAAAAAACATAGAATATCAACACAATCTTGTCTTGGTGTGTACTATCAAAGTCTTAAATCTGTTGGCAAGAAGAAACATAATTTGACTTTTTACTTATATTAAATGCGAAAATCACAAAATATATGATAGAAAGTACGATTTTTGAATTATTCATAGCACTTACTATTTATACATCATATACATATTTCATGACTTTAGAAAAAAGAATGGAAGAACATCTTTTGTAATTCATTTTTTATGACAAATTTACCAGTCTTGTATCATTATGGATATTGCACACATTTAATGAAGAATAGAAATTCAAACAAATACATAATTCAGAAAAATAACAAGCTGTTAATAAAGTGGCTGTTCAAAAACAGTATCAGTATTTGTTTCACATCTCCTTTAAAAGGGATACAAATGGTATTTTTCCGATAGCAAAGCTGTAGAGTGATATCTATGTGGATTTTGTTTGTGCTAAGAAACTCTTTGACAAGTCTTATACTGAAAACAGCATTTCGACACAAAATTCGTTAATATTTTTTTTGGTCTCGAATTCAGTATTATGTTACTTATGAAATAGTAAGAAATGCTTAAATAGTACCTATGGAAAATAATATAAAATCATTAGCAAAATTCACAAATATAAAGAAATATGATCTTCAGAAAAATAACAACTTTATTTACACTCCTTCATCACAGTAAAATACAGCAAATTCACAAAGCAACAGTCACAGAAACGTTTCCAAACATGGGCGGAATAGTGCAATTATTTTCTATTCAAAGAACTGTTTCCTTTGAAAAAAAATCACTTTTTTGCACCGGGTTTTAAAAGAATGAGCGAATAACATGTCTATCCAGGGCACATCGAGAACTTTTGATGATGACAAGGAAGTAGTTCTAGTTGAAAGGAAAGTATTTTTAGCTACGGCTGTCTATTCCAAACCTGTTAAAAGAAGAAAAAAATATTTTTATACCCTATTACATTTTGAATTATAAATCAAAGATCGATCTGTTTGAATAAGTCTTATCCGGGTTTTCAAATATTGAACTCTCCGAATTTGAAACAATTTCTTAAGATTATAAGTAATATATAAAATTAAATAAATACATAATCTTATTTAAATTTTCTTTAAGCATATTGTATAGAAAACATTTAAAATTTATCCACGTAGAAAAATGTGCATGTATATTCCTGTATAAAAATATACTTTAAAAGTAAATTTAATTTTTTTAATATAAAAAATAATCCCCTATATAATTTTTAAAAATCTAGTTAAATTGAAAAAAATTAAAAGTACTATGCTTATCTTGTTCTAAAATAGGATTCTTCTAACATGATAGAATTTTAAAATGCAACAAAAGTAAAAATATTTAGCACCGGCTGTCTATTCAAAACATGTTAAAATATGAGTATATTTTGTTAAACCATATTGTACATTTTGTATTCTATTTTACACGCACACAAAATTGTTTCTCTAATTATCGTGGATTCAGACGTGCAAAGCACTCCATTGAAATCTTTGGCGTCGGTGAATTTACCGCAATGTAAGTCTTTTAAGGATGGTGTGTCTTCAAGTTGCTTTCAACGAGTCATACAAAAACTTTTCTTGTTGATACTGAAACATCCAATACTGAACCATCCAATGATACTGAAACATCCAATTATGCGTATTCGGCATAATTGCGACTGTAGTAGATTGCCGGAGCAAAACCGCATGATTTTGTGTGAGTCGGTATGTGCTGATATGTATCAAAAAACATTATAGCAACATGCATGATGCACATTGACTTCTTTAATTTTTTTAAAGGGTAATTTTTTTTTCATTTAAAAATTCACAATTATACGTTTTTAAAAGAAATTAATCAGTTCACATTCATTTAAATATTAATTGTTCTTTCAAAATTTCATTCTTGTTTATATTATTCAAAATAGCAGTCATTATATTTATATAGAATTACAATATGGCATTGTATATTTATGATGTATTTAAAGTTATTAAAAATGGAATATACAGGGTTGTTATAAAGTGTTTCCCTGATTACAAAAAAAATATTACGAAATAACCATTGAATGTAGTATTGTGATTTTTTTATTATGGAAAAGTCATGTTCTTAAATTTTTTTAGTCTAGTCTACACCGTCGTCCGTGAGTTACTTGATGACAAATTTCCTGGAAGATATATCGGACGGAATGGACAAACTCCTCCAGATTTTTTTCTATTTTCGGGTACATAAAGGACAGAGGGTTTGCGACACTAGTCAAGGATATTGAAACTCTCAAGGTCAGGATCACATATGCTGTGTCTAGAGTTTCAAAAAAACGGTTTATCCCGAAGTTTATTTCCAAAAAGACCGGTTTATTCCCAGGTTTGTTGCCAAAAGACCTGGTTTATTCCCAAAAAACCAATTTTATTTTAAAAAAACTGGTTTATTCCTCGGTTTATTGCCAAAAGACCTGGTTTATTCCCAAAAAGCCAATTTTATTTCCAAAAAACCCGATTTATTCCCAGGTTTATTGCCGAAAGATTTGGTTTATTCCCAAAAAACCAAGTTTATTTCTAAAAAACCTGGTTTATTTCCAAGTTTTAACCGGGTTTTTTCTATCCTTTCCAACTTTAGCTGTGTCTAGTGTGACAGCCCAAATGTTGGGCAATACGTGGCGAGATTTGGAATAGCGCTTTGACATTCTTCGAGCTACCAATCATGCTTTCTCACATCGAAACTTACTGACGTAAGTACTTGTATTAAAAACTTTATAAATGTCCTTACAATATATTGAAACATGCATATGCCTAGTTATATTAGATTTTCTGCAATACTTTTTTGTAATCAGGGAAAGTCTTTGTGACCACCCTACACTGTTAAAAATTTGCAGCAAACTGTCCAGTCATTTGACCGTTTTTATCGAAAATGCTTACATAACCGCAATTTAACTCTACTCTGATCATAAAATGGGCAATAATACGGCCGGAATAGAGTTAAATTACTGTTATATAACCGTTTTCTATAAAAACGGTCAAATGACTGGACAGTTTGCTGCAAATTTTTAACAGTGTATATAAATAACATATAAATATAGAATATAGAATATACAGAATATCAGGGATATATAACATGTAAAATATATATCCGTATTATTGATCTAGTCCATGCGAGACTTTATTACTTTTTTTATGTTTACCTATCAAGACTTTATGTTTACCTTTATTTGTTTCTTTATTTACCGTTATGGTTTAATTTCACTTTTAAGTAAAATATAACAGTATTTATAACAGTATTGATAACACTTATGTTAACAGTAATGCACTGAAATAAACTGAGTTGAAAATAAATACACATTTATACAAAAATTTCTATTTTCAATATATATATATATATATATATATATATATATATATATATAGTTATTTGTTAAAATATACTTATATATATTTCTTTCACGTTTACAATTCTTGGAATTGTAGTGTTTCTACTGAATGATTTCATAATATAGGAACCCATTGCGATTTAGTAGGAGTTAAACAATGGGTATAAACTGGCATTGCGTTCAAATATAGTACGTCTAGAGATAACAGAGAATATAAACTATCGCCGCGTGTAAATGTACTACGTCAAGATACAATAATGGAGGCAATAGATAGTATACCACAATAAGTATATTCATATACATGTCTTAATAAATAGCAATCATATAAATACTCTAAACATTAAACACACTGCAGCAGATACCATTCAGGGAGAAATAGAAACGTTAAGAAACTTTTATAAGAAAACAAAATTATTTCGATATACAATCATATATTTATAATTAATGTGTTCGCATGTATTCGTTAAATCCGATTGTTTTCTAAACAAATACAAACATTAATTGTGAAGAATTTTAACAATATCTGTTAACTATAGCTATATATTTTTTTTCACTTTAAAATCATATGTATTCCCATAAAACGCTTTTGTTTCTCAGAAAAAGTAGCATAAAAAATTTAAAAGCTATAAATCTTGTTTTCTTTTACTTATTCACTTACAAACGAGTACAATTAGCTGTTGATTATTTTAAAGCTTGTAATTTGCATTTAAATAAAAAGGACATTTTCTTAATTAAGACAAATTTTCTAGCGGAATTTTCATTACAAAACATACTAATCACCAGATTCCAAACACTAAATTAGAACTTCGCTATAATGTTTATATTTTTAATTTCCTAGAAAGTTTTACCGAAATTAATGTCTTCTTATTAATGTCTTAAAAGCAATCACACGACATATAATTGGAAAACTAACAACATAATAAGAAATTTCATAATTAACTTTTGTAGATATTTACACAAATTATATATATAATTTTTCTTAATAATTTTGTCCTATTTTGTGTCTTTTAAATTATATATCATTTTTGTAAAATAAAAATAAACTTTAAAAAAATTGAAGTTTACAGCATTATATAAGTGATGTCAAGCAACTCAACATTAATGACAATTTATCACGTAGTTGATTATATTTTTATCTGCTAGATAAATAAGAACATGAAAAAATACTTACACAGCCATTTCTTGAGCCGGATGTTCCCATGCTTGAAGACAATCCACTTTGGCCGTAAGTGTTTGAGGTTTGGAAGACGAAAGTAAGGGTTCTCTTATTCCTATCTCTCTGTCACTCTGAGGTATTCTTGGTCCAATGCGATATTGTCCTTCACATGTTTCCTGTCCTTTACACTGAATCTGCTGTTGCTTTGTTTTACTTGGTTGAACGAGATCAAGAGTCTGACTGCCGTCAAACTCAGCCTGTGGGCAATACTGGTTTAACATCATCGAAGATGACAAGTCCTTAACTAGGAAAGGCTTCTCTCCAGATGGATGACCCTCTTCCTCTTCGCTCCTTCGTTCCTTCAAAATAAATACTTTTATTATTAATGGATTTTTTCTTATATAATATATATTTTTTAAGAGTATTTAAATAAATTTTATTTTATCTGATGAATACAGCTTTAGAAATTATTATTAAATTTACTATATAATATAATCGAGTTCATGCATTATTAATATATGAAAAGTCTTTGTGTTAAAATTTAATTGGACAATTATCAGGACACAATAAAAGGCACTTAGCCTATTATATATATATATAATATATTATATATATAATATATAATATATATATATATATATATATATATATATATATTATATAGTATATATATAATATATAATATATATATATATATATATAATATATTATATATAATATATATAATATATATATAGAGAGAATATATTATATATATATATATATGAAAATTTAAAATTACAACTTCTTATTTTCCAAACTGTCTTATAGTATATATTCGCATATAAGTACACCGCCGCGCAAATTATTGAGAAAAAAACTACGTCATCTGCTTGATTTAATCACAGAAAATTATTATGAATTTTGTGCTGAAATTGGGTGAAACTGACTATTCAAAAATACTGGTATTGAATTGGTCATTCCTCTCGCATTTCGGTGACAGCACATACGCCGGTATATACGTTATTGGCATAAAGCAAGAAATACATATTTTAATCAACTTGTTTCACGAAATTTTGTCTGTTTAATAATCGAAACAATGGGTCGAATATCGTGAAATTTCACATAGTATATATTCCATTTAGTACTTCGTTAATATATGTATATATATATATATATATATATATATATATTATTATATATTAATATATATATAATATATATATATATATATATATATATTAGTATATATTGTTTTTAATGAAGCAATATGTTATAATATTATTTTCTTAAATATACGAATGTATAATGTAGTAGACTATTTACCGAGGAAATAATGTAACTGTCCGTAACGTGGGTACACCTATGTTTATGCATCACCCTCTCGAAACCGTCATCCACAATGTGTTAAATGCTTTATAAATCGCATAGATTTTGTTCATTATAATTATACCATACCCAGCCACCTTTCATAAACTAGCAGCAATCAGTCAAGAATAAAGGATATTTTTTCAGAGCTAGTAATCAGCCATTTATGATGAATTGCTGAAAGGATGATTTTTCGAATGAACTGTCTGTCATCTCAAATGAAAATTTGAATGTAGCATTCTTAATGTTAAAATGTATATACAAAATTTATTAAAAACACGAAATATAGTATCTATATTCTTAATGAAATTTACTTCATACCACTCTACATTATTAAGATATTTGAAGGAGAACATTAATCTACGTAATTTTCTGTGTAAAATTCGAAGAGATTTACATACTAATTTATATTAAATTATAAAAACTCTCCATTTGATAATAGTTTTAATTTAATTTATTTTTTTTAATTGACAGAAAATAAACTAAACTAATTTATAACATTTCCGATGAGTTTAGTACTTTTAATTTCGCGAGTGTGCTATTTAAATGTAATTACAAAATGCTCATGAATAAAATATATAATTAGTATAATACTCTAGGTTATGTGCTGAAGGTAAAGGTAATCATTAAGTATTGGTATGTTACTTACTTCATAATATGTCTTTTGGAGTTTCTTTTCTAAATTGTCTTTTTCTTTTTGATAGTATATTCCAGCAAATATTATAACATTGAGCACCAAAAGTGTACATCCCACAGCAATTGTGACTACTAATGCCGTGGAATACACTGCTTCGTCGTCTTCCGTCAGAGCAGTCAAATTTTGATAGTTCATATTTAATGCTTTCTCACTTTGAGTCACAATTTCTGTATCAATTTTTACGCTAATGCTAACATTCTTTTTTTCTGTTTCATTTATTTCTGGCTCCACCAGTTGAACACTTTCTACCTCAACTGGATAGGGAGTTGTTAAGACAGAATGCAAACTTGCAGAATTGTCTCTGTGTCGGACAACTCCATCATAGCTGAATGGGTTGTCGTGATCATGAAGCCTATGGTGCTGTATAGATGTATTACCATCACTAGAATCATGCAGACGTGGAATAAGGTTTAGCCAGTAAGAAAGGCGATGTGCATGGTAGTGGTCCCTTATGCGAGGTTTCATAGCTGAAAGATGGAAAATTAATATATATAATCTATTAACATTATATATGTGCTTAAATTACAGTAAATTTAAAACAACACTTAAAAATTTGCAGCAAACTGTCCAGTAATTTGACTGTTTTTTTAGAAAACGGTTACACAATCGTAATTTAGTTCTATTCTTACCATCAAATTATCAATAATACGGTAAGAATATAGTTAAATTATGGTTAGGTAACCGTTTTCTACAAAAATGATCAAATGATTGGACAGTTTGCAGCAAATTTTGAACAGTGAATTTTAAATATCACTGATTTAAAGACGTAGTTTGATAGTAAAATCATTATTTACTTTTCTCGTGAAGTTATGTTTTAGACATTTTTGTACTATTTCTATATAATTAGAATGTAATTTTTCTTTTTTGATAAAACTGACATATTAAATCATATGTTTGAAAAACCTTGGTATAATAAAAATGGATAAAAAATTATTTATAACATGAGATTTCTGTGAGGGAATTCAAATCGGTGATTTCTGTGTAATCTATTTGTGTAGAAATCGGAAAATATCCCTTTTGAGGAAAGCACTATAACTTCGGAGAATGTTAAAGTAAATTTAAACATAGAATGCCTAACATTATACATCATTTTAATCCATGCTTTTTTAGTAGCCATGATATGTCTACTGTTTCAACTCTATAATATTTATTTTTCTGTATTAATAAAAGTGAGCAAGATTTATAAATACTGCTTTCTTGCTTTATGGAACGATACATATATTTTTAAATTTTAATGCGCATTTCCTTCGAGAAACAACAACGTTCACATCTTACATTACGTTATGTCACTTGAATTTCAAGTATATTTGAAAATAATATGTAATTATTATTCAGTGTGTCTGTGTTATTGCATATTATTATCGAGTTTGTGCTTTAGTGTTATCCAATCTAAATGCCATTGCAATTTTTAAACGGGGTGCAATGGTTCACTGAAAAACATGGGTTCTCAAAATTGAGAAAAAAATACTGAATTTTAAATACGTCACGTACTCAAAATAGCTCCGATCCAATTATTCTCGTTTATCATTACATGGATGTGTTCAAATATGAACCGTTATCATCTACTCATTATTCATCCTATGGATGAGTTCAAATATGAACTCTGTGTGCTCTTTGTTAAATATTTAGTAATTTTTTTCTTAATTTATGTAATCAGCAGTACTTTCTGTAAAAATTAAATTTATGTAAATATTAAATTATGCACAGTATTTTAAAATAATTTAAAAGTGCTTGAAAACAATGCTGTGGGTCACGAAAATATGAAGGTATATATAAAAGTTAGCGTCCAAGATGGCGTCCGAGATGATCGATTAGTAACAAGTGGAAAACCAAAATTTAGGAAAAAAACATGGGCTAAAATACATTTAATAAATCACTTTCAAAACTAAAATAAATTAAATGGGGAAAAATATTTTTCTTGCGAAGGGGGCACTGCCCTGAACCCCCACCCCCTCCCATTTATTACAGATTAAAGTAAAAAGTACTGACATATATTTCCCACCTAAACGTATTGACAAGAAACATTTAATTGATTATTTATTTAGGAAAATAGCAAAATTATCAAGATACCCAAATCATATATTTTTATGACAAGAGCATTATTTTCAAGCACTAATTAAATTATTTTATAATAATGTGAATAATTTAATATTTGCAGAAGGTACAGTTGAATACATAAAATAAGGAAAAAAATGTGTTGAGTATTTAACAAAGATCACTTACATTGAAAGTTGTCGGTAAATTCTTAAATTTAATTTTGTTTTCACAAATATCCATGTCACTCTGTGCACAGACCGGACCGACTGCATATGAGAATACGATGCCCTTATATCAACAACGCAATGTAACCTTACACTTTATAATGGAAACACAAGATACAGTTCCTTCCGAGGAATAAGAAATGTAATATTATTTCCATATTTCCAGGCTTTATTGCATTGTTTTCCTATTAATAAACATCGTTTACGCTGCCATGACTGGAATAAATTATTACAAAGTACAAAATTATCGTTTCGCTTGAGTTTGATAACATGTGATGTTTCAAAATTCAGAAAGAATAGGTTTATTTTTGGTAAAAACGTACTCAATTCGATATGAATATCAATTCGATTTTTCAGTACTTCGTTTTTTGTGCCAAACGTATGATATTTAGATTTTTTTTCCTGAATTTTTGTGCACACAGTATTTTATCTCATAAACAAAAATACCGATGCATTTTGTAATTTGTTACGCAACGTTTTTACCCCTCTAACTGATTAATTTTCTTTTTCAAACCTCTTCCGACTAACATGTATCTCTATTATTACAAATATCAAATCAGCATGTATTTCATATATGTAGTGAATTTATCATTTGCATTTTCAACCTTTGACTGTGAAATTTTTAAAACGAAATTGTAAAAATTTTGTATTATATAATTTTTTCTACAGATGTCTCTCCCATTGAAATTGAGGGATCAGCAGTCAGGGGATTAATTGAAAGAATATATAACACAACTTTTGGTGGGTTATTGATGTTCAATGATTCTATAAAGACACACATGAATTTGAAAGAAAAGTAAATTTCTTTGATAGCAATAACATGATAACAATTTTCTTTATACTAAACGATTTTCTTAGAAGCGAGCGTTTTAATACGATATCATTAATTTTTATTCCTTTGGCACCTTAAAACAGCTTTATTTTATTTTTAAAAAATCTGGGTCATAAGAATGTTTATCTGAAACACAAATAAAGTGTTTTTTTCTTCTGAATTTCTGACATTATTTATTAATATGTCTTTTAATTTTTAAAATAACAAGAGTACGATTGAACAAGAACGAAAAATCATGCATCGAGCATAGATTATGAAGCACTTCACAACATATCAAGAACATTGTAAAGACACTTCACATTTAAATAACGTGAAAGGAGGTATGTAAATAAACAGTTTAGAAAACATACAGAAAATTAAAATGCAGTTTTAGCAATTTTCTTCCATAGTCAAAATAGTAATCATATAATTTTTTGCAGCCCTGTATATGACCTATTCATTTGCATCTATACTACATAGCATGATAAAATTTAGTTCTGTTAGAAAATTGCATTTAAGCAATCTTCGTCAATAGATGGAAATGCATTCGAATTACTTTTAACAGACATGTCTGTATATCACCTGATTACTAATGTACACACCAAATATAATGTTAAAATATAATTCAAGTTCAAAAGACATAACACAACTTAAAATACACATCCAGGAATTGGTAACAATCAGCAACAATAGATATTGTTCATTGCGAAGCCCTGTATATGAATTTATTTATATTCCTCAAACAACTATTATTATACTAAATATAGTTCAGAAGAAGAATGCGTAACCCAAATAAAGAATTAACCCATTACCCGCTGGTGTTGCGTTAACGCAACTTTCAAAATAAAAGTGTATAAATAAAAAACCTGCCAAGCCACCACTATTTTAGTATGTTAAAAGAATACTTTATTTAATTACAAAAATCTTTGGTATTAAAGATACCGAATATTATCTTTCAGAATTTTTGGTGGGAAACGAATTTCAGTAAAAATATTGAAGGCTCCGCCCACATAGTTTTGGCGGTTAATGGGTTAAGCAATTCACTTCCATAAAAAATAATGCTTTGAAATTCCTTTGTGTAGCGTTGTATATTAACAGAAGAATACATATACCCCGTATATTGCAAAAATTTCGTTAAACTTAAAAACGGAAACAAAAGCTGAAAACGCACTTCCCGAAATTATTTTTCATAGAGAGGACAGTAACCGAAGAGTTTTATATGTTCCTGTAAATAAACGATAAATGCAATATACACCAAACTTTTCAGTAAGAAATTATATATTGCTAAGTTATAATATTGCTAAATAATGAATATAAATTTCATTATGGTTGAAAGAGTGTAACATCATTACAATTCACACCAAACGATTCCCCCCCCCTACGATATTATGAAACAGAATTCGTTTGTGTGATGTTGTATATGAATAATAAATTTGCACTTCATATTCTCCAAAAAGCATGTTTTAGTGCACTTCATAAATCCGAATATACTTCATTACATTTCAAATATTGTAACTTGATCAAAAGTTCCCCATTGTCCGTAATGTAACAGAATATCTTTGACTGCCCCTGTGAAAGAACTATAAATGTTATACACTCCACTTTCAATAGCGATTATGCTACGGCAAACATCAACAACATAATTAGAGGGAAATTAGAGTTTATTTACAAAAGTTAGAACGCCAAAAAATGGCTAGAAGAGCATACGGACAGACAAACCGAAGTTATAAACACTTTTCAATTATGTTGCAAATTGTTAAAAAACTATTTTTAGGATGTAACGCAGTTGGATGACTAGTTTCTAATAAGTGATAAATTCAATGTCTTTCGCAAACTGTTTTTTTTTTTTATTTTAATTGTACAGTTCTGAATTTAACGATTTTATTCAAAAATTAAAAGGTGTATTTCTATTTAAATGTTGATTTCATTTAGTATGCCTCCAAAGACGTAGCATTAATTAGCTTTAAAATATACTCAAATACCACAAAATATACTCATACTAATACAATTTTTGATGCAGATAAACGTCTATAGATTAAATGGTGTAAATGTGCACATGACTTTAACAAAATAAGGCTCATAATATATTTTATTTAGATTAAAAATTACTAAAATATGATACACAATTAAAAAGAAAAAGAAAATTACATATTCATGAAAATAAAAGTTAATGATTTAAAATATATACATTCTTTATCAGTAAGAATATTAATTTATCGATTTTCTCGATTCTTTTAAATACTTTATTGTGCGTTGTTCTATAGTAGGTTAGTTCACTTTGGCATACATAAAATTTTTTATAAGTTGTATGGCTGTTTTAAGCAAGTTTCAGCACTTCGAAAGAGATGATAATGATTTTCTGCCCTCAATTTTTCAATTGAAATCTTAATACTAAATATTATGTTACTGCAAATAAGACATATAACATGTAGAAAAGGAGATTAAATACTTAATAATTTTCTCAAATGTCACTTGTGATTATCGATAAACATAAGATTTCGTGATGTTAAGATGGCATGGAGTGAATACAGTGATAAAAATTTAATGTTAAATGATTCAGTAAATGGAAATATTTCGAAATTATTACTTACATATGCTTATATATTTCTGATGAATAGGTTCATACAGAGGCCAAGAAACTCGATCATATCTTCCTCGTATATTGTCAAAGTGAGCATCACCCGCGTTAGCTGCAATATTCGGATCGCTAAATGCAAAAAAAAAAAAAAGAAAAAGTGACTTTTAGGGAAAGAGTTTTGCACTTAATTATTTAGATTCATAAAAATTGCCTTATACATATATGTACAAGTCAATACGTACAGTTAATTTTACCTCATATAACTGTTGAACCATGTGAGCTACAGTCATGTACGTGGGGTTTAGGTATAATAATATGAGTATGAGCTGCAAGATGAAATATCGTGAGTGTCCCCAGTTGCTGTACTGCGGAGATACGACAAAAACGCAATTACAAAGATGTAAATCGTCCTCTATTTAATGTCAAATGCCTTCTTATTTGCAAAAATAACCTTATTAAAAGTTCCTATATATGATTTTTTTATATTTAATCATCAATTAGATTTACACTAAATTTCATACAGAAATGTAGTATTATAAGCCAGATGCACAATTATTAAGAACACTAACACATGAAAGCAACCTGCAATTTCTTTTACCTATAAGATATTGTAAAAAACGCTCAATTGTCTCTACCATCGACAGCATGCATCATACATTCTGCTTGTGTCTCGATGTTGGACAAAGAAATTGAACCATGTGTGTTATTTTTAATAGTAAATTTGGCGCCAATATAATGTCTCATTTGCTTCCGGATAGTGGCGTATTTAAGCTGGTGGTTGGACATAAATCTGACATTTCACGGTTTTAAAAAGTTTTTTTTTTTCTTTTAAGAATCATTTCATACTAAATCAAGGTGTCACTGTATAATTTTTAAATTTATTTGTTCACGTTTTTCTTATAGTTATAGGATAACTTTGGAGTTTGCCACTAAGAGGGGTTGCTAGGCATATCATATTCTAGGGCAAAACCGTTATTTTGTACCTAGACAGCACGTTAATGCATGTAGCAAACTCAGTTCACCAGTTATTTTACATGAAAAGGAATTAAGGTATTAATTCGTCTATAACTAATTAGAATTCTAGAAACTAGAAAAAAATCAAAAATTATAAACGGCAGATTTAGAAATAGTAGAAATACAACCATAAAAGATCAAATCATATAATAATACGGCAGAAAGACAAATTCAAAGAAATAAATGTAATGTAAATATATATAAATTTAAAATTCCCCTAAACACAGCGTTCGTTTTACAGACCTACCGCACAATAACTGTTATTTATCTTAAAAATTAACTAAAGAAAAAACAATATTCCAATTAGAATTACTCTGTTCAAAAAATAAACTTCTGTATAGTTAGAAATTGAAAAATATTAAAATTTAACTTATTAATAAACATTTTTTTTAAATCTTTCCTAACAGAATTATTATGATAAAAGAATTAAAACCCTTAGAATATATACTTTCAAACAATACCATTAATACATTTAAAAATATTTTATCAGAAACAATGTAGCATGTTTTACATAAATTCTAAAAATAATATACCGTTTCTCAGTAATTAATGCAAAAAATAAACTCCATTTTATTACTCAATAGTATAATTAGTATTTCTTTAATACCTAGATATGCATAATTTATTTTATCCTTC
Organism: Maratus michaelseni; assembly: GCA_963931845.1. Taxonomy (NCBI): domain Eukaryota; kingdom Metazoa; phylum Arthropoda; class Arachnida; order Araneae; family Salticidae; genus Maratus; species Maratus michaelseni. The sequence goes on from OZ007596.1 coordinate 274,047,036, forward strand.
TTATCTTAACTCTTATTATTTTTACTCTTAAAAAAAAAAAGAAAAAACCCTCGATGAAATTCCATTATTGTATTAGCTAGAATCAATAGATTCGTCATCCTATATTAGCTCAGCTGTAAAAAGTGGATAATCACATATTCGTAATTAAATATAAAATATTTTCTCTAATTAGTCATAAGCCTTGAACTAATAATTAGTTCTAATTAGTTTCTAATAATTAATATTTTTATTCCATGTTTCTAAATAATTTTCAAAATGCATGAAATAAGTAATTTTCAAAATAAACACTAATGCAAACATATTTTTCGGAAACAGCAAAATGATAAATAATTTTTAATATAAATCTATAAATCATCTATAAATCATTTGCATATTTTAAGCTTAAAATTAAGATAATATTTTTTCTTTTGATGCATTTTTATTATCGAAATCTTTAGAATGAAACAAAAGAAATCGGTTTTTTAAATTGTTCTTTGTTAATATTTCAGTACATTTATAGCATGTAGTTTTCCGCGCATATTACGTGAAATCATATTTATTATTTCTATTGCCAACATCCCTTTGTCTATGAATTTACGAAGCGCAAAACAACGATTTTTCGTGTGTCATTCGAAAGGTTTTTGAAACGTTTTCTGACATATTACAGACATATATCGTTAAAATGTGGATTTTGATTAAAAACCGCTGTTAATTAAATATTAAATCGGCATTGTTTTCATAAGTGAAATGAAAGGTTTTTTTCCAATGAATGTTGCCACAAAAATAAAAATAAATCATTATATAATGCTCAACAGTGATTATAAAAGTATAAATAGTGCAAAAAAGATAAAGTATGATGATCCGCACAGGTTTATTTAATATTTATGGTTAAAAAGCAAAATTGAAACTCAAACGTTTTGAAGAAGAAGACAGCATCGATCGATCGAAGCAGTGGCATTTTACGTGTAGAATAAAACGTATGTTTTGTTATATTAGATTAAATTGTATTTTAAATGCAAATATATATATATCTCTATGTTTCATGTTTTTCAAGAAGGGGATGACGTCATCTTCTAATGCAGTTAACATACAATTGTTATTTTTTGTCTTCCGCCTGCCTTTTGCTATCATTGATTATTTTTTACTGTAACTTTGATGGAATAAATGATACAATATTTTGGCTTTCATCCTTAATTTTTCTTTAGAAGTTTAAACTTGCATCTAACAAATATTAGATAATGATAAAAATTATTAGACTGCAGTGCGAAATCATCGCGCGGGTGCACTTGTGATTGTATACTTTCAGTGTGGACCGTGATAATGACAGCTGTAAAATATCGGAATACATTTTTTCTAAAACCATATTGTGGTAAAAAATTATGTTTTCAAGCATACCTGTGTTCTGTGTATTTTGCCAGTTTCACACTCGTACCGATAACTGCGATGTAATTTCATGATAATGTCTTGTAATGTTAACTATGCTCATGTTAATGAGCGATACCAACGAAGCCTTGTAGAATTGACTTCCTAGAATGGCATTAAAGTTCTTGTTTTTGTTATTTTGAAGTCTAGTTGTTCAATTAATTCAGTAAATTAACTTTTTACGTATCACCTATCTACCTTTTTGGGGGCTCGGATACCGGAATAATTAAAAATAAAACGCCAGTATCAAAAGTTGTGTTACGATTTCGCAAGGTGAAACCGTAATCGTATTACTTCAAGTACAAATTTTGAAAGATAAACATGGGAACTCTAAATAAAGCTAAGAGAATTGATCTAATAAACCTCTGTGAAGAATGCGGAATTGAAGCACCAGAAAAATCTACAATACCCGTCCTAATAAAGCTGATCAAGAGTTAGGAGAGTTACGAAGAAGAATTTATAAGAGATCGATTGGAAGTAGTGATAGCAGCTAGAAAAGAGAAACCAGAAGAAGAAAGAGAAATAGAAGAAAAAGGGAAAAAATTACAAGCAGAACTGGAAGAGAAGAAATTGCAAGCAGAACTGGAAGAGAAGAAATTACAAGCAGAGATACAGGCAGACATACTTATTTTTAAAATATATTAAAATTGTGTTTAAGACATCCTAACATGTGTAAATCTGTCAAAAATCCAAAGACGAAAGTATTCGTAATTCCAGTAATATGTTCTTATGCGTGACATTAAATTTAAACTGTATTGAATAACATATAGAAAAACATAAAAATATTGAAATTTTTTTTATTTTCTTCAGTAATATTTCCAAAGTACTTTAAAATACTTTTGTGTACACTTCATCAAGAGAAATCCCATGATAAAGTTAAATTCTTTATTTCCGAGATATTATGAAGCAAATAAAGGATACATGATTTGATCTCAATATTAGTTTTCATTTTTCTAAAATAAGAAAAAATAAATTACCTGATAATATTACTCTTAAAAAATAATTAGTAAGCAAACTAGGTAAAATTAGTCTTAGAAATATTAAATAAATGTCATGCTGTACAATCTCTCATTTCAAATGCAAAAAGCATAGATATGAAAAGCTCTTTTATCGTTAGTTCAAAAATATATTATTTATCTTTTTTTCTGTAACATGTGCTAACAAGGCAATATAACACATGAATATATAACACAATATAATAAACAAATATATAATCAAAAATCCAGAAAGCTACAAAGGAACGGAAACAATTTCTTTTTCTCTATAACTTCTCCAGAGATTGTTTACATTTTCTTCCTACACGTTTTTAAAAGAGCAGTGCTCCAGATCCAGTAAAATTGTTTATTTCCGAAATATTATAAAGCAACTAGAGCAGAAAAGTTTTCGCATCAATATTTGTTTCAACTTTCTAAAGAATGAAAGACAAAATTTCTATTTAATTGTAGTCTCTCATAAATATATGTCATTCATTTTTACAAAAGTTTGTCTAATATAAGAAAGTAAAACTGTGAAGAGGCGTATTTTTACACAGGAATTTCGGAACTGATGAATTTTTTTGGTCATTAGTGTAAGATATAAAAAAGAAGGCAAAACAGATTTGTAATATAAGTCATACAAGGGCTAATTGTCGATGCAAGAGAAAACGGATGAATTACTAGAAAGTTTTTCGACAAATATCTAAAAAGTTGCTTTGTTTTTGTATATTTCATTCGTTCAAAATGCAGGTAAATTATACTGTGTGTTATTAATTATTTTTCACAAATTGTACAACTCGTGTCAATGTATTCACAAGATGTTAAATAAATTGTTATCGTTTTTAATAATAGATAAAGAGATACCAGTGTTCCTAAAATTTTCTACCTTTCGTACTACTATCGTAAAACAATAAAATTTCTCGTATATTTCTATTGCAGTTTCGAACACAATTTCCGAGGAGCTTGTGCTCATATACCAAACATCCCCAGCACATAGAAAATGGTAAAATAATTGTTAGGGTGAATCATAACGTGTAGCACGGAGGGGGGGGGGACATAAGCATAAAAACAAGCGCAAATAAAAAGTATAATATTTAATAGCTCATAGAAAAGGGAAAATAAAAACACACTAAAAATAGTGAGGTTATAGACAGCATTACAATAACAAGATATATATATATTCTATATTTTATAAGTTTGTATGGTTTTTGAACATTTTAAACATTTTTTTAAGGAGAAGACACAATGGAGGAAAGACAATTAAAAGATAAATGTGATAGTCTGATTTAAATTTCTTGGTAGCATAAAAATGCGGCTTAGAACATTGATAAAAGTCCAGAGTAGTCCAATCCCTTTAATAACAGCCTTAAAAAAGGATTACAGACCAGAGAATTGGAGGCTACCGCTGCAACTTGAAACTGTATGCACAACTGTCTTCCCGCGACAGACTTCTAGTTTGATTTCTCGAGGTGTCTGTGGTCAACACCACACACCCCCGAAACATAATGGCTTGTAAATACAAAGTTCCTGTCTGTCCGCGCCCTGAGTGAGAGGTATATATACCATGGAGGCAGGAGAGGCGGGGATAGCCGGCCAATCAGAAATCAGTACACAAAGATTCCATAATTTAGCAATTTTGGTGGAAAGGGGAGAGAATGAGAGAAAAAAAATAATATGTTAAATGAACACACCACGAATATTTTTGTTTTAAGATAAAGGTAGTAAAGTATTATTGTATTCCTAAAGTTTCTACATTTCCTACTACTATCTAAAAACAATAAAATGTATTGCATATTTCTATTGCAAATGTTAAACAAACATTCCAGGAATATTTTAATTTTATAATAATGGTAGCAAAAGTAGCAAAATTTAGAAATACTGCAAATATGACTTGAGTTTATCACTGGAATTTAAGAATATAATATATTTTTCTCTTTATAATCGTCTGTACACTGGATTAATTATTATTAAAGTTAAAATCAATAAATTGATTTCTCAATAATTCTACTCGATATGTCAAACGATATGCTAATTTGTTAATTTAATTTTTTCTTGTTATTTGTTTTAGCTGTAATTATAAATTAGCTGTATTTTACAAAATGGTATCCTATCCTGGTGTTATTATAAAGCTATTTTAAAATCAGCACAATCACGAAGAATGTACAAATAGAGGCTTGTTTTTATTCCATTATACATTATTTTGTATTGAGGCACAGTGTTTCAAATTAGCCTGGTGTTTTATAAAAATCACAATGTCGCATTTTCCATGTGACATCAAAGTCACATTTCCATGTGACTTTGCTCTTTACTATGTTATTGTTTTCAGATCATAAACAAGTACAAATATGCAACAGCTGTAATGAATAAATTAAATTACTTTTTGTTTAATAAATTTTATTTTTTTAATGTAAATACTTATTTTATTTTTAGGAAATATTTTTTTGTGAAACTGATCATATTTATACATTACCATAAAAGTTTTTCCATTTGGAAGAATAATGTTTACTAAATTAGTTCAAAATAGAAAGATTATAAAAAAAGTCAAAGTACAACAATAAAAAAAATGTAATTATAAAACTTCTTTATCTTAATTTTGAAAGGAATATATTATCATTTTTTTCAGTAAAAAAAAAAAGAGTTTTTAATTTAGAATGAAAATGAAAAATGCTTAATTAGTGAAGATGAATTTCTTTGTCTGTGTATTCTGCAAAAAATATCTGTAGGATTTTTCCCCATAAATTATTTTACACATTCAAAAGAAAAAAAAACTAAAGAAGTCGATGATTTCTTTTTGTTAACAGGAACTTTTTAAAAAGTAAAAGAGAAAAAAAAAACGTGAAAATTTGAGACCCCGTAATTTAGTTCCAAGACTTTCCTAAGAAAAATAAAAAGATTCAATACTGGCTAAAAAATATTCAGAACGCTCAGATTTTATTTGTCATTTTGTTTTTATTTTGGCAGTATATATATTTTTTTTTCAACAAAAAAAGGATGAAAATTTCTTTCATCCATGCGAGATTTACTTCTGTAAGTAAATTGGTAATTTCATAAACTATTAAACATTTAATATGAATAAATGTATTTAAACGGAATATTTAATTAATTTCTGATTGCAGTTATTATTTTTTTAATATTTCTAATAATACATTATGCCTAGTTTATGCAAAACGTACTTTTATAAAATGATATAAACTTTTATATAATAAACACTTTCGAAAATACATTATAGTTTTTTAAAGTTAAATAGAAGCAAAATAAATATGTGTGTGAAAATATTTTCTCTTTCATACACTTTGATGTGTAAAAAGGAATTCTCTTTGATGTTTTATTTTATTCTTAATGTGCAAAATTTGTCTCTTTATTATACAAAACGCTTTCGTTAGTTGATAAAAATGTATGACATTAAAATTTACAGTGAAATTGGTATTATAAATAATAAGGATTTTTTTAAATGGTAAATAATAGTAAAAATACACGTGCAAATATTCAGAAACATTATATATACCACGTGCTACACGTTCTGGCAACATTTAACAACTAAATCGCATCTTTCAATTTTAACGCCGCAAAATACTAAATATGCATAAAACTTAAATTATCATACTTCAGTAATTTTTTATTCTGAAGAATGTGTTTTTGTAATGTTTTAGATGCAGAGATTTTATGAATATAACTTTGAGGAAAGCGCAGAAAGCGTGTAAATAATACAATTTCGTATTCTATTATATATTCACTTATATATATATATATATATATATCCCCTTGAAAAACAAGTATTTTGTGTCACTTATAGACTTAATTTCCACACCTATTGTATTAGGAAGTATGTTTCTATGATTAACGGTTTGTGATTATTGACATAATTTCTATACTACTAATAACATAATTGATTTTAATTAAACTATGGATACACTCTCAAAACGACATTTTCAAAACTGAGCAAAAAATACTCAAATCTAAGTATATCGTATAGCCAAAATGGCTCCGAATCAAACTTACTCAAGTTTGAAACATGTATATACTCAGTTCTGAAAACATGCGCACACTCAAGAATAAAACATCATTTGCAATATATTTGAGTATGTCCATGTTTCAAAAATGAGTATGAACTGACTTCAACGTGCTCATTTTTGAGTATTTAAGTATTTCAAAAATGAGTTTGAACTGATCCTAATCATTTTTGATTATGTTTCAAAAATGAGTATGAACTGACATCTATGTGCTCAGTTTTGAGTTTGTCCATGTTTCAAAAATATGTATGAACTGACATCTATGTGATCAGTTTTGAGTATGTCCATGTTTCAATATTCTGAGTATTTCTGGCATAATAATAATAAATATCTTGACATATAATTTTCAAAAGAAACCGAATTTGTAAGTAAATTGATTTTCCTAATCGGTGGTGTCAAAATTTAAATTGAGCGATAACTAGAAGTTAAATAACAAGTGGGAAAGTGTAATCGAAGTTCGCACAGAGGGTGTTTCGTTTAATATTACTTTAAAAACACTTTATACTTCATTAATAAATGAAAATAAATTTCATTTAAAAAAAAAAAAAAAAAAAAAAAAAAAAAAAAACATTTCTTTTATAAAGTAAAAATTTACCGGTTTATTTTTCTCGTTTTTTCGAAAATCGGAACCGGCCCGATAGCGGACGAAGCCCGCTATCCGCTATTATACTCTGTAATAATAATATTTGTCATTTGGACTAAATGCGATATTAAAACAAAATTAAACATGTTGTATAGAAACCTTCAATTGTTAAAAAATGTCAATATTTCAATAATCGGGTTTTTGTCATGATTCAATAAGTTCCTTAAATTCATATGATGTTATAATATTTTGCTGATATCATATCTACTTGCTTTCTCTATGACACATATTGATGCTCTCAAACATTATTCTTAAACATTTGAAAAAGTACATTAAACTTCCAATATGACATCAGATTAATTTTCTTTGAATTCTCTAATAAAATCATATGAGCCTGTCTTCTGTACTTACACACACTCATACTCCTTGTATTATTGAGAAATGTTTGAAAATTTCCGTTTTATTACCTAATCTTTCTTTCAATTGGTGAAACTTTTTATTTTATTTTTATTTTTCACGTAGAAATCTTTCAATAGAAAATTAATTATTGAAGAAAGAATTTTATTGTGGATTTTTTATTGTTGGCAACTGCTATAACGAAAAATGTTTAAATTTTATTGGAAAAGGCTGTTAGATTTTTGTTTTTTTTTATCTCTCTCTATTAAAATAATACGATTTTTTTTTATTTTATGATTTGATCTTCATAGTAGATATTCAGCTATAAGTACACAAATTTACATGCTTGTAAGTTATATAGTTTCTGAGAACCGGTTCTGTGACGACGAAACCCTAAAAAGGCAGTAAAATCGAAAGTTTTTATTCAGATGTTGCCTGTATCAGTATGAGTTCTTATTCACTCACGAACATGTTTTTGCTTTATAATATAGATTCATTACCCTTATATATAAAAAAATAGATATTTATGCACCGTCTTTATCTTATATTAAAATTGGCAAAATGGTATCACTTACCCAAACTTTGCAAAATTTGTCCAATAGGATATAACGATTTCTGACAACGTCACTTCTGATTTAGTATAATTCACTGAAAAATGAGACAGCGAATCGACTAGCGGTGCTCCAAAAATATACGGCAAATCTTCCCCAGTTATACAGCCAAGCCTAGTTGAATATTCACTGTGCTCTGATTGATGGCTAAATATATACAAAAAGCTCTTTTTTCCACCTTCAAGAGGCTGCAAAGATGGAGAAGGATAAGAATCTTCTCTTGGTATCCCACCACTGTGGTAGCTGCCTGCACGGATAACAGGTGCCACCACAAGGGCATCCCCGATGGCGTCGACCGTCCCATCAAATATATCCATTGGTTGTAAAAAAGCTCTAGACCAGTCCATATATTCATTGACTACAGTCAGAAATATCTAGAAAGAAATGTGAATGATATTATATATAAGGTTGAAAATTGGTAAAAAATTATTGACTTGTTATAATAGACTAATAAATAAAAAATTGTGCATACGATTCTAAACTTCAAATGATTTATTGTTAATTATTTATTTTTTTAAAATTAATTTAGGTTTTTCTATTCTTAACACTATGATCAAGCAGGAACAGAATAGGAGCGATATATTGAAAAAGTATGGACAAAAACATTTGAAAGAGAAGATTAAAATAATAATAATAATAATAATAATAATAATAATAATAATAATAATAATAATAATAATAATAATAATAATAATAATAATAATAATATATTTTTTTAATAATAATAATTATTATTATTATTACTATTATTATTATTATTATTATTATTATTATTATTATTATTATTATTATTATTATAGCAATATTCGACAGTCTCATCGAATATATCCATTGGTTGTAAAATAAATCTCTAGACAAGTCGATATATTTATTCACTACAAACAGAAATTTCAAAAAAGAAATGTTTAGTTAGTAATATAAGTATAATGTAAGTATTATTATACAAGAAGTGTGTCCCTAAATTATTATCGGGATTTCTTTACCAAACATCCATCGTCACGTAAGCAGTTTCATTTTAAATTTCATTTTTAAGCAGAAAGTTATGCTATGGATCCCAGATTCGAGTCCTGACACAGAGGTCATTTTTTCATTCATGTTGGATTAGTGTATTTATTTATATGAATTTATATGCTCTTAAATTGTAAATAAACGAATAAGACGTATTATTTATATTTGCTTTAAAAATTAATTTTTATTTTTAAATGCACGATTGTACATTTTCTTGTTCAACAGATACAATGTCAAATATAACCTTAAAATGTATTCATATGTTGACAATTACTCAAAGTACAGTCCTGGGAAAAAATCAAAATCCCCTCCTCCCTCCTTACACACTAACTCTGCAACAAATTATCGTAGAAGAAAGTTATCGGTTCATAATGATAGGAAATAATGCCTAGTTTTAAATGATGTATATAAAATTTGCTTAGGGGACATCTATATGTAAAAACCAGCCCAAAATTTGTTTTTAACTAAGACAACACGAATTTTGATACGGTATCTTAAATCTTCTGTTCAAACTATGCCTAGATACCAAATTTCAGTCATTTGGATGATAAATGTTTGACCTATATATATTCATAATTCAGATCTTCTAATGTTAAATTATATTTTCATTTTTTATTAATATCTCCTGTAATTATATTCCTAATGTGCTAATTGTTTGTTTGGTTATATAACTAAAATACACAAACATAAGTGCGTTGAATTTCTAATTTTTATAATATTAATTATGAATTATGAAATTAATATTCGGAAAAAATAAGAATTGCAACCTGCAAATTTTTTGATGGATTTATATATATTATGTTCTGTTTTATGCGTATTTAAAATATTCAAAAAGTCTTCCAAGAAGTTTTCAAATTATGCTTAAAAAGGCAAGATGCTGGTTTAAGGGGACGTCTATGACGTGCAGAAAATCATTTTTTGAAAAAATAGTGTACTCATTTTATTGTTGATTAGATTAAGATTTTTTTAAAAACTTTTTCAGTGTCTGCTTTTAAACTTTTTATTCAAAATACGTTAATCCTGTTTGCATGAGATAAAATTTTACGGCAGTTACGTAAATTAGTTTAGCTTTATTTTTAAATTAACAAAGCTCATTTTTTTAAAACTCAACAATCCTACCTTAGAAAAAAATCTTATTCATCATTTTTGTTAGCTTTAATTGAATTTCTAGCTTTGTCTCCAGTCTAATAAACCTATTTTAATATTTTCTGTTTTATATATGTTTGAAGTAAAGTTTCTTAAAAATGCGTATGTGTTGTGTATTTTGTGAAAAAGTTTTTAAAATATACCATTAGCAATCGAGTTAATACTTATACTCATACTGAAAAGCAATATGTCTGTATTTTTGCTACATTGTTTCTTTATACGGCTTCATACTATTTTTTATTGTAAATTTTGTATTTGCCGACATTGTTCACATATAAATTTAAGAAAAAGCCAGTAAAATAAATTCAAAATCCGAGAAAAGCATTATAAATACATCTAAAATTCCAATCAGATTCAGATATTCGAAGTCAATTTTACTCACAGATAATCTTATATATATTTAATCGGATAATTCGACTGTTATAAACATTATAAAATGAACATTGAAAAGGATTTTACGGTATATATCAATAGCCGAAATATATTACGTGAGTAAAATGGTCATATTGGTAAGAAATAATACATTAATAGAAGTAACATAGCCATTCAGTAGCATGTCAACAATTGAGAACTGAATTTCAATTTGGATAAATGTAATAAAATAGTCTCATTTTAATAATAAGTCATAATTAATTTCTTTTAAAGTAATCGTAGGATAATACCCAAACTTCTGCGGCAAACATGTTTGCGTGCTCTTGATGACATTTCCATCTTGAGCTGTGATTGCAGCCTTCTCGACATATATAAGTGAGCGATGTCAGCCTGGGTATCGTCTACGTAGCTCAAAGGTATAGCATTGGAGTGCTATTACAAAGGTGCGAGTTCGATTCCCGGAATGGACGTTTTCGACTGTCGGTTTACGCTTAGAAAAACAGGATAAAAATTCACTGGTTATTATTCAATGATTACAGGCGTAAACCCTGCTAAAAATAATTTAAAAAATCGTAGGAATTTCACGAAATTTGAAATCTAGGCATAGTTTTAACTGAATATTTCAAATATCTTGTCAAATTGCTATTGCAAAAAACAAATTTTTGGTTTATTGCGATATGCAGATACCACCTAAGAAAATTTTTATATACATCATTTAAAAGTAGTCTTTATTCCCAATCGTTTGGTACCGATAACTTTTTTTCTATAATAATTTGTTGTGGAATTAGTAGGAGGTGTTCATTTTTTTCCCACGACTCTACATAAATGCGATGTATTCGTTAAAATAAGGATCAAAACATACAACCCATTTAAAATACAGTAAACTATCGAAAATATGGGTATACATAGGATTAATATAATAATTATTTGCAACATTTACAAGAAAAACATTAGGCTATGTGCAACTGAAATGAACTCTGCATATATATAAAATATAATAAGAAACACACAAATATATGTAGACTATATTTATAAGTCTACAAGAAAATAAGCTAATATTATAATATATCTTTAACATTATTTCATATTTTAACCATTATTTAGTTACAGTGTCCGACTTATCAATATCGATCTTTCATTAAGTATATCGCTCTGTATGTCACACCTTCTGTTTTTCTTTGGAAAGAATTCCTATAATCAGGGAGTTTATGTGCGATTCTGGTAAATCTTTTAAAATATTATTTATTTTAAAATTTTCTTTTAAACATTAATCTTCTTTTACCGTGTCGCACAACATCTATTTTTCATAAAATCACATGTTCCTTCAAGTCTATATTTTTAATGTTCGTGATTAATAATAATGTTATACATTTATTATAAAGACATTTATCATTCTACCTTCTTTTTTTTTTTTACATAAACTGTCTCCAGTTTATTTTTTATTTATTTGATCATGTGACTCCTATTTTTGCGAAACTAAAAAATGATCTGAGTAAGATATTGCTCGTATGGATTTAATATAAAAACACTTTTATTATTATTATTTACCTAACTGTTTTCGTTTTCTTAATAATTAATTTTATGATTCCAAAGGTGTTTGCGTATTTCAGAATATATTAAACGTAGTTATTTTTTTAGTTCATTGAATCTGATTAAGTATATTAGAGTGTTTCTACAATGTTCAAAATTTTCACATTATCTTTGCTGAAAAAATTATTTTTTTTTTCAGGTTGCATGTACTAAAAGTTTATGATGCTCATTTTGGAGAGGTGACAGAATAAGTCAAATTGAAGCGTAAATCACAAATAAAATTCGAAAAAAAAATCTAAAATCTAGACTTACCTCTTGCAGATGATATGTATATAAATTTCTAACTAATGTTCTTAATAATCTGTCTCTTCTCGCACTGTCAATTCCAAACTTTTCTTCCATCGCTGTGAAAAGGAAATAAGATTCAACTCTCGTGGTACCAAACATCAAATCATATTGCGTGTATAGAGAAGGACTTTTTTCCATAATATCTGCAGGGTCTTGCTGTAAAACTATGCCATCAACGGTTGGTCCAAATCCAGATAGATGGTCAGGAACTTGAATAGGTACTCTCATAATGTCTTCTAACTTCTTTTTTCTCATACATTCCACCAAAGCTGTACTATCTTGAGATGGGCATTCTAAAACACGTGCAATGTGCAGTGTATGAGTTATGGCATCCCTTGCTATTGCCCAAGAACTCAAAGCGGATCCACTCTGCATAATTGCTCTATGAAACAAACCTGTAATTAAACAAAGAGATAAAATAAAAATTAAAGTAAAAATGCATTTTAAAAATGCTCTTTATTTAGCATTCAATGTTTATTTTAAAAATCAAGCCTACTTTCAAGACGGTGATTCATGTTATTGCCAAAGAATTTCGTTACAATACTTTAATCTGCAGTTGTCTGCGATTATGGAAAACCCATCAATTTGATTTAAGAGTGGTATAAAGCACGAACTACAGATTACATTTAAAAATGTATAATTTTTTGTCTGTTTCAGTTTTATTAAATGATAACATAAAAAAAACGTCTTTTCATGTTTTCTAACTTATTTTATCATGGTACAATGATAATTTATTTAATATTAAACTGATAGTAGGTACAAGCATATAAAAGCATTATTACACTCATTATTTTTAAATATAATTTATTTTTAATGTTTCAGTGTTGAAAATATTTTTTATTGCAGTTTCACGGCTTCTGGGCATAATTTAACTAACCTTGTTTGAAGCATATTTAATTGCATTTTTGTTGCAATTAGCATACAGTTGTAACCAATAAGTGTTAACCCTAAATATATTTAGCGATTTATCCCTTGCGCCAGCATAGAGAAAAATGCTGTAAGATTCATTTATCAATTTATAATTACGTTCTACAAATATGATAGTGTTCTATTGCCATCGGTAAAAATAAAATACTTGTAGACATATTTCTTTATAATTTTACCATATCAGTTAGCGAGATTAAAATCGATTACCAAATTTCTTCTTTCCATACACCAACTGAGTTTAGTTTGTTAAAACAATTAAAAATGACTCTAAATGTGTTTTTAGTATAATTATTTTATATATGAAATAACATACGTTGTTGGATTTAAAACATACGAATAAATGTTTCTAAAAGTATATTATAAATAAAGTACAGGAAACATTGAATTAGAAAACTTCGATCATAATTACATTTTTCAAATAACTGTATTTTATAGGAAAACCTTTGCAACATATTTTCAATTATGTTTTAACATTCAATATATAAATATTTTATAAACACAATGTTTATTGTTAAAAAATTTTAAACGTGGGTCTATGTTATTAAAAGAAGAGACTATTATGGCTGGTGAAGAGACTATTATGATTCACCAGCTGAATATATTGCATTTTATACTAATATTCCCCTTAAAGGGAAGCGATATTGCTGAGAACAAATATTTAACAATAGCGTCTGTCAAATATTTATAATGAGATGCTAACTTTAATTATTTAACTAATGATACCAATTAAAATAATGAAAATTAGCAAAACATATGTTAGAATTACACATTACAATGCACAATTCCACATGCACTGTTGAAAGAAATTAGAGAAACAAACAAACACATAGAAACATCTATGCAAGGCAATCAATCATGAATATAAAATTGAAAGTACACATGATACATGAAATTTAATACAAAAAATAAGGTATTAGAATATTATCTATCGTGATTTTAAATGTTGGAAATGATGTCAAGAACATGAAGAGATGCTCCGCACCAATTTGAGTATCTACAAATAACAAAATGTTTACAGTTAATGAAGGATTTTTTATCTGATGTGTGGCCCCCTCGGACAATTAAAATTGACGCTTATATGTTTTCAATGGATGCGATGAGACTGTTGGTAAGAATTTGTGTAATTTTGTGCCATTCATCTCAAAGTATTATTTCAAAGTTCTAGACAGTCATCAGAGGCATATCTCTAGCTGCAATAAAACATCTATTGTGCCCTAGACATGCTCTATCAGATTTAAGTGAAGAAAGTATGCTGGCCACAACATACGCTGTACTGTTTACTTTTCAAACATATTATCCACAAGTCGAACTGTATTACGCATTATCAAGCATTAAAAGAATGGTATAAACAATGGCTGCAGATTAAAGTATGGCATAATATATGAATATCTCGTCTGCATACCTATTAAAATTTTATTCCAGGTAATATGTAGATTCGTCCGTATTTTTTCCGCAATTAATGCTCGCTAAACTACGCCAATATGAAAATACTGAAATTTCCCTGAATAATGTACGATATAAAAAATCTGCTAATGGCAACTGAGAAAATAATTTTTCCAGAGATTTCTAGATTAGTGAAGTTGAGAAAACAATAAAACATATCAAAATAACCCGGTACTTAAGACGTCTTTTATCGTGAATGATTATAAAAAATATATATATTGGGCAACATTTGTGTTAGGAGGCTTTACGACTTCATGAAATGCAAAGAAAAAAATATTCACAAGTACTTTCGGGTAATTTATTCACTCTTTTTCATACAAGAAAGCATTTTCCCATTACTCCACAATTTATATAATATACAGAAACTTTTTATCTGCCATTATATCGGAACAGAAGTAATTATAGAATACTTATAAATGGAATTTTTAAATACATACATAATCCAACACAAGGGTTCATCAGTTTTTTTTTCATAGTTGTTTATATCATTTGGTAATAGATCACGCTTTTTAAAAAGATAATTCCGTTAATAGTTTTAAAAAACACCAATAACAGGAAATAACCGCCAAGGCTATTAAATAGTTGTTACTAATAGAAAATAATAGGAAAATATAATAGGGAAGTTCCGTAATCGAGTTTGCAGCTTACTGCATATTTTAAAGCGTGGTTTAACGACAATTTAATTTCATTGATGTAGTTTTTATGGAGGGGGGAAGGAGATGCAAATATTTGCATTCGAATGTTAACTTTTGTCCCCATAACTGTTCTTTGTATAAATCATTAGTATCTTGTTGAAAGATCTTCAATGGAAACAATTGTAAAATCCTTCTTCTGTGGTTAATTTCTAGGAGAAACTTCCATAATCCTTCCAAAGCCAATTCGAGCATTTATGTCATTATTATTACCCTTATGCATTTAATACAATGTTGTTGCTAGCATTACTCATATTTGACAACAAACTAGTCTTGTACGCCAACCTTTGGTATTCTTCTGAATGCGGGATAATAGCTGTTTTTCTTGTACAAGAATGATTTTATTACACAATGAATAGTTTCTTTTCGCGTACCACATACCATTTGCAATTACAATATTGATATTTTTAAGTTAGCCGCCCGCAACTCATAAATCGCCAAATATTCTTTTCATGCTATATTCCTATTGCATTATTTTTATTTAAAATATAAACTTTTCACTTATTTCAAATAAACTACATAATTTCCATTTGTTTCATTTAAACTATATTCATTTAAAAAAAATAAATGCCTTTCGCTAACTTAATTTAAAATCCTAAAAAAAACAGAAAAAAAGATGCAAGAATACCATATATATATATATATAAATTGTAAATCTCAAAGAAATGTTTTTAATTTACAATACGCGAAATTTAAAAGCTGCTATTAGTAATTTAAAAAAGGCTATTGGCTAAAAGTGCACCAAACCTCTACCAATAAGTTATTATGTGTGTTTTCCTTTCAAACAAAAAAACATCCAGACAGGTTTATTTCCCAGTTTTATCAAATTAAAATATGTTTCATTGTACTTTATTAATATAACTTACGTATTTTTGTATCCATGTGCTATAATCAGATCCGGTCTACGAAAATATCCCGCCAGTGAAAACGACGTTACTTTTAAGATGTAAATACTCGCTAAAAACATTTGTTCAAATATTCGAGATTTAAAAGAATGAAATGTTTGGAAGCGTTCTATAATCATGATTAATCTGAAGTTAAGGCTGCTCGTCAGTAAACTTCCCGATTCCCTTTGCTAATGTTATTCGTATGGGCGTAGGATGCATTCGTATTTTTAAAATATCTCCTCGGGAAATTAATATTTTAAACTTCTGTTTCCTGTATACTGTTCTTAAATAATGTCTCTTTTTTTCTTAGTTATTAAAATATTTCTAAACTATGTGCTTAATTTATATTTTTATGTGTTAAAATCTTAGCGAAACTGAATACGATTTTATCATTTCATATAAAATTAAGTATATACTTTAGAAAAAAAATGACAACTAAGAAAAAAAGAGACATTTTTTAAGAACAATACAAAGAAAACAGAAGTTAAAATTATTAATTTTCCGAGGAGATATTTTTAAAATACGAATGCATCCTACGCCCATACGAATAAAATTAGCAAGGGGAATCGGGAAGTTTACTGACGAGCAGCCTTAACGGTTTCAATTGAAATGCATGTTAATTTAGGACGCTATGCTACCAAAGAACAGTATTTAAAAATTCGTATTTTCAATTGGTCAAATGAGAGGTAAATGTTATGCAGTTAAACGTCCACTATGATTTATCTGCAAATGTTAGGTAACTTGTAAGTCGTGCACGGAGAGTGTTTTTTTAATTATTATTCTAATTTTAAAAATAGAAAAGAGGAATTGAATCAGTTTTGGCCAAATCAATGTTAAATACAGCTTTTGGGGGAATTGGGATACGTAGCAGTAGCAGCTGTAATTCATTAAAATAATAGTAATAAGAAACGATTAGCGCCAACTAAGGTAAAAATGTACGTCATATTTTGCTTTCTATTGTACTGTACATGAGATACTATTACATTTACCGCACCGTTATTTTTCAAATTATTACATAACGGTATTCTATTTTTCCTAATAAATCAAGATACATTAATAAATTAAAGAATGGAGTTTTGTTTGTTCATAGAAAATAGTTTGGGAAACTAGTGAATATTTTTTTTTAAAATTGTTTCCAGCTTACGATAGTTATTAAATGGTCTTACTAAGTACATTAAATTGTCTTTGTTTTTCGAAAAGGAATAAGAGTTGAAACGAAGATTTTCTTTTCAAATATTCAATAAAATATTTATACTCTTCACGTTCACCTTTGCGATAGAATGGAGTTTTCTGAAATTGCGTCAGAAATAATAAGATTTAAATTAGCCACTGCAGTATAATTCCCCCTTTATGTTTATAGATACCACTAGACATATTTTAACATTCATTTGAGCAAATTCGTGTGTTGAGTTTTGCTAGTATTATAATAAAATAAGTATACAGCTAATGCATTTTGTGGTACTCTTACTGAAAATTGTAACGCTTTTGCACGTTTCAAATATTTCTGTTAAATACACATTTAAATAAACTGCAACAATTTCATCTTATTAGAGAATGAATTAAGATATTTATGTTAATTTTTAATGTATTTTTCTCTACATCACTAAAGTATATTCATAACATTTCACCATAACATAAATCTTTAAATGGTTCACGCGTGCTAAACTATAGTAGCAATTTTCAAATATATAAAA
Source organism: Maratus michaelseni (assembly GCA_963931845.1). NCBI lineage: Eukaryota > Metazoa > Arthropoda > Arachnida > Araneae > Salticidae > Maratus > Maratus michaelseni. The sequence goes on from OZ007596.1 coordinate 274,065,058, forward strand.
CCTTTTAAATGATTCACATATTTATTTTATTAACACATTTAATTTAACTGCAAATACTTTTTTTTTCAAGAAAATTATATAATATATTTGTTTAATTATTTTAATTTACATCACTAATATATATTTATGACATTTCGCCACCAAAGAAAGCTTTAAAAATTTTTCGTATGGTAAAATTTTTGTAACTGTTTATGAATAATCAGATCGTTGTACAAGTTTCAAATATGTCCTTTAAAACTGAAATTTACATAAGCTGTAACGATTCAATGTTATAAAAAATGTTTTATTTATTTATTTAATTAATCTACAAAATTAATGTAAATTCATTGCATTTACCCCATTGGAAAAATGTGTAAACATTCACACATGCTAAAATTTTAGCAACAGTTTTCGATTAATCGAACACTTCTACATGTTTCCCATATTTTATTTAAATAGTATAATAAACTGTAAGTTTTCCTTCCTATTTAAAAATATATATATATATATATATATATATATATATATATATATATATATATATATATATATATATATATATATATATATATATATATATATATATATATATATAATGTGCGCAATTTATTCTTTAAATACCATAAACTCAAAAGTGAAAGCACTTACAGATATAATTTTTATTATATTATTGATCTACTCATCGTGTTGTATGTACGATTTCAAATTTATATTTCTGAAATTTTATTAAGTATACATTTCCTATTGACCATAACATAATACATATATACAAAAACTATAAAAGTGTGAAATTATATGACACCGTGACCTACGAAAACATTTAGCTTACTATTATAATAAAATATTTGCATAACAAACAAACTTGTAAACCGTTTTTAAATACTGAAACCCTTCTGTAAGTTTCAAACATTTTCTTAATACAGTATGATATAAAATACAAGATCGCCTCTCTTTTTAAATGAATCAAATAAATTATTACTGTTTTTATATAATTTATTTAATTGTATATTACTAATGTTTACTTATTACTTACATCGGTGAAAGCAAAAGTTTTTCTTACATACTACTCCGCAACCTAGTCAAAACATCATTGTTATCATTATAAAAAAAATCTGTATCAAATATATACACATATGTTTCATTTTAAACCTCTTTTTGTGTAATGAAATCCTTTAGCACGTTTCTTTTATTTTTGTTGTTTTAGTACAAACCTAAATAAACTACAATAATACCTTCTTAATAAAGTAACAAATGAAACATCTCCTTTCATTTTTAATTTATATTAATCTACCACATTAATGCATGTTTGTTACCTTTCGCCATCGGAGAAAGCATTAAAAGATTCACACATGCTGCTCCGTGACCCTGTCCAAACACCGTAACATTTCCAGTGTCTCCTCCAAATTCTCCAATATTGTCTTGTATCCAGTGTAGAGCTGCCACCTGGTCCATCAAACCGTAGTTTCCCCGCGCTGATCGATCCACAGCAGGGAGAAAACCTGGGGGGGGAGAAAAAGGGGGGGGGAACTCATGAGTTTCAAAGTCTCATCAGATTTGAAAGTTATTAGTGAAGCACAAAGCAAGACTGCAAGAGATGAAAACAGGGATTTAGTGATTAGTAAACAGAAAACAAGTTTTCCTAACAACCAAGCAAGTTAAAATAAACTGCGAGTTTAATATTTTTCTTCTTATAAATTGTATAATTTGTTAAACATGTTTCAAAGTTTTCATTATGGACTCGTGAGGATATTTATTCCCATTATAAGTAAGAATTTGTTTCATTCAATGTTTTTGTGGCGCTCATTAAATTATCCATGGAAGTGAATAAATTAAGATGGAAATAAAGAATTGATAGTTTTCATGTTGTTATTTTAAAGATGTTATAGGTAATCACAATTCTTTGAAACCAACACCAAGAGAAATTTTAGTTTTAAATTTTCATCAAAAGGTTAAGGTAAATGTAAATCTTAAAATAAATATATAAAACAAATGGCATTTTTGTTAATAATTATTTGTAATTTTTTATTCTCATAACGTATGTACATATGTAATACATTATTTTTTATGCTTACAAAAAAAAAAAAAAAAGCATCTCAGTTTTAAACAAATTTCTGTTTTCCTGCACAACACTTTTTTCGTCAGCGCGATTTCAGCACAATTGATTCTTTAAATACCATGAACTCAAAAGTGAAAGTACTTACTGATATAAATTTTATATATTATTGATTTACTCATCGTGTTGTATGTACGATTTCAAATTTATATTTCTGAAATTTTATTCAGTATACATTTCCTATTTTTTAAAAAATTCTTACCATATATCACTAATGTAAATAGAAAAGTTTTTTCTAGATATGGAGACAGAATGTATGTGTTTAAACTTACACCCAGAAAAAAGCTTTGTTGAAGCAACAAAAATTTGATTGACACAACAAAACTTTTTGTTTAAATGTAGGTCAATAGACATTTTGTTTGAATCAACAAAAAAAAAATTTTTTTGCAATTCAAAAAAAAAATTAAAAAAAATTGTATCGTCAGCAAAAAATGTTTTGTTAATTCAAGTCAAATGGTTCAATTTTACTTGAATTTTGCTAAAACAAACAAAATGTACTCAACAAAACATGTTTTGTAGTTTTAATCAATTCCTTTCTCTGGGTGTAGAGGAACAATTCTTCGGAATAGTTTATGGTCCGTTTATTTATGACCAGAACGTAAGTCAAATGGCGATCTGAAGTAGGGATTTCGCTGTAAATAATTATGCCACAAGTTTAGAAGGCCCTCTTTCTTTCCAATAAGAGTCCAAGATTTGCGCCATTGATCAGCGTACAGCCCAGACAGTGGTAGTCAATCTAGACCTTTATGAGAGAGATTGAGAAAAATGCGGGGCTGAATTCTGGATAACCCCCGAATAAAAATATGCAGGCATGAAGATATCAATATTCAGAAAGAAAACCTTGTTGTGTGAACACTTGAAGCAGATGTGCCAACTTCCCACTAATCTTCCGTAATATGTGGTTTAATCTGACCTAGTTTAACAACACTTCAAACTGGAAAAAATATTGGATGAATCTTTATTTAATTTCAGGTTTCTACGTGGAATTCATTTAATTTCTTTTCTTAAAAAGAAATTCTGGTGCGAAACGTGTTAAATCTGGGTCAGATTAACCCACATATTACGGAATATTAGTGACAGCTTCGCACCTCTAACTTGAAGTTGAAGACTTCAAATTAAGCCTCTTGAGATGATAACTTCAGAGTGTGGAAGAAATGACAACCAAATCCTAACTATATGATTTGGTATATATAACTTCGCATGTGGTGCCCGACGACTCTTATTCAACAAAGACATCTCGAAGTTTGAACATATTATTTAGTCTAAGTTCATTGAATTTTTGTAATACCAGGGTGATGTACGTTTTTAAAGAAGGATTCTTAGAATGAATTCTTAGAAATAATTACGAATTTTCGGCAATTAAATTATATTATTATTATTATTATAAATGTTAAATGTAAAGCAATAAAGAATTGCCGTAATGGAATTAATGTGACATGTAAAAATAAATACAGCATAGATTTCTTAGTATTATTAAATACTTCGGATGAAAGGTCCCTGTACGAAGCTACATATTAGATTATTTGAGTTTAATGTTTTTTTCTTGTGTATATATGTTATATATATATATATGTGTGTGTGTGTGATTTTGTAAATAAATTTTAATAAATTTTTAATTAATTGTTCTGATCATTTCTTTAAATTGTGTGACTTTATTTCAGTTTAATGTAATATAATTATATGTTTCAATTTTTAACTAATGATTCCTAAGCCGAGATTCTACTTACACGTCATTCGAAATGATGAATTCACATACTCAAAAATTCACAGTTTAGTTGAAAAATATTTTAAGCGAAGACCGAGAAAAATCTGAGATTATTCGATAATTAATTTAGTTTATACACAAAAAATGGAAGTTTTATTAAACTTTCATCTTCTAAATATTTCAGAAAAACTGTCATTATCACAGAGACCCAAATAAAATAAATAAAATTTGAACCTATTCTTTTAATTAACTCATCTCTCATTAAGAGGACAGTTCACCTTTAAAATGGTCAAAAATTGAATTTCAAGGTTTTGATGTCAGTAAATAGTGCATTTTATTCTGAGTAGAAAGGTACCACTGTTTTTCAGAGGCGATAATTATTGACTAAGATATAAAGTAAAACGCAATCGTCATTCTTTGTTTTTGAATGGAGAGTGAAAACTTTAAATGCATTTAATTCAAAACAATGATTTTCAAACTTGCGTGCACGATTTCTCCAAAAATAATTTAGATAGAACATCAATTTTTTTCAAACTTATTAATGTTGCAACAATGAACAAAATGAACTAGAATCTTTTAATTTGATCAATACATTAAAAATAATTAACTGTAATTAAATTAAAAACGCATTTTGAATGCGCTTTTCGATGAATTACAGTTAATTATTTTTTTAATTTATTGACCAAATTAAAAGATTCTAGTTCATTTTGTTCATTGTTGCAACAATAATAAGTTTGAAAAAAATTGAGGTTCTATCTAAATTATTTTTGGAGAAATCGTGTACGCAAGTTTGAAAATCATTGTTTTGAATTAAATGCATTTAAAGTTTTCACTCTCCATTCAAAAACAAAGAATGACGATTGCGTTTTACTTTATATCTTCGTTAATAATTATCGCCTCTGAAAAACATTGGTACCTTTCTACTCAGAATAAAATGCACTATTTACTGACATCAAAGCCTTGAAATTGAATTTTTGACCATTTTAAAGTTGAACTGTCTCCTTAATAAAAAAAATATTATTTTTGAACACTAAGTAGTTTTGTGAAGAACAAAATGATAAAACATGTGAGTTTTTCAAATCAGTATAACAATTTTAAGATGTAATCTGATACTAATTAGAATACAAATATTATTTTATTTATTTACACGTTAATCATGGGAAATTACAAACCAATATCTAACCCATCATCTTTTGAACATGTCATTGTGCATTCTAAAAACTGTATACAAATCATATCTTAATATATGAAAATGAGTATCAGAAATTCTTCGATTTATAAAACTACAAATATGTGGTGTAATTACATTGGCCCCCAAAGGAGCAAATAATATTATTTAATTTTTCACAATATGATGCTTTCTTTACAGAATAAAACTTCCATATATATATATAACGGTGTAATTAAAAATGTAAAGTTTCAGCATTCTTAAAATAGGTTTATTGAACTATTTTCATAAGTCGCTGAAAATTTTATATGGCTAAAGTGTTTTTTGTATGTTTTAAAACATGCATAATTTTGAACAGTGTTATGTAAGGCGCTTTCTAAACATATCGAAATGTAATCCAATTGTAAATAGATAAATTTGCAGTTACTGGACTCTGTGGAATTTATTTAATGAACTTTATTTAAATAATAAATTTTCCCAAACAATTAATAACTTATTTTCATTTCAACATGTTATTATATATTTTAAGTACTACAATTGCCACAATATACAATTTATATCTTAATCTGAGAAAAGAATATGGAAAATTCTTTGATTTATAAAACTATAAATACGTGGTATAATTATGTGATAACCCGAAGGAAAAAAAAAAAAAAGATTACTTAATTGTTCACAATATGAAATTTTCATTTGAGAATAACACTTCCATATTTAGGAAGTATATGTATACTTCTTCTTAAATGCAAAAAAGTGTAAAATGAAAAGGTTATAAACAGTAAAATAGGTTTATTAGACTGCTCACATATGTTTCAGCTCATTCAAAACATTATCAAAACAAACAAAAATATTCTCTAAATGTACGGTCTATGAATTTATCACTCAGTAGAATTTGAATACAAAAAATATGTGCCGATGTAGTATTATTTAATTTACCAAAATTGTGGCTCGAGTGGTCACAAATATGCAAAAAAAAACATATAAGTAAAAAATAAAAATAACGCGCGTAATTTTTAAAACGTACGTGCAAAATTAAATTATTGCATTTCACATAACTTCATAGACCGTGCATTTATGGAATATTTTTGTTTGTTTTGATAATGGCTCAGATTTAGCTGAAACATATGCCATCAGTTTCATAAAACATATTTTTCTGTTTATAATATTTTTATTTCACTCTTTTTAGCAATTGAAAAGAAGTATATAATTAAAAGGTGTTTGAAATATATGTAGTTTATTATGGGATTCCATAAAGACGATTTATGATAAAAAAATGAATAATAAAATGATAAAAATGATATTGAATGATAAAAAAATATATATTTTTGGAACTACTTAAAATGCATCTATTTAAAAATGTTCATAAACCTATAAAATATTTGACATCGGTAAAGTGTATTTTGCAAGTTTAATAAATGAAAAATACCGATTAGTTTTATCTAACGCGGTCTTCAAACATAAAAAAAAAAGGTCCGAGTGCAAATGGATAAAATTAGGCGCATCGGAACCTGTGGAATTTTTTTAACCGTCTCTCTGACAAACTCATGGTAATACGTTCACTATGCTCCAGCTTTTACTGCAATACAAGCAGTGTCTGAATTAAAATAATTCTATATATATAATGTTGTTTTAATACATTTAGAAATGATTAATTCCCAAAAGGTTTAGATTTATATGTATAATTAAGTTTTTAATCTAATTTTGGATTAATCGCCTTTTTTTTTGCATTTAAATCAAAATTAAGCGAAAAAAACATTACAATTTAGCCCTTTTGCTGGACAGTCAGATGGTAATACACGTGACTTAATAATAATTTCTGGCAAATAATGTTTTGTGTGTTTTGATGTTTATGAATATTTAGGCCACATTAAATGCATTATTAAGACAAAGTGCAAGTGTGTGTGTGAAAAATTAATCTAAGAGGGAGAATTTAAAAAAAATAATTGTAACGGTTGTCGCTTCTAATAGTTAACTAATTATAAATCTTTAGAATTGTAGTTCCAATTGGAAAAATGTATGAAATGTTATTCATTATCATATGAAAAGTCATTTATGTTAGAAAACCATTTTAAATTTTCTAAACTGACTTTTTTATACAATAGTTAGCTACGATAAGTAAGATGTACACGGATTAGTTACGAATTGCTTCCACCGTTTGTAACAATATTTTGCAGGTAGCTAAATGTTTTAAAGATACCTGAATTAAGTTTATCGGAAATCATTACTTTGGGACAGATTTGATGGGGTTCGAAAATGCAATAAAAATTTTAATTTGTAGGAAACCAATTGCTCTCCATTGTTAGATTTCTCGAATGTGTATCGTAGTTTATTTTATCATTGTTTATAGTCGGCTAAATATAGACACTGTACATATTAGTCATTAAATTGTTCCAAAAGAAAATGCAAATAGTCATTCAACTGCAAATAATGTCTTGATTTAATTGTTAAAAAAACATTCTTAGCTAGTCATGCGGAAACTCTGCATACGTGTGCAAAACATTTTACTAAACTCTGTTGAAAATTGTACCAAATGTTCATTACAAACACTTAAGCAGAGGTTCTATTTCTTTGGCCTAAAATTCACGTGCTTTTTACGATGTGTTTTTTCTGACAAAAATCAGAGATATCACCTTCGGACTTTATGCATTATAATTATTGATATTTCACTTGTATATTTAAATTTTTGTGTTAAAAAAAAATAAAACTTAATAATAAACCTTGTGCTAGGTAGAGTACTTGCAGGCTGTCGCCGTAAACTTTCCATCGGGCGACCATTTTTACACTGTCACAATCAATTGAAAAAAATCTTTGGCCGTCGAATTATGGAAGGACAGTAAATTCTCTGCAGCGTACGGCAACATTTTGTTTAAAAGGTTGATTTTTGAAAAAAAAAAAATGGCAGTCATTTGAATAAAAAAAAAAAAAAAAAAAAAAAAAAAAGATTGATTTTTGCCCTTTTTACTTTACTTTTTACAAACTCGAAAAAAAATAATTGATTAATGAAAATTCTACTTTTTGGTTGTATAAACTGCAACAAAAGCATTATTTTTTTTAAATGAAATCTGTCCGATAGTTCCTGAGAAAAATGGTTGCCCAGTTTGAAAAACATTTCTGTTACATCTCTATTTTACTATAAAGTTAAATTCAGTGCGGAAGAAAGATTACAAAGAATTGGAGTGTCGCGTAAACGATTTAGCGCAAAGATCTACACACTCAAAGGATGAAAAAGTGAAAATAATAAAATAATAAAAAAAATGAAAAAAAAAATAGATCCTAACTTTTAATTTTGACATCAGTTTGTTTAATTTTGTAAATTTTATTTTAGAAACGTGTAACCATTCGTTGAAATAGTTTAGAAATTATAAAGGCGCCAACATCCGAAATTTTCTAGTCACCACCAATAAACACAAACACTTTTATTTTATTCGTATAGATGTCAATTTACAAAATTGCATTTATATTTAATGTGCAATTACTGGCCTATTACCAATTCTTATGACCAGTGCCTATTACTGGATTGCTTCATTAGTCGATTTCCAGTAATCGATACCCCAAGCCCACATTTAAAAACAGAACAATTTTAGGTATAAAATCTTTTGATTTAACTAAGAAGCTTAATAATCAAATTTTATTTTTCAAGTGAACTTACCAGTTTGTAAAAAGAACACAATTTTAACAATAGCATATTTTAATTGATTTCATGAGATTAATATTATTTTTTTTCATGTTAAACCAGATTAATTAATTAATTCATCATAAGTCTGCTTTGAATATTTTATAATCTGTGAATCAATGAAACTAATCAGGGGGCATAGAATAATGTTTAAGGCGATGGTGAAAGGAGGAGCTTGTCGGGTCCATTTGAATAAGGGCAATTTTTTAAGTCACACAAGTTGTTAAAAATCTATTTTCAGTCTTAAATATTTGATTATTCATCTCTGAAAAGAGAACTCTGTACATTTAAAAGTCTTACTAAAAATTTTACTTATATTTATAGTAGTAATGAAACTAGTAAATCTGCAGATCGGAGGGTTCAGCAGTCAGTTCTTCAGAATTATTTAGTATTAAAAGCATTCAACCAGTACCTTCAAATTTTTCATATTTGTATTACTAATTACTACATGTAATATATCCGGTAGTTTAAAAAATAACTGCTAAGAATTGTAATGGGAAAAACGATTCCATGCACTAATAGTATATATTTTTCTGATTTTGTTTCTTATAACTTCTATAAATCTCCCATTATCTCAATAATTTGATAACTGTAATTCTCTGAAATTCAGTATTTTAAATCTTCTATCTAAAATAGTAAAAACGTTAATCTTGTTATAACGGTAATTATTAATTTGAATATTTTTTTTCATAAATATTTTATTATTTATTGATATCATAATTGTTAAATTTATTTGAAAATGAGTATTTTGTTTCATTATTCTTTCAGTAATTTCCGGTTCTAAATACAATCATAGAAACAATTATCTATTACTTTTTGTATGGTGTCCATTACTGGAACAGTGGGTATCCATTTCTGAAACAGTGGGTGTCTATTACTGGAATTTTGGATGTTTTGTTTATTTCTTATGTTACAAATAAATTTTTATTGACTATGGAAAATGTGACTATGTGGTTGAATAAATATAGTTCATAGATTAACATATTAGGTAAAAACCTGAATACAGTAATTATAATTATTAAATAAAAAATATTTTGTAAAGAAATTCCTTAAAGGCGTCTATTACTGGCGCAGCTATCCTAATTAGAATATTTTTAATATAGAACTTTAATATAATCCAAGACAAATGATTCTATTAAAAAAAATCCTTAAGCGGATTATAACTATACTGATTAATGACAATAACGTATTATGTATGATTCTACGCGCATGGATTAAACAGAAGTTAATCAAACGATGAAAGGATAAAAAATAATTTATTTTTCTATGCAATGAAAAAATTTCAAACTACAATTAATTTTTTTCTTCTGTTTTTCAGAATTTTTTTTTCTTTTACTTTGAAAGATTTTATATAAGCATTAAAATAATTTACAGTTAAATTTCAAGATTAGTATAAATCAATAATTTTCAATTTTTAACTATAAAAAATACGTTTAAAAAGTCAATCCAATAATATAGTATTATCTTTATGCATGCGAATTATCTTTGTGCATTTATGAACGAATTAATATTAATTAAATAAAAAAATATTAATATACATATTAATAATATATAAAATATTAATAAAATATAAAAAATATATAATAATAAATTTAGGTATAATTATATACATATATTTAAAATACAAAATTTATATATATAAATAATTATATAAATAATCATTTTAAATTTATAAAATTTACAATCAAATTTGATAGTATTAATAATGTCGCAATAAAATGTTGACAAACTGTTGTGATACGCACATAAAAACATAAAAGCAATGTTATATGACAAAACGTCATATAACACGTTAAATATAAGAAAGCTAAGTTCTTCCGAAATAACTTTGTCTTTCTTCATCAGTCACAAAGAAGACGTTCTACTACTTTCAAGGCAGCGACGAGTTGAAAGTAAATGAATGAGAATTGGACAGGTGAAAAAATTGAAACAATAAAAACCACAAGACATCAGACCATCACACAGAGGCCGTTAATCAAAGAGAAAAAGAAAAGAGAAATATGACAGAAAAAGGAATATGAAGTAAAGTATATAAAAAACAGAGTCGGAAAAATTTAAATATTACAAGAAATTACATTTAACCTATACATATCTATATAAAAAACCTATTGCAATGATTTTAGAAAACGAATTTGTTTACCGCGTTTATGATACGATTTTATGAAACGGATTTATGTGACGATTTTATGAAAGGGATTTATAGACCCGTGACACTTATGTAATTTTAGCATTTTGTCACCAACATAATGTTTTTTAAAGGTGTGGATAAATGATTTATAATTATAGGGTCACATGAAAGAATTCGATTACACTATAGCATTTGAGGTGTCACGTTCATGGATCTTTTCCACAAGAACATGACCAAATTCTGATGCGTTACACTTTAAAGACAGCTAAACTTTATTTAATGTAGTCTTCAACTAATTTTTCAAACGCATTTTAAACTCACTTCCCACAAATGAATTTCGATTAATTCTTCAGAAAAAGTTTCGGACATCGTGAAAATTATGTATTGATAAAAATGTTCTGCTTAGTTTATTTATCTTTTTACGCTCCTAGATAGTCTCCTAGTGGAAAATTGCATAACAAATAGCCGTTTTTTTTTTCTTATGTGATAGAAACGAAATACTAATATCCTTGGTCTTTTGGAAAATAAGATTTATCAGTGCATTCAAGTTGCAACATTAAAATTCCATTTAAAGTGTCACTATCATATTAAAGCAATGAGAAAGTACTTCTTACCTAATATACCAAGTCGATAATTAAGTGTCACAACAATAACATTTCCATAGCTTGCCAAAACTCTACCGTCATAAGGATTGCCAGCATTCCATTCGTATGATTCTCCATGAACGTATACCATTACAGGAACCTTTGAGGAACCATGAAGAACTAAAAAAAAAAGATGAAAAAAATTATATAGGACTTCATTTGCTGAGTAATACATATAAATATTTAAATGTAAAACTTCAAGCCTAAGCCATATGTATCCCCTTAACTCAGTCTTATGTTCTAAGTAGAAATTTTGACCTTACATATATACACATCTGTTTCAGGCAATAAAAACAAAATTACTCAAATTATCTCGTTATGTTTATAATTGTTTTTATTATTTAAATGAATGTCATAAATTTGAAGTTTAAAAACAGATTTACAGCAAAATCAATGAAATTTCTTCAAATTTAAAATTTTATAATTAACTTATACATATATTTCCTAATAAAATATTAAAATATCAGTTTGCCAAATTATCTTGTTAATTCTTTTTCAATGTTGGCATCTTAAAGGCGTTATAAAATAATATATATATATATATATATATATATATATATATATATGTGTGTGTGTGTGTGTGTGTGTGTGTGTGTGTGTGTGTGTGTGTGTGTTTTTCCCTCATCGACCACCAATGAATCATTTAACAAATTCCGGATGTTCAGCAGCTTCTACAATATCTCAAAGCACACAAATACATGAGTCATCACAAAATGGGCCAAGTTCACGAAAAAGATGGTTGTATTTAGCAATTTTGCCAAATCACTCAATGAATTGATAATCACATAATAATACGAGGATGGATCCCCCAAAAAAGGTTACAGGGGTAATAAAAATTATTTCTTAACAGTAGGCAGAAAATACAAAAGGAAATTAAAAAGCACACTTTCCAATCACTTTTCTGCAACATCATTAAATCTATATAAGCATTTATCGGACCGCAGGACTAATTTGTTTAACCCGGCTTAGTAGATATCACGTTCCTGACCACTGAGCCATTCGGCAGCTGTTTTCACATCACTGCCTGAAGACAATCTTGTTCCAGATAAGTGTTCCTTCAATTTCGGAAATAGAAAATAGTCACTGGATCCCAAATCTGTGCTGTATGGGGGAGTGGCTTTAGACTAGCGATATGGCGCCTAGCATTGTCATGCAGGAATTTGATACCATAACACAACATGGCCACACATTCTTTACCCATAAAAACGAATCATGGCTCGCTCGTCCAAACGAGACCACTTTTCTAAACGTCTTACGTATCCAATCACTCTGAAGCGTCTGAGAATTGACACAACCTAACAGCACAACCACTGTAAATAACTAGCTCCATTTGTCTCCACGCTGGGTAAAAAATATTCCCTCCACAATAATTATTTTTTAAATGCTGCTGCTTGTAACCATTTTTTGGATCCTCCTCGTATACGTATGATCCTATCTAACAAAAAACTAAAAGTTTCAAAAAATTGGAAACACTAAATTATCAAAGACATAAAAATACTTAAATATCAGCTCTCTTAAACGTAAAATCTCATGCAGTCTATAAATCCTCTAACATACCTAAACTTAAAAAACGTCACATTTTATATTAATTTAATAATAACATATTAATATCATTATCATATTTCAAAAACTACTAAGAACGCTGCCATGTCTCAAAAAATATTCTCAATAAAACAAAATTAATGTGTTCAGAGATAGGTCAATGATTGAATTCAAAGGATAAATCTGATCTCCAAAGGACATTGTGTTAAGTTACAAAGAGTTGATGTCGGAATACATAAGAAACAGTGGCACAAATTTTAATCTTAAAGTAATGAATGCCCTGACTACAATTTAATCTCGGTTATGAAATTAAAATAATGAAAATTAATTATAATACATTAGTTGTAAAATTAGAAACCATTAATTTTAATTGCATTTACAAACAAAATATTTCAAAATAATTAAAAACTTTTCTGCGCGTACATTACAAAAGCAAAATTTTATTAAAAATTTCTGGTACAATTGTGCCATTAGGTGATTAAAATTAACTAATATATATAATATTCCACTATCCTTTAAGGAGTTAATGGACATTCAAGGAACCTTCGAGTGTAATACATCTATCCAAAAATATGTTAATTAAATAACATATAGACATCATATTCATTTACGTCTATTTTTTAAAAATTCATTTTATCATAGAATTTTTGAAACTTCAAAATAAAATATTAAATTTTAAATTAACTTATAAATAAAAAAACAAAAGTTAGATATGCTTTTTTCAGTCATGTGTAAAAATATATAAATTAATACCTACAAATTTTAATTAGTAAGTAAGTACTATTTTATTTCAGGAGCACGCGCATAATTCACATGAAAATTCACAGCTGGGTTGTGCATAAAATAATTGCAACATGGTGGTCCAGAATTTTTTGGCAGCATCGTGGCGCTTTTGTTAGTACTTACTTTACTGTAGCGCTGTTTACTATACAAATTACTAGTAGGTAAAGTACTAGTATTTTAAGTTTATTATATTATTTTCTTTTTAACGTTCTTGAAAATGTAGTTATTTATGGTAATCGTGATATTATATTTAAGGGAAAATCTGATTTCACTATGCCCTCTGCAGCTTGGAAAATCTTGTTCAGTTCAAACATATATTTATTTATTTACTTATTTTAATTAATTATTATTATTATATTATTATTATTTTTTTATATATTTACTAATTTTATCTATCTATCTATCTATCTATCTATCTATCTATCTATCTCTCTCTCTCTCTCTCTCTCTCTCTCTATATATATATATATATATATATATATATAATTTATTTATATATTTTTTATTTATTTATTTATTATTACTTGTTTTTGTGCATCTAATTTGTCTTTAATTCCTTAATTAACTAATTAATTTATAATTTACCCGGGGCCGTTAAAAATTAGCACGAAAGGCGGAAACATTGCACTACAACATTTGCGAAGAATTAAAAAAAACTGCACGAATTCTGAAAACACTTTATTGAAACGAGAACGAAATTTAGTGTATTAGGATAGTTGATTAAAACCGGATTCCTTATACTAATATGAAACAATCGTAGCAAATCGCGAAGAAATGCTAGAAATTGCATACAAAATCGCTAAAATAAAAAATCTATAAAATATCAGTGAACAAATCTTTCTATAGTTAGCTAAAATGTAAAAACCGATTTCGTTTACGAACTCGGTAAAATGCAAAAAAATTCATTTAAAATTAGCGAAAAATTAAAAAATTCCTATACAAATACTGTTTTTTATTTTTATTTTTATTTTTATTTTTGAAAAGAGGGCAGAATTTATTATACAGGAGTAAAACACATTAAAAATATTTTTTGTAATGTGACAAAATCGTCACAAATTGAAAATAAAATAAATAAATGGTTAAACATCACATACAAATATGTAAATATTCTAAAACGGCAGAGGACAAAATTGACTATTGTGTGCTAAACTATTTAAACGGTATTCCATTTTTCGAATATTAAAAAAAAATCGCCACGAAATGCAAAAAACGCATCAATCGAATTCATTTTACAAATGTCAAAAAATCCCGGAGGAATGCGAAAAAATGCTAAAAGTGTCATTGAAATTCTCTAGAACTGCAAACATTCCGGAGGACAAAATTTACAATATTAGACTAAACGTTTTCAGCCGAATCCCCTTTTACGAATATCAAAATATTACCGGAAAACGTGAATAAGCACTAAAAATCGCTTAAAAATTGCATAAAAATCTCTAAAATTTCAAAAATTCCTGAGTATAAAATTTACAATATTAGGCTAAAAGTTTTAAGCCGAATCCCTTTTACGAATATCAACATATCGTCAGCAAACACGAAAAAGCGCTAGAAATCGATTGAAAATCGCATTAAAAATTACTAAAAATTCAAAAGTCGGTGAGGACAAAATTTGCTATATCAGGCTAAAGTTTGAAACCTAATTGTGAAAAAAAAAGTGGACGAACGAGAAATAACGCTAAAAATCGCATCGAAAATTGCAGTAAAAATCTCTAAAATATCATTAATGGCATAATTTACTATATTAAAATAAAAGTTTAAACTAAAATCCTTCTAAAAATTTCAAAAACATTGCTGCAAAACACAAATAGACGCAAAAAATCGCATTAATATTCGTTAACAGTTCAAAAATCGCAGAGAACAAAATTTACTACTGTCGACTAAAACGTTGTAAATGGAATTGTTTTCCAAATGTTAAAAAATCGACACGGAACACGAAAAAGGATAAATGTATTGCATTGAAAATAGCTAAATATAATTTATAATAAAAATTTACTACATTAGGCTAAAAGTTTAAAAACGAATTATTTTTACAAATGTCAAAATACAGTCGCTGAGTGCGAAAAAACACTAAACATCGCATTCAAAATCAGATTAAAAATCGCTAAAAAATAAAAAACAGCATTAAAATTCTGTAAAAATTATTTAATCAAAACAGGGAAATTTTACTATAGTGGGCTAAAATATTGTAACCGTATTGTATTTTACGAATGTTATAAACTCGCCTAGGAACACAAAAAATCGATAAAAATTGCTAAATACCTCATTGAAAAAAACATTAAGAATGGCTAAATTCAAATTTAGAGGAAAATGAAAATTACTATATTGGGCTAAATATTTGAAACCGAATCCTTTTTGGCAATGCCAAGAAATTCTCTCCAAAACGAAGAAGAAAAAAAATCCTCTAAAAATCGCAAATAATTAATAAAATCGCTGCACAAATTCAAAATAAAACGGAAAAGGACAAGAAAAAGGACAGAATTTACTATATTTGGTTAAAAGTCTGAAACCAAATTCATTTCAGTAATATTGAAAAATCGCATCTAAAAGAGCAAAAAAGCATTAAAAATTTGAACAAAATTAACTATAGAGCACTAAAGGAACACCTAACTGCAATTATTTCACAAGTGTGAAAAAATCATCATTGTACTCGACAAAAAATCTAGAAATCGTGTAGAAAATCGCCTTAAATATAACTAAATATTTAAAAATCGTGGAGGACAAAATTTTCTATATTTGGCAAGCAAAACGTTTGAAAAAAAAATCCTTTTAGGAATGTCAAAAAATCGCCACGGAACGCGAAAACGAACTAAACATAGCATTAAAACTCGCTAAAAATTCAAAAAAGGCTAATTTTTCACTATCCATTCCTTTTTTATGGTGTAGTACGTATATGTGGACATTCTATCAGACGTTGCGTTTACCTGCAAGAATAGGGGTGATGCAGGTGAAAAAAAATTACAAAATTACGTCATTTTAGCATGATTTTTCTTTATAATAGTTTTATCTGCTGCTAACTATTCGTTATATTAAGCCATTCTTGACAGACGGTTCCCACTTTGTTAAGACCGTGCCAGACCCTGATTTATAGGTAAAAAATGTATCATCTCACGTCACTTTAGCAAAGTTGGAATTTTAATATGCTATTCATTGGCTATCAGACAAGCAAAAGCTATGATTAATTTGTGTCACAGAATTTCCGTTGTTAAACTAAAACCGGAATAATTTAAATCTGGCACAGATAGCACCTATTAGAAGAGTTGGCAGCTTATGTTGTTCTTTTTCTACAGTCAATGGCAGCGAAGCCATGATTGCTAAAAGTATATATATATATATATATATATATAATATATTGGATTTCTCGAAATAAATCTTCAATTTGTGTAAATAATCAATTAATTAATTATAATAGTTGTTTTCCTTAAATAAATTGTGAAAATAAAATACTTATCCACAAAATCTTCTAATTTATTTTTAAATAAATATTTATTAATTTATAAAATTGCCCCCCTCCCCTCAAATGGCATAATTTCTCATCTTTTATGTTTAACTAGTTTCTCTCTTAATTTTTAAATAATGTAATATATAATATTTTCTCTTAATTATCTTAATAAACTTATTGCGGGTTCAATGAAATAGGCAATGTCAACTGCTACATTTCACTATCAAACGATCAAATGTGGAATAATAATATTGTTCGAAGTGTGTCTTTGTGTTTTCGAAATGAAATTTATTTCAATGGCTAATAATGGAAAAACGTGCATTTTTAAACGTGATAAGAATGTAAACAAAAATAATTTAATTGCAGATACATTAAATTAGTGTAGAAAAATTTTAAATAAATTTTTGTTTAAATAAACATAAAGTTTGACAATTTACGCTACAAAGATTATTTTTCGCTTTTTTTTTTTTGCTTCTTTGTCGATTTAAAATAAATAAATAAATAAATATTTTTTTTTTTCAAAAATTTTAAAGAATTTGTGGAAAAAATATTTTATTTTTAAAATTTAACTAAGCAAAATAACAATTACGATTAATAGCTACATAATTACACAAATTACATATTTATTTCACAAATCATATTTAAATAAATTTAGAGAAAACTACAACTTCTAAGACTTATCTGTTATTGGCGGTAGACAAAGCACTACAAAAGCTGCCAAATCTTCTAATAAACGCTTTCTGTGCCAGACTTAAGTCGGTCTGACATTAGTTTAGCAACGGAATGTCTGTCTGAAAAAATAATTATGGCTTGTCTGATAGCCAAAAAGTAACATATTAAAATTTCATCTCTTCTAAAATGACGTGAAGTTGATACATTTTTTATCTATAAACCAGGGTCTGTCACCGTCTTAATAACGTTGAGACCGTCTGGCAAAAATGGCTTAATATCACGAATAGTTAGCAGAAATAAGTGTAATAAACAAAAGTCATTCTAAACTGACATAATTTTGTAATTTTTTCACATCCATTGTCTCTAATAAACTGGCTAGAACATTGTAATATGAGCTATTTTATGAATGTCAAAAAATCGGCTCAGAAAAAATAGTTACCAAAAAATAGTAAAAATCGCTAGAAATCTCATTGAAAATCGCGTTATAAATCGCAAAGTACACAATTTACTATATTAAACTAAAATTATCAAACCGAATTTATTTGCAATGTCAAAAATCGTTAGAAACGCTACAAACTCTAAAAATCTCACAATAAAAATATCGAAAAAATTCAAAAATGGCTTTATGAATTCCGAGTAAACCGTGTTCAAAAGAGGACAGAATATTTACACTCGGGATTTCATTAAAACTCTAAAGAGAAATATAAGTTTCCATATTAATAATCCCTGTTAATTAAGCAGCTTAGAAAAAATAGCGGAATTTTTCCTGAATCAAGCATTCTAATATAGAAACTTTAAAAAAATTTTAATCTATGATAAAAAAAAAGTTGAAAATTGCTATTGTTTCTTTAACTGGATATACTAGATAATTTTATTTATGGTTGCATTCACATAAAAATTTGTACCAAAACCTGAATTCGTAGGACTTCGGTCAGAGCCCTATATGATATTTCTAGCATTTTTGAAAAATTACAACTTATATTACTACTAATATTCAAAGAATGTAGATCAGAATGTCTAATTCTGCCGGTAATTGGCGCATTGTTCCAGCTGTAACAGCTATAGACACCAATCTCCAATGGTTTTCCATATGCAATATGCTTTTGTACGCTCTTACCACAGTTATCTCTCTCTATATAAGGTAAAGCCAAGAGAGATGACGCGGTCGGAGAGTTTGCGCACATAGAGGTTCGGGGGAAATGAATAGAGTGAGCACTCAGTGACTCCAGGTAGTTGTACAACAGCAATAGTGGAGTGTCTACTTGAAAGTGCACGTTGATTGTTCTGAGCGTCTAAGATAAAGCATTGCTATTTTGTTTTGTTTTCCCAAAGTAAGTGCTTGAATTTTCATAGCTATTCATCAAAATTTCTATACAATGTCAGTAGTACAAAATATTTTAAACTTAAACGATTTCTCATAAGCTACTAATCTAGACTAACAATGTGAACATCAACGGTTCGTTTTAGTAGCGGCCATGTTTAAATAAAAGACCGCGCAATCTCTCCTACCGAAATTGGAGAGTTTGCGCATCTACTGCTTAGGAGAGATGGCGCGTCGTTCCCATTAGTTTCTATGCTAGAAGAGATTACGCAGGTTATTGGTAAATTTGCATAAAAAATGAAAAATGAAAATGGACTCGTTTTAAGTTAAACGAGATTTGTTTCTAAACTTAATGTTATTTTGTAATCTTATCTGGACTTGTTTTTTCTGATTCTATAATTTTTTCCCCTTTAATTCAAATTTTTTAATCGCTTTTAAAATTATTTCATTTTTCTGATTCTTTAATCATTAGGTTGAAATATTCACTCCTAATACAATAATATTTGTTCACAAAAACCTTACAACAATGTCATTTAAGTGTAATTATTATTGTTAACAATTTAATTGTAGTTATTATTAGTAACAATCTCTCCTACCCATGTGCGCAATCACACCAACCCTGTAAGGACAGATTGCACAAAGTAACTTTCTTGGTTTAATTACAACTGTTCTATTAAATTACAACATAACAACAAAATAGCAATGGAAATGCATAAAAAACAAATGAAGTAAAAATTATTCACGGATAGTTTAGCAAAAAATTAATATTTAGATTTTTTATTGTTATTCTTTTGAATTGTGCGCAGACTATCCTACACTGTTAAAAATTTGCAGCAAACTGTCCAGTCATTTGACCGTTTTTGTAGAAAATGGTTACATAACCGTAATTTAACTGTATTCTGACCGTATTATTGCTCATTTTATGGTCAGAATATAGTTTAATTACGGTTATGTAACCGTTTTCTACAAAAACGGTGAAATGACTGGACAGTTTGCTGCAGATTTTTAACAGTGTAGCTTTATCTTATATTTATATATCAGTTTGCTAAATTCATTGTATTTGTTTTATTTAATTCAACATATTTGAAAACTAAATATATATTTTTTTTTTTCTTTTTTCTTTATCTCTATTTCAATTGGACATTGTAGCGGAACAATAATTTTAAGATGCAAATAAAATAATTTGAAAATATGTTCAATAAATTGTGTTTTTATGTTCTTTAACTTCACAAATCAAATTAATGTGTTGAAACTGAGCTGCACGTGATTACCGTTATGTGAGATGAAAGTTCAACATCTGTATTCTCGTAATGTAAAAGGTGTAGTGGGAAAGTAGATTGTGTCTTTTTTTTTAAGACACCAGTATTCTCCAGGGAAAGGTTTAGCATAGGTTGGTGAATAGATAACGTATAAATATTTATCTTTAACATTCTTCTTGTAACGCCAACTCAACACAGCAGTCAAAGCTAAATATTATTTAAAAGTGGTTATATTCTCAACCATTTACATAGCTGTAGCTTTTCTCCTATTAAAAAACATTATAAAAAAATACATTTACAAAGACCTTTTACATATAGGCTCACATTTTACATATAGGTTTCCATTTACATACAGGATCAATATACCTTTATTTACATTGTTTTTAAAAGACTTGCGATATTTCTATAACACAAAATTTTGTTAATTAATCTAATTATTCTGTCAAATATTTTTCAAAAGGTGCTATCACTGCCGATTTATTAAAGAGGTTTTAATAAAAACATATCTAAATTTCATAGTAGTCTAAATTTTAACATAAACCTTCAGATATTAAGGAAGATAATTATCAAGGAATAGACGTTTTCAGATTATTAATTTAGAAATTAAAAGGTTAATTAAATGTTCGTGATTGTTTTAAATCCAACGAAGTCATTTCAAGTATTCTGTGGTAAATTTTATTTAGTTATCTTATAATATCCTTAAAATATTTAGGGACCCCTACTGAGATATGAACAAAAGTACTTTTTATTGTTATTTGGATATAAGAAATATCCGGATAAGAAAGCACCTACCCTAATCGGATATTCTCTCTACAAATCTTAGTATATGGTATTTTGATATATTTATTACATTTTTATATAAGCAATTTAAAATATTTTATTTTAAAATAAAGCTAGAAAAGTTTATATGTTAACCCAACGCAATGTTTTGGGTTTGAAAATCCCCCAGAGAATATGAATTGAAAAAGGCTGGAGCTTTAAAAGGAACCAATAATTTCTAATGACGATGCTTGAACATCTAGTTTATGCAAAAAAGAAAACTTAATAAAATTATGGGTCATTTTGATGTCACGGGTGATATTAGTTTTTATTTGGTGTTATTTAAGAGACTAATGTCTAGAATCAATATTGTAAATAAAATGTACTTATGCATTTGTTGAGTTTACTTACTTTTGAAATAGTAAATATTGAGAATGCATCAGACAAATCTAGAAGCAAATGATTACGATCATGTAAAACATTTACTGGTAAAGTGCTTTAAAATGAGTCCAGATAAATTTAGAAAAAAATATTTTTATAGTACGAGAAAGATACATCAGCCTCTTGGCGCGATTCTGCTCTTGGGTTACACTTTTGTTTGTAAAATAAGTTAAAAGCTTAAAAAATTCAATATTGGTTATTTAAAGAAATAATAATATATGATAAAATTAAAAAAATATTTGTCTCTAAAGATGTAAGAACACTTTATTGATGATTTGTTTAATATTTACAGACATTGAGAATTAGTAAACATGTTAAAAGACTATGAAACCACAATACACAATGTTAAAAGAATAAATATAAATTGAAAATATTTTCAAAATATAAATTCCAAAATGAGGAAATCAAACATTTCAAAAATTTTCTTTTGACCTTAGTTCCACGAATTATTAAAAATTGAAACATTCTGGATATTACCCGATTACTGAAGTTCAATCCAACGTAGCATAATTATCTATATTGTCATTCTAATTCATGGAAATAAGTTAATACAATAAAGTTAAAAAATAAAAATTTTAATCGTAACACAGTGGAAAAAATAATCAAGTTTAATTTCGATGAAGTAAAAAAGACATTTGAGAATCTCACTGATCTAAGCCTAAAGGGTGCCTACAGATACGCCTAAAGATTCCTTTTATGATTATATGGGGTCGCCAAAATTATACTTTGAAAAATGCTCATTATTTGATTATCTAGTAGTGATAAAGACATTTTGTACCTTATAGGACATCTTTCGTATGAATTGTTTGTTAGCGACATTCTCATTTCTACATTTTTTTAATGTTTTGCAATCACGAGCATGTGATATGGTGTATGAACTGGTGAATTTGAATTCTAATTTTAGCGATAGACGAAAAGATAATTCAAATTTCGTGTAAATGCAAAATTTTCAAGTACGTTGCATGAGAATTGTAGAAATATCACATAAAAAATAAATTTCATTGTCAATTATTTTAATGAAAAGAAAGTATTAAATACAAGTAATTCACGATAACAAAAACCACATGTTGAAGTCACAAATCGAAAAGGCTGAGAAAAGAATTTCTCAAATTACCTTTCGCCTGCTGTGAATGCTACTAATGTTGACTCAAATTCGCATATGAAATCAGAGCATAAAAAAAGAAATAATAAAATTCGATAAATTTATAAACTAAAAAACACGAAATAATAAATAAACATAATTTTACCCAAGAAAGAAGATAAAATGGAACTAGTTGGATGTGCCAATCCCATAACTTTTTTCTATCTCATACATGTTAATATTTGTAAAAACTTATTTTTTTTTAACTATGCATTTTTGAATACAAAAATAGAACATAACAGTGCCACACGGGACAAAGTATTATAGCATTATAATGCACAGGATATAATGCATTTTAAAACAGAATAACACTTTGCTTACTGTTCCGTAGCACGTAGCGCGCTAGATAATCATCACAGAATCGCTGTTTTGGCGGGTTAAAATTTTCGAAACATGTGTAAAATGAAGAGTTACACCCTAGCGAAAGACTGTGTATGGGGTCATACCGTATTTTTGCTAACATATGGGCTAGAACTGTACGAATATGTGTATTGCTCGCAATTTTCTAAGTATCTAAGGGATAAGGCCGCTTATTTACTGGATCAGATCGTTTTTCATCAAATAAGGCTGTTGCCCGTGAAACTTGAAGGGCAAACGCTCATAAATTTACAGTTTTTTCTGAGAGTGTAGTCATCACCAACTTATGTCAAGGTCTAACAGAATATGAAGTACACTGTTAAAAATTTGCAGCAAACTCTCAAGTCATTTGACCGTTTTTGTAGAAAACGGTTACATAACTGTAATTTAACTATATTCTTACCATAAAATGAGCAATAACACGGTCAGAATGTTGATAAATTACGATTATGTAACTGTTTTCTACAAAAACGGTCAAATGACTAGACAGTTTGTTGCAAAATTTTAACAGTGTATGATGAAATTCCGTACATTAATTTTTGAGAGAAGACTATCGCTAATATCGTGTACATTCTGAAAAATGCAGCAAAGCAGCGACACATGTTAGGAGATTTACACCAAAATCAATGTAGCACCAATTAATATCAAGGTCTAACTGAATCTAACGCTTTATTATATTCCGCGAATTATTTCTTGAGATAAGACTATAGTTAAAATTGCGTAAATCCTGAAAAATGTAGCATAGCAGCGAAACAGTTTGAAACATTTACACCAAAACCTAATATCCAACAACTTATGTCACCGTCCAACTGAATCTGAAGTTTTAAGAAAATTCGTGCATTAGTTCTTGAGATAGAGCTGTTGCGGGATTCGTGAAATCTGCAGTGCCACTTGTTGAGCGATTAACCCCAAAAACTAATCAATATTTATGAAGGTGTAACGAAATTTAATTTTTTATCAAATTCCGTACATTAGTTCTTGAGTTAGAGCGCCCATATTTTTTTTGTCTCATAAAGACAGACTCACAGGCAGACATTCTCTAAATACAATCAAACCATATTTAGGGCCTTCTAAAACATAGAAATCCGTTGAAAACTGGAAGTCGAAAATTTTCATGAATACAATATTTTCTTCTTGTAAAGATCTTCTTGTAAAAATCAAGATTTCTTGGAAGCTTTGTGACGCGTGTCCATGATTATGTACGTGAACTAAGACCATATTATTGAAGAGGAAATTTTACTGAAAGAAATCACACACACTGTGAGCAAACTATATATCATGAGAATCAAAGATGATTTTTATGCGTACATCAGAGAGTAATAGAAAAGGAAAGATTTCAAAGTGATAAGGTTAAATTGCCTAAAAGGGAGCGAATGATATTAGATGATGTGATAAGTTCTAAAAGAAATTTGAATGGTCCTAGTAAAGATCTATACCAATGGTATGATAAAAAAACGTGGAGAAAATGAGCATGTTTTATGTCATGTTAATAGTTTTAGATGTTTTGGAAGATATGAAAAAGTATTTGACAGAAGGGATGATTGATTTTGAGAAATAACGAAAAGGGAAAATATATCTCTTCCACTAAATGATTATGGGCATTTAGAAGCCAGGCATAAACATGATTGTTTTCATCCGGAAAGTAGAAATTCACTAGACATACCAAATTTTGTAAGATGTCGTAGTTACTGTGGAGCTCTCCAGTTTGACAGGATAGTGAAACAAACGTACAACACCTCAATGCAATCTATATATTTAAAACGAAAAGCGCATCCTATCAAATCCACATGAAAATCGTCTCTTTGCGCATGCGTCAATTTTTTTAAGGTTTCTACCCTCAGAAACGGGAAACCTGATTGCTAACCCAACCCTCATATGTTTAGCCTAGGAGGATTGAAAAGGGTTGATTGAAAACGGATGAAGCCAAACCATTGCATTGAAAGCATAGGCCTTCTAATTTATTTTTGTTCTGAGGTTGAAAGCTAAAGCTTTTTGTTAAAGGACTCATGTTTTCACTACTAAATATGCATATTTTTTCACAAAATTTTAAAGGAAGCTAGGATACAGTTATATTCATAACCGATTGAAATGTCAGAGAGTTCGGAAGATGAACTATTTTTTTTTATTGCTATGTTAAAGGAGCCGACGCGAAATCAAACAAACAAACAAAAAAGCGAGAAGAAAACTAGTATATAAATATATATTCATCAAAAAATTTAATACACGGTATGACTACAGTACAATCATAATTCAAATTTTTATTATACAAAAAAGTACGTTTAACTTTACATTATAAGATCAAGTATAAATAAAAAAAAAAGAGCATTTCATTTTTTTAATATAAATTTATCTGCAATTTGCCCTTTATATAATCGAAAAGCAATCCAAAATTATATAAAACACATTCTAATACTTTCAGATAAATATAATAAATATTTTACTATTTTAATTGATTTATTATACTTTATGAGATATAAATACATAATAATGATACAAATAATGTAATCAGAAATTATGGAAATAATACTTTTCCTTTCACCTATTACAAAAATTTCACAAAAAATGGAATGATTAAAAATATCTGAATAATTTACAGTATGTTTCTTAAAGATTCTTGTATACTGTAAGAGATAACATAACAAACACCAAAAAGTAATTATAAAATGATACATTAAAGTATATATCTCAAAGTAGATTTACTTACGATTGAGTAAAAAATATATAAATGTGATATTAAATGGTATTTCAGCATGTAATAAATTGAAGGGCTTGACTATAAAACTTTATAACTGGCATTTGTGAATTTTTTCTTATGTTAAATTTTTTAATTGCATTGTAACAACCTTTAGAAAATTGTGTTTTTTTTTCTTTTTTAACATATATCTTAATAAAGGTTAACTTAAGATCCATTCTGAAGAAATCAGCTGATTTAAAGGATGCAACCATGTAGTTTTGTTTGTTTTTTTCTTTTATTTGTTTATTTCTTGAAAACATGAATCTTGAATATCCCGAAAATTACATTTTGTTACCTACCCTGTTTTACTATCCACCCTGTACATTTTTATATTTTAAAGTACGCACTCAATTCAGTATATATATATATATATATATATATATTTGTCATTAATAAAAATGTTTACACAAACACGCAAGAGTTCCGATTTTCAGAGCTTTTTTCAAAAGCAAAGGGGCTTTGCAAAAATCCCAGCCAATTTGGTTTTAACAGATATCCCTAAAGATATTAAAATATCATGCAAATTCCTAAAATATTTAGTGAAAAGTTTATATATTTACTTATAAAAAAGCTCTCAAAATTGAACTTTACTATGTAAAAAAATAATAATATTTCGAGCTATGTCTTTTTAAATATTCCTGAAAAACAATTTATTTATGTAATATTTAATGTATGTTTTATGAGAAATACATATAAAAATAAGCCAAAGAATTATAGATATTCTTATTACTCTTCCCATTATAAATTCATTCTATGTATGGGATAGACAAGGCTGATAAGAAATTTTGCTTTTAGAAAAAGCAATACGATGGATATTGAGAAACATTTAATTTTATATGCGATATTCAAAGATAAAACATGTGCCTCGTAAATTACTTTTTACTCCAAAAATAGTTTTTTTTGCGATTTTATATTGAAATAGGAATTCTTATAACATGTTTCAAAAATCCATTTAGTTTCATGAAGGTATCTAGAATTTTTCTAAAGCATTCCAGAGATTGGGTGATGTAATACTAAGATGTTGTTTATTTACATCCTGAAATATTTCTAAACGTGTGTTCGTGCATTTAAAAAAGTAAAGAAATATTCACATTGTGTATGAACTTTAAAAATTATTTGCGAAACGTTTAAAAAATATGTTATTAATGCAATTATGTTGCTATACAAATTAAGCATTATGTATCTATGTTATAACAAAAATATTGTTTGGAAGTATATAATTTTCTATATTTAAAAATTACTTTAAAAATTGACATTTCCAAATAAGTATTTATATATTACTAGCTGATTCGTACTGCGTTGTCCGAATATCAGTAAATTTATTTTGCTGTTTGGATAAAAATAGTCATTTTCGTCGCGCATTCTGTTTTAAAGAAACCTGTTTCCCAACGAAAATACGACACTTGTCCCCGATTCTTAAGGCATTGTATAGCATACGTGCTATGCAAGCGCAGCAATAACGTTTAGTTTCAATTTACACCGCTAGGGGACGCCAGATAATCTTACTTAATTATCTATATCTTAATTAGTTAGTGTTAAGTTGAATAAAACAATTCCCGTTAAAGAAGATTCCAAACAATTTTTAGAACACTTTGGTCGAAATATGAAAATGCCCTAGGTCGACCATTTCAACCATAATATCTCCCATACCCCCACAGCTACCGACATGCAACCACAATAGTGCAGAATGGGTAAATTGAGGATACTGTCTCACACAAACACCAGTGGTTGGCGCGGGATAGTTGTGGCTGCAAAGTGAAATATAGGGACACACAATTCTATTTATATATAGAGAGAGATATATTTCAATGTGTGTCATTTCTTATGCTGAGAGTTCGACATTGTATTCAATGGTGTGCAAAATTACAAAAAAATATATATATAAGGACTAAATATAACTCATATTCACCTTCTGAAAAATATATAAATTTACGATCAAACATACTACAGTACCAATGATACTTATACTAATTAGCTTCCATAATAGTAAAAAAATAAAATAAATGAATAACACTTCTGAAAATTGTCCATTTATTTAAGGTACAAGGTAAATAAAAACTATTTATGTTTTACAAAAATACGAAATCTATTCTATATGTACCCGCTTAAATATTTCTAGTATCTTATTCAGGTTCCTGAGATATGAAAACCATTTTCTCGTTTTCATATAAAAGTTAAAACCTATTTCAGAAAGAACCGTCAAGTCCATTTTCGCCATGTCATAGAAAAAGTAAAAGCAAGTTGGAAATTATATGTTGAACGTGACAAACAAGGCGCGTTCGTATTACAACTAGTTTTACAATGTAAAAAAATCATCGTTATTATTTCTGAAAAAAAAAACTATATCATATATTCTAATACGAGCAAATCTTGTGGGTGGTTATATATATATATATATATATATATATATGCAAAAATTATCTTAAAAACGGCTTTAACGATTTTGACGAAATTTCGTATCCTACCGTTTTGGGGCACCAGAAAACCATTGGGCT
This sequence comes from Maratus michaelseni, assembly GCA_963931845.1. Lineage (NCBI taxonomy): Eukaryota > Metazoa > Arthropoda > Arachnida > Araneae > Salticidae > Maratus > Maratus michaelseni. The sequence continues at coordinate 274,093,405 of OZ007596.1, forward strand.
AGGTCACATGCTAGAGAAAATTCGGTTAGTGGGTCATTTTGGGTCATGGTCTAGCTAATTGTATCTAAAAAACGGTTCAAACGATTTTGACGAAATTTTGTATCCGACCATTTTCGGGCATGAGAAGTCAATTAGGCTGGGTCACATGTTCGAGAACTTTCGATTAGTGGGTCATTTTTGGGTCAACGCGGGTCAAATTAATTTTATCTAAAAACGGCTCTAACGATTTTGATTAAATTTTGTGTCCTACGAGTTTCGAGCACGATAAAAGCATTGGGCTAGGTCGCATGTCCGAGAAAATTCGATTAGTGGGTCATTTCTGGGTCATTGTGGGTGAAGATCTAAAAAGCGGCTCAATTTACACTAAATTTTGCATTCAATGGTTTCCGGGCACGAGAAGACTGTTGGGCTAGGTCACATGTTCGAGAAAATTCAATTAGTGGGTCATTTTGGGTCATTTTGGGTCATGGTCAAGCTAATTGTATCTAAAAAACGGTCCAAACGATTTTGACGAAATTTTGTATCCGACTATTTTCGGGCACGAGAAGACTATTGGGCTGGGTCACATGTTCGAGAACTTTCGATTAGGGGGTCATTTTTGGGTCAAAGCGGGTCAAATTAATTTTATCAGAAAAACGGCTCTAACGATTTTGATTAAATTTTGTATTTTACGAGTTTCGGGCACGCGAAAATCATTAGACTAGGTCACATGTTCGAGAAAATTCGATTAGTGGGTCATTTCTGGGTCATTGTGGGTCAATATCTAAAAAGCGGCTCAAGAAGACTGTTGGTCTAAGTCACATGTTCGAGAAAATTCAATTAGTGGGTCATTTTGGTCATGGGTCATGATATTTGAACTCAAATTTAATTTTGACCGAGCATAGCTCGGTCTTCCCTGCTCGTCGTCTATTATGAGCGAAATGAGCCAGCCTTTTTTTTTCTTATTACGTATGCCACGTTTACAGATAAGATTTTTTTTTCGAAACCAGAGAGTGCAGCAAAATTCACCATGGTGATCTTGCTTTGCGAATGATTACTTCCATGGATTAATATTTTTATCTCTCATGATAAACGACTCTCTTGTGTTTATTTTCTTTACTGGATTGAGATATTCGGCTGACATATTTGAAAGTAACTCATCTCTCATGCAAACAATTTTAAGAACGATCTTTCTAAAAATGTAACTTTTATGCAATTTTATTCAATTTTTTTTTTTTAATAAAAATAGCCGCTTGACATATGATAAAAGAATTGATTATCCCATATTTGTTTTCCTCAGTCACATGACTTTTATTATATAAATTACATGTGATAGGATTTAATAGAATAAAGAAATCTTTTATTAATATTTTTTTTAAGTTCTGATTCGACTTTCATAAAATTTGAAATGACTCGAAAAAATTCTGCAATGATTATATATATTAAATTTCAAACCATTCTGTTCAGTAGTTTTTGCGTTGTTATATGCGGACGGACAGACGGAGAGACCAGACGACGACTATAGGTGCTACGTATTTACATAATTGCGAATGCGTCAAAAAACAGATCGGTAGTTAGCAATTATCTATAATGAAAGGTGCACAGCAATTATGAGAAAAAAAATTGACACTACTGATCTTAATTGAGAAGATCTGAAATCATTGTTGTATTTAGACATTTTCTCTCAGAGGAATTTTAGCAACTCTGGGTGGAAATTTGAACTTTTGACCATATAAGTATAAAATAAAAACATACCGGAAGGGGGACATTTCATTGCTACCAGAGGGATGTCCCCTTGGCTACTTTATCCCTTTAGTTATGAAAATGAAAAAAAAATAGAGTTTTTTGAGAACAGTGACCCCTGAGAAAAGGGCAAATTTGTAATGTTGCTCTCTCCCTATTTAAAAAAAAAAAGATGAATTTTTAAACTTGATATAAAAACTGTATGAGTATACTATATGAGTATAGCCCTTGAGAGCGTTAAACATTTCTCAATGTTTTTAAAACTGGATTATATTGGTAGAAATATATTAATTTAAATAATTGGTAGCAATATATTAATTTAAACACTACACTGCTTCTATTGCAGTGAAACCTACAGCATAGTGAACGTATATAACTGTTCACGGCGAACCAATGTTTTAAAACTACATTATATTTGTAGATATATATTAATTTAAACAATGCTTCTGTTGCAGTGAAACGTACAGCATAGTGAACGGATTTATCAGTACACGGCCGACGGTGAGAACGTATGTCGGGAAAAAGTACGGCAAAACAGAATAAATATTTTAATTTTATTATTAGAAAATTCATTTGATATTTTCCGTAGAAATATTTAAAAATCCTAACATTTTTACTATTTTGAAATAGTGAAGTCATGGAGCATTTCATTTATGAAAATTATATTTTTAACTTTTGTAAATAATTGGTACATTTGAAATCTGTAAGAGCGTGCGAAAATCTGGTAATCTCCTCACTACAAATGCAACTTTTAATAATATATTTATACCCAACCTTAAATTAAAGAATTACAATAATACAGATATTTATATCAAAATATATATTATTGAGGATCTTCTGTTAATTTCTACTTTTTCAACTGCAAACATTATAATGCTTAAAACCACAGTATTTAACTCGTAAAACCGCAGTATTTAATAATTACTTTCTTCCTTTTTGACTAAACATATACTAAATAAAATAATTTATTAATTATTTAACAAAATAATTTATTTATGACTAAATAAATAAATTAAAATGCAAGAAAGTTCTAAAGAAACTAATATTAATAAATGCCTCAAGGCAAGTTGTTTTCCCTATTATTTTCCGAATACATTCTCAGAAAGCGCCTGGATACAGATAATTTTCACTAACTTCGTTATAACAACAAACGGTATCAATTTAAGCTCATTTAAGCTCGATTTAAGCAAACAGATGTCTTTGTGTGAAAGGGGGAGGTGGTGTTACCAATCATGTTACCAATGCGTCCTGAGAAGAGATCCGGAATAAAAGAGAGATTATCCTGGATGAAGTTATAAGTCTCAACGAAATTTTGTTTTTTGCATTTTTCAAGGAACTATTTTAAAAGCATTCGCCATAAAAAAACGCAAAAAACGCAAAAAAAAAAAAAAAACGCAAAAAAAAAAAAAAAATCGAAGAGAAAAGAAAAAAATATTTTTTTCCTTGCAACAAAGATATGTCTCTGTTAAATAAATTCTTTTAAAAATAAAATATGTGAGATATTTCATATATCGATTCTCAAATATAATATATTTGCCGTTTCATTGGTAAGTGAAAAATAAGTGAGTTACACTATGCATTTATAAAGATCTAGTACTATCATATAACGCGTTAATGTTTAGAACATGCAAAATTTCTATGGCGGAAAACTCATTACCGCGTACATCAGACAAAAAGATGATTTGTTCCTTTTATAACTTTTAAATACATTGCAGCCTAGTTACAAGTAATTTTCCAGTATCCATTGTGTAAAGAGCAGGACTATATAATCAGTGTGCTTTGTGCCTTTTACGGTTACGTTAGACACAAGGGCTTTAAAGGCAGACTTTGATGGTCTTGTAATGTCATGCTTAAATTATTTTTGTTTCTCACTATTTCCTGCATATCTAAAACTGCATGTTCTACACGAAGCCGCTGACTTTTTGTATCACACGACAACGACTCTTCACATTTACAAAGAGAATATTTAAACCGCTATTAAAACACTTAGAGCGATTTTCTTTTCACCAACACCGATAAATCGTACATAATTGTTGTAATAGAATATCGGTGCATGTAACATGCATTCATATGCACTATGCGCTACCTACCGATTCAACTACGATTGTGTCGTCATAGTGTATATGAATGCAGTTTGCGCGCAATCCATGTCGTATAACAACAATCATGTATGATGTCTCGGTATCGTGTCGGGAAATGGAAAAGCGCACTTAATGTAACCCAACTATTCAGAAAAGGTCAGAATAATACAAATTTATTCAACAATAAAGAATAATTGAATTCAAAGGGATGGTTGCAAAAAATATGTTTGTAACCGAAAATTACAAAATTTTTGTTCAGTATCACTTGTGTAAGACTGTGAAAAGGAAAACAAACTGATTTAGAACGTAACGTGTAACGAAAAGTTCAATATTTTAGGAAAATGGATAGATTTTTCTAAAATATTGAACAATTATTTTGAACAGTGATGATGAAGTGCATTTGCAACTGTTTTCGTCTGTCCCTGCTTACAATGTACGTTAACGGAAGCACTACTCTTTAGTGTAAATTTTATTTTAGTTACGGGGAACCAGTTTCTCAAGGGTGGAAATACCCACTTTTACAGATCTCTATATACGCTGGATTTTCTTAGCCATCACGAAAAAACAGAATATCAGACGGATAAACAATTTTATTTTATTATTACAGATAACTTAAAGTAAGCTTACAATGTACGTTAACGGAAGCACTACTCTTTAGTGTAAATTCTATTTTAGTTAGGGGAACCAGTTTCTCAAGTGTGGAAATATGTTGATTTAAGAATATATTCCGCTCCAATTAAAGAGTGTTACTAATGCACTGGAAGCTTTTCGTATAATTTGAATAATACACTTTAGTGGGAAATATTTCTTCTTATTTTTTTTTTTTTTTAAGTTTAGTCTATCCAAGAACTTCAGTATCTAAATCGTTATTATTTCAATAAGTGGGAGATATTATATTTAAACTTGCTAATATTTTTGATCCAATACGAACTATGCTAAAATATATTTCTAAGTTTTTACTATAATGTTCGATTTTTTTAGATAAAGATATTTCACTATAAAAATAAACAATTGGCTGTTTCTATTGCTCATTAATAAACCATATACATCTCTTTACACATTCTGAAACAAAATTACATTGTAATATAAAAATAGTACATTGGCACTTTGCCTCAGATACGACAAATACTAGTATAATCCCTCTACCAAAAGATAATCATGAAGAATTAATATATGTACTTTTATTCTTAGACATATATTTGTGTTATGGGGTTTGGGTTTATTCACGTAACATGTGAAAGTTTTTTCCTATCAGATTTTATCACGTTTCTGTTTTATTTTCTATTTATAAAAAGGCATATTGTTTTCCACTAAATTACTGGAAGAAATTTTTCTTTTGTTTTACGATATAATAACAAGAGAAATATTAAATTTAACTTCTATTTTAATAAATTAACGTTAATAAAATTATTTTTAAATCAAGGTCTTAATCCAAGATATTGATGATTTTATCGCTGACAGCTTGCTACAGATTTTTCATGACAAAAGAGAATCCAAAAAATAGGTAGATTTGCTCTTAAGTTTGCTTTAATCTTCGAAAGGCTGTTTCAAATTTCAAAAGTCTGTATTATTTTAAGTTATTTAAAACAATATATTTACTAAAACTTTCCATCCTGCTTTAATGTAATATTGATTTTAGAAATATACCACGTAATGCAATATATTCTTAAAATCCCAAATTTTTTAATTTAATTATCTACTCTTAAAGAGCAGCCTTAAGAGTAGATATTTAAAATGTTAATCTAATTGCTAATATTAATCTTGTGGGCATAGGATTCATTCGTATTTGTAAAATATCTCCTCAGGAAATGAATATTTTTAACTTCTGTTTTCTTTGTACTGTTCTTAAAGAATGTCTCTTTTTTTGTTAGTTGTCATTTTTTTTTCTAAAATATATACTTAATTTTATGTGACGCGTTAAAATCTTATTCAGTTTCGCTAAGATTTTAACACATAAAAATATAAATTAAACACATATTTTAGAAATATTTTGATAACTCAGAAAAAAAAAGAGACAGTCTTTAAGAAAAGTGTAAAGAAAACAAAAGTAAAAAAAAAAAAAAAAAAAACTGAGGAGATATTTTAAGAATACGAATGCATCCTACGCCCATAGGATTAACATTAACTAGGGGAATCGGGAAGTTTACTGACGAGCAGCCTTAATGCGACTCACAATGTATTCTCCCCAAATCTTCTTTAATTTTCATTTTTTATTAAGTTTAAGTACTTTGATTCCATTTATACTAATCAAATCTTCAAAGCGTTTTATTAATCTAAAACAATTTAATGAATTAAGAACAAAATAACATATTTTTGGCATTGAATAATCTAACATGTTTCCATTCATGTGTCTTTAAAAAGAAATAATGTTGATTCATTAAACTCCCAGTTCTCATATGAAATTTTGATTTACTCTAACGATAATTTTAATATTTACATTACAAATGTTTGTTTCTATATGTTTTTGCCATTTAATAATACAATATCATGCTGTGCTTTTCATGTTCAGTGTGTAAAGATATTTGTATAATTTGTTCATTAAATTGCGTTCATCTATAGACTCATATAACCTTTGAAATCATACATATATAAGCTTTGAAATCAAAAGACATATAACAAGGTATTTTACTAAATCTGATAATGTTTAATTGAAAGATGACATGCAATTAATTAGTATATAGAATAGATATAAACATATGTGAGTGTGTTTATTGATTATTATATTCGTGCCTGTGGAAAAAAAATATATTAAAAATACAGATCATTTACTTTTAGTTTCATATAAAATTATTGAACAATGTTATGATTAAATCTATTTAATACTTGGGATTTTTTTTCATAGATAATTTCTCAGGCCTTGCATTCATAATATTTCAAATTTTTATTTGCTTAAAAGGCGTATAGCCAATAGAGTGAAAAAGTATCCAAGCCGGGACTCGAACCCGGTTCATCAGTATAGCGCACGGACGTTCTACCAACTGAACCACTTGGTAATCTTTTTCACTCTGGTTGCGCCTTTTAAGCAATTAAAATTTTTAAATATTAAGAATGCAAGGCATGAGAAATTTTCTATGGAAAAAAATTCCAAGTTATAAATAGACTTATTCAATCATCGATGCTGGATTCTCTTTAGTTTCGTGTTTGCCCCAGGATTGGTGGATCAAGGAAAATTATTCCATCTTGTGCAGCGATTGTAGCCTTGCCAGCATGTGATAGTGAAAAAGTGTCAGGATGTGTATCGTTCCAAGTGGTTCATTTGGTAGAACGTCAGTGCGCTATACTGATGACCCGGGTTCGAGTCCCTTGGATACTTTTGGATATTTGTTCACTCTGTAGGCTAATACCCCTTTTAAGCAATTAAAATTTTGAAATGTTATGCTTGTTTTAATTATTGAAAAGCAATTTATATCATTTTATATAGATTAATTAAAAGTTTTTCAAAAAATTAAAAATATAAAATAATCGCATTAATTAATAAATATTTCAAAATATTACGGAATCATAAATAATTTTTCACTTTGAATGTCCGATAAAAATAATTGCAAATAAATTAAAAATAATTGAATGCACATAAAAAAAGTCGTGTAAACATTAAAGATGAGGTCATGGAATTTTACATCTTTAAAAATAAACACGGTGTTTAAAAAAAGCACTGCTTTGAGGAAATTGCAGTGCATACTTTAGATTAAATCTATTTTAGATTTATAAAGATCATAATAATCTCATCAACTGTTTTCTCTTTCTTATATAAGACTACGCACTTTCAGTTGTTGCGGTTTAACGATACATTTATGTATGGAAGACCGTCCATTACCTGTAAAATGGTAGTCTGAATAAAATCGAACTAAATTTATTATTTTGGAAGATTTAAAAAAATCAATTTAAAAAAAACTGACAAGGATATTTGAATTGATATTTTTAAATATACTCAATCGTGTCTGAAAGCGTAGAAGCATATTTATACTGACACTTTTATATCGTATTTATAATGCGGAAAGAAAACACGAAGTGGAAAACACAGTTGCTGATTTATACGTATTACTAAATATCATACATGGTTCACTAGTCGGTAATATGTACAATATATATCGTAAAATAACACATGACCTCATTTCTAAATTCAGATGTGTTCATTAAATTTAAGTATTTAATTCTCCTGAATGTAATGATTGTGTATTTAAGTTTCAAATAAGAAAAGTGATTGATAATGATTTCCAATAAATAATCTTGCGGATTGATTTGTCCAATTCTCATCTAACTCAGATTACACAACTAACTTCAGAATAGGGTATTGCTTCTTAACTACCTAGTCTTCTTTATGTAAACAAATTTAAATGTCAGTACAATTTACTATACCAATGTTTTGCAAATTGTATAACTCAAATATTTTGAAGATTATTACTTTATTATAATTATATTAGTATAATTTAATTACTCAATTAAACAAGATATAAAAATAGAAAATAAAACCTTTGTGCAAGAATATTAAATGGCAGAAAACCAACGTTAAAAATGTACAAATAACGTGCATTTTTAACGTTGATTTTCTGCCTTTCAATTAAACAATAGATAAATATTATCCGTAGTAAAAGAGTCTTATGTTTCAAAACAATCTTTAATTTATGTGATGCGGTCTTTTCATATACAAACATTATTTTCAAGTTTTCATTCTGAAATATTTTATATAAAAATAGTCTTTGATGCTGTATAAATTGTAAAATAGGAATTTTATTCAGTAAAGTTTCCTATCAGTTTGTTTCAAGAATATTGCTTAAGAAGTAATGAGACACGTTTTTGTATCAAAGTGATAAATAAATTGTAGCACGTTTAAATGAATTGGACATACTTTCAGAAAATGAATTGTTTAAAAATTTTAATTCATTCTACATGCATTTTATTACATGATGTATTAAAATTTTAACGACATCTTGCATAGAAAATTAATACTTCGATCTTGGCAATTATTTAAATCTTAATAGAAAATCTAGAGAGAAGTTATTAATATTTTATTAGTGACTGCGTTCTTTAATTTAAATTGCAATTCTCTCTAGCGCTGTTCTTCCGATAATCAAATAATCGACTCATTTTACTGTTAATCTACAATGGAACGAGAAATAGGTAATACAGCATTAAATATAGAAAATATTAAATATAGAAAACAATTCAAATTATGTCCTTTTTAAAAATGTAAAGTATATCTATGTTAAGGAATTACGAAAGATATTTATGATTATATAAAAATTGTATTTTAGCATAATACATTAAACGGATAAATTTTTTTAAGTTAAACAATTCGAAAATCATTTTATCGATTATTTTTATAACCGTGTAAATTGTTTGATTATATTTATTGATATTATTCAAAGTATATAAAAAACATCATCTATGAAACATGTGCCTCAATTACAAGTTTTATTAATGCAACAGAATGTTTAAAAATTATTTTTATTTTTTTTCTGTAACATTCAAATACAAGTTTCAGAATTAATTTACAGTCTTACATATTTCGTTTTATGTATTTCTTTAATTTATAGAACTAAAATATTTTCAAATTCTGTTATATAGCGTAACACATTTAAACTGTAATTATAATAAATGTGTAAAATGTGTAATATTGATAATTCTTTTTATTATTTTTTTTTTTACTGCATTTAATACATTTTGCCATAATATGTACAGAATAATTAAAAATATTTTTTTTTCAACTCTGAACATCCATATATTAATAGATCAGAATTGTTTCCTTACATACAAATATTATAAATGCCGATTATATGCAGTACTTTTATCACGTCCATAGAAAACAGATAATATGTGTATATGTGATGTGTATCTGATATTCGTATCATCATGCATGCGACGTTATCATGTATCTGATATTACGTGTTAAAAATCCGCATGATTTCACATCAAATATAGATAACTTCGATATACTTGTTCCTAAAAAGAATACCTGATAGTCATCGTGGCAGTTGTGTTTAAACGTCTCTTAATAATACAATAGTTTCATATTCCAGTAATTATTTTCTAAAAGACTGACAGATTACTGGTGTTCTGATTAACTAACATTTCTAATGTAAGATCATAAGTTTATAAAATCAATAAAATAAAATTTCATTCAGGTATGTTTACGAAAAATTTCTATACGCACAAATGAAATCTTAAAAATATAAGGGTTTTTTTTTCTTATGAAGTGGAGAGTATAGAAAAGCCATTCCCGTGGATGAATAACGAATTTATCAGTTTGACTCAGAGCAGACCTCTACCGACGAAAGATACTTAGCTTTAGGCAAGAAACAAAAGCAACATTCACAATACCTCCATACTGGCATTTGCGTAATTTATATGTTAAAAAAATTACATTGACAATTTTTGTTTTTCCGTTAGCTAGTTTTCAAAATTCTTAAATACGAACGAATTCAAAGTTATTGAAACTTTTTATATTATTTTGTGTGACATATTTAATAAGGAATTATTTACAAAAATAAAACGCATTTTAAATGCAGTTTATTTAGTAGCTTTGCGATCCTAATTATTGTGGTGTAAAAACCATATAACTTACGAGGTAAAAGAAAAGGATATTTGGAAGCAACTGTTAAAGAGTTCGTAAACACTGCTTGAGAAAATTGCAGGCAGAAAGTTCATTGATAAAACGAATTAAGAGTTTTATAAAGCTTATAAAGAGGTGAACATATTTTATGCAATATTTTCAAAATGCAATGAATATAATTATTAATTTTCTTTTAAATATTGAGTCAATAGGCATTAAATATTATTACTTTAGTACCTTATTAAAAGTTGTAAAATTAAATGTTTTGATTCTTTTGAAAAACAATCTAAACTTTTTGATTTCTTGTAACATATTGTAAAGAACTTACTTTCAGATAACTTATTTTTCAGTGTAAAGAACTCTTTCACAGAACTTATTTTCTCCAGGCCACCGATAGATGGCAGTACTCATCCAATGAGAGATGAACTTGAACTGTTTTGCTAAAGAAGAATCTCAGAACGTGAGTTAGTGGCCGGAGCTGGATGTGTGAAGGTGAAGTTATGTATAGTTGAGTGGAATGAAACAAAAAGTGTAAATGTTACTACGTGTATTTCGTTTTTACTACGTGTTGTAACTTGTGCTTGTGAATGTGTAAATAAAATTAAAAAAAGGACAAGATGGCTTCTTAGTAGTATTACATCAACCTCTTAAGTGTTTATCGTCCATCTTCGGCACTTTACAATATCCATGCCGTTTTACCCCACCGGTTGGGTAATACCAGAACTTTTTTTTAAAAATAATCATATATTAATAAAAATGTGTTGGACTAAACATACATTTATTTAAACTTTAAAGACACAGACGGCAAACTAGTGCGACACTCAGTGAAAAAACAGCTGCGAAAATCCACAATAATTACATGATTAGCATTTGTGCTTCATTCACTTTGTTTCCAAAAACTCTTCAATCTTTAAAGTTGAAGTTCTCATTTATTTCTGCTCACTTTCATTATTTTTCTTGGTACATAAGTCACCTTCCGAGCACGGAATAGGCTGTCTGTGTATTTGGGTAACTTATTCTATTTTCTTTTTTTAAAGGAAATTATCGTTTTAGAAAGGTTATGTCTATTAATAATTGTATACTATTACTAGACATTAAACGCTAATCTTCTTTACCATCAAAAATTGATATTTTGGCTTTACATTATGTTGGTGCATATAGTACGAGCAAGTGTCTTTATGTTACTACAAACCGTCCGTGATATAATAATTCCAAGTAAATTAGTATTTTGTTTAAGTAAATTGATATTTACTGGCCCTTGCATTTACAAAGGATATCCTTAAAAGTTGAAATTTAGGCTTTAAAATAGATTGGCGTATAAAGTACTCTACCCGTGTCTTTATGTTACTACAAACCGTCCGTGATATAATAATTCCAATTAAATTGGTCTTTTGTTTAAGCAATTCGATATTTACTGGCCCTTGCATTTACGAAGCATATCACTAAAAGTTGAAATTTAGGCATTAAAATGCATCGTCGTAAAGAGTGCGCCACCCGTGTCTTTATGTTACTACAAACCGTCCGTGATATAATAATTCCAATTAAATTAGTATTTTGTTTAAGCAAATTGATATTTACTGGTCTTTTAATTTACAAAGGATTTCACTAAACGTTCAAATTTAGGTTTTAAAATACATTGGCGTACAAAGTGCGCCACCCGTGTCTTTATGTTACTACAAACCGTCCGTGATATAGTAATTACAATTAAATTACTCGTTTGTTTGAGCAATTTGATATTTACTGGCTCTTGCATTTACAAAGGATATCACTAAAAGTTGAAATTTAGATTTTAAAATGCATTGGCGTGCAAAGTGCGCCACCCGTGTTTTTATGTTACTACAAACTATCCGTGTTTTTAATGGTTAAAACAAATTATGGTAATAGGATAAGTGATGAGCAGGTACACAAAGTTACGTTACATTATGTGGGAAATTCTGGCTTTATAAATAACTAAAATTAAGATAAACGGTTTTCACCTACTTTAACCGATATGTTAGTGAACAACATAAAATGACATTTTACTGAATATATAAAAAAAAAAAAAAGTTAACAGCGCTTATCGCATACGACATAAAACTATCATGGACTAAATATTTGAATATTTAATGGAAATAGCTGTAGTATTATAATAAGAACTCATTTATCGAAATTGTTCTTTTCCACAGAAAAGATAAAGAAAATATAGATATCTAAAGTTTTGTACGAATTGCATCTTTACATAAGTTTTTAATAAGATAGTTTTTTTTTATATTTAAAAACGTAACACCGATTACACCTATCAAATACGAAAAAACAATAGATAAATAAATATAAAATTTATCTTGTGGGTAAATGTTTCTGAACAATATGAGTACAGTTCAAATACCAAGTAATATCTGTAAATCACATGACTTTACATAAACACATTAAAACAGATGTTTATATTTAGTCCCTTAAAGTTTATAGCAAGTAATGTGTTTTTAGATGAGAATAGGCTAGAATTGTTACAATAAAAACATTATACATTGGTTATATTTGACAATAAAGTGTAGTTTTTTTGCGTTTAATTTGCTACTATTTTTTCATAATTGAAATTAAAGGACTCGAGCACAGTATAAAAAAATGTATCATTTACAAACTTACCATCTTTAATATAATTGAGTCTAATTTTAAAGAAGAACAACATTTGAAGCATATTTGCATTGAAAAGTATAATTCTGAAACTAACGGTATATGGATTACTTATTGGACAATGACATTGCCTATTTCATGCTATATTATTTTCTTATTTTAAGAATCTCAAAAACAACATTTATCATTAAAGTTATATTTGGGGAAATGAATTAGCAACATTGTATATTTATTAAGAAGACTGTTATAAACTTATCTGCAAAAGTAACAAACGTTCACATATTCCTAGAATCAAGGAAATATCCCTATATCTGTCTATAAATATTCGACAAATTTCCGAAATACTAATAATCAAAGGCAATAGAAAAGTTACTTCTACAATGTATACAGTTTACAATACAACTTACTAAAATTTCAGGGTTTTTTCTGTTAAATATATTTGGTTTCTTTAAAAATATACATACTAATATAAACAAAACATTGAAAATCTACAAAAAAATATAACGTAACATGAACAAATCATAATAAAATATGCAAAATATATTAAATGATATAAATGGAAACTATACTAATATCTATTCAATTTAAAACTTATCAATCGATCATACCTTTAAAAAATAATAAAGTGTAATTTCTTTACAGCGTAAAGATGTAAAAAATATTCAATCACAATTTTTCGACGTAAAGGTATATATTAAAAGTTTTCTAATTACAAAAAGTTTTTATATGTATAAAAAGTTTAAGTAATTCGACAGTAAATGACAATGAACGGACACATAATAAGGTTTCAAATCTATAGCAGATGCTGTAAAAAAAATATTTATTTAAATACTGTAGTAGGATATAAAAGAACGCATTAAAATTATATGTTTCGTTTAAAAAAACATTGCGGTTTCTTTTATATGTATCGATACTTAACTTACTAAAACACACTTCACAAAGGATCCCTAATTTTAAAAATCAATAACCCGTAAATCAATAACCCGGTGATAGATAAAAAACATGAAACCAGTGCTATGTTTATTAAAAAACTCGTAAGAATCTTATACATAAATCTCAAAAATTTAGTTAAAAATTGCACCGATAGATGGCGCTGACAGCCTTCAGAATCCTTCTAAAGAGAGTTCAGAAGCATAGAAAGTCTAGCCTTCGAAGATTTCGCCATTTTAATCTGACCGCTACTAGCGTATAGTGAAAATAATTCAGAAAGTGATGTATACCGTGGAGAAACGTGTGTTTATTGTGTTGGAGTACCACCGATTAAATCCTACTTGAGATCCTAATTGAGTCCTACTGCCAGGAAGAGAAGTTTTCAAAAGCGATTTCAAGTCGCAAAAGGCCCAGATGGGAAAAAAAATCGTGAGCTTTTCAAAAAAATTCAACAGACAGGTGACATACAGCAGAGAGTCACTGACAATTTCATTCTTCGTTTGCGACATGTCTGTTGTGTAAAAGGTACACATTTTGAATCACTTTTAATGTGATACGCCTATTTATCGCAGCGCCATCTGTCGGCGCAATTTTTTACTAATTTTTGAGATTTATGTATAAGATTCTTACGATTTTTTTAATAAACATACCACTAGTTTCATGTTTTTATGTATCACCGTTTCAGGGTTATTAATTTTTGAAGTTAGAGGTCCTTTGTGAAACACCCTGTAAATGCACGCAATGCGTATTGTATGCACCAAAGCCTTTTAAAGCTTAAATAATAAATTTTAATTATACTTATTTTTAATGAAATATAGAGCAATTTTATAAAACGAATAAACATTAAATATATAAAAGATAAAACTAATTTAATCTGAAGTAATATAACATGAACGCGCGATTTGTACTTACTAAGTAACACGGACGTGTACTCCATACGCCAATGTCCATTTAATCCTAAATATCAAATTTTTGATGATATATTCTTTTATACAATGTTTAGTAATAACAGAAAAAAATAAACAGCAAATTTATAAAAGAAAAGAAATAATTTAATTAAGAACCAAAATGGAAAATAATACACAAACCGTATTCCATATATATGTGGTCTATTACCAATAGAAATCATAAAGGTGAGCAGAAAAACTTGCTAACTTCCACTTTATCTATTGGATAAACGCTGAAGAGTGTTTGGGAAGAGGAGCAGATGTGAATCAGGTACTCCTTTTGGAATTCGCAGCTGTGCTTTCACAAGGAGGCACACTATGTATACAGTTCGCGTACTTTAAAGGTTAAACGATGTACCAAAAGGCACAAAATGATATTTCAAATATCCTTTCCTATTGGATTTATCTATTCTTATTGGATTATTTTCTCAGTATCATATATTCTAATACGAGCAAATCTTGTGTGTGGTTATATATATACAAATTTTATCTTAAAAACGGCTATAACGATTTTGTCAAAATTCTGTATCCTAGCGTTTTGGGGCAAAAGAAAACCATTGGGTTAGGTCACATGTTCGAGAAAATTCGATTAGTGGGTCATTTTGGGTAACCATGGATCAGTGTCAAGCTAATTGTATCTAAAAAACGGTTCAAACGATTTTGACTAAATTTTGTATCCTACCATTTTCGGGCAAGATAAGACAATTGAGCTAGGTCACATGTTCGAGAACTTTCCATTTTTGGGACAATGCGGGTCAAGCTAATTTTATCTAAAAAATGGCTTTAACGATTTTGATTAAATTTGGTAACCTACGTGTTTCGGGCACGAGCAAATCATTGGGCTAGGTCACATGTCCGAGACAATTCGATTAGTGAGTCATTTTTGGATCACTTTAGGTCGAGATAAATTTATTTAAAAAACGGCTCAGACTATTTAGACCAAATTTTGCATCCTATGGTTTTCGGGCACGAGGAGACAATTGGTCTTTGTCACATGTTCGAGTTTAGTGGGGTCATGTTAGTGGGTAATTTTGATCATGGGTCATGATATTTAAACTCAAAGCTAATTTTGACCGAGCTTAGCTCGATCTTCCCTGCTCGTCATTACTATTTACTATATTTTTTATTCGTAAAGAAACATCCTTTTATTTTTAAATTACCAATATCTAAAAGAAAGTTAAACATATGTATATTTTAAGTTTGAATGAAATATTCCCATATCTGTTCTAAAAAGATGATAAATGCTATGAATGAAAATATAAAGTAACGTCGTGCAGTTTTATATTGATATTAAACTAAACGTGCGGCGCTAAAATCTATTAAGTATCCTGGCCGAGATTGTCCAGTACGGTTTTCTGGGCACTGAGCCAGGAAGTGCTATGTAGCATATATGGCGGTCAGTTGGTCAGCCTAACACCGGACCCTCATTGTTTAGTTCCCATGCAAGATTGGTAATAATTTTATCGACCCCGAAGGAATGAAAGGTTGATTTTTACCTTGCCCAGTCCGCAATTGAACTTGAGACTTTTAGCGTGATAGACGGGCGCGCGCTGAACACCAAACTACTGAGATCTATCTATAGTATAAAGGAAAAACGTGTCCGTGAGTAACGCTGACGTCATTTTGCGGATGGCAACACTTGACGATAAAATTTCGGTTTTGCGGTTTTTGCTACTGCATTTTTTAAAATTTCTAAACATCGCACATTTTTAATTTTTACACCGTTATATCGGAAAAAAAAATCTGCTTTCAAATGCAATTTGTTTGAAAACTGTATCACAATTCACACATTTATCAAAGCATTTAAATTAAATTTGAAGCATGAATTTAAAAAAAAAATCTCCATCGCTTGCAGACGATTACAAAATATTAATCCGTTTGCGCTTTAAACAATATAAAAAAGTTCAGCATTTTTTGCCAGCTAATATTCAATAACGAAATTAAAAGTTCATTAAGCAATAAATAAAATAGTATAAGTAAAACTCAAATTTAACAGACATGTAATTGAAATGAGCGCCTAAAACCGCTGCAATTAAAGAATAATAGGAGTAAAAAAAACTGCTCTAGATCACGAAATTTTTTATCTATTTCTTCGGCTATTAACTTCTGGCACGAGGCTAATAAACACTTTTAATAAATTTCAAAGTTTTATTTAAATATATAATTGACATATTTCATATAAAAATGCCCTATCGTGTTGTTAGGAGGCAATCTAAAAACTATATTAAATGTAAAAAAATCTATTAGAGTTTCAGTATTTTTTTTTTCTATAAACATTATTTCCTATCCCGGAAAGCCCGGGTTGGATGCCCTAGTACTTTTAAACACGTGAAGTAAAAATATAGTCATAAGTACTTTTAAAATACTATAGTAGTTTAATATAATCGAAAACATCTAGATCTTTAGATCTTTTTATTCTAATTAACAATTTCTTAAAAGGACATTATTACAATACATAAAAACACAATGAAAGCTGTAAATAAAATATATAAAAAGATCATATTTTAGCCTTAAATGAAAAACATAGGACATGATATTTTAAACCAAAAAAAAAAAAAAAAAAAAAAACATATTTTATAAAGTTGTTTCTATTTCATCGATATCAACCAATCCCTACTCAGACATCTTAGTAATACAAGCATACAATCCATTTATCCTGAAGATTTCTAACATGGTTCTGCTAAGAGGCTTAAATTTAATCCTTTGAACGATATGAGAATTTGGAAATGAAATTTAGGTGTACTTATAAACGAATTTTCTCCAGATATTCGCAGGAATTAACAGTTGTTTTTAGAATAATAAAAGAAAAATTGGTACATTTTTTCTGTATAGGTATAGTTGTGACTTTTTCCTTATACTTAATGCTGTTTTATTTTAAAATCTAACAGCTATCCAAATATACTAACCTCAAAAAGTATACCTGTATTAGTAAATATTTATATTTGTTACTTATATTAAATATATTTATGCAGAAATCTACCCTATTAATATCCGTGCGAGTATCTATCTATGTAACCTCAAAACCACGGAAACCACAGGGCACAGGGCTACGAAATGTGGCACACGGATTGGTGGTAGGAAGACCATGAATAATTGGGGCAAAACATTCGAAAATTTTAAATGTATTTTTTTTTATTTTATGTTTTTGACGAATTTTTGCGTTTTGTATGTTCATCCCGTAATCGCACGATTTTTAACCAGTTCTAAATGTTTACTGCAATGTGAGATATACATATTACGTAGGCCACGCTGCTGTACTAAGAAGCTGTAGCGCGCATTACGATATTTCTTTTACCTCGCATGCAAATAACTAGAGATTATTTAATTGCGCTTAATTATTATATTTTTTTTTTTAAAAAAAGAAAAACATTTTATCACAAACATCAACAAAACTTTCTATGTATTTCCTTATTACAAATATATCGTTTTATCGTCTACTGCATAGCAACATGATAAGTTAAATTTCATTTAAAAAAATGCACAGTAGTAGAAAAATATTTTTCTAAATCGATTAGTTATTGAACAACTCAACACTTTGACGGGTGAATTCTTATTAAACTTATGAATAATGGTTGTGTAAATACTTATTTTTATTAGACATGACAAATTTTTATATTCATAAACATTAGTTTGGTTGCACTGATTTTTAATTTTAATTTCGGTTTTAGAATAAAACTCCCGTGAAACTATTTTGGTCCCATGAACTATTTTGGTTTTATTGATATTAGGGGATCTAACCAGGACTTAGCGGTGTAGAGTACACACTGTCCGGTTGAACAGTTGAAAATAGAGAACAGTTGAAAATCTTTTTTTTTTTTTTTTTTTTTTTTGCATTAACTTAATGAAAGATTTTTACATTTAATATATTTTTTAGATTAACCTGTAACAACGCAAAAAATAATTTTCGTGTGAAAAAATATCTTCTAAAGTTTGGATGTTTATTAAAACCGAAACTTTCTAATTAGCTTCATGCCAGGTGTAGGCTAAGAAATTGTTAAAGGTTTGGTCACTTACAGAAGCAGCATTTTTTGTTCTAAATTATTTCAGTGTTTAAGCACGTTGTTCGATTACATATAAGTTAAATTTGCGTTTGAATTATATTATATTATATTATATTATATTATATTATATTATATTATATTATATTATATTATACATTATATTATATTATATATTATAGTATAGTATAGTATTTATTTATAGAAGAAAAATAATTTCCTTATGGAATATTACTCGAAAGTAAATTCTGAGCTATTTATATTGTTTAATGTTCAAATAATGGGTTAATGTGTCGTAATCCGGTTTCACACAATATAGATAGATTTTAAAAATCATGTTTGAAACGTATCTGAAGAAACATAAAAAATCAATAAATTGAGATACAATTTTTAAAAATTTGCATTTGATTTTTATTTTCATCTTATATAACGGCCGGCGCGTCCGAAAATCTTTTGTTACACCTTCTACCACCAGAGGCTCTTTTTGTTCTAAACGAACTTCGGACACATGTTTCCGCTGGCTATAGTACAGTATAGCAGGCGTTCTGTGCATGCGCTGTGAAATCTTTTAGTTCCAACCTTCCACCACAAAGGGAGAACGGCATTATGTTTAAAACACTTTGCGAAAGAATCTCTGTCAGGGATCCCCACTATCTGCGGCACCATATAGAAGGCGTGCTGTGAATGTGCTGTAAAATATTTTAGTTTCACTTTTCACCGCCTAAGGACGCACTCTCTTCTAAACAAATCTCTCTCCTAACGAAAGTTCTAATGAGATACAAAGAAATCACTTTCAAACATGAAAAAGCGATACAGATCGAATAAAAATTAATTTAAAAAAAAATCTAATCAAAAAATCAAAAACCGTGCTTTGAGATGCAAATCTACATATATAGTCACTACCAAATATATTGTCACTACCACTATAGTAAGTCACTACCAAATTTTGTAGATCTTCCTGCAGCGGTCTCTGCAGAACACAGTCGACACTCACACAAACTTCTTTTCTTATTATTATAGATAATGTATATATATACTGTAGTGTTAAAAATTATGTCCTGTAAAAAAATTGCGGTAAAATTACGGGCAGAGGCCGGCAGCAGAGATTCCAATCATACCCCGTAAAAAAAAAAAAAAAAAAAAAAAAAAAAAAATCTGTGCCCATCATTTTGTGCAGCCCGTATTTTTACGGGGCAAAGTAATATAGCATTATAATGCACAGGATGTAATGCACTTTAAAACACAATAACACTTTGCTTACTGTTCCGTAGCACGTAGAACCTTAGATAATCATCACAGAATCGCTGTTTTGGCGGGTTAAAATTTTCAAAACACGAGTAAAATGAAGGGGTATAAATTTACAGTTTTTTCTCAGAGTGTGGTACCTTTTATTTAAAAGCTGAATTTCTGGCGGTTGAAGGCTCATGACACCACTTTCCGTTTAAGTAATACCAGAAAATGTATATCAGTTGGAAAATATTTTAATCAAGAATGTAATGAAAAAAATTGTACAGTTATTACTATTTAATCAAACTTTATAGACAACTAAACAAGAAAATAAAAGAAATTCAACTTGGTTAGGCTAAAATGAAGTAGCTTTCCTTTATTTGAATGCAGTGAATGAGCGCAAGTGTTTAGATATCCAGTCAGGAGGAGCCAATAAGGAGGGGTTGATTGGTCACCTAGAAAGGTACCTAAAATACTACTATTAAGTGAACAAGGTTGCAGTTATGTAGAAAGTAGAAGGCAAAATCGTGAAAATAATCACCAAAGGTGGCATTATTTTTGAAACGGTATAAAGAGATTATGTTTGTAGAATCAAAACTAGTAAAGGGAGGAAAAGGTGTATAACCGATTGTGATGATCGAAGAATGAACAAACTCATAGATTACGGAAGCAAACTTATTTGGATGCATTCAAATTGAAATGGTGGCAGCAAATGTGATATTGAGTGCAATTACTGTCGGCATCGAGTGCAAGTATTTAATTTAAATACTAGAGTTCCATAAAAAAACCCATTTTTATCAATCCAAAAAATGTTGAAAATATTACACTGGGCTGAAACTGGTCAGCGGAACAATTAAACTGTTCTATTTGATTTGATGTGAATAAAAATCTTCATGTTTGATACTGATGGTATAAAATACTGAGGAGATTAAGCAAATTTCGTCCCGTAGCCAGGTACATGAACTCGTTAAGCTAGGCGTAATGCCCGGCAGTTAGGGGCCAGGTCTGCGGTTTAATAATAATAATTATGGTATAAAATACGTAAGAAAAATAATTGGGGAAGATTTGAATTCAAATTGCACACAACATGAAGCATCCAGTGAGTGTTATACCATGGATTTGTATGACATGAAAATGTGTTGCCAGTATTTGTGATTGATGTGAATATGAATGCCCAAAAATACATAAATGTATTACTCAATCCCCCACTGAAGCTGTGATATTTTTCAAGATAATGCAGTATTTATATTTCAACAGGATTCATCTGTATGTCATGTTGCTGTAGTCTGCAGAGCTGGTATTAAGATAATACTATTTCAGTGTTGGAATGGCCCAGGAATAACACAGACCTTAACCCAATTAAGACATTTATGGAGCCGACTAAAGACACATGCTTCACAGAAGCAACCCAGCAATAGAATCAAATTAATAGTAGTGATAATTCAATCTTGGTATCACATTGTAAGAGTTTCAGAACTAAAATACATAGTTCACTGCGTGGGTAGGCGTTGTAAGGTCGTAAATAAGAGTAATGTTTATCTAATTAATCTTTTACTAGCATTCTGATCATTTTTGTATATCTCATTTTTTTTTTGGTATGTTTCATTTTCTTCTTTAAAACTGCTGTTTTAATAAAAACTCCTTCATGAAATTTGTAGCATTACATCTTGCTTAAATTATCTTTCAAATAGTATACACTTTTATGGTATTATTTAAAGAGAAACTGATGTTATAAACCATCAAATTTCAAAAATACAACATTTCAAAAATGTCTCCACAATTTAATTTTGGAACTACAGTATCTATTCTATGTACCTATCTCTCTCTCTCTCTCTCTCTCTCTCTCTCTGTGTGTATATATATATATATATATATATAATGGTTAAGCTGAAAAAAATATTTTCGAGGTAAAAAAGGCATGAAATTTTTCTAAATTATAGTACATAAATATATATATATATATTCAATACTTGAAAACAATACGTTTACACTTGCAAAAGGAAAATTGAAAAACAACAAAAAAGAAAACAAATATTTCATTTTTCAAAATACAATACTGAATACTGTATTGTTTTTCGAACATGGTCTGCAAAAAAGAAAAGAAAGACTCAGAGTATCTGAAAATATTTTGCATTGTTTTGGGAAGCCTCAGCTGGTCATGATAATTCTAGCGTTCAGGATTATCTACAAAAGCTGTTGAAAGTTTCTTCTTCTCAGTTTCTGTTTTGTCCATGCCATTTTCTATTCAAACAAAGTTTGTTTTTGTTCTATTCTACTATTGCTTTTTGAGTTGGTTCTATTTTTGTTTTTTTTTTTAGTTTACTTTTTTATCAAGTATGCTATTATACTTGTGAAATGCGTATATATTTTTTTCTTGCATATAAATAGTGTAGAAATTTATTTTTATTTTTTTACTTTCCTCTATCTTTACAAGAAGAAAGTATTGGATTCATGAAAATTTTCGACTTCCGGTTTTCTACGGATTTATATGTTTTAGAAGGTCCTGAACACGATATGACTGTTTTTAGAAAATGTCTGTCTGTGAGTCTGTCAGTATGTCTGTATGTGACACAAATTCGCTCTATCTCAAGAACTAATGCACGGAATTTAATAAAACTTTATATTCAGTTAGTCCCTGATATAGATTGGTACTGATTAATTTTTGGTGACAATCGCCTGACAGGTTGCGCTGTTATACTGCATTTTTCGCGATTTCCGCAATAGCTCTATCTCAAGAACTAATGCACTTATTTTCATCAAACTTCAGGTTCATTTAGACCTTGACATGAATAGATGCTGCTTACGTTTGAGTGTAAATAGCCCAATAGGTTGCGCTGGTATGTTACTTTCATCATTAGTATCACGAAAACTATATCTTAAGAACTAATGCACTAATTTTCATCAAACTTCAGATTCAGTTAGACGTTGACTTAGGTTTTGGTCTAAATATCCCAACAGGTGGCGCTGTTATGCTGCAATTTGCAGGATTTACACGATTTTAGCAATAGTCATATCTCAAAAAATTTCACATTTCTAAAACTGAATTAAATAGAATTTTTTATATATGGAATATATTCAATATATTTTTTTATACTTTCAATAGTAACAACTAAACATTAGAATCGGGTACAAAACATTACAACATATGTAATGGTATCGTAACGTGACAATCTATTTTTCTTTAAGGATACACTAAACTTTTTCCAGCCATATCATTATAAACATGGTAATGAAAGCATGCATTTCTTTTTTTATCTTCCAATCTTCAAAAATCGTTTTTGATATATTAATTTCTATATGATTCAAGAAACATATTTAGAATTATCTGGTTTTCATCAGACTACCAAGGGATGATAAGAAAATGATATGTAGTAAATTCACCCATAAATTATAATCATCCTTTACAAAACAATATGTTACTATACAGAAATATATATATAATCGCGAATTTTTCTTCTCTCCTCCGTAATTTTAGAAATGAAAAAATGGTTAAAAATAGGCGCACGAAGTACGATAAAAAATACAGTTTATGTATAAGAAATCTTTTAAAATTTAGATTTACCTATTCTTAATATTGTGTATGAACGCTGAAAATGCTACTGTCTTTGAAGAAACCGTTACCATGAAATAATTCCGGGCTATTTTACTAAAAAACAATTACATATAAACATTTAATCAGTGCATGTTGCATTATTGATTGAAGCAGTAGCTGAGAAAGATATTCTAAAAATAACGAAATTTCATTATCAGAATATTTGTACGTTATCAAGTTCAAGGACTGCATTATTACATAAATTATTGGATAACCTTTAGGGGAGATCTAACCAGTAGTCATTAATAAAGAATATGGATAAATGAATGGGAGAAAGAACACACATGATATAACATATGATTGATAATTCTGCGAACCAGATTTATAAACATAATTTAATTCAGATTAATATATTAAATGCACAACAAATAGTATTTGAGTGTATTAGAATAACACATGGCTATAAAAATTTTCTTATTATAATCAAAAGTATCTGGAATAAAATTCTGGTTCATTACAGAAATTCTTATGTTAATCAAGTGCTTATATCTAGAAAAATATTGCGTATATAAATATTTAATGGAATGAACAAGAAAATTTATGATTTATTTTATCGCAGTTTTCTTCTTGCGATTTGTGATTCAAATTAAATATAATACAAAACCTGATTAGATATAAACGGTAAACTCAACCGTTTGCATTGAATTTGTTATGTAAACATGAAAAAAAAAGATTTAAACTATATACACTTAATTTACGTGTTTACAAACTATATTATTTAAAAATAAAATATTTTTTATTTTAAAAAAATGTTTCATCTAGAATTATATTTTAAGTAATTGACTGTGCATACATTCACGAATTTTATCATGCACAAAATAAGAAAAATGTCTTTTTCATTGTTAGATAATTGATATACAGTAACTCCTCGTTATATCGCGCCTCGGAATATGACGCATTCGGCTATTTCGCTCATTTTAGTTGTACCCGATATAATTAGTTTCTCGAAAAAGCTTATAAAACATTTGGAAACAGTAGTCAATTTTCGTTCTTTAATTTTGAGTGACAAGCAGATAACCAGAGAATATAAAAAACAAACAACTCTGAATTCTTATTTTCAGAAAATACTATAAAATGTAAGTAAAAATGTATACTGTATATGTACGGTTTTCTATTTTTTAATGTTTTACAATCTTTTTAGTGTTGAACTTGTAGATTGTTTGAACAAGTATTAGATCAAAAACCTCTTATCTTATTTCATTTATAAACACTCTTCTCACCCTCTTCGTTACATCGCTCACATCGGTATATCGCGCTTTTTTCTTTTCTCACAAGTACCACGATATATCGAGAGGTTACTGCATTTGTATAATAGATACGATTGTTGTTACTTGCTCGTTGCTAAAAAATAACTGCCGAAATGAAATAAATTATTTTTATTTGAATATAATCTTCACTATTTATTAGACAATGAAAATGTATTTACACTTCCATTGTATATAGTATATTTCAAAATACATTTATATTTTGTTAAAGTGATTTATTTTTGCATTTAATTTTAGTGATATTTTTTACTATTAAAATTATGTCAATCATATACTGGTAAACATTAATTACATACAATATTACTTTCAAATTTATACAAAAAAATCATTATATTTACTTTTATTTTCCAATAAATCTATTTTAGTTATGACGAGGATATTTTTTCAGAAAAACGTTTTCGTTAAGTCACTTTGTTAAACATTTTATTACTTAACACATGTTGGACAATTGCGTCATGAAATATAATATCTAAGAATATATTCATAAAAACACATAAAAATACTAAATGGTACAAAAAAAAACCCAAGAAACTTTATATGAAATTGTATAAATAAATATGATGATAAAAACATAATATGTACCTTTCGAACTGCTTCTGCAGTTGTTCTCAGGATAAAATGTGATGTTGAAGTGATCTAAAAGTCTAGAAACGAAAGCGTTCTGTATGAGAGACAATTTGTATACTTTTGACAAATTACATGACGGAAATACTGGAAGGCTGTTTTAATAAATAACTGAAAGGCGGTGGTTTTATACTGAAAATATATATTTGCTGAAAAAGGGATAGCAGTGTTTTCTTTTATTGGTTTGCTATAAACAGAACAGTTTAATCCAAAACTGAATCTATTATTGAGAACATCTAAAAATAGAACTTCAGTATTCTCTTAGATTTGAAGGAGGAATTCGATGCTAATACTTAATTTATTGACATCTGGAAGAAAATTTGCTAAGAAAACAACATAGTGGTTTCAGATTAAACGCATCAAAGATCTTATTTTACAGATGCCTTATGCGAATTCTGAAAATGATTCGAAAACTGTTGATCCCATTGGTGCAACTTATAGCATGCCTGTAAATAGTCATTAAAAATAGAAAATATTCCTGTAAACTTTGAGGGTTAAGGCCAGATTTTACTTACGTTTTGATCTCTTGACATAGATTTGGATCGTTATCTATCATTATACTGATGTTTTGCTTGACCTCAAGCATAATGATGGAAGGATATAGTGATATTACATCTAAAATTGCTATAATTGTGTTTATATTTATCGGTTATTGTTTTCTTTATCTAT
Source organism: Maratus michaelseni (assembly GCA_963931845.1). Lineage (NCBI taxonomy): Eukaryota > Metazoa > Arthropoda > Arachnida > Araneae > Salticidae > Maratus > Maratus michaelseni. The sequence goes on from OZ007596.1 coordinate 274,119,620, forward strand.
AAGTATTTCGTAGACTCAATAGCAAAGTTTGAAATAGTAAGTGTCCAATTCAAGAAAATCACGAATACATTATCTGACAATGCATGCGTGAAAGCATGATCAGAGATTCAGTCGAAATCATTGACTTGACCCTAATGCCAGCAACGGTAATTTATATTATAATATCCTCAAATATGGCATAATATTTCTAAAAAGTCTTAATTTTTATTGTTTTACAACATGTACATTTTTCCTTCTTTCACCATCAAATTGTTTGAAAGTAATACGTTTCCCAGTACATAGATGGTGACACTTGATGATCTTCATTCGAACTTTCGATTCATCTCCAACTTTTTTCGTTTTAAGTTTTCTCGTGTACTCACTGTATGGCGCCGCTTCAGTTTTCCAATCATGCAATTTGTGAAAACTAAACACATTGCTTTCATTTCTAGAATTTTAGATCACTTCAACATCATAATTTATCCTGAGAACGACTGCAGAAGCAGTTCAAATCGTAGATATTTTGTTTTTATCATCATATTTATTGATACAAGTGCATATAAAGATTCTTGTTTTGTGTACTATTTCGTAATTTTATGTGTTTTTATGAATAAATTCTTAGTTATACTTTATTGCTTAAAACAAACTGACAGAATTCTATATTTTTATATAATATTACAAATTTATAACCTAATTAATATATGTCAAAAAAATTTTAACAAATAAATTTTATTTCAGGATATCTCGTGAAATATGAAACTGTCTTACAAACAATCAATATATATATATATATATATATATATATATGTTCGAATATTTCAAATTTTTAATATTTTTAATTAAAATTCATTTTACTATGAAACTTCAAACTCCGAACTTATATTCATATAATTGTGTCTTTATAATTTAAAACAATTGCAATATTTAATATTCTGAAATTCTGTAATAATGCATTTTATTTAATGAAAAGCAAAACACACTTTAATTTATTTTACAAAAATACAATAAATATTTAATTTAAAAATAATTTTTAGAGACATAAATGAAAGAAATGTGCCACAGAAATATTTCTAAATCTCTTTTAGTATTAAGTAAAATTTTAATTAATTTCCAATTTTCCTTTAATCTTATTATAAGAGTCTACTTCATGAAATCGTGCAATTTTTCTGTAATTAAAGTAAGTTTATTGAAATTCACATAACTCAAAATAAAAACTAATAAAATATAAAAATGAAATTAAGAAGAAAAACTATTTACCAGTGCATATGATAATAAAATTATATTAAGAAAGAACCATCCTAAAAGATTACCTAGTATTACATTTAATGACACTGGTAATATAAGACGCACCTTGAAATTTCGTTTTACCTCTTAACATAAACCCGCATCAGCATCTAAAGACAGCCATTCTGCCTTGAATGTGTGAGAAGCAACCAAGTTAGAAGGCATGAATGAAACGAGAATACTCAATGATATTTTTAGGTGCGTTGGTAATTATATACATAGCACCTATAGCCGTCGTCTGGTCCGTCAGTCTGCCCGCACATAACACCGAAAATACTACCCAAACGAATGGTTTGAAACTTAATATATATATATATTCGTTGCAGAATTTTGACGAGTCATTTCAAATTTTATGAAAATCTAATCAAAAATTAAAAACATATCGATAAAAGTTTTCTTCATTCCATTAAATGATAGGATGCACAATTAATACAATTATATCCCATGATAGGTAATAATTCTAAGTTGCCGTGACAATTATGACATATTTATGATGGAGTTATATTATTTCGATATTACTGAATTTAAAAATCGAATTTGTATACTAAAATTGTTTAATTATAGCAATCCTATAACCTTCCGACAGTTTTTTGGATACTTGTTTGCGGAGAAGTAGACATTAAATGGAAAAAGAGTCTAAATATGTATTTTAAGTTCTGAAATTTTCAAATCTAGGATTAAGTTTCCCATTGGAATTTTCAATAAATGTCAACAAAAGATAAAATATTACAAACTTAAAATGTACTTATTTTATTACGGAAATGAATCATATCATAATAACAGACGATATAATTCATTTCACTGAAATAATAATAGTGCACCTCATTTGGGACGTTTGACGTACAATTTCAAACTTGTTTTTGTTCGTTACTGATTAAAGAAGGAAAGTTTTCTTTAAGCATTATATAATTTTCTCCTTTAAAATTTCTTCGCTGTTTCGAGATCCTTCTTTTATGCAATAGCGACGCCTGAAGACGTAAGACACTCGTTTTAGAATGTGGAAACGCGCACTTCCCTTAATAAAAAGGAACATCATAAACTTACATTTTTATCATAATACGTTTTAAAAAAATTTCTTTAATGTGTAATTTTTAATGGTTTGAGTACCATAGTTGAGATTTATTCCAACAGAGCGAAAAATGCCGGAACCAGGACTCAGACCTGGGTACTTCGGCTCGCCGTGCCAACGCTCTTCCTTCTGAGCTATCCCAACGATATCCTGGCAGGTATAATTCACTGTTATTTGTTGGACATCACTGCGAACTGCAGTGCTAATTTCACTCATGCAACACTCCTGCATACCATGCAGTTAATTTCATTGTATACAGGATCTTCCGTGTTATATCACATTCAATGTAAAATGCTATAGTTAAAGCTAAGATGAATGAAATTAGCGCTGCATTTCGCAGCCATGTCGAGCAAATAAGAGTAAATTATGCCAGCCAGGATATCGTTGGGATGTTGACACGGCAAGCCAAAGTACCCAGGTTCAACTCCTGATCCCGGAAATATTCGCTCTGTTGGAGTAAATCTCAGCTGTGATACTCCAACCATTGAATATGAGTTAAAAATTACTCTGTTCATTATGTGCGTACTATTTTAGTAATGTTTGCTCTTCCAGTATTGAGACTAGGACCTCTGTTCTGCAACCTTCGACCTAGTAGAATTTAAATTTGGAAAATAATATCACTGTTATGCAATTGTTAATATATATATATATATATATATATATATATATATAATATTATATATGAATGCAAATATGTATGCAAATATAGACTATTTTAATTTAATATAAGAAAATTTAAAAGTTGTTTTAACTGAATAAATTCAAATTGGTGTACATATAAAAAATAACATTTCCTGAATGTATGAACTTTTGGAACAAATTTTATATAAGACCAAAATTACAAAAATTAGCTATAGGAAAATTTTAATGTAAGTGTTTTATAATACTAAGATATAATATCTATCTATCTGCACAAAAATTTAGTTTAGAATAATAAAATTGAACCTTTATTTATGTAAAAACTGCAATTACAAAACTTTCATCAGCATATGGTACATTTTTGGTACTTGCCTTCAAAGTTGTTGCAATACAGTTACGACCAAAACACATCTTTCATATCAATACAACTGTTTTATAAAGCGTAAACGGAAGAATTTAGGCTTCAAAACATTATTTGTCTGGTAATTTATAACAAGAAATTTAAGTAAAAAACTGCAAATACAAAACATTCATCAGCATATGGTACATTTTTGTCATAAAAGAAATTAATTTTGATAATTTAACGTGCGAGATTCATGATAATTTCTTTCTATGTATACTTACAGAACCCGGTGAGTGTACAGGATGTCAATTTTGAGGTTTAAAAAATAGCTATTATGTCGTAAATATAATTAAATACGACCGCGATTGTCATTTGAAACATTTTTACATCCGGAACTATACCAGCATTACTAAAGGTTTGGAATATATCTATTGGGCAACGATAAGGGTTTTACCCTTTTATATATTTTATATTTTGTTCTGGTAGATTTTTGTTGCCTCCAAAGTTCTTGCAATACATTATTTCATTAGATTACAACCAAAACACAACTTTCATATCAATACAACTGTTTTATCAAGCGTAAGCGGAATAATGTAGGTTTCAAAACATTATTTGACTTATAATTTTATAACAATGAATTTTAGTAAAAACTGCAAATGCAAAACATTCATAAGGATATGGTACATTTTTGTCATAAAAGAAAAGGATTTTGATAATTTAACGTGCGAGATCATGATAAAAATTTTCTAGGTATACTTACAGAACCCAGGGAGTGTATAAAATGTCAATTTCGAGCTTTCAAAAGTAGCTATTATGTCGTAAATACAATTAAATATGACCACGATTGACATTTGAAACATTTTTACATTCGGAACTAACCAGTATATCTAAAGGTTTAGAATATATCTATTAGGCAACGATAAGAGTTTACCCTTTTATATTTTTAAAATTTTGTTCAGATAGATTTTCGTTGGCTCCAAAGTTGTTGCAATACATTATTTCATTAGATCACAACCAAAACACATCTTTCATATTAATACAACTGTTTTATCAAGCGTAAACGGATTAATTTAGGCTTCAAAACATTATTTGACTGGTAATTTTAAATTAAGGAATTTAAGTCAGAAATTGGTCCCTTTTTTTGTCATAAAAGAAATAAACTTTGATAAATTGACGTGAGAGATGCTTTATAACATTTTTCTAGTAACTTATAGAACTTAGAGAATGTATAAAATGTCAATTTCGAACATTGAAAAGTAGCTTTTATATCGTAAAGGGCATTAAATATGATTACGATTGACATTTGAAATATTTTTACAGTTGGAGCTGTATTGCTGAGGGTTTAGAATTTAGCTATTTTGCAATGATAAGTGTTCCGTTTTATATTGTTTAGTTATTGTTTTGGTACATTTTTGAAGTCTCCAAAGTTGTTGTAATACATTATTTGATTAGATTACCTCCACAACGCATCTTTTATACCAGGACTACCGTTTTATCAAGCAAGGACGGAATAATTTAGGCTTCAAAACATTATTTGACTGGCAATTTCATAAAAATGAATGTACTTTAGAAGTCATTCCTCATAGTCTTTTCTATTAATCAATGCCCATTCTTTGCATGCTTTTTAAAGACATAATTTTGTATGCCTTTGAACTTTTCAATCTTTCATTTGCATACATATATAAATAGAGTAATAATTACCGTTTGATGTTTTTAACTCTAATAAACAATTTATTTTATAATGTTCATTGTAGAATTCTTTCTTCGTAGCAAAACAATCAACTGGGAAATGAAAAACGACTTGCAGATACACTGGCCTCCAAAAGTTAAGATACAACATGTTTTTCGAAGCTCACCAGACAAAAAATGGGATCAGATTAAACTTCATAGTTTATATGAATGACAATAATAAGCTTTAAAAAAACTTTACGAAAAAATTACAGCAACCACTTTTATTTTATAGAAAATAATAGGTATTTGTGAATGAAAGAAAAATATGCAATTACGAAGCTTTCAAAATTTCGCGTGTAAGTTTTGCTGTATTCGAACTATTGTTGTCAGTTTTGTTCACAACAGCCAGTAGAGTCTAGAAATGTCTAGAAGAAGTCGTTTGCCAGATTCATTAAGGTGGCGGGCGGTAGGATGGATGACAACAAAGCCATTAAATAATAAGCCCAGTCAGATAAATGGGAAACTTTTCGCAAGTTGAAAATAGCGCCATCTAGCGGTGTGGAGTGCTGCATTCGGCACCAAGAATATTTTAATAAAATTTTGCTTCTAAAATTAAAGCTTAAAATAAGGAGTTCATATTTTCTAGGAAAGTCGTTTGTAAATTCCGGTGTCAGTCAGTAATTTCACATTTTACAAGCATAATTTGTCTGTGCCGGAAAGGGTTAATTGCATAGTGATGTAAATTTCCATCACTTTTTATTTAACTTTTAATAAATAAATCAACTTCTTTGCCACCACTATATTTATATAGAAATATTAATCCAGTAAATTTCCACATTTTTTTTCATTATAATTTTAGCTTTAATGTAAAAGATACCAATAATTAGCAAGCTTTTAAAGGAAGTGCAAAAACAAAACTTCGATAAAAATCGTATAAAATATCGATATAAATAAATCGTATCGTTTCTCTGCGACCCACTTCTGTTTTGTCCTCCTTCGGCAGCAGAGGTTTGGCGCTGGTGTGTCGCTAACAAATTTAACAGTATCTGACTGGGTTTATTATTTAATGGCTTTGGATGACAATAGGGTTGTCACAGGCCGATACTGCTAGACGGCTCAATATGTCTCGCAGTGTAGTCCAACGACTCTGGAATCGGTATGAATCCGAAGATTCTGTGTCCAGAAGACATGTTCCAGGCCGCCCACGTGTTACAACACCTGCAGAAGGCCAGTTTCTAGCTCTTTCGGCCCAAAGGAGAAGACGCATTACTGTGCCGCAACTCATTGCAGACCACTTTGCAGCATCAGGAAGAAGAATTTCCGCTACTACGGTGCGAAGATGTCTTCACAATGCAGGTCTCTATGCAAGACGACCAGTTGTGTGTGTCCACCTCAACAGAAGACAGAGAAGGGCCCGCTTATGTTGGGCAAGACATATGTTTCCTGGACCAGACAACAGTGGGCTTCTGTACTCTTCACAGACGAGTCCAGATTCACACTAGAGAGCGATTCAGGACGTCTTCTAATCTGGAGAGAACAATGTACTCGATACCATTAATCAAACACTGTCGAAACACACAGATACAGAAACAGTGGAATCATGGTTTGGGCAGGGATCTCACTCGGAGGCCACACTGACCTGCAGTGTTCCATGGAGGAACTTTGACCGGTGCTAGATATCGGGATGAGATCCTTGATCCATATGTGCGCCCATATGCGGGTGCTATTGGCAATGGATTCATTCGAATGGATGATAATGCGAGACCTCACCGAGTTGTGGTTGTTGAGGATTATCTTGAGGATCACGGTTTGGAGAGAATGGAATGGCCAGCTCACTCTCTAGACTTGAATCCGATAGAACATCTTTGGGACTATCTTTGAAGACAGGTTACGGCTTTAAGTCCTCCTCCAAGGTCATTAAATGAGCTGGAACAAGGCTTACTCCAAGTCTGATCAGTGTTACCTATTTCGGTGTCTGACAATTTAATTGAGAGCAGGGAAAGTCGATGCCGCCAATGCATTCGAGTCCGGAGTGGACATATTCCGTATTAGAACCAGTTTTTTAATGTTTCTGTCACATTTTACTGCATGATACTGTGATGTACTGATTTCTCCAAGAATGGAATTTTGACCATGAGTGCTTTTTTGTTGTAATTTCATTTATACGTTTAACATAAGTAAATTTCTATGTCGCATTTAATAAATAACAGTTTAGCGCACATTTCCTCCAAATGTGTTGTTTCTATATTCATTCATTTGCAAATTAGACGCAAAAAACCGGTTGTACCTTAACTTTTGGAGGCCAGTCTAGTATACTCATATTGGAATTAAAAACCGGAATATTTGAATTTCTTAAATTTTTAGTTATTGTTTCATACCTTATCTTTGTTTCCACTGATACGTTTTTTTTAAGGTGCCTAAAATTTTAAAATATATATTTTATAATTTTTGTTTCTGCATCACAATTTAAAACGTTAAAATGTTTGCTATATTAAATATGCATTGAGATTTTTTTTGATTGAAACCATGGTCTCAGTTTGTCTCAGAAAAATAAATTAAATTAAATCATGCTACTTCTAATTTTTTTTTAATACCGACGACAATCTGATGTAAAAAATATAAAGTTTACTCAGATCAATTATTTTAAGAGTTAAATTGTGTTCAAATAGAAATCTTTGGTAGAAACAGAACAGAACGATCTGATTATTAAATAGAAATACATACAAAAATAACTTATGAAACTCAAGTTAACGTTTCAAGTTATATAAAAATAAATCTTAGTTATTTTTACTGTGCACTAACATTCAAGATAGATATTTGGGTTATGTAAGGGTTCAAATAAATTGATTCGAGATATTTGATGGAAAATAAAATAATTTCATCTGCAAAATACAGGAACTATATTTTTACGATACTAAAGCTATCGAGAACAAGTAATATAAAAAAAAGTCAATTCTTACTTAGGTCCCTACTTTAAATTTCCGTTTTATAACAGATATCTTCCGTATTTTTTAGAATTTTTTATAATGTTAAAATAAACATTATAGGACCAAAAAAAAAGTGTCTTCCCAAGGACAATCTTATATATAACACAGATATATTTCCTCCTTTTTTCTTTTTTCTGAGTGAGTTTTGTGTAAACAACAAAACCTTGCCACGATGAGAATCGAACCCGCAATCTTTCGTATACTAAACTGTAGGACCCGACCACTACGCCATGACTATATATGCCTCTGTCGTAATCGTTACCACTCATTTTAGTCCCTTTTTATGATGCAAAAACTAAAATTAATTAATTTAATTTAATTAATGGATTAATCTTCTAAAAAACTGTATTAACATCAAGTGTCAACCACTACAAGTTTAAAAAAATGTATTTGAACTTGAGTGGATGAATAAAAAGTATTTTATTAACGATTTAAAATTTGAACAAGATATATAAATATATATAGGGAGAGTGTGAACTAATAGTAGGAATTGAAATTGAAGTTCGAGCTATAGAATCTCAAGTATATCAGTTTTCAATTTAAAAAAAGAAAAAAGTTCGTAGCAAAGTTTTAAGTAAATTCTAGCATTTCCTTAAATTTTATGGAATTTATAAGACTAAAAAAAACTACATAGTTTTTTCCGGAAAAGGAAAAAAAGGATATCAGTATTCCCAAAGCTTTGAATTTCCATAAAAAAGCGAACAATATAGCAGAACAATTCGTTGGTACTTTCAGATTTATTTGGATTGAACTTAAGAACATATTCCACCCACGGTATTGTTGGCGATAAAAGTTTAAATCTAAAAACAAAACAGATGTGTTTCACAAATCCTTGGGTGAGTTTGAGAATTCAGCTTGGTCCAAATAAAGTAGGTTTTGAATTCTTTCTGCATATGAAATATTCGTTTATCCTTGAAAACTTCAAATTTCTCACTCAACGAACATAAGGTTTAAATTCATATTAGATAAAATTAACATATCAATAATTAAACATTGTTATATAAATAAGTCGTGCAAGTTTAAAACGCTTCTTTTATATTGATATAGATGATGATAGTTTATGATGAAGTTATGTTATAGAAAACAGCCATACAGCCATTGTTGATGTATACTTAAATGTTTAAAATGATGTACTTTTGTAATAAAAAAAATTAAACAAAATGTCATTTACCTTCGGCCTGATATTTTTCTTATATGTATATCCTATTGTTACCTGTATTATGCATATATATAAAAATATATATGTATCAAATACATTTTTACTACAGTTGTCGAATTTGTTTTATTTCTAAATACTTATCATTTAAGAGTGAAATTAATGTGCATCATGGCTGATGGGTTACATTCGAGTTCCAGCATATTATAATCATTTATACTGACATCTAATTAGTCCCTTGTCTGATCCAACACAAACATGTTTTCTACTACATTTTATTTAATCAAAAATTTTAAAATGAATTCTAATAAGTACCTTGAAAGAAGAAGATAGATTTATTTATATACGCTGTTAAAAATGTGCAGCAAACATCAGGCATTTGACCGTTTTTGTAATAAAACGGTTACATAACCGTAATTTAACTCTATTCTGACCATAATATGGAGAATAATATGAACAGAATAGCGCTAAATTAAGGTTCTGTAACTGTTTTCTATAAAAACGGTCAAATTGCTGGACAGTTTGCTGCAATTTTTTAACAGTGCACACTTTCTATTTTTAAAAACGTTTGTCTTGGATCGGAATGCGAAAAAAGTAAGACAGTTTGGCTTCCATGCTATAAACACACTTCCTTATTTTAAAAAATAAAAGTGAAATGAAATGCGCTTAAAGACACTTTTATTTTATAGTTTAACAAATTGCAACAAAGTGTTAAGTACAGAATAACAAAAATGAAAAATTGCTGTATTTTCATTTCTATCTTTTACATGAAAAATTAAAAATGAAACAAAGAATTAACCATAAATACTCATTAGCCTTCTGCACACAATGCTACATATTTTACTGCTGACTATATAAGAATTTGTATATAAAGATTATAATATATTAAAAGGTGAATTTTAGATAATGATAGCTATTTCCTCCAGTAACTTAGCAAATTTAAAACTATAATTTCAGGAGTAATGAATAAAATACTTTTTACTTATTTATTATCCATTACTTTTACAATGTTTGAGTAAATAAAGTAAGTTATATTTAGCTGTGCCATCAATATTTTAAAAAATCACAAAGTATTCATCCAAAAATTAAGGAAACACTTGATTGGTAAATACGTAAATTAACTTAAGTGTTATAGAGTCACCATAGACCGTGATAGCGTATCGGTCCTCCTTCACACCCAGAAAAAGGAATTGATTAAAACAACAAAACATGTTTTGTTGAGTACATTTTGGTTGTTTTAGCAAAATTTTTAGTTGAAGTAAAAAAATTGGTTTTGTTGCTTGGACAAAAAAATATTGTTAACACTCTTACAAAATTTTAACAAAATTTCATCAATATTACTTGAATTAACAAAATCTGTTTTTTTTAATTTTACAATAATTTTGTAATTCAAGCAAAATTTTGTTGTTTTTGCAAAATTTAAATTGTTGTGTAGTAGCCATAACTCTCTCACGTAACTTGGTTTATTTGACTTGTATAGCTATATAATTTAAGGATTAACATTATTTTTGGATAATTAAAACTTTTTTTCATTGGGACGGACCAAGGTAGTTTTAAAAATCCCCCTGTCCCTTTTATTACTTTCTTCTATCTTTACAAGAAGAAAGTACTCTGGTACATAAGTACTCTGGTACTGGAAGAAAGTACACTGGTAAAATATAACAGTGAATTTTTATCCTGCTTTTTGCAGGCGTAATTTACTGCTAAAATGAATTAAAATTTAACTATGTGTCGCCGTATGCTTGTCCTTGTATTGTCGTCTCATGTTTGCTGCAGAAATTTGCGTGCTCCTGATGACATTTCCATCTTGTGCTGCGATTGCAGCCGTTCCGACATATATAAGAGTGAGAAATTCCGAGCTCAGATATCGTTCCTTGTATCTCAGTGGTATTGCCTCAGAGCGCTGTTCTGAGGACCCGGGATCGGCTTGGGCAATTTCAACTCTCTCGGTTTTCGCTTGAAAAAAAAGCAGGATAAAAATTCAAGGTTATTATTATTCAAGGGTTACAGGCGTAATTTACTGCTGAAAATGAATTAAATAATAGTTAAAATTGCCTATTTAGATTGATTCATTTAACAAACGGTTTTGTAGTATAAACAAAGCAAGTTCGCAATGTAACATATTTTATTATTTAAACAAACAAAATATATTTTGTTGAAAAAAGAAAATAGATTGTTAAATTAACACATAGCATATATCTATGTAACAAAAATAATTTTGTTAATTCATGTAAAATTGAACCATTTTACTTGAATTAACAAAACATTTTTTTGATGAAGATACAATTTTTTTTTTTTTTTTTTTTTTTTTTTGAATTGCAAAAAAAAATCAACAATACTTTTTTTGTTGATTCAAACAAAATTTCCATTGACCCATATTTAAACGAAAAGTTTTGTTGGGTCAACCAAATTTTGGTTGATTCAACAAAACTTTTTGTGGGTGCAATATTTATTAACGAGCGGGAAATAAAATAAAAGAATATTGTTTGTTTGTTTGTTTGTTTTGCAGCTTTCTACTTAGTCATTTGGCTCGTATATAGCAAAAGAATATTTTCCCATCACTAATTTAATATTTCCACGGAATGTTGCCATAAAATTAGCTTAATGTACATAGATACTTAATGTACATAGATATATAATTGTTATATTTATGAAAATGATACACATTAAATTTGATTGCCTTGGATCGGAATGCGGTAAAAGTAAGAGAGTTTGGCATCCATATTATAGACACACTCCCTTATTTTATAAAATAAAATTGAAAGGAAAAGCGGTTAAAAACACTTTTATTTTATCGTTTAATAAATTGCAACAAAGTGTTAAGTACAGAATCTCAAAAATGAAAATTTGCTGCATTTTTATTTTAATCTTTTACTGGAAAACATTAAAAATCAAACAAAGAATTAACCATAAATATTCATTAACCTTCTGCACACAATGCTACACATTTTACTGCTGACTATATAACAATTTCTATCTAAAGAATATAATTAAACTAGTAAATCCGCAGATCAGGAGCGTCAACGTCAGCTCTAAAAGTCATTGTTTTTAAATCACACTTTTCATATTATTTAGCATCTTAGAATACGCAATTTATTTTTTTTTATATTACATACATATTTATAGGCATATACCATAGTTCGGAGGTTTCAGAAACTAGAAGCGTTAAATTAAACACGGTTTACCGAATGATATTCTGAAATTCTTATGAACTTCTTATTTATGTAACTTTTTAGATAAAAAATAAACGTGTATCAAAATAAATTTTCATTTATGTCAGTAGAATATTAAGATCTCCCGTAAATAATTTATTTTGCTAATAAAATATTGCAGTCAGTGAGAGTTACTTGAATTTTATTATTTTGATATTCTTTGAAATATGGCAATAATAAAGCAAATAATAAATTAAAGAACAAAGTAAAAATAAATTAATTTTAAAATTTGTAAACAATATGAAACTAAATTGTTTTATATTTCCCGAACACATGCAAAAAATGTTCCAATAATTTAAACAATTAATTTCTAAAGTCTGATAAATGTATCGGCAAATTTTTAAAGCTATTGAATATATTTAAAACATCCACATAAAAAAATAGCAGCAGTAATTTTACGTTTAAATCCATTATTTAAATATATGATTTTTATTTCAGTTAAAAATGAAATTTGAAAATCGCCTGCATTCCCATAGCAAAGCATTATGACCTAAAAAGAAATGTTCTATATTTTTCGAACGAATAAACCAAATGTAGCTCAAAACTATACAGCTAATTCCGATCACCTCACCAACATACTCACCAAAAATCAACCCAATCGGGAGCTTTTTACGGCAGTTATCGAGGAACAGACAGACATACAGACAAACAAACAAACAGACGGAAACCAAAAACTTTTTGCGCCTCCACTGTGAGCCTCAACCGACGTTTCGGCAATAAAAGGTGAATTTCAGATAATGATAGTTTTTTCTAAAGAAATTTAGGCAACTTAAAACTATAATTTCAAGAATAATGAATAAAATACTCTTTTATTTTTTTAATATCCTTTACTTTTACCATGTTTGAGTAAATAAAGTCAGTAAGTTATATTTAGCTGTGCCATCAATATTTTAAAAAATCACAAAGTATTTATCCATAACTTAAGGAAACACTTGATTAGTAAATACGTAAATTAAATTAAGTGTTATAGGGTCACCATAGACCGTGATAGCGTATCGGTCCTCCTTCAATATTTATTAACAGGCGGGAAATAAAATAAAGGAATATTTTTCCATCACTAATTTATTATTTTTACGGACTGTTGCCATAAAATTAACAGATACTTAATGTACATAGATATATAATTGTTCTTAAATATTTATGAAAATTATACACATTGAATATTGAGTTTTTAATTAAAAAAATAATTTGCAATAAAAAATTGAAAATAAATTATTTTTAAAACTGCCTAGTTGAAGGGGGAAATTTAAACTATCAATACTTAGTGTTGTGAAAACATATAGATAATTTAACTCGTATCTCGCCATCTAAAAGTGATTTTACTAATCTAAACATTTGTTATGCTAGAATTGGCCTCGTCGTTATCAAAACAATTTGGTACGGACAGAAAGGTTGTCAAAGGAAGTTTATACACCTCATCAATTCTTCCGGTATTTAAACCATTTTTTATATATATTATTGTTAGGTATATATTTTCACGTATTCACGTGACATCCGAAGAAAACCACCCAAAACTTCGGACATCCAGCTGGAGTGTAGGGGAGGTTTCCCCCCTGGGCTTCCAATATTATGTAAAATTAAGATACAAATACATATATGTTAAATGCTCACAAAATAATATTTTATGCAATACTTTATTAATAACCTGTAGTATTGAAAGGTATACAACAGCCGTCACATTCTCTTATTGCGTAATTGCCAAGTCACAAAATATTCTTTAACTAAAGATGTAGAGACTAGAAGCTACTTGTGAATGCAAAACTGAGAGTAATTAAGAGAGATAAACTTGACTCTACATGATCTCAGAAAGTTTTACGGTAAAAGAGTCACGAGACTTGGCTGCATATCTTGCATGTGATGTTTTTGATGGGATTGTTTTTTCTAGAGAATTGATTTTCTTTTATTGCCGTTGATTAAAAAATAATATATTTTTTCACTTTATGAACTGCAGCAGAATCTAAATTTTTACTTTTTACTGAAGGATTAGCTTATAGATTAGCTATTAACAAACTATAAATGAACTCTTCTAATTCGCTTCAGTATCTCTCGGGGGGTAAAAAGTTCATCAGTATCAGCTATTTTCCATAACATTTTGCCAGTTTTGTTTCCTCTTTAAAGAAGTTATGTTAAACGAGCGAAAAATGAACATTCTTGTACCCATCCTTTACTTCACGTATATCAATTTGTGAACTCGTGTAGCTACAGAACCTCTTTTTCAACTTCATAATGTATGAAAATGTCAAAAGCAGAACATTTTAAATTACAGAATACTGGAATTGTAAAAATATTATTCTGATGTTTAGAATAAGTAAAACAGTTCTTTCATTTAAGTGTTCGTGTTTATGAAACTGATATTTCGGTTATTTTCTGTTAGACTGACACTGTTAGCTTCAAGAATAGATAGCGCAAAAGGATCATTATTACATTTTTTTCCGTTTGATAGTGAACACTAAAAGTTGGTACAGACGTATGTCATCTATTATAATAATATAATATTTACTGGAAATAATTATTTCCAGTCTATTATCGTGTTGACGTTCATTTAGAGTTGAATCATGCAAATCGATGTCTGCTGTAAGAAAAAAATACGATTCTTCAAACAATGTTTTCTTTCGTATTTCTATATTTTCTCATTATGATCATATGCTACACATCCATTGCAGGTAAAATTCCAAATTCACTGGATATTTCATTTCATGTTCCCTTTTTAACAAAATCTTCCTTTATTTATAATTTCATAGTCTGGAAACGATTTTATTGCAGCTTCCTCGTCAACAGTTATCTGCCAGTATGTAAAATCCTTTAGGCAAGCCCAAACTGTAAGTTATTACTTCGTAAAATAAATTGTATTAACAAAATAGCAAATTAAAATAAATGCAAAACACAAATCACTCAAAGTCATTAACATTACAACCAAACCAAACCAAGTAGACTAACGCAACAGGAAAAATACTTCCAATACTTGTACAAAAATAATCTCATACGTACAGATTAATATGCCTGCTTAGATTCAAGGACAACATAATACATAACAATGCGCAGCTGATCAGTAGAAATGTTAGATACATGGGAACTTCCAAGCTTGTTGAAATCCACTACGTCACAAAGGTTTTTTTTTTTTTTATATTTGTGTTTAAGTTCACAAAAAGGACAAAATTTGTTAGGGATAAGTGTGTGTGTAGCTGCTATCGTGTACAAAAATTGCGTATGTTAATTCGATATTTTTATAAATCAAATGTCGTATCAAAATATTTAACGTTACGCCCAACATGTTGGGAGCTTCATATTTTCGAAAGTTATTATATCTAGACATCCTGGTTGTTCAAAATCTTGTATGAGGAAGTCCTTAAATATGCTTTAATAATAAGCTGAAGTTACTGAACATGTACTGAATAGATAAAGAATTCCTTATTCTTCGTATACTGTTGACTTATGTTCTAAAAAAAACTGGCTCAATCAAAAATGCTTGTGTACAACCACTCAATTCGCTTCTTTTCAATATATACAAGTGCCAGATTTGTAAATGACTTTCTGTTGATTTCAGGCAAATTATCTCTGTGTTACGCACGATACAGTGAGTATCGTTGCAACATCTCATTTTCTTCAATGAATTCTGGTCTACATGTAGGTGCGTCAGAAATGTCAAACAGATATTTTTCCACGTCACTATTTTTTATGTTTAATAATTGTCAACGGCGGATCATAATATGAAGAGTCTTCCAGTGTCTTCCAAAAACACCTCAATATTATTATACAGGAGTAATAAATTCTTCGCTTGAGTACAATCACTACAAATCTATTCATGATTCTGACTGGTCAACACATGAACAGCAGATATAAGATTTTCATTCAACTGCGCTGGCTTTTGTTTTCGCCCTCGCCCTGCACGAACCATGTAGGGCTTTCTTTCTACGGGGAAAAATTCAAATTCAACTAAGCAAAATAAGATTCACAGTCGAACATCGCAAGGCGTTAGTTACCTGTGCACAAAGCTTCTTCTACACTCAAAAAACTTTTCATACATTTCCGCCGTTGAGGTAAAACAACTTTAATAGCAACACTTTAAAGCAGAGCCATCGTGTGCGTTGAATAATTATTATACAGCCTCGAAACTTATTTTTTCCAAAGACTTTTCATGAGCGCATTAGACAAATTTTCTGCTCCAGTACAGCTACCAATCTCATCTGTCGGTCATTTTGTAAACAATGGTTTTATTGTATCGATCACTTCCAAATGTATACCTAACGAATTTGAAGAAGGTATTGGGTCCGTGGGTTTCATCTCTACGTCGCTTAAAACTGTGATACTCTAATATCATGCCAAAATTTTGCAGGAAAACAGTATTATATGTTTAATTGCGTTATACGACTGCATAAACTTTCCAGTTACTATGTATGATGATTTCAAAATACATTGTATGCATTAAAATTGATTTGAATTTTTTATGGCACACAGCCATGATATTCCATGGCACAGAATGTAATATATTATTCAAAATAATAGAATGGAATGCTTTCTAATTAAACAAATGCTAATTTAAAGTACTTTATGATTTTTCCCAATAATTATAAATAATAGGTGTGTGTTGTTTTTTTATCAAAAATGAAAAGCATTTAAAATGATATATTATATGTACAACCATTGAGATTTTTATCAGAAAATCAATTTTTATCGAGACTATTTTTCAGAAAACCTAGAAACGAGAATACATTGTGTAATATTTTAGATATCACTTAAAAAAATAAATTAACAAATTTACGCCGTTCATTTAGGTTTTACTAAGATACATCCAAATAAAACCTGAATTCTTATTAGATTATGGTAACGATGAAAATTATTGTTTTCTGACAAACTCTAACATTTAACAAAACTATATTTCCTAGCACTGTTAAAGACGTAAACTTATAAAACACAAATATTATTAAATTTGTAATTTATACGTATATGTTTTAAAAATAGTAAGATAAAAGAAAAATTCAAGTCATTTTAGTATATTATTGTATTTATTTAAAAAATATGTGTTCAGTAAAATTGTAAATGAAAAATAATTCTAATTGTAAATTAGCAGTTTTATACTATTGGAATTAAAACGTTTTTAATTAAGAGAAAGATTAAAATTTCATTAATCTTCCATTTTAAAAATATAGCATTATTATAACCGAGACACAATACATTTCATACAATGAAAGCACTCATCATCCGCTGTGAATACCACGATTTTTTTTTTTTTAAGAACCTTTCATCCGCTGAATGCAATATGGAGCTGAATGAGAAATTGCCCGAGATTCAATCCTTCCTTAAAGAAAATGAATGGAGAAGCTATTTACAACTATCATGATAAAACGAAATTAGGGTACGAATCCAAATTTTCCTGGAAATTTTCCAAGAAAGAATTTCTTCATTTTTTTTTCTCTTTTAAATAAAATAAAAGAACAAAATAAATAAAACTTTCAACTGAAATCAGGGAAACAAAAGGACATAAACCCATCAGTAAAAGTGTTGAAATTTCGCAGCTAAAGAAGAAAATGTAACGAAATAAAATTGAGGAAAGCAGATGAAACATTGATTTTATCCAAATGTTTCAAAATAAAAATCGGAAAAATGTATTTTTCTTTAATTTTTCAATATAATTTTCTTTACGAATAAAGTAATATATTTCACAGTTTCGTGAAAAAAATCTAATAATGCAAGAAAAATATTTTGCGATGGGAAAAAGACAAATGAAAAGTGTATGAGCTATTTGACTAAAAATACTTTTTACTGATTCAAATTTTCGAAGATTTGTTTTATTTAATTATAAAATGTCTAATAAATAAAATAATATTGACCAAAAATTTTCAATCGCTCTATTGTATAATTTCTTTATTATTTTAAACAATACCAATTTATAATATACATTGGTTTGATATCATTAAATGTGTTATTATTACAATATATTGAATAAAATAGAAAACGTACTGTGTGTTTTTGAAAGATATGCTTACAGTATCAACAAATATATCAGTTATAAGAATTCTAATAATATTGAAATAAAACCGCATCATATCTATATGCTTGAATATAATTTTTTGGTATTTTTGATAATACGTTTCTTAATTGCAAATGATTTAGTGCTTAATCTTACAGCATTTGTTTAACGTGTGAAATCATACTTCATGCAACTTGCGAAATGTTAAAAATATATGTATTAGGAATATTATGCTGAGATTTAATAGCATATCAAAATAGCTAAAATCTTGATCCTTTCTTCTCTAGATATTAATCTAAGATATATTCACATATTATGCGTCCCTATAAAATATCTGTAATCAATAAGATGACAGTTTTCAAAATGGAGCACACTGCTGTCTATAGCTATGAAATATAACTAGCTTAATGACAATAAACACAATTTTTTGCAGTTGCTCTATTGCCAAACATCCTTACAGGCTTTTCAGTCTTAGTGAAAAGTGTTTTTTTATAAAAAGAAATGTGTGAAATATCCCTTCAATTGCAAAAATTGTACTTTATTATTATTATTGTTTGAGACTTTAAAAACATTTGTTTTTAAATTTGGTTTATTTAGGTTATTAACGTTTAGCTTACGGGAAATAAATTCCTTACATATGCATTAACTACGGGAGAATCTCAAAATTTCAACCCCCTTCTCTAATGATTCTTCACCGCAGGTGATCAGAGTATGGCAATCAGTAAGCAACCAGTAGGCACATCTGGTAATCATTAGTGGGTCGTGGGACCGTTGGGGATTTTATTTTCCATGAAAGAAAGCTGTTTACCTGAATGAAGTGATTTTTTGTTTGTAAATAAGTTTTAAATGACATACTACGAGATGAAAATTATCTTTTTCTGTCATGATTCTTGAAATGATTTTTTTCTGTGATTACGTTTTGCAGTACTTGAGTGTAAATCAAATAATAATAAATAGATCATTTTCTGTAACTAAATTTATATGCAAATGTGAACCTTATTTTAAAAATACAAAGATGCGAATTGTATTTTTTCGGTGAAGTAAATGTAATTAAATTCGAGTGATTACGTTTAATAACAATTGAGTGTAAATCAAAAAATAAATTGAGGATGTTCTTATTCAGAAATTGTAATAGAATGGCGTTTTCTATTTTTGGTAAAGAAAGAAATTTCTTTGAGAAAATACTGTCAAAGTTGGCGGTTTAAATAGAATTTCCGTTCGCGGTAACGCGGGAAAGGGGGAAATTGGTCGTCATGTGACAACAATCGTCTTCACTTTATAAGTAATTTATTTACGATTTCCAATCACCTCCATAGTCAGGTCTTCCAATTTTATTTTTTTACGTTAGAAATGAGTTAAAAAATGAGTCAGAAAGTTTCACGTTGTTCCGCAAGGAATTTGAGAACCACCTTAAATTATTACTTTTTAGTTTGTGAATTTCCCACACCTTAGTCTTTAGGGTTCCGTGCAGTCGCCCGACTACTTTTACGGCCGTATCTGGATGTAAAAAAGAAATTGTAATAAAAAAAAAATACTTTTTTGGTGTAAAAATGACAAAATGACGAAGGAAAATAATTTGGATGGGAAGGTTGGGGGGGGGGGGGGGTAAAAGCAGGAACGGTTTTAGTAGCCATTTCACAATGAGTGTGATTTTTTTTTCTGCACCTCAACAATTGACATATTCTTAAGGGAAAAAAAATATATATATCAAGTTATCGCTAAGTATTTTATTTTGTGAATTTTCCACCCCCTTGTTTTTCTTGTCGCAAGCAGTCACCTGACCTCGCCCCCTTTAACACCAGACATGGATGTAAAAAAGTAATTATAATAGAGAAAATGAGAGGAGATAACTAAAAAATCCATTGGTGTGGTAAACTAAATGTTAAAAGACAGGAGAAAGTCTTTTCAAGAAAAATTCAAAAGAAAATAAGATGTACTTTTTTAAGCGTGTACTGTGCTATTTTTCAATAACTCAATGTAATTTTTCCCGTAAGGGAATGAATGTAATAGCGCTCTGTTGAATTTCAATTATGGCTTCCTAATTTTAAAAGCGTACCTTTATGATATTGCGCCTAAGTAATTTTTATTGTTGTTTTCCTCACCCCCAAAATAATAATACATAAGCGGGCAACAACACTTTAAATCATATTGATATTAGTTGATATTGAAGTATTTTTTTACTCGAGAATTACTGAAGCGATTTTAAAATGGGTGTAAAAAAATTGTAGTAAAAAAAAATAATAATAAATAGTCATTATTTGCAATTTTTTGGTATTTGTTAAACTATAAATTGATCCTTTGCAAAAAATAAAAATAAAAAGTGCAACAGCTACGCGATTTCACATATTTAATTTTTTTTTTTTTTTTTTTTTTTTTTTTTTTTACTTTATTACTTGACAACTTTATTAAAAAAAGGAATTTTCCAAAAAAATTTCTTATAATAAAAAAATAAAATATTGAAATCGCTTCAAATGTTTTCGAGAAAAAGCATACGCCAATAACAGTTTAACTTTATAGGATTTGGAAATAGCTGTTGCCTTCTTAAACTTAACTGAGAGGTGCTTAGTACTTTCATTCGCCCGTTCATTTTCATTTTTTTAAAAATATTCATGTATTTGTAAAATATATAAGGAATTATTAATGTAACATTTATTATTTTCTGCATAAAAACTAATATTTTGTTCGAATCAGACGATTGCGGAAAAAATTACATGTAAATAACTCTAGAATTCGATTAATTTTTAATGCCATTCTTAAACAGGCAAAATACATTTGCATATGCAGGAGATAAACCTAGTCATTTAGTTGTGTTTGCGCATAAAATTAAAAGTTTCATAATATGTTTATACTGTGCAAAAACAATTATTTTTATTTGATTAATTTTAAATTAAGAAATGTTTAAAAAAAACTGTATTTTTATTTAAGTATTAATATGTATAATCATTTGATTTTCGCTCAGTTTAATAAATAAAGTTTCTTAAATAATTTTAAGGCATATAGTATATCATTCTCAATTAACTGAAAAAAAAAGCAAAAAAGACATTTAACATTCTAAGAACAAAAAAGTGAAAAAGTGAGATAGAAAAAGCTTTTAGACGTCTGAGTAAACAATGTTTACTTTCTTTACTGAGGAAATTTCCCCCTCGTTTCCCTAGCATAAATAATATCTTCCCTACATAATTTCCCTTCGCCGATACGCAGTCGGACACCTGTTGAGCTTAACGCTCTTGATTACTTCCTGCACGCCATGTTTGAGGGGTGAAAATTTTCGGGATTACGGTAATCCCAACCCCGTATTTTTCAGCATTCTTTTTCTTGGGATAACGGTAATCCCCCCGTAAGCAAAAGGTTAAAAATGCGCTTATATAGCTTTTTATACATGCATTCTTAATTTTAAATTGGACCAGTTTAAAGGATTTCTATTAATTTATTTCGACGTATTCATAATTTTTTATTCTACTGTCAGAAATAGTAGGGATAGTTTTTAGCTGCTATTTTCCCGGATTTGAATGCCATTATTTCTAAATAAAAATGTTTGCTTTTTTAATGTCAAATTTATCTCTGTCATTAAATAAAGCCAATATTTGTAAGAGGAAATATCGGCACCAAGAAGGTTTTGTTGCTATTGCAGTTGGGCATATATATTTACTCAAGATTATTATTTTTGTTTTGGAAGGAATGAGTTTAAACATATTTTTGTGGTGAAAAAATAATCATGATTAAAATTGCATACTTAATACTATTGCTAAAAATATAAAAACCACTTTTTGTGTTGTTTTCTTGTCAAATACATTAAAATTTGTTAACAAATGATTCTGTGAAGTGTCACAACTATTTTTTTAAATGTTATTTATAAGATTCTGAGGATAAAAACTTATGCTGAAGTGCATTCAAGTGCATCTTTGCGGTGTTTAGTCCTATTGTGTTCTGGTAAATCAGAAAGGAAAAAAACATAATATATTCATTTTGATATAAAAATTACGAAAGTATTACGAAAGTATTCAAAAGAAGGAAGGAATAAAAATAGCATAATTAAATACAACAGATTTTCATCGTAATTACTACAAAATTGAAAAAGTGATAGAGTACCCCGCAACGAACATGTATTTTAAAAAATTCCGTAATCGACTTATCCATTCATAAATATCAAGTCTCACTATTCAAGTCTCACTACATCTCGAATCCAGAAATCCGTTCATAATATTAACAGTAATGAATATACTTCACAGATATCATCAATTTACTCATTTTATTTTGTGTGAAATGTGGCGATATAACGGGTAGAGGACTGTAATCGAGTTGATGACGTTTGTATAATGTGATCTACATTCACAATAATGCAAAGAATAGATATCTGTATTTGAAAAAAGATCATGGCTATTTCCAGCAATTTCTGAAATGTAATCACATTTCATATATCGAAAAATACGTCTCTTGGAAAAACCAGTAAAACATTTTTTTTGTATTAATTATGTACTGGACGAAAGTATTACATATGTGTTCCACTTTTAGTGAGATACCCTGTATTTGTGACTAAGACGTAATATGACTCACAATGCGTACAAAAAAATGCTTTTTGCACTGTGAACTATCACCTCTTAAATTTGTCACACTGGAACTGAATCATCTTTATCTTTGAAAATAGTGTTAGGAATTTAAACCTGAGAAAAATCTTTTTCTTCTATATAAACAACAAAAGGCAGATCTTCAAGTTTTTGTTTTTATATTTTTGAGTCTACCTTCAAAACATGAAATAAATCGAAATAATTGTCAATTGTATAATTTGTTGACGATTCAAAATCTTCATTTGTGATTGTATAATTTTCTATTGTATAATAATTCGATTGTATAGTAATGCAGTATGTGTTGGCTTTATAATATTTTTTGAACATTACAAGTGTTATACTATATCAATACTCAGGATTATTTGTTGTATACATTTAAAAAAATAATTAAAAAGATTCAAACTTTACATTTTATTTCAAATAATTCCTTATTATTGTTTTTTAAATGTATATTTTTTTTCAAAACTATAAAATTTCATTATTTTTAAGCTTACGTCTTCATTCTCAAATTATTAAGTTTTTTTTTTTTTTTTTTTTTTTTTTTTTTTTTAATTCCTTTATTTTTGCAAAGTCGTTATATGAAAATCTTGAAAACATTGAAAGCGTCTACGAAAATCAGTTAGGATATATTAAATTTTGATGTTTGTGTTGTGTTATTTAATTATAAAGGCGAATAAATAAAAAAGCTATAGTTCAGATGTGATTTAGAGTAGATTTCAAGAATAGTTTTTTTTAAACTTAATTAAAATGTTCTTATATGCTCTATCTCAATATATCTTTTAAATCTTTCCTTATTATAAATTTTTAAAATGCACAGCATTTTGTTATTGTTTTTACTGTTCGACATAAATTTCTGATTAATTATTTTATCTATGTTCAATTTTTAAATTAGCTTTACTGTTATACTTTATTTTTGCAAAACTGCTTTATGAAAAAAGCCATCAAGGGAAAAACAGTCAAAGCCGTTATAATAGTAATATAGTTGATAATAACTGAAATTTATTTTATAGTAGAAGAAAATTACTGATCCGAAATTATGGCGTTCAAATTAAAGTATTTCAAGCATTATCTGACAGTCTTTGCGAAATTTGTAAACATAAACTTTTGTTAACACTCTAAACCTTTTTACGAGTCAAACGATTCATCGATTTCGAATTGTTACCATTGTTTTTAAAATGTAGAAATGTATTTATAATGTATCATTTTCAATTTCATTAAATATAATATTGGAGCCTCTGTTATCTAATTTAATATTTTATTTCAAATAATACCTAGTTGTATCAGATTTTCACCAAAAAAGCAAAATAGATGTATGCTATATTCACTAAATACATATTTCACCATTCTTCTAAATCTAAGATGATTGTGGAATTTTTTGAAAATTTAGAATTAGAAATTTAAAATAGTATTTAATAATATTTCGTGGCAATTTACATTAGATTTTGTTTCAAATATATATTTTTTTAAGTCTCCAATTTTTAAAAACACACGAATTGGAAATAAAGCTTGAAAAAAGTAATTCTAAGGAAATTTTCATTTGGTTTTATTGTTCACTAAAGATATATTGCCCATAAATGTCATTCTCAGAAATGTGTTTAAATTATGGAATTTCAACCGTTATGTCCGCTGAACTTCGTTCGATTAATCATTTCGCATTTCATTGATTTCACGGAGAATGCGTCCCTAATATCACCGAGAAAATGTTTAATGACTCAAATAACTATCCAGGGATAAATATAATTAAATTTAAGTTGATAATCCAAATATAATATGGATGCGTCTTGGTGCATGAAAATAATAATTTCAAAAAAAGCAATTGCAGTATCATATAATTTACAGGAAAGTTAGAAAATTTGTATTTTTTTTTTTTTTTTGGAACGGAATAACCTGAAGATTATTAGAAAACAGATATTGATCGGAAGTTACAAACATATATGTGTGAGATAACGTTGTTTGCCATTGATTTCTAATTATTTATAAATGCGCTAAATTTCATTTCATTAGTCTGTAATTTGTAAAATGCATATACAAGCCAGCACAACGAACTTCTATATAACGATTCTCAAATGACCAGAAACAAAAGGCGTTTTAGGAAATATATCTTTATATATAATATTAATGTACTATCAATACTTCACACAATTTTAAGAAAATAATTAATAAATGATCTTATATTTTGCGAGGGTCTGTATATCTCTCTATAAAGGAAGAGGTAAATTAGAGTATTTTGAAAGTGTAAGTTGTGAAACAATTTATTGTTTATCTCAAATCTACTTAAAAAAATATATTCTTCTAGGTTTTGGAAATTCGAGAAAATGTATGTTAAAAAATATATCTATGTAAATGTGATGGCAATGCTCAATTATGTCTGTAACACTGGAACATGAGTGGCACATTCAATTCAACCGATTCCAATGTTTACGACTGCAACCAAATGATCAATTAAAAATAAATTATAAGATTATCGTTATAGATATGTCTAATATAAAACAAATTATTAATATTGTTAAATTCGCTTTATATTATCTTTATGAGAAATCTGATGTAATCATTGAAACTGCCATATTTTATAGAAAGACTAGCACGCTTTGCCCGCTACGCTGGTCGGTTTCTCCAAACGAAATATACCCGTGAATTAGATATTCTTGTGTTTTAAAGCAATATGCACATTTACCTTGATTGTCCTTCGCAATGCTGTAAAACGAAATTAATGCTATTAAACGAAAGTCGCCATTGCCGTGTTATATTTTCTATTTTTGCACAAGATGTGGCTATTAAAGACCAACTTCTTTATTTAATCATTTACAGTATGATTTTCCTAAGAACTATGTAACAATATACAATATACTAAAAACTGCCTGCATACAATATACACCTACAATATACACCTGCTATACAATATACACCTGCAAGTTCAATAGAAATCCATTAGGCAGTATTTTTCAAAAATGCTAATGTTTCACGGGTTCAACTGATTATAGAAATCCCCCCCCCCCTAGTTCTATAATCAGACAACGTGAAACTATTATACGATAATCGTTACCAAAACATGCATTCTCTCATGAACAATAGGACTTAGAAGAATGTACTTTATACCATTCGATTCAGCATCCAAAAATACATTAAAATATACGTTTTTTCACATAACTATAATGCTCGATTTTTAAGGATTTTTTTAAGGTTTTTTTTGTACCCCTTTTAGGGGTGGAGTTTTTGAAAATACCGTCTTAGTGCGCTTCTACATACTAAGAAGTATTTTTCACCCAAGTTTGGTGTTTGTAGGTTCAGTAGTTTAGGCTGCGCGTTGATCATCTACCTAGAAAGGACTTTCATTTATATATATAGATTATTGAAATATCAGGAAACAGTATCAACAGATTTTACAGCACTGTATATCAAAAATATTTATTTATTTTTACTTTCATTTTTTCTTATTATTAGTAGCCCACTGTGAATAAAACAAATTGCAAAATCAAATTATACATTGCTAGGCACTTACTTATTTCATTATAAGATTTTTCATAATTATTTTCGTAAGCAATTTATTCAATATGTGGTTTCCATCAGCTTATCTTTATTATAAACAAATATACTTCTAGACTATGATATACAGGATGGCACAAAGTTTTTAGAAAATTATAAAAGCTTATTGAGCAAAATCTATTACACTTAGACATTTGTGCATCTTAAAATTATAAATGCAGTAAAAGGATTTGTAGTAATGCAAAGTTCCTTAATAAATTTCAACGTGCACCCGAGTGTCAGGCGATATTCTAAAATTTACAGAATGTTTATTAACATTATTTCTGTATAATGCGTAGGGATGAAAGTTTGTTGAAGTAAACAGTGACCAAAAGTCACGGAATGTTCGCGGTGTACATGAAAATGTTTTTAAAAGTTCTCGCGAAACAAAAAAATTAACAAAATTTATTTGTTGCTTATCCTAAGCTTGTACCTATTAAAAATATCAACCACGTAAAAGTTAAATATGTACTATCTGTTGTAATTGTATATATTTTCATATTCTTTAATCTTCTTATAGACAATAGCATATAAAATTGATGCAAATCTACTGTTTATTTAAATTTCTCTCATTTCGGTCCATCTTTTCATTGAGTAACAAATTGTTGTTGGATGTAAATGAGTTTTTAATGATATTTTATGTTGGAACTATCAAGCAATCATTTGCTGTTTTGGATATCATTCAGTTTTAGATGTCCCGAATTCTATTAATTTGCTGTTTTTTTAATTTTTAGTTATTTATCATCAAGCATAACAATGTATAAATAAAAACAATAATAGTGCATCAAAAAATTATTAAATTTATTTGGGATTAGAAGTAGCGTGATTCTGCGAAATGGAAATGATGTTAAATACAAATACTTTTTACATAAGCTTAAAATTAAACTAAAATCGTTAAACATTATACGGTTTTTCTTCAAGTCAAATTCATTTATCACCACATGAGACAGGCATAACTCAAGAAATACCAGAAATATATAATAAATTTTAATGAGACATTTATTTCTTTGTGAAAACAAAGCTCAGCAAAAGAAATATTCTTACTGGACATGTAATCTAAATACTAACTTTAACGCTAAATTTGATGTTTTCAGGTTCAGTCATAGGGACAGTGTGGCTGGTGCTATGTACCTTGACTCAGGACTTAACTTATGTCTTGTATTATAGACTCCGGGCACCCCACTCAAAAAGCGTTGTATTTTGCTTCAGATCTAAATTTAAAAACTCATGGCATACATTTCATAAACTTCATTTGCATATAAAATAATGAAAATAATCTTTATAGAAAAGAAGGTATAACAAGTCGGAATTTTAAGAAAGTTTCGTAAAAATCTGAGCTATGTAGAAAAAATTTTGAATTTGGTGAAAATTTTGAAAAATTGGCGAAAGTTATCGTAGAAATTCGCATTGCGATAAAGATTAAAAGTTTATTATATTGCATATTTTATCATAGGCTTGAATATTTCAAAATAAGTAACAGGTGGGGCAAAAACTCTGTCAAAAATTTGCAATGTGCAAAACGCCAAATGACAATGTGAACCACAAAGTGCATCACGCTTCAGCCATTAGCGCTGGCATTTTTTTAAACTAACATTTGATCCACTTCTTATGTTAGTGGGATAATTTTGTCACCTATTTGATGATTAAAAACATTAAGATATTCACATAAGCTAAAATGGATAAGCAATAATCAAAATTTTACATTATTATATACGGTTATTTCATGCTAACGTTTTATAATCAGTGAAAGCCTTCGTACTCTACTGAACAAAAAATTACATCACTGAAAAAATTATAGTTTCACTCAAAATTATAGTTTCACAAACATTTGCGGAACTAAAGTCAGTTCTCGTATAAAGTGCTAAACATCATGTGTATATTTTATGTTTAAATTTACTTTCGTAGAATTAGTAATCATTTGATTATTGAAAAAACTATGTAGCATCAACTATTTCATTTTGTTTTATTCATGAGAATAGACTGACTCTTTTCATTCGTAATATTAAATAAATGAAATCATTATGTCATTTTTTCCGAACTTTCATAAAATTGGATTTTCTTCTTTCTCCCAAAGAACCTTCAATTACATTAACAAATTGTTCTTAAAACACAAAATTTCCACATATATATTTGAAAATTACAAATTTTATGTACTAGGAATTATACACCAATTATTAGCAGTGAAAATATTTTATATGTTTATAAGTTAATTAATTTCATATTTCATATTTCAATCTAAAATGTTATATGAAAATACTGATAGTGTAGATTCTCGGTAATTCTATATCCTATGAATCAAGAAAAAAATTCGAATTTTCCGAAGTTCAAATTATTTAATATTAAAAATGAAATTGTTTCTAATGCCATCACTAAAAAAAGTAAATACCTAACATTGTAAAATATTTCTTTTCAATAAAAGTGCTTTAAAAGTGTTTCGAATGTGTTGCATTATAAATAGGTTCTATATTATGTAATTACAACACCGGGATGAAGCCCCTTGTAAAACATAACAACAAATATTTACCTATACTATACCCCACGATGCAGTTTTCATACATTTACTTTCTCTTTTATTTATTTTTTTTTGTGTTACACAAGATTACAAAGTTAGCATTTTTGTTAATTATGTGTAAATTTATAATGTAGTATATTTAATCACATACACACCAATTTATATAAATTAATATTGCTTTGATTTACCTCTTTGTACCTTTACCATTTTTTTTTTATTCCTATGTCAGAATTTCATATTTTCATCGCTTAACCATAGTGTACAACAATCTCTATAATCAGAGTTTTTTTTATACAGAGATTTATAATACAGATGTATTAATACTTAAAACCGTAACCAAAAAAAATTCGCTTTTGAAAACCAAACACTGAATCTTGTTTTTGTCTATCATTTTGTGCTTACATTATTTTTCCTACATTATTTTTACGAATTTCACGGCCTTCCTACAACAGAAAAAAGAACGTAGTTTTTGAAAGTGCAAATATAAAAATTTATTTATGTTTCTCTAAAAATATATCGGCATTTTCCCTCTATTTATTTTAATATTTTGTTTATTTTTGAGATATTAGTTCTTTAGTTCGGATTAACTGCCGTAATAAAAAATCTCTGAATTATCGAACCATAATTAACAATAGATCCTATACAATACTTTTGGAACTTTATAATTAGTTCGAATTAACCGATTCAGTAAAATAATGTCCAAATTATAGAACTATTTCTAACATTTTATAGTATGGAATATTTCTGGGACATTATAATTATTTCAAATTTTCTGAGTTCGAATTACCTTAAAGTTCATTGTATATCTACCTATGATTAAGTTTATAAAATTCAGTCTAAAAAAACAATAACAGGAATCTAACATTCGGAAAAAAAAAATTACAAACAAATAAAATAAAAATAAAATGTTTGAATTTTAATTAAAATGTTTTGTTGGCTTAATGATTGGAATTTTTTATAACATAATTTCAATTAAATTAAAAGTAATTGTACATATTGAGTATTCTCAGGGAAAATTCGAAGTCCATACATGTTTTAATATGATGTTGGGGAGATAGACCAATAAGCATTACATATTTATACCATTCCGTTTTAACTATTGTTAAAAATCGCTTGTTTTCAGTACTTCTTTCTTTAAACGAAAAATTTCGTTTTTTAGGTAGCTTTCAATACAAAAGAGTATAAAGCTACCTATTGCAGCCGTTCGGAGGAAAGCAATTCCGGAAAATTTTGGTATATTTTCACCAATCATGACCCCCAGACCCCAAAACCACCTTCCGTTCAAATGTTGATTTATATATATAGATATATCCATATATATATATATATATATATATATATATATATATATATATATATATATATATATATATATATATATATATATATATATATATATATATCTGACCTATGTCATACGATAAGGCTCGTATTTATAAATCAATTTCGATGAAACTAATTGTGTGTATTAAGCTCACCTATGTCTCGACCGAGTTCGTTGGCCAACTTGGACCGCCATTTTGTTTCAAGATGGCGGCCATTTAAAAATTTAAAACTAAAATAAATATACAAAAAAGTTAAAAATTCAAATGTACGTGCGTACGTGTTAGGCCTTGGTACAAGGATTCCGGAGCATTTTTTGTTTTACCTCTATCTTAAAAAATGGCTGAGATAGAGCAGTTTGAAATTCTAGGGTGTCTGACATTTTGAAACAAGACAACACGTTACAAAAAACCAAGGATTAATTTATGAGTTTTAGTGAACGCGATTTCTCGCAAATTATTTTCTTTCATTGTTGTAATCATTTTCCCAATCATACGCATAAAACTATATATTCATATCCGTTAGCGCCAAGCTTGGCGACATTTGGCAAAATATCGCCAAATTTGGCGACCAAAATAAGTCTTCATAAATGAAGCCAATTTGGCTATAACTCAATAATTTGGCGAATTTTTTATTCAAATTCAGTATTAACGAATCTTTTGTAAACGGTTTCTTTGCATTTTAGCTTGCTGTTTTTGAGTAACATTAGCTAAAATTTTAAAACAAAGATATAGGAAAGCTATCTTTTCCTCCCGGTACATGCCGGAAGGACTTTTTTTATGGGGTGTTATATAAATGTATATAGTGCCATTTTCTTTTATACGTATCAACATTTCATTCATTTACAGTTAATTGAAAAAATAATATAGCAAGCTATTATGTATTGATTATTATAATTTATAAAAAAATATTTACTTTCAGAATAAATATTTTTAAGGACAGGTTATGTTGTATCTAAATGAATGCAATGGTTGAATGTAAAGTAGGTAGCAAAGTTTATGTTGCATACTAAAGTTTTTAAAATTCAAATGCCACAAAAATATTTTTCAATGGAATTTGTTTGAATGTACCTTCTATAAAATATGTAATAAAATATAAAACATCAAATAAGGCACGGAAAATACATATACAGATATGTTAAATCGCGTGTAAATTCAAAATTTCAAACAGATAAAAAGACTTTATATAAAAATGCATATCACATGATGTATACGTTACAAAAAATATGCTGATGTTGTCTTTTTTTTAGCTTTCACTTTGAGCATGAGAGAGCTTTGAATTTTTCAAGCAAATCTATTTCTTATATTTGTTCATGATATATAGAATGCATTTCTTCTTTATTCTTATAAAGAACACTATGCCGTTTTACATTTAGTTTCAAATGGAGATAAATGTCCTCTTTTGAACATTCTATTTAACTTTTTGTTATAAACGATTTTATATAGTTTTTATTTATCTTTTTCCAGTTGCAGAGAATTTTATGTACTTGAATTCGGTTAAATTTTAACGTCTTTTTTTAAAAAGATGTTAAAAAATTGCTACACTAGACTTTCTTTGAAAACTCCTTAACCTTTCGTTTTATTTATGTAGCACGGTTTAAATTGTACGTATAAGTAAGAGGTAGGAACTAAATTATTCACTGATATATATTTTTTCTCTTTTTTAAATTAAAAAATATTTAACTCACATTTTATTGCAAGAATGTCATGATAAATTATATGATTTATTAACATGATTTAATAGAATGGAAATTTTGCTTTAAAAAAGAAGGATCTGATTAAGATAAATTAGGTATTATTTTGCTAATTTTCTTCTAGAGTGTGCTTATTTATACTTTAAATGAAACATTTAAAAAAAAATTACAATCTAGAAAATGGTTATTAAAAAAACATTTTTTTGAAAATGCATAATGTGTGTTTAAGAAAAGATAAGAAAATAGCTCAAAAGTTCTGTCTGTGGAACTTTCACATTGAACTGAAAAAATATTTTCTTGTTTCAAGCAAATCTACATAAGACTATCTATCACTTAATTTTTGAATTTTAAATTAAATAAAGACAATTTATTTTTAGATATTGTAATAAAATTCTAATATTTCGTTAACATTTCGTTGTTTCGTCTAATATTTCGTAAATGCCGATATTTTTTAATGTATTTTTAAAGGTATTTCACTTACATAGAATTTCTGAGAATAGTCTGTAGAGGATGAAAATAGTAAAGTACAAAACATATGGTCTGTATGATTCTAGAATGAAAAAATTTATCTAAAAGTTAATATGCATTTTGTGTGGGAAAAAGTTAAATTTGTGTCTTTAGAAGAAGAATAATACTCAGTTCAGTATATTATCAAAACGTACCCACACCATTTCAAGTATGCTGATCTCATTAAAAATTCTTATATTTCTTCATTATATATATATGAATAGATAGATAGACAGACAGATAGATATAGATGCATATGTATGTTGATATAGCAATACCAATCAATAATTTTATAAGGACACTGTGGCATTGTAAAATTAATTTCAAACGTAGACAAAAGTCCTATATCAGATCATATTTATATGGATTTTTATAAGAAACTAATTTATGTAGCTGTTATAACTGTTCGAGTAGCAGAGAATTTGAAATACGTTAACTCGTTTAAATTTTACTCATTTCTTTTTAACCCATCAGCACACGCGCTGAGATAAAATCTACCCCAGCTCACAACTATTACTTTAAAATCGGCAAAATTCATTCGTGATCATTCTGAGCTTTATAGTACCTTTCAAGCTGAAAGATATCAAGATGTGGCCAAAAAGAAATTTACCTCTGGTTGTGGATTTTCCATTCTTTTGTTATAAAAATGTCACGTGGGAGGAATTTTACCCCACGCGTGTTATAACGTAAACCATAATGATAGAAAAAATGTTAATGCAAATGTTTATGCAAATGAGATAATAATATAATTGTTCTTTTAAGCTTTAACAACTCTTGCACATACAGTTTCTATAAATCAGTTTTATATTTTTTTGTATTTTCATTTGGATTGTAAAAGTTTTGTATGTAATGATACGCAGAAAAAAATCTTAGTGCTAGATTTTATGGGTTTTTTTTTTTTTTTTTTTTTTTTTTTGGCTTTAAATATAAAAGAACTTCTTTTTAAGTTATTTTTTTTTTCCGCTTATTAAGTATTCAGTTAATTAAGTTTATTTCAAAATATAATTTTTTGTTTATAATCAAACCGGGGGGGGGGGGAATTGACACAAGAAATCCCATTGGGGTAAAATTTATCCCCGAGCGTGTAGTAACGTAATGGAAAGGGGCACGTGTACTGACGGGTTAAATCATGATCGATTTTTCACAGAAAGTTCAATTAGACCTTGTTTAAAATGTAAAATACCTCTTAATCTCCATCTGTTTAACATATTTTTTATTTAAGAATATTTCCAAATCAAAGGCTAGATTACAACTTAAAACGTTTACAAAATTTCTTGTTTTAAAGGATCTAAATTACTTTTTATTTTAATACTGGCTTATTAATGTTCCTATTAAACTTTTAAAACTGAGTATTAAACGAGCTGAAAGCTTGAAAATTCCATACATTAATATTTCTTCAAATACCGGAGAATTTTTATTATTATTACATATGCATAAAAGTTGAAACTTTATAAAATGTAATTATCAACATTAGACCACAGTGTAAGTTATTAAAAGTATCTTTTGAAATAATTTAAAATCCTTTATCTAACCACATAGGGGAATAAATACGATTTCCTTTTGAAACTATTCTTCATATCGAAAATATAAAATACCAAGCTTAAAGAAACAACAATCGTTTACTTTTATTCGTATTTTCCTCGCTATTAATGTTTTTGTCCTCTTTTAGTTTTACTCTTTGTAAGATACAGAGAAGTCTAAGAAATTTTCTCAGAACCCAGTAAAAAAGATTTTTAGACAATTAGAGAGATATATTTAGCAATAAAATATCATGCTTAGTAAAGAAAAGTTCTCTGTAATGGGATGTTTTGTTTACTTACTTTAAAAAAAAAAAAGAAAAATGTATTACATGGCAGTTTTTTATTGTGAAAGCGTAAGGCTTTTGTGAATCATTATAAACAAACTTCTGCAAAGGACGCACATAAAAAAAGGCAAATATTTCTTAATATAGGAATTCACAAATGAAAAAAAATAATTATAACGTTTTCTGAATATTCAAGATTCCGAAAGGCGTTATATGTCTTTAAAAGAAAAACTCTTAAAAACATCATTATATATATATATATTTTATAAATAATTTATAAATATATTAATTTTCTGCCACTGATTTCGGAAATGTTTCCAAGTAGTTTATATAGTGTATTACTCGGTTTTCTCAAACCGGAATACCGTTTGTTAGGATTTATCAATTCTCAATTAAACTTTTTACAGCTTCGTTACAGAATTTATACGTGCAAGAATAACAATATAATATTAATTTCAATGTTATTGTTAATATTGATAATTTATCAGAATTCTGTAAAACATGTTTGTTGAACATGGAAATGTATCCTTGAGAATTGTTGACATCCAAATAAGCTGTATTCCAGGTACAGAAAACTGACTAATATACTATGAAAACTATTCGGAAACGTTTCCGAAAATCAAAGACAGTAAATATCTAAAATACATTATTTTCTAACGTTTTTAAAGATGAAGAACGCTTTTCCGAATTATGGATAT
Source organism: Maratus michaelseni (assembly GCA_963931845.1). Classification (NCBI taxonomy): domain Eukaryota; kingdom Metazoa; phylum Arthropoda; class Arachnida; order Araneae; family Salticidae; genus Maratus; species Maratus michaelseni. The sequence continues at coordinate 274,154,552 of OZ007596.1, forward strand.
TTTTAAAGAGGTTATTGCATATTCTCGGACGAGGTTATATAATAATTTTTTTTAGATTAAGAAGCATTTGTCTTTCATTTTGTATAGGGTGTTTTAAAACAATTAATGATACTAATAATTGAAACATGATGTTTCAAATAACTAATTGCGTTTAAATTTTTAAATAATATATGTATGACTTAACCTCAGACAATATTAAAACATATTTAACATAAAATAATTAGATTGTTTGATCGTATTTTGTAACATACAAATTGGGATCAAATTTACACATCTCATGAATATATATATATTTTAGGAATATCAAGTTAAAATAAATGCTTTGTTTTCTGTATATAAAAATAATTAATACATAACATTAATTAAATTATTTTTTTTAAATTATCCATTCTATCTATGGCTTGTAAAGTATTTTAGATTATGTTACATTTTTCACAATAAAAATACTTAATAAATATATTTATTTATCTTAAAACATTAAATATTTTTTTTAGATATTTCTATACCATTCTATTACATTCTTAACATGATGCTATATTTTAATATATTATTAAGGGATTTTTTTTTATATAAGAGTTCTAAATATAATCTCTATAGAAAGAAAATAGTGCAAGTAAAATATATAGTTTCCGTATAATTCTTAAATACGCAAAAAAGGTATCTAAAATGTAAAATGCGTATATTGTGGGAAAAACATAAAATTATGTATTTGAAACACAAATATTAGTATGTATCAAAAGATACCTACAAAATACTTATGAAAATAATTTGAAATATCTCCAGTCATTAGCATTAAGTTATAAAGGAACAGTGAAATAATAAAAATATATGTATTAAAATTAATACTTGAAATATATATTTTATATTTTCTACGGTTTTATATTAATTAATGACGAGCGTAGTTGTTTCTGATAAGAAACTGAAACTCACTATATGTCTTTAAAATTAGATAGATATCGTAATTCGAAAACAAATTTTCTGTACGGAGTACATTATAAAAATATGGATTTTATTTTTATTTGCGCACATATTTATTTATTAGAAATTGAATTTTCTCAAAATTTCTTATCCCAATCTCCTCTCAGAAATTCTTATGCCAGATTCACAAGCTGCGTATCATTTTCATTTCCAAAAATATGTCTCTACAGGTATTATTTTTTCTTATTGTTAATGCAAGGCATTTATTTGTAAGACAATTGTTTTTCTATGCTATGTGAAAAAAAAGACCTAAGAAAATTTTTATATTGGGAATAAAAAATTGTAATTGTAAATTGTTTTTATTTTAAATATAGAAAATCGTGCGATTATTCTATGGAAATTCTGATAGTTTTCCAAACTTATTTATTCGTGAATATAGAACAGGTAATTTTATTTGTTAATTTGTATGTCTTTATTCTTAATTGATATAGACATTGGTTAAAAATGTTATATAAATAATATTATAGGACTGTTACTTCAGCTGATAGCATGCACTTGAAGGTTTTTAATACTAAGTAATAATAAAAAAAAATCTGATTTTTATTTATGTAGTGAAATGCATAACAAAGCTTTTCTAAAACATTAGAGAATATTTCGTAAATATTCTCATTGAGAAAAATCTTAAATAGACTATATAAAACATATATTTAGAATGTTGGCAATAAAATGTTTTTAGTGACTTCAGTAAAACAATAGTCCAGAGACAGACTTAATTAAAAAATATATTTATTTATTGAAAATTTGTTCAATTGAATTATTTATTTTATTTAATGACTGTAATTTGGATTTAGACTGTGTAGAAAGATTATTGGAATGCATTTTTAAAATGCATGTAAAAATGCCTGTTTTAAATCTGTCCTGGTTATATTGTGTTACTAGTAAGTAACTGTAGACTATTGTTGAATCGCATCAATACTCGCGAGATCTGGATAAAGAAACTCAGCTGTCCAAGTAACACCAACTTACAGAACCTTCTAAATTTCTAATAAATTATTTTTATTTTTTTTTGTAATTAAAATGTTAAATAGATTTATATAAAATGTACTGTATAAGTTTATATTCTTACGCCCATTATTAAATACATTATGATTTTACATGTAAAGTTTTCATATCATAGCAGCAAATCGATTTCAAACATTTGTTTCATGCTGTCTTTGAAACAAAGCAGTTAAATTAAACCACATCATAAAAATATTCATTAATTAGATGATATAAACTTTCAAATTAATTTAAGAAACACGATTGTGTTGGAATTCGAAACAAATATTCACGTTTTTTTAACATCGTATTTGAATTATTGCGGTGTGCAGGTATATTCATGTGTATTCATTAGGTACATTCATGTCAATTGTCAATATTTTATGTTGATATATTGATGAGGAAATATATTCTAAAATTAACAATTATCCGTTAAAAAAATTTGACGTTTAGCCATATATTGGAACGCAATGACATGGTAAGAGGCCAATAAGCATTATTCATATTAAAAAATTGTTGAAAGATTTGAAAAAGTCATTGAAATTTTGCCAAAAATATCTAATTCGGAGATGTATACCCATCAATTTATAACTTTGCATGGGAAATTTATGATTGCGCGAGAAATCATCCTTTAAATGCAAGAAAATAATAATTTTTAACAGATCAAGTGCTACGTAGGAAAAATCATCTCCTGTAGTTGAGTTCGTTTGGAAAACTTTATCCGGCACAGGCATACAACTTATACAAGAACGTTAACTCAACGTGTTTAGATATACACGATCTAAGTTACCAAATTTTAGCGTTTTTTACTCAAACATATACCATTTTTATTGAATACTTACCTTGCGTTTTTTTAACCACGGAGTGTCTGTTATAAATAAAGCGAATAATACTGTTTGAAAACAGCCATTAATCCTTTGAGTAGAAAAATGCGCTAAACGTGTAATACTAGCTATAATTTTAGGCAAAATATATTCTAATCACAATTTGCTATGAAGGATATATCGATTTTGTCTTAAAAAATATAAACTGTTTTCTCAAGAAATGTCATTTTTTTACATATTGGAAAGTCTTAAAATAATATCATTTATGATTGCGCGAGAAATCATCCTTTAAATGCAAGAAAATGGTAATTTTTAACAGATCAAGTGCTACGTAGGAAAAAGCATTTCCTGTAGTTGAGTTCGTTTGGAAAACTTTACCCGGCACAGGCATACAACTTATACAAGAACGTTAACTCAACGTGTTTAGATATCCACGATCTAAGTTACCAAATTTTAGCGTTTTTTACTCAAACATGTACCATTTTTATTGAATACTTACCTTGCGCTTTTTTAACCACGGAGTGTCTGTTATTAAATAAAGCGAATAATACTGTTCGAAAACAGCCATTAATCATTTGAGTAGAAAAATGCGCTAAACGTGTAATACTAGCTATAATTATAGGCAAATTCTAATCACAATTTGCTATGAAGGATATATCGATTTTGTCTTAAAAAATATAAACTGTTTACTCAAGAAATGTCATTTTTTTACATATTGGAAAGTCTTAAAATAATATCATTTTTTTTCCCAATCGTGCTATTATGGTTATATCAATGACGCCAACTTTTTAAAAATAATGGGTGGGGTGAAAGCTTTTTACGTTAACTAACGCGACCAGTTTTTCTTTTCTTTCTATCGGTATGTGTTTATGTGAGCGGTGGGAGTGGGGGAAATGACTAAATATGATAAGTTAAGTTATGAGTTTTTAAAGTAAAATATAATTTTTTAATTTTACTAAATACGCATTATCATAAAATCTTCGTTATAAATACCTTAATATTTATTATATATAAATGAAATATTACTGCAAATTGAAATTGCATAATCTGGCCATTGAGCTAGAAACATATTTCAGTCACCAAAGAGCTTTATGATGTGAAATCATTAAAACAGATGGTAATTGACTTATACACATTTGCAGAATATGCAAAGAATTTATCTTTTGAAAGGAATTTAATTGCACGTTTGTTGTAAAGTGCTTTTAGTGCCCTGTGTGTCAAACTGCTTTCCTTAATTTAGTTTCAGCATGTAATTCAATAAATGAATGAGTAATGAAATAAACAATCAGGATAGGGTGGGAGAATAGAGCAAGTAATTTGTAGCCTACAACGGTTATAATATGAGTGGGTATCACTAGTTACTTGTATTTTAAATATAATTCCGAAGTATGTCATTGTCTTCAATTCAATTTTTAAAACTGAACAGAAATATTTAATTAATTTAATTTATTAAGAGATTTATCATGTCTTTAACTGGAATTTCCTTGTATTATCTATTTTAATCGAATAATGTAACATTTTTAGTTCGTTCGCATGTAAACTTAACCCAAACTCCTCATTGTCCTAAAAATAGGACAGCACGCATAAGAGCACTGTATATAAATTATTTTGAATATTTTAATTCAAACTAAAGACGATTTATTATTCAAGAGTCCTTTAAAGATATATTTGTCTTTATTGCAAGTTTAAGTTAATGTTGGATATTTTTAATTGAATTTTTAAAACAGCGATTTTTGAAGATATTTTTTTAATTTTTTCAACATACAATGTTTTTAAAGTATTGAGCTCCAATATATTCACACATATGAATTTAATGTGGTATTATTCCACACTTTTATATCAGCAAAAGAACATTGTCAAAAAATTAATCTAGTAGATAAATTTCCCTTGCATTTTCGACTGTCCTGTAATTAGAATGATGGTACATTCCACTACTACCTAACCCCCATTAGTTAGACATGGAGATAGTCCTTTCTTTCAGTGTTACATTCCAAGCATTGCTACTCTACAACTAATGCAAACACCTAACAGCCTGTCTGACAGGGGCACATCAATTCGTTTTGACTATCTGCCGTATGTCTGCGTCTGTCCGTGCTGTAAATCACGTAAATATACTCGGATTTGGATGAAATTGATATATGTTAATAAGGTTTACTATGACATGTTCAGTATTGAAAATGAAATATGCAGCTTTTATAGTTCGTTCACATGGACAATCAAAAGATTTCAGTTACATTACGGTCTATGGGGAAAAATAATTTCCGATGAATTTTAATTCTATTAAACTTTTTGAAACATATTTAAATTGATATATATCCGTTAGGTATACTACAAGAGTATTACTATAGAATATGGTGTGCATAACATTCAACGTTCATTTACAGGGACACACAAAATAATTTGTTTAGAGTACTGTTCAAGAACAATAATTGCTGAAAGTGCATTTTAAGTTGTGGTACGTTTTGTAATTAAACTAATTTTTTGTCTATTGCTTGGTATGTATACATTGCACAGATGATATACAGGGCAGCACAAAATATCTCAAGTACATTGCCGTTTATTGATGGAAATTGCTTTTGCTTTGATATGCGTTTATTTGTAATATTATTTGTTAATGCATTTGAAACAGCATTAGTTGCTTCACGGAAGCTCAATCAGTTATTTAGTTATAGTAGTCTGAGTTTGCTTGATTTTTGAAGACATATAACAGTTGTCTGTTTGAGACTTTCTATTCCAAGGAAACCGTCTTTCAGAAAATTGGGTGTTCAACCATTTAATGAATATTTTCTAAATCTTAAAATGGAACATTTTATTTTAAAAAGCTCAGAATTTCGACAAAGAAAATGCCAGCTAAAACCATGTACATCAAAACCAACAACTATTTGAAATATATATATATATAACGTTCGACTATGTCTAAGATAGTTTCCACATAACTAACAACGAATATCAACAGATTGTACCATTGCCCTATTTTTAGGACAGCATGTACTGATCAAACTAATAAAAGTTTGATAAGTTTTTAAATTTTATGTGTATATATAGGCTTAGAGAAACATATATTTAAGATTGTATAAAACAATATAATTTTTTTTCAATGCTTAGTACGATATGTGTTAAAATGCTTCCGTTACATTATGGTTCATGAGAAAATAATTTGCAGTATTCTTTAACAATTTCCAACAGAATTCGAAGTATTATTGAATTCGGTTTCACTGTCTGCCGTCTGTTTGCCAACTACCGTTTGTCTGTCATGATTCATTGCTCTAACTATCTTAAATTTTTATCACTTTTCAACATAGTTGAAAAATGATTAGGAATTTTGTTTGTCTGTCTGCAGTCTGTTTGCTCTCTGTCTAAAGTGTGTCGTATGTATGCTGCGTTTCCGTATTCTATCTCTCGTAAAGTTACTCGGCTTGCCATGTAACTGATAAATATTATTAATTTCTACCATGAAATGAAATTTTCTGCAGAGCTTTGACTATGAACACCATTAACATGTAAATTAAACTCCATATTACGAAAAATATATTCTATATAACGAAGTTTATTCCACTTTTGTACTTGTACAGACTTCAAACAAAGAGGTTACTGTTGCGGTGGATATGCAAATATATTTCAGCAGATTCTATGCAAATGAACACATTTAAATAATTTCCATTCTACTTGGTGCTAAAACATTTTTTTTACACTTTTTGGCTACAAAACATTTTTTACACTAAGAAAAACACTTGCTGTCACCACTCTCCCACACCGAGATTCGAGCGCTGACAGTTGGGGGAAGCCGAAATCCTGTTTTTACATTCAATGATACAGAAGCAATGATGCAATGGCGCCAGATGTATTGAAGCAAAAAATATCAATTAGAGTCAGACAGTTACTTTTCTGACCTTCAATTTCTGATAGACAATTGCTTTGTACATCCACAAGAATGCGCTTCAAAATGCGAATCGAAGATCCTCAAAGGTATTTTTGTTCCTGACAATATCACTTCTAAACCTCAGCCATTAGTCAAAGGAATAATAAAAAATCTTGAAGAACATTATCGAAAAAGACAGAAAAAAGACAATGTGCTAAAAACAATTGTTTGAAAACCTGTATATCAGACTGATGAAATCATGAGAATGTGACGTGATTTCAAAGACCATGCACAACTGTTTTGTAAAAGACAGCTTCAAAATTGAAACTGAATCAAATGGTTGTGATTCCAATACATGTTTGTCGTATCTGAAGGAAAAATTTCATCAATTAAAGTTAATTTCTATTTAACGAATTTTCTTCATAACGAAGTTTTTAAGTTTAACGATGAGACTTCGTTAAAGGAAATTTCCCTGTATATGATTTTCTCACTTGTACACTAACATACTTCCTTTTGAAAATGGAGTGCAAAGCGTTTATCATTCATTTAGAAGGTCACGCAAAATAATTCAGTTGCATAGTGGCCTACGAGGTAAATGTTTGAAGCGTAATGATGTTACGCTATTTCAAACAAAATTAAATTTACATGCATTACTGAGGTTCACTAGAATAATCTTAAGGTAGAATGTGATTCATGACATTTATCGTTTTTAATGTATTAATTTGTAATTAACGTCTGAAAACATTAAAATCAAATATTGAAATTGGAAACACATCTGTTAACAAATATTTAATATATGAGAAAGTTAGTGTAAAAAAGATTGAAGAACTTCATCCTTACTTGCAATAACCGAATTAATTTAAATAAAAATCCTTCCGGCCTGTACCGGGAGGAAAAGGTAGCTTTCCTATATCTTCGTTTTAAAATTTTAGCTAATGTTACTCGAAAACAGCAAGCTAAAATGCAAAGAATCCGTTTACAAAAGATTCGTTAATGCTGAATTTGAATAAGAAATTTGCCAAATTATTAAGCTATAGCCAAGTTGGCTTCATTTATGAAGACTTATTTCGGTCGCCAAATTTGGCGATATTTCGCCAAATGTCGTCAAGTTTGGCGAGAATTTGGCAAGAATTAATTATTAAGAAAAACTTTTCATGCGTGGTTCGTTCTCATTTGGCTTGCTTTTTGGCGAAATAATAATTGTTTTTACTCAAGCCACTAGCTAAATCGCGTTAATGTGCTGTTTTGTTTCAAAATGTCAGCCACCCTAGAATTTCAAACTGCTCTATCTCAGCCATTTTTTAAGATAGAGGTAAACCAAAAAATGCTCTGGAATCCTCGTATCAAGGCCTAACACTTAATTAAAAAAATAAATTTAATTTTTAACTTTTTTGTATATTCATTTTAGTTTTAAATTTTTAAGTGGCCGCCATCTTGAAACAAAATGGCGGACCAAGCTGGCCAACGAACTCGGTCGAGACATTGGTAAGCTTAATACACACAATTAGTTTCACCAAAATTGATTTATAAATACGAGCGTTATCGTATGACATAGGCCATATATATATATATATATATATATATATATATATATATATATATATATCAACATTTAAACGGAGGGTGGTTTTGGGGTCTGGCGGTCATGATCGGTGAAAATATACCGAAATTTTCCGGAACTGTTTTCCTCCGAACGGCTGCAATAGGTAGCTTTACACTTTTTTGTATTGAAAGCTACCTAAAAGAGTGGATAACATGCAGGATTGCACAATACAATCTTAATACATTTCTGTCTATTAGCGGAAATTTCTGAAGATAACTTTTATAGGTTAATGATATAGTGTACGTATTTATAAATAGATATTAAAATACATTGAACATATCCATTTATCATATCATCGATCATATATAAAATAATTAAAGTACCTTTCGGACAAAGATATCACCATTCACTTTTTTAAAAGTTGCAGTTTCGTTATGTGATTCTGAAAGTGATTGAAAGTTTTCATACTGTATGTATAACGCATGGTGTGTTTCTTGTTTTTATGAATATGCTCTAAAAAATTTGACAGAAATATTTAATTCTGTATTTCTATATTTTCAATTACCTTTACAATACAAATGTGCTAAATTCATCAATTTTTGGTATCATTTGATCGCAAGCTTTATGTGAATAAAATTGTATTTAGTGCTTTTACTTTTTCAAGTATTATATAGTCACATATTTTTAACCAAATAAAAGTAACTGACGAGTTAATTTGCATATGAAAATTAATTAAATATTTTACTCGAGAATTTTCATTTGATTTCATAAATACAAGCTTAACCAATATTCTTAAAATCTTTCAGTTGGGGCTCTTAAATGTTTTACAAGAACACGTGACGTATTTTAAACGGACGTAAAATAAGTCTTTATATTCTATTAAATGCAAGAATTTTCCAAAACGCAAAATGATAAATATTTGAATTCCATTTATAAATATCATTCGTAAAATATGAATTTTAATTTCGTTACATTTTAACAGGAATAAGTTTTAGAAAAGTCACGTTTTACTTAAACATTAAGACAGCTAGTTTACTGGAGTCTATTTTTACCTTCACACAACTATATTTACTTTAAAATATTTGCGAAAAGAAGAAGGAATGCAACTTTGTAACATTGTCTGCATTTTTACAGTAAAATAAAAAATCAATAACGTAAACATTTACTTGTGCTTTTGAACTTTTATAAACAAGTGAATATTTCTCAGAAGCGAAATTTTTAAAAAACATGGAGCTTAAGTAAACATAAGAGTATTTTAATATGAGAAAAGGCGTCCATAAAATAAAATAAAAAAGAAAGAATGCATCTGCGACGAAAGTAATTATACGCTTCCTCTTTCGAAGAAAGTTTCCAGGAATGTAATTAAATTTTAAATTAAAAAAAATGAATAAATGTGTTGAGAAGCGACGAATATTAAATGCATTGATTCTTTATTTATTGAATTGACACTAAATTCTGATTCGGCTTCAGATGCTGTATTTTATTTATTGTTATTTGTTTTTCTTATTTTAGTTTTCCATGTAATAACGTTATTGAAATATATTTTAAATTTAATATAAATTCTGAAATAGATACTTATTCTAAATACTTAAGCACTTCTTAGGTAGCTTTTATTACAAAAAGCAACCTATTGCAGCCGTTCGGAGAACCGCAAATCCGGAAATTTTCGGTATATTCTCACCGATCATGAACCTGATATCTCAAAACTTATTTCGTCTAAATGCTGATATATATATATATATATATATATATATATATATATATATATATATATATATATATATATATATATATATATATATATATATATATATATATATATATATATATATATATATATATATATATATATATATATATATATATATATATATATATATATATATATATATATATATATATATATATATATATGTATGATCTATGTCATACGATAGCTCTCGTATTTATAGTATTTATAGTATCGTGTATTAGGTATTTCGACCGAGCTCGTTGGTCAGCTATGTACTCCATATTGTTTCAAAATGGCGGCCACTAAGAATTTAAAACTAAAAATAATATATAAAAACCCATCGAAATTCAATTTTTTTAAAAATCTATTTTTTGTTTAAGTGTTAGGTCTTGATACAAGGTATCCGTAGCAGTTTTTTTTTTTTTTTTTTTTTTGCCTCTATTTAAAAAAATGGCTGAGATATAGCAGTTTGAAATTCTAGTGTGGATGAGATTTTGAAACAAGACAGCATATTACAAAATACGAAAATCAGGGAATTCATTTTTGTGTTTTAGTGAACGTGATTTCTCGTAAATTATTATGTTTTATTGTTGTAATCATTTTCCCATTCATACGCATAAAACTATATATTCGTATCCGTTTGCAACAAATTCTCATCAAGTTTGGCGACACTTCGCGAAATACCACCAAATTTAGTGAGTAAAATTTCACCTCCATAAATGAAGCTAACTTGGCTATAGGTGACTTATTTGGCGAATTCTTATTAAAATTCAGTATTAACGAATCTTCTATAATCGGGTTTTTTGCATTTTAATTGCTGTTTTCAAGTAACATTAGCTAAAATTTTAAAACGAAAATATAGCGAAGCTTCCTTTTCCTCCCGGTACAGGCCGGAAGGACTTTTTAAATAGAAATTATTTATGTTTTAAAATTTTAAAAATATTTTGTATACCAATATTATGTCTGATCTATTTTGGCATATTATTCCACTCAAATATCTTTAAATGTTAGGATTATTACAGATACATTTTTGTACGATACGTATACTTAAAAATCTCATTGACAATATGTAGTAAATTCTATACCTTTACAAATAATGAAAAAATATTGTTTAAGGTGTTTACACTAATGCGTTAAACCATTGTATTTTTGAATTTAAAATACTATAAAAGACTATAAAGACTATATATATATATATATATGCAAATAACATTTCCAAAATATTTGACTATGATTTGTGAACATGTAATTATGTTTCCTGCAGTTGACTTGATGTTATTTGCATTTGATATAATCTTATGCCCAGTATAAAAAATCAACTATCGTTCAACAAAAAGAATCAAATATATTAATTACACGTTTCAAGTAATTAACATAAATTGCATAAAACACCACACTTTTTTTTTAAATAATATGCATCGGACGAAACATACGTTCTAGCGTTACATAGAATTATTTTTTATAAATATATTAAAATAACAAATGAAGGAATTCATTTATTGTAGGAAATTATAATACTAGATTATACAGAGTAAAAAAAAAATAAAAAGATATTTTGGCTATAGATATCTTTATAATGCTTAACAGCATTTTTTATAATAAATAACTAAATATCTAAAAAGCAAACCTGAAAAATAACGATTGAAGGGCGTTCGAGCGTTTTAATAAAAAATTGAATGATATATTGAAAACGAAATGAAATTGTAAATTTTTGGCAGAAATATATTTCAATGTTCAATATAAAACTAGAATTTTCAGAAAAGATAAAACCATTCTGACACTACTAGTGACATTTTTATATTTTTTAAAGGTAGAATGAAATATTGTTGTTTTAATCATTCTTATAGATAAATTTCGAAGACATATTGTGAATTAAGGGTTAGATTTCAATTTATTGCCACATTATTTAAATATATTTTTTTCTGATTTTTCTTTCACATAATATGAATTGTTACACAGCATTTCGAATACTGTTAAAGTATTTTTCAATTAATAGAAAACAAAAGAAAATATGCAAAGATGCGAAACAAACATGCATGCATTCATTTATATGTATTCAGGACACGCTTCAAAAATTAAGAAATCATATATAAATTATATCCCCGAGTTTAACCTCCTAAAACCCATCATAGTGAGTCACTAATGTAATAAATTCGAAATCTAGTTATTAATACTTATAAAGAAATGTACATTTTCTGAATTAAAATTAGAACGCATATTATTGAAAATACTTACAAAAAAATAATAATTAGCATTTCATATCTATTATGATTTACGAATATTCTATAAATTTTCACGCATTTAAATGAATGCGAGACACAAAATTGCATATTTAATATAAAACTGTTTGGTCTGATATGCTATAGTTTACTGGTCTGCTTACATGACTTATAAAATACTAAATTATCAGCTTCAAAATATTTCCACAACACACATTTTTTTACTTATTCAAATACAAAGTTAACCCCCTCTTTTATATTATTTTGTGTCGGATACTACATTATCCTCACCGCCCATTGAAATTTTTATTCTAACAGAAGATTATTATTCAGATTACTTTTAATACGCACAATCATAATTTTTACACATACTTAAGTTTGTGTTTAATTAAATAATGCCCAATTTTCTTATAAGCATTTCCTTTAGCAAATTGATGTTTTTATAAACTAAATAAAAAGAGATCGATACTTTTATTTAGTTAACACTGATATAAACAACATTTGACAAACATAGTCAGGAGTATTTGCAAACAACCCAAAGCATGCCTATGTAAATAGCCATTGAAAATATATTTAGCGAGTTTCCATAAACATATGGTCACCTATGTCACAGTCTCTTGAGGTATGATAGATCAATTTATTCTCAAATCAGTTGGAAAGCTTAGTGATAAATCAGTCAGCTTTGACGGCAATGTCGTAATTTATTTTATTTCACTCTAGGCCACAGTTCGTGTAAGATCACGGAAGTAATTGATTTTTTTTTTAATTTCTTCTACGTCATTTCATAAAGGTATACATTAAAAAATGCGCATAAACACAACATATGAATAGATATGGGTGTGCATTTACTGTAACATTGACGTGTAAAAAATGTGGAATATCCTTTTGGCTACTATCATTCTATAAAGAATAAGGTTTCAAGAGTGAAACCGTGAGGCAAAAAATTTGCTCTTTTCAGTAAGAGTAAAATCATTTTTTTATTACTTATTTAATGACATATATTAACAAGTTAAGATATTTAAGTTATTATCTAAGAGTACAAAGCATATGTTTATGTAAAAAAATTTGATAGATGAATGAAAATTGTTCGGCGATTGGAGCGTGCATCGGAGCGCCCTAGAGCGTGTGACTGACAATCCTTGATCTAGACTATATTTTTGCAGAATGATGAAGATTTAAATATTCTAAGTGACTAAATTAGCTTCTTTTTTTTAAATAAAATTTATTGGTGTCGGATCCGCCGTGATGTGCAGACACGGCAATCACAAGTGAACCGTACGTACAAATAGTGGATTTCATCGAAAATGGAAAAATAAATATTTAAATACAGTAAAAAATTCTTTTGCAATATGGGCTTTAAAAACATTTAAAATTGTGATGTTATAAAATGAAGTTAATGCATAATATTCATTTGGAAATATATTTAAATATTTCAGAGGGCCCTTTTACCCTTTATGAAACAATAACAATATCCTGTATTCGATATTTTAAAGCATCAAATGTAAATTTTTATTATTCATTTCACGTATTACAGGTTTAATATATTTATATCCGGAACTTTAAATAAGCGACTTTGATTAGGAGAATTATGTTATTTATATATTGAAATATAAGGATACTTTTTTACAGATGAATAAAGTAAGAAAATGAACGATTAAATTCAGATTAGGTGCCAGAGAATTCCATGATCAATCAGGAATATGCATTCATAGAGCTCTGAATACAGCGTTTGAAATTAAACTAACGAGTATTATCTAAAATTTCAATCGATTTTTATCACTTAACATATTTTAAACAAATTTCCGCTGACTACGTCACTACTCCCATAAGATAGGCTTAAATATTAATAAGTTACACTAACAGAGATATAAATATCGTAATTATTCAGATTGGTCTTGTACCTATTGCTCTTTTTAAATCTCACGTTTGAATATACTTCATAATATAAAAATTTTAATTAAAAAAAATCTTCAAATATTGTTTATATGTCAATAACAGGCCGACAAAAATATTCTGTGTACATAACCGACATAACCGAGTTTCTGTGTACATAACCGAGTACATAACCGGGTTTCTGTGAAACACATTCTCTCTTATTAAAATAATAAAAGTTATTGAAAAACTCTTAAAGCTTGAAATATCTCAACACGGAAATTCAGAAAATCCATTCGATTCAATTAACTAAATCTGGAAAGGTACAACATAAGAACAAACGTTTTCACATTTTTACAAAAAAAAAAAAAAAAAAAAAAAAAAAAAAACAAGCAATAAATAACCTTCACAATAGTTAAGTTTAAGAATAACAATGATATTAGATTCACATAAAAATTTATTCACCATATCCTGTAAGGTTTACCATCAAAGTATGAAAATATTCGTAATGTCGTAAATATTCAGGTGAAAATATTATTTTAATCTTTACAATTACAATTACATTCACTTTATGTAATATGATTTTTTAAAAAAGGTATATGTAACTAAAGCATTAACGTTGAAATTTTATCTTCATTCAAATATTTTTTTTTTAATCTAAGGTTTAAAGTATTATTTTTTAAAAAAGCAATAAACCTAATAACTGCAGTCGTTTTTATTTTATAGCTTTTAAAGTGACATATATTTAGTGGTTTTAAATTGATGCAGTAGGTCATTGAAAGGTATCTATTAAATGTTCATTAATCACATGCATTAGTCAAAAAATATACATAAATTAATAAGTAAATTAAAATAGAGAGTACTTAGTATCTACCTTTTGAAATCATTTATTTTTATTATCTCAAATTTATGCACGATTAAATTCAATGTTACCTGCCAAATGTTCTTTACAAAATATCTAAATTTTTAGTTAAATAATTAGTTAATTATTAACTAATGAATTAATAAATAACACACACAATTTAATATATTTGTGTATTATTATTTGTGTGTGTGTGTAGAATTTAGACAGATGTACGTAAGGAGATATTTATAGAAATCAACCTTAGACGGTTATAATAAAGAGTCTAATTTTTAAAAGAATAAAACATAGCGATAAAACAGATATTAAAACTCTAATGATTTTTACAATTTCTTACGCTGCTTTATCATTATATAAATATTTCTAAAACTCGTATTCATACGTAAAACATTCCTAATAAACGTTTATAACCTCGAGCTTTTGGAATCATGTTTCTTATAATCTTGCAGTATGACATATCAATCATTAATTGTTAAAAGTAAAAAAAAAATATATTAATAATTTATCCAAAATATTATAATGCAGAAAAAATATATATCTTAATCAGCGTTTCTACATTAGTAGATGTTGAGTATAACCCCTTATTAATATAATTATATACTAATAAATGTTGTGGGAAATATGTTTAGAATCTTTTGTTGCAGAAATATCTATCAAACTACGATATAAATATCTCTAAAATATTTATTTTACAATACTAATTTTTTAAAAACCATGAACTTATTTATTATGTTTCTTACATAAAAAATACGTAACTTATTTTTACACGATTAGTTTTATAATATATATTTTAAATAAATATATAAAAAAGGAATTGTAAATTTATGCATAATTTAATGTATAAAATAAATGTAAATTAATAAGCTATACTAATTAGTCTGTTGCGTAAAATGAAATATATATATATATCGAAATTGATTTTTTTTAAGTATGTTTGAACAATATAAAACTAAATTTACTCATTTCATATTAAATGATAATTTCATGTGTAAATATTAATATTCTTAACATTCCAGATATTATTCTTAAGAATTCGACAAATTGTAAATTGAACATTTTTTAAATTAGACTGTTGATATCAAACACGCATAAACTATTTTCATGTGTAAATATTAATATTCTTAAGATTCCAGATATTATTCTTAAGAATTCGACAAACTGTAAATTGAACATATTTCAAATTAGACTGTTGATATCAAACACGCATAAACTATTTTCACGTGTAAATATTAATATTCTTAACATTCCAGATATTATTCTTAAGAATTCGACAAACTGTAAATTGAACATATTTCAAATTAGACTGTTGATATCAAACACGCATAAACTATTTTCATGTGTAAATATTGATATTCTTAACATTCCAGATAGTATTCTTAAGAATTCGACAAACTGTAAATTGAACATATTTCAAATTAGACTGTAGATATCAAACACGCAGAAACTATTTTCATGTGTAAATATTAATATTCTTAACATTCCAGATAGTATTCTTAAGAATTCGACAAACTGCAAATTGAACATATTTCAAATTAGACTGTTGATATCAAACACTCATAAACTATTTCAGATTTAGCGTCAATTAAAAAAAAATGTAAATTTTGAAAAACAAAAAAAAAAAGATTTCATTTAAAATTTCTAAAAGTTCTACTCACCTGATGAAGGAACGTATATATTTAAATATAAACAGTCCTCGCTCTGATTCGTTAACTGGGGAATCAATCTTTTAAGATATTTGTATCTTCCCAGTGGCATCTTCTTAAGTGCTTCTGTTTCATTGGACACGTCAGGAAATTTTTGAGGACATACAGGTCCTTGTTGGTCAGCTAGTCTAACTCCTTTCCAGTGCGGTGATGTCACAGGTGGCATAAAACGAAGAGGACCTTTTGGTGCACCTGCGTAAGGTACGCCTAAGAATACTTCAATAGGCTGAAGTTGTCTATTTGACAAAGTACTCATGAAACCTCTAAGAGATCCATATCTTGTACTAATTACCCTTGAGCTCAGTTGCCTTAAGTCCGAATCAACATGCCGAAAAGACGCTAGGCCACACTGGAATGTCAACGTATGGAGACAAATCATTATCCATCGATTTACTCTCCTATTACGTTTGTGGTATTGGTCTGAGGAAGCCATTATATTGGAAAAATCTTTACACAAGCTCAGTAAAATTTGTGACTGTGGTATTAATATTTTTCTTTACAATTTTTCAAATAATTATTTACATGTAATAACTTTTTTTTAAATAATGAAATAGGAAGTATAGCTCTTTATCATTTTCTTCAACATTTTAATTATTTTATTTCTTCTTTTTCAGTAATTTTTCATATAAAATTTAAAACAATTACATTAGCAACCTGTTCCACCATCCAATCAGTAGTTTGTATTTTATATCCAGAAAGTTCTAACTTCAGATTTTATAAACCATGCATATATATACATACGGTAAATAACATTGATTACATTAGCACCAAAAATTTTTTATTCTTTTAAAGTGTATATAATAATTTTCCGTACTTTAACTATGTTTAAATTTTATTCACGCACCATTCACTTAAAGATTTTATGTGGCATTCTTGATACTTCACCATGCAAAATGAAACACTTTAATCATATCACTGAGTTAAATTACAAATCATTCATTGAATAAAAAAAATCCCTTGTTAAATTTCAATTTAGAAATTCTATCTTTATAAATTGTTGAATTTTCGCATTGTACTAACTGTTAATGCATATCGAAAAAGAATTTAAAATAGTAAAGTAAGATACGTCTTTTAATAAAACTTGATCAATCTCCTTATAAAATGTATATGTTGAAAATCATATTATAAAAATTCAGAATTCATATAAAAAAAACTGCAACTTGATTAAAAACAACATTTTTAAGAAGCATTTTTTTTAAGAAGAAAGGAATTACTTACATTGAGTTTAAAATACAAAATTATATATTTTTTTTCATTATAAATATGAAACATAATTTTTTGAGCATTTTGGAAATTTGTTTTTCTCTTTTGAAAAATGTATATTTTAACAGTTATTCGAAAAATGTTATATTACAATATTGCATCAATTATAAATGCATTCGGATTAATAAATTCAATATTTTAGTTCAAAATTATTAGAATTTCATTAAAAATTATATATAATACGCATAACATTTATCAAAAAGTTTTCTATATAACAATATTTGGCAATGGTTATTAAAAATTCAAATTTTAACGATAATTCTACATGCTTTTAAATCAAACTTCCACTCATTACTTCAAAATAACAAGCAATATCCAAGCTCGAGAACGTATAGAAACATTAGCAAGCACTGTGATCTCTTCTCGAATGCAAAAGAATGCAGAATGCACTTTAAATAACCACCACTTCAAGATTTAAAAGTATGCACTCGCTGAAAACAGCCACTAGCGATCTTCACCGGATGTTGCCCGGAACGGCTACTGTTAGATGGAAACTCAGATCCTATCAACCGGCTAGACGACGCATGCGGTGCAGAGGGAGAACACAGCTTTTTCCCTAAGATGAGGGAAAACAGAGGGATGTTTCAAGGATTGTAGGATTTGGACTTGAAATATGTGTGGCGCGCGAGGTCGCATAAATGATTAGTATTATAGATTTCCTCTGCTTATTCCGAAATCATTTCTTTAACAGGATCCTTTAAAATCAAATCAAATGTGAAATGAAAATAAAAATAGTATTTTTTTTTTCCGCATGAGTAGAATAATATTTTGGAAGATGATTTATAAAAGTACTTCTTTTTGGAAAATAAAACAAAGAAAAGATTTATATTTGTTGCCAAGACATTTTTTTCTTATAATTGTTTTGTACGAAAAAAAAGAAGAAGAAGAAGAAGAAGAAGAAGAAGAAAAATATAATTCTGCAATTTTGTCATTTTAATTGTTATGAAAATGTATTCATATTATATCCCCCCCCCCTGTTTATAATTATTATACGGATTATAATTTGTTTGTTTTAATTTCTAAGTTTCAAAAATTGCAGGATTTGGGCATGAAATGCGTTTTGCACGTGAGGTCCCAAAAATCATTATTATTACGAATTTCCTCTGATTGGTTCGAAACAATTTCTTTAACAAAATATTTTAAAATGAAATATAATTTGAAATGAATATAAAATTGCATATTTTTTCAGCTTGAGTAGAAAATTATTTTGGAAGATTATTTATATAAGTACTTCTTTTCGGAAAATAAGAACAACGGAGATTTATATCTATTGCCCAGTTATTTTTTATTATATTTGTTTTGTAAAAATTAATTGAAATATAAATCTTCACTTTTCTCTTTTTAATTGCAATAAAAAATTATTCATATTATCACAGTTTCTTCTATTTATAATTATTATATGGATTATAATTTGTTAGTTTTAATTTGAAAGTTTCAAAAACCATAGGATTTTAGAATGAACTAGGTGTGGTGCGCGAGGTCACATGAATGATTAGTATTATAGATTTCCTCTGCTTATTCCGAAATCATTTCTTTAAAAAGATCCTTTAAAATAAAATAAAATGTGAAATGAAAATAAAAATAGTACTTTTTTTTCGCATGAGTAGAATATTTTGGAAGATGATTTATAAAAGTACTTCTTTTTGGAAAATAAAACAACGAAGAGTTATATTTGTTGCCAAGACATTTTTTTCTTTTATTTGTTTTGTACAAAAAAAAAACAAAAAAAACAGAAAAATATGAATCTCCAGTTTTTTGTTATCTTAATTGTTATGAAAAAGTATTCATATTATATATATATATATTTTTTTCTATTTACACTTATTATATGGCCTATAATTGGTTAGTTTTACAATTTCTAAAATTCAGAAATTGTAGGATTTGGGCATGAAATGCGTTTTGTGCGTGAGATCCCATAAATGACAAGTATTATAAATTTCCTCTGCTTAGTTCGAAATCATTTCTGTAACAAGATTTGTTTAAATGAAATTAAATGTGAAATAAATATAAAATTGTATATTTTTCAGCTTGAGTAGAATATTATTTTGGAAGATGATTTAAATAAGTACTTATTTACGTAAAATAAGAACAACGACTATTTATATTTGTTGCCAAGATAATTTTTTGTTTTATTTGTTTTGTAAAAAATATCAGAAATATAAATCTTGAGTTTTTTTTCTGTTAATTGTTATGAAAAAGTTATTCATATTATCACATTTGGTTCTTTTTACAATTATTATATGGATTATAATTTGTTAGTTTTAATTTGAAAGTTTAAAAAACTGTAGGATTTTGGTATGAACTACGTGCGGTGCGCGAGGTCGCATAAATGATTAGTATTATAGATTTACTCTACTTTGTTCGAAATCATCTCTTTAACATAATCCTTTAAAATCAAATCAATTGTGAAATGGAAATAAAAATTGTAATTTTTCCGCATGCGTAGAACAATATGTCGGAGAATAATTTTTTCGAAAAATAAGAACAACGAAGATTTATATTTGTTGCCAAGACATTTTTTTTATTATATTTGTTTTGTTAAAAATAATAGAAATAGAAATCTTCACTTTTCTCTTTTTAATTGTTATGAAAAGATTATTCATATTATCACATTTATATTCAATTTATAATTATTTAATTTAATTTAATGCCGGAGGAAGACCACTCGGCTGAGGGCGAACCCAGCCGTTGAGCGTTTAATGGCCCTCGGCTAGCTCCCCGGCGCGCAGGGATGAAACGTGGCAGTACAGACTTCGCCAAATGGCTGGTCCTGCCGGGAAAAAGCCCCACGCGACAGGCGGCAGGAACTAAAGACAAACAAAAATTACAATATAGGGTCTGTCGCTGGAACCAGCGTTCCTACGCGTCAGGCAGCGACAGACAGGATGATGGAGAAGGTGCGCCTGCACCAGTTGAACAGTACGCTTGAAAAATGGATGAGCAGTTCAGAGGTATGACTGCACCCCTCGTACAGTTCACAGCTGACGGCCCTTTGACGAGGTGACAGTGCAGGATTTCCACGCGACAAGGAGCGCCACACATTTGCGCTGAAACCCGTGCACTGTAGGAAAGCTGATATAAAATACTGAGCGCCAGTGATGATGTTGCTGAGCATAGGAGAGGTCCCAATGAAGAGAAGTTAAAAACATTGAAAACATTAAAATTATAAGTGGGAGCTTGTCCCTTAGACTAAAAGCTTGAAGACAAAAAAGTTAGGGTTAAGATTAGGATGAACTTAAGAATTATGAATAAAACTAAAAAAGAGAAATTAATAAATAATTTAAGACCACAACAAATGCAAAGATTAGGTGAGATTTGAAAGATTGAGTAGAAATTTATAAATTTCTAGTAGCTTGTGGTTTAAGACTGGCCTCGTTATTATGTTTATCAGCCAGGATGGTGGCGGATGAGACGGTGAACATCTGAGGTGCCAAGAAACAGTCAGGGAAAAGGTAAAATAGTAATGAGTGGGTTCACCACTGGCCCCACACTCGCACACATCGGTTCTAGACCTTTTAAATTTATATAGATAATTTTTAAAGGGATCATGTCCCGTGAGGAATGCCGTGGTATGTGGAGACAAGTTGTACATTTCTCTGGAAACTTTGGGAATGAGATTATGAGTATGTCTACCTTTTGTGGAGGTGTTCCAGTAGACTTGCCATGCTGGGATGATTTTTTCTTTTAGTTCCCTTCTAATGAAAGAAGGGGCAACTGGAAGGGAGTATTCTATTGTTTCAGTTTTTGTTGCTTCCTTTGCCAGGCTGTCAGCTAATTCATTTCCTGTGATGCCGATGTGTGCTGTGACGTGTCCCAGGGTGACCCGATTTAACAGAGTATGTAGGATAATTTTAATTTTTAGAATGAGGGGGTGCTTCGTTCGAAGTGCATGGATTGCTAATTTATAATTATTATATGAATTATGATTTATTAGTTTTAATTAGTTAGTTTCAAAAACTGTAGGATTTGGGAATGCACTGCATATGGTGCGTGTGGTCGCATAAATGATATAGATTTCGTCTGCTTATCCGAAAACATTTCTTTATCAAGATCCTTTAAAAACTAATCAAATGTGAAATGAAAATAAAAATATATTCAGTATTCTCTTTTTATATATATAATTGTGGGAAAAATACTTCATATTATCATTCTTATTATATATAATTGTAATCCAAATTATGATTTATTTGTATGAATTTAAAAATTGCAATGCCTGTAAGATTGCAGGATTTACGTGTGGTTCTCATGGTTACATAAATGATTAGTGTTGTAGACTTCTCCGCTTTTTCTGAAATCATTATCTGAAATCATAATAATCATAATCCTTTAAAATCAAATCAAATGTAAAATGAAAATAAAAATAGTATTTTTCTGCACGTATAAAATAACATTTTGGAAGGTGATTTATAAAAATACTTTTTTCGGAAAGTAAAAACGACGGAGATTTATATTGGTTGCCAATTTACTATTTTTTATTACATTACTTTTGTAAATTAGAAAATAAATACAAATCTTCAGCATAGACAATAACTTAATTGTTATGAGAAAGTAACTAATATTATCACATTTGATTTTATTGATTTAATATATGAAATGCAAATTGTTATTCTGAATTTTGGAAGTTTCAACTACATGGGTATGACATAATTGTCACGCGCGAAGTCGCAAAATTGCATGTTGCGAATTTCCTGTGCTTATTCGGAAATCCTTTCTTTGTTTTTAATGTATCAGTAAAATAATAACAGAATTTTTGAAGAAGATGCATATTTTTCTTGTCTTTATTCTTAGTTTCAGAAAATAAAAGCAGAAAGATTTAAGATAATTTTTATAATTCTTATTTTGCAGAAAAAAGGGGAAATATAAATCTGCAGTTTAGTCTTTATAAATATTATGAAAAATTATTATACATCATAATATAAACGTTTTAATACTTTCCAATTCTGTTGAAAAGTTATTTTTATTATTTTTAGTAACATCTGGTATAAAATATGGTACGTGACTGTCTTAACTGAAACTATGCATATGAAAATCAAGCTCTATGGTTACCTTTATAAAATAGATCACCGAATGCAGAATGGCAGTAACTAGATATATCTCAAAATTCCAACTATTAAATAAAATACTGTTTATACAATAAATTATTTTAAAAACTTGAAAGTAGTATTAGAGCATCAAATATACTTCATTCGTGTGTGCATGAAATTTAAACCAACATTTGTGAAATAGCATTTATTATTTAAATTTACCAATCCATAAAAGAAGAAATATAGAATATATATTTATTTTAATCAAAATAAGATATATTTATTAATCCAGTGTTTTAAACACTGGATTAACAGTTTGATTAACAAAACTGTTTTTCACCAATAACTATTGATTTACATACATAATATTTTATTTAAAATTAATAATGCAATATTTTCACTTTATTCATTGTGTATATTATTTTAACTATATTAATTTTACGTATATAGTAATAAAAAAGAAATGATCGTTATAATCTTTATTTTAAAATATTTCTTGAAAGTAGTCAATCCATAATATAATATTTACCTTACTTATGTTCGGAAATTCAAATTAAGTCAATATTTAGATTCAGATTATCTTCACATTATCCGAATATTTCCAATTTTTATGCAAACTCTGTATGTACGCAATATACCTGTGGGTGTTTTTGTAAAGTGAGTTAAAATATTCCTCTAGTGCTTCCTGTAATTTGTGAAATACATTTTTTTCGATGAATATAATTGTTTAATAATAAAATTATTATTTTTTGATTGAGCATTTTGATAAAAAAAGTAATTATTGTACATGATGATATATGTTAATAATGTTATGTAGCAATGGATATGTTAATAATACAAATATACGTTCGAAAATGTATATTTTAATGAAAAACTTAAATTTAATGTGTTGGTTTAACATCCTCCAAAATATATTTTTACTAATGCATTCCGGATAATTTTACATATTTCACATTTTATGTAGTTTAATTTAGATATTTAATAAATATTAATATAGATGCTATTTCATTTAATTTATTACTTTTTTGAACTCAACATTTCTTGTTTAGTGCTTTGTTTTAACACTGACGTTGGAAAATACATTCTATTTAACGATTTTTTTTCGATTCCCTGAGTGAGGAATTGTTTATTTCTGATATATTATGTTACTTTCACTGTTAAATATACATTATGAGGGTTTTGTGTAGATAATTTAAATATACATTTTGGTATTCTACTTTTAAGAGCAAGCAAATAAAATTGATTTTTACATGACGAAATAGCCTTCCAATATAAAGGAAATTTTTAATCTACATATTCCAATCTAAGCCTATTCTAAATCATTCAAACTCATATTTACACACTGAAAATATATCATATTAAATATTTGTGTATGTTATATTTTACTCAATGTTTCACATAATATTTCTATGTATTTATTTTATTTTTTTTTTAAGTGAGGAAAGGAAATATGAAATTTCTTTCAAAGAAATCACAGAATGATGAATGTAAGAACATGTACAGAATGTTTATACTGATGATCACTAAATATATATTTTGTTATATGTATGTAAATGTAAAATATTTTAATTCTTTTTTCAAAAATACAGATTTATTTCTCTTAAGAGCCGTTAACAAGATGTTTTATTTTCATTTTCGTTTTGATTTTTTTTAAATTTATTTCAATATCTCTGATTTCAAATAAAGTGCATTCCGTTTCAATTGTTATCATTTGCCAATATATTAACTTATGTATAATTCAAATTATTAAACTATTAAATAATTCAAATTATTAAATATTATTCAAATATTATTTTCATTTCATTTTGCAAAACATATTATTTGCGCTAAAACTTACACAATAAAGACAGATAATTTTTTTTTTTTCAAAAATCAACTTTGAAGTTAACTATTCCTTGATACCGTAAACATCAAAGTGAGATGAAAGTGATAATTTAAAAGGCTTCTATCTCTCTCGAGAGAAGCATTCATTCCGACATTCTTCCTCTTCTGCAAAGTTGAGTTAGTTATTCATCAAAGAATCATTCGTCTTTTAAACAAATTTGTAAGCATTTAAAAGATTTCCCAAAGGATCATTTTAGAAAACAATGGGCAACCTTCCACGGAAGAAGTTCTTGTTTTTCTTTATAAAACGGGATAAGAAGTTTTGAAGAATGTGATTTGTTTGACCGATCATAAGAATTTTAATGCTTTGTGGTATTCATGCAAAACTACTATCTACCTAATTAATCAAGAAAGGAGATTCCACGTTACTACAGCGAAATAAAACATTTTCAAATACTTTATGATTTTAATATTCATTTCAAAAGTATTCTAAAATAGAATATTTCGGGAAATTAGATCCATACTTTCTATATAAATATAATTTATCAATAAGTTTGTTTTATGTTGTTTTTTAAATATATAAAGTTCTGTTTTGTATGAAGAATTTAATTCATTGCGTACATTAAGATGTACTATTACTCGTACCAGGAATGTTCCTATAGGAATTTTTTTTTTAAAATAAAGGTACGTTTTGTTACCAACCCAGTTCAGCAAACTGAAAATACATATATGATTATATGGTTTTCTACGTAGTTACGACTGAAATTGATAAATTTATTTTCAGTTAAAATTATTTTCTATTACATTTCCAGGCTTTGTATCACGAATATTTCTGTAATGTAACTATTAATGATTCTAAATTACTGTTTATTTGATTATACGGAATGTGACTATTATTGATTCTACGTTTAAGTTATAATTTTTCAACTGAGTGAAAAATTGTCCTGCCCAGGATTCAAACGATGGATTTCTTGGCTTAAGATACCAATGCTCTGCCAAAGGAACTATCCTGGAGGAATCTGGCGAACACGTTTCATCCACATAACATTATGGATTATGGCATCCGGTCTGTTATCATGAAACAACTCAATAGAATAAATTGCAGTTACTGAAACTGCAGTAAACGCTGGATACGTATGTACACGAGATTAATTTTAGCACAATTATTTTACATATTTGGAAATTATAGTATTAATGATTCTACATTACTGATTATTTGACTATACTGCAGGTGACTATTATTGATTCTACGTTTGAGTAATAATTTTCCATATCAGTGAAAATTTTTCCTGACCAGGATTCAAACCAAGGATTTCTTGGCTTATGATACCAATGATTTGCCAACTGAACTATCCTGGAGGAATCTGGCGAACACGTTTCATCTTCTACATAACATCATTGATTGTGGCATTCGGTCTGTTACCTAAAACAACTCAACAGAATAAATTGAAGTTAATGCAAATCCAGTAAACGCTGGATGCGTATGTACACTTGATTAATTTTAACACAATTATTTCACATTGTTAGAAAATTATAGCTGTCATGGATTTTTTTATCAATTATATTATTTGTATTAAAATTATTCAATTATTAACCCTTTCAGGGGCAGTGGTATGTTTATGAAACCACTTAATTTTAATTCCCAAACGCGACAATGGCACCAGAATTTTGCTAAAATCTTTTCCATTTAATATGTACGTGAAATATAGCCTTTTTCTTATTTCCACATAATTTCTTTTGTAAATTCCGGTGTCAGTCGTTTATTTCAACATTTTAGTACTGAAAGTACTTAGCCCCTGAAAGGGTTAATGATACAATTCTCATTCAACAATCTACATTTAAAAATACACCACTGTAATATACCTTCCTTTCAATACTAGAGTTTAAGGAAAAAGGAAATACATTCATTTTCTATGATTGAAGATATTGTATGATGCTACGGACATATATCGTAATTTTTTCACTTTCTAAAAACACTCGTATGAGTTTCGTGAGTTGCGGTCAACATTGTTTATTATCTCGCACTGAATTTAATGCATTAGTTTAACTTATAATCAGGAATTTTACAGTTTGAGACTGAACAGAAATAAATCTGAGTTTTTGTGCATACTTACAACTATGCCCATTTAGTCCAGGCATTAGATGATCAAAAAGGGCGAATAAAAGTTTTACTGCAGTTTTGATATTTGGTACATTTTTAACACTTTTTGACATAGTTGATAAGTGTTTATGAATTCGGTTTGTCAGTCCGTCTGTCCGTGCTCTAACTGGCGTAAATATATCCGGATAATCATGCAATTGATATATGTTATTTAGGTTTACTATAGCATGCTCGGTATTGAAAATAAAGTGTGTAGCACTTATACTCTTTTTAAAAGGGCACTCAAATAATGCCGTTACATTATAGTCTACGGGGGAAAATCCTTTGCAGTGCATTTTAATGATATACATCTATGTAATACAGTACAAGATGCTTACTATAGAAAATGATAGGTGAAATATATACCAAGACATACCAAGTATACCAAGAAAGGTTTAGAATATAAATAAAATCATATACAGGGCCACACAAACAACTGAATATATGGCTGCCTACGTATGATCATTTCTCGAAGCGAGATTTCAGTGTGTATTTGCCTGAATTAAACTCTAGTTTAATATGTAGCGTGTATAAAGAGCTTAAGGTAAAGTACAGGGCTGTACAAAATAAATCATGTATGATTACGTCTATTTGTATAAACTGCTGAAATTGAATTTCCAACTGTGTTATGTGTTTTATTACTAAACTAAATTGTAGAATAATATAGAATATATACAAATATAAATTATATACAGGGCTGAAACGAAGAATTGGATACGGTAATTGCTGAAATCTGATTTTCAAACGTGTTTTGTGTTTTCTGAAATGTTTACTTAGATACCTTATTTACCTTATTAAACAGCAATGGTTTGTTAAAGTGTCCTGTTAGTGTTGGAAATTGTTTCATAATCTATTTTTGGTGCAAGCTTTTTTTTGTGTTGTTAGTTTTGGGTCTGCTGAACACGAATCTAAGGTTTGCCAGTAGAAACGTTTTCGGGAAATACATTTACAGAAAACGTATATAAACTGTATTTTTCTCTGTTTTTTTTTTTCAAAATAATTCTAAAACTATGCATTTTATGTGAAACTCAAGAATATATGAATTAAAGACGATAAAATGCCCTAAATTTTATGCCTTGAAAGTTTTTTTCTCTGATCAATAGGTTAGCCGGGAGAGTGCTGCAAAAATAAGTGTTAAAAGCAAAAAAACTCTGTAAACAGGGGAATGTCGGAACTGTACATAAATGTAACATGAAAACTAACCCTTTTACAAAAACATTTGAGCATAAATTATACTAAAGATTCTATGATTAATTACATATTACAATAAAGTTCCTTGATGATAAATACGACTCATTATGAAAAAGTAAAAAAAAAAAAAATATTATATTCGCATCCTTTTACTTAAAGACCTCTGCTTTTAATCGACATCTACAGCTTAAATAATAGACGTATGAAATTAGTGGGTGTTTTTATAACTACCAGTATTATAGAATAAATGTTTTCTTAATTGTAAATATTTCACACCTTGAGGCATGGCTTGTTCCTTTTTTATTGCGTACATGGGTTGAGTGCTTAGGAAATCCATCTCCAGCTGTGTCTTCAAACCACTTCACATTTCAAGGTATAGCTCGTCTATCTCGTCTTGACTCACCATTGTGATTTTCGTACAGGCACGTGCGCAGTTGAGGTATATATTGGAGCAACAAAGCTCTGTATTCTTGCATTCACAATTTTGTTGGCAATTATTTGTGCCCTTGCAGAATACAAGCTTAAACAAAGCAGGAGATAGTACAGTAAACACAGGCTCGAGGCCAGTATTTGTTTTCTTCCATCGCCACTGTTCATAATTTTTTCCAACCCCCAGCCATTGCTGTATCTTGTGATAAAGAGAACTATTGTTCTGAAGCTGCAGCTGGTGGTGCAGCAGTAATGTTATAACTGTATCTAAAGGCTGATTTCTTGTACGAAATATACTTTAGGTGGTTCAGCGAAGGCACATTCGCCCACTATTGCTGTATAGTGAGACAAGGAAACTTCCCCCAGCAGCTACTACTATCTCTTGAGAAGCGTTCGTGTAGTTGAATGCTTTAACAACGTCAGCAAACATGTGGACTCTTCACAAGTGTTTTAATAAACTTCATTTTTCCTTGCATAAACGGTGCTGACGTTGTATCGCACACGCCTATAGTGTGTGGGAAGAATTTATTTTCCTCAACCGTTTAATTCGCAGAATTATTTGCAGAATTGTTGCTGGAGAATCGGTGTCATTTCCGCGTTTTAAAAAGAAAACGTTTTCAGCTCTGCACAGACCTATCAAAATGATCAAGAAGTCTACATCCTCCCGAACCACAATCACCGTCTCATTTGCTGGAGCCAAGTACAAAGCAGTCTTTACAATCAAGGTGTCTGCATCTCCTTTGGCTTGCTTGCATGTGATATGTACTGATGAGAACTTGTCAACCATCATTGATATTAACAGACCCTTGTTGTTTGGGTTAGCAAGAAACTTTTCTTTGGACATGGTAGGAATCATTGTATCGTCAAATAATATGTTAGTTGAAGCATGTTTCCTCTATCGTCTAATAAGCTCTTCGGTTTTTGTAGCACCTTGTACATGATCAGGGTAGCCATCAAAGACAACTGCTGTCTGTGCTTGATATTTTGACTGTACGTAATCAGCATATTTGTCGAAGATATGGGTTACAGTGTAGATATGTGGGCACTTGACCAACGCTGTTTCACATCACCTGTATCGAAGCGGAAAGAACTGCAGATGGGAGTCCAACAGTTGTGTCTCAGAGGCTAAAATAACCCGAACGTTCCTCTGTGTTTAGGTTAAAAATTAAACTTTTAGGAACCCAAATCCGTGCCAGCATTTATCAGCGAAAGTCTGTTTTAGTTATTTTATTTCTGTGTTATTTAAAATGCAAATTAAAAAGTGTTTTTTATTTCAAACGCAAATGACTGTTTTGATCACAAATATGCTCCTTTTATTTAATTTTTAGTCAGGAAGAGAACGGTGAACTTCAGAGAAATAAAATATTGTCAATCATATGGTATTTAGTAACATTTATGGTCAACGCTTTTATAGTAAATCCCGTTTTTACAGAATTTGTTTTTGCTTGGAACACCCAACTTTGCGACACTTTGATGGTCAAACTATTGATCAGAGTAAAAAAAAACTTTTTGGACATAAACTGTAGGAAAAGCAATCTTTTTCAATGCATATGCTTAATTCATATTCTTATGTTGACTTTCACTCAAAATCTATAGTTATGGAGTTATTGTGAAAAAACAGAAAAAAGACAGTTTTTTACGTTTTTTGAAAAAAAAAAAATAATTCCCTGGATTTTTTAAGCAAACATCAGATTCGTATTCAGCGACACAAGAAACATAAAGGGTTCAAATATCAAAATTCAACTAAAACTTTCTTTTATTTTCCACCAAATGACTGGCGTAAGTTCTCAAATCACAGCCTAAATATTCCATTACATTCTCATAGCTGCTATTTTTTAAGCCTTTTTTGTAGTCAATTAAACGCGTTTGAACCATGAAATATATTTTATAAATCCTTTCACGTTTACATTGGCAGATATCTGCTTTTATTTATTACGCAAGACTCATATT
This sequence comes from Maratus michaelseni, assembly GCA_963931845.1. Lineage (NCBI taxonomy): Eukaryota > Metazoa > Arthropoda > Arachnida > Araneae > Salticidae > Maratus > Maratus michaelseni. The sequence goes on from OZ007596.1 coordinate 274,184,943, forward strand.
GCATTTTTGTTTTTAAGCTATTCTAGTTGGGGCGTTAGTAAACTGCATCTGTACATATATGTATCAAAAGTATGTACAAAGTGATCCGCTTGCTGATATAAAACACAGATCAAGCATAAATTAAAAAATGCTTCCCATTATTATTTGAATACTGTCAATTTTATGAAGTTTCCCAACAATAAAAAAAAAAGATGCTAAAATCTGAATTAGCCCCAGGTGAGTTCTTTTTACTCCATGGATGCGATAGCTGTAAAATATACCATAATTTGCCTTGGTGAAATTTAATTTAAATGCGACACAGAATATTATTTTAAGGACCAATAAATTTTACATTGTATTTATTAATCGATTTCATTTCCAACGAAAGGGTCTATACAATTCTTCTGAACTATTCCTTTTTTCTATATATTCCCACGCACAAATTTTGAATAGATAGTCTGAATTTAATATTTTTATTTGTTGGAAAAGTCTGCTTCTTTAGATGGTCTCGCATCAATATTATTAGTATCATCTAACAATGGCATGTTTCGATGTCTGTCGGATTTTTTTTAATGAGATATAACATTTGTAATGACTGACTAATCATCATGAATTTTATTAATGACATTAAGGTATAAAAAGCTACTTTAGGTTTTTAAAACAGCTGTCGTATAGATATATTAGATTTTTTGATGGGGAGACCACAAAATTTATTATCTACCACCACCAACTCTGCTTCGGAATAAGTTCTATTGGCAACAGTGAAATTTAATATTAATGTGGATCAGAGTTTTACAAGATAACAGTTAACCCGATTCTATCTGAAATAGACTCGACTTACATTTTTTTGGGGTCGTGTCGACAATGTTTATCATGTGATTGGGTGTCGAGGTGGGTTTATTACGAACCGTGGTTGTATTTAATAACACATTTTTCGAAAAAAAAAACTCCACAATATTTTTTAAGATGTAAAAACAATTTATTGGAATATAAATGTGTGTATATGAAAAGGCAATAAAGTAAAGCTCATTTAAAAATAAATAAATATTATTTCCAAATTATTTTTCTTAATTTTCGCTTGAAAAACTGATGCATAATATAATGCTTAGTTCTGAATTTCCTATATATATATATATATTACAATCAAACATAAATGCACACGTTTCTACACCCCAGCCCTTTATTAGGGATAATTAGAAGTTTGAAAATAAAATTGGTTAACATAAGTGGAATATGGTCCTTTTTTCTATAATGGGTTGGGTTGGGTTGATTATTGACGGCCAATTATCTACACATGGGATATAGGCCCGGGGGGAGTGCCCTTCGTGGGGGTCTTTCTAAGGGAACCTAACCCGTATTTACGCATGGATAAATCCACGGCTCGAAGAAAACCACGAAAACTCCGAACGATTAGGCCGACGGGCGCGATTGGGATCGAACCCAGCACCTCCCGTCTACCAGCTTCGAGAGCACAACCTCTCAGCCACTGGTGGGGCATTTTTCTATAATGAATTGCTAATAAACATAGTGACTCTCCAGAAAATGGGCCTTGCTTAAACAAATTATGTAACTTAAACTATGATAAATGTAATGGCCAAATATGCTCCAAGTAACTTTTTCCGTTATTAAAATTACATAGCTTCTCAATTACCTTAATTTCAAACATTTATGATCAACAATTTATTTTATTTATATATCCATTTTTCTACATAAATGTAAATTTGGTATTAAAGCTCTAATTACAGATCATTTTTTTCTTAATTGCATCAAAATATGAATTTTTTACTTTTTTCATTTGGGGTAGAAGGGCGAGTTTTGGGATCACTGTGAATATAATTTCTGGTTTTAGTCGGGTACAGACTGTAAGATTCTAATGCTGATAACAATACAAGATTGTCATAAAACACGAATTTAACAAACAATCTGCTTAAGTCAGTTTTAGTGCTCGTTAAAACTTTTTTGTTTCTATAATACATTTTACGAGGCATTAAAAATCATATACACCATAATATAAGTTAGAATGCGTAAAATTAAAAACTGCATTAAAAACACAGACTTAAAATGAAATTAAAATAGAAAATACCAAAAGAAATTAGGATACTACAAATCGAAATCAACTGTTATTAAAAAAAATTCTAAATACTATTAAATATAAAATTTGAGTTGAAAAATACTATTATTTTAAACATTTGATGTTAATTTTGAACGATTTTATCTTTCGTCAATAACATTTAAGAAATATTCCAAATAAATTAACGTTACTTATGTGAAGAAACTGTTTCTCCTGGAAAGAAATACTTTCCTAAAAGAGGATTATAAATAGAATTATTTTCACTGATTTAACTCAACTGTTGGAACTTAAGACCTTTTAGGAAACTTCCTGATAGACTTTTTTTTATGAAAAACCTCACGTAAGTTCCTATTGATTTTTGAAATTGGAAGTTGACATTTTACTCTTCCTGATGATTTTAAAAGCTGAGATTTTGAGGGGCATTCTGAAATATTTCATTTCGAAAAAGTAAAGTGTGTAGCGTTTATATATAACTGGATGTACTGAAAATATATTTTATAAAGTTTTATTCTTACCGGAATAATTAAAAATATTATTTATGGATTTATTAATTTTTAATTAAAAATAATATATATATATGTGTGTGTTTCGATACGTAAAATATATACCAAAGAATAACAGTTTGGCATACTTCATAGATTAAAATATACGCAACTCGTTTTTCAATGTTTTTTAATTAACTTATTAATAAGGATTGAACTAAAATATTTAATAAAATATTTTATGTAAGAGAATGTAAATATATTTAACAGCATTGCTGATACTTAAACATAAACAAAAATAATTTATGCTCCTTTGATGAAGCTAAAATGGCTTATTCCTCTATTTGCACATCTACTCGATGTGAAATAGGAAAGTCCTCACAATCATCGAAATTGGGAAAAGGTTATTAAAATACGAGTTCTTGTTTCAGTGACGTTAAAGTGAACATTTTCAAATGATAACTGAGTACGCGAAAAGTCCTCATATGTTATCGTGAAGTGCCCCATAAAAACACATATCGATTGTTTTACAACAGATAATCTGTTAAATCATTGGTTTAAAAAATGCTGCAAATAATTTGTTATATTTTTAAATAACATATCGTAGGTTACAAAATGGATCTTCCCGACATCATATTTACTTAAAATCTACTTTTCTTTAGGAGTTTGAAAAAGTCACCGTAGATATAAAATATTTTACAGACACCACTAAAAATTTCCTAAGGGTCACTTTTTTCATTAGTGTCTAAATTATTAAGGGTTATTACCAGCAGTTAGATTTTAAAATAACGGGTATTTTAGTTTATCATGAAATCAACAACTCGATTTCATTCGAATTCGACTCGACCCTCATTTTGTGTTGACTCTTTCCGGCAGTGTTTTTTACACGGATTGGGAACGGGATGATTGCATTTGTTTGAGGTTTGGGTAAGATTCGGAGTCATTTTTGTCTCTTGCGGATCATGTTTGGCTATTTTTTGTTCCAAATGAAAGACCACAATATTATTTAAGATGTAAAAATTATATATTGGATTATACATAAGCATAATTGAAAATTATATAATGAAACCCATTTAATAATCAAATTTTGAATACTAAACCCTAATTCATTTTCCCAAATTGCCCATCTCAGAAATCTTAGTCTTATGTCTGAATCTCCCACAGATAAGTTTTTTTTTCGGGTGAATAATTATAAATTTAAACAGCACAATTTTAAACGAAAATTCATGAATGTTTACCCAATTTTAGTAGTTTGTGTTTAGAGCCTGGAAAAGTCCAGTCTCGTGCATCATGCGGATGTAGACCAGGCATAAATAAAAAATGATTCAAATTTTAAATAAATATACATTATTTATTTACCCTAGTCCTATACTTGGAAGAATTAAAAGTTCGGAAATAAACTCGCCTAACACAAGCGGAAGGCTCGCGTGTTTTCTATCATGGATTACTAATAAACTTTGAGACTCTCCCGATTATGAGTTAGGAGTAAAAATATTATGCAATTTAAATATTGATAAGGGTCAAAATCTAATCTGTACCATGTTGCTCTTTGCTTCACGAAAATTACCCCGCTTCACGACTATTTTAATTTAGAGCAGTGTCATAAGCAGTATGATTAACTACATAAAAGTTAAAATTGATATTAAAGGTATAATTACAGAGTATACTTTTTTTAATTGCATCAAATTATTGATTTTATTTTTCATCATTCATTTTAATTTCGTGTTTAAGTGCAACTTTTCAGTAGAAATTAAATATAATTTCCGTTTTTGTGTCTTGTACACCCTCAGCCGCGTAGATTTTAGTGTGGAAATAATACAGGAATGACAGAAAAACACGAATTTAGGAAACAATATCACTGACGGCAGTTTTACTCTTTGTTAAAAAAATTCTTATCTCTAATATACTTTTTTGCGATGTATCACTACATAGTATAAAACAAAGTCGCTTTTTCTGTCCCTATATCCCTATGTACGCTTATATCTTTAAAACTACGCAACGGATTTTTTTTATAAGATAGAGTGATTCAAGAGGAATGTTTATATATATATCCATTAAATAGTGGAGAAATACTGTTATTTTTGAGGTTTTTAATGTGATGTCGTACACTGTTAAAAATTTGCAGCAAACTGTCCAGTCATTTGACCGTTTTTGTAGAAAACGGTTACATAACCGTAATTTAACTATATTCTGACCATAAAATGAGCAATAATACGGCCAGAATATAGTTAAATTACGGTTATGTAACCGTTTTCTACAAAAACGGTCAAATGACTGGACAGTCTGCTGCAAATTTTTAACAGTGTAAATAATTTCATTTTTTCCGCTTATACATTGCAAACGCAGGCTGAACCCTACAAGATTTATCAAAATAATGTGCTAATTATTGTACACATTAAAAAGGTCTACAGAAAACACAAAGAGATGAAGGTTTTCAAGGTTAACCCGAAGCAAAGCGAGGGAGGGCCGCTAGTTAACAATAAAATACACCATAAAATATGTTAGAATGTGTGAAATAAAAAAAACAGTTCAATTAACATACGTTGTGTTTAAGAAAAATTAATATTACATTTTTAACAATACCATAAAATAAATTCAAATATTCGAAATGCAGAACAATTGTAATTAAATAAATTTACAATTTTAATATAATGGAAATAGTTGGTTTAACAAAAATACTATTTTTTTTAAAACATTTAATGTTAATTCTGAAGGATATTTTTTTCATAAATGATATTTCAGAAATATTCCAAATAAATTAATTTATGTGAAGAAATTCTTTCTATTCTACAGCAATACTTTCATCAATGCGGATTATAAATAGAATTATTTCCTTTGAGTTTTAACTCAAGTGTTGAAACTTAAATCCTTTTAGTAAACTTCCTGATATAAAAGTTTTTGTAAAGAATCTCACGTAAATTTCCGTTGATTTTTTAAATTGAATGTTGACTATTTACTTTTCCCCCGATGAATTTAAAAGACAAGTTTTTGAGGAAAATTCTGAAATATTTAATTTCGAAAAAAAGTAATATAAAATATTAAATAATCTTTAGGCATTTTTCATTTGTTATTTAAAGATGTATGTCTGCAAACGTAAAATATCAGCCAATGAATAGTAGTGCGTCTTACATCACAGATTAAAATATGTAAAGATATTTTTCAAGGCTCTTTAAATCTTATTTTAATAATGTTTTAATTAAACTAAATAAGAAAATATATTATGAAATAAAATACAAAATTATTTAACAGCATTTAAGACAATTAAAGGTCAACAAAAATAATTTATCGTCAATTTGAAAAAGCTAAAATTTCAGCTAGCCGATGTTAAATAGCAACGCCATCAAAATCATTGCAAAAGAAGATCGTCACAAGAAGATTAAGTTACGATTTCACCTCTCATTGAAGTTCAGACATTAAAAGAAAACATCATTTTCCGAACCGTCGATACACGGTGAATCCTGACGGGTTACCTTGTGGTGTCACATAAAATAACATTTTGAGCGTTTTATAAGAGAAAATCTTCTAAGTCACTATTACAAAAAATGCAGTGATGATGTTTTTAACTATCTGCCTCTGGTTTACAAAAACGTTCATATTAACATCACATTGACTTAAATTTCACTTTGGGCTGCGTGCTCCTCCGGGTGTTCCGGAATCAATCCGGTCCTTCGGGACGCGGAGGGATGACCTGGAGCCCGGCAGAAGACGCCGTGGCGTCCGGATTCCATTTTCAGGAGTTTGGGACCAAGCGGGGTCTCAGAGGGAGCGGTAACCGACGTAAGTCCACTTCCGGGAGGACTGGGCTGCCGGCCGTCGCCGGTACGCTCGGACAATCCTAAGTGCAGCCTGGGGATCCTGAACCGGGCACGAAATCGAGCGGCCTGGAACTCATCCTTTCTCAGCGTACGGCACTCCAGGGGATAGACAAGATGAGTGCTTCTCTTGTCCGTTCCCAGGGCCCTCGGCGGGGGGCGCCGGAGACAGCTGTTGTTGAGATATGGAGCCATGGGTGGGAGCCACATGGTTAAGGTTCTGGAAAGCTGGTGTTCGTGTCTAGTGAAGGTGAGCTAGCGGACGCGGGCGGTTACGCAGGTCTGGCCGGACCACCGGGACGAAACTATCGCACTACCTGTTTCGACCCCTTCACTTTTCGCTTTCAAACTAACGTTCTCCCGGCCCTACGGCTCTGGCGGCCTAGTCACCCGACAGCGTGACGGGTGTCGGACCCTCTTCCTATTTTTTTAATCTATCTGTGTTTTACTAACCTAGTTTTTAGTGTGTGTTGTCCATTCCCGACTAGAGAGACATGAGATCACTCGTGTGAGTTGTTCTCGATCTCGAATTGGGATAAATCAAATCATGAGAGGGAGCCCTTGACTAGTCGCTGGGCCCTGGTTGCTCCTGTGAGCTTTCCAGACAAGTTCGGCGTCGAGGATGTCACGGACTGTCGCTCATGAACCAAGCCTGTCCGGCCACTGTCGTACTCATGAAAGGGGTTACGATCGCGCCGATTCAGGCATCCAGAAAGTATGAAGGGGGCAATGTCCAGTAATGGATGGGTGCCGCGTTTTTTTTAACACCCGCAGTCGTCTTATTCGTTGTGTGATTTCACGAGGATAAAATTAGCAATCGGCATCATATATATCACACTGATAAAGTAAATACAGTCCATTAAGCGGACTGTGGACATTCTGTTGATCTAAATTATACAAAATGTTCCAGGCGTCTTATGTTTTATCCAATTTTCACAATATTAAGTATTATTGTTAGCAATGGTGCTATATTTCAAAACTTAGTATTAATATGCATGCATTACTGTACATAAAAGAAAATTGTGTAGTTATATAACTTTTTTCCGTGAAATTTGAAAAAAAAATGTAAATATTGGAAGTTTTTTATTAATTTTTCTCAATATATTGGTTCAATTTTAAAACGCATACCAACTTTTTCTGCAATAATATAAAGCTACCATTTAACAAAACACCATGTTCCTAAAGCCAAATTTAATGCACATGGATAATTTTTAATTAGATTGATTAATTAATATATTTAAATAAATAAATAAATAAATTACACACATTTTTGAATAAAATTGCTTAATTTACTTAGAAAATGTATGAGTTACGTGTGCAAAATGTCAGTACAATTGAGTGAAAAAACTATCCTGCGCCGTGAGGCGCCCACGGGGGTCGCCGACGCGCGTAAACGACCATCGCACCCAAGCCTCTGAAGGGCTTTTAACGCACCAGGGCTTTGTCTCGCCCGGCGCTGCGTGAAAAAAAAAGGGGTTTGAATGTGTCCACTGTCCCCTCAAATTTATTTATAAAATCTGTATACTATGTGTTTTAAACTGTATTTAAGATGCAATTTATAATTATAATTTAGAGGGAATGAAATGTCTGCTGTTTTATATTAGTTATAGTACTAATTATGTTATGAAAGATAAAATTAATTACAAGTGGTATTTGTTGTTGTGTGCTTCATTATCTACATTGTAAAGTAAAATTTTCTACGTTTTAATGCTTATGGCAACTACCTGCGCCATTATTGTATTTTTTTAAATACATTTTGTTTTAAATACATAATATTAACAAAGACATAACGTCCAATTTGCTCTATTGAATTGAGAGAAACAACGAATAGAGAGAAAAAATATCGAACAGAGAAAACGTTTCAAATGAAATTTATTTGAACATCCCAACTCTGTATAAATATTTATCAATTTTAAGAGTTTTTCCAGCATGATCTCAATAATGAATGTTTGTTTTTCCTATTAGTATAAAGTAGCATTTGCAGTGGAACTTTTTCGGTAGAACTTTGTATATAGATAGATTATAAAAGTGATTAGGGCACAGGTGGCTTTTAGGTAGATTTCGTAAGAAATACTACCTATTACATTCTCTCCTAAGGTGAAATTTCTGAAACATTTTAGCTGATCACCGCCGATCATGACTCCTAGAACCGAAAACCACACCCAGTTCAAAACTTCACCTATCTATTTATCTATCTATCTATCTGTCTATCTATCTATATCACTTTATTATGGACACGATAACTTCCATAATTCTGTAGAAATCTCTTCCAAACTCATACATAAAATCATTGGCATAAAATCTCAGTCAAGTTCGTTAATGGGCAAAATCCGACCATCGGGGGCAAATGGAGGAGCTTTTTATGAAAACAGAAAAAAACCCATAACTTCTTAATTATGATACATATCGAATCTGTCCAAAGTTATTATTACTTCTAGGAAAAGCGCCAAAAATTTATGCAAGGCAGATTTTTGTTATCATTAAAATAGCTTTAAGGGGGGAGGGGGACAGACGTTTAAATAAAAATCATAACTTCGTCAATTCACAAGATAACATATCCGTTTACATTTATTATAAACCTTCTTAATATTTTGTATTGACAAGATTTTTACAAGATCAACTCTTACAGCAAAAAATAAAATAAAATAAAATAAAATCCCAGCTAGCTCCGCCTGCAGGGACAGGTATATTTTGAAGTGGGCGGTCCCAACTGCCGCATCATGGCACAAAGGTCTTTCTTCTGCAATTCCCCTTAAACAGGCGTCCCATGTTCTGCGTCTTCAAAATATGCCTGTGTCTGTAGTCCGATCGTCAGTGATTTTTTTTCATTTAAAAATGTAATTTTTCATAAATGTCGAATTTGTTTTTAAACTTAATTTTCTCATATAGGAATGCTTTTCGGTGGAGTTGGTAATCTAAATATATAAACTGAAAAATATAATATCAGTTTCCAATCAAAAACAATTTTAACCTATGTTTTGCACATCGAGAAGTAAGTTTTGTAATCCGGGACGAATAACTTGGTATTTCTAATTAACATATTGGGGCAAAAAAATGGTTTAAATTTTAAATGAAGTTAGTAGAGAAGTATTCAGCAGTTTGCTGTTTCCACTTTTAGTAAACAGTAGTTGGACTACTGTAGGTTATTAGCTAAATCAGATGTATTTAGGATTATTTTCACTGGTTTTTCACCAGATATTTTATGTTCTACAAAATATGCATGTTATGTCAACCTGCTTTTTTTGGAGCTGCAGTAACATTTCCAAAATATATAGAGTAAGTCTGGAACAGTTGCCCTCCTTCAGTCCCCCCTTATTTTTTATTTTTTTAGCAATGATTTTTGTAGTGCACATGTAGCTTGTATACTCCAAATGTTTTGTAGAATTTCTTAAAAAATATTATTGTAATATAAACACCATGTAAAATAATGTTTTAATCAAAAAACTAAATCAATGATTTTGGTCATCTAATCAAGAGATCAATGTTAGACACCCCACTTGATCGGGATGGATGCCCCATTTCTAAAAGAATCGGAAGCGTAATTTACATATGTAATTCAAAAGCTGGATTAGCATTTGACTTAATATCCTATTTATATCAAATGTGTGACTTTTTTTTGTATTACAAAATTTTATTATTTTTTAATATTGTATATTATTTTAATATTTTTTGTTTATAGTTTTCTATTTTTTCTTTTTCTTTTTTTCCGCAAATATTGCAACGGTAATTATACATTGAGCACGTTTCATGTAGCCATCACAAACATTCAATACGCTGTATCTCCTCCACACGAAATTTAGTTTCGTAATAATTTTCATGACATTCTAAACCAGGACACGAAATTTCCGCTGGCCAGCTCGCCACTGGCGAGCAAACATTTAAGGTTGGCGAGTAAGTTTCGCCTTTTGAAATATTGTGCTTCAAATTAAACTGTATACGCTCAGAATATCAAGCCTCATTCTAGCGACACGCGGAAGTGTTGTAAAATCAAGCGATGGCATTTATCTTCCAAAAGAAGAAAAAATGCGGCGTCACCAACTTCCATTTCTCTCCTACGGAGGAACGAACTACCCCCGTCTCCATTCGTTCCTCCGCTTTCGCACAGCGGAAACGCCAAGGCTGCTTTTTTCGCTTCCGAGGCCGAATCAGATTGCTGTTAACTCTTGCGCGAAATAAATCAAGTTCCGCCATCTAAGCTCAGCTGCTTGAACACGATAAAAATTATTCGCTTTCTCCCGAAATTTTAACATTTTAAAAATTGTTCATATGTTTCATGAATGTAAAATATTTTGGATTTAACAGACAGCTCCTTCTAACAATGGTCAATTTCAATTCAGTTTCTCATAAATAGTTCATTTTCTGGGCAGGTGTGGTGGCCGACGTTACTGTCTGAATGAATGTAAAATAGTGGCGAGTGGCGAGCAAAAATTTTAGTCTGGCTAGTACCTTTTCAACTGAAATTTCATGTCCTGTTCTAAACAGATGTTTTCCATTGGGGGTAAACACTTCGGTTCATCACTATTTTACTCGCAATTTCTCTGCACTTTTAGAATTGCAGCAGGCCGTATTCGTTTTTCTTTATCTGGTTTTCTGAATGGTTTATCTTTAAAGTTGAGCTGTATTATTTTTTATCTGTACCGTACACTTTGTCAAGCACTCGTGCTAACTTCTTTCTTCTACGTTCTCGCATTGTAAAACAAGAAACAGTGCTGATTTCACGTTAAATTAAGATGGAGTCCGACATGTAAAAGGGGGAGGTTCTTGATCACTTTCTATCAATACAGCTGAGTTTTGACCTCGAGAATTGTCGATGTCCATGAAATCTTTGTGATTTGGGCAGTCATCTAGTAGGTTTTTTTCCTCAATAATCCGAAACAGAGTAAAAAACGTCCCTTGTGTTCCTTTAATCATTCTTAGTTTGACGTCTCTTAGAAATGGCATAAAGATATCCAGAGACAGCTTTATAATTGAGTGGGAAAACTTCGGTACGCACGAACCCAATAATGCAGTACTTAGCATACGCTGTCATTTTCCATGCATTTCCAATTACAATGCCAGCATGAATTATTATAAGCTGTTGCTGGGGATTACAAAATGATTTTAGGAGAGGACGATCTTGTATAGACAGTATATTCACTCTGAAACAGTTTTTTTAAAAACGTCGAGAATTCAATTTGGAAACGCATGTTGCTTTAATAGATTTAGAAAAAGCTATTGACCGAGTACATCAAGGAAAATTATGGAAAATTATGGGTTACATGGGATACCTTCCCCATCTCATCAAATGTTTTAAGAGCCTATATAAAGAAACTTTCATTGTTTTGGATCTGGGTTTTAAAGTTTCAGAGAAAATAATCATTAATAAAGGTGTATGACAAGGATGTAGTTTATCATTGCATCTGTTTAATATATATATTGATTATGTTATAAGAATTTGAAAAAAATAAAATAAAAACTGGAATAGATCTCGGAAACATCATGTTTAACAAAATGTTATTTGCAGATGATCTTTGTTTATTTCAGGATAATGAAGACAATTTACAACGTGCAATTTTTACTTTAAACAAAATAAGAAAAGATTATAATTTAAGGATTTCAAAGAATAAGACAAAGGTAATGGCATTTAGGGGCAAAGATCCTATAAGAACGAAAAATATTTTAGAAAATAAACCAATAGAGCAGATTTCACATTTTAATTACTTACGATGTGATATATCTTATGACTATGACAACGATATACAAAATAAGCTTTATAAATTTCAATACATATGTGGTACTATAAGAAGAACTCTTCGAAATACAAGAAAAGACACAAGAATAATTTTTATTAAAACAATGGCAATACCAACTTTACTATACGGAAGTGATGCATGGACACTCACAAAAAATTATGAAAGATAAATACAATCCTCAGAGTTGAAATTTTTGAGGAGTGTAAAGGGATGTTCAATAATGGACAAAATAAAGAATGACCACATCAGAAGAGAGCTTGAGGTTATATCAATATTAAATAAAATAGGAAATTACAGAAGGAAATGGAGGAACCACATGGAAAGGATGGATACTGATCGTATACCAAAAGCAGCCTTTAATTATAAACCAAGAGGGAAAAGAGGCAGAGGAAGGCCGCGCAAAAGATGGATTGAGGCCGGAACAGGCTAAAACCATGTTTTGGGATGATGGTGATGATGGTGATGATGGTGATGATGGTGATGATGCTGGGGATTATGCTACATCCAGTGATTCGCTGCCCTTTTTAAGTTAGCTTTGAACGGTTTAAAAAATGCCCTATTAAGCGGTTGCAGAGCTTATGTGGTATAAATCGGCATACACAGTAGGGTTGCGTCATCCGTATCTGCATTTTCTAGCATTTCCAGCGAACAAACATTCGCTGAGTGACCGTCAAGGATAAACAGCACTTTGTCTGGTGGCTTTCTTGAAATGAAGAGTTCCTTGAGCCACTAACTGAAAAGCTTGAAAGAAATGAAAGAAGATTTAGGGTTCATATAATTTTTTGATCCCGGAGGAAGCCCTTTAAAATCCCGGTATTTTCTCTCACACATTTAAACATTAGAACAGAGGGGAGCACCAAACCATCTGCGTTAATACATGCAACAACTGACATATTCTCTCCACTTTCAAATGAAATCAAAGAGTGGACATCTTTGGTTCCTTTCGTATCTATTAATTAGCCTACTTCATTATTTCTTATTTTGTAACATTTTCCCTTACTTCAAAGTTAAAAAAATATTCTGACGCATCAAAATTATTTGATAATTATAAATGGGGCGTATTATGCCGAATCACAAGTTAGGAATATATCCACGATGCAGGTAGGGCATGTATCCTTTTAATCTGGATAGGTACTCCAGCCAGTAGTTCTAGAAGTAGGAACAAATATGGCTGAAACCTATAACTAACCCATTAATCCATACCTGTTTCAACAACATTTACTAAAGGTTTCATGAAAACTTTCCAGTAAGTATTCCATTAAGCATTTTCTACTTCTCTATTTTAAAAGAGCATACAATAAAACACAAACTTACACTTTTTTGATGGATATAACATTAATTTGAAGAAATAAATCGCTGTAACGTCGTCTACAATGTCTTTTAATAACGATTAATAGTAAAAGAACGTAACTAGATACGCCACACGCCCAATAGCTGGGCTAAAGTGACTAGGATTACTAAACCTATGAGGCATTTAATCTGGAGTTACCCTACACTGCAAAAAATAATTGTTGATTTTACAGTATAAAATTGGAACCCAGCTGCCAGTATTATACCGTAAAATTAACAGTATTAAACAGTAAAAAAAATAGTAATACGCTGCCGTGCAAGCAGTAATACGCTACCGCGCATGCGCGGTAGCGTATTACTGCTTGCACGGCAGAGTATTACTGTTTTTTTTTACTGTTTAATACTGTTAATTTTACGGTATAATACTGGCAGCTGGGTTCCAGTTTTATACTGTAAAATCAACAATTATTTTTTGCAGTGTATATGAATCTAAATAATTTTATAGACATTCCCACGGTAAATATACATTTACAGTTATTTCCTTTTAAAACGTTTCCTTTTGTCATAAGTTACCCTAAAAAATAAATCTTTTTGCATGTAATTATCCCAAAAATTCCGCAAAATTCTATATGTTTCCGTATAAATAAGGAAATGTTACACTATCTTATGAATCAAACACATATGTTTAAATTTAAAGTTTTGATTTAAACTGTAGATAAAACAATATGTCATAATTTCTGACACTTTACAAAAGTTTCATTAAAAAAAGTCACAAAATATTCATTAAAAACGAATCTTACTTACATACGTCATTTAAACCACATGGATGAAACATTCTTCATATTTTAGGTATGCAGATTAAGGATAAAAAAGAATAAAAAAGAAATATAAGAAAATTAGAGAACAAAATTTTCATAATAATAATGTTGAACATTACATGATTGCAAACGCAATTAACAACAAAATATACGATATCCATTATTAAAATAACCTTTTCAATTTTGAAAAAAAATACAATATGTAAAATAAGCAATTAACATTCTTACACATTGTTAAAAAATTATTACAATTTCTCGGCGTCAGTAAAATATGTTAGAAAAGCTAATTTTCATTTTATATTCATTTTCTTAAGGAAATAAAAAGCTTGTATTACGTTTTTGCTATTCAAGACATTAAATATTTAAGCATTTTTCAAATATGATACTTTAAAAGATTTAAAGCGTTTTCCTACATTTTAATTTACTGAAAATATTTTTATATATTTGTAACAATTATGATTTCAGATTTTAAAGAGGGAAAGGTAATGTGTTTTCATAAAAAAAATATATATATACTTAGAATATATTAGATAATATAGCTTTCACTATTCATTAAACATGTACCGTATATTCCGACGTCTAACGCACTCTGTTATAAAAAAGATTGTGTAAAAATCTGTTTTGAAGCTTTCTGTAACTCAAAAATAAAGTTTAATTTTCTTAATATTACAAGCTATGTTCAAAGAGATTTTATTAATGTGTTTTTATTAACTCCATTAATTTTAACATACATAGTTCCATATGAATTGGAAAATAAATCAATTTCTTTCTACCTCTCGAGAGAGATTATAAATTATAAAACCAAAATTTGGCTTTGTAATTCTGCATAAATTTCGCAGTTTCATCCCATTTTAGAATAAAATGTATTATTTTCATATTTTGTTCTTCACTATAATGTATATACACAAACGCAGTGTGCCCGTTAAAGTCAGTTGTCAACTCAATAATTTCTGAAAGGCAAGGGTTATAGTCATAAAAGTGGGGTCAAGGTATAGTAAAGGTGTCAAATAATGTATATATACATATACAGCGTGACCGTTAAAGTCCGTTGTCATCTCAAAAATTTCTGAAAGGCAAGAGCTATGGTCATAAAAGTGGGATCTAGGTATAGTAAGGGTGTCATGCTCTACGCAAGGAAACCGCTTACAGCGCAACCTGGCGGCTAAATTTGGAGTTAGCGTTCTTATTTCAAAAACGGTACGAGATATGGGAAAAAAGTCAATATCAAAGTAGTTCAGCATCATCAATTTATTACAAAAGAAAATCTTGCTCACAAAAAGATACAAATGAATCGCACAAAGCCCACAAAGCGCACATGTGTTTGATCGCGTTGAACAAAACTGCTCCTATCGGAAATGAGGCTCATCTATCTGTCTGTGATGCTCAAAATGGTGTCCTTCAGCAACAATACACATTTGGACACGAGATTACACTTTCCGCTGCACAATGCACAGCATGGCAGATTACACGCTGGCACAAGCATCCGTAATACTGTTTCGAAGTTCCTACTGTGTTGGTGGAGGAGTTGGATACACTCGCTGTTTCATGCCTATAAATGCTCTACAATCGTTGTCGGAAGAATCTCTCATAAGTAATCATTGAAGGTATTTATTGAATTAGAAAGAACGAAAACAAAAGAAGTTTCAATTTTATAATAACAGATTTATTTTTAAAGAACTTTCTAAATGATAGGTATTTATTAAATTCTCTTGGTATAATTTATTTAATATTACACACATTGTTTTCAACAAACAACATAAAAAATGAATATATCTAACATATAAAAATGAAAATTTGTCTGTCTCTCTTTCTATTCCAATGCACAGTTTGGAAGCCAGAATTGTGAAATTTTACGTACAGGTGTACTAAAACACGGCTGAGTCAACTAAAGTAATCCGGGTTTGAAATAATTTCTAATAGTTAATTTTAAATTACACTAGAATCAGTGAAACTTTTTAATTAATAAAAAACCAACCATCTAACAGTAATTTCATATAAATTTTAACCCTTTTTCGTTATAGTTCAGTGCCATAAATCCAATACTCACAATAAAATTCTTTCCACAGCAATAATTTTTCAACTGAAAGATTTCCACACGAAAAATAAATATAAAGTTTCAAGAAAGAAAAAGAAGATAAATATAACGTTAGATTGCAAGTATAACGGATATTTTCAAACATTTCTCAATACTACAAGGAGCATGAGTATGATTAAATACAGAAAGCAGATGAATATGTCGTCAGTAAAAGAATTAAAAAATAATAATATGACGTTTAACGCAATTTTTCAAATAATTGACAATCATTCAAGGAAAGTATCAATATGACTAAGTAGATAAAGGAAGCGGATATGATGTCATCATCGGAATATAACGTCATATATATGTAAATAAAAGAAAGTTTCGCTCTGTGTGTTTGTGTGTGCGTGTTTGTGTTTGTCTGCGATAGCTAGCAAAATCTAGCCCACCTAGAAGTCTGAAAATTTAGGTGTGGATAGTCCAAGGTTGTCCATGTCTAAATAGTCCATGTGCACCTGAGTCTCAGAATTTTAATATTTTGATAATTATCCAAGATATTAATTTGTTTCTCATTAACCATCGCTTCTAAAATGCTATATTTTTCTGAAAATGGTGCAAAAGAAATGTGAAACCGCAAAATGAGTTGTGTGTTGGGAGAGGGAAGAAAGATTTTAGGTTCACTGGAAAATGGTTGGGCTACCAGAATGACTTTTAACTACGCCTTTTCGACACATGTCGAAATAATAGAAACTATTAGGTCTTTCGACACGAAAATTTGCAGATCTATATAAACAAACAATCGCAAATTCAAAAAGTCAAATTTCAAAAAATTCCATCCACAACTTTCAGAAATATTAATTAGAAATGTTTAATTTTTCGAGAAATTTAATCTTCCAATGATCAACATGTTTTTTGATAAAAATTTCAACCGTCGCAGGTGTCTCGATAATAAAACCGCAAAGAAAGAGGTACTAAGAGATTTCTTAGGCGACTCAAATTAATAATTCTAATTAAGCTACGATTTTAAAATTAACACCTTTCGAATCCTCTCTGTTTCCACATTACAAGTTTGTAAAAATTAAGCTAATCTGATTCTTTAACAGAAGATATTTATTATTTCGCATTAATTTGACTGCAGAAAAAAAAATTACTTGTTTCTTTTTTCTTTTTTTCCTACGAGCAAGCATAGCAGACAAGATGTCCATTATCTCTTGAATAAAGAAATGTACAAAACAAGTAAATCAAAAATTGGAATGGTGCTATTAGAAGCTGTATAAAATTATTAAAAACTTGTATTTTTTCAATTGGAAAATTACGCATCCTTATCGAGTTAAAGATATAAAATCATACAAACTTTTGGTTTGTTTAACTTTATTATCACGTGCCCGAGCAACGTCGAACGAGTCAGCTAGTTTGAAATAAAGTGCTGTTTGGCCCGATTTCAACGGTAATTGGTTTATTGAACTTAGCAACTGTTGTCTTACTTAGTTGTTACTTAGTAACACCTGCCTCCGCCAGATGACGCATTCTCTTCTCGCGATCTATGGATGTTATTACAACAGGGTTTGTCTCATTCAAATTGGTTTTCGATTATTTTACATATTTTAGTTCCATCTTCCACTACCTGGGGGCGCATTCTTATATCGGGTTCTATGGACTCTATTACAACGATGTGTGTCTCCTTCAACTTGATTGTCCATTGTTTTACAGACTTTAGTTCCACCTTCCACTACCCAGTGTGAGCATTCTTATCTCGAGCTCTATTGGCACGACTACGACGTGGTTTGTCTGATTCAAGTTTGTTACCAAATTTCTTACATATTTAATTTCTACCTCCCGACGCCACGAAATGCATTCTTATCTTGAATTCTATGGTCCCGATTACAACGGGTTTTGGCTCATCCAGCTTGGTTTTCGGTTGCTTAACAGACTTTAGTTCCACCTACACCCGCATGAACGCATTTTATCTTTTTCTATGGGCCCTATTACAACGGAGTTTGGCTCATTAAACTTGGTTTTGAAATATATTACTGAATTTAGTTCCACCTTCCAAATATACGAGGCGCATTCTTATCTAAAGCTCTATGTACCCGACTACTACGGGGTTTGTCTCATTCAATTTAGTTTTCCATTTTCTCCTGCGCGCGTGGAGTACGCCCGGTATAAACTGCCTTAGTCAGCGTTGATCCATATCTCATAGGTTCTTTCGGAAACAGGTTCGTTTGAAATACATTAGACAGTGGGGCGCCAGAAGAAAGGTTCATTTGAAACACGGCCCACCGAATCTACAATCATTTGAAAGATTTTTTGAAGCTATAAAATACAAAAAACAACTTTTCAAAAGTAAAAAAATCCAAGCTTAAAAAAAAGTTGTGGCTAAAAAACAGTGTGATATCAAATTTTCAAACTTTTATTATATTACTTATTGAACATTTTTCTATCAAATAAGTTATCATATATATATAAGTCGAGTGCCTACGTATATGTTAATAGAAATCGCTTTCTCCTGTACTAAATACATCCTAACGTGTTTCTGAAAATTCTTTTTTTTTTTCAAATTATGCATTCAATCTTTTTCAAACTATTCATGATGGGCTTGGCGATCATCTTTCCATATTATACACAAAATTCTAAACACCCAAATCCGTAGTTAAAATCCGAAGTGCGAAATTGTAATTTAAGCAAATATTTTAAGAGTTTCTTTAAGGACTTGTGGGCTCTAAAAATTGTGTCTTAAGATAATAATGACTTATCTTAAGGATTCATCTTATGATTTATTTTTTAGAGTAATTAATCATTTCAAACTAGTAAAAATCAATTTCTCAAAATATCAATCTTACCCAATTTATCTGTCCGTAGTTAAAATCTACGGATTTTGGTGCTTAGAATTTTGTGTATAATATGCAAAGAAAGCTGTCAAGCCCATCATGCATAATTTGAAAAAAAAATGGAATTTTCAGAAGCACGTTAGGATGTATTTAGTACAAGAGAAAACGATTTATATTAACATATAAGCAGGCACTAAGCTTATACATATGATAATTTATTTAATGGAAAAAAGTTAAATAAGTAATATAATAAAAGCTTGTAAATTTGATATCACACCATTATTTACCCTTTTTTTTTTAAGCTTGGCTTTTTTTACTTTAGAAAAGTTTTTTTTTTTTTTTTTTTTTGTAGATATCATTTCTTATTTTTTAAATAGATTATACATAATTTAAATAATCTATTCTATGAAATTAACATGAGAATGTTATTTAAAATTACATTCTACTTTCAGTTATTGTTTAAAGGTTTAACTAGAAATACCAGTAGAATTTTCAATTAAACTAATTACACTTTTAAAAATAACATTATAAATGCGGCTTGTTATACTATTCGTTATCCTTCGTTAAAAAATATCACTGACTTATCCATGACATGCATAAAAATGGAATACGTACATAGCATGTCAGTGCTGCATTTGAAATGAAACGTGATATCACGCTCTTTTATTATTAGCACTAGCTGCCTTCGTTCGCTAGCGGGTCCCTAATTTACTTCGGGGCTCGAATCTCTAAATCCTTGAATCTTGTAAAACCTCGAATCTTATAAAACTTCGAATAACAGAATCTTCGAACCGAACGAACCTCTGACCTGGGTCCAAAGTGCCTTCGGCACCGTATACCGGTCGCACTACGCACGCACCGGATAATCCCTTAATTTGCACATTGAATAGTATAAACCTCTAACTGAACGAACCTCCTGCTCGGGTTCCCGCTGGCACCCCTATGGCACCGTATAGTAGTCGTGCTGCGAACGCATGCAAGTTCCATTCCCCACCACCAGGTGGGCCAATCAGTTCTATACGAACATCGGGCACTGAAATCTTTAAGGCTATAGATGTCGAGTCGACTGAGCTATACCTTTCGTGATCCAGCCCATAGAACCAGAGATAGGACAGTGCCCCTGGTGGTGAAACAACGAACTAAAATCGATAAGCTCTATCGATGTAGAGTCGAATGAGACATACCCCGTCGTGATTCGACCCATAGAAACAGAGATAGTTTCCTATCCGCCCTCTGGTGGTGAAAGCGAATCTCGTTTGAGGGGTAAAGTGGGGGGAGATGCATAATATGATTAAGCGGTCACAGACCTTTCCAACTGTGTATCACATGAGGGGTGTGTGCAAAATTTAGAAAAATTCCTCCCTTGGGGGGGGGGCAAATTAGAAGGATGGACAGCGGAGATGCATAATATGATTAACCGGTCACAGACCTTTCCAACGATATATCACATGAGGGTTGTCGGCAAAATTTAGAAAAGTGCCCCCCTTGGGTGGGAAGTGGGAGGATGGACCCCGGATATACATAACATGAATAAGCGATCACAGGCCTTTCGACCAATATTTCACATGAGTGGTGTCGGCAAAATTTAGAAAAATTCCCTCCCGGGGAGCCGCGAAAAATGGGGGAGTGGGATTTTTTTAGTGGGAGATGGACCCCGGATATACATAACATGATTAAGTGACCATAGGCCTTTCGAACAATATATCATATGAGTGATGTCGGCAAAATTTAGAAAAGTGCCCCCCGGAGCGGCGCAAAATGGGGGAGTGACACCTGTGGTGCATACCATGAATAAGTGGTCACAGTATCTTGTAACGATATGTGACATGACGGGTATTGTTAAAATTTAGAAAAATGCCCCTCCCCGTGGGGGCAAAACGCACTCCTCCCTCCCCATAATTTTTGACGCGTCCTCATTATTTTAAATTTATGATATGTGTTATAAAATATCGTAAAGTTTCAAAGAGATAGCCTTATATTCCCTATTTTTTTTGCGTCCCCCCCGAAATGTGGCGCGCCATTCTTTTTATAAATATTTTATCATGTGTTATAAACTATCTTAAAGTTTTAAACAGATCGCATTGGAATTTAATATATTTGCTGAAATTAGAATTATATATAGAATAATATAGAAATGAACGCTCCTTTAGCTATTAATTAAGATATACGAATAATTTTTAGAATTTCTAAAAACTGATTTTTTTTTTTTTTTTTTTTTTTTTGCGTTGCCCTGTGCAAGTTTGGAATTTCTTAGCAATTTCTTAGATTTACATTATTTTATTCAATTAAACATTGTACTGTTACAATAAATTTAAATGGAAACTTCACTTCTAAAACAAAAACAATTTCACAACTGGATTTCATTAGTTTATAGGAAAATGAAGTGAAAGGTATTATCTGCCTTCGAACAAAATGCCTGTCCTTTACCGTGTTTTTTTTAGAAATAAATTAATCACATTCAATTCCTTTTCAAAAATTTTGTTTACGTTTGGAAAGAAATTTTAAATGCCGATAACTCTTAATGTATACATTTTAGAAGCTATCTCTTCACTCAAAAATTAATTTATTTTTAAAGATCTTTCTGAAAACGTAAATTTTATGAAGTTATATGTATATTAAAGCATAAACACTACATTTTTTTTATTTTACAATATTATAAGAACACACCTTTTATCAGACAATTAAATACACTAAACAAACATGAGTGAAAAATTGACCTGGGACAGGACTCGAACCTGGGACGACGCTCTGCCACTTAGCCACTCAGCTCGATATCCTAGCCCAGCAATTTCGCACACTTATTCATGTTGTAAACAGTCATTGACAAAAGTTTGTAGTCATATTTAATTGTCTGATAAAATGTGTGTTCTTACAGTTATGAAGTTTTATTTAAAAAAAATATCTTCAGAAAAAATGGCTGACTTGCAGATGAAATTTGGTGTGTTTATAACCCGTAACTGAAATGTGCTATTATAATACAAATGGTACACGGTCGTTGGCGGGTTTTATCTCTGTTTTGGCATAATTTTTTAACTGTCAAGTTAATTAACAGTTTTTTGCCATTTAATGTTAGAAAATTATTTTGTTTTACACTGGATTTTATAAAAGCACGTAGATTACGTAATTACTTGTTCAAAAAAAATAATTTGACGAAGTCAAAAGTGATCATTTTAAGTAACTCGACGTTTTAAAAAAAAATCTATATCTCTGTTTATAAGTCACTCATGAAGATGGTCTTGGTCTCAAATTGAGGAATTTCTTCATTAGATTCTTCTAGTTTTCGTTTTTTTCTGCGACGCTTGGTTAGTTTGATATCTGATATTTTAATCTGGCATGTTTGGTCGATTTAACATTGGGAAGTTGCTTTCTGTAAGTAAGCAGTAGCGGTCTGTAGTCCAGTTCTTGGCATTTTTTAAAGCTTGGCTTGCCAGAACGACCGCCCTGCTGAGATCAAACAAACATGAGATTCGTTTGAAAATCCTTCTTATGGATCATTCTACGCCGGGCTCTATGATTATTATAAATCCTTCTATGCCGGCCGGATCAGCCAGAAGAACCCGGAGTGTTTCGAAGTAGTTAAAAACACCTGGGCATGAATTTTTATTGCACATTTTATATGACTACTATTTGCAAAAATTGCTAAAACAAGGTTTTGAGCATAAAAAAGATTTCTGATTACATTTGTAGAGAAATAGATATATATACTAATCCAAAACTTGACCTTCATAAAGGGATGCTATCAGATTTGTGAATATTTACTGAAAAATTCGTGTGGAACACAATTTTGATTTTTCGTTGCCGAAAACAATTTTTTCCTGGAAATTAACGACCGTATTTACATTAAAATTTAAAATACTTTGGATTAATTTTTTTAACTTAAATTGTATTTTAAACAAGATACAGGATAGTTAATGCAAGTTTCAAGATAGAGTATTACTTTTAAATGTTACTATTACAATCTAAGAGCATAATAACAGAAAAATATGTATTTGAGGTTTAGATTAGGTGCGGACGTAATAAATCTTATTAATGGTTTTTGAAATATAACAGTTTTGCTATTTCCATATTATCTATATATAAAAATCATAAACTGAATGAAAAGACTTTCTACCGCGTAAAATATAGCTTGTTTAATCTCACACATACAAAAAATGCCTGTAAAAATACAGCCATTGAAAAAACAGCCGATATTTATTTTTCATATTTTTTCAGTGTGAAATATTTTACCCATGGGATATGGGGCCTGTAGCATTTATATTGCTACTACAGTTTCGTGCAAAAAAATCGTAATATATTATGGCCTATGGAATGCAATCCTCGTAAAGTGTACTTTAACGATTTTTGTAACATTCTTGTGGCGCTTTAAGGCGGAGTCTTCAGAATGTGGGCAGCAATTATATTGTTGTATGTTGATATAATGATATACAACATTACTCTTATTGAACAGGATGTGCATATCAATATATTTCATTTTTTTGTACCACATTGGAAGAGAAACATAGGTTTTTAATTGTCCTTGTGTCAAAAACCGCATACAAAGCATATATAATGATTCGGTTTTTAATTGCGCATAAGTGTCTTTTAATTTGCATAGTATGCCGTCTACAGCGGTATCTATTGATACACTTTGGAACTTTTTTTTCTTACGCTTTACCGTTTCCCCCTTCTTCCAGTATATTCAGTTCAAATTTGAAGTCAATCTGACTGGTGGTTCTTTTTTTACAGCATTTTGAAAGTGGGACTTATATATATAATATAAGTAAAAGTATAATCACCCTTTATATATTTACACTATGACAGTTTCTAAGGTGAAAGTGTTATAGGTAACACTTACAATGTTTTTTTTCTGGGCCAATGTTTTTACATAACTATTATTCTTCTATAGCGTTTTAGCTGAATCTGGGTTTGAATGGCATAATGCATTTTCCCATTTTTCATAAACCAAGAAATTTTATGCACTTGATTGAAATATATATGTGCTTTCATTTATCTTTCTGTTTTATAATCGTTCAATTGTGTTTGAGAAAAAGGAAATTCGCGAATTTATCGCCACGTTTTGTATCACATAAAGAAATACGAAAAATTTGGCGCTAAAAATTCGTCTTTGAAAATAGTTTCAGTGTGTGATGACACGATTTTATTGTAAAAATCCTGTTCAAACGTTCATTAACATTTTTCCATTTTTTTCACCTATTAAAAGTTTCTATAATTGCGATATTTTGATCGAGTACTTTTCCTCTCTCAAGTATTAATATGGAGAAGAGTATATTAAAAAATAGTCTTGCATTATTTTATATTTGTGATACTTGTAGTAAATATCGATGGTGTATTATAAGTACTGTATAAGAAAACATTAGGTCCGTGCATGATTTTCAGAATTCTAATAGTGTACGCCCTAACCCGAAAGTAAATAGACTCTAAAAATAACTCGGAAGTACGAGTTACAATTTACTAGAATTACTTGCAAAGGCAAAAAAAATATACACATTGTAATTAAAATATTTATTTAAATGAACTTATTTATATCATCCATACTAAATGTATT
Organism: Maratus michaelseni; assembly: GCA_963931845.1. Classification (NCBI taxonomy): domain Eukaryota; kingdom Metazoa; phylum Arthropoda; class Arachnida; order Araneae; family Salticidae; genus Maratus; species Maratus michaelseni. Next base: position 274,209,517 of record OZ007596.1, read on the forward strand.
GATAAAATGTTGATAAAACTATTTTTATTATTATTTTTTTTTTCATTTAGGCAATTATTTATTAAAATTATGTTTTATTCGACAAAAACAAGAGGAAACTGGCTGAATTTCGAAATGTTTTCATTTTGAAAACGAAATCTAATTTTGAAATATAGAAAATATAATTTAATAAAAACACAACTTAAGACGTAGTATTTTTGTTGAACAATTGTACCAGTGTTGGTACATATTTTTGAGGGAATGCAGTTATTTCTCAAATTTTTGGCTTTCTCTATTAAATTTATAAATAAATATTTAAAGTAATTTGTAGAAAAACGGTTTTTATCAAATTAAGTTATCACGGTGTAGATTCTCCTTTTAATAAGACATCGACATTTATCTGCAAAAATTATTACAAAAACCTGCTGTGATACACGGAAAAATATTAATGTATAAAGATTGATAATAATAAATATAATTATACAAATACATAAATAAATAATTTTATTATTTTTAGAATAATAAGTATTTTTTTTTTTTTTAGTTTTGATCATGTAACGCTTAATTGGAATTCAATTTAGTTGCTAAATTCTCAAAAGCACAACGTAACTTTTATTTCTCTTTTTCTTTTATTTTTAATTATATACATTGTCTTTAATATATTCATTTTCAGCTAGACATACGTGTTTCACAGCATTGCACAAATGCATTAAAAAACAATATTTACAATCCTCTGAATAAGACGACAATAGATTTATTTTCTACAAGTAATTGTTTAATTCTTTCCCGGTCTCTTTTCTTTAAATCAGAAAATAAGTGGAACGAAATTTATCTGTCAATTAGTGCTTAGACATTTTGTTTCAAACGCATTTAAAAACGCATTAAAAATTTAAAAACAAATAAATCTTTTATTTTCATCTTATAAAGTGAGTATATCTTTCTTTATTTTCTTTTTCCCTAGTGTATTTTTTATAATTAGTTAAACATTTATTTCGTTAACTTACTGAACATTAGTTTTCAATGTTGTCTTAGAAATGAAAAAAAAAATCAATGCATTAAAATACAATAAATTAGATTTTATACTTTAAAATTGCAATTTTTTCTCTTCTATGAATAATGCGCAACTACTTTTTGTTTTCTTACGAACAATTGTTAGTCTAAAAAAAATATAAAACAATTAAGTTAATAATTGCTGCATATAACCACACTTTACATTAAAATAAATACACAAATAACTATTTTCGTAAATACAGATATTTAATTTTGAATTTTTACTTATTCAAAGACCTTAAGAGATGAAAAGTTTTTATTTCATATATATTATTGAAAAAAGTACCTCATGAAGATTTATTTACAAAAGAATGATATTTTTAAATTTTAGTAGAAATTTTGAAAATTCTGAAATATGAAGAATTTATGCATTTCGAGTAGGAATTGTTTTTCAGTTTTTAGAAAAAAAATATTTTACGTTAATAATATTAAAAGTAGCGAACCAAATCACAAAATTTAAAGTCTACTGAAATTTAACGAAAATAATTATTTTGTGTGCTATTAATGAGAAAATAGAGTACGAAAGAAAAAAATTGAAGACATCTGGAAAACTGTCGTGTTACAACAGTATTAAATATACATAACATTTTTGTTGTATTTTTTATATTTCATCAGAAATTATCCGCTAGGAAAAGCAGTCCCAATTTCAAATTTTAAAAGTGAACCATAAAATAATGACCCAAATTTAAAATATTATGAATGCAATGCGTGAAATTTTTCATATAAAAATTTGAAAGTATTAAATAGATTTATTCAATCATCAATACTGGATTCTCTTTAGTTTCGTGTTTGCCCCAGAGTTGATGGCTCCCAAAAAATATTCCATCTTGTGCTGCGATTGTAGCCTTGTCAACATGTGATAGTGAGAAGTGCCAGGCTGGGTATCGTTCCAAGTGGTTCAGTTATTAGAACGTCAGTTCGTTTTACTGATTACCAGGGTTTGAATCCCGGCTAGAGTACTTTTTATTTCTGTTGGCTATACGCCTTTTAAGCAATTAAAATTTGCAATATTATTAGTGAACCATATGTTTGAAATAAAAGAATCGCCAACGGTGCAAATAGAAATAAGGAAACTTTTATTATTATTACTACTAAATGCTGAAACATAAAATAAGTCATAATAATAAATGCATAGACATATATTATCAGTACTAAATGATGATAATAACAAAAATATTTGTTAAGAGAAAGTAATACTCCATAAAAATTCCTATTCTATTACATAGAAGCCATAACTTAGCAGGTTAACGTTGAAATAATAAATACAGGCTAGGTAATATAATAATAATATTATTAACTGTTTTCTTCCTGATAAATAATTAATCTTATTTATTATAGTTTTGATTTAATTTAAAATTTTAATGCATTGTATAATAATAGAGACAAGCTTTCCAAAAATAGAGTAATATTAATGGGATAAATATGTATAACGGATATCCGTATAAATTCTAATTTATAAAAATCCCTCGTATATAAATTTCTAAACAAATGTGTTATTATTTTTTTAAAACTTAAACGACCTATTACATTAAACAACAAATATTAAGTTTATAAATATTAAGTTAATATTATAATATATTAACGAAGTCTTTCAGTTAAGTTCAAAGACAAATTACTTCTGTCATATTAAATACTCAATTTTAATTGAGTTGGACAAATGATATCTAGGTCTGATATCTAGGTTAAGCTTTTGAAACAGAAAAAACAGTTTTGAGCAGATTTACAATCTTTAAATTTATTGAAATCTTATCTTGGCTAATATTTTGGGTAAAATCTCTGAAAACAAGGAGTTGTTTAAGAAACTTCCGTTTCCTTTTTATTTATTTATGTATGCTTATTATTTTTATTCAGCCAGAAATATGATTAAGCTCACATGCAATGTAATATTCCAGTGTACTATGGCTAAATTTATTCAAATAAATGTTTAAAATTGAAATTTAAATAAGTCATTATTACTGCACTATTATCATCCATTACAAAAGGGAACTGTGAGTATCTTTATAGGATTTGCACGTCCCTTGAGTTCTGGTAGAGCAAATGCGGGTCGGGAAAAGCTGACTTGAGTCTTAGGACCTGTCTCCCTTTTGGATGTCTAGCCCTGAAGCTGTTGGGGGACCCCGCCTCGTCCCCATGTGTAATGCGGTGGCCTCTCAAGAGGGAGATAGGCACCACAATCGCAACAGCCTATGTCGTCCTTTCACTTGGGTACAATCGGGGTGGTCAGCATGTAGCGACGCCCCCACTGACCGTAGAGCATAGAGGAACTCTCCTGGTCTTAGTAAAAGCTTAAAAAAGGACTTAGTAAAAGTACCTCAGAACTTGGGAACTGCGGTTGACATGCCTGACGGTTGCCCTCAGATGCATGGCGGCGCAGCTCAGTTTTACGGCACTATTATTACTGCATACATTTATTAACGAAAATACTAGTTAAATCAAAATAATTCTCAATAAAAGAACTTGTCCTGTTAATAGAATGGCAGACACAAAAGGCCTAAAAATATATATTTCGAAACAAATAATCATCTAGTTTCTATTGAAGCATATTTAAAATTTATTTATTTTTTTCATGTCTATAAAATATTATTAATATATTATACAAACTTATTAATATACTGCTATAAACTTAACGTAGTAACCATTAAAAAAAAGTAAGTATTCAAGATATTTTTGAAGCAAGTATTTGAAAGCACAAAAATTAAATAAATGCAATATCCTAATACTTACATTATTTTAAAATGTTTATATTATTTACCGTTATACATTAAAACAACTTAATTCGACTTTTTTAATACATACTTATATTTAAATCATGAACATTTAACATAACAATTAACATGCATTAACATGCATTAACATGCATTAACATGCATTAACATGCACATAACATGCAATGAACATTAAATTAAAATAACTATTTATCGTAAACGTATTTTAAAATGGCTTTTCATGCTAAGAAAATAATCCCAAAATAGCGTTAACTTGAAAAACATAAATAAACATAAAGAAGTCTGATCAGAGTGTTTTTTTTTTATTTTAAGTTTAACCATTTTAAGGGGGTATTCATTCACTGTAAATTTCATGTTGTATTGTAAAAAATAACAAAACTATCAACACAAATCTAAACAAGTTGGAAATTGCACGTCAAACGTGACAAATGAGGTGCGTTCATACTATAACTAGTTTCAGTTAATTGAATTATATCGTCTGTTATTATGATATGATTCATTTCCTTAATAAAATAAGTACATTTTAAGTTGGTAACATTTTATCTTTTGTTGACATTTACTGCATATTCCAATGAGAAACGTAAGCCTTGCTTTGAAAATTTCAGAACTTGAAATCCAGATACAGATTTTTTTCCATTTAATATCTATTTCTCCGGAAACGTATATCCAAAACACTATCGGTAGATTATAGAATTGCTATAATTAAACAAATTTATTTTTAAATTCAGTAATACGGAAATAAAACGACTCCATGTTAAATAGGATGTAACCACCATGACAACCTAGAATCTTTACTTATTATGGGATATCATTGAATTAATTACATATGGAAGAGTTTAATACAATAAAGAATCTGACTATAACTTTATAATAGAGGTTATTAAATGTCATACACGTCATATATGACTATAACGCAAACATATCAAATAACTTGGCGATACCCCTCGGCCGCTTGTCGATTGATCCTCGAAAGCTGCTTTAACAAGGAAGTACAGATTAAAAAAAAATAAAAATCACTTAATAAATATTTGTATTAATATATTTTTAAGTTTGTATTCGATTTTCATAAAATTTGAAATGACTCGACAAAATTCTGCAACGATTATATTTATAAAATTTCAAACCTCTCGGTTGGGTAGTTTTTGCGCTGTTATATGCGATTACACTCAGAAAAAACTTTTGTTGAATCAACGAAAATTTGGTTGACCCAACAAAACTTTTTGTTTAAATATAGGTCAATGGAAATTTTGTTTGAATCAACAAAAAAATGTTTTTTTTGCAATTCCAAAAATTTTTTTTGTATCGTCAGCAAAAAATGTTTTGTTAATTCAAGTAAAATGGTTCATTTTTACTTGAATTTTGCTAAAACAACGAAAATGTACTCAACAAAACATGTTTTGTAGTTTTAATCAATTCCTTTTTCTGGGTGTAGACGGACAGACAGACGACGAGTATAGGTGCTACGTATTTATATAATTATGAAAGTACCTAATAAACAGGAATTACTTTATAAATGTCAACAAAAATGTCAGGTTGCACGACCACTATCTAAGAATGAGTTTTCTTTTTCACTTTTATAAGTTTCATATGTCGTTTTTTATATTATGCATAAAAAACAAGGTTGAGCTAAATTAAGAAAAAAACGCTGAGATCTTAAGTACATATTCGGAAACATTAAGTATATTTCAAAAAATAAACATAAACACTCTGCAGTCATCTGAGCAAACAATAATGGAAGTGATGAAACGAAGTGCAAGTAACATTCTTTATTAGGTGCGTTCGTAATTATATAAATACGTAGCACCTATAGTCATCGTCTGATCGGTCCGTCTATCCGTCCGTCTGTCCGCATATAACAGCGCAAAAACTGCCCAACCGAATGGTTTGAAATTTAATATATACAATCGTTGCAGAATTTTGTCGATTAATTTAAAATTTTATGAAAATCGAATCAAAACTTAAACAGATATTAATAAAACAGATATTAATAAAAGTTTTCGTTAAACTATTAATTTCTATCATACGTAATCTGTATAGTAAAAGCGCATGTCATGTAACTGAGGAAAGCAAATACGGGCTAACCACATCTTGCTCTATATGCCAAGCTACCATTTTTATAAAAAAAATCGAATAAAATTGCATAAAAGATACATTTATAGAAGTATCGTTGAAAAAAAATTATTTGCTTGAGAGATTAGTCTCATTCAGAAATGTATAGATTCTGAGATAACTTCTGTGAAAATTATGTAAACAGACGAATATCTCAATCCTTTAAATGAAATAAATAAAATATTCATTCATCGTGAGTCATAGAAATATTAAACCATGGAGGTATTCATTCGCAAAGCAAGATCTCCGTGAATTTTACAGCTCTGTCTGGCGTCGAAAAATAATTTCGCTTCTGTAAACATGGCATACATAATAAGGGAAAAAAAAGCACCCTCATTTCGCTCATAGCACGCGATATAATTTATTTCACTGAAATAACAACGGTGAATTATTTTTACATTGTAAAACTAGTTATAGCAGGAAACGAATGCTCTCCCTTGTAACGTTCAACGTACAATTTCCAACTTGTTTAAGAAATATTCAGTAACTTAATTTACATCAATTATTATTTGAGAGAGGGCTACACTCAGAAAAATATTATTAATCCGCGATACATCTTCACTTCTTATGGATGTATTAAAAATATATTAATTTATGTTGTGAGTGAGTATTTATTTTTTCAGAAACACTAATTCACATTGTACAATTGAAACAGATATTTCACTATTCAATCGGGAAATATTATATTATTATTTTATAATTTAAATTAAGAGATCTTAAATACATATTCGGAAACATTAAGTATATTTCAAAAAAATATATATATAAACGCTGTGAAGCCATCTAAGGGAAAAAAACAGAATTGAGGAAACGAAGCGCAAGTAAGATTCTTCATTTAAGAAAAAATCAGTAATTTAACTTGCATCAATTATTTATTTGAGACAGGTATACACTCAAAAAAAAAATTATTAATCCGCGATATAACTTCACTTCTTATGGATGTATTAAAAATATCTTTATTCAACGTGTGAATTGTACAGTAGAAAAAAATTCTGTTCAATCGGGAAATATTATTTTATTATTTTATCATTTAAATTTCATTTTAGTATTATGTCTACACAAAAGTGTTAATTCTATAGTTAACTAATTTTGTATTCGTGTTTTTTCTTACAAACGTCATCGCAAAGTTAATCGTTTATTATTAAAGAAACATTTCATTACTTTCTGCTGGTAACTTGATAGAGAAACCTGTAGTTAATTTACTGGAGCTGGGATCACACATCACTCTTGAGTTTAACGGCAGATGGTTACCTATAGGATGAAATCTATCATTGATTTTGATGAATGTCTTTAAGTAAAATTTCGAAAAGTTGGTTATTACAAGTGCTCAAGTAGTGTTAGACATTTTGTTTCAATTATACAGCAAATACTGGTAGCTACGTTATAAAAATATATACGAAGAAAAACATTTTTCAATTATTTCGATGATACCAATTTAACTTTTAAGATTTTTAATTAAACTCTTTATTTTTCATACTTTAGATTTTACATGAAAACAAAACTATTTTGGTAGTATTTCAATAAGCGTATATTATATCTATACTCTTTTAGAGTTGCGGTGACGTCCCAAAATATTTTTTACAGATATGAACTCATAATTATATTAATTATAGCTTTTTAACAGCTTCTCAAATGTTATATCTTACATTATATGTTATATATTAATTTCAAATTCTGATGATTGCAAGCTTTCATATTATAAAAAATAGTCAACTGAAAAGAATTATATCGAGTTGCGGTATTTTCTGCATAATGTTAAAGATTTACTTACTTCATTTAGGGGAACATGCAAGTTTATATAAAATGCCGATAAATAAAAAATTTTGAAAAAAACATAAATAATACCGAAATATTTCTAAAGATATGAAAAAACAGAAATAAATCTAATAAGGATTTTGTTTAATTAATATTATGTGGTAATATTCATTAACGTAAGTCAAAATTAATTATTGTTTGTGAAACAGAATGAACATTTTATGTAATCTATTTTAATTTCTTTCTCGTTGAACAATGCTACAATTATTTTGTAGCTATAAAATCCTAAATTATTCAGTGATAAAATAATGAAATACTTATTTTTTCAACAAAAATGACATTTTATATTACAAAAGGATTTTATAATATATTCTGTGAAAGAAACGTAGGAAGAATGATAGCATTCTTCTAATTTCACGTACGTAATTCAAATTTCATATTTCGCAGTTAGTAAATATTTTGGAAACGAAAACACAGTTAATCGAGTTAATGTATTAAATAAAACAGATACTATTAAAGAATATAATACATGAATATCTTTTATATAATTTTATTTTTAGAAGAGTAAGATAAAAATTTATTTTCAGAAACGAATCTAAGTAATGACGAAGAAGAGATAATGGAAAAATGAAGAATTATGAAGGTTATTCCAGTTCTTTAACTCTAAGTTGTTTTACAAGCTCCAAAGTCAATTTTTCGGTTCAGGAATCACGAGGTTTGTTTAACGTTACAGGCGAAATCATTGTTACATAATGGATCTCACCGTCTGTTTATTTGGATCGAAGCCAATGACAAAGAGTGTGCTTGGGAGTGTGATAAACCAATTCCATGTAAAATTTCAAATTTTTTTTTTATCGTTGGCTATTTGAGTCTTTAATTATAACATTGTTTTTGTATTTTATTTTGGCTAATCACTTATAAAAAATCAATCTAAAAGAATCTTTTTTTTTATCAAAAGAACCTTATAGCAATTTTTGGAATGAAGTACTTCCATCTGCTCTTGTACTGTACATGCGGGAAAAAACTAGTCGTTGGGGGCCACCTTAATACTTACCCATCATGGATATGCATAATATAAAATATGAAAGTAAAGCATGTGTAAACTATTTATAAAATGCATTGCAATTCGAATAAATTCCTGGCTTGATAACGTCATAAACTTTAAATGTTCTATTACTGAAGTGCGTAAAGGAAACATCCTTATAACTCCGAAAATGATAAACTAAAGGTTTATTGCGTCGTATTAAGCGTCTCATTTCCAATTAAAATATATCTTTGAATTGAAATTTGAATTGAAATTTGAATTAAATACAGCGTCATGAAAAATCAAAGAGTGTGGAATATATTATTACAAATATCTTAGCAACTCATTATCCGATCGACTTTATTCTTTATGCAAAATGTTTGTCCTTTTATTGTCTTTTATATTCACTTCTTAAAATAAACAATTTCGAAAATTTTTATATATATTTTATCAGAACGAATATTTCGAGAGTCCTAACAAAATAGTTCCATATAATCGAGGTTACTGAAATTCAATAAGCTTCTTTCCATTATTACATACTAAGTACATACCAAATTTCAAGTCTCTATCTCAATTTGTTCGGGATATAGAGACACAGACAGACAGACGGACGGCATTTTTTAAAATATAAAACTATGTTTTTCGGATACTCCAGGGTCTGTAACGTGTAAATTCGCCAAAATATTTTTTTTTCGATTTTCAAAACGATTACAAGATTTACCCTATAGTTAAGTAATAAAGGAAAGAGAAAAAAATGGAACGCAGAATTCATTTTTAAATACCTTTACCTGATTAAAATACTTAATAAAACAGTGCAGAGAACACAGATTTTCTAAATAAATTAAATAGTTCTTGCAAATTACTAACCAAGGTTTCAAGACAAATCAATGTTTGCAGTATTTTAAAAAACCTTCGAAAATTTCTTTATTTTAATGTATTATTTCTTCATTTTGCTTTATCAATACTATACAAACATAAACAAATCTGAAATTATAGTTATTTTTAAACGATTTCAAAGTATATTATAAAATTTATACTGATAGAGATGTTAGAATTTTTTTTATCAGCTCTGTGTTTGAGATACTTTTAAATTTTATCTTTTAACAAAAACGGAAAATAATTTGTATTCTATAACTCTTGTAAACATTAGAAAATTTAAAACTTCCCACATTTCAAGTAAATTTTTTTTGTCGGATGTATATATTTTAGAGCATGTTTGAATAAAACGTATTGATAATCTAAATCCAAATTTAGCAATTTGAAAGTGTCTTTTTATTCAAAATTATTTAGGGGAGAAGAACATTTCTATAAGCCTTTCTACTTATGAATGAATTTCGCTCTATCTCCACAAAATATACACAAATTGAGACAAGTGTGAGTTATTCAAATAAATTTTAAAATTCAGGTATGATTAATGAATCTTGTATATATTTTTAAAATAAATAAATGAATACTTTTGCCTGAAATTGGAATAATATTAGTATATAAACATAAATTCGTTTCTAACTAGATAACGTTGCTGAAATGTTTCAACTATATTTCTTTTCGCCAGAGCTCTCAATTCTTAATATATTCACCTGCAGTAACGTCAAAACATATCGAATATTTGCTTCTGTAAAGTTTTGTGCCTCAGCATCAGGTTCGGCATCTTTAAATATCAGCATTATCCATTAAAACTACTTTCCTTTAGTATTTATAATACAATTTTTCATGAAGACAAGTTACCTTTCCTTTTTATTTTTCACGTACAATCGTTATTATTGTTATATGATACAAGCCAAACTGTCAGTTTGAAAGATTACACGCTAACTATGAAATTTTCTTTTACAATTTGATTATAATTATTACATTATTAAAGAGATTTATTACGAATATCTTATAATCACGGTCTATATATTTTTTCAACTATCTAACAGATGTGTGTTACTAACCAAAAAGCAAATTTCATATTCTATTTAACAGGCGAAACAGAATACTTCTAAATTATTTAAATTCAATACTGGATACCTCAGAACTTTTTAAAGAGTTACCCTATATCATATTACCTTGCTTGTTTGTTTTTAACGTACAATCGTTATTTTTGTTATATGATACAAGCCATGCTGTTAGTTTGAAAGATTAAATGCTAACTATGAAATTTTCTTTTATAATTTGAAGGTACTTATAACTTTATTGAATAGACTTATTATGAATATCTCATCCAAAGTGAATCGTATAAATTTTTTTCGACTATCTAAAAGATGTGTGTTACTAACACAAAAGCAAATTTCTTTGTCTATTTAGCAGTTGAAACAGACTACTTGTAAATTATTTAGATTCAATACAGGTGAGCCAGAGCGTTTTTTAAAGTTCCGCTATATCGTACTTATAGCCCGTATTTCAAAAAGCAGCCGTTGGCGATAAAAAAAAAAAGAAAAAAAATACTTCTTTAAACAGGTTATGCAATGACACAATACCAGGCATAAGTACAGATTATTTATTCTGATTAGCATTAACATTATTTTCTTCAACGTATATAAACAATAAATACTTTTACATACAGCTAGACTAATCCATACAAACTTTGACTTTATACATATTTTTATATAAATATACCGAACTATTCTTTTATCTTGCAATTGTAAGAAGTACGTTATTCGCATATAAAATTTTTCAGTGAAGTGAAATGTCATTTGTATTTTTAATTAAGTATAACATTAAGAATCTCTTGAAGTCGTAAACAACAACGCGTGATAAAAATGATTATTTTACACGGCTCTATATCTCAAGAGAGTTGGTTATGCATCAAATAATCATTCGTCATTTTCAAAGTTATAAGCATTTAAATGATTTCCCTAAGTACTATTTTTGAAATCAATAGACAATCCTCCATAGAAGCTTTTGTTATTCTTTAAGAAATTGGATAAGAATATTTGCAGGATGTAATATATTCGACTGATCATGCGAATTTTAACAATTCATGCAGAATTCATGCAGAAATCAAATGCAGGTTAATTTATAAGTGTTAATAAAAGTAAAAATCATCGTACAGTATTCAAATAAATATTTTAATTACTTTGTGATTGTAATATTTATTTAACAGGTATATTGAAAAGAGAATGTTCAATGAAATTAATTATGAATGTAACTTTTGAAGTAAATATTCCATAACTATCATTTTATTAATTACATTCCAATACATTCAATACTAATTTATTAAATTATTCATTAAATACTATCGTATTAATTAAATTCTACATTTTTAATTATATATGTGAAATTTTGCAGGCATTAAAATACCATGTTTCTTGTATCAGGAAAACTCTAATGGGTTATTTTGTCAGTTTTTACGGAAATAAGTTGTATTACAAAGACATACATATAATTTGAAAGAAAATAGAGGGCTCCCTTCCTCAGATATGACTGACATTCATAAAATTATTTGGAATGCTAAACTGGGTTAAAATAATTTCCAAATATATTCCCGTGCATGTATACTTTTCTACCGAAATTACTAATGAGGTGTAACTATTTCTTGTAATCAATTTTGGCATTCCCATAAAACACGCTACATTTAAATAAACACTTTTAATAAGTGAAATTTTATTCTTGGACCACAATTGTGACTAATTAGAGGAAAACATTTTTTTACATGATACGAGAGATTGACTATTGACCCATATCCTGATTTTGCCTTTTCTAAATAACATCCTATAACTTTAAAGTATTTGGGTAAAATTTGTCATGTAGATATATTTGAACCAACGCATTTTTAACGTTTTTTCTCAAATCTGCAGTTATCGAATAGGACCTTTGCAAAGAAGGCTCGTTGTAAATATCATGAATATCATACCTGATGGACCAAAACCTCATTTTCATTCTCATCTAACTATGTAGAGAAATCTTCATGAATGTCTCATAATATGACCTGATATAAACGCAGTGATTCAATTGTTTCTATAATTTTTGCCTAATTAAAAAATTAAAAGAAAAATTACAAATAAAACCAATATATTATTTTTCTTTTATCAACTGAAAACTGTATTTTATTTTACATAAATTCCTAACCATTCAAATAATTTTCTGTATTAAAATTGTCCGTTACATACTTACACGCATAGGTATTCGAGGAAAAATACGTTTTACTGTATATTATGGACAGTTCAGGTAATTAAAACCTGTATTTTATTACCATCTTTACCAGCATGAAACTTTAACTTAGATGCAAAGTCATTTTTTTAGAAAAAGAAATGCCTATTTCGATACCAAATGCGAAATATACCCAAAATACATACTCATTTTTCCTGCATTTCGTCAATAGTAAAAAAAATGTCTTATAAATTAGTACATCAGAGAACAGAAATATTTTCTTTTGCTTTTATCTAAATTTTTAATATTCCCATCAAAACCTAAATCCCTATGGATTCTAATAGAACCCGTGGATCCCGCTCCTTCTTTATTTGAAGTAGAAATCTCGACTTCTTACCAAATAGGCGAAAACTCACTACCACTGGCCTATCATAAACTACTAGTCGGAACCCAACTTGAAGTTAACACATGACGTTAATCTCACGAGAGAGTTAGCTGACCGTAAACAAGATCCATTCAAAATCTGCTGAACTAACCCACTACAGAAATTTATATAGTTTTGACACAACCACAGTTTTCTAATTAACAAATCATTGCAAAACTGATCATGAAAACCATATTTCCGGAGATACATACGCACTTTACTTACAGAATGGCAGAGCACATAACTGAGTCATGTCCAAATATTATTGATTAAGGACACCATGATTGCATGTTAAATTTCAAATAATTTTCTAATATATTTAAGAAACTAATATATATTTAATATATTTAAGAACCTAATATATATAAGAACTAAAATTACTAATGAGGTGGAACTATTTCTTGTAATCAATTTTGACATTCCCATGAAACACGCTACATTTAAAACGACACAATTCATAAGTGGAATTTTGTTCTTGGACCACTAAAATGTGACTAAATAGAGGAACTCAATCACTTCCACTAGAATGCCCATATATTTAGACATACTGTCACATATATAGTGCGGTAGTAGATGCATTAAGCGAATTTTGGACACATAGAGTTGCAAAGACTAGAATAAACCCGGTTTAAACCTGGGAATAAACCGGATTTTATTGGAATAAACCATGTATTTTGGGAATAAACCTGGGAGTAAACCGGGTCTATTGGAAATAAATCTGGGAATAAACCCGTTCTTTGCAACTCTATGGACACATCTTGCCTAAGAGTCAGCCAGTTCTGTTGTTTTTCTACTATTTACGCCTCGTGTTCTCTTCAGATACTGGTCATTTCTATTAAAGACAGCAACTATGCTTTCGACTATTTGGTAAGATGTTAAGCTTTCTATTTAAATTAAAGAATTATATGAATACATGAGATTCCATTTGCAGTTTATATTAACTTCTAAATAGTACATATAAAATAAAGTTTTACAGGAACAACTGGTGGCCATTCCCGAAAATTTGGGAAGAACATCGTTTGAATACGAGAAATGCGGATCCGACGAGTCCCTCAAAAAAAAAAAAAAAATACTATGCTTTGGAAGCTAAAAGGGGGCTTTTAATTCAGGGGTGTGGGAGAAACTCACTTGTTTTTAAATATCACGAGTGGTGTTTTGTTTACCATGTCTTCCTTAATTATGAATCGAATGATACCATTCGCAATACGATACAATGAATTGTTACAATTTTACGACAGGTTTTATTAATAAAAAATAAAAATTACTCTTGATGAGAGAGGGCAACATTATTACACTTATTTTACATCAGTAAGATGTTTTTTATTTCATATTAAATAATCTGAAATTTACTAAATGTCTTCAAAATAGAAATAATCAAAATCATGGTCGTTTAAATTTTTTTAAGGTCATCCAAACTGTCAAAATCGACTTTAATTGTCACCGTAACTTTTCCCTTTTCAAGCAGTGCATTGAAGCAGGCTACTCCGTAAAAACAAAAAAAAAATTCAATTTATTTCCAAGCTACTAGTGGATTTTATTGTAGACCCTAAAACAATGTTGGGCAGCTATAGTTGAAGTAGGGGTAAGGGATGACAAATTGGGATCGTTCCTTTTCAAAGACGTGTGAAGCTGATTGTAACAAAGTGCATCGCTTGCGAGGTTTTCTTCCTTAGTTCCGTGCAGTTGTAAGAGTTTCACCTACACTAGCAGTGTCATTCGTTCTACTGGATCTGTCAAAACTCACTTTCAACCCATTAGGCTCCATCCCTCCCATTTTGCAAATATTGCTTTAGGATCTCTTTCTTAAGTAAGTATTTTATTTATTGGTAAAATGTTTATGTTATTTGTATTTTAAATAAATGAAATGACTTCTGTAATTTTTTTTTAAGTTTCATTTGAATTTTCTATTCTGTATCGAATTCTGTATTCAAGCTAGAGGTGGCCGAACAGGATACTGAATCACCATTCTTTTTTTTATATATATACAATGTAATTATCCTTTTGCTTTCGTTTTGTAATCACTTACTGATATGAACCTTGTACTTATATATCTAAAATTTCGTTGCATTCGTGAATTTTTATGGCATGGAGAGTATATATATTCATTTGCAGATTTAATACTGCAACAAACATATTTGGGTAACCTGAATGTTAAGAAATGCGTAGCAGGAGTATTTATTGCTGACGATATTTCTCTACGTAACTAAACAGATTTAGTCGATTTTCTGAGCACATTTTTAATGTATATACAATGTCTTGAATTTTAACACTAGAACGTCCGCTGGTGTCATTTCGACACCAAACCGAATTTAGCCTTATCTCTCTATCACATTTTTTCACCTATATTGTTCAAATTGTATGACTTTTAATCATGTTACGAAATTTTTATTATATGATTCGATTTTTTAAAAAATTACAGTGAAATTCACCCTTAACGTCCGTTGGTGTTATTTCGACACCAAGCAGAATTTACAACAAATCATCGTTCTTTTGTGAAAATATAACAATATAAGATTAATTAAAGTACAACGACGCAATATACTGATAAATTAAAACTTATAGCGTCCATTTTACACAAATAAATTAGTGGTGTTGAAATGACACCGGTGGCTGATTTAGGATTTCGAAATTTTCGGCCGTTTTGATTTAATGTATTTTTCTGTAAGATTAATCATCGTTCTTTAGTGAAAAGATAACAATATAAGCCTAATTAAAGTACAATGACGGAGTATAGTGTTAAATTAGAATTTATCGCGTCCATTTTGCATAATCAAATTAGTGGTGTCGAAGTGACACCGATGGCTGTTTTAGGATGTCAAAGTTTTTGGCCGTTCTAGTGTTAATCATTAAACTAGAAGTTCAAATTATTTTTTGGGGCAAATAAATAAACCATCCATTAATTACCAAATCTATTTATTTTTTGTTTTATGTAATTCAAAGTTATAGATTTATTCTTTAAAACTACAAACTGAGTTGGAATTTTTAAAGTGCTTTCTATAACCCTATTCATTTTTAAGTGGTCTTCATATAAATTCCAGAAGATCCGTCACTTATAAACCATCAGAAGATAATTATACTTAAGAGTTTTTGGTAAAACTGAAAAATGTTATAGAAAATATACTTTAATTTTTTGAATATTTTTTATGTTTCATTAATGTACATTTATGGAAACATCTTGTCCTTAAACAAAAAGCCTTTTATTACTCCACTTGTACTTTACTACCTTTTTTTACTACTTTAAATAATATATATATATATAAATTAAAGTATTTTTAATAATTATTTTTTTACAATATTACATCAAGCAAAAATTATATATTATTTTAATAATGCACTACAAATTCTGAGAGGTTTTAATTTAGTCGTTCTTAAATAACTTAAGCAGCTCAGTTTAAAATTAAACTATATTTATAAAAGAATAAAATCCTTTTTGAAGAAAAAAACTGTTGTAAAGTAGAATTTTAAATAGGATTACTGTTTCTTATATCTGTCATTATTTGAAAACTAAAGCTTTTTATATTTTCTTATAATAAAAATCTTTATACTCTGCAGTAGTGATCAAACGAACTTCAAATAAGTTATTATTGATTTTCAAAGAATGAAAACTATGAATGAAGTTGATTTATTTTTTCAATATTTTACATTTATTTTTTGAGAATTTGCTAAATAATATGTATTTAAAAATATATATTTATTATTTTTGAAGAAATTATACAGTACGAAACAGGAATGGTAACACAAGTATATACACATAGCATGTAAGAGTTTAATAAACTGTCTACACTGCTGAAAAAAAAAAATATTGAGGTTTTGTTTCAATGATATTGAAGAAAAATAAAGAATTTAATTAGTGTTATATTATTCACAGATGTGTAAATTTAAGAACGAATGCAGCAAACAGCGGTAAACAAATAAATAGTGAATTAACACTTGAATGAAAGAAAAAAATAGGAATGCATTCATTGAATTAGTTTTTTTTTTTTTTTTTTTTTTTTTTAATATTGCATTTACCGATTTGGAAATTATGCATATATGCATATTTTTGTTACGATGAACACATAAATCTAATTTTTATATAGATCGCATTATTAGATCCGAAGTTGTATTTATCACAAAATGCTGATTTTTGTATAGAAAAAAAAGAAATAAAATGCAAATAGACAATGATGTCAGATGTCAGTAATAATCCTAATAGGGATTATTTTGAAAGAAGGGGAGAGGGGAAACTACTTTTTATTAAATATCGCATTTAGTCCTCATGACATATATCATTATGGCAGAGCCGTATCTAGGGCTTCTCCACAATCCACCCGGTGAAAGTATTCGAAAATGTGAAAAAAAATGACCGGTAAACTTTTATTTTACAAAAAACATGACTTTTTTTTTCATTTGGAAAATGACATTTATTTGGATTTATTAATTGAATGATAAAGTGTTTTTGATAGGAATATTAATCAAGACTTTTTACGCGATCTATGATCACACTTACCCTATTGTCTATTGTTGGGTTCGATTCTTCTTCTTATTTTAAGTATCTTCAATTATTTAGAGATTTATTCTTGAAAAACAAAATAGTACATTTTATTACATTCGACTGATACATGTAATTTCGTACATTTTTCCAATATTAATACATTTGATTATTAATTTTGATATAACATTTAGCTTTTTCGGTTAATTTTACTTTAGCATAAAAAACGTAATTGGTATGCTAAAGCAAAATTGGTAAACATGTCCCCTGTTGCGTTTTATCGCTACTTCCATGGTTTTAATTTAATCATTTCTATTTTGCACCTCGCGCAGACGATGTTTTTTTCTGTTGATAAAAAAAAAATGGATCTGTCTTAGAGCTTTTATGAACTGAACTAGAAAATGTAATACGGAATATAATATGTAATATTTATGATGTGCGCTAAAACGTTGTGTATATTGTGTTCGTGATCGTCAATATATATGTTTGTGTGTCTACGTTGTGTAGATTAAATTATTTTTTGAACAACATGAACATTCATTCTCGAAAAGTCAGAATAATTTAAGATATCTTATCTCCGGAAAGAGGACCGTTTAGGTAAGCCTAACCTATTCTTGTGTTCTAGTTTTATGATATTTTAATTTTGAAATGAATATTGATACTTTAATATCAATATAAATAATATTGAAGACAGAATTTTACAGAAAGGGACAGATTCAATATTCCCTTTTAGTCAAATAAATTACCGTTTATGAAGGTTTAAAGTTTGTAACTCCTAAGTATACATTAATTTGTTGTTGTTGCAGAGCAGATTGCATAGCGGATATCTCTTTAATCATAACTAAAAACCATCTTGGTAATAGGAGCTCTAATTTTGGGCGAATTAACACAGTTATTTATGTTTTAAAAGATATTTGTTGCATATTGTTTTCAAATTAATTTAAAAACATAATATTTTAGAAAAAATATTCGAAGAATTGAAGATTTGAAACAAATGTATTTTTTAACAGTAATCTATCTCTAGAAATTTCGCTTATTCGAATACAAATCTCTTTCCACTAAATAGTTCTTAAGTTATACTAGCAAAAAACTACATGTATTGTAATCTGATTTCCAAAGACTTCAAATAAATTTAATATTTGTAGTTCCAAATATTAAACCAAAGAAAACTCCAGAAAATCCTCGTCACACTCGTAATACTGTTTGGAAAAAAAGTATTGAAATATCTGACAGTAACCAACTTAGTACTTAATGGCTGAAAAAATACGTATCAAAGATCGCAAAAGTTTCCTGAAAGTACTGAGAAAATGGATATGTAATTACAGATAGATAAAATCTAAAAAATTAAATTAAAAATTTTTCTTATTATTTTTAGAAACTATAAATGATATTTTAAAATAAAAATGAATGCACTTAAACTACAAAAATAAAATATTTTTTCTTTCTCAGTAGAAATAAAAATCACCGAGCTGTGTTCGGTCAACCAGGTACTTTTAACTTATTCGTTTCATTTATATTAAAAAAACTGAATGTACCTTATCACTTTATCCCTGTTAAATTTAATACTATTTTACCTAATTAACTTCAGTAAAAGCATGACAAAGTAAGAACAATGTTATTTTTTCTTTAGAAAACTTAACAAAATTAGAATAAAAATTTAATTTTAAAAGTAATATTTTGTCCATATGTTGCTTTATTGTTGAATTTACTTCAATGTCGCTTCAGTGCTGAAATAACTCTCAAGATATCCCATTGAGAAAGCATTTATGTTTAATTAATGTGTCTCATTAGACCCATGTCAAGTCTCATTCGAAGAGAGATTTCTTGGGACAAAATTTCGATTAATAAACTAAGACTAAATTAATATAAAAGCTGAATTTTTCAAGAAATTGCCTAAAATATTTCATTTCTAAAAAGTAGTGTATGCTTCAGCCTATTTATATAAATATAAAAGTAATATTTTGTCCATATTGCTTCATTGTTGAATTTACTTCAGTGTTGCATCAGTGTTGAAATAATTCTCAAAATATCCCATTTAGAAAGCATTTATGATTAATTAATGTATCCCATT
This sequence comes from Maratus michaelseni, assembly GCA_963931845.1. Lineage (NCBI taxonomy): Eukaryota > Metazoa > Arthropoda > Arachnida > Araneae > Salticidae > Maratus > Maratus michaelseni. The sequence continues at coordinate 274,229,194 of OZ007596.1, forward strand.
AGGCCCATGATAAGTTTCAATCGAGGCAAGATTTTGTGGGACAAAATTTACTTTAATAAAATATGGCTATTTATTGTTCAATAATTAAACTCGAGCCGACCTTTTAATATATTTAAATAAAAATACTTTTAATTAATTGTCTGTCAAAAAATAAATAAAAAAACAAACGAAAGAGTATTATAAATATAATTACTTTCACTGATTTTACTGAACTATTGAAACGTAAAACCTTTTTACAAACTTCCTGATATAGAGTTTGTTTTTATAAAGAATCTCTTGGAAGTACTTATTCAATTTAAAGTTAAAAGTTGACGTTTTATGCTTCGTAATGAATTTAAAAGCTGAATTTTTCAAAAAAAACGTCTAAAGTATTTCATTTCTAAAAAGTAGTGTATATTTGAGCTTATTTATATAAATATAAAAGTAATAGTTGACTTTACATCAGTGTTGCTTCAGTGTTGAAATAAAATTCAAAATATCCCATTTAGAAGCATTTATGTTTAATTAATGTGTCCCACAGGACCAATGTCAGGCATCACTCGAGGCGAGATTTTGTGGGACAAAATTTCATGTAATAAACTCAGGCTATTTCTTTTTCAATAATTAAGTTCTCGAGAATATTTTAATATATTTAAATAAAAGAATGTTTTTAAGAAATTGTCTGTGAAAAAAAAAAGATGCGATTTAATAAATTATACATTTCACAGGATGAAGTATAAACATGTTCATTTAGCCCCAGTTTCTACTATCGCTAAATAAAAGTCAATTTAAATGTGGCCTCAAATGTTACTTTTTATGTCAATAAATATAAAATTTTATTTTACTCTCTTGTTTTTTCTTCAATCTATTAACAATAAAAAGGGGGTTGAAATAAAATACATTGCTTAAAATTTGAAATAATTTTAATTTATATATATATATATATATATATATATATATTTAATTTGACAAATCATTATAATTACGCGGTTAAAAATAATACTGTATTTTTGGAGTGTAATGTTAATTCTGAATGATATTAACATCGTCACTAACATTTACGGAAAAGTCCAAAAGTAACTTTACTTATGTAAAGAGTGTATATCTTTTAGAAAGAAATACTTTCCTCAAAGAGTATTATAAATAGAATTACTTTCACTGATTTTACTGAACTAATGAAACTTAATACCTTTTTAGAAACTTCCTCATATAGAGTTTTTTAATTCCTACTATTAGCTCACAATCTCTCTATATATATCTTGTTCAAATTTTCAATCGTTAATCAAATATTTTCTATTCATCCTTTCAAGTTCAAATAATTTTTTTAAAATATTGTAGTGGATGACACTTTATGTTAATACAGTTTTTTTTCAAATATTAATTCATTAATTAAATTTAATTAATTAATTTTTGTTTGAAATGGGAGAAAAAAAATTCCTCCCATCGTTTTCATAAATGAAATGAAAGATTTATCTCAAATGAGTGATGCCACAGAAATAAAATACCGCAACGATGATTATAAAATAAAGTTCAGTAAATATAACGTGGGACATGAATGCTGCACGGGTTTATTTTATATATTTATGATTAAAAAGTAGGAATTGACTTTAAAAAAAATTACATTACTTGTGTTTGTATAAAGAATCTCTTTGAAGTACGTATTCAATTTAAAGTTAAAAGTTGACGTTTTACGCTTCGTAATGAATTTAAAAGCTGAAATTTTTAAAAAACTGTCTAAAATATATCATTTCTAATAAGTAGTGTAGGGTAGACCAGGCACGTTTACGCAGTGCACTTTTTGCGAAACGAGTTATAACTGGTGCGTCAACAGTCATGACAGTTTCATGCTGCTCCCTAGCGGGTATTCTCACAAGATTTTGAGCGTCAGTCGAGCTTTGGTCTAGCATGCGGAAAGGATAACACGATTTCTGTCAAGGTGAGTAAATTTTGTTTTGAACATATTGGAAATTATTGTGAACTAATAATACTTTGTAGAGGATAAACAAATATATGAACATTAGCAGAATTTTATCCTTTTTTGAGATTTGTATTTGTATGAACAGAAATGTTATTAATTTTCGTTGCACGTTAAAAATAAATCCAAACATAGCGACGGGGCACGTTTACGCATTGACATCGGGGCACCTTTACGCATGTTCTTACTGCGTAAACGTCCCCTGAAGATTTTTTGCTCCGTACTGTCTCAAACCTTTTTGGTATTTTCAGACTATTTAGTTTTGCAAATCATCATTTAATGTTTAATTGAGTATAATATTCGTCTTTTATAGCTTACAATCATATAGTTTTGTCTTCATACCTGTTCAGCTTTAATTTTATAGACTATTCAGCCTGTAATAAATTTTCTTTATTTTACAGATGGTAATACATTATTAAGTTATAAATAAAACATCTGAATTGGATTAAATATTTATTTCACTTACTCTTTGGTATCATTTAGAATATCGTAAAAGTGCCCCGCCCCGGGGCACGTTTACGCAAGTGACTTGGCCCTAAAAAAATTGTTTTTTTTTTTTACGGTTAAAATCACAAACAGGGCAACAACTGAATACACAAATTTTGCCTTTATTAACTGCTTTATAAAACCACAATGTCTAAATTTTCCTAAGTTAAAACATTAACATTAGAAAATTCATTGAGAAAATTCCGCGTAAATGTGCCCCGGTCTACCCTATATTTGAGCTTATTTATATAAATATAAAAGTAATATTTTGTCAATATTGCTTCGTTGTTGAAGTTACTTCAGTGTTGCATCAGTGTTGAAATAACTCTCACAATATCCCATTTAGAAAGCATTTTTGTTTAAATAATGTGTCCCATTAGGCGCATGATAAGCTTCATTCGAGGCGAGATTTTTTGGGACAAAATTTACTTTAATTAATTAAGGCTATTTCTTGTTCAATATATAAACTCGCGCCGACTTTTTAATATATTTAATTAAAAATGCTTTTAAGTAATTGTCTGTCAAAAAATAAATAACAAAACAAAAGAAAGAGTATTTAGATTTATTTATAAAAGAGTATTATAAATATAATTAATTTCACTGATTTTACTGAACTATTGAAACTTAAAACCTTTTTACAAACTTCCTGATATAGAGTTTTTTTTTATAAAGAATCTCTTGGAAGTACTTATTCAATTTAAAGTTAAAAGTTGACGTTTTACGCTTCGTAATGAATTTAAAAGTTGAATTTTTCAAAAAACAATCTAAAATATTTCATTTCTAAAAAGTAGTGTATATTTGAGCTTATTTATTTAAATATAAAAGTAATATTTTAAAAGTAATATTTTGTCCATATTGCTTCATTGTTTAATTTACATCAGTGTTTCTTCCGTGTTGAAATAACTTTCAAGATATCCCATTTACAAGCATTTATGTTTAATTAATGTGTCCCACAGGACCAATGTCAGGCATCACTAGAGGTGAGATTTTGTGGGACAAAATTTCATTTAATAAACTCAGGATATTTCTTTTTCAATAATTAATTTCTCGCAAATATTTTAATATATTTAAATAAAAAATGTTTTTAAGTAATTGTCTGTGGAAAAAAAAAAAAGATGAAATTAAATAAATTATACATTTTACAGGATGAAGTATAAACATGTTCATTTAGCCCCAGTTTCGACTATCGCTAACTAAAATTCTATTTAAATGTGGCATCTAATGTTACTTTTTATGTCACTAAATATAACATTTTATTTTACTCTCTTGTTTTTTCTTCAATCTATTAACAATCAAATAAGGGTTAAAATAAAATACATTGCTTAAAATTTGAAATAATTGTAATTTATATATATATATATATATATATATATATATATTTAATTTGACAAATCATTATCATTACGCGGTTAAAAATAATACTGTATTTTTGGAGTGTAATGTTAATTCTGAATGATATTAACATCGTCACTAACATTTACGGAAAAGTCCAAAAGTAACTTTACTTATGTAAAGAGTGTATATCTTTTAGAAAGAAATACTTTCCTCAAAGAGTATTATAAATAGAATTACTTTCACTGATTTTACTGAACTAATGAAACTTAATACCTTTTTAGATACTTCCTCATATAGAGTTTTTAAATTCCTACTATTAGCTCACAATCTCTCTATATATATCTTGTTCAAATATTCAATCGTTAATCAAATATTTTCTATTAATCCTTTTAAGTTCAATTAATTTTTTATTTAATATTGTAGTGGATGACACTTTATGTTAATACAGTTTTTTTCAAATATTAATTCATTAATTAAATTTAATTAATTATTTTTTGTTTTAAATGGGAGAAAAAAAATTCCTCCCATCGTTTTCATAAATGAAATGAAAGATTTATCTCAAATGAGTGATGCCACAGAAATAAAATACCGCAACGATGATTATAAAATAATGTTCAATAAATATAACGTGGGACATGAATGCTGCACGGGTTTATTTTATATATTTATGATTAAAAAGTAGGAATTGACTTTAAAAAAATTACATTACTTGTTTTTGTATAAAGAATCTCTTGGAAGTACGCATTCAATTTAAAGTTAAAAGTTGACGTTTTACGCTTCGTAATGAATTTAAAAGCTGAAATTTTTAAAAAACTGTCTAAAATATATCATTTCTAATAAGTAGTGTAGGGTAGACCGGGCACGTTTACGCAGTGCACTTTTTGCAAAACGAGTTATAACTGGTGCGTCACCAGTCATGACAGATTCATGCTGCTCCCTAGCAGGTATTCTCACAAGATTTTGAGCGTCATTCGAGCTTTGGTCTAGCATGCGGAAAGGATAACATGATTTCTGTCAAGGTGAGTAAATTTTGTTTTGAACATATTGGAAATTATTGTGAACTAATAATACTTTGTAGAGGATAAACAAATATATGAACATTAGCAGAATTTTATCCTTTTTTGAGATTTGTATTTGTATGAACAGAAATGTTATTAATTTTCGTTGAGCGTTAAAAATAAATCCAAACATAGCGACGGGGCACGTTTAAGCATTGACATCGGGGCACCTTTACGCACGTTCTTACTGCGTAAACGTCCCCTGAAGCTTTTTTGCTCCGTACTGTCTCAAACCTTTTTAGTATTTTCAGACTATTTAGTTTTGCAAATCATCATTTAATGTTTAATTGAGTAAAATATTCGTCTTTTATAGCTTTCAATCATATAGTTTTGTCTTCATACCTGTTCAGCTTTAATTTTATAGACTATTCAGCCTGTAATAAATTTTCTTTATTTTACAGATGGTAAGACATTATTAAGTTATAAATAAAACATCTGAATTGGATTAAATATTTATTTCACTTACTCTTTGGTATCATTTAGAATATTGTAAAAGTGCCCCGCCCCCGGGGCACTTTTACCTAAAAAAATGGACCTGGACCTAAAAAAATTGTTTTTTTACGGTTAAAAACACAAACAGGGCAACCACTGAATACACAAATTTTGACTTTATTAACTGCTTTATAAAACCATAATGTCTAAGTTTTCCTAAGTTAAAACATAAAAATTAGAAAATTCATTGAAAAAAATCCGCGTAAATGTGCCCCGGTCTACCCTATATTTGAGCTTATTTATATAAATATAAAAGTAATATTTTAAAAGTAATATTTTGTCCATATTGCTTCATTGTTGAAGTTACTTCAGTGTTGCATCAGTGTTGAAATAACTCTCACAGTATCCCATTTAGAAAGCATTTTTGTTTAAATAATGTGTCCCATTAGGCGCATGATAAGCTTCATTCGAGGCGAGATTTTGTGGTACAAAATTTACTTTAATAAATTAAGGCTATTTCTTGTTGAATATATAAACTCGCGCCTACTTTTTAATATATTTAACTAAAAATGCTTTTAAGTAATTGTCTGTCAAAAAAAAAAATAAAAAAACAAAAGAAAGAGTATTTAGATTTATTTATAAAAGAGTATTATAAATATAATTAATTTCACTGATTTTACTGAACTATTGAAACGTAAAACCTTTTTACAAACTTCCTGATATAGAGTTTTTTTTTTTATAAAGAATCTCTTGGAAGTACTTATTCAATTTAAAGTTAAAAGTTGACGTTTTACGCTTCGTAATGAATTTAAAAGTTGAATTTTTCAAAAAACAATCTAAAATATTTCATTTCTAAAAAGTAGTGTATATTTGAGCTTATTTATATAAATATAAAAGTAATATTTTAAAAGTAATATTTTGTCCATATTGCTTCATTGTTTAATTTACATCAGTGTTTCTTCAGTGTTGAAATAACTTTCAAAATATCCCATTTAGAAGCATTTATGTTTAATTAATGTGTCCCACAGGACCAATTTCAGGCATCACTCGAGGCGAGATTTTGTGGGACAAAATTTCATTTAATAAACTCAGGCTATTTCTTTTTCAATAATTAAGTTCTCGCGAATATTTTAATATATTTAAATAAAAAATGTTTTTAAGTAATTGTCTGTGGAAAAAAAAAAGATGAAATTTAATAAATTATACATTTTACAGGATGAAGTATAAACATGTTCATTTAGCCCCAGATTCGACTATCGCTAAATAAAATTCAATTTAAATGTGGCATATAATGTTACTTTTTATGTCAATAAATATAATATTTGATTTTACTATCTTGTTTTTTCTTCAATCTGTTAACAATAAAATAAGGGTTAAAATAAAAGTTTAAAATTTGAAATAATTGTAATTTATATATGTATATATTTAATTTGACAAATCATTATAATTACGCGGTTAAAAATAATGCTGCATTTTTGGAGTGTAATATTAATTCTGAATTATATTAACGTCGTCAATGACATTTACGGAAAAGTCCAAATGTAACTTTACTTATGTAAAGAGTGTGTATCTTTTAGAAAGAAATACTTTCCTCAAAGAGTATTATAAATAGAATTACTTTGATTGATTTTACTCAACTATTGAAACTTAATACCTTTTTAGAAACTTCCTGATATAGAGTTTTTTTTTTTTTTTTTTTTTTTTGTATAAAGAATCTCTTAGAAGTACGTATTCAATTTAAAGTTAAAAGTTAACGTTTTACGCTTCGTAATGACTTTAAAAGGTGAATTTTTCAAGAAACTGTCTAACATATTTAATTTCTAAAAAGTAGTGCATATTTGAGCTTATTTATATAAATATAAATAATGCTTTGAAAAGAATTATATTTTCTGTATTTGTAAGTACTACCAATAATGTATATATTATCTTAATTATTTTCCATTAATTATTTAATTATGTTTAACTATAAATTTGCTATAAATTCTGCTATAAATTTGCTGCAAACTGTCCAGTCGATCGTTTTTATAGAAGACGGTTACATAACTGTAATTTTACTCTATTCTGACCATATCATTGCCCATATTATGGTCAGAATAGAGTTAATTTACGGTTGTATAACCGATTTCTCTAAAAATGGTCAAATGACTGAACAGTTTGCTGCAAATTGTTAACAGGTAAAGTGACAACCGCTGTGGCATATAAAATACAAATAATAACACTTTACAGATTAAAATATATGGAACCCTATTTTTGAATGATCTCTTAATGAGTCATTGTGATGATGTTATACTTAATATGTACAGTAAATATATTTTATTTAATAAGGTACAAATATATTTAGAAGTACTGAAGACACTTACATCTAAATAAAAATTAATATGTTTTGGATATTTCTTTGATTTTTATTCGGCGTTAAAGTTATCACTGAATAAAAAATGACGCATCTCAAAAGCGCACTATTAAACGCAAAATCGGACCAACATACATATATTTTAATTAAAATTTCAAATATAAAACTTGGTGCATTTCTATCCAAAAGAAATGAGATACCGCTATAATATTCATAGTGAAAATAAATCATATATTACATCTTTTGAGTGAACAAAATCAAAATTAAATCAACAAAATTTTAAATAAATCTATATATCTATCAGCCGTTCTTGGTATGTGTGCATGTTGCTTAAACAAATATACAGTTTTTGTCCGATTTGAACGAAACTTGATTCACATATTATTTAGAACACGAGTAAAATTACTGTCAACTTTAAAACCAATCGTTAACAATTTTTCAAACATTTCCCATAGTTTGTCATACATAATTTTTTTTTTCAATTTCTAATGCAATTTCTTTCCGTTGTCAAATAAAAGAGAAAGTGCGTTTGGACAACATTTTTATAAACAAATAAAAATTCAGACTCTCTCAAAATAATTTGAAATCCGAAACTGACGTCATTTTGGAAAGATAATGTAATTTTTTTTGTATATTACCAAAATTACTATAAGTGTGTTATCTGACATATAATATTTATTTTAAGTGTGTTTGAAGATAAAAATAAATAACGTAGCGCCTAATTTTATAAAGGTAAATTGTTTAAACTGGTTTGTTAATATTAAAGTAAATTTTCCAAGAAATACAAACGTATTTTTGTGTATTCAAATTTCATGATTCAATTTATTCTACACTAGCTGACCCGCCCGGCGTTGCCCGAGCCCTTGTAATAAGTTAAATCTCTTAAAAAACGGAACTCTGGCCACGGTCTACGATGGCTTCGGAACCGTATATCCGGCATGCTCGTACGCTCTAGAAAACCTTTTATTTCCCCCTACTACCGCCAGGGGAGCATTCTGTTCTAAACAAACCTCTTTCCGAACGAACTTCTGAGACAGGTCCCCGCTGCCTACGTTACTGTATAGTAGGCGCACTACAAAACTGAGCTGGTTTCGAGAAGATTGGAACATTATTTGCCCAGTTATTGCAATAAGGCACAGTTAGAGAAAATAACCTTGAGTGAGGTGCCGAGGGGAGGGGATGTTCGAGTGTCCTTCAGAAAATGACTAATTGAGGCCCACTATGCATGCATAAAAAATCGTTCGTTTTGTTAAGCTAGGAACTTAATTACAAAGATGACTTAAACTCTTATTTGTAAATAGTGGTAACCGCTACTCATAAATTTAATTTAATGTTATAAAGGGTGACTATTAAGTTAAATATAATGTTTGGGATCACTTGCGTTGAAATCGGAAAGATAGTTGCTGATATAGAGAAACGGGGCATAGTTAGAGAAAAACCTTGAAGGAGGGGCCGGGGGGGGGTTGTTCAAGCACCCTTCAGCAAATGACTAATTAAGAGGAGCACTATGCATCTTTCGAAATTCGTTCGTTTGCTTAAGTTAGGAACTTAATTACAAATTTGCTTTTCCAATTATTCGGAAATAGTGGTAACCGCTACTCATAAATTTAGTTTAATGTTATAAAGAGTGACTATTAAGTTAATTATAATGTTTGGAATCACTTGCGTTGAAATCGGAAAGTTAGTTGCAGAGATATGGAAACGGAGCATAGTTAGAGAAAAAACATAGAAGGAGGTCCCGGGGGGAAGAGGATGTTCAAGTGCCCTTCAGCAAATGACTAATTAGGAGGACCACTATGCATCTTTCAAAATTCGTTCGTTTCCTTAATCTTTGAATTTAATTACAAATTTGGCTTAAACTGTTATTCGTAAATAGTGGTAACCACTACTCATAAATTTAGTTTAATGTTATAAAGGGTGACTATTAAATTAATTATAATGTTTGAAATAACTTGCGTGAAATCGGAAAGATAGTTGCTGAGATATGGAAACGGAGCAGAGTTAGAGAAAAAACCTTAAAGGACGGGCCGGGAGGGGGTTGAGGGTTGTTCAAGTGGCCTTCAGCTAATAACTAATTAGGAGGATCACAATACATTTTTAATGATTGATTCATTTGGTTAAGCTAGGAACTTAATTTGAAATTTGGCTTACACTATTATTCGGAAATTCTGGTAACTGCTTTCTAGAAATACACCTTGAACCTTAAATGTAATTAGACCTTTGCCCCTCTACATTCCAGCAAATATAAAAAAGAATCTGTTAAATAAAGTTTTCTGTACTAACAATCTCCATCATAATAATAAATGTCATGTAAAAAAACTTAAACCCAAATAATTGTCATGAAGAAAAATATGCCTGGAAAATATTTCAATCAGTGGGACGTATGTGTAATTTGTCATGTACAGGTGGCGCGACAATCGCATGGCTCCTCTAAGCTGATAACTTCAATCCATATTTACACAATTTCGTTAGAAATCCTTATTTATGCATCGCTACTCTGGTTTATTTAATTACTTCTGTGAAGAATCGATGCAACCAACCAGTGAACCAACCAACCCAAGAGAATAAAAGCGTATTTTTAATGAGAGATTTTTGTGCATTTTAATTAATATTTCAGAATGTAATTAAAATATTAAAATTCTGAAGTAATAGAGCACCAGGAGAGGGTTTGGTCTACCTAAATCTAAATTTCCAGCCTTCTAGGTGGGCTACATTTTCCTAGCCATCGCCAACAGACACACCCACAGACACACACATAGACACACACAGACACACATACAGACACACACAGACACACACACACACAGAGCGAAACTTTCTTTTATTAGTATAGATAACCAAAAATCGTCTGTCAAATATTGATATTTAGATGTCATTACATCGTAACTTTTTTCAGCTTTAGCCTCAACCAAGGAGGCATATTTAAGCTCTTATTATTTAGGTGGATAATAATTTCCCACTCTTAAGAAAAATTGGATTTAAAGAAAACAATAAAGTATTCTTCATTAATTATTCTTTAAAGATGGTTGTTAAAACAAACGGGATTAAAAGTTAAACAGTTTATAGAAAAAAATGGCGTAAAACATTCATTTTATTTTAAAAACCCATATAGAAAGAAAAAGTGTGTCGAGAAAATAAAATGTTCGAGAAAGTGGCCTGATTTTAATTTCACCAATTTTGAAATTATATTCCAATTCTTAAAACAACAGTATATTTTTGAGAAGTAATGCTTTGCATCAAAAATCACACAATTGCAAAATGCAATTTTAGAAAATTTTGTTTAAATTACATTCTAAATATAATTTCATAGTTAAATTTAATAGTTAATAATATTAATGTTAATATTTTTTTCTATCTTTGCAATAATATTGGAATTCCTTAAGCGCTTTAATGTTTTAAGTAGATAATGTGCATGTGACTTAACGCACTCAACACTGTTCAAAATTTGCTGCAAACTGTCCCGTCATTTGACCGTTTTTGTAGAAAACGGTTACATAACAGTAATTTAACTATATTCTGGCCGTATTATTCCTCCTTTTATGGTCAGAATATAGTGAAATTATAGTTATGTAACCGTTTTCTTGACAAACGGTTAAATGTCTGGACAGTTTGCTGCAAATTTTTAACAGTGAAGTAAAGACGTATTTCTCCAATAATTATGGCAAAACGTAACGAAACTTGCAGAGTTAATAATTCATAATGTATTATTTTTTATACATCATATAATGTAATCTAACTACTTCGAAATTACGAGAACTTTCAAGCAATTTATCTCAATATTTTGCCTACATAAAGTTGAAAAGACACGTAACAAGCCAATTTGTTGAAAAACATGCTCATTATCTAGAAATAGAAATGCATAGTTGTGCATTATTCATGAAGTGAAATAATTGTTTTTATTAAGGCATTTATCAGACTATAGGAAAAACTATTCCTGGTGAAAGTATTGTCATATTTGAAATTATGTGTCGGTTTTCATTCAGAAAATATTGTTACACAAAGTGGCGTAATTTCCACAGAATTTATTGGTCGCCAAAACACATGTTTAACATCCTTTTACCGTACAATTTTCCAGAATATTGAGTTGCTATAAAATTTAATATCTATATTAAATTTCATGTGAAAGTTGGTAGCATATATAGATATCATGGAGATCGGTATTACACAACACAGCAGCAGCAAATTTTGAGAAAGATACACCTAAACCTAATCAGTCAAAATTTTTCTCAAACTATAATTGAACAACAAGTTTGATGAAATTTTCTTTCTAAATGTTTAGACATAGCTTTCGTGTCAATCGTGATTAATACAGCACAGCTGCGTAACCTTGTTGTATATATGTACCGAAAACGTACCACTATCTACCTATGCCACAATATAACTGAATATCATGTTTGATGAAATTTCATCTAATAGGTGCCAAGACATAGCTATAACGGTATATGGCCCACACAGCACAGCAGTACCACTTTTTTAGCGATATATACCAAAACCTAATCAGCATTTATCCATGTAAAGGTCTAAAAGAATATGCAGTTTACCAAATCCCCTGCATTATTTCTTGAGGTTTAACTATCACGGTAATCCTGAAATATGCAGCATAGATTCTTGAGATAGATGCATCACAAGCATTGAGTCACACTTAGACACACTGACATGCAGGCAGACATTATAAAAAAATAGTCAAGTCGTGTTCAAGACATCCTAAAAACATCCATCTAAAACGGAAATCGAAGATTCTCGCTATCCCATTACTTTCTTCTTTTATATACAGAAGAAACTAAATTTTATGCTTAATTTGCTGAAGCAGCAATTGAAAATTTCCTTAATATCACAGCTCGTTTATATGAAATCGCCATTTCATCTCACTCATAACATGAACAAAAGACTTGTTTTATATTGTGGTATAATAACATTCTACAGAACGTTTTTCTTTTCGACACCACGTCGTTTCTTTCTTGAGTCATCGGAAAACAGTAGACATATATTGGGCATTTTAGAACAGAGAATCTGTGAAACCAATTGTTAAACATTTAGTAAGAAATTTCCCCCCTCAGTTTCGGCTTGTCACAAAATTAACAACGCAACGTTACACTGAGTAACGTTGAATAATTGTTAATAATTGTTGAATAATTGTTAATAAACATCGAATAATTGTTAAATTCCACTTATTTTCCACGTAAATGTTTCTCACTGAGCTAAATATTTACGTTTACTCCTTTATATATATATAAATTTTATATACCATATGTTTTAATACTTAAAATACAAAAATACAATTATAATACTCAGGTCAGTAAAAAATATATAAGGTAAAGCCAGGAGAGATGGCGCGGTGGGAGAGATCCCGCACATAGAGGTTCGGAGGGAAGGAGTAGAGTGAGGGCGCAGCGACTCCAGGTAGTTGAACAGCAACAGTAGTGGAGTGTCTTCTTGAAAGTGCACGTTGATTACTTTGAGCGTCTAAGATAAAGTATTGCTATTTTGTTTTGTTTTTCCAAAGTAAGTGCTTGAATTTTCATAGCTATTCATCAGAATTTCTATACGATGTCAATAGTACAAAATATTTTAAACTTAAATGATTTATCATAAGCTACTAATCTAGACTAACAATGTGAACCTCAACGGTTCGTTTTAGAAGAGGTCATGTTTAAATAAAAAGCCGCGCAATCTCTCCTACCGAAATTGGAGAGTTTGCGCATCTGCTACTTAGGAGAGATGGCGCAGTGTTCCTATTAGTTTTCATGCTAGGAGAGATTACGTAGCTTATTGGTAAATTTGCATAAGAAAATGAGAAATGAAAATGGACTAATTTTTAGTTAAAACGTGTTATTAAGTATCATAATTTTATTTTGTAATCTTATCTGGACTTGCTTTTTTTTTATTCTTTATTTTTTTTCTTTAATTAAAATTTTTAATCGTTTTTAAAATTATTTCCTTTTTTTGATTCTTTAATCATTAGGTTGAAATATTTACTCCTAATACAATAATATTTGTTCACAAAAACCTTACAGCAATGTCATTTAAGTGTAATTATTATTGTTAACAATTTAATTGTAGTTATTATTAGTAACAATCTCTCCTACCCATGTGCGCAATCACACCAACCCTGTAAGGACAGATTGCGAAAAATAACTTTCTTGGTTTTATTACAACTGTTCTATTAAATTGCAACATAACAACAAAATAGCAGCGGAAATGCATAACAAACAAATGAAGTAAAAATTATTCGTGAATAGTTTCGCAAAAAATTAATATTTAGATTTTTTATTGCTATTATTTTGAACTGTGCGCAGACTATCCTAGCTTTACCTTATGCTGTTATTAATTATAAAACTAATTATGTAAGGAATAGTATAATTTATTATAGAGAGTAGTCTACTTTGAATATTTTAAAACACTGCTATTGAAAGATTTATTCCCAGCAAAAAAACACCAAGAATCTGCCATCAAACTATTCGACTCAGAGTTCCGAACATTAATAAACAGCAATTGAAACAATAAAAGTTTTCAGTTTAATCAAATTTCGCCATTTCAACTTGAATCGTGTTTAACAGTATTATTTTACAAAATAAAAATAATTCTCTATCTAATGTAAACCTGAAAATGATTTTACGTGCAGATATGTTTTTGGTATAAACAAAGATTTAAATTGTTATTCAGTGAGAGCGGAAAACAGTTTGTGTATGCTTCTGTGTTTAAATCATGGGCAAATGCGAAATATCTTTCTTACGAATTTCGAAGAATTCTTGCACCCTACATCTCTTAATTAATATTAATTTTCACTTTCACAATACAAAAGGACAAACACATAATTATCAAATCCTTTTTAACTGATAATAAACATTATTTATTTAGAAATATGTTTCGTTTTTAACACACATACCGTGAAATCTCCTATAATTTTTTAAGAATTTGTGACGGAAAGAGAATGAAATACTTACACAAAGCAGAAGGCGCTTAATAATTACAAATACATATTTTAAACTTTTTTTTGCTTCTAAAATCCTCGCTGAAGAAGAAAAAAAAATCTAGCAGACTTTAATGAAAAACAGACTTTTACGTTTACGCCTGTAAGAGATTTTTTTTATATATAAAGGATTCTTAAATATTCACATACAGTATATGACTCATAAAGTAAAACAAAACTTTTAATAAATATAGATTTGTAGCTTAAGGTAACTGGTTTCTTACTGTCTGTTAGTGCCCCAGTATTTTGGTGTAAAATTAAAATATATCCGTGTTTTTGATAAAAAATGTACATATATCTAAAAAATTCCTTTTTTGATGCATAATACCTAAAGTTGCAAAATAATAATGTACTCAACCATGTTTGTTATTACTGTAAAATGCTGAAATATTTCTATATGTAAGGTGGGTGAACCAAAGGTGACCAGTATCCCTGAGGTAGTCCACCCCTCAAAAGTTTAATTACATTAATTTTTAATCGCAGGATGGTGCAACTGCATTGTCAATCATGTATCTGCGGTGTACGTGGCTGAATTTAAATATATCACCTTGATCATCCGACATTTTTTGGAGTGATTTCACTTTTGAGGAGTAGCTGTTATTATTTCTGGGTAAGAAGATATTTTAATTTACACGTGTTTAAATTCTTGTAACTTTGACGTATGATACTTTTTCGGAAGGCTTATTTCATTCTCTTTAACCACATTTACTTCAATTCTAAGAAATGTATCAGATTAATACTTTTACGTCGTGCAAATTGTGACCATAGGCATGTTCCCAAGGTGGTCAACTTAAAAAAACAAATGTGTAAATCAGTGTAGTAAGGGTGATTTTTAATCTTTCTACATAAATATCTAAAAATAGTATTAACATTTAGTGTTAACACTAGAGATCTCTTAAAAGAAGTCAGTAACTCCCAGAAGAAAATCCCTGGACTACCGTGCATAAAAAAATTATTAGATAAGAAGATTAAGAAGAAATATATCGCAAGAAAGGAAGGATCATCAAAGCGTAATGGAACCCAAAATAGTTTGCAGAATATATTTTTCAATTTTTAATAGTCATTTCAATACATGGAGTACCTTTAGAACACTATGCGCCAAAAGTGGCCCACAAGCTACAATTTTGAAACTGTATTATAAAAGTTATTAAATGGTATTTTACAAAGAAAAATATACTTAATAATATGTTAGAGATAACTGTAACATGTTACAAGAAAAATATCAGCAACACACAACTAACCTGAAAATAAAACAGAATCCTCTAAGATTAACTATAGCCACATTTAGGTCACCTATCTGAATTTAAAAATAGTCCTGAGACTATGTACACGAAACAGCCTTAAAATATATTTCAAGAAAATATTTTTCTTAAAACAAAAGATACTCTAATGAAGTAAAATTACTTGCAAATAATTTTTTTCCTGCATTCTGAAGTAATGTATGTGATTTTGTAAAAAGTAAGTATATTTTCCGTTTTTTTTAAGACAAAATATATGTGTATTTATAATAATATAATACCATATCATTATCATAACATATTCTCAGACAAAATTACAAAAATTGCATAAATTGAAAGTCATAAATAATTATTTTAAAAATGAATACTGCGTAAGTATATCATTTAATCACAAGCGTTAAAAAATTCTTTTAAATTTAGTAAAGTACACAGGATATGCAAAAATAAAAACAAAAGCAATAGTAATATTAAAGGAAACTCTTTACCATAACAAAACCATTTCTTAAGTGATTACGTGATTTTTATAATTTCACTCAAAATGAATTTAAAGAAAACTGATACAGAAAAAAAGCGTGTTTAAAAAGAAAATATAATGTTCCCCTAATTAAAATTACCTTTAACTCTTTGAAAGAAAATACGCAATTATTTAGTAAAATAGCAATTAGCAATATTTTGCATTATTAAATGTTTAACACCATTTCTCGTTGGAAGAAAAATATCTTGGAGAAATAATTTTTATTGCAGTTTCAATTTATTACCGAATCTTAAAAACTTCAATGAGTACTTTTATTTTTTCGTACATGAAATATATCTTTAAATGTTCTTTAAATTCGAACTGTACTTTAAAATATTTCATTTTTTTCAAGGATTTATTTTCATGGAAAAATGTATTTATTTAATTTATATATATATATATATATATATATATATATATATATTTAATTTACCTTAAAATAAATATTTTTTGAATATTTACCATTAAATAAATATAAATATATATCGAAAGAGAGAAAAAAAAACACTTGTTAAAATTCAAAACAGTTTCAATAGATAATATATATGCATGAAGAACAAAATAGATGTCGAGCAAAATATTTTCAAGTAAAATGTATACGTGTATGTCTTCGAAGTCTTTGGTACCATATTTTTAAAACAAATGTCTTCGCGATAAATTCATTTAACATCTGGAAAGGAAAGATACCACAAAGTTTTCTTTTTTAAATAGGTTTCAGCAAAAGTAGAAAATTTTAGGAATCATGAGAGCCATGCGTAATTTTTGAAGCTACCAAACCAGTTTAAAAACAAAAAGGAAAGAAAAAAAAGATAAATTACTTTCTGCTGCAGCATAATATCATTGTCCCGAAAATGGCGCGAAACAGAAAAAAGTAAAGAAATTACGAATACTTTGAAACTTTTTATGAAATAAATCGGCATGGGGTAAAATTTTATATATAATCCTCGCTAAGAACAATCTATATTATTATATAAAGAGAGAACGCCTGATTGACTGACTCATCAAATTCCAGCTGAAACGACTAAATTCAGGATCATGAAATTTGGACAGTAGATTGCTGTTATGACCTAGATAATCAATAAGAAAGGATTTTTGAAAATTTCCCTCCTAAGGGGGTTAAAGGGGTGGTCGCACGTTTTAGGTGATTTCGATGTATCCCAGCATCAATTTTAGGTAGGAAATTCAGAAAAACAAATACACTAAAATTTTTAGAAATTCACACTCTAAGGGGGTTAAAAAGGGGGGGTGGTCGAACGTTTCAGGTCATTTCGCAATATCTCATACTCCAATTTTAGGTAGGAGCATGGAATTCAGGATAACACATCTACTAAAAAAATGGTTAAACACGTATTTCAGTGATTTTAGAAATCCACCCTTTAAGGCGGGTTAAAAGGGGGGGGGGGGATCGAACATTTTAAGAAATTTCGCCGTATCTCAGCAGCAGTTTTAGATATAATCCTGAAATTCAGGATAACAAATCTACTAAAAAATGGTTAAACACGTATTTTAGTGATTTTCGGAATTCACCCCCTAAGGTGGTTAAAGGGGGGATCGAACGTTTTATGTCAGTTTGCGATATCTCAGCAGCAGTTTTAGGAAGCAGAATGAAATTCGAGATTACAAATCTACTGAAAAATGGTTAAACACGTATTTCAGCGATTTTAGAAATTCACCCCCTAAGGGGTTTAAAGGGGTGGTCTAACGTTTTAGGTGATTTCGACGTACCTCAGCTAATATCATACATTTTATATGTTTTTCACGAAGGATTGACTACAAATGTATTGGAGTGGAGATTCATCTTTTAATACAAGTATTGAAATGTTTTATTTTCCATGTTCATTTTATGCCAGTGCAACAATAGTGCTCCACTTGAATGTTAATTGTCAGTGTAAATTAAGCTTTATCATTTCCGTATCCTGTTACAAGACTTACACAATTTACCACTTGCACAGCCAATCGCAACACTCGATTTATTAACCGCTCGCGCAAAGACGCTGACAATGATAAATTTTACTATACTTAGAAATATCTAGTCGCACAATTTGAGTTCCGTTTGTAGGGTTCCTATTATCTTGTTAAACAAACTTAATATTTCAATTTAAAAAAAAATTATCAATTACCAAAAATTATCACCTTAAAGATAAATTTCGAAACTTAGAAAACGATTGAAAAAAGAAAACTAATAATTACTAAGTGAAAAAGATGGTAAAGACGTGTTCTTAATTATTCCATGCAAATATGAAAGTCCAAGTTAAATTTCAGCATAATGAAGTTTTGGATATGGAAGCCAATATCGCTAATTCAGTAAATATTAGGATTATTTACTCCTGAGAAAGTGGGTTTGAAATTCTGAGTATTATACTCCTTCTCATGACCATGTTTAAAATCAGGCTTTAATACCCCAGCCAGTATTAGAATTAAAATTTGTATAGGGACAAATTAAGTTAAAAAATAATCTTTTGCTAGCAAAATAGTTGAAATTAATGTAGAAAACTAGATTAGTTTCTTACATATTTAATTAAGTAAGTAAATCCATCGAATACTCATTTAGATAAGTACATATATGGGAATAATTTTTTTTAACTTTCGAAAAATTGCACTTTTATCTTTGGTAATTTTGTTAACAACTGTACAGGAAAACTTAAAAAAATTCATTTCATATTCCCAGAAAGATATTGATAATGTAGTGAGTGACACTATATTTATTGTTGGGAAATAGCTGTATGATAAAATGTTTTTCACTAATTGTTACATATTCAATGTAATTATCTTAGGATGTGTCATAAAAAACGACCATTTTGGAACACCTCTTTTCACCAGAACTTATTGATATTGAATTTACTCTTTTAAAATTGTGCTTATATAGTTGACTTCCAAATTTTAGAATACCTATTTTTTTCAAGCACATTTAAAATTTACTCTCTAAGTCATTTTTAATCGAATATTTAATGAGTTTATTCTAAATTTTAAGATTACATTTAAATTTTACATTACTAAATTTTTTGCTCCATTTGAAAAATGGTAGAAAACGCCTAATGTTATCAGGAAAAAAAGTGAAAGAAGATATTTTATCATCAGATATGTTTATACCGCAATAAATAAAATAATTTAGGAAAAGTACAGCTAATTTGCAGCATTTTATGTTACAGAATGTGTACAAATAAATTTCTTTATCGTTCATAATCATCCCCTAAACGCATCAGTAATGAAAACTTCAGTGGGAAGTATGTTCAAGTAAGTTATTTACATTTCTGAAGCTAAAAAACATTTCGTACCATAAAATACTCTGAAAATTTTTAAAACGCTTAAAAACATAAGGCAATTTAGATGCCCACACTACCATCTTAACAAGGAGTCTTTACTATGATAATTATTTATCAAACTATACTAGAAACTTACTATTTGTGGAACAGAAAACAAAAGTAAAACGAGTTAAACTATGAAACATTTCCTAAATGACATCTGGAGGCACAGAAGTGCCTTCGTTCAGTCGAGAAAGCGCAGCCGTAACCTAACCATCTTTTTCTGGAAGTAACTCAAGGGAACTTTTGACCCCCAACCCCATATCTGCACTGTTTTTTTTCAAAACCTAAAACTTTGTTTATCTAGAGTACGTTGAAAAATTGGAAGCCATTTTTAAATTTTACGTTTCTATCTTTGCTAGTTCAGAAGATATATGAACTAAAATTTTCCATTTTTTTTAACAGTCACTCACACACGGATCATTAAATAAATATGGTACATTCCGTAGCCCTAAAAACTCCAAGTTTGGAATAAATGTAGTGTTTAGAATACAAAAGAAGAAAAACATTCAAAAATCCAGAAAAATCGAAAAATAATTTCGAAAATTTGAAAAATGCGTAATAAAATAGAAAATTTTAAAATAATTCGATCTCTTAGCCTTAGACACTTAAAATTTGGTGTAAAAGTAGTGTTTAGGGTTCAATAACAAAAAGAAAAAGGAAAAATTTGAAAATTTTGAAAATAAATTCGATAAATTTGTAAAAAATCGAAAAATTGAAAATAAATATATGTTGTAGTCCCGTAAACTTGAAATTTGGCATAATGCATGGGTTTAGGATAAAAAGAAAGAAAAAATTAAGATATCCGCTAATTTCGAAAAAAAAGTCGAAAAAAAAAGGAAAAAATCTAAAACTCGAAAATAGTTCGATTTGTTGGGATTTTTAATATTGTCTTTCTTTTTATCCTAAACAGTACTTTTCTAACAAATATCAAACATCTAGGGATGCTAATAATAAGTCAGATGGATAATACCTTTCCAGGAAACAACTGAGTGTACTTTGGACCCCCACCCCCATAACTTAGTGCTTACATAGAAACCTGAAACTTATATTTATATAGAGGGCTTTGCAAACGGAACTAAAACTAAAAATGTTTCATATCTTCAGATAATAGGGACATGGTGTGGGCTTGGCGAAAACCAGTGGATGATATCCAAAATGAGCCCAAAGTCAAGTAAAAGAGAATTACTTACATGAAGAAATGAAAACCCACCAAAAACTTGACATGTAAACAATGAAGCCAAGTCTCGTGACTCTTTTACCATAAAAAGTTCTGAGATCGTGTAACGCCAAGTTTAGCAATCTTATCAAGTCTGAAATTTTCATTCACAAAACACTCCCAGTCTCTACCTTTTAGTTAATGATTATTTTAGGACTTGGCAATTACGCAGCACAGGGAACGCCTTACGCTTGACACATCACTATGTTATGCAATAGAATGGGTTTATTTGATTAATGCTAATTATACAGGTCACATTCTAGTGCTGAGTAATGGCAAAATCACAAACTAATCATTACCTAAAAATGCAGAGACTAGAAGTTTTTGTGAATGAAAATTTCAGAGTTAATAAGATAGCTAAATTTGGCTTTATTCTCTCAGAACATTTTGACGGTAAAAGAGTCATGGAACTTGGCTACATTTTTTACATGTAATGTTTTTGATGGGATATATCTTACGTTTAAAAGCTTTTTCACGTTCCTTAAGTCCAGAGAATCTAGACGTGATACTAATACTGACATACCTAATACCGACGTACATTCAGTAATATTTTAAATAAAAATTTAGAAAAGATAATGATAATAACTTCCACATTGAACTTTAAAATATTACTTTAATCATTTATCCCCGCATATATCAGAACATTTAGAAGCCTAGCCGGTAATAAATAAAGTGAAAGTTTCTTAAACAGAACAATTAAATTCTTTTTTTAATATTGTACGTTAGGAATAAATCTCATTTACAGTTACTTTCTTTCCGTTGCATGATTTTGCCATACATTCTAGAAGTAAGAAAGAAACACACGAATAATTAATAACATTTGTGGTTTTACTCTTTAATAAATAAATGTAGTCAAACAATTTTCTCTTTTTAAATGCGCTTAATAATATTTTACTCTATTTGATCACTTATGAGATTGGATGTCTATGTTTTGTTTAATTTCTTAAATGCATAACAGTTTATACAGGGTCATTCATAATTCCCTCCGAGGTTTCGAAACGTTATAGTAAAAAAACGAAGACGAATATGAAAAAAAGAAACATATGAAATTATTCCGAAACTATTCAAGTTTTACTTACATACATTACAGGTGTTCTATGTGTGAACCCTTGCTCACACGGCATACATCCATGCGATAGTCCAGTTCCTGCCATATTCCGTTTCTTTAAATTTCCGGTACCACACATGAATTGTTTTGTCAGTTGGTCCCTGTTTTCGATATTTATTACGAAAGGCCCGTTGAACTGACACCACTGATTCAGATTTAAAGAAACGGAGTATGGCAGGAACTGGACTATCGCATGGATGTATGCCGTGTGACCAAGGGTTCACACATAGAACACCTGTAATGTATGTAAGTAAAACTTGAATAGTTTCGGAATAATTTCATATGTTTCTTTTTTTCATATTCGTCTTCGTTTTTTTACTATAACGTTTCGAAACCCCGGAGGGAATTATGAATGACCCTGTATATTGGGTGAAGCTAAAGTTTTGTTGTTTTTTTGTTGTTCGTCGTAATTAGCAACAATACAGATTTATTTGGTTTAAGAATATATCCCTATATTTTGCATAAATATGTATAAGGTGCGGTAATATTCTGTATACAAATATGTTTTGTGAGCAAATCTGCTTCTTTAAATTTTGTTTAATGAATGATTTTCTTCAAAGAAAAGTTTTATGTATATTTGTATCTTAAAATTTTATATATTTGTTTATGTATTAAAGATAATATATTTTTAAAAATATAACGCAATATACTTCTATAATACATTACTTTATAATCTTCATGTGAATAGTAGACTAATTATATCTTGGTTTAAAGAGATAAAATAATAGATTTAAGGCAGTAAATACAACCAAATTTTATAATTTGTGTAAAAGTTGCACTTTAAAAATGCTGTAAAAAAAGATCCACTGGTTGGAATGTCCTGATATTTATTCTGAGTATACATGAAGCAATGGGAATTTATTTTGCGAAAGAAAAAAAGTTCAAAAGTTGACAGATAGATGGAGCTGTACTCGTCATGAGATGCTAACTACAAGACGTGACATGCTGTTGTGGCACTCTTTCTTTAAAGCCTATCCACCACGACAAGATATTGTCACAGTGGATAAGGAAAAATCAGTTTTTAATTGTACCTTTGCGAAAAACCATAGAAAAATCAAAAACTATTGACACCATCAAGAAAATTAAGTCTTTTTAAATTATTTAATGTCAGGAATATCTTCAATGCATTTGCAGCACATCACCGTTCTTGTAGAAAAGCTTCACAAGCAGAGCCCCATCCTTCAAAGTCATGTCTACCTACTCAGACGCAGATTAACAGGAACTGAATGTTCCCCGCTTTTCTATCACAAGTGTAATGTGTTGCGAGCATGTCACATCTTTTAGTTAGCAATTTATGACGAGTACAGCGCCATCTATCGGTCTACTTTTGAATTTTTCTTTTCGCGAAACGAACAGTAGCGTCTAGCCCCTGCACTTTTGCTTTTGGCTACGATTGCAAAAAAACGGATCACTCTGCTGCGCGCATGCGTGCTTGTCTGATACTTTAAAATTTTGTTCTAAGCCATTTCAAAATGAGTGCGTATAGCTCTGTGGTATGTCATTTCTCTTCCGTTCTGTGGTCTTGAGTTCGAATCCCAGCGGCGGAAAGTTTTATTTTTCAGTATTTATTTGAGTTATAAAAAATAATTTGAATTTTAAAAAAATGTAAGTTTTATTTTTCAGTATTTATTTGAGTTATAAAAAATAATTTGAATAAAAAAAATGTAAAGTTTCCATTTTTCAACATATAAGCTATGGAAAGTTTGAAACAAATTGGAAATAAATATGACATTTGGTTATAAATGAATTTCGTACATTCTAGAGAATGCTGTACAGCGAGTTTCATGCGTCCAGTGATGTTTTTTTTTCGGCTAATGTACGCGAAGCGTACATACACAAATTATTGACCGCAGCTTGAATGAATTTCGTGCTTCTAGAGATTGCTGCAAAGCGAGTTTCGTGTGTGCAGTGATGTTTTTTTTATGTTAAAAATTGTTTTTTCGATGTTAAAAATTCGCTTTAAAACGCTATAAAATCGTTAAAAATCCTTAAAAATTGAAAAATCCGGAGGAAAAAAAAATGTATTTTAGTAAAAGTCTGAAATTAAATTCCTTTAAGAATGTAAAGAAAAAAAAAAAAAAAAAAAAAAAGAAAATTGTGAAAGAAAATATTTAGTTATATTACGCTAAATGTTTTAAATCAAAATCCTCTTACGAATTTAAAAAAAACTGCCGCGGAATGGAATAAAATTAATATGGTTCTCGTTGAAACTGTCTAGAGCAATGCGCACGCGCGCAGCAAAGTGATCCATTTTTTGAAATCGTAGCCAAAAGCAAAAGTGCAGGGGCTAGACGCTTGTTTACCAACTCCCATTGCTTCAGGTATACTCAGACGAAATATCAGTTCATCCTAAACAGTGTCTTTTTTTTTAGTTTTTTTTTAATTTAAATGTCTATCCGTGAGCATACTTATTTATTTCTTATAGCATAAATTTTGCAATATCTTGAACTAAAAGTGAACATAGGATGAAAGTATATGCACATGTTGTATAACTATAAAATACCACAAATTACACTACATCACTATTTGGACCCATTGACACTGAGATATATATATGCATATATATATATATATATATATATATATATATATATATACCCTTATCTGCAGTTTGAATCATTGTACAAAAATACTTATTCCCTGGGTAATAAGAAATGAGTAACAATATATTTATTGCTTTATTATATGTAACTGCGTAACTTTACATATTTATAATATTTTTTTTCAAATTACACATATTGTGCATGGAATTATATTTTACATTAATCATATATCTAGAAGTGTATATTAAGGCTTTATACAAATAATTAAACTTCGTTGATATATTCACGATAATGTATTTTTTAAATTGGTTTTCTGCAGGTGAAAACTATTATTTTATTCTTTAATCCTGCCAACTGAGTTGAATGAATTTTTTTAATGTGTTTTTTTATAACCTCATTCAGTTTTTTTGTATTCTATATGTCAATGTCAGAAGACTAATCAATTATTACTCCTCAGAAGATAATTACAGTTAGACGATTTCCGGAACATAAAAAAATGGCTTTAAAATTTTGAATAAATGTCTTTATTTTCATGAATATTGTTGAATGTTATGTATCTTTTGATAAACCATTTTCGTATAATAATTTTTTTTAAGTAAAAAATGCCTCTTGTTACTATCTTTTTTAAATTTTACTTTTATATAAATTTCACTTTAAACTAAAAAATATAAAAAACAAAAGTTATGTTAATCATTATTTTTACATTATTACATCATATTTTGTTTTTAAATATTGCACTATAAGTTAAGAGATGCTTTAAATGAGTCATTTTTTATAATTTCAGCAACTCAGTATCAAATTAAAATATTATTTATGAAAGAACAAATTTATTTTTGCAGAAGAAAAGCTTTCCTAAAGTAGAATTTTAAATTCTAGTACTGTTTCTGCTACCTGTCAACATTTGAAAACTTAAGCTTTTTATGTATCCTTATAAGAAAGAGTTTTATACTATACAGTCTTTTTCTAAAGAACTTCACATGAGTTGTTATTGAATTGTGAAGAACCAAAACTAGAGTAGTTTTTTTTTCAATAAGTTTATATTTATTTTTTGACAATTTATTGAATAATGCGTATTTGATTGAAAAAAAAAAGTATACAGTATATACACAATACTACACATAAATGTTAACACACGTTAAAAATTAATAGTGAAAATTTAATAAACAATATATGATGCTAAAAATAGATGTTATTGTGTATTTTTATAGAAGACAAATAGAGAATTTTATTAGTGATATATTTTTCACAGATATGAAATATAAGAACTGATGAAAAAAAGAACGGCAAAAAAATGAATTATCTGAATGAAAACAAAACGAATTTTATTGAAGTTTTTGATGTAACACAAAAACATCATAAATTAGAAATATGAGAAATACAAAACCTGAAACAAGTATAGATTTTTTGACGGAAATCAATTTTAATAGGAGGTATGAAATTTCCTAGAGAGAATAAATTTTACACTTTTTTGCGGCATATCAGGTTATCAACGAGGGGTTGGGTTAAACATTCCTACTCTTCCAGAAAAAAACAAACTGTTTTCAGCTGACTATCCGTTTGTGGGTGCAACATAAATTAATAAAATACAAATAAAACAATGAATAATTATTGGTTAAATAAGTAAATTAATATGTACGGTCGGGACTATTGACAAAAATGTTATCAAGGGTATTTCATCTATACAGACTTAGTTCTTTTACTGTAAAGCAGGTAATATATATTTGATCAATAATAACACAATTATACTATATGTTAAATATTTCTTATGAGTTTAATTTTTCCAACTGAGTTAAAATGTGTACATGCCAGTATTTGAACCAAGTACCTCTTGGCTTAAGTTACCAATCCTCTGACGACTGAGCTACCCTGGATGAATCTGGCGAACACATTGTATATATTTATATACTTCACTAGATTCAGTTTCTAAATGGTGACAAGCGTGGGCTGTGTCACAGAAAACTGTTCTGGTGGTATCTGGTGATAAATTATAAATTCTTTCAAATTGTTTCACTGATGCGGTCTGGGAACATTGCGCTTTTTAGAAGAAAATGATGACAAAGAATGTGTACCTAGGGCTAGCGATCTGCGCGCTTCAAATAACAGCATTAGCAATATGCTTTTAGAAGTAAAGATGAAACTGCGTTCAGAATATACGAAGAATAATTATTACACATTCACACTGAACTACGGTTTCAAATTATGTGTAATGCATACGAATAAACAATAGCCTTCGCTAGGGTACACGGTGATCAAGATGCGTTTCTCGAGCCCGACCAGGACTGCATAACAGGGCTGCTCTTCCGTATCTTTCACTTGAGATATTTCTCTCTTCCCACCCAAACTAAGACAAGACTCAGGTTTCTCTTCTCTTTAAATTATGTTCCTCCATCGGTTTGGGGGATGTCAGATGGGTTATCCTTAGTTTCCACTCTTGATCCTTCAAGGGTGATCGTGAGATTAAAACTTCTTTGATTGGACTTTAATTTCCCGCTCTTTATCACATACGGTATCCTTGCAGGCTCAAGAATTTCTTACGGTCACTGCATGGGGGTCATCAATGTAGGACCTCTTCTAATCCATAAACCAAAAAACACTTACAACGTTATAACGTACATATATTAAGAAATGGCACAAAAAAACTGCATACGGCCGTTTCAAGGATTCCTCGATCCCTTTCCTCAGTGGGAAAAAAAAAAAAAAAAAAAAAAAAAAAAGGCTCTATGAACCCCTTTGTTATAGCCCCGAGTACTGGCTTGAATGAAAATGATAACGCAAGAGTTTATATACCCAAAGAAATGACGTAGTTAACCGGAAATAACTGAAAAAAGGAGTCACTGCGCAGGATCCCTCCACACGTGCGAGAGAAAAGGGGTTTCTGGTCATATCATTTACCAAGGATGAACTGTGTTTGTGAATTAAGTAAGCTTCGTAAAAGTCGAGATCTGTAACTGTATTACATTTTTGGATAATTTTAGCATCTGAATAATTAAACCTGTGGTTGGATTCTCAACAATGTTTAGCTATTGTAGATTTCTCACACTCTTGCTTTTTTAACATAATTTGGTGTTCTTTCAGCCTAATTCTAAGAGCACGCTTCGTCTGCCCAATGTAAGAGAGGCGGCATTCACAAAAAATTCTGTAAATGCTCCAGGTATTATGTTCATCAATTGTATCTTTAAGACTGAAAAAGAAACGTTATTGGTTGGAGAGAAAACAACTTTGAAACTAAATCTAGTTAGAATACGAGAAATTTGTGTACAGATTTTTTGAAAGTAAGGTAAGACAATAACATTTTAAAATTCTTTATTAGCTGGAACAGAATCAGTGATTGTCGGAGGTTTAGATAAAATACGGTTAATTATATTCAAGTTAAATCCACGATCGATGGCGACTGCTTTAATATAGTTAATTTAATTATTAAACAACTCATAATTTGAACAAATTTTACTTGCACGGAAAACAAGTGTATTAAAAGCTGCTAATTTTTTATGTGGGGGATGATTGGATCTATAACGAGGGGGCAACAGGGGGTAATTTTTTTTGCACTGAGGAAGGGGATCGAGGAATCCTTGAAACGGCCGAATGCGGTTTTTGTGCCATTTCTTAATATTTGTGCGTAATAACGTTGTAAGTGTTTTTGGTTTATGAATTAAAATTCGCACAAAGTATTAGATCTATGCTTATCCTCTTCTAATCGTTATTATTTTTCTGTCGTAGAAGTGTCCGAAAATATTACAGATATATTTGATCTTCCCACCCAAACTAAGACAAAATTCAGGTTTCTCTTCTGTTTAAATTCTGTTCATCCATCAGTTTGGGGGATATCAGATGGGTTATCCTTACTTTCCACTCTTGTTCCCTCAAGGGTGGTCGTGAGATTAAAACTGCTTTGATAGGACTTTAATTTTCCGCTCTTTTTCCCACAGGGTATCCTTGCAGGCTCAAGAATTTCTCACGGTCATTGCATGGGGGGTCATCAAAGTAGGACCTCTTCTAATCGTTTTTATTTTTCTGTCGTAGAAGTGTCCTAAAATATTACAGATATATCTCATTGATCTTCCCTGTGTGAAAAGCGGATTTATAAATTTTCTGAGTTGAAAATAATTATACATTGGAGCGATGGATACCTATGGAGCTTCTAGATAGCTCTAAATTTATCAGAGATGCAAAAATGTATAATACTAAAATAATTGATAAAAATGTTTCAGATTTTTTTTTTTTTTTTCAAAATGAAAAGTTCTAATTGTGAATGATAGATCCAACATTTTCTTCAAAAGGACTTTTATTTAAACATTTTTATTTATTTTTTTATACAGTTCGGCCAACGTTCTATTATATTTATTTATATTTTTTATAAAAAGTTTTTTAATGCTGTGAATGTTGAAACATTGTTTCATTTTCCCATATTCTGCAGTAAAAATCAAAAAAGAAAAAAGTAATTGTTCTCTCTTTCTTTGATAAAAAAATAATTTCTTTTTATCATAAATATTTAATGTTTTGAAAAAAAATAAATGCTGTGTTTTTTATTAAGACAGTTTTTTTTTTTTTTTTTTTTTTTTTTTTTTTTTGGCAGAAGCATTTTGTATATATAGCGTAAAAGTAATTAAGGTATTCCTTCTGAATTTTAATAATATGTTTTACTAATTGTTGCAGCTTTTAAACTTACGGAGAGAAATTTTATAAAATACAAGTTAATAACAATTATCTAGAGGGGAATGTAAAATTCATCGCTAATGTGTTACTCCCATTTTTTCAAAAAATAATTCATTGTAGTAAACATGTCACGATTTAAAAAAAATACTATATTTTTAAAAGATACTTCTAGTAATACTTAATGTTATTAATGTTGTTATTTGATAATTTATATTAAAATGATTGTTTTTCAATTGCATTTTTAATAACATGCTACTGGCATCAGTTATCTCTGATTATCAAACAATCACAGTTTAAAAAGTCTGATGTTTCTTAATCTAGGAAAATAAAATATAAACACGAACGAAAAAATAAAGTAACCCCTTCCGAGTTTATAACGATTACAAAAGCATTATTTAACTTCAGAAACCTCAAAAACAATATATTTTCGAGATTTAAAGAAGCTTTTATATAAACAAAGTTTTCAAAGCTTTTTTTTTTTTTTTTTTTTTTTTTCTTGTGCCGCTCTTTTTGGAAACGTTTTCGAGTAGATTTTATTATGTATTAATTAGTTTTCTTAATCCGGAATATAGTAGGCTTTTAAAATGCTATCCATTCTCATGTAAACATTCTCATGTTAAACAAACATATAAAATAACAGCATTAATAGTAACATAAAAATTACTTTCTTTATTACTCTTGGATGCATAAATTCAATTTCGGATTAATAGTATCCTAAAAAACGATATTGATAAATATAGGACCGAAAACGGATCACGGAACATTCAAAAGCGATATGCATTGGCAGTTGAAAAAAAAAAAAAATGTTACCATGTCATAGCACTGTGAATACAGCCAACCAAACGTAATGCCCCTGTTCGTTATTTACTGTATGTCTTGATCAAACTACTCATCAATAATGAAACAATAAATAAATAAAATAAATGGGTATGTACACAAACTTTGTTTGTTCCGCTATCCGATTACTTGCTAAAAATAGATTCACTATCTTCTTTCTAGCACCTTGATAAGCTAATCTTCAGCTCCTCGTCCCTTGTAACGGGAGAATTCTGAACACAAGTGGGATTGTCTTTGAAAAATTTCTATTTTGCGAAAACAAATACAGTGTGTGAAAACAAATACAGTTCCAAAAATGATTGATGGATTTTGAAAGTCAATAAAAAAACGGAACACGACAGAAATGTATCGTTTAAGGCCTTATTTTTTGGAATTTCAGGGAATTTTATCCCACCAATTTGCAAATTGGGGGAGGCGAGAGTTAACATTTTCGCAAAAATGTGACGGTGAAAAAAAGCGGTGACACTCCAAAACAATAAATATCCGCTGTACCATTTTCAATAGTGTATACTCTTCCAAAACCACTCACTAACAGATTACGTAGCAAAATACCGGATGAAGATGAGACGAATTCAATTTCTCTGCAGCTCTCGCATACCTGCAACACCCATCTTTTGGTGAAAATGTAACTAAATTTCCAAATTAGTGGGTAAAATGTCCTAATTTACAAAAAAAAAAAAAAAAAAAAAAAAGGCCGCAAACTATATATTTCTATTGCGTTCCGTTATTTAAAAATCCATCAGTCATTTTCGGGAGACACTGTACTTGTTTTATGAACAAAAGTGATTATTTTATTTTCAGAGAAAAAGTGTGAGCAGGAAGATCTGAACGGTTATAGTTTCTGTGTGCTGCTTTCGGAATGTACATCCTCTACTGGGCATCATTGTGCTGCTTTCGGAATGTACATCCTCTACTGGGAATCATTGTGCTGCTTTCGGAATGTACATCCTCTAGTGGGCATCATTGTGCTGCTTTCGGAATGTACATCCTCTACTGGGAATCATTGTGCTGCTTTCGGAATGTACATCCTCTACTGGGCGTCATTTTATACATCCGCAAAGGAGCGCTATAAGCGACCACTCTGATTGAGTATTTTCGTTTTGGAGAGTTTTCTGTTAAACAAAACCCAAGAACTCTGTCTTAAAAGTATTTTCTTTCGGAAGATTAAAATAATAATAATAATTATTATTATGGGACTTACAGGAGGGGTGTAACCTAACGATTTTCTTTGGTATTCAGGGGTTTCCTAGCCTTTCACTGATTCGTAGTTTTCAGCTAATCCACTGTACAGTGGAACTATACGTGTATTGTCACGCCGCACATTGGAGTATTTGACACAAAACCCTGTTCAAAATTAATTTTCATGTGTTTTAAAGTTAAAACGATTGTTGTGGATGTACTATTAGTAAATACGCTTAATCAGTGTTATATATTCTTAAATGTATGTATTTATGTAAATAAATAAATATATAATACAATGTTTACTTCATTGTTTATTGTTTATAAGAGGAAATTAATTGTTCATAGGATTGTTTTATTTACAAGTAATATTTAATGAAATGTGGTTAATTTCATTTCACATAAATGTTTAATTATTTCTAAAAAACGATGCATATAATATGTAAATTACTTTCATTTAGTATTTACCAAAACTGAGTGTCTATAATATAGAGATGCTTGTTTTTGTATGATTCTAATAGGTTTGCAGTCCTCTCAAAAAACATTGATATCTAAAAATGGCAAGAGTGTATGGAACATTCTTTTAGCAAAAATTTGCCTTCAAAACTATAACCAAATAATTCAAAAATGGTCTGACAAACAACAACACAGCTTTAAAAAGCTTTGAATATATTAGATATATGATACTATATTTCCATAAATCGATATATAAATATATATCATTAAATATATTTCAATAAATTAGATCCTGTAAAAGCTGAATATTAACCAATTTTCATTTTTTTTTTTTTTATTATATGAGAAGTAAAATTATTTGAATGCACTTGCCAAAGTACACATTTAAACACAATAACAAAGCTGAAACATAACAGAAATGCACATCTTCTAACAAAGAAACTTTCACTTCAACTGATGCTAGGAGCCGCTGGATATGACTTATTCTCCTGAAATACGCTTAGATCGATGCACCAGTTAGTCAGCTATTATGAAACATGATTTTTACAATTGTTAAGCAAATTTTAATTTTTGTCTTTTTGGCCAGGATTTTGCATCATCTACTACGCTTCAAGGCGATATATTCACTTAAGTGTCTGTTGTAACTTATATCTCACAGGTTCTAAAACATACCGTCAAGTTTAATGTCAAACAAGCGACATTGCCTGCTCATGACTTGGTTACTACGTCTGGGTTAAATCTAACGACCTCGATGACTAATTACACTCATACAATTAAAAAATATATTAATAATTTGTTGTTAAATGTATATACACACAAAATAAGAAAATAACTGCAATATATGCAACAAAACCAATTTAATCTACCATATGTATATGTTTATCTTCGAAATTTCTCTTATTACTATAAAATATTAATTAATATCATAATATTAGTATAACTAAAAAAATATCATTTGCGGTTTTAATCGCATCAAAGAAATTCATTCACTTTACACTTATATATAATAATAATAATAACAATAATAATAATAACAATAATAATAATAATAATAATAAACAAAAACCCTCGGAAACGTTTCCGAAAGTCTGTGGCAGCAAAATAAATTTTGTTTTATAAATCATTCGTTAAATGTTGCAAACATATTGGTTTCTGAAGTTTATAATAATAAAGAACTCTTTATGGAAACATGTGAAAATCGGAAGTGGTTATAGTTTTTTTTTTTTCGCGTTTATATTATAGGTTCGTAGATTAAGGAACAAATGTCTTATTTTTACAGCATACGTCAATGTATATCGTAATGACAAAGCAGTCACTGGCAGTCATTTACAAAGTCATTTGTAAATGACTGTCAACTGGCAGTCATTTACAAAGCGGTTTTCAGTGTTTATCCAGTCGGTTCACAAATCCAAACAGCGGTAATGATTGTTAATTTTTATCCAAAGTGTTAATTATATACATATTTAAAAACTAATAATAAATGTAAGTTATTTTAACATGTTGAATGTCAAACTAAAATAATTAAGAATAGTTGCGAGCAAAGAGAGACATGGTAATAAATTATCAACAGTGCCGTTTTATAGCATTAAATTGTCTTCAATGAAAATAGTGCTAAGACAGTCAATGTGTACATGTATTTATGTTATCGAATGCATGAATAAATAATTAGATACAATAGAGATGATAGCAACTCATTAATTTCTAGCATCTATAAATTGTGTTTCGCTCATTTTATATTTTGTGATGCATGTAATTTATTCTAGTTTATATTATATTTATATATATATATGTACCCCAATACTATTCATACTATATGACATATAATATACATGATTGTATCGTTGTAACTTTACGAATGCATTTTGTTTTACTATTAATTCAAATAAAATGGCAAAATCTGACAAAAAGAAAAAAAAAGAAAATCATGTAAAAATGTACACAAAAATACACTAATGTTCACCATTCAATTTTCTTTTATTACCTTGTAATTGAATCTGGGGATATAGTTAAGAAATGAAAATTTTCATAATTACCCATTCATAATGAAAACAAATGTATATTTCTTTTTAAAAAAATATTTGTTACAATTAATATTGTTTTCGAAATTTAATTTTGAATAACAAATATTTTCGAAAGAAAAATGACTGTGCTATGATTAGTGCAATACTTGGCAACACCAAATTTATTGTATGTATTTATTTTTGTTTTCATTTGAATTGTATATTCTATAATTTAACACATGGGCTGATAAGTTCCCAGTCTGGCACATAGATGGCGCTGTAATCTCCGAACCGATGTTTTTTTTAGTAAATACTAACCTTTAAAAGGTAGTAGAAAAAATGCCATGACAATTCGCCGTGTGGATAAAACGTTAGAGGGGTTTTAGTTGAACGACTTTGTTGATAAACAAAAAAATGGATAACAAGAATTTCAAGAATTGTTATTTGATGGGGAAAAAATACCGTTCAAACAAAAGCTTGGCTAGATAAGCGTTATCCGGACACTGCACCAGGTAAATCAACCATTATTGACTGGTTTGCTGAATTTAAACGTGGCCGTACGGACACCAGTGATGCACCACGCAAAAGAGGTGGTTACTCCGGAAAACATAAAAAAAGTCCACAAAATCGTTTTGGGGAACCGTAAAGTGAAGTTGCAGGAGATAGCTCAGACTCTGAAGATATCCAAGGAGCGTGTAGGTTTTATTTTGAATGAACATTTGTCTATGAAAAAGCTGTTGTCAAAGTGGCTGCCGCGAAAGTTGACTTTTGACCAAAAACAACAACGAGTTCTGAGCACTGTTTGGAGCTTTTTCGTTATAAAATTAGGTTATTTATTATTAAATTATTATTATTAATCATTTATTAAATTATTATTATAAAACTATTATTATAAAATTATTTTTAAAATTATTATTATTAAATTATTATTATAAAATTATTATTTTTAAATTATTATTATTATTATTAAATTATTATTATTTATTATTAAAGTTATGTTATTTATTAAAGATATAAAGTTATAAAGCTTTGTTAAAAAGTTGTGTTTTTTTTATTAAACCGGGAACTTATCAGCCCATGTGTTACTCTTCTAGAATTCTAGTAGATAATAGCTTTGCCATAAGTGGTAAAATGTTATTACCTTGTAACTCTCAACACAACAGTTGAAACAACTATAAATAATTCGTGCTTTATTTTTTTGCTTGCTGGAAAAATGCATAATTCTTGATAGATTTGATATGGATACAACATGTGTGGGTCATTGGTAAAATGAATTATCATAAAAAAATTCCAAATTAAATTTACAAAAATAATAACATTAAACACATCGAGTAGACATGAAAGAAAAAAAAATATTTTATATACATAAATGAGAAAAAAATAATTTTAACAGTAACAATAAATCATAATAATAAGAATAGCAATAACCGTAAATGTAAATGTAACGTAAAGAAAAAATATTTAAGTAATAACCAAATTCTTAAAATTAAAGACTGACAAGCACATCGCAGACGAAGAAAGGAAAAATTAATGAAAATAAAAGTCAATTTAACATTACTTATTAATTAGGTAAGTAATATTTAAAATAATTGTCGGTTTGGGAAAGAGCAGATTTGCTGCGAAAAGTAAATTCCAATCATTATAAACAATAAAACACATATTTATATCAGAACTAATATTTAATATTTAGATAAATAATAATAACAATTTTAGTAGACACTCCTCCAACACAGCATATATTTTCCCTACAAATTTTATCATAATACTCAAATAATCAAGCACATAAAGGATGACAAAAAACATTCATCTTTAATGCATTACAGGAACATACTTTGTGTGGAGCAATTGAAGAATAAATGTCCACAATCTGTAATCGCGTACATACGAGGTAGGGTCAAAAAGTTCCCGGGATAGCTCAGTTACAAGCTATTAAAAAATAGAACAATCATTTTACCTTATTGACCTTCAAAGTACTTTCCTCCTGCATCTACACACTTCTTCCAGCGTTCGTATAACTGTTCAAAACACTCCTTGAATCTAAGTTCTTTATTGACAGTTTGGCCTTCAGGAATAAATTTGTAGTGAATGATGCCCTCGTAATCGAAAAACACTTGCAAAATCACTTTCCCTCGTCTATTGCCCAAGAGAAATTTTTCCTTCCTTTGTGATGTTTTTGCTGACCTTTACGAAAACGCTTATGCCATCGTTTCTGTATGCTTTCTTCAGTATCTCAAGCGTCTCAGAAGGCGATTTCTCGAGCAAAACGCAGAATTTGATGTTTGCACACTGCTCTAAAGACGACATTTCAAAATACGACGAATGAAAAATTCGCTTTGTCAGAAATGATCTGCAGCTAACGTCAACAGCACCGGAAATGAATGCCAGATGCCTGTGTGTTTCCTTATCAGTGCTGCCAACCTCCAAAAAAGATATTTCCCCTCCAATGAACACCTGCGTGAATGTAGGTGACCATTTCGAGAATTTATTGACTCTACCTCGTAAATGTTTATAATGAAAAATACGCTCTATACAAATACCATTCGCTTGGTTGTAAGAGGAAATTTCCCTTTTTTTTTAATAAATCGTTGACCAACTTTGTGATAATAATGTGTTAGATTTATGTCAAACATGATCCAAGATGAATATAAATAAGGTATGTTGCAGATTTTCCTAATACGCATTAGAGATTAAAAGCTGAATATTGAATAATTTTTACATAAAATCCGATCGTCATATGCTACAAGGTCTAAAATAATGCGTGGAATCTGATGACAGGATTTTCTCACTCTTACCCATTTCAACATTAAATACATGTAAACTCTTAAATATTTAAGGCTAGAATGTTGGCACGGAATGTATCCTACTGCTCTCAGAAAGACAGTGGAAACACTCAAACATTTTCCGAAAACTAAAAACAAATACGCTAAACCTTGAGCATTTTAGACAGAACTGCGATGATTGTACTTGAACATTTTTCAATATAAATACAAAATGATGCTCACTGTGGCACATATTAAAATAGTAATTGTAAGGGATGGTAATTACTGGAACATTTTAAAATATGAATGTTTTTTTTTTTTTTTTTTTTTTTTTTTTTTTTACATCTGAGAGAATAATTGAGAATATTAATTAAAGTCAGTTTTTAGGTCCCGCTGCGAGTCCACTGGCTCTTCAGGTTCGGGAATGATTTTGGGTACTCCGAAATCGCAACAGGTTGACCTGTCCACCACATGACCAGTGGTTGAAACAACGCCTCTCCCGAGCCTGAACAGTTATGCTGGAGCGGTTGCCAACGACGAGATGGACCTTTGCCTGCAATAAATTTAAAGGTCTTCAAGTTGCCAGTGTTTCTTCATCCATAAACGACTATCTGACTCAAGGGAAAAAAAAAACAGGATTGTTTAACACTTAATAGGTAAAATGAGTTTGTGGGATAATAATACGTAAAATATAAAAGTAAAGTATTTTTATAAGGATGTAAAGAGGATATAATGGTACAGAATGCATTAAAATAAGAAATAAACTTTTAGGTAAGTCTGATCGAAAATCGCACAAAGGGTTTCGTTTAATACTCCTTTCAAAACACTTTATCATTTCTTTAATAAATCCAAATAAATTTAATTTTGCAAAAAAAAAAAAAAAAAAAAAAAAAAAAAGAAGTCAGGTTTTTTATAAAGTAAAAATTTACCGGTCTATTTTTCTCGTCTATTTTTCCCGCTATTATACTCTGTCATAATAATATGTGTCATGTGGACTAAATGCGATTGAAAAAAAATCTATTTCGAAAATTAAACATGTTGTATAGAGACCTTCAAAATGTTAGACGTCAGATTAATTTACTTTTTCTGAAGTCATATCAAGCTGTTTTCTGTATTTACACATGCTCCTGCTCCGTGTATTATTTGAAAATTTCCGTTTTATTACCAATATGACTTCATATGATCATCTTTTTTTTTCAATTGGTCAAACTTTTTATTTAATTTTCATTTTTCACGTGGAAATCTTTCAATAGAAAAACAGTTACTGTAGAAAGAATTTTATTGTGGATTTTTAATTGTTTGCAACTGCTATAACGAAAAACGTTTAAATTTAATATTAAAAGGTTGTTACAGTTTTGGTTTTTTATCTTCATATATTAAAATAATACGATTTTTTCACATTTTATGATTTTGAGCTTCATAGGAGTTATTCAGCTATAAGTACACAAAATTATATGGCTGTAAGTTATATAGTATCTGAGAACCGGCTCTGTGACGGACAGACAACGAAGCGGGATTTCGTGAGATGAACGAAAACCTAAAATATATATACAGTGATTATATGGAAAATATTTAAAATAGTGGTATGGTTTTTAATAAAATGTTCTTGAATTAATTTCCGTGTAGAAAAAAAGGTGTGGTTCGAAGTTACCACCAGTATGATAAAAAAATAAACCGTTTTTATTGAAAATATCCGAGTTTGGTATAATTATCCTACGTAGACCATCACCTATACTTTGTTTTTAAACATAAATTGCCAGCAAACATAGATTCGAGTCAAATTATTTGTTTAATTTTTATTCTAGAACAATTTGGTGAATAAAACGTGTGAGATGTTCACGCTTTTTTGGGGGGTGGGTGGGGGACTTAGCAAAACTGAATCACAATTTTGAAAATCCAAATTTAATTTTTAATTTTGTAAGTATAATTTTTTATTAATAAAATTTATATAACTTTTATGTCTCTTTTTCTTCTATTTAAAAAAAATAATAATAATTGTGTTAATTTAGAAAAGATTATTTTTCGTTTTCTTTTTCTATTTAAGGTAAATGTTATTTATTATAATAGAGTCAATGAGATATTACACATAAATAAAAATATTTTTCCCTTTTTTCAGTAACGTACAAATAACTTTTTTTTTCAACAATTTGTATTCTGAAAACTAGGAAAACATTTTATGTCCATTAATAAATGCTGCAACCGCACCATATAATCTGTATAATATCCGAAAATACCATTTTTATAATTATATTTAATATTAGCTTTTTTACTAAATCAAAGCCATTAAGAGATTAAACGTTTCATTACTTTTGTTTTAATTTTACTGAAGTACCACAGAAGTTTATTTAACGAAGAATGATTATGTTTTCTTTTTCGGAAAAGTTTAGGAAATTTCACGAAACTGAAGCATTAAAAAGAAATATTTTGTAAGAAAATACATTTTACTTTCAAATTTTGAATGCATTATTTATAATAGATTTCTTATTTTGTTGCTAATAAAATATTAAACAATCTTATTTTTATATTTCTTGAATTTAAAGTAATAATCATTATAAGATCTTGAAATTTAAGAAAACATATGGAGCACAGTTTTGAAATTTTTCGTATTTAAAAAATATATCTTCAGAGTTTCAAAATAATTGCTATACTGTTTTTTTTTTCGTTTCGCGTAATAAAGTAAATATATATTAAATGTTGTTTGTTCTAACGTTACTGTTTTTAATATTGCATCTCATTTCGTGACGGAAGATATCTGGTACAGAATGCATTAAAATGAAGTTAGAATAAATACATATCGTCAGTATAATTTTAAATTTTTTATTAACCCAAGAAAAGAATAATAATAAAGTTTTAATAATAGTAACTAAATAAAGAAAAAGGTTTGTTCCAAAACTTTCAAAAATTTCATCTTTATTTATATTCATTGAAAATGGTTTTTAAGTGAGCTAGAATAACCTACTGCTGTACACTACTCATGGTGTATTTTCTTAAAAGTAATAACACTGTCAATAATATATATGACCAGGACTAGAAAGTTTCTAAATTTTTAAAGAATTATGCTAAACAGTCATTTTTAAATATTAATTGCCGAAACATCAGTTGAGAAGACCCGGAAAGTTTTTGGGGATTTTTTTATGTTCCCGGAAAAAACGAATAAA
The DNA here is from genome assembly GCA_963931845.1 of Maratus michaelseni. Lineage (NCBI taxonomy): Eukaryota > Metazoa > Arthropoda > Arachnida > Araneae > Salticidae > Maratus > Maratus michaelseni. The sequence goes on from OZ007596.1 coordinate 274,268,745, forward strand.
AAAGTTGTTTACTACAAAGAAAAACGCTTTTAGTAGGTGACACGTTTTCCGCGGAGGGCCAGCAACGTTGAACACCTTTGAGGCATGGAGTCAATGAGACTGATTGAGGAGCTTGGGTATTCTGTCCAAATCCTCCAAAAGAGATTTTTCCAGTTCTTGGAGAGTTCTTAGGGATGGTAGGTGGCCAGCAACTCGTCGGCATAAAATTTCCCAAAGATGCTCTATTGGGTTCATGTCCGGAGAACGCGCTAGCTATTCCATTCGTGTGATTCCTTCTTCAAAAAAGAAATCATCCACCAAGTAAACACGATGTGGCCTGGACATGTCGCCCATTAACATGAAGTCATATCTAATTGCTGTAGCGTAAGGTACTACAATAGGTCTGAGAATCTCATCCTTATATTTCTGACCGATCAGAACTCCATTTCGAATGATGTGGAGGTTGGTGCTCCCATCAATGGAGATGACAGCATAGACCATTACTTCCTCACCGCCAAATCCGACACTTACTTGCACGAACTCAGAATTGTTTCTAGTGCCACGTTCACACCAGATGAAAATACAGATGAACAGAAAAAATGGGCTTGTCGGAGAAAAGAATATTCTGCCATTTATTTCTCCTCCAGTTCACATGCTGTGTTGCCCGCTCTCTGGGGGCGGCACGGTGCCTTGCGGTTAAAGTAACACATACCATTGGTATGCGAGCAAACACACATACAGCGTGGAGCCAGTTTCGGACAGTTTGAGTCGAAATTGTGGTGCCCGTAGCCGAGCGAATGTGTTGTTGAAGAAGAGTGGCATTCATATTTCCGTATCTCCGAGATGTTAGCGTTAAACGTCGATCTTCATTGGGCGTTGCTGCATGTCGTCGACGAGCTTGCGCTTGTATCTGGCAAAGATTTCCAGTCTCCAAAAAACGGTTACAGATCCTGGAAACTCCAGTGTCCTCTGCTACTTCCGCTTTCGTCCACCCTGTATCCAATCAACAACTCTCCAAACTTCTGATTTTGTTAAATGACTTAGATGAGACATAGCACTTATCGAAACAAAGCAATTACGGAATGTCGATCATTGTTTTACGCTTTGTCTTTCAGTAAGCTCAAAGTGAAATTTCATTCGCTGCCGCTAAAACGTCGTTTATGGCGTCAAAATCAAAAATTTCTCACTCCGAAGTTTGAAAATAAGAAAATTTTCATTTGTGACTCTCTTTTTCCATTTTCTGCAAAACAAAATTTGTTTATACAGTTATTTTATACATATTTGCAATATCCTTTAATTATTTTGAGCAATGTAAATGAGGATTTATTTTGACTACTAAAGAAAGTTGGCGAATTGGTTTTCCAAACGAAAATTATAAAAACGTTGCATGTGTAATTTGAATATGTATAAGTGTAATAAGAGGATTTTTCATTTGTATAAGTATATTTATCACACGGGATTTCATTCAAATTCGGCAACATATAATAATGTTTCGTGGTTGAAAAATAACTATTATTTTAAGGAAAAGATAAAAACCCCTTTAAAAGGAGATGGTTAATCTAATGAAATTACAATAGTAAATGGATTCATACTTATACTCGAATAATGGAATACACAATTAATGGAAATTGAGATCATAAGATTAAATTGTGCGGGGAATTACATATTTCGAAATATAAAAAAATATATATTTCCAACGAATGAGTATGTAAATCTGTAATCGGTGTACATTGTGCTTCACTTCAATGTAAAAATATTACTTCTTATAATCAATAAAAAATGTGAAAAGCATTAACTCCCGAAGCATTCCAAAAATGAAAATTAAATATTTATTCACATAACGCGCCTTGTCGCGAACAGAAGAAGTACGCGTTCTCGAAGGCATTCTGGAAACGTGCTTAACCCTTTCCGGCGCGGAGTAAGTCTGTTTGTAAAATGATGAAATAATGGACTGACACCAGAAATTACAAACGAATTCATTAGAAAATAAAAACTTGCTTATTTTCCGGTTCTTAAGAAAAGGAAAATTTTAATTAAATATTTTTGGTGCCGTTTGTCAGTTTTGGAATTAAAATTAGGTGTCCTTTTTTGTGACCACCGCTCGTTAAAGGGTTAAGTAGTTTATAATATTTTCGCTTGGTGGCAGCACTTTACCAATTAGAAAACTTGGCACTCCATATTGCTCGACTGTTCCATAATACGGTAAGTTCCTTTCTATATTAAAATGATGGCAATAAGCAGCATCAGAATAAACCTTTGCAAATAATTGTATTTTCGTGAACTTGGAAAAAGAAGAAAAAAAACATAGAGATATCTTTAGCTATTACTTCTTGTTTTACATTTAATACACTTTTACATCGTAATATTTTGAAAAATTTTAATCCATTATTAAATGAATTAATAAGTTCTAATTTTCTTCTAACCAGGAAACCACGCCGTTAGTGTGATAATGAAAAAAATCTAAGTAAGCAGCAATCGAAAGAGCACAGTGAAACGTGTTTTTTTAGCACATAAATGATTTGCCCTCGTCTTCCCGTAATCTTGAAATAAAGTCTTAAAATTTGTTAATTTATTGATTTAAAAAGATGGAAGGAGGAGTCATTGTGTTTTCAACGTAACAACATCGTCAAACTCCAGTCACTTGTCCATTTCCAGTTTAGCGCGTCAATACTCCTACATGTTTCGGTATGCTTGGTCTGGGTTAGTGCAAACTGAACCACATCCATTTGAAACGCCATTGCAATTTTGTTTTTCGCAGCAGTTGTACCATTGTAATCATTGCACTAGAATTAAGTTTATGAAATGTTATTTTTGTCACTATTTTCTATGCTTCAATCATTTTTTGGTTAAGTACCATATTTGTCAATAGCATTTTTAGGGAGAGGGGCTTCTTTATTTTTTATATTACTACAACTGAATATGTATTACTAAATATGTATTTTATATTAATCCGATTATTACAATTTCTTAATCAGAACCACGCCTTACCAATTTTAATACTTTATATCTCGATAACGAGGAGACGAGGGCAAATGATTTATGCGTTAAAAATGACAATTCACTATGCTCTTTTGATTGATGCTTACTTAGATTGCTTTGATTTGGTAAAAGTTCTGTTAAATAATATTATATTGAGAGAAAGCCAATCAGAATAACACTTTCAATTTCACGTATAAAAAAATTACTTACAATAAGTTTAATGTAATTTCATTTATTTAGAATACCCATTACTAGGATATTATATATCTTTAATTTGGATACCAATCCCCAATTTAATTTTTCCTTTGCTAAAATAGAGCAAAAACGATTAAGAAATAAGAAAGATCAATACATAATTTTTAGAATAGTAACATAAAATGCACATTTTAAGAAACACACTTTAGCAATAACGAAAAAGAAATAATGAAGCAATAAAAGAGAATTATGAAGTATGTTAAAGTTTTTCACTCAAAGTTGTTTTACAAGCGGCAAAAGCCAATTTTTCGGTCCAGAAATCACGAATTTTGGTTAACATTAAAGACAAATTCATTGTTTTATAATGGATCTCAATTTCTCTTTATTTGGAACGAAGCCAGTGACAACGGAGTTTCTTGGTTTTGTAATACAATACTTTCCTGTAAAATAAAATAAAAATATTCTAAGCATTGCATGTTTGTTATTTGAAATCGAGTTTATTTATTTAATTTTAATTTGGAGAATCCACTAAATAAAATGAATATCTAAACGAAACCATTCATAAATTATTTCTGTTGGGAAAGTGCGCTGTGCTGATACTATTTACGTCCAATCGGGAAATAAAAATTCGCTTCATTTCTTTTCGGAAAATTCTAAATTCGATGTATTTATGTTATATTTTAGGAGTATTTTCATTAAATTGTAAGAGTAATTAATCTTTTTGTACTAAAAAATAAATTAAGCTTTCATATAAAATATTTCAGTGAAATAGATTTGGAAAATTTAAGAATTGCAATTCAATAAAAATGAAAGTGATATCGCATCCAAAGAATATATAAAATTATAAATACGAGTAGTATTTTTTACATCTGAGGGAGAATATGTGAAGACTGTGACTTAACTCTTTATATCCCAAGCTTTAAAATACTGAATGATCCTAGAATATCAGCAAAATAGCCCAAAATGATGTTTTTTTTTCGTTCCCTCCTTTTTTAATAGATAAATAGTGGAAATTACCCTACTGTCTTCTCCTTTTATTAAAATTTCGACTGGTGTTACACCTCTCTGTTTATCATTGCTCCAGTTACTGAAACATTTTTTTTTCTTTCAGTACTGTCCAAAAATGCCAACACATTACCCCACATATCACTGAGAGAGACCACCTCTTTGGCAGCACCCCGACCCATTAAAGGGGAAGGAAAATCCTTTCAGCTATCCTGGGATATTGTCGGTGTCACAGTATTGGAAGGATTTCGGCTATTTTGGGATTCAAATAGTTAAACTCAGAATATTTGTCACTAATTTTCAATGCTCTTTCAATTGAGGTATCTGGACGACGTTCCATCCACCATATTATTCGCTCAGAACACACACATACGTGTGTTCTGATACATTTGTGCAGGACGCATGTTTGTTCAGATGAAAAAATTACCATTCGTCTGAATTATTTACCAATCAATTGACTGTGTTAAAATAATTAATGTAAAGTTATAATTAATATAGATTTGTACGTTCAAAAATTAATAATAATCTTGAGAACTATTTTTTGTTCACTTAGTATAAAGCAATATATATATTTAATTTAGCAAAATATTTGTAACAATGAAAAATTCCTCATAAAAATGTTTCTTCATTATTTTTCATATAGTTATTAGTTTTTCTCTACAATGATATAAATATCCGCATGAAACATAGACTTTTATTTTAAAATAAAATCTTCTTTACTTGAAAGAATATCCTCCAAATTGCTTTCCATTAGACATATGAAAAAATAGCAAATGAAATAAAAATTAACTGTGAAATTTTAATTTTAATATATATTCTCTAAAGAAAATACATAATTAAATATTTCAGTAGAATACTGTTCTTCTAAAAAATAATTTTTACGTTTTAATAATAAGTCAATTATTAGATTAATGTTTGCTGAAATCACGATATATTTTATTTGCTCAATTTGTTTCAGCTATTTTTTACAGATAGTTGAAAAATTTATACAAAAATAGTTTGTTTAAAATGCTTTCAAAACTACATAAAAATATAATCTAGACTGACAAAGGATGTGAATTAATTTTCACTTTGCTAAACAACGCATAACAAACAGAGTGAAAAATATGTCCAGACAAAGGATCAAACCCAGATAACCTGGTATAGCGCACCAAGTGCTTTACCATTTAAGCCATCTGGACGACATTCAGTCTGGCATTTTTCACTTATACTTTGGCAAGGCTGCAACGTCGAGCGCAAGATTAAATGTCATACATGAGAACACTACCCAGTGGCGTACATGAGACGAATAAATTTCCCAGCATCGGATAATAATTAAATTTTCACCAGGACTGAAACTGTGTGTAAATTTAATAACGCTGGCAAAGGATGTGAAATAATTTTCACTTTGCTAAACAATGCATAACCAACATTCACACTCTGTTGGTTATGCGTTGTTTAGTAAAGTGAAAATGCATTCACATCCTTTGTCAGTGTTATTAAATTTACGCGCAGTTTCAGTCCTGCTGAACATTTAATTGGATACTTAGTATAATCTACAGTTTTGTAGGAGAAAAAAGTGATTCTCATTTTTTTTCTGTTTCAGTAAATTTATTTTTCGGTTAAGGGAGTTGGGGGATGTATGGGACAAGGGATGGGTGGGACGTTCTCAAAATTTCAGGCAATAAATATTTCTTTTTAGTTGCTTCCTATCCTCATAGATTTCACTTCTATAGTGTGCTTCAGAACCAAAAGCAAGACCACATGGCTGTTTTCATTTTCCCACAAATTTGCATTTCCTGAAATGTCTGCTCAAAAGTATATATTTTTTTTTTTACATTTGAAGTTACTTAAATATCTTATGCAATATGAACAATTAAGATATGTTGTAGTTTTTTATTTAAAGACGCAATATTGGTAATTAAAATGAATGAATATTAACCATTGTGACAGAATAATTTTTTAGACAAAATGGCTGACAATTGAATATATGCATCATGCGGATGATTGGGACATTTCAAATGGGGTTGAATGGGACTGTCTCAAATTCATCCCTAGATGATGCTGAAAAACATATTTATTAACTAAGTAATGTTATACAGGTTGATAAATTAATAATTTATTTTAATTATTCTTTTAACATTTCATCCTCATTGTAGTCATCGTATTCAGCCATTGAATGCTTCCGTTGATGGGCCTTTTAAGACAAAGTTGAGATGAGTCCAAGATAACTGGGTGACAAATAATCCTGGAGATCATATTACAATTTATAATCTCTCAGCTTTTGCCAAGGAGGCATTTTTGTCAGCTTTTAGTCCTTAACATTGAACATAGGAAGGAAAATATCTGTGTCCCATTCATTCATGCTGTGGGGATGATTGGAACAGAGAGGAACTTTAACTTCATAATGCATATCTGTATAATAATAAACATGAATGGATATTGTGCATAAGATGTAGTCAAACGATGTATGAAATGTGATATATAATATTGATAATAACTTAAAAAATATATTTAAAATAAATATATTTTCTTAAATGACCCATTCATCCCCCATCTCCCCTAATAGAAAAGAAATTTCTTTTCAATTCAGTAAGTCCTATATACTATATGAATTAATTTAAATTGGTCTTATTCCGAATATGTATATATATATATATATATATAGTGGCGGACAAAAAAAACTGCATCACCTACAAAAATTTACATTTTGTAATGCTAATGAGTTATTTCGTTCAAATAAATTAATCTTAGTTGCTGCAAAGCAAGATAAGATATCATTCTACATTTCTATTGGATAATATACCCCTTATGAAGTATTGCGTCATCAAATTTTAAAAAATAGTGCGTCAAAAGGGAAAAACGGTCATTTGTCTTGTTCTTTAAGTGGTCAAATGATGGCTTCGTATGTTCAATAGACGCAAGAAAAACAATGTGTGATACTTACTTTAGTTAAAGAAGGATATTCGACACATGTCATCGTCATCGCTAAAAAAATTGGTTGCAATCAATCGACAGTTTGGAGGACGATTAAATTAGAACGTGAAACTGGTAATGTTGAGAAAAGGCTGGATCGAGCCGAAATCGGGTGACCCTAAATTCTAATGATCGATATCTGAAACGGATGTATCTGAGTAATCGTCATGCAAGTGCTCCTGACTTAAAAATATTTTTTGAGAAAGTCTGTGGTGTTAATTTAAGCGCAAGAACTATCCAAAGACGACTTGTGGAATGCGGTTTGCATGCGTATCGCCCAAAGAAAAAGCCTTTACTTACAAAAAAATGATGCAGAAACGACTTTCTAGGGCAAAAGAGCATGTCTCATGGAAGAGGCTCAGTGAGATTCAGTAATGTTTTAGGACGAATCTAAGTTCAACCTTTATAGATCAGACGGTAAGCGGTATGTTCGAAGACGTAAAAGTGAAGCTTATCATCCAGACTGCATATCGCCTACTGTAAAATTCCCAGTCAACCAAATGGTCTGGGGATGTATATCCAGAAAAGGTGTTGGATGTCAGAAACTTATAACTGGAACAGTGAATGCACCCCTTTATACCGAGATTTTAGAGGAGTGTTTAAAACCTGTTATTAAGGATGATATTAAAGGTGCTAGAAATTGTATTTTTCAACAGGACTCTGCACCCTGCCATACAGCGAAATTGGTTAATACAATCTAACTTATTCATGAATTATTTTGTTGCCTAATTTACAAGTTTTAATCTCCATAACATTAAGGATATTGAAAAAGTAATTTTCACCCAGTTTCCTCCCTTTAGGTGACGGCATATCTGAAAAAATCTGGCACTAAAGCTTTGGAATGGTCTGGGAATAGTCCTGACCTGAATTCCATTTAAAATTGTTGGCATATAATGGGTACAAAAATTGTTGCTCAGAAGCCTGATACTAAAATAAAACTGCTAGAAAAAATTATTAGGGTCTGGGTGAATGAATATGGCCAGGATTACATTCAGAATTTGATATATTCTATGCCGGACCACTGCAAGGCTGTCATCGCAGCTCTTGGAGGATCTACTAAATACTGAAGTGATCCTTATGCATGTATACACATCTAAGTATATATAATATGACTGCAGTTATGTAAAATTTACATTAACTACAGAATTTCTGCATCTATTACTTTGTTCCAATTTTTTTCAAATATTGCGTTTTTCACTTTTTTTCCATTTTTCAAAGTAATTATGCGTAAATAATTTATAAATCCATATAAAATTTAATTTAGATAAATCCTACAACTGTATTTTATCGTAAAAATATCATCCTTCTATAATACCTGTACTTGAAAAACATTATTTACAGCGTTTTCCACTTTTTTGCAGGTGATGCAGTTTTTTTGTCCGCCACTGTATATATATATATATATATATATATATATATATGTGATGCATTGCTCTAAAGCAGTGGTTTCAAAGTGGGGCGTACTCACAACAAGGGAGCAATTTCAGTTTTCAGGTGGGCTAAATTTCGGTGGACTAAATTTCCATATTAGCTATTAACCCATTTCTTGCCAGTACGTTTTGGAAAAGTAACGTAATTTATAAAAAGAAATATGCATGAAAATTTCGAAAGCTTTTTATTCCATGTTAAACTTGTTTCATTTAAAAATGCAAAATATACTGTTTCCTGAAAAAATATACGAAAACATTTATAAAAATAAATTAAATCTTATATTTGTAATTTAGAGAATGATATTATATTTTAGAATTTTACAAAACTATTTCGACTATTTGTGGAGGAAGTATTGTGTCTATCTGCTGTTCAATATGACTCACGGAGAAACTTTTTTACATTAATTTAGTTAAATAGTTATCTAACAGTGGCCGTCTTCAGTACATTTTGCTTAAACAAATATTTTATATATATAAACTAGCTATCTAAACTACCTTACTAGGACTTCCCTCAAAGGGATTAGTCTGAGTGATATTGCTGAGAACATAAAGTTAACAATTACGATATAAAGAAGATATCAACAAGAATCTAAGTGAATATACAGCATATGATAGACAAGAGATAGCTAAAGATACAACATATGAAAAATAGCAAATTAAATGATATAATTACAAAATATCATATATAAATTCATATACTGTTATGTTTTCATATGCATTTTTTTATTACATTTGGCAAATAATCTCATTTTCTTAAGCGGGAATTGCTCAAAACTTAAAAAAAAAAAAACGCCGGATCTTTAAAACGATATTTTTAAAGTCACATAATCAGATTTGCAGCCAATAGCGTATTTTAGCAAGCGTAGTTTAACGCAAATTTAATTTAATTTTTGCAACATTTTCTTTGTGACAAATATCTAAATAAAATATTAAAAAATAAAATATTAAATATTGAAATATTAAATCAAATATTTAATATTTGAATTAAAAAAATTTCCTTTGTTTATTTGTATAACTATTTATAGAAACTCGTATACTTCAAACCACATTGATAACATGCTTTGCTACAAACATGTCTACCAGTCTAACTACTCGTATGTCTTAGCTGTGTCTCTCTCCGAACTCATCTGTCTACTGTCTCTCTACTCTTCTGTATACCCGTCTCAGTATCCGTCTGTCTTTCTACCCGACTCTTTAATCCTGTCTCTACCTGTCTCGCTTTCCGTTACACTACTCGTCTATCAACACGTCTGTCTGTCTATACACCCTCTCTCTACCCGTCTGTCAAGTCGTCTCTGTACTCGTCTCTCTATTCACCACGCTACCCGTCTCCCTACCCATCTCACTACCCCTCTGTCAACCCTTTTTTGCACCTGCCTCTCTACCCGTCTGTATATTCGTTTCGCTACCCGTTAGCTTATCTCTGTCGCTATCCGTCTCTCTACCCGTCTGTCTACCCGTTTGTTTACACGTCTATCTATCTCTCGCCAACTCTTCCCAATATTTAAACAATTTAGTAAACGGAAGCCGTTTATCTGTTATTAAATGCAAACAGGAGTAATTTATCTAAAGAGTGTAATCAGATGCAATTTTTTTAAATACATACATAAACCAGCATAATAATTCACCAGTTTTATTTTCATAGTAGTTTATGTCATTTGACAGTAAATCTCAACTTCTTCAACCCGAACTGCGTCAAGCTTTTTAAAAAAGCCCCAAGGTCCGTATAACTGGGAAGAGGAATTGTCCTCAGGGCTATTAGATACCTGTTATTAAGTTAAGTGAAAGTTTCGTAATCGGGTTTGCAGCCGATTTCTTATGTCAGAAAGGGTGGCTTCACGCCATTTTAAATTCATTTCTGTAACTTTATTTTTCTTTTTTTGGTGCGTGGTTGGGGGGGGGAGGGTTCCAAATATATACACTTAAATTCAAACTTTTGCCCCCATGTTAATATTAGTGTTGTTTGTATTATCAATTAATACTTTGTTGATCGAGCTTCATTCGAAACAAATGTAAAAGACTTCTACAGTTTTTTTTTCTAGGAGAAAGTTCCGTAATCGGGACCTAAGCTAATCGGGGAATTTAATATCATTATTGTTTCTAACTCTTATAGAGTTAAAACAATATTGTTGCTAGCATTACTCTTGTTTGTGACCAACCTCTTCTGTGTATCTGAATAGGGAAAAGTTCCGTATCATGTACTGGTTGGTGCCAAAGGCAGTTGTAGAATCTTACAAATTTTTCTAGAGAGCGGAAAAACATGTTTTTTAAAATATTTACAAATATACGTTTATTAAACCATGTTTTTGAGCCATTTTAAAAAATTAATTATGGTGCTAAAATAAAATTTTATTGCCATTTTCGATATTTTAATAAGAAATGAAAATACATAACAAACAAATTTAACAAAACTAAGCCATTTTTGGGTACTTCTCTATTATCCCGTCGACCACTTTTCATAACAAAAAACTATCGCCAAACTAAGATTAAACGCCAAAAATACAGTCCCATTTACTTGATGCCAGAAGCATTATACGTATTTGTTATGCCATCAAGTGGTTTTTAATTCGACATTTGCGTGTATTTTTCATTATGTTTTACTGATTTATTAGTTATTTCATTCATTAAAGTAACAATTGTGTCCTTAAATTCTTATATTTTATTTATTTTGATATTTCAATGGCAACGTTCTCCCGTTTATTTAGCGTTACAGTTTGGCGATAGTTTTTTGTTATGAAAAGTGGTCGACGGGATAATAGAGAAGTACCAATTTTTTGTGATAAATAATTGTTATTGCCAGGGTGGCAAATTGTAAACAATTAATAAGCGAACTAAAAAAATTACCGGAAAAAACTTGTGGGAATCTCAAGAAAGAAATATCTGATATAAATAGTATTTAAAATCTTAAAATGGAGAAGTGGTCCGTATAAAAATGCAAAACATTATACACCTGATATAAGAATTTTTTAATTTTTTTATATTTCCTAAAGCACAGATAAAAGGGTAAAAATCCCGGCACAGATGCCATATACTCACCACGTTGGCGCGATTTTTCCCCCGCCCCTTTGGCGAAAACTGTTTGTTGTGTTTGTTTACTTTTATTTTTTATTTTAATTCTATAGATTATTTTTATATGTATATCAATATTAATTTAGGCACAGATGTCATATACGCACCAGATTGGCGCGATTTTTCCCCCGCCAATTTGGCGAAAACTTTGTTTTTGAATATTAGTTACAAATACCATACAATAATAGCATGTAATTTTTTATTTCAATATAAAAATAAAATAACGTAATAAATAAAATAGTTCCTATTATTCAAAAATGGGAAATAAAAATAAATAAATGATAGTTTGATATAAATAAATATTGATATATATAATAAAAACAATTTATAGAATTAAAATAAAAAATAAAAGTTAATAAACAACAATTGAAACAAAATAACCGGGTTACCATGTGAGGCATAAAATTGCCATTTTGTTGCAATCGCGCCAATGTGGTGCGTATATGACATCCGCGCCTTTATTTATATCAAACTATTATTTATTTATTTTTATTTCCTTTTTAAAAATAATAGAAGCTGTTTCATTTATTACGTTATTTTATTTTTATATTGAAATAAAAAATCACGTGTACTATTTGTCACACTATTTGTAACTAATATTCAAAAACAAAGTTTCCCCAAGCTGGTGGAGGGAAAAATCGCGCCAACGTGGTGCGTATATGACATCTGTGCCTTGTTTCATTTCACATAGAGGTACTGCTCTATTATCCCGTCGACGACTTTTCATAACAAAAAACTATCGCCAAACTGTTAGATTAAACGCCAAAAATGCAGTCCCATTTACTTGATATCAGAAGCATAATACGTGTTTGTTACGTCATCAAGTGGTTTTTAACGCGACATTTGCGTGTATTTTTCATTACGTTTTACTGATTTATTAGTTATTTCATTCATTAAAATAATAATTATGTCCTTAAATTCTTATATTTTATTTATTTATGTATTTTGATATTTCAATGACAACGTTCTCCCGTTTATTTGGCGATAGTTTTTTGTTATGAAAAGTGGTCGACGGGATAATAGAGAAGTAACCACATATGTATTGGTACTTTTATGTTAACTTGGCGCAGTTGATAAATCGCCAAATATTTTTCTCATAACATCTTCATATTGCATTCATTTCATTTAAATATAAATCTTTCACTGATTTCATTTGAAATACATACATTAAAAATACACGTCTTTCACTCATTTAATTTAAAATACACGCCTTTCACTAATTCCATTTAAAATACTAAAAAGGAAAAGAAAATAAGAAATAATGCCATAAATCGAAACCTTTTATTTAAACATCTAAGAATTGTTCCTAACATACACACGCGAAATAAAAAAGCTGCTAATGGTGTGATTTACGCCAAATCTCTAATACTAATACTACTCTTACTAATCTCTAATACTTTTCAAACAGAAAAAATTCCAGATTAACTTTCCATTTTTATTAAATTGAAATATATTTTATTGTGCTGAATATTAGTGCTTGCATATTTTTTTGCTCCATGTATTCCATGAACTTTTCAATTCCGATTGTCTACGAAAACCTCCCGCCGGTGAAAATGACGTACGCACAAAATTTAGTGACGGATGTACTTTAATTGTGCTTTTTTATCTATTTTTTTTAATATAACTTCCAAATGGTTTGACACTTATTCTTGGTAATAAATAGACGTCGTTGTCACCTTTATAGGTACCTGCTGTAAAAATTTGAACGAAATCCGTTAAATATTTTTTGAGTTATGCTTGACGAAAGGTTTTAATATCCATCGTAGCTATATATGGGGCAAAGTAATACTGCGCTGTGTATGAGTCTTCGTTGCACTCAGACAATAAAACTAATCGTTGGGGGCCACCATAATACGTACCCCTCATGGATATGCATAATATAAAATATGAAAATAAAACATGTGTAAACTATTTATGATATATATTGCAATTTGAATAAAATCGTAGCTTGCTGACGTCATAAGCTTTAAATGATCTATAACTCCAAAATTAATAATCATACTAACAAACAGTTTACTGCGTCGGATTAAGAGTCTCATTTCTAATTAAAATATATATTTTAATTGAAATTTAAATGAAATATAGGGTCATGAAAAATCGAAGAGTTTGGCAAATATAATTAAAAATATCTCGGTAACTAATTATCCGATCGACTTCATTCTTGATGCATAATTTGTCTTTTTATTGTCTTTTGTATTAACTCCTTAAAATAAACAATTTCGAAAATTTGTATATAAAAACTTTTTATCAGAACGAATATTTTGACAGTCCGAAAAAAATACTTCCGGATAATCGAGGTTACTGAAATTCAATATGTTTCTTCTCATTATTACATACTAAGTACATACCAAATTTCAAGTCTCTATCGCTATTTATTCGGGAGATTGAGCGTTTACAGACACACACACACACACACACAGACAGATAGACGGACGGCAATTTTTTTTTTCTAAAAATATGTTTTTTGGAATTTCTAGTGTTTTTGTGTAAATCCATCATTTTTTTTTTTCGATTTTCAAAACAATTTCAAGATTTACCCTATACTACGTATGATGAGTAAGTAATTAACAAAATACGCAAATGGGTATTAGAAGAGGTTAGTAGTTTATTTCTTACGACTATAGTGCAGGTCTGATACATAATTATGTCAGTTGATGATAATGGGTAAGGTGGTACCTATTAACATAGAAGTGTATGATGGGAAAGAAAAACGACTACTAAAAAGAAAATATACTCCAGAAATGATTTTTTTGTAAAAATTTTTTAAAAAAGTTGTAAAACGGATTTTAAAAAAAATCCGTATTCCAAAATATTTTACATGATCGTTATAAGATACTAGAATAAATGTATGAAAACTCGCAAATTTCATACCAAATATGAGAGCCTTTGTTAGAAATTTTGAGAAAAGAAAACTGTATTTTATATAACACTTTTGTTTCATACTCAGGTGAATTGGGAAGGAACTACAAAACTCATCGAAATATAAATGTGACGATGCATTGCTTAGTTAAATTTATACATCATCCAGATTTAAATGTGACGATGCATTGCTTAGTTACATTTATAAAGTTATGTTAAAAATGTATTTGTGATAAAATTTGTTCTATGTAATAAACTGAAAAAAGTTCAGATGACTTGTCATTGTCATCACTTTGCGGTTAGCGGCATGTATAATAGCGTGGGTCGAAAAAATCGAAATTGATATAATCAAAACATAATAGAGCGGAAAAGTTGCCATTGGTAATAATGAATAAATTTTCAAAATATTACACCAAATGGTTAATATCTTTTACCGCCGCATGGGGGGGGGGCAAAATTTCAAAAAAATGCAAAAAAAAATGTTTTTGGCCAAAAAAAAAATTATCCAACCATATCAATGCAATTTCAAATAGAATGCAAAAGCTACATCGAGATGTTAGTAATGTTCCAATAAAATTTCATTATGGGGAAATCATTTCTATTACCGCCGCAGGGGCGGCCAAAATTTTGAAAAAAACGGCAAAAATTTCAATTTTTCGTTTTTTTTCAATTTTTCCAATTTTTACTATATGTCTGTTGGAGATAAACAATCAACAAGGCATATTTTTTAATGTCTTTATTTAAGTTTAATTCAGTGTAATTAATAATGTTTTTTTTTTCAGCAATCGTTTTCTTTGTTTGTTTTTTTCTAAAGTTTTTTTTTAAATATCTTCTTTAATTTTTATTTTCCATCCATAAATATGGATATCATTTTAAAGTATTTAAATAGTTAAATTTCAGTATTTTATTTATTTTTCGATTAATATAATATTTTACATTTTATTCCACATTATTATTTTGGATCAGCGGGTATTAGCAATTTTCACCCTAGCAACAGCAACTCCTGATATTCACCAAAGTACAAAGGGATCTACGTGCAGTTCTGGGCCTCCTAATTGGAGATGGTTACTAATGCAAAATTACATAAACTCTCTACAATAGCTAAAGGAAGCACGGGTTAATGCTTCTTCCGGAAACGCTGGGTGTTGAATTATCATGTTAAAGGTGTGATCGTGGCTTCTGGATGTCGGTGAAAATTTATAATGATCCCATAAATGTTACTCATATTATTGAATTTAATTAATTACTCTAATAAAAAAAAGATCAGATTATTACGTTGTGATTATTTACGCCGCCATACGTCTTATGAAGCCGGACTAGATAAAGTATATAAATCCCTAACATACTCATAAATTATAAACTAGTCCTCCTGATAAACCAACTAAAATTAATAAACAATTAAATTAAAGAAAAAGAAGAAAAACACTACTCGATGACATATAGGTGTTAACCCATATAAATTAAATACAAAGAGTTAAAAGTAAACGAAAAACATTTATTTACATATCTATTTACAAAGACATAAAAAAATAGAGAACAAACATCCCTAACAGGATGTTAAATTTTAAGTATAAAAAAAATAAGATGAAACAATTGAATAATCATTAAAAGAGTTAGTGAGTCTTTTTCCGACTCGCACTACCGCACTTACGTGCATTAATTATATTTCAGAGAAGAAACAATTTCTCTACATTTACTAAAGTACTGCTACCAGTATTTATTCATTATTATACACATCCAATATGAGGGAATAGTGAACCACAGATACCTGTACTTTCTGAGCACTTCTAGTCTGCATTGTTAGCGATAGTCTATCTCCACGGGATAGGCAAAGATCCTCGGTTAGGTCATCCTTTTTTACTTTGGTCGCAACCACTTCATTTCGGGAACTACCTTCGTTTTTACACACTACCAGCGCTCTAATTTTTCTTTGAGATGTTACTTCCTCGGACAGGACGTCAGGTACTGCTCCTCTTCCAGACCTCCCCTTGGGGCTCACTTTTTCTTTTCCCCCGTCACTGGGCCCTCTATTGGCTCCAGTGTTTTGTAAAGAAGTCTCCGCCCTCATCTCTTATTGGTGTTGCTAAATGTTATTCAGGACCACCTAGGATGGGGTCCAAAATTGTAAATATGCTATGCACTTCCAAACAGCTATAAATTTTTCAGCTCGTAATTTTTTTCTCCGTAAAAGATGTCCTTGTTAGATCGCAGACCAGTGGCTACGAAGGTAATAAAACTACTCTGGGTGGTCGTTTCTATTTTCCCATACGAAAAAGAAACTATGTACACTAATAAAATAAATAGTCCACAGAAATTCCTGGTTATACAATATATATACATGAAAAATACCTATTAAAAAATAAAAGTAAACTAATTTTGTCAGAAATTGGGAGGTGGCTCATATCTGACCACCATCCTCCCCCCCAAACAGAAGAGCTGAACGGCTCACGTCAGCTGTCAGGAACACACTATGAAATTCAGTCCATTGTGTAGACCCATAGGACAATCTCCATCCTCCGAAAGACCGGAAGATATCCTAAAAGTTTGTAAGAAATGTCTCTGTAACGCTGGGCAGAGACGAGCACACAGAAAAGTTTTTTCCCAGAATTGTCTCTATAAAACTGAGCAAAGACGAGAACCCAGAAAAGTTTTTTAAGAGTTGTCTCTTATAAAACTGGGCAGAGACGAGCACACAGGAAAGTTTTTCAAGAGTTGTCTCTATAAACTGAGCAGAGACGAGTATACAGAAAAGTTTTTTTAAGAATCTGTAGGTGGGACCACAGAACGGTTTGTCTGTCGACCAGATTTACAGTCGCTTGTGGAATCGAAGACAGGTGAACACATTCACGTACCCTATTCCCCTCTGTGTATAACCAATTTTGAAATAATCACTTTTAAAAATTAGCCAAAATCCATACAAAGCAAACGCAATTTTGAACTAAACTTTGAAAGTCTAAAAGCCTCAACACATAGAACAGTATACGGCTGGCACATACTTTTACATTGGAATCATACCAGTCATGACTTAATATACACCAAATACACGAAAAATTATATATATACAATGACGTGATACCAAGAAAGAGTTTGTACTACATAACATTTTATACATTGTAACATTTAAAAGAAAAGAGAAAACCCACATAATACATTAACACTAAGTATATGAACACGTACAACACATTACAACAAAATTTCGTTCATATATTAGAGAGAAAAAAAATGTATTGTATGATAGAAATTACATTTATGAAATATATATATGTCCTACCGAGAGAATGCTCCCTTCTCTCATACTTTAATATTACTTAAAAATTTTCTTTTTAAATTATCACCTAAGTGAAAAACACAAGAGAAATACAAGTGAACTCTAGTTCACTTAATTATATTACCGCAATCAACAGTAACGACTTCAAAATCCCGCGGGAATAGTCCAAACGTGACAACGAAACTAACCGACGGAAGTCAAATGCTCTGCATCCTCCCACACGTGGAGGAACATCTAGTGTAGAAAAAAGAGAAAAAATTCTCGCTCTATCTTCGCTAACAAGGAAAAAGAAGAAACAAATCGGGGACTCTGCGCCTCCCTTCTTGCCTAGCACCCGCTTGCCAGGGGTCGCGTGAAATCGCTAATCGACTTAACACATCGATAATGAGTTGCTCCAACCCACGCTAGAAGAGGAAATGACCACTTGGCACCGGCTTCCGTCTGGAAATTCTGTCATCTCATCCTGTGAAAGACGTCGGATCGCCGCAAAATAAAAGGTATGTTACCATTTTGTCTTTAAAAATTATCCTTTAGTCGTAAAACTTTTGAATAATTTTTCCCAAACTCTTGTCTAGAAAGAGACCTAAACTTAACTGTATCCGTACCTAAATTTTGAGACAATTACTGCAAAAATAACCGACTTTACGAATAGAATTTATGTGAAATGCTACCCAAATTCCTTTCTTTCTTTACAGGGGACTCACCGGCTACCGTGAAATCTCCTTGACTCGTTACAGAAGAAGAAGAAATCACATTTTGGCGTGGTCGGACTGTTGGTAACTATAACTAATGGTATAACTTTATTTTACAGCTGTAAAATTTAATACTTCTGTCTGAATGTTCGGAACGCATTTTGCTGCCATTCCCCAAAATACTCCTTCCCGAAATTTAAAGGTGAATCCGCCATCGAAAATCGAAAACTTAAAGTCGTACGAGGAGCGAATAAAAATTGGACTATGGGAAGATTCCCCTGCCTAGAGAAGAATTACTCCGAACAAGGAAAAAAAAAGTATTGGAAACGGAAAGCTCCCATAAATATGGCCAAGAAGAAAGAGAAAGGAAAAAAAAATTATTATCTCTCGATACCGACCCGCAAGAAAATGGATGAAAAAGGCTGTAGAAACCTGCTGTAACCGTAGAAGAAAAAAAGAAAAGAGAAGAAAAGAACAAATCGACCTAAGAAAAACAACTATTAAAGTTTAAAAAAATGGTTTAATTTCGATAAGCTAAAACTTGTGTACATCAATTTTACTTAAGTGTCGTTACATTTTTTATGTCAATTTATATAAATCATTTATTGTGAATTCCCTTTTTTATCTTGTTTGCTTTATCATTTTAAGGACAGATGAAACAAGAAAAATGCTTATCTCCCCTCAAGAACACTGAGCTGTGCAGGGCCTCACCCGAGTCGCCTGTGGACACAAGCTTAAAAAAAGCCCCGGTTGACCAGCAACCAGGAGTCATAAGGGAAAAAAATGAAACCCAGGGAGCCCCACCAACGCTGCTACAAAAGAGGGGAAAGACATCTTCTACTCCAAAATTTAATTGTTACTATTGTATATATTTATAAAAATGTGCACTAAAAGGAAATATAATTTTTTTTAATGTGCATTTAAATTACTAATACAGAAAGCTAATAAGTAAAAAACAGTGAATAAATCAAACTCTTAAGCAAAAAACAAAAAAAAACTGAAATATATATTTATTTATTTAATTTTTTTTTTCAAAAATCTCCGAATACTATACCTTTCGGAAAATTAAAGAAGTGTGCAGAGCGTATACTACCCTAGTATTACCACTAAATCAATGTCAATTTCAATACTAAAATACCAGTATTATATTTGTACTACACTATACAATTTACAAGTACATATGTAATTTTTTTTTTGAAAATAATTATAATAAATATATTTTATACCGTAAAAAAGTATATTTTTATGATATAAGTTGTTCTATGATTAGAAAAAAAATTAATTATACCTATCCCGCGGTGTTGTGTTATGATATTTAAGTACCATATTTACATATCTTTCCTCCGGAATATGTTAATTATTTTTATTTTTTTTTTTCTCACTTTTAACAAAAATACCTATTTTCATAATGTATATAATATCTCTTTATAAAAGAGAAAAGAAAATTATATGTTTATCCTGATCTCTACAATCTTGCATCCAAACCACTATTATATGTTTACTTTTGTTACCTAGATTCAGTGACATTACAAACCACAAAAAATTGTACTCTTTCATAAATACCCTTCTTAATACCAATAACCATTACCTTCTATCTCGTCGTAGTACTTTTGAAGGAATTTTGAAAATAAAAATATGTAACCGTAGTTTTAAGAATCTCAGCTAATAAACTCTTCGTCTTGATCGATAAACTATTATGTTTGTTTACCTACTCCGTTCCTAATCATGCACCGTATGGATTTATTTAATTTAGATTTCCAAAAGAAATCTACTTTTTTATTTATTTATTTATTTATTTATTTTCAATCCTTAATTACTATCCAAAAATCTCCTCCTGTCAACAATAATATGTATCAATACCTTCAAAACATCGTACCCAATTTTGCAAATCCAAGAAAAAAAACATTGCTTTCTTTTTACGTAAATATTCTACACACGAAAGAAGTACCTGACACTTATTCATTATGCTATAAAAGAAGGAAAAACTATTTTACATATGTACATATGCTTACTATTTTTTATATACTTAACCGAAGTACCTGCGTAAGCAATATCCAACTAACTGTTATTATTATTATTAAGTACAATCTTTGTACACTGTAGAAAACATTATGTAAAATATATGTCCACATAAATAATAAGTTATAGTTGTTCTATAAGCCACGGAAACCAGAAAGAGGGTTTGCTCTTGGCTTCCCTCTTCAATCACTGTCCCCCCCTCCCCTGGCTGCAGACCCTTGCTAACACATTTGCAAAAAAGAGGATTCTCCCCGAACAATGGAGGTCCGAGAAGAACGGCGCACAAAAACCAGTATGTGCATTTGCATAAAAAAACAAACTACTTCTCTCTCCTTTTATTGCTCGGCGAACCTGGAGGGGAGAAGAGGGTGACCCCAAATCGCCTATCTCTCCGGTGCGCTTTTTTTTTCTTTTTCAAAGCCCAGAGAAGAAGAGAAAACAAAACTGCATCGCAATTTTGAATGCTGAGCGCGCTCTATCCGAAATATAGTTCTGTAAACGCCAACCACACTCATTCCTCACCGTAATAATAAATGATAATTGTTTTTAATCTAATAAAATGTAGTTTTTTTCTTAACAGCACTCAGAAGCAGATGTCTGTCTATACATCTATGAATGTACAAGAATTTTTTATTATTATTATTTTATATGCTGTATATATATATATATATGTCATCTATACATATTTTACCTGTATATTATTAATAGTGCATTCATTATTACATTTTTTTTGAAAGGCTCCAACTATTTGTAAAATTTTGTCTATATATACATTTATTATTATTATTATTATATATATATATATATATATATATATATATTACTTTTCTTATAATACTGCGAAAATAGGTGAGGGGGAAAACAACCCAATAGTATACAAAACACCGAATTTCTAGAATATAAATTTATAAATATTTACATAATAGAGAATAAAAAAGAAAAACAACGACTGAATGTTAATTATTTGTATAAATTATTCTTATTGAGTATTCTCTGTGCTAGTTTGAGGCAAATTAATTTAAACTTTTGGTTGCCAGAGATGGCTTATCTGGCGCTTAATTTTCTTAGCATGGGGTTCAATCATATGTTGAACCAAATAATTATTATTTCTAAAAATCCTTACCACTTCATAATGCCCTTCCCATGTTGATTCCAAAGCACCCTGTTTTATAACTTTTTTTAAATAAACCTGATCGCTATGCTGTAATGTTTTGACTTTTTCAAAATCTTTGTTGACGTATTCACTCATAACGCGTTCCTGGTTGGCCAAGGATAGTTTTTGTATCTCTTTCATGTGTTTGATACGCTGTTTCACATAAGCTTGGGTGCATTTTTCATCGGAAGTATTCAGCGCTATAAAATGATTCGATACCTCCCGTGCAAAAAAAAGCGTTGCAGGCGTGTAACCTGTGGCACGATTTATTGAGGTGTTGTAAGCCAATTTATAAAACGGTAAACGAATATCCCATTCTGCTGTTTTTTCAAACATACTCTTTAAAGATGACTTTAACAATTTGTGACTCGCCTCCACAATTCCATTTGAATTAGGTTTGTAACAGCTTGTAAAATATCTCTATATGTTCAGTGCTTTTAAATATTGGCAATAAACGTCACTCCTGAAATAGGGCCCGTTGTCCGTCGTGACTGATTTAGGAATCCCGAAAGAGCTAAAATAGTTATTTAGAGCATTCAAAATTGTTTGCGCTTCTACTCCACGTAGAGGTATGGCCTCTAGGTACCTCGACGTCAAATCAATTATAGTTAGAATGAAGGAGTTTTTTTTAAAATGTCGTATGCAGTTTGCCTACTATATCGCAATGCAGGGCTGTCCTTATTGGGGCATCCTTAATAACCTTTTGAATAGGTACTTTAATAGCTTGGTGTTGCTTATTTTTATTGTATGGGATACAACTTGTACAATAGCTCCTTATATCTTTGTACATCCTATACCAAAAAACCCGAGACTTTACAGTTTCGTATGTTTTCGGGAACCCGAAATGACTTTTATGCGCCTTTTGTATAATTTCAAAAACAAGACTATTAGGAGCAATGAGGAGTTGTTTGTCCTTATATTTCTGTTTTAAAATTAGTGCATTATTCTCATTTAATTCAAATTTTCGAGTATTTTTGTTTTGTTTATTATTTTCTATCTTCTTAATGATTATGCTAAGTTTTGCGTCTTTACGTTGCTCGACTTTCACATTCTCTTCCGAGAGATTAACATTTACTTTGAACAAATTATTATGAATTTTGGTTTGAGCCGAAATATTATTTATGTTGCGTGAGATGTAATCTGCCGGATTTTTCACACCCTCAATAAATTCAATTGAGTAATCAAAATCACTAAGCCTCATCAGCCATCTGGCGACAATGTCACTTTGATGTTCCAATTTTAAAGGGTGCGTGAGAGCTTTTGAATCAGTGAGTACTGTAAACTTCCTTCTTAGCAGGATATTTTGAAAATATTGAACAGCATCGTGGATTGCCAAAAGTTCATATTTAATGCTAGGGTATCTCTTCTCAGACTCTTTTAGCTTTCTCCCATAAAACTCTATTGGAATATGTTCCTCGCCTTCCTTCTGTGTTAAGACCGCAGATAAGGCGCTTTTGAAGCGTCCGTGATAAGAAAAAAATCCTTTTCGAAATTTGGGGGTTTTAATGCAGGATTGTCAATAATTGCTTTCTGAATGGCACAGAATGCTGATTCTGTTTTGTCCGTCCATTTAAACTTAACTTTGTCTTTCGTAAGTTCGATCAGGGGATCCACAATGTCAGAGTAATGATGAATTAGCGTTCTGAAATATTTAGAAAGACCCAAAAGCGACTTAACTCCTTTTTTGTTCTTCGGTCTAGCTAATTTCTGTATTTTCTCCACATTTTTGGTTGATGGAGAGTACCCATTCTGATTTACTTTAAACCCCAAGAATTCAATTTCTTCTTTACAAACCTGCATTTTGCTGGGCTCTATCGTTAACTTATTCTCTATGAGTGCCTGTAAAACTTCTTTTAATAGCTGAGTCATACGTTCCGCGGAATTTGCGGAAACCAGGCCATCATCAATGAAGTATCCGACTTCCTCTTTGTTAAAATGTCACAATACTTTATCCATTAATTCGGCAAAAATTGTGGGACTTAATTTTAAACCGAAATTTAGCCTTATTCGGGCGTATTTTCCGTCTTCTGTAATGAAAGACAATTTATCTCTGTCTTCCGGGCGTAAATTTATTTGAAAAAATGCACTATGCAAGTCCAACACAGTGTAAAACTTTTCCGCTTATTTT
Organism: Maratus michaelseni; assembly: GCA_963931845.1. NCBI lineage: Eukaryota > Metazoa > Arthropoda > Arachnida > Araneae > Salticidae > Maratus > Maratus michaelseni. Next base: position 274,292,476 of record OZ007596.1, read on the forward strand.
TTGTAGAAGTTCTTTGATATTCGGTATAGCATACGGGTATGCCTCTAAGATTTCGTTTAGCAAACGATAATCCACCGCCATCCTATATGTAGGTTTCTGTTTATCTAAAGACTTCTTTTTTACAAACAATACCGGGAAAGCATAATAAGAATTACTTTTTTCAATAATCTTTGCTTCCAGTAATTTTTTTATTTCTTCTTATGCATATTCTCGCACCGTATGAGGAGTCTTATAGGGCTTACATTGTATAGGGTAGTCGTGATGTAATTTTATCTTTGGGACGACCAGAGAAGAACTACCCAAAGTTTTATACGATTTTGAGAAAGCCTGGGCGTGTTCTATTAGTACGGTTTCCATCTGTAATTTTATCTCCTCGGATAAATGAGCTAAATCAAAATCCTCTTTACTAAGTTCTGCCTCCCTAAGACTGCGTACTTCCTCGATGGTCAGGTTGTTTACCTGATATAACGAACCCTGTTCTACATCGTCTAACTCCTTTCCCGACTTTGCATCGAATTGTGTAGTAATTTTACCCAAATTTGCATTTGCCTGTATGACTACTTTTTTATCTGTTACATTCTTTAAAATTATATTTATTGTTTTACTCTTCGTTACCTGGTGTATTGAGTCTTCGCATGTAATTCCACTTTTTATTCTATCCGGCTCGAATAAGATATCATTTTCTGGGTCTAACTCTTCCGAAAAAGTTAAGGTGACAATTTTTTCACCCCCCCCCCCCGATGGTAAAAATACTCTTCTCGTTGCTCTAGCGACAATCAACTTATTTTCCTTAGTTTTTTTTCTACCATTGTCCATATTATTTTTATGCTGTTTATTTTCTTTTCTGCCTGCTCGAGGCGTTTATCTGGCAACCCTTTTCCTCGTCTTCTTCCTTATCTATTGTAATTGTAGTGTTTTTTATTCTTAAACAATTTTGTTTCAAATCAAGCACCATCCTATTATTTTTCAAAAAATCGTAACCGAGTAGCATTTTGTAATTTCCGCTAAAATTGTTACTCGTGACATAAAATGTGCCCGAAGTAAATACATTATTTAGTTTGAATGCTATTTTAATACACTGTTTGAATGGAATATTTACTCCATTAAAAGATTTTATACGAATTCTATTTCCTAAAAATTTCATTTTAACCTGTTTTTCTTTTAAAATATCAAATAAATCACATGAAATTAGAGACACAGCTCCGCCGCTGTCCAAAAGACCATCTACATTAACCCCTTCGATTTTAAATTTAATAATAGGAAGGTTATTACTATCTACGCCCTTTACGCTAGCAAACACTCGCGTATCCGGGGATCTGTTACGGGGCTTTTTGACCTCTCTCTCGCTATCTACAGACCCCCTTTTCCATTTCCCGGGTGAAAACCTTTCTTTTGATATTTTCCATTTTTCAGATAATTATTGCTCCGTTATTGCTCCCCTCATTTCTTCTGTTTTGTTGACTTTCGTGATTTTGGGTGTTAGAGAAATTTGTATTTTTAACTTGAAAGTTCCCCCCAAAATTCGGGTAATTAGCGCCCGTACTTTGAACAAAATTATTCTGAGGTGAGAAACCATTATAAGGATAAGGATTTGTAGTAAATTGAGGCCCTGGAGCCGGTGGCAGCGAATGAAATGTGTAATTAGGATGATAATTTGGCATGAAGCCATACCCTTGAAAATTATCCTATGAAAATTCGTTCGAAAATTCTGTTTATACTCAGATTGCTTTGAAAATTTATATCGACAATTTTGTGTCGCGTGGTTCCTGCGTTTGCATATCTCACAGTACTTGTCTTTAACAAAAGTACTTTTTTCGACTTTATTTTGTTGCGCTAACTTTAAATTTTCCAATTCTAACTGCAACTTAGCCATACTCTCGGCTTGCAATTGATTTTGCTTAATTAGGCTTTGACACAACTCCACGGTCCCATCCTTACTTACGTTGTTTACCTCTGCAAAATTTGTAGAATTAATTGCGGCTTCCATAATTAACGCTGCTTCCGTTGTCTCAGAGAAAGATTTTACCGCACGCTTTCGAATTTCAAAAGAAATATCGGTTTTGACTGCGTCCATAAACTTATGCAATTTCATAAGTTCGAAAATTTTTTTTGCGTCATTCTTATTTGATAATCCAGAAATTTCAAAAAACTTCGCTTCTTCTATATTAAAACGAATAATAAAATCGCTTATCGACTCCGTTGGACCATGTTTTAATTTTGAAAAATTCTCGTGGGCTTCACCAAAGGAAAGTTTTGAGCCGAAAGCATTCAGAAGTTTTTCTTTAAATTTTTCATAATTAGTTTCGGTATGTAGCTCCGCATCTGATATTAGTTTCTCGCGAGCTAAGCCGGTTAGTTTAGATTTTAGGATAATTAATTTGGCTTCCGCTGGAATTGCTGCTTGTACAGCCGCTTCATCAATTTGAGTAACGTAGAAATTTATATCATTTTCCCGTTTTGCATCAAAAGCGAGGATACAATTTAGTAAATTGTCCATTTTAGGGGTATTATTATCCGTATTTAGAACTTGAGAATTTTGAAGTCGTGTTCTTGCTTTATACAAAAAACTGTTAAACTCCGTAGAAGAATGCTTATTTCTATTAAATTTGCTACCCATAAAATTTGTACACAAAATTTATATTGATCAAATTTCAAGGTTTTGCGCATATAAATAGCTTCTACAAATTTCAAGAAATACAAATACACAAAATACTTATGATACAGAAAAAATCTTTCACAGTAGTAATTTCACTTTTGAACCTAGCAATCTGTACTACAGAAATATTATTTAGAATAATATATAAATACAAAAATATTACCTAAATTATTTGTTTTGTGTGCCAAGCACTACATTACACTACCTGTTTTATTATTTGTCATTTCTTTTACTATTTGTAAAAACACTTGTAAACAGAAATTATTATTATTATTTTTTTCAACATAGCATAATTACCCCCCAATTTGTAGTTCTGCGATCACAAGCTTATCTATTTATTTAACATATTTTATTTATGAAAATATATATATATATAAGTATCATTTGTACTACTCAGTAATTTTCAATAAATATTGTCATGACTGTGGAACTATGTGCCAGCTATACTTGACATAGAAAATGAGAGAAATTGTCCTTAAAAAAATATTTAAGTTATTTATTTATGTTAAAAAAACTAAAATAAAGGATTTTAGACATCGAGTAGATAAAAACAATAGTTAAATTTTGAAACATATAAGAAAATTAAATTAAATATAGCATTAAAATTATAATGTAAGAATATCCATAATAATAATAATAATCATAATACTAGTAATAATAATAATAGAAAAAAACCCTTATTGTAACCATAAAATTAATGAAAATAATAACCTAGGCCCTAAAAAAACCATAAGTTGGCGAAGATCACGTCACCATAACAATTCCCTGGGCTAATGCTGGTGAGTTCTGGGCCTCCAAATTGGAGATGGATGCCCAATTACATAAACTCTCTACAATAGCTAAAGGAAGCACGGGTTAATGCTTCTTCCGGAAACACTGGGTGTTGAATTATCAGGTTAAGGGTGTGATCGTGGCTTCTGGACGTCGGTGAAAATTTATAATGATCCCATAAAAGTAACTCATATTATTGAATTTAATTAATTACTCTAATAAAAAAAAGATCATATTATTACGTTGTGATTATTTACGCCGCCCTACGTCTTATGAAGCCGGACTAGATAAAGTATATAAATCCCTAACATACTCATAAATTATAAACTAGTCCTCCTGATAAACCAACTAAAATTAATAAATATTTAAATTAAAGAAAAAGAAGAAAAACACTACTCGATGGCGTATGGGTGTTAACCCATATAACTTAAATACAAAGAGTTAAAAGTAAACGAAAAACATTTATTTACATATCTATTTACAAAGACATAAAAAAATAGAGAACAAACATCCCTAACAGGATGTTAAATTTTAAGTATAAAAAAATAAGATGAAACAATTGAATAATCATTAAAAGAGTTAGTGAGTCTTTTTCCGACTCGCACTATCGCACTTACGTGCATAAATTATATTTCAGAGAAGAAACAATTTCTCTGCATTTACTAAAGTACTCCTACCAGTATTTATTCATTATTATACACATCCAATATGAGGGAATAATGAACCACAGATACCTGTACTTTCAGGGCACTTCTTGTCTGCATTGTTAGCGATAGTCTAGCTCCACGGGATAGGCAAGGATCCTCGGTTAGGTCATCCTTTTTGACTTTGGTCGCAACCACACCATTTCGGGAACTACCTTCGTTTTTACACACTACCAGCACTCTACTTTTTCTTTGAGATGTTACTTCCTCGGACAGGACGTCAGGTACTGCTCCTCTTCCAGATCTCCTCTTGGGCCTCACTTTTTCTTTTCCCCCGTCACTGGGCCCTCTATTGGCTCCAGTGTTTTGTAAAGAAGTCTTCGCCCTCATCTCTTATTGGTTTTGCTAAATGTTATTCAGGACCACCTATGATGGGGTCCTAAATTGTAAATTTGCTATGCACTTCCAAACAGCTATAAATTTTTCAGCTCGTAAATTTTTTCTCCGTAAAAGATGTCCTTGTTAGATCGAAGACCAGTGGCTCCGAAGGTAATAAAACTACTCTGGGTGGTCGTTTCTATTTTCCCATACGAAAAAGAAACTATGTACACTAATAAAATAAATAGTCCACAGAAATTCCTGGTTATACAATATATATACATGAAAAATACCTATTAAAAAATAAAAGTAAACTAATTTAGTCAGAAAATGGGAGGTGGCTCATTTCTGACCACCAGTACGGGTCGTTTTGGAAAAGGTGACCTCATGAAAGCGTCACGTATGCATTCTCAATTTCACTTTTACAGAGAGTGACCACTTCAGAAATTGACCCAGCTAATCTCTGAGGAACGAGAGGGGCGGCTAAAAAAGGCCCCCAGTGGAGGAGGCAAGCTTCCCTCTGAAAAGCCTTCAGTATTCCTGAAATTTTAAATAATGCAACACCACTCATGTAGGCGTCCAAGTATCAAAAATGCACCTTAGAAAGCGATCCGTACCCCGTCCCAGACATAAAAAAAATATACACTGTCATGAATTTACATTCGGCTTTTTTCAAAATCAAATTGAGACAGCAAGATAAGCATAAATTAGCATTTGTGACAGAGGATGCTCAGTTTCCCATGAACCGCCTCACGTTCGGAACAAAAATCTCAAGTGGACAGTTTGCCAGACTAATTGATAAAGTACTAGGTCCCCTCAAAGAAAAACATAACATTAAATATTTCATTGACGACGTTATAGTTGCTTGCGAAAATATTGAACAGATGCACAATGCATTACACGACATTCTTACACAACTAGAAAAATTTAATCTCACTATAGAACCCACTAAGCTTAAACTATACCAATCAGAAATTGAGTTCCTAGGATATAAAGTTAATCAAAAAGGATATGCGCCCTCAGATAAAAACATCTTAAAAACATCAAAATTTGCAGTACCAAAATCACAAAAAGCAGTCAAAGCATTTATAGGACTATGCACTTGTTTTAAATCCACAATACATAAATTCGCGCATATTATGACTCCTTTAACAAACTTAACAAAAAAAACACCAAATTTTATTGGAACACACAAACACAAAAAGCATTTGAGATAATACCAGACATAATTTTAAAACAACCAACGATTCACCCCCCCCCCCAGATCACAATAAAGAATTTTATTTAATTACAGACTGTTCAAAGGTCGCAACAAGCGGTATTTTAGCACAGAAACATAACGATCAACTCATTCCCATCGAATTCACAGGGCGTAAACTTAAAGATACAGAATTACGATACCCAAGCCTAAAATTAGAATTACTAGCACTGCACGAAGCAGTCATGTATTTTAGAAATATCCTCTTAGGAAAAAATTCCATATCTTGACTGATTCCAAAGCACTTACACAACCCGTTAACCTCGACAAACAATCCGACATTGTTGCTAGATGGCTACTAGACTTACAACAATTTGATTTCGACACAACTCATCTACCATGCATTAACAACCCAGCCGACTATGTTTCGCGCAACATTAACAATCTGATCGTAACTCACTCATTAATCACAGATTTATTCCAAGTCGACGAAAATTTAACAGAAAATAACATAAAAATCGAACAGCTAAAAAATACCAAATTAGCTCAAATTATACACGACTTACATCACAATAAACAGAACAAAAAAGTTAAAAGATACGCCTTAAATCAAAACAATATATTAATTTTAAATAACAATACAACGACAGATAAGGAGGAACTATACATAGCCCCCGACGCACTAAAAATTCACATCATGAACAGCGCACACTTATCTCACTATGCATTCCAAAAAACTTACGAGTTAATTAAAAATGATTCTACTGGTATGGTATGTACCAAAATATAAAAAAATTCTGCCCGGCATGCATCCAATGTAACACATTCAAACAACAACACTAGGGAGAGATAATAAATAATTAACTAATCAAATAAACAAATAAACATTCACAAAGAACATTAATAATAATAATAATAATAATAATAATAATAATAATAATAATAATAATAATAATAATAATAATAATACATAGAATTATTACTTCGCAAAGCGCTTTCATTCGAAACAAAATGAATGACTAAATATGTGCATATACATAAAATAAATAAATAAATACATAAAGAAATAAAAAATAGGCAACATGTCACCAAATTCAAAGTATCTACGAACACCCGTCTCGGATAAAATTAAAGATATATATACATTCACTGATAATAATAAAGATAAATTTTTACACAAATTAAAACTATATATTCACCAGACACCAGTAAAGAATTCAAAATAGACACACTAGCCTGCGATATAGATAACACAATCACACTCACCATTCCTCAATATTCCTAGATTATTAAAGATAATAATAAGAAGAATATTACAAACTGATCATCATTGCAAAATACTCCACCGTGGTCAATTCAAATTACGCGCCATTTTTTCCCTACTAAAAGAAATATAAACATTTTTACATAATATAGAGGAATTACGGTGTTAATAATTACGCAGTATTTCCACTGCTTTCTGGAAAGAGACAAGTCAATCAATACTAAAAACTAAATAAATATATCTAAAAATAAAATAAGATAGCAAAAGGATACTTTTCTTTTCTGCCTACACAAACGCGTGAGAAACTGACCAGTTCTAAAAGCACTAATGCCCTTTGGATTACAATGAACCGTACAATACTTTTCCCCAACTACCCAATCTTACGGCAATCTCCCCTTCCCTCCACGAGCGCCTTTTCGCCGTGAAGGTCTTCAGTCCGGCACATCCTCGGGAAGCGAAGCTGTCAGTGAAGAAGCTTTTGATTGATCAAATGCACCAGGAGAACTTTACTCATTCCCCAAGTTTCGGTTTTCAGTGTTGGTAAACAAACTTTTTTTTTGTTGGGCAGGGCCTGCTTGTGTTTTCATTCATCGGTAGCGTATATGCATATTTGTCACATTTATATACAACAGTAGTAAAATAAAGTATTACTATTTAATAAATAATAATTGGAGATTAAATAAAAATTAAAAAAAGAAAAGAGTAGTTTTTTCTTTATACACAAATTTGCAATATGTGAAAAAGTTGCTGCCTCATATATATGTTTCTTTATATTGATTTACAGATTGTTATGTATATTTACAATTCTCTTTTGCACACGTATTGTTAATAGCAAATGTTCACACTTTTGATCCCCATTTGGTTTTCGGTATTTTTACACTTTCTTTTACGAAGCCAGCACGGGTGGAATTACATATACATATATCACAGGCTCACCCCCCCCCACACACACACACTCACAAATACACAGCACACAAGATTGTGACGATTAGTTTCCTAAACAAGTTTAAGTTTCCATTTGCAGAGAACCAGGTGATGAAGAGGATACAGTGAATCTACAAGACAGATGTTCTGAATGAGGAGGACAAACCATGCTCAACATCCACTTCTTTCTGAACGGAAATTTCATTGTATTTTTTTACCCTTTTTTATTGTGCAAAGAGGTGAGAGCCATGTTGGAGATCAACATGGCACATTTTTTAATTTCTTTATTTAAGTTTAATTTATTGTAATTAATAATGTTTTTTTTTATTTTAGCAATCGTTTTCTTTGTTTTTTTTCTAAAGTTTTTTTTAATATCTTCTTTAATTTTTATTTTCCATCCATAAATATGGATATCATTTTACAGAATTTAAATAGTTAAATTTCAGTATTTTATTTATTTTTCCATTAATATAATATTTTAAATTTTATTCCACATTATTATTTTGGATCAGTGGGTATTAGCAATTTTCACCCTAGCACCAGCAACTCCTGATATTCACCAAAGTACAAAGGAAAGTACGGGTCGTTTTGGGAAATGTGACGTCATGAAAGCGTCACGTATGCATTCTGAATGTCACTTTTACAGAGAGTGACCACTTCAGAAATTGACCCAGCCAATTTCTGAGGAACGAGAGGGGCGGCAAAAAAGGCCCCCAGTGGAGGAGGCAAGCTTCCCTCTGAAAAGCCTTCAGTGTTCCTGAAATTTTAAATAGTGCAACACCACTCATGTAGACGTCCAAGTATAAAAAATGCTCGGGTCGGAGCCGATCCGGTCAGAGCGTCCAGATGCAAGTTCCTCAGCAATCATTATGGTTGAGCCAAATTTCGAAATAAGAGTATCGTGCCTGTCTGGTCCATTTTAATTAATTTTTATTTTTTATGTAATAGTAGTTTTAGGCCTCATTCTTTTATTCTGAAATTTATCGATTTTTTTAAAACTATTATTTGATTCAAAGTTAAATAATTATTTTCAAGGCAACATTGTGCCCATATTCATTTATAGTTTATTTTTAAATTTTATTCTCACCTGATATTTGAGTATTACTGTAGCTCGAATGTCTTATCTCTATTTCAAAATTAGTATTAAGTAATTTTTATTTTCATAATTAATTTGGTGAATATAGAAAAAATCATTCATACGGTGTAAATGAATTTCTTGTTCAATTGGTCGCTCCGTGAACGATGTGGACGATACTTCTAGCTGCTGCTCTTGTGATACTTCTTTTAAAAGTATATAACCAAAAATATTTATATTTTCCTCTTAAGCAACTATTACCTGTGGATTACAAGTTAAAAAATTTAGCTTAAAGGGACGGTGGACGTTAAAATTTGTTTCTTGTTATTTTTCATCACAGATATATGAAATTTTGTCCATATATACATTTCACCATAAGTATATAGAATACCTTAAAGAAATTTTCTAATCTTAATATAATTTTAAGGTTTAAAAAAATAAAATTTATAAATACAATTTTAAAATGCTCCTTAATCCTTTAAAATGCGTCGTAATTTTTAGGATATTTCCTCGATTTGGTATTTGGATCACTTAAAACTATATTACACATAAATCTGTGTATCAGTTATTTAATCCCTTGAATAGTTAATTTTTGGGAGATTTTTTTTTTATTCCATTCCTATTTTCATCAAAATTTAGCATTTCAATAAGTTATAAATGTAATTTAATTATCTTAACGAAGTCTAATTGTAAAATGCATACACAGTTTCTTTGTAAACAGTATCAGTATTCTTACTTATCAATTTCATGAATTTTGAACCAAAATTCAGACGCATGGAGCATTTCAAAAATCTAAAAAATGTGTAAAATCTGTATTGAGAAAAACATGTATAAATTTTATTAAAGCACCGAAAAATTCATTGTGTATATAATTCAAACGCTTGTAACTTTGCGAAAAATCATCGCAGATGCATAATTTTTTTCTCAAATGATTCAATACAAACTGAAGAATAATAATACACAAAAAATAAATCTCGATTTTCGATCAAAAAATGGTCCACGGTCCCCTTAATTCCAATAACGCTTTTATATGACCAACTATCTGTAATGTCAGCTTTAAATCGCACAAAATCCTGATCTGATTCAGAGACAGTAAACTCAATATCCAGTATCTACATTATCTTCACTACCCGCTTTTAATTTAACATATTATTTTCGTACTTACTCAATTGTTCTAATAATTGTCTAACAGCTTCAGGATTACCCATAAATTTTCTTTTTTATTAGACCTAGACATGCAGCACAAATCGTAAGTAAAAAAACTTCGAATTCCCTTCTAAATTAAGGTAAACACTAAACATTTGTCTGTGATACGACAATGTCAATTAAGCTCAAATTCCAAACGATATTCTAATCTAATAACAATGCAGATTTGTTCATTTCAAGAATATAGTAAGTCAGTGGAAATTTTTACCATTTCCTCCTGCGGAGTTTTGAACGGAGCGTTTATTTGTAACACACATCGACTATCAGACGAATTATTAGTATTCTAGATTAAAGAGTAACTAGACATAATATCAAAATACCTATATGAAATGATTGAGAATGGGAATCTGGCTTAAAATAAGAATACTGCATACATTAGTTTTATGTAGTAACAGAGGATTATATCGAAATTTGTAAAACAAGACTTTGGCTAAGTTTTATAAGTTGTTTGTAGCGTATGAAAGAAGACATGAGTTTGGTCGTGGTGGAACTTTGTGAGTCCGAAGAGAAAGAGATGGACTTTCAGTAATTCATTTAATGCTTCTTCCTCATATGAGAAATGATAGTAATGAAAATGGTTTTCGAAGTTGGAGTTTATAGTTTAGAAGTGGTTATAAAAATGGGTTTAGAAATGGTTAAAGTGTTAATTTTGAAAATTGGAGTAATAATGGACGTGATGGTGGCAATTTTAGAATATATAAAGGATATTCTGAAAACAATCGTAGATAGATATTAATATACAGTCATTTTTTAATTCATCTAGACGAAATTGAAGTGCAGGTCAATGCGAATATTCCCACTCTCATTCTAAGTTCAGCCAGTGAAATTTGTGTGAACGTGATAATAACTCTAGTTCAAAGGGAATATGGCAGAAATATAGAAGATAACGTAAAGCCATGAATTCTGTGGAGACCTCCTTCTTCTCCTTCAGCTCCTAGGAGAAGAAATTGTTCATATAAACCTTCTAGTATAATTAACGTATGGCGTCACCTAACTTAAATCCACCCAATTAAATACATTATTATAATTAGGGGAATACGTTACTTTAGTCTTGAAACATAAAAATCTTAATCTTTGTGGCAGTAAACATCCCGGGTGGGACGTTAAAGGTCCACGGTCTGGCTCTGCCGGACCGATCTGTCCCACTTAGGCATTAAATCTTTTCGGCGGTTGGGCTGTTCATTTTTCTTTTCGCCATATTTAAACTGTTAAGCGGCTTCATGTAAATAATGCTCGGTTAGTTTTGGTTGTGTAAGGATAGAATGTTTATTTTTTTTTATTTGTCCTAGGATGGAGAAACTTTTTCTAGATATTACTTATATGACATAGAGACCGTGTATATATCTAAATAGTGTAATTTTTGAAAATCAATGACAAAACGTTTTCGTCAATAATATCATTATTCCTACTTTATATTGAACACTTTAACACATTTGTATATTACATTCCCTACACTTTTCAAACAAGTAAACAATACGGTAAAGTGGTGCAATATTTTCAAGACAATCCTTTTAGTATTTGTTCTGTAAATCAAATTTTGTTATCAATTGTGTATGTTTGTTAGTAACTTTACTCGTTTTTATGGAGTAAAAAAACAAAAACAAAAACAAAAACAACAACAACAAAAAAAAAACATAAGTTAAATTCTTATTTTTTTTCTGTATACGTTAAAATATTTGATATTTAATTTAGGTACTATGTAAAATACAAATGTACTTATAATTATGAATTTTGTTTTAATTTGTGCACATTACTAAGAGATAATTGTTTAAATTGTTTACTAAGAGATATATTCTTTAAAACTCATTCAATCACAGTTATGTACTACATGCTTTTTCTTTTGGCATGTGATACTTAAGTTTTACATATATTCGTTATTTGTTTAAAACTATTTGTTCTTTGTAAATGTTGAAAAAATAACATAAATATAAAAACATTTTGTACTATTTAAACTCTTGAACATTGCTTCGTAATCGCCGCTTTTACAATTTCTTATGTCTAGCTCGTTTTATATAAGTAATAAGTAATTGAAAAGAAGAAAAGTTTGTTTTGTTGTAAAGGTTGATATATTGTTCTCTAAATGTTTCACAAAATATGCTGATCCCCTATCACTAAAATGTAAGATACTATAAATTTGGAGGAAACAATAGGACATTAGTCAATTACGTATTTTACACGCATACCCTTAATCAAAAGTCATTCTAAGTTCTTTCAGTGAGCAGGTAACTGAATTGTTATTGCCAAGAATAAAGATACAGACACACTATAATTTCATCCACAAAGACTCTTCTTCGTAAATTCCTGATAAAAGCTACTGATGAAAATCCCCCTAGCATTATAGCAGCCTATAAAACATGTCACGAATCAGAATTTTTCCTATTGTTTATTTTAATTTTCTAGTAGATGACATTTACTTTTGTATTACACTAACTTGATTAAGTGCAGCCACTACCAAAATATATTTATTATAATCATAATATGAAACATCAAAAAGTAGTTCATATAGAATATCCAAAATTTTTTTAATCAATCTAATTTTTTAAAGAAAATCCATATATATATACATCAACTGGATTCTCAGACTTCACATACTTACAATTTCAAGTTCGGTCAAAGATATCAGGCAAAACACACTTTTGTAAATCTTTAAAATTAATATGGCACTTGAAATTGAAGTTCAGTGATTGTGTTTGTTATATTATTTGGCAATAGTGCAATACGTATTTCGATCGCCCCAGTTTGAAGCAATCCTTCTGAATCGGATTGTGTACGAATACATCTTCAACGTGCTTAAAAGTTTGTTCTTGAAGCACATTATTTTGTCTTTGTACAGCATAATTTCTGAAATTACAAGAAAGTGCATAGAATGTCAGATAAATGCATACACTGTATAGTAAGAAATTCTTCCGTCTTAAATCAGTTTACTATAAGACTTTATTCATACTAAGATTATTGCTGCATCTGTAGTTTCAACTTACTCTAATATTTCAGTGCGCCTGTGTGTTGCAATAATTTTTATGATTTCAAATACAATTCACAGGTAACAGTCAAAATACTTTTTGTGAAACATTCAGAATCAATATATCGTTAGATACTCATGCTTGGTTATTGTATTTGCTCCAATTTATGTTTTCAGATAATATGACAACGATGGTGAACCTATGACACACGTGCCTCAGATGGCAGGTATGAAAAATTCTCTGGCACGAGATAAATCATAATCAAGATCTAGATGGAATTTTTTTTGGTTATTTTATTATTTACAAAAATTTTATTTAATTCATGTTTACTATCAGAAGTGATGCAATTATTTTTGCAAAAATTAACACATTATTTCATTTCCGGTAATGTTATACAACGTTTATGACATGCATTTTTTTTTTTGCTTTATTTTTATTTATTTATTATTTATTTTTGCATTTTTTAAATGAATTTGAAAAAAAAAAAATCCTCAATTTTTTCCATAAGACACTCACTGCGATAAAATTCCAAATTGTTAACTTTAATACGTTCAATGCGTTCAGTATCATTACAGAAAATAAACGCTTTGATAAAACATTCTCCATAATCGAATTTACAACGGCAAAACTCTCTGAATTGAATTATTGTAGTTGAATTATTATTGAATTACTATATTGAACTGATGTATGTTAGACGTTGCATTAAAGATATTTAAAAATATTAAAAGAGATTTTTCATATTTTTTTCATGTTTTAACACTAAAAATAACGGAAATTTTACTCAAGTTTTTTAGAACTATTTCACACCAGAAATTTTATTTAAAACTACTTAACTTATTCATTTAACATATTTCTGTGAGTTTTATATTTAATTTATTTTAAAAATAAATTTCTGGTTCAAATCGGAATATATTCATTTGGTAACCGTCAAAATGATGGCTCATGGTAGTTCTAGTTTAAATAAGTTATAGTTACCAAAATCTTATTAAAAATGGTTCATTTTAACATACAGAAAATCGCAGTTTTACTTTAGTTCTTAGTTAATTGTAGAATAAACGCAACCTATTCCTATAACTAATATTTCGTAAAAATAGCAAATGCTGCAATATACTTTTATGTAAATGTTTGGAACGTTACAATGTTGATAGATGTATTTTGTGAGTTTCGGCACACACATGTGAAAAAGGTCGCCACACCTATAATAGAATAAGAAATGTGTCGAAAGCTTCACTTTTATGTAGTCCGAGAGAGTCTGATTGCTTAACTCTTTCAAGGGCGGTGGCATGTTTATGAAACAACTTAACTTCAATACCCAAATACCACAATGAAACTGGATTTTTAGAATAAATCTTTCTATTTACTAAGTATGCGAAATACAGCTTTGTCTTGCTTCCAAATTAATTCATTCGTAAATTCCAGTGTCAATCATTTAATTTCTAAATTTTAGGAATGAGAGTTATTTGTCCCTGAAAGAGTTAAGAAAAATACCTGGAAGAGAATAAAATTAGATGTTTGAATCATCTTATTTCTCGCTAAAATCATATTTTCTGCAGTATGTTCGAGATACGCCAAATGTTATATGATAGTAAATGCATACGTAGAATAATCACAATTTCTTGCCACTTAAATGAGGTCTCTACTAGATTCAGTTACACTGACAAGGAGAGTGCAGAGCTTGGTAATCACAGATTTTAATTATTTTTTTTGTACGTTGTAGGGTAGAAGCCCCTTAGTCTCAGGTTCAATGGATTTTATATAAAGCTCCTTAGTTCTCGATGGATCTATTGACTAGTAAAAATTCGAAAATCTTCACAAAATCAGCATATTTACTATCGATTTATAGAATTCTACTCCAATCGCAATAGAAAACGAAGATATTTCAGATGCTGGATAATTTGTTAAAAATCCATTGTTTGCAATAAAATTTTACTATACTTCAAAGCATTTGTGACGTAACCTTTCTGATTTTCATCAAATCCTGACACATCAGATTGATCTTCTTTTGAACTACAGCTTGCTTCTTCCATTTTTATACAATTATAAGCTGTTATAGAGTGATACACACTTGTGCGATAAAGATTGAAAACAAGAACCGCTTAACCGAACCAAACTAAAAAAAAAAAACAACTAAAGTATGTTGTGGCGCCCTCTAGTTACAATAAAATAAAACAAAAATAAGTTGTCATTTAATTCTTATGCTAATATTTAATATAATTATGCTTCTTATATTAAAAACAGAGTAGTATTATCATCGCAGCGACTTCCCTTGTTAAGGCAATTTATAAATTATGTTTCTTTACAATCACGAATTGACAAAGCTGTTCAATATCGTTCCATCGATAAAGATTCAAGAATCGTTACAAAATCAACATATTTATTATCGATATACCGGGTGATTATAATTAAAGTTACGATTTCAAAAATCGATAATTTTAAAACTACTGGTCAGAATGACTTGATATTTTAGCAGAACAATCGTGAGGCAATGGAATTTTGTTTGGCGAAGGAAAAAAATAGTTCCAAATTGTGCCGATAGATGGCGTTGTCAGGGTAATGTCAGGGGAAAGACCAAAAATGTATTCTTGAACCCTTTCCGGCGCGGAATAAATTTGTTTGCAAAATGATGAAATAATAGACAGACACCGGAATTTACAAACGAATCCATTAGTAAAAAGAAACTTGCTTATTTTTCTGGTTCTTAATGAAAGGAAAATTTTAATTAAATACCGGGTGATTATAATTAAAGTTACGATTTCAAAAATCGATAATTTTAATTAAAACTACTGGTCAGATTGACTTGATATTTTAGCAGAACAATCGTGAGGCAATGGAATTTTGTTTGGCGAAGGAAAAAAAAGTTTCAAAATGTGCCCATAGATGACGCTGTCTGGGTTCACATTGTCTGAAGATATGCAAATTACTAATACGTGACATGCGCACCGCAGACATAGCAACCATAAAAATGCAGAGCAGCAGCTCTTTGCCTGAATGCTTCATCATGACTCTGACTATGAAGGATCGCGCTCTGCTCTTGAAGCTTTTTTATAAGAACGATGACTGTGCACTTACAGCTATTAGGAAGTTTCGGACATTAAAATCCATAAAAAAATGTCCAATAACAACAAATGGTCTGCAAAAAATGATTGCTAAATTCGAAGAGACCGGTTCATTTGACGTTAAACGGGGTAGAGGAAGGAAACCAGTTTCAGCTGCGCCAGTGGAAGATGTGGCTACAGCATTACAGGAACATACTGACAGTGATGCTGGAATCAGCACTGCAAGGGGGATTGGCCGAATGCTGGATATGCCGAACAGCACAGTGCGTAAAGTCCTACGGAACGTCTTACGCTGTTATCCGTAAAAGATAACTCATGTGCAGGAGTTGCTACCTGCTGACCTGGAAGCACGTCAATCTTTTGCACTACAATTTCTTGCCCGGATGGAAGTGGACAACGGATGGCCATGGAACATTCTGTGGTCTGACGAAGCCCACTTTCATTTGCAAGGTTCTGTAAATACGCAAAATTGCAGGATATGGGCGACCGAGAATCCGTCCCAGCTACAGCCATTACCTCTTCAGTCTGAAAAGGTCACTGTGTGGTGCGGAATAACGGCAGCGTTTATCGTTGGTCCATTTTTCTTCGAGGAGATCACACCTGCGGGTCCCGTTACCAGCACAGTTACTGCCAAGCAGTATGAAGCACATTTGCGTAACCATGTTCTTCCGGCACTTCAACAGCGTCAGTGTGTGGATCGCATAATATTCATGCAAGATGGCGCTCCTCCACACATTGCTACTACTGTGAAGCAGCTACTGAGTGATAATTTCGGAGATGATAGGATCATAAGCCGCCATTTTCCAACAACGTGGCCGCCACGTTCCCCCGACTTAAACCCGTGTGATTTCTGGCTTTGGGGGTACCTGAAGAATGTTGTTTATAGCGGGCGGATTCAGAATCTAGCCGACTTGAAGGCAAGCATCACACAACACACCCATTGCATTAGTACAGATACCCTCCGATCTGTTGTGGAGCATGCCGTTTTGCGCTTCCAATTAGTAGCCGAATAAGGCGGAGGACATATTGAACAACTTATGCCTTAATAATCAGTAAGGTGTTTGTTCCATGAAGCTCTTTTTTTTTTTGATTTTTTGTCATTATCGCTGTCGTCGCTGTAAACACGTAGTCTTGTCTTTTCGCTAATAATTTTTAGTAAATCTCTGAACTCTATTTTTTTCCTTTTGGCAACATCATTCCTATGTTTAACCCTTTAACGGGCGGTGGTCACAAAAAAGGACACCCAATTTTAATTCTAAAACTGACAAACGGCACCAAGAATATTTAATTAAAAATTTCCTTTCATTAAGAACCAGAAAATAAGCAAGTTTCTTTTTACTAATGGATTCGTTTGTAAATTCCGGTGTCAGTCTATTATTTCATCATTTTGCAAGCAAATTTACACCGCGCCGGAATGGGTTCAAGAATACATTTTTGGTCTTTCCCCTGACATTACCCTGACAACGCCATCTATCGGCACAATTTGGAACTATTTTTTTTCCTTCGCCAAACAAAATTCCATTGCCTCACGATTGTTCTGCTAAAATATCAAGTCATTCTGACCAGTATTTTTAAAATTATCGATTTTTGAAATCGTAACTTTAATTATAATCACCCGGTATATTACTACTGACACAATTGTTCACATGGAATACATAAGAAATACATTTTAAAAGTGATTTTTCTTAAATACCCATTTATAGATGTTTTATACAACGATTTAGTTACTGGTATAACAATAAATAGGTTAACATTATAATTAATGCACAATATTTTAAATTTTAATTGAGCTAATTAAATTATAATTACAAGTATATTTATTAAAAAAACGAGAAAAACAAACGCAGCACGTTCCGGCCTCGAACCCGGGTCCTCAGATCAGCGAGCACACGCCATATCAACTGAGCTACGATAAATGCAGTTATTTCGTTACAAAGTAAGTATTTAAGTTGTGTTATAATATTAGACCCCCATTTCTCGAGAACTAAGGAGCGTTGTATAAAATCCATTGAATTTGAGACTAAGGGGCTTTTACTATACAACATATATAAACATAATCAAAATCTGTGATAACCACGCTTGGCAATCTCCTTGTGAGATATACATTTTCATCCGCAATTTTAAATGACTATACTATTTTTTTTTGCAATAGTACGAGGGTATTTCGAAAAGTAAAGATACAATGGCTCGCACTCCTTAAAAAAACATTTATTTAGAAAACGTAAGTTACATCTTATTAACTGGATTATTTATTATTTTTCGACATAATCACCCCCGTTATCCAACCATTTGTTAAGTCGGGGCACAAGCTTTTGTATCCCACAGTCATAGAAGGTTTCCGCCTGTTGTCGGAACCACATTTCAACTTCTTATTTGATCTCATCACTTCCTGTATGATCTAATGCAATTCTTTCAATTTGAGACGTCTATTCGCACGAATTGCTTCCTCCGTTCTCTGAAGAAGGGCATCAGAGATCACAGATGGCCGACCTGTTCTTTGTTCGTCATGAACATCGCTCCTACCTTCAGAGAAATGACGACACCATTTCGTTACATTTTGTCGATTCATAATGTTCCCATAAACAGAAACAATTTCTTTGTGAATATCCGCTGGTCGCTGACCTCTCGCATGAAGAAAACGTATGACGGAGCGCACTTCGCATTTGGCGGGATTCTTAATCGGTTTTACCATTTTAAACACGACCTACTCCAACCACAATCAACGTTGAAATGCCGAACGACCGCGAGGAGAAAGCTAACGGTTCAAGGTTAACACCTGTGTTGCCAACTTGCTTGCCAAAACTTTTCTTTTCCTCCGGCGTACGGTGTATCTTTACTTTTCGAAATGCCCTCGTATATTTAATGCGCAATATCTTATGTAATTTATGAACGGGTATACTACGCAATCATGGCATAGTTAAAATTTGGATTTGATAGTAGAAAACGTCCCCTAAATAATAATTCATGTTTTTTATATGTTTCTATCACTTCAAACGATTCCAACTATATACACTTCAAATATCTATCTAAACTTTTTCTTATGGTAGTTATGTATTGATTCAATATTATTTGAAGTATTTTTGTACTGTTCCTTGATATATTGAATGTGCATGTCATTGGTAAAGTTATTTTTTTAGAAGAAGAACCTGAAAACAAAACTGATAAAAATGCATTTTTAAAAACCTTACTTCATATAAAGAAAATATTTTATAAATATTTTATAAAATAAATATAAAAGTATATATTCAGAAAACAAAATATGGCGTCTACTATTTATTTTAGATTAATTGCATAGCTATTTCAATAAAACAAAAATATATCAAATCCTTTAATCTTTAAAATATCTAAAAGTAAAAATGCGTTTAAACATAAATTTAAAAAATCATAAAAATACATTCCAGTAACACATTAAACATTTCGGTAATACACTATGAATTTTTCAATAATTTAAGCAAAACGATCCTTTAAAGGTAAAATTTCATTTATGTTGAAGTATGTTTCTATCCTTCAAACAGGATTTTAAATGAGAACACTGTTTTTCTGATGTCAGTCAACATTTGAAAACTTAAGCCTTTTGATGTATCCATTAATAAAGTGTCTGTTAATATACAGTCATTTCTTAAGTCGTTTCCAACTCTACATAAATTGTTACTGAAAGTTTAAAAAGCTGCAACGAAAGTACTTCTTTTTTTATGTATTACATTAATTTGATTTTAAAGACGCTTTTTCTAAAGTATATTTGTGAAGTTTCATCTTTTGATTTATTCATATATACATATATATTTAATATTGTATATGCTAAAAATATCGACAGAGAAAATGTTTCTTTGTATTTTTTTCTTTAAATAAAGTTTTACAATGTTATGGTGAGATCCATTGTTTACCTTTTTCTAAATTTTCTAAAGATGATTTGGTGATGCTTTTTTTTGACATTTTTTTCTACGTTTTATTTTATCGTCCAGAACTTAATTTTTTTCGTATAAATTCGATACATATTTAAAATTTGTTTTGCTAAGCAAATGTTTTTGGAAGCAAAAAAATCTGAAAATGCTGTTTGTTGTTATTTTGTTATAGTCTGCAGTAAAAAAAGTAAAATAACAATTCTTCTTTAAAAAGAAGTTTATATGGTTATTTTCTAATTTACTTATTTTATTATTTTATTATATATACTTCGTTTTTTTAAACTGTTTCAACTGATATTTTAAAGTAGATGTCTTTCTTATTTCTCTTCACACACACATATCCTCTTTAATAAAAAGCTATGCGTTGCTGATGACTGTTTTTTTCGCTAATCGTTGCCACACATTAATCTCGGAAAATGAAACATTTGAAGTTACTGAAACAATTAATATCTCGAAAAGTATTTTTCAGAAAATTGTTAGACAAACTGCATTAGAAAGGTAAAAAATTGTATTTTCCTTGATAAATTTCAAATCTAATGATTATGCCGTTTTTCAAATGTTGAATTTAAAAAATTACCAAATTTTACAATGGAGTACCAATAGCGAAACTTTCAAGCATAAAAAGATAAAGATAACGGCAATGTGTCTTGACTTATGTATACTAACTATAGCACGAGTCACAAATTATAGTAGCCTAATTATTCTGTTAAAATACAAAAGTGAATTATGATGTCGCGAGTGCATGATTTTTATTTAATTTACGACGAATAGCATATTTTAGTCCACCTCAGTGAGGCATATCAATTTCTTTTGAAGTATTGTAACTTAATTAAAATCCAACATAAATATCGAATAAATTTTGACGGAATCTTCACACTTAGTTAGATGAGTTTTCAAGGATGGGTATAGTATATAGAATATCGTTTTATTGTTCTTTACCAAATTCTACTGTAAATGATCAACGAAAACAGTTTGTCCTTAACAGCCCAAATTTTGTCTGCCATATTAAAAATGTAATAACGCAATGACGTTCGTATCGTTTTAAGACATGCGGATGGAAATTCCAAGTAAAGGTTCATATGGTTTTAAAACAGAACGTCAAATTCAAGGTCAATATTTCGTTTGATTAAAAGGTGCGTTAAGAGAAATTGACCAGCGTAGCGGACGTAGCTTGATAGTATATATACATAACTTTGAATCCGGATTATGCGATTTTCAGTGCGCAATTTTTTAGTTTTTAGGTCGTATGATTACTACCAGTTAATCTTCGCCCTATTTAAATAAGACAAATATTACTAAATCAAATAAATGTGTAGCAATCAAGTATTCTAAACAAAAATAATGCGACTAACGAACAACAACCTTTCCGAAATTAAAATATTCTAAATATTACAATAAACGAAATTTTTTATAAGCATTTCTCAAAAAATTCTGATAGATATTCTGGATTAAATTATGAATCTCTAATAATTTATTATCAAGTTGCCCAAACAATTATGTAAAAATTATTTTATTTTAAAAATTTACTTCGATTTGTTCATTATACATTTATAATTACTTATAAAGTATATAACATTTATATATTTTAAAATGTAAATAAATTTGTGTATTTATATAAAATATATGTGAATATTGATAAATAAATAAAAAAAATTCTAGTATAACTTGCTCTATAAAATATTACGAAATTCCACAATTGGTTGTGGAATAGATTTTCAACGGCAGCTTGGACCTCATTATCGTCGGCAAATCGCCGTCACTTCACAGCTTTCTTGAGTGGACGGAAGATGTTGTAGTGAGATGGCGAGAGGACTGGCGGTAAGGGGGATATTCCAGAACCTCCCACCGGAATTCCCGTAACAATGTTTGGTACGCTACATCGACATGAGAACAAGCATTATCATGCAAGAGTATATTTTGCATTCGACGATAGATTTCAGTAGCACTCCCATTTTCCGCTGTTAAAAATTTCACGACCGCGTACGTGACACCGTTTGGAGGCATTCATGATGCGAACGATGCGTTTTAACGATCTCCCACGCTATCACACATGGCGGGATCTGACGATATTGCATACATTCTCAGGCCTCTGCGCCCTCTATAGGAGCATGCGCAGTCATCTTTCTCTTAAAATGACGGAGTTATTACAGCAATGCCACTTTCATTTGGGGGACCCTTATATACATATATTTTTAATATTCTAACAGAAGCATATTGTTTCTATTAACACAATTCATATAAAATACCATAAAACATAGAACGTTCGATGAACACAGATTTAAGATTCAGGCTGATTTGCCATTTCTTAGTGAAAAGTAAAATGTGTTTCATGCATACTCGATCTGTATTGAGAAAAGTTGTAAATAATCTATTAAAGTTCTCGATATGGAAATACATATTTTTTCAAATTTTATTAATGGTATTCAAATTAACTTCCTACGGTATATAGTTTGATCCATTTATTAAAAAACATACCTGAAGACTTTTTTCATAAAAGAATAAAATACCAATATTTCTTATTTAACGAAAATATTGAAACGTAAATAAATTTTAAATTATTGAAATAAAAACAAATAAAATAAAAAGAATTTTTTCGTTAGTCTATTTAAAAAATATATATATATCTGCCTAAATTAAAATTCAAATATCTCATGAAAATTCAAAAACACAATATATGTAACATTTTATATGAATTGATTATTTATGCACTTTTTTAAATTATATATATTTCAAGAAATTTAAGCATATTTAACATAAATTTTTCTATGTATTCGGATATAAGTAATCCATATCAATGAACCAATCGTTGTAACTTTTAATTTAATAACGAAATATATACAACATTAAGAGTTAGAATTAGATAACGTGAGTAATATATTTATTTTAAGCTACATATACATATATATATATCGCACGTACGTTGTTCCAGGGCCTTGGTATACAAAAGTATGAAAGGAGAAATTATTTGATTTTAATTTTAATAATACAAATAAAATTGACATTCATTAAGATACAACTAAATGTAAATATATTGCTTGAAGGTGCGTAAAAACGTACATAAAAAACTTTTAAAAGCACATTAAAGTCCTTTTAAAAAATTCCAAAACGTTTTCAACCGAAAACCGGTCATCATCAGTGGAAAAAACTAATTCTGTTGAGTTGAGTTGTTACCTCTTTGCGTTTTCTTTGCTTGCCCGGAGTAAACTATTTCACTTCAAGGGTTTGGAAAAAAAGGTGGGATGGGAAAGGTAATCAATTATGCATTAATTCATTTCAGACTGCGTGGATATCATATGATAATACATCGTTACAGACTATTTCTTTTTTAGACATTATTTCTAGAGACACTCTTATAATTGCTTCCAGGTGATTATTTGTGCGGAATATAATTTTGGATCTATTGAAATCAACTTTTATAGGTTCAGTTTGCGATAATCTTGCTAAGGGATTGTGGGGTTAGCAAGATTAGCGCAAACTGAACCAAAGAGGTAACAACTCAACTCAACAGAATTAGTTTTTTCCACTGATGATGACCGGTTTTCGGTTGAAAACGTTTTGGAATTTTTTAAAAGGACTTTAATGTGCTTTTAAATGTATTTTATGTATGTTTTTACGCACCTTCAAGCAATATATTTACATTTAGTTGTATCTTAATGAATGTTAGTTATTAAACAAGGTGAATTTGCACTGAAATTTTAACTTTTATTCAAATAAAATTGTATTTTTAAAATTTACAGTACACTGTTAAAAATTTGCAGCAAACTGTCCAGTCATCGACCGTTTTTACAGAAAACGGTTACATAACTGTAATTTAACTCTGTTCTGACCATAATATGGAAAATAATATGTTAAAAATAGAGCTACATTACGGTTATGTAACCGCTTTCTGTTCTAACGGTCAAATGACTGGACAGTTTGCTGTAAATTTTGACAGTGTACTTAGTGATATTTTAGACAATAAAGTTACTTTATTATTTTTTTATATAATTTTTTCTTAGTTTGTAATTTCAATGCTTTTATATCTCTAATTGTTAATTGCTTGATTTTGTTAATTTTTAAAATTGACTGCTATCCTCTGCTTTATCTATGAACTTAAGTAAAATATTATGCATGAAAACAACATAAATAAACTTTTATAATTGAAGACAAGAATTTTTGTTTTCTTTAAGGAAGCAGAATAAACATTTTTCGTATATTTAGAATGATATTTCTTAGAACAATTGAAAAAGTTTATTTCAATTAACATTTACTAATGTTGCACTTTCAAATGAAAAACGAAAATATCACTAAAGATCATTTTTTTTCAATTCCAATATCCTTAACAGCGCCTTCTACCGAATGAAAACTTCTAAAAGATTACAGACGTATTACTCTTTCTAATTTTTCAGAAGGTTCTTCAAATGATTTATTAACTGAAAAAAGATCACTATTTTATTTTGAGTGAACAATTTAGCATTTACGAGGAGACTGTAGACGATGACAATATAATAGCTTTTTGCTT
The DNA here is from genome assembly GCA_963931845.1 of Maratus michaelseni. Taxonomy (NCBI): domain Eukaryota; kingdom Metazoa; phylum Arthropoda; class Arachnida; order Araneae; family Salticidae; genus Maratus; species Maratus michaelseni. The sequence goes on from OZ007596.1 coordinate 274,317,011, forward strand.
ATATTTTTAAAGCGTTATTTTAACACAATATTCTGTTTTTCAGTTTGAAAACAAATGTGGAAATTCTTATTATATACACTTGTGAATTCTTATTAATATAAACTCGTGAATTCGGGTAAATATAACTTCATGACTTCCTATAAATATAAACTCATAAAGAGATTTAATCATTACAAAAATATTCAAAATACATTTGTATAGTTCCAAAATACAAGGAAAAAAAGAGATAAAAACTCTTAATTTCAAAATTCTCCCGTCCTTAATATAAATCTTTTAGTTTAGAAAATGTATTTCTTTCATCTTATTCAAAAGTGTTTTATTTTGTATTAATTGTATTTAGAAGATTTCAATAGTGAAGACTAAAATTATTATTGGTAAAGCATGTATTAAAATAAAAATAAAATAATTAAAAGAAAACACAAAATTTATTTTTATTTTTTACTATTCTAAAGACAGAATTGTGATGAAGTGGTAATTAATAAAACCTTACAAAAATTATATTAACTCCATGTAACAAAAAATAATTTTTACATATTCTCTTTCCAGGGTAGTGCAGAAAATAAAGAATTTTCATGTGAAAACCTGCTACTCAAGGAATACCATGTACATTGGGGCATACCAAACAAAAATTTATGAAGTAAAAATATTATTAGCTTCCTCTGGGATCTAAAAAAATGTTTATTTTAAGGAATGAGTATAAAAGACAATAAAAAAACATAAATTTTGCATAAAGATTAAGTAGATAGGATAATTAGTTGCCGAGATATTTGTAATTATATTTTCAACACTCTATGATTTTCCATGACCTTGTATTTCATTCCCATTTCAATTCAAAGATATATTTTATTGTAAGTGAGAAGCTTAATCCAACGGAATAAACCGTTAGTTAAAATGATTAGCATTTTTGGCGTTCTAAGTATGTTTCTTTTAACTAATTCAGTATTAGAACTTTTAAAGTTTATGACGTCATCAATCCATGATTTTATTCGAATTGTAATGCATTTTTTAAATAGTTTATACATGTTTTATTTTCATATTTTATATTATGCATTCTCGTGATGGGTAAGTATTACGGTGGCTTTCAACGACTAGTTTTTATGATGAAGAAGAAATGTTCAGTAACAAAATTACACTTTTATATTGTGTGATCAATAACGGATGACAAAAAATGAAAAAAAAAAATCTTTAGCAATTATTTCCGCAGTAATCAGCTTCCAAATTTAAATGAGAAAATAAATTATATAAATTATTTTTATTATTTAATTTATTAGATAATTATCTAACTAGATTAAGGGGGGAGATACCGTTGAGCAGCTTGGGAATGACAATAATTAAACCAATGTGAAAAACTCTGTAGTTTGAAAACCAATGAAGGAAATACAACAAATTTCTTTTTTTATATTTTCCAACATTCTTGTAGTTAAACAAAAACACTCAAATTATACCTATTTACCAATATTAATTAATTAAATGATAACGACAAAAATGGCTTTTTAAAAATATAAATACTAAAATATGCATTTTGCGCGCAAGATTTAAAAAATTCTACTGCAGACACATACTTAATATTTCATTTATTTTTACTTATACTACTATATTTTACACTGAAACTAAATTTAAAAGTATATTGAAATTCATTAGCATAATTAATGGCTTTTATAATGATATTCACTGAATTTACCAAAAAAGTTAGATTTACTTTTTCAATACAAAATTTTCTATGGTAAAAATAAGACTAAATTTAGGTTTAGCATAAAAGTAAAAATGAAAATTAATTATACGCACAATTTCACGTTTCTATGATAATTATTTTTTCAATGAGAGTGCGCGCAATTCCAAAATACACTGTTTTGAGAAAAAGGCTTCAAAGGTAACTTTATAGAATAACAGCAAATGGCTTTTTACAAGATATTTTTAGCTATAAATCCTGATCTAACTGCAATTTTTGTAAAATCCCTTTTGCAGTGTATTTGTAATATTTCAAAGTATCCATGCTAATTTTTTGTTGAAAAATCGATTTTTTTAAAATTTCAACGTGAACTTCCCCCTTAAAACCACAGTTGAAATGATTTCATCGCCATGTTATAATTTATATGTTCTGGATACACTTTAGAGACTATAACATCGAACCATTATTAAAACCATCGAACATAATTATCATTCCATCTTAAAACTGATGAGTAATTTTAGAACCGATAGAAAAAATATTTATTTAAAAGTTCAATCATTTCTATCCATCCAGAATTGTATATGGAATAAAAAATAAATAAAATAAAAATAAATTGCACATTATTATCTGAAATACAAATTCAACATGAAGATGACCATAGACTTTCTATTGATATTCAAAAGTAAATTACGAATGAGGCGAATAAAAAAATAAATAGCGAATATTTATTAAAAGGAAACATAATGTTTTATTGTTTTTCTTATATTGTACTTCCAGGTTACCATCTAATATCTAACTTAAATTATAACATTTTTCAATACGTCAATTATTTTAACATATATTTAGAAGAAATACAAATAATGAATATTGTTCCATAATTTAACTTCATTAGTTTTACTTACTGAAATAAATTCGCTTTTTAATTGTAAAATTTTAAATGTTGAAATTACTAATATTTTCAGGATGTGGATTCATGGGATTTTTTTAAGGCTAAGCAATGATATTTTTTTATGTCCCATAAAACAATGTTACATATATATATATATGTGTGTGTGTGTGTGTGTGTGTGTGTGTGTGTGTGTGTGTGTGTGTGTGTGTGTGTGTGTGTGTGTGTGTGTATTTTTTTCACAAGAGATTAATGTTTGATTGCTGAAATTTAAGAAAAAACAATTATATTTCATTTTCTTTAACTAGGTTTGTTCGAGAAAGTAATTGTTTGGTAACGATAAAAAATGTTATAGGAAACACACTTTTTATCAAATAACTTTTGTTTGTAATTATGTAGAAACAAAACCTTCCTTTAAAAAAAAAAGGAATTTTCATTATAAATTTATTTCGAATTATTAATTATATCTTTACTTCTAGAAAAATAGAAATCCTGTTAATATATAGAAGCGTTCTTCGTGTAACTTAATAGTTTAAGTAAAAATAATCAAAATAAAAATAATTATGTACTCTTTTTTTTTAAGAAATAACAGCGAGACATTTTAAAAATTATATTACTGAGAGCTTTTTTTAAACATAAAAAACCAGTTTTTATTAAGTAAGTAAAGTCTTGTTTGTAATTCTAGTAAACTTTCACATCGTGAAACATGCTTAGATTTAAAAATAAATAATTTCATTTTATTCAGTTTTCTTTCTTTTACATAATAATCTGAAAGAAATATTAACAGCACAGAAAAACTTCTGTAAATTGGAGACTTCATTAATATATAAAATGATATCTTCTTTTTGAAACTCTTATTAAAAATTTAAAAAAAAGTAAGTTTTTGTACAATTGAATCGTTTTTCCTTTGCATGTATTTCAAACATTACATATCATAGATCTTTCTTCAATACTATTTTATCTGCATGGTTTTCATACATCAAATTTAGAATAAAAGATGTCTAGTTCAAGCTATTGTTGCGATGCCGCCGTGTATATTGTTTTGAAGTACACATTTGTGTTAAATATTATATCTATATTAAATGTCGTTATTATTAATCTCTTGAAAATTACAAGTTGCTATATTAAAAGTACCATGAAAATCTTGGTAAAATACATTTAACATTGTTCATTCGGCCAATTATATAATATACATTTCTTAATCATATGTTAATTTAATTTTTATGCTTGATTTATTTATACTAGAAATTATTTAATAATTAAAAAAAAATCTTCTTCATTTTTACATGTATTGAGCTGTTTGTACGTAAAACATTTTCTAAAAGTGGAACTAAGTAATAGCAACATTAAATAAAAAAAGTGTATTCCAGGAACGTTCAAACCCAGCAAGCAGTGACTTAATTCGATTGTCCTGTAGCGTCCACCCAGCAGTTTAAAAATATGCCACGATGAACGGGTCTAAGAAAATGCCTCTGTATAATGAATAAAAATTTAAAATCAATGCAAGAAATAACAAGAACGAAAAATCATGCGTCAAGCATAGATTATGTAGCACTTTCCAACGCTTCCAAAATAATTTTACAAAACATACCGTTTAATAAGCTAAAAGATAACATCTAAGTAAACAATTTGGAAAACGCATAACATATTTAAAAACATAATTTCAGGAATTTCCAACAGATACAATATTCGGAAAAATATCCGAATACTTTTATTCAGACCTGTATATGATCTATAGATTTGTATATGCTAGGATGCTAAATTTTAGTTTAGTTAGGAAACGCGTAGCACAGTTTAAAATTATCTTTCTGGAGTTTCTGTCAATAAACGGAAATGTGTTCGCGAACTTTTGTGCTGCCCTGTATAGGATCTACAGAATTTATACACACCACGTAATAGACAAAAAGCGAGTTAAAATTAAAATCGCGTTTTGTAACTTAAAACGCACTTCCAGTAATTAGTGTTAATAGACAGTAGAGAATTCTTTTGTGTGTCCCTGTAAATGAACGATGACTGCTATACACACACTATTCTGTAGTAAGCCTCTTGTAATGCACCTTAGATATATATATATATATAAATTTCAATGCATTTAAAATAGTGAAACATTATTTAAATAAACCGCAGACGATTTTTCTCCATAGACGTCATGTAACTGAATTGTTTTGACTGTCCCTGTAAAGTAACTATAAGTGCTATGCACACCCTATTCCATATTAAGCTTCTTCTAATGCACCTTAGTGATATATATAAATTTCAATGCGTTTAAAATACTGAAACATTATTTAAATAAACCGCAAATGATTTTTCCCCATAGACCGCAATGTAACGGAATTCTTTTGAGTGTTCCTGTAATAAAACTATAAGTGCTACACACTTCCGTTGAAATAGGGAACATGCTATAGATAACGACAATAACATATAAAAATTGCAGAGCAATCCTAGCATATTTACGGGAGTTAGAGCACGGACAGACGGCCAGACGGCAGACGGCCAGACGGCAGACGGCAGACGGCCATACGGCCAGACAAACCGAAGTCATAAGCACTTTTCAACTAGGTTGGAAAGTGCTAAAAACAGGAATTGTACTCTAGGAGGTAAATGCGGTAGACCTATCGTAATCGTATGTAGGAAATTATGTTTTGAAATACAGATTTGCGTTAAATATTATAATACATATATTATTCTGCACTTGGAAATTAAAAGTTGTTATATTGAAAGTACAATGCAAATCGAGATAAAATACCTTTATCATTATTCATTCGGCCAATTATATACTGTACATTTCTTAATCAGATGTTAATTTTATTTTTATGTTTGATTCTTTTTAGCTAGAGATTATTTAATGATAAAACTTATCTTCTTCATTTTTACATTTATTTGAATTTTGGACATCAAGCATTTTCATAAAGTGAAGCTTAATAATAAAGACATTAAATAAAGATAGTGTATTCCGGGAACGTTCAAACCCAGCAAGCAGTAATTGAAATTAGTCCTGTGGCGAAACTAGCACTTTAAAAATATGCCACAATGAACAGCTGTAGTAAAATGCCATTATACGGTAGATAAAAATTTAAAGTTGATACAAGATATAAAAAGAGGAATTGTGCTTTAGGAGGTAAATGCGATAGACGTATCGCAATCGTATATAGGAAATTAGCGAAAGAAATATTAACCCTTTAACGGGCGGTGTCCACAAAAAAGGACACCTAATTTTAATTCCAAAACTGACAAACAGCACCAAGAATATTTAATTAAAATTTTCCTTTTGTTAAATACCGGAAAATAAGCAAGTTTTTATTTTCGATTGAATTCGTTTGAAAATTCTGGTGTCAGTCCATTATTTCATCATTTTACAAACAGACCTACTCCGCGCCGGAAAGGGTTAAAAGCTATTAAACGATAACAGATGACAATATATTAAATTATAACACCTTGTAATAATATGTTACTGTTAAATGCTAAAGGTGTAAAATTAAGAACTTAATATAAATTAAAATAACTTTTATTAGTTGTTTTACATGTTTCGACTATTTCCGAGTCATTTTCAAAAACAAAATGAGAATATTTTAAAGCTGCACGGGCTTTGAAGTTATTATTTTCATGTACTTTTTTAAAAGTTACGCACGTTATCTTTTTTTTTTTTTTTTTATTGACCCAATTAATTTTGACAATTATTCAGGAGTATATGAAATACTTTTTATTAAAGAACACGGATCCAAGAATTAGTACATAGGCATGACCAGCAGGAAATTTAATTGCAGAACAAAAGAGAAATACAATAGAAAAACTACATCCCTGGCAAGATTATATCAAGAAGAAACCATCCAAATAAATTTCAATGAAAGTAAAATAATATTTCCCTCCCGTCTATATTATCCATCCATAATAAGAAAAACCATAGAGATACTCACGCGCAAAAATACAATATGTAACGATGCGGCATCTTTTAATTTACCGAAACTGTGGCTAGAGTTACTCCATGGTCAAAGATGTGAAAATAAACAACCAAGTAAAACATAATAGATAACGTGCGTAATTTTTAAAAAAGTACATGAAAATAATAACTTCAAAGCCCATGCAGCTTTAGAATATTCTCATTTTGTTTTTGAAAATGACTCGGAAAGAGTCGAAACATGTAAAACAACTAATAATAATTATTTTAATTTATATTATGTTGTTAATTTTACACCTTTAGCATTTAAAAGTAATAAACGATAACAGATGTTAGACGACAGATTTTAAACGATAACATCATGATAACAGATGTTAGGATTTCATAGAAAGCAAAAAAAAATAAGGTAGATGGAAACAGTTGTTAAATTTTAAAAAGTAAAGGCATTTTTTTTTCTATTTCAATTTGGAAAAACGATGAAATGAATATTTACAATTCTTTTCAAATATCATGTATAATTATTTATAAATGTTAGTTTTTAATTGAATAAATTAGCGATATTTTCCATATGGTATTTTTATATTTTTTTTCTCCGAAAGTGAGGCGATAATTGGCCGAAAGCGCTTGTACAGTAGACGGTCATAAACAATAATATACGGTAATTGCGAGTCAGATTGATAAGAACATAAAGACATTCATAAGTATAGATTTTTATACTTTAACTTAAAGTTATAGTTATCAATTAGATATGTGAAATGTATTATTATTTCTTATAAAACACATAATAATTATATAATTCCTTTTGCGTAGTGTAGTGTTCTTTTCATTATATATGGCTATTCATTTAATTTATTTACTAGTCATTTACTAACTATACCAAATAAAGCAGCTTTTTTTTGCAAGTTATGCATATATTTTACCAAAACCATTTAATTAACTTGCAAGTGGAATTTTAAAATAAGGATACTTAAGAACAATTTAATTGAAATTTCACTTATTGAAATGTGTAATCTTTTGAAATGAAGCTTTTTAACATTGATTCTGAATATTTATTACAGTAATTTAATATACGTCTATTGTAAAAACACGATTTAACTCCCCCGTTTTTTAGATTTAACACAGACTATTAAAGAATACAATATATCAATGTTGTAATTGTTAGACAATAAATAAAAATTAATCATTTTAAGAAACGCTTCTCAGCAGTAAAAAGGAACTGAAGAACGAAAGAAAATTTACGAAGTCTATTCATGTCCTTATACTGGAATGGGTTTTACAAACAAAAAAGCCAATTTTTTGGTCCAGAAAGCACGAGTTTTGATTAACATTAGACACAAACAATTGCAACATAATGTATTTTTTTTTTATCTGGAACAAAGCCAGTGACAACCGGAAATGTAACATTGTGATAAAATTATTCAAATAAAATTTACAATAGTTTCAAATTTTAGTTATTTTAACACTTGTCTGTGATATTTTAATTTTAATTTAATCAATCCATTAAAAGAATTAAAATCAGTGTATACAATTCAAAATATTTTTGGATTGCTGTGTGTACTGTTCCTATAATGTTAACAAATGCAAAACAAAGTTTATTTTTTGTTTGTTTGAAAATTTTGAAATGTTCGTTATTCATATTAAGCATTAATAGTAAATTATAATATATATGTAATAAATAAGTTAATATTAATTACTAGGAATATTGATATATTTGATTACTAAGCCAATAATTTCTAATTAATTAGTGAAATACCTAAGCATCACAGACGTGTTGAATTTTAAGAATATTTTAAGAATAGGTTTTAATGATTTTATGTACGCATTTTTAGATTTCTAATACATTCATGTAAAGTATTTTAAATACTTTCATCACATCCAATAAATATAAGTTTTTTAAGTAGAATTTTTGCAAAAGGAAAAGAACAATTTTGAGAACGTGTTATTTTAATTTATTGAATTATTAGTATCGTTTATTTCACTTGAAATTTTACACAAACCTAAATGTACAATTTTCCAGTGCCTAGTTTTCCTAATCACCAAATTTGTAACACAAATCCCCCAAATTCTTATTTAAAAATAAAATTGACATTGCCATAACTTTCAAATTAACTAATTAAATATATATAAATTCCATAGACGTAAAATAACAAAAATATTATATATATATATATGTATATAATATATATATATATATATATATATATATATATATATATATATATATATATATGTGTGTGTGTGTGTGTGTGTGTGTGTGTGTGTTTGTGCGTGTGTGATTGGAAAGTTTTATGACTGGGCTTTTAATTTCAAAATAGCAGTACATACTGGCTATTGCGATGAAAATTATTTTTTTTTTTTGTTTATATAGCAAAACATCAACTTTTATCATTCCCATTAAAAAAAAATCTTATCTGAAGTGCAGAAAAATATGGATCAATTGAACAGAAATGTCAGAATGTTGTGGACCTAGGAAATAAATGGCATAAGCTTAATAAAATTGACCATAATTTACGGAATCTTGAAGGCACTCATAACGAAATGTAAAAAATAACTTCGAAAAAATTGAGTTTTCCAATTTTTTTTCAGAATTCCACCTAAAATTGGTTAAGAAATAAATCTTATTTAATATACATAATAAAATAGAAAGGGTAAGTGATTTTGTATAAAATGTTTTTATTAAATGTTTCTGTTTACTTTTATTTTACACTTGTAAGTCTAGATTTTTATGTGCGCAATCACTTCCATGTTCTATATGTAACGTTATAAATATTTAAAATAAAATAAAATATGCTTTTAAAAATATCGGAAAAAACGATAAACTGTATTTGTACATGTAAATAAAGTTTAAAAAAAATTGTCATGAACTGAGGCGATCCAAATATTTATTGAAAATATATTTTTAAACATTCATTCCAACACAGAAAATCTTAAAAATGTGTTTTAGACATTTAGTTTTACGATTTTTTTTTTCAGAAATTCAACTTTAACACCAGTAACGTAGAATATTTATATTTGGTTTATCCATTCAATATTTTATATCAAAGTAGAAAACTAAAGTAACGAAAATGTAATAAATCCATTATGAAAAAGTTAAATGTTTTTAATTAATGCAACCTTTTGTTACATATATTACATTGTTTTAGTATAAAAATAACAAAGTCATGAAGAAAAAACGCTGCATCAAATTTAACGATTTGCTATATTGTAATATCCGATAGTCTTATAGTAAGTAATGCATCTGGATTATATTACAAAGGCAAAGAATATTTCCAGTGAGGAGGTGATATATTTTATCATACATCGGCTATTGTGCAAAAGAATGGATTATTTGATAGCATCTTTCTTAATATACAACAGCACGTTTTTGAAAATAACATATCTTAAATATACAAAACAAATCCTTTGCTCTACGCTCTATTTTAAAGTAGATAAAATTGAATTTCGAGCTGCTTTCTATATTTTATATATATATTTTTTACATCTAGATAGCCTCATAAATTCTTAATGGAGATTTGTTATATAATCGAACATAGTTTTAAAAGAATTCAAATGGGAAATGAAATAAAATATGAAGCACTATTTTAAAATTTCTTGTAATCAGTAATTAAAAATAAAATGTCATTAAAAATTAAAAAAAAACAATATATATATATATTTTGCTTACTAATATACGGATATATATTTAAGAACTCAGAGTGATTAAATCTACATTAAAATAACGTATGCTTAGTTTGAAGCAGCTTAATATGTTATTTTCTCCAAATTATCAGCTTGTCTACATTAACAAATAAGTCACATTAATACATTGACGTCACAGAAGTGAAAAACATCATAGTTTCCACTATGTCCAAAATATTACCTTTTTAGTTATTCAAAGGGCGATTTGCAACTTAACATGCAAATATTAAATGCATGATATTAAAATGTGGTAAGATTTTTAAAAATTTGTTAAAATATTTGTTAATGTCATAAAATACACGATTTTCAAGCCTAAATATCACTTATATGCAGCCTCACATGACGACAGTTACTATTCTTATGTAGGTAGAGATTTTGGTCACGATGTTATAAGAATTCTCGTAAATTTACATCTGCAGTTTGTTTATCCTACGAACTTTTAAAGTGTAATTAATACAAGAAAAATAATTCTCGTATTTTTTCAACAAAAGTAACATGTAACTTAATGACAGATCATTGTCTGAGTGCAACGAAGACTCATACACAGTGCAGTATTACTTTGCCCCATATATAGCTACGATGTATATTAAAACCTTTCGTCAAGCATAACTCAAAAAATATTTAACGGATTTCGTTCAAATTTTTACAGCAGGTACCTATAAAGTTGACAACGACGTCTATTTATTACCAAGAATAAATGTCAAACCGTTTGGAAATTATATTAAAAAAATAGATAAAAAAGCGCAATTAAAGTATATACGTCACGAAAATTTTGGGCGTACGTCATTTTCACCGGCGGGAGATTTTCGTAGACAATCGGAATTGAAAAGTTAATGGAGTACATGGAGCAAAAAAATATGCACGCACTAATATTCAGCACAATAAAATATATTTCAATTTAGTAGAAATCGAAAATTAATCTGGATTTTTTTCTTTTTGAAAGAAAAACTCCGCAATAACTTGGTAGACTTGGTATTAGAGATTTGGCGCAAATGTCAGCAATAGCAGCTTTTTTTTATTTCGCGAGTGTAAATTAAAAAAAAAAAAATTTGGTGTTTAAATAAAAGGCTTCGATTTATGGCATTATTTCTTTTTTTTTTCTCTTTTTAGCATTTTAAATGGGATTAATGAAAGGCATGTATTTTAAATTAAATGAGTGAAAGATTTATATTTAAATGAAATGAATTCAATATGTAAATGTTATAGGAACAATATTTGGCGATTTATCAACTGCGCCAGGATAACAAAAAAGTACCAATATATCAAACGGTATGTAGTATGTGAAATGAAACAAATATATTATAATCACCCATCGTACAAGAAAAAAAGGTACTTTTCGGTTAGCCGGGCGCCAGTGATATATGTACATGTATAAATACATATGTATATATATATACATGCATATATGTATACATATATATGTCTGTATATATATGTATATGCAGATATATGTATGTATATATATGTATATGCAGATATATGTGTATATATATGTGTGTGTATATATACATGTATATATATCACTGGCGCCCGGCTAACCGAAAAGTACCGAAAAAAAACCAATATTCTGCATTCAGAGGGAAAAATCCATCTCCTGTGCCGTAAGATTTGGCGAGTTCTTTTTTGGTAATAAGTTTTTCGATGTGATTGTTGGGATCTGCAGGATTTGGCTTACTTTTTCTAAATCTTATTTTTTTGCAGATGTAGTATTATGTAAATATATTTTTTTTTGCAGATATTTTTCTATTTTGCATATTTGGCATTCTATTTTGTGTATTTTCTATTTGGCATTTGGAGAAGAGATTTTTACCTTTTTATCTGTGCCTTCGGAAATATTAAAAAATAAAAAAAGATTTACGTAGCGTATAATGTTATCAAGCGTATAATGTTATGTTTTGCATTTTTATACGGACCACTTCTAAATTTTTAGATTTTAAATGCTATTTATTATTTGTTTACAATTTACCCCCTGACAATAACAATTATTTATCACAAAAATGCCTCTTAGGTTTGTTAAATAAGTTTGTTTATGTATTTTCATTACTTATTAAAATGTCGAATATGGCGATAAAATTTTATTTTAGCATCGTGCTTAAATTTTTAAGATGGTGCAAAAACATGCTTTAATAAACGTAGGTTTGTAAATATTTGAAAAACATGTTTTACCGCTCTCTTGAAAATTTTGTAAGATGCTAAAACTACCTTTTGGCACCATTTAAAAAATTTTTCGCCAACCGACATAGGATACGAAACTCTTCCCCATTCAGATACACAGGCAGGGCTGGTCTCAAACAAGAGTAAAGCTAGCAACAATATTGTTTTAACTCTAAGAGTTACTATAATGATATTAAATGCTCCTAAAATTGGCTTTGGGCCCAATTACGAAAGTTTCTCCTAAAAAAACTGTAGAAGAAGTCTTTTACATTTGTTTCAAATGAAGCTTGGTCTACAAGGTATTAGTTAATAATACAAACAACGCTAACGGCATGGAGGCAAAAGTTTTAATTTATTTAAATGTATATATTTGAAACCCTTCCCCCCCTCCAAAAAAAAGAAAAGAAAAGAAAGTTACAGTAATGAATTTAAAATGGCGTTAAGCCACGCTTTCTGACATAAGCAATTGGCTGCAAACGCGATAACGAAACTTTCACTTAACTTAATAACATGTAGCTAATATAGCCCTCAGGGTACTTTGCAGTTATACAGACCTTGTGGTTTTTTTAAAAAGCTTGAGACAATTCATGTTTAAGAAGTTGAGATTTACTGTCAAATGATATAAACAACTATGAACACAAAACTGATGAATTATCATTCAGGTTTATGTATGTATTTAAAAAAAAAATGCATCTGATTACACTTATTAGATAAATTACTTCGTTTGCATTTAATAACTGATAAACGGCTTCTGTATATTAAATGAATTGTTTAAATATTGGGAAGAGGTGGCGAGAGGTAGAAAGACGAGTCAACAAACGGGTAGACAGACGGGTAGAGAGACGAGTAGCGACATAGGTAGGCTGACGGGTAGCGAAACGAATAGACAGGCGGCTAGAGAGAAAGGTAAAAAGAGGGTTGACAGAGGGGTAGCGAAATGGGTCACGAGACGGGTAGCGACACCGGTAGACAGGAATGTAGCGAGAAAGGTTGCAAGACGCGTAGCGTGGTAGATAAAAGAGACGAGTAGTGAGATGAGTACAGAGACGAGTTGACTGACGGGTAAAGAGATTGGTAGCGAGTCGGGTACAAAAACAGACGGATAGTGAGACGGGTATACAGACGAGTAGAGAGAGAGTAGATGGGTACGGAGATGGGTAAGAAGATGGGTAGAGAGGCGTATAGCCAGACGGGTAGAGAGACGGATAGACAAGTTGTGAGACAGATAGACAAATGGGTAGCGAAGTGGATAGAGACACGGCTAGACATACAAGTAGTTAGACGGATAGACAGACGGGTGGAGAAATAAATTGGCGGGTAGCGAGCCCAGTAGAGAAATATAGAGACAGGTAGCGAGACGTGTAGAGAGATAGACAATGGGTTAGAGAGACGGGCAGAAGAACGGTTAGGGAAACAGACAGATTGTGGAGAGACAGACAGACAGGCAAAAGAAAAGTCTGCGGATTGGCGCAGTAAAGGTGCAGGGGGCAGAGCCTCCTAGAGAATAATCAAAAAGTATCTCTTAAGCTTAACTTTGAAATATATCTAATTTTTCAATTATGGATATGCCGATATGGAGATTTAATGTAAAAGTTATTTTTACAGAAGTCATCGAAAGATTTTTTGTGTACTTTAATAGTAATTTAGACTATAGTTTTGCAATCTGGTTTGTAGCAAAGCATGCTATCAATGTGGTTTGAAGTGTAAGAGTTTCTATAAACTGTTATACAAATAATAGATATATAATCAAGGAAGAAATTTTTTTAATTCACACACAAAAAAAGGTGCAACAATGAAATTAAATTTGCGTTAAACCACGCTTGATAGAATAATCTATTGGCTGCAAATCCAATTACGTAACGTAACTTTAAAAAGATTGGCGTTTTGAAAGATCCGGAGTTTTTTTTTTTTTTTTTTCAAGTTTTGCGCAATACGCGCTTAAGAAAATGAGATTCTTTGCCGCATGTTAAAAAAAATATGTATGACAACACATCTGATGAACGGTACTACTTTTCTATTTTTTTAACAGTGTATATGAATTTATATATGATATTTTGTAATTCTATCATTCAATTTGCTCTTTTTCTTTATATTGTAATTGTTAACCCTATGTTCTCAGCAATATCACTCAGACTAATCCCTTTGAGGGAAGTCCTAGTTATAGTATCAGAGGTAAGATTCATTTCACATTGACGCTGTGTAATTTCATTTATTATGTTTCTCTTCAACACCTGTAAAGAAAAACAGAGCTAACAGGGATTCGAAAGCAAGAGAAAATGTTTTCCATACGTATTTTGAGCAATATGGAAAATCAGATGAAGAAGCTGTATTTATAGTTTAATTTCTTTCGTAGATTTTCTCCTAAATATCTTAAATATTCTCAAAATGCTGAGTCGTTAACTGGTTTTTAATCGAGCGTATCTGTGTGATATGTTACACACGAATTTACAGTTGAAATTCACCGACAACTTTAAAATGTTTTTGCAATGTTTTGTCTTTGATTCACAGCAAAATACCAATGACATTTAAGAGCAGCTCGGAATTTATTCTTGAACTATTCCTGTATCTCATAATTTAATTTGTAAATGTTTCCATTAGCAAATCAGAAAACGACTACGTAATAATTATGAAAACAATTATCTCGCAATTTTGTTTGAATTGTAGAAAATTCTTTGAGTTATTTTTTTTACTTCACAGGTGCAAAGAACGAACTTAAAACCCTAACATGTAATCAAGGAGCAAAGAACTATTTGTGCATGACATTACGCAGTTTCAATATTTATAATATATCAAAATATATAACTTATATATTTTACAATCCATTTGAAATTACAAAATTTGCAAAAACATGTTGTCATTTAATACGCATCTATTAAATTTGACCGTATAACAGTCTTCCATTTACTTAAAAAACATGTATTAATAAAATAATGTATTAATAAATAGACTTCTTAAGTATATAGAAAAATGACAAGAAAAATATTTAATGTGGGTTTTTCGACTGTTGTATACAGTTTCAGAACGTAGGTAAAAGTTCATCATGAGACGACTAAGTACACTGTAAAAAATGATTGTCAAATTCACTGCATTTATTACAGTAGATCGCAACGTAATACTTCCGTATGAAAAAATACCGCAAATGTAACAGTAGATTCAACCAGTGTTTTCGATTTTAACATCCTTTCATGCGAACAACCAATCAGATCACATCTTTCATTTTAAAGACTGGCGTCTAAGCGCTCAAAGACATTTTACTAGCATGATCTGCGCAAATAACTTCTAATTCTGTGTACGAGTTTTTACCCACGCGACTGCGAAAGCGAACAAAATGGTGTGTTAACTTACGCTTACGAGCCTGCATTGTTTATATATCAGTGTTTAATTACAAATAGTTTTTTTACATTTTCATTAGATAAAGATATTTCTAAGGTAATTTGTAATTCTAGACCAATTATCTAAAAAATATATGTATCATCTAAATTCTTCTCGCCTTTCAGAATTGAAGTGTCTCTATTTTTAGTGCTACAAATATATTATCTCTCTATATTTATATTTACACATAGTATTAATGAATATTTGATATCTCAGTATTGCCATATTAAAAAAATTTCTATTAATTAATTATGAATTCTTACATATATCATATACAGAGCAGTAAAGAAATGTTTTAATGTTGGATTGAATTTGTATACATAAAATAATGAGTTCCAATGTTATTTGTCAAACAAATGATGAACTTTATGATTATTCCAATAATCATCTAAAAATGAAAGCTGATTAATTTCATTGTGGTAATTTGTACGGAAATATGACTGTTAAAATTACAGCACTTTTTGTGTAATTTGTAAACTGTGAAATTTACTACATTTATAACCGTTGAAATGATAGAAAAAATGCAGTAAAATTTACATCGAATTTTGCTGCGATTTTTACGTAAACACTGTTGGCATTAAATTTAACAGATTTTTTTTTACAGTGTACTTTCCATTATCATGTTTTAAAGTGCATTCAGTCTTAAGAGGATAAAGTATTTTAATCATTTTAGGGATTTCATTAAATAGAGAAGTAGTATCTGTCTTTATTACGCTATAACACCAGAAATTTGTGTTAGGATAACTTTGAAGATCATTTAATTATCACTGGGATGGTCGGTCATGATCTTAACGAGATCATGACCGACCATCCCAGTGATAATTGACTTTCACATTCTTAAAAAACGACACGTCTCATGTCGCAGTGAATTCTAAACTGAATCCTCTAAACAGCTCTTCTCTCCCAAAGAACAATTCTCTCCTCTCCCAAATTTCAGGAACTGACCTTTCTTTTATATCCTTATTACTTTCCCGAAACATTTCATGCTGGCAGGCGCAATTCTGTCCTATCTTGCACATGCAAAGTGATGTAATCCTCAAAATGACTTTTTACGGACTGACCAATGCTATAGTAATGATTCTGCACTGTCTCTGTGAAAGTTCTTGAACTAAAACGCAACATCTGGGAGTTTCGGGGGTCAGGGTATTGGGAGTTCGTACCCCTTTGTAAAGTTTCAAGGGTTTTTTTTGTTGTTTCTTTTTAAAGCTCCTTCAAAACCAAAAACCGATAACCAATTTTGAAAGGATCGTACGGAACCGTAGAAACAGAACCGTAGAAAACACTTCTAGCATTTCGAGCAAATACCTCTCAGGGTTTCTGGAATCCACTTGTGCACTGAAATTAGTCCAGATTCACATTAACAAAAATTAAAGCTGTAAAAAATAATTATGTACAATGTATGGATAACAATTCTGCTTTTGATAAACGTTAGTATTTAACGTTGTTTATAAGTAAAATTTCTTATTTATTTTAGTTTAAGAAAATGTGCAATAAATTCACAGAAAAGTGTACCGTGGATCCATTCTGGTGCCTTTTGAGCGTAGAATGGATCTCCGGTACGAACGTCCAACAGTGAAGCACGGAAATGGATCAGTAAAGGTCTGGGGAGATTTCCATCATGATGGTGTTGCACTTTTCGTACACATCGATGTGATTATGGATCAAATTGTTTATAAAAACCTATTAGAAGATCACATACTGACTTTTGCTCGTAAAGAGATGCCTTGTGGATGGATGCTTCAGCAAGATAATGATCCAAAGAACACCTTCAAAATGGTGACGAATAGGTTTACAGCTAAGAAAATTTAAATTTTCGACTGACCGAGTCAGTCACCTGACCTCAATCCAATTGAATATCTTTGGGAACACAGTGGAAGAAAAGTCGGGACACGGAAGCATTCTTCAAAGTCAGAAATCCTTCAGGATCTACAATCGGAATGGGCGAAAATTCCTACTTCCACTTCAGAAAGCCTTGTTAAGTCCGTGCTCAGACAATGTGCTGCAGTCCTCAAAGCAAAATGATATGCAACTAAATATTAAATATTGCTGTATTTGATTACATTAAGACGCTTAATTTAAATAAAAGTTCAGAAAAATTTAATGTTCTCAAAACTTTTGCAAAGTAATTTTGAGAATTTCCGAATTATTTTTAATTTATGCATATGTCTTAATTATTCTAATATTGAATTTTGTTGAGTTTTAAAAGGGGTACAAATTACTAATTTACATCACTAAGGGGACCGTGGACGTTCCGTTGGGTTAAAATCGACTAAAAATCGTTTTTCTTATTTTGGTTTATTACTATACTTCAATCTTAACTGCAACATTTGCAAAACACCGCATGCAATTACCAAGATTCCTTTCAAAGTTACGAGCATTTCAAAATTTACACCGTAATTGAGTTACACTAAAAAATAAAACTTTAAATCGCGTTTTCTGTAAATGAGAATTTTCGCCGAATTAAAATATTCAAAATGTTCCAGGCGTCTTATATTTAATCCAATTTTCATAATATTAAGTATTATTGTTAGCAGTGTGGGTAAAACTTGGTACTAATATGCATGCATTACTGTACATAAAAGGAAAATTTCGTAGTTATATAACGTTTTTCCGTAAAAATTTAAAAAAAATTTAAATATTGGAAGTTTTTTATTAATTTTTCTCAATATATTGGTACAATTTTAAAACGCATACCAACTGTTGTTGCAATAATATAAAGCTACCATTTAACAAAACACCAAGTTCCTGAAGCCAAATTTATTGCGCATGGAGCATTTTTAATTAAAGTGATTAATTAATATATGTTAATTAATAAATAAATTAATTATACACAGTTTTTAATAAAATTGCTTAATTTACTTATAAAATGTATGAATAACTATGTGTGCAAAATTTCAGTACAATTGAGTTGGCTTACAGAAAAAGTTAGGACAGAAAAACATTTCGTCTCAAACCTTTTGCGAGCTACTGTATACATATACATATTGCATTTTCAATGATTTAAAAACATTTTTAAAGATACAGACATAAAATACAGCTGTGAAAAATGCATGACACTTACATAAACCATTTTAAAAACAACAGTACAATGACCTTTGTAATTTGTGAAAACAAACAACGTAAATAGGAAGGAAAACGCAACAAGAAATAAAACAGTAATAAAATTGAAACATTGTAATAATATTGAACATTTACCGATACTATTAACTTTCCTCTTAATTTGATAAATTAACGTAAGAAAAATGAATTGAGAAAATATATGAAAGAGCAATAAAAAGAAGAAAAAAAAAGTAAAAATTTGAGCTGAGGATCGAGCGTTATTAACGAAAAAAATATGGCGTATATGTAATTAAAATATTTACTTTTTTATATTTTAAGACATAAAAAATCCTTTCATTTATTAAAATAGCAATTAACTTTTTGACACATTTTTATAAGTTTATTACTTTTTGTATGTAGAGTACACAAATGTTGAAAAACTAATCTGTATTATAGTTTCACATTGTAATAGTATAAAAATCAAACTTGCAGCATTTTTATTGTGGCATATATTAAATACGAGCAGGGAAGACCGATCTATGCTCGGTCAAAATTAAATTTGAGTTCAAATATCATGACCCATGACCAAAATGACCCACTTATTGAATTTTCTCGAACATGTGACTTAGCCCAACAGTCTTCTCGTGCCCGAAAACCATAGGATACAAAAGTTAATGTAAATAGTCTGAGCCGTTTTTAAGATAAAATAGCTTGACCCATAATGACCCTTGACCAAAATAACCCACTAATTGAATTTTCTCGAGCATGTGACATAGCCCAACAGTCTTCTCGTGCCCGAAAACCATTGGATGCAAAATTTAGTGTAAATTGAGCCGCTTTTTAGATCTTGACCCACAATGACACAGAAATGACCCACTAATCGAATTTTCTCGGATATGTGACCTAGCCCAATGATTTTATCGTGCTCAAAACTCGTAGGACACAAAATTTAATCAAAATCGTTAGAGCCGTTTTTTAGATAAAATTAATTTGACCCGCGTTGACCCAAAAATGACCCACTAATCGAAAGTTCTCGAACATGTGATCCAGCCCAATAGTCTTCTCGTGCCTGAAAATGGTAAGATACAAAATTTAGTCAAAATCGTTTGAACCGTTTTTTAGATAGAATTAGCTTGACCCTGACCCTTGATGACCCACTAATCGAATTTTCTCGAACACGTGACCTACCCCAATGATTTTCTGGTGCCCCAAAACGGTAGGATACAAAATTTCGTCAAAATCGTTAGAGCCGTTTTTGAGATAAAATTTGCATATATATATATATTTATATATATAACCACACACAAGATTTGCTCTTATTAGAATATATGATATAATTTACATGAGTCTTACGCTTAGGTTTCATGCCTGTGCGTTAGTTCCCATCTGTTTTGCGTGTTTCATGTTTGATTCTTTAATATACTGTATTTTGTTGCGTCAATTTAATGTTGTTGTTTTTTTTATATTTTTTTTTAAATATGTTTAAAACTCTCTTTTATATGGAGATATCTTAAAATTTTTTGAATATATAGTACTGTAACAAGGAAATTACTACATTTTCTAAGAATTAATTTTGATATTTTTTCCTTAAAAGAAACGTCTTAAGTTACATTTAACATTATTTCTCAAAATTTATGAAATTATACAAAGAAAAATTAATTTAATTGTGAAGAGTAAATAAAGTTGTTATAAATAAGAGCAGTGTATAAACGGGAGAAAAAAATGGAATTTAATCTTTTCTCAAAGGAAATCTTTTAAAATTCAAAATATCTATTACAATTTTCCCATTATCTGTAAAAATATGAAGTTTCGGAAATAAAATTTTTGAATCAAAATATTTTGAAAAAATCTTACTTACTACCGTACGATATAAACGTAAGAAACTATTAATTTCTTTTACCTAATTTTTATTTTTTCAATAGAAAAACTAACAATTTAATTAAAATGAAATTTAACGCAATTATTTCCCTCCCCCAATTTTTTTTCTAAAAAATTCTGCTGAATAAATCCAAACAATGTATAAAATTGTAATAGGACAAAAAACTACTATGAAATAAAAAATAATTTAAAATTTAGTTGCGGCACAAATGCTAAGTGTTCATTAGGTATATGTTCAGTGTGCAGTCAGTATACTCTCAAGGTAAGCTGGATGTACATTTCTTTTCTCTTGTTTCAGGTTATATTTCTTCATTATTTCAACCTATAAATGGCATTTTTGAAAAATGTTGGTAATGATAAACATTGGAAAACTGATTGTTAAATAAGCAGTCGAGTTCTTGACATCTTTCTATCAAATTCGCCACAGACAATAAGAAAAATATAATTAATGTATTACACGATCTATATATATGATTCTTAAAATAAAGAAAAAAAAAGTTGCAAACACTGGGTATAGATTTAACAAACCTAAAAGCTCTAAATGCATTTTAATAAAAAATTCTACACTCCTGGCCAAAATAAAAGAGACAATAAGAGAGTAAACAATCTTAAAATTTACAAAATTGTAAGTTTTAATAAAAGTTATATATTACTTCGTATTCAAAGACAATTTCCGTGCTCAATTTTTTAAAAAAACAATAACATATAAGTTCAAATTTATGCAATTTTAATAATAAATGTGACCATCTCAATTTAGCAGACACTCAACTATATGATTCTAAAGACTTAGAAATTTTTTTGATAACTATGATGTGCAAATATCTGGTTCATAGCTGGAGACTTTAACAAAAGATATTCCGATAACGCATTAATATTGGTTGTCGGTAAAATGAAAAAAAAAGTCTCCATTGTACTGTGTCCTCTTTTCTTAATGTTCATGTCGTGATAGCCAGGCGTCAATTGGATATTGTCATGAATGATCCACGTTTCCGACGTTTTTCTGGCGCGATCAATTGACATGATAATAAATGAATGCTTCCTTTCATAAAAGCAATTATATTGAAAATGCCTGCTATTTAAGTATTTTGTGAGAACATTTCTGTTAATTTGCTTATAAATAATATATATTATTTAGTGTTTTGGCGATTTATCGCTGGGATGGCGACACAATGAAATAAAAATGATACGCATTTAAAATAAATTATCTTTCAGAAAAAACATTTTCTACTCTTTATACTGAACTAGTTTAAGTAAGTTTAACTAAAATAAATTCACTTTTATAACTGCTGTTTTGCTATATGCATTTATATGTACATCTAAATAAAATTCTTCAAAAATTCAAAAACACAAAAATAAAATACTTATTAAAAATGCTTCAAAGTAAAAATTAATTATCCGATTCTGAGCACTGTCACTTTGACCTAAATACTGTTAGATAACAAGAGAAAAAGTCTTGTTGTCGTGGAAACAATGACTTATTCAAAATCGAAATGTATAATGAGAGCGTTCTGAATCGGACACTTACTGTTCAGAAACACTTAAAACTTATCCAGCCGGCGAAACCGTGTAAAATTAAATACATTCAGCAATATTTAACTCGTATATACATTTATATATATGTGTGTGTGGTGAAGTGGCAAATTTGAGCTGAGAAAAGTTTGTTGGCAAACATCTGGTTAAATTGGATTTCCGTCTTCTAAACACAGGCATAGGCCGAATGGTTGCATGACTGAGTAGTTACGATGAATGTATTTGGACTCCACAAATTAAGGATTCGGACGTTGAAAAACAATGTTTATTTCTATACTCAGAAATAACTCAGGGGAAATAGTGTAGCATGCCGATTTAATCAGTTACTCCTTCATCGTTAATTTGCAGTAGGGGTTTCAATAACTCTATGCATTATGACGTTTCAAGAAAGATTCGAATAGTAATTCTAAATTTCCGATAAGAACATCCCTCGTCTCACTCTACCGTCCATCGTCGAAAAAATCCCAAAATCCGAAAAACCGTTCGATTCTGCTGTGCTTCCGTATTTCCATAATAACGCGTCAGGCTACAATTAAAGGTCACGTGGTTCCTTTACGCCAATAATAAATTAATTAAGAGGAATTAATTTATGAAGAGGAATTAATTAATTAAGAAGAATTAATTTATTTTGAAGTAAATTGACTTCTGCGCGGAAAAAAAATTCTAGAACATTCTAAAGCCTCGAAACAGACATACGTCATGTAAACATAATTTTAAGATCTGATTTCGAGAGTTCTTACAAATTGAATTCAACGATGTTCTTACGCAAAACAGAAAGAAAAAGAAATGAATTTATTGATGCGGAATAAAAATTAGAATATTAAAATATTGAAATATTGTAATATACTTTTTTAATATTTTATTAAAGAATGAATTTAAATAAATATTTTTTTTTAAATGGAATAATTTAAGTTTATGACATTTTAGCAAACTAAGTAAAGAATTTAGAGGGATTTGATATTACGGGAAATAATAGTGACACTTAATAGGGATTTAAATAACTAGGACTTCCCTCAAAGGGATTAGTCTGAGTAATATTGCTGAGAACATGGGGTTAACAATTACGATATAAAGAAGATACAATATATGAAAAAGAGCAAATTAAATGATAGAATTACAAAATATCATATATAAATTCATATATACTGTTATTTTTTCATATATATTTTTTATAACATTTGGCAAAGCATCTCCTTTTCTTAAGCGGGTAGTGCTCAAAACTTAAAAAAAAAAAAAAAAAAAAAAAAAAAAGTTGGATCTTTTAAAACGTCAAGCTTTTTAAAGTTTCGTAATCGGATTTGCAGCAAAGAGCGTATTTTAGCAAGCGTAGTTTAACGCAAATTTAATTTCATTGATGCAACATTTTCTATGTAGCAAAAATTTACATTCGAATTAAAAAATATTCCTCCTTGTTTATTTGAATAACTATTTATAGAAACTCGTACACTTCAAACTACATTGATAACATGCTTTGCCACAAACCTGATTACCAAATTGCAGCCTAAATTCCTACTAAAGTACATAAAAAAATCTTTCGACGACTTCTGTAAAGATAAATTTTACATTAAATCTCCATATCGGCGAAATTGAAGAAAAAAAATTTCAAAGATTCTTAGAATACTTCTACTAAATTGTACTAACTTTCCACTAAATTGATAGAAGAGAAAATACTTCTTGATTATTTTCTAGGAGGCTCTCCCCCCTACGCCTTTACTACTTCAAACCCCAGTCCTTTCTTCTGCTGCCTGTCTGTCTCTCTCTACAATCTTCTTGTTTCCCTATCCATTCTTCTACCCACCTCTCAACCCGATTGACTCTCTCTCTCTACACATCTCTCTATATGTCTGTATATTTCTTTACTGGTCTCTCTACCAGCCTATCTGTTTCTCTAACCGTCTGTCTACCCGTCTAACTACCCGTTTGTCTAGCCGTGTCTCTCTCCGAAACAATCTGTCTACTGTCTCTCTACTCGTCTGTATACCCATCTCACTATCTGTCTGTCTTTCTACCCTACTCTTTAACCGTCTCGCTACCCATCTGTCTATCCGTCTCTCTAACTGTCGCGCTTCCCGTTTCACTACCCGTCTCTCGACACGTCTGTCTGTATATATACCCCTCTCTCTACCCATCTGTCAACTCGTATCTGTACTCATCTCTATATTCGTCTATCTATCCACCACGCTACCCGTCTCGCAACCTTTCCCCCCTGCGTCCTGTCTACCGGTCTCACTACTCGACTCGCTACCCGTCTCCCTACCCATCTCGCTACCCCTCTGTCCACCATCTTTTTACCTGTCTCGTTACCCGTCTGTCTATTCGTTTCGCTACCCGTTAGTTTATCTGTGTCACTATCCGTCTCTCTACCCGTCTGTCTACCCGTTGGTTTACACGTCTCTCTACTTCTCGCCACCTCTTCCCAATATTTAAACAATTTAGTATACAGAAGAAGTTCATCTGTTATTAAATGCAAATAGGAGTAATTTATCTAATAAGTGTAATCAGATGCAACTTTTTAAATACATACATAAACCAGCATAATAATTCATCAGGTTTATTTTCATAGTAGTTTATGTCATTTGGCAGTAAATTTCAACTCCTTAAACTCGAACTGCGTCAAGCTTTTTTAAATAGCCCCAAGCTCCGTATAACTGGGAAGGGAAAGTACCTTGAGGGCTATTAGATACATGTTATTAAGTTAAGTGAAAGTTTCGTAATCGGGTTCGCAGCCAATTGCGTATGTCAGAAAGCGTGTCCTTAACGCCATTTTAAATTAATTTCTGTAACTTTTTTTTTTTTTTTTTGGGGGGGGGGTGAGGTTCCAAATATTTACACTTAAATTCAAACTTTTGCCCCCATGTTAATATTAATGTTGTTTGTATTATTAATTAATACTTTCGTGACAGAGCTTCATTCGAAACAAATGTAAAATACTTCTACTACAGTTTTTTTTATCTAGGAGAAACATCCGTAATCGGGCCCAAAGATAATCGGAGAATTTCATGTCATTATTGTTTGTAACTCTATTAGAATTAAAAAATATTGTTGCTAGAATTACTCTTGTTTGAGACTAGCCTTGTCTGTGTATCTGAATGGGGAAAAGTTCCATATCATGTGCTGGTTGGCGCCATTGGGGAAAAAATTAAAAATGGTGCTAATAGGCAGTTTTAGCATCTTACCAAATTTTTCTAGAGAGTGGAAAAACATGTTTGACAAATAGTATCAAATATTCGTTTATGAAACCATGTTTTTGCGCCATCTTAAAAAATTAAGTATGATGCTAAAATAAAATTTTATTGCCATTTTTGATATTTTAACAAGTAATGAAAATACATAAAAAACATATTTAACAAAACTAAGAGACATTTTTGTGATAAATTGTTATTGTCAGGGAGGCAAATTGTAAACAATTAATAAGCGAACTAAAAAATTACCGAAAATAACTTGTGGGAATCTTAGGAAAGAAATATCTGATATAAATAGCATTTAAAATCTTAAAATGGAGAAGTGGTCCATATAAAAATACAAAACATTATACGCCTGATATAAGTATTTTTTATTTTTTTATATTTCCGAAAGCACAGATAAAAGAGTAAAAATCCCGGCACAGATGTCATATACTCACCACGTTGGCGCGATATTTTTCCTCGCCAATTTGGCGAAAACTGTTTGTTAGTTTTATTTCCTTTTATTTTTTATTTTAATTGTATAGATTATTTTTATATGTATATCAATATTTATTTATATCAAACTATTATTTATTTCTTTTTATTTCTTTTTTTGAAATAATAGAAGCTATTTCATTTATTAGGTTATTTTATGTTTATATTGAAATAAAAATTCACGTGCTATTATTGCACGCTAATTTGTAACTAATATTCAAAAATAAAGTTTTTGCCAAATTGGCGGGGGGAAAATCGCGCCAACGTGGTGTGTATAGGACATCTGTGCATTGTTTTCATTTCACATATGTATTGGTACTTTCATTTTAACTGGGCGCAGTTGATAAATCGCCAAATATTGTTTTCATAACATCTTAATATTTCATTAATTTTATTTAACTATAAACCTTTCACTCATTTCACTTGAAATACACACATTAAAAATACATGTATTTTACTGATTTAATTTAAAATACATGCCTTTCACTAATTCCATTTAAAATACTAAAAAGGAAAAGAAAATAAGAATAAATAATGCCACAAATCAAAACCTTTTATTTAAACATCAAAGAAATATTCCTGATTTACACACGCGAAATAAAAAAGCTAGGCTAATGGTGAGATGTGCGCCAAACCTGTAATACTAAGTTATTGGGTTTTTTGTTTTTTTTTTCTTTCAAACAGAAAAAAAATCCAGATTAATTTTCCATTTTTTTTAAAATGGAAATATGTTTTATTGTACTGATTTGATCATTGTACTGATATTGTATTTCACTGTGCGTACATATTTTTTTACTCCGTGTTACTTCATGAACTTTTGAAACCCTATTATTTACGAAAATCTCCGCCGGTGAAAATGACGTATGCACTAAATTTTCGTGACGTATGTACTTTAATTGTGCTTTTTTATTTACTTTTTTTAATATAATTTCCAAATGGTTTGACATTTATTCTTGGCAATAAATCGGCGTTTTCACCTTTATAGGTACATGCTGTAAAAAGTTGGACGAAATCCGTTAAATATTTTTTGAGTTATGCTTGACGAAAGGTTTTAATATCCATCGTAGCTATATATGGGGCAAAGTAATACTGCGCTGTGTATGAGTCTTCGTGTTCACTCAGACAATAAAAGGGGTTTTATTTCAGGAACATAAATAGTTAAAGCAATTTTGTATTTAAGCGATTTATTAAGTGGATTAAGAAATTACAACTTTACATATTATTAAAATTACAATATTATTAAAAGAAAGTTTTAAATAGAATAATGTTAAGATTGGCGGAATAAATTTTAAATATTTTAATATATATATATATATAATTTTTAATCAAGCATAAACTGGAAAACATTTATAAAATTGAAATATATGTAGAATACTTACAAAATAATTTAACAGTATATCCATAACAATTTATTTTCTTAATCTCGTAGCTTATAAACTTCGCAATAAACTTCTATGTAAGAAAGGAACGAAAGAAAAAAAGTATTATTTACGACGCTTAATTTTAAAAGGCTTATCTCAGTTTTTTTATTTCCGCAGAATATGCGTACGCATAAGCCTCGGGAAAACATAAGAGGTTATAAAAAAAAAAGAAAAAAGTGAGAGATTTCTTTAATAGAAATTGAAAACACATTCTCCAGATTGGTACATAAAAAAACATGCATTTAGTTAAGTAGAGTATACCATCATTTTGTAAAACATAAAAGTAACAATTAAATAGTTATGATTTTGGTTTCTGTATTTAATTAAGTAAATGGAATCAATAAGCATTTATCTCATTTAATGCGTTAAATATTATTTTACTCCATTGGATCAATTAAGAGAATTTGTAGTTGTTTAATATGCTACATGCATCATAATATATGTGTTGGGTAAAGCTGACTAAAAGCAGTATTACATATTTCATTTCCACAAAAATAAGATATTGTTAGAATTTATTTTTATAAAATTTGTAAGGTTTATGGCAAAACGATTAAATTTTTTTGGGATACTATGTATTTAAAAACTTACAGAACATAAAATAGTGACATTTATATAACTAGTTATATCTATACTTAATATTATAAAGTAGTATAGATTGTGTTTTGTTTGTTTGTTTGTTTGTTTGTTTGTTTGTAGGGGGTAATCTCTGGAACTACTGAAGCGATTTCAAAAGTGATGGTGGCAAATTGATGGTGACAATCCCTGCTCCAACATAGGCTATATTTTATGTCGGTGCTACAACCCCCAGGGGGTGCAGAAGCGAAATACGTTCTAAAATTTCGATTTTTTTATATACTGAAGGCGCTAGAAACATGAAATTTCGCATGGTAGTTACTTATAAGATGTAAATGCTCTCTAAGCACAAATTCTAATAAAATTCGAAATTTAAAAGGGTGAGATGAGCGAAAAGCGTCCTAAAAACATTCTAAATTATAATTTCTATGGAATATCTGGAACACACAACAGAACCGTTTTCAAAAGTGATGGTGGCAAATTAATGGTGACAGTCCTTGTTTCAACATAGGCTATATTTTATGTCGGTGCCACTACCCCCAGGGGGGTGCAAGAGCGAAAAACGTTCTAAAATTTCGATTTTATTTTATACTGAACAGCTAGAAACATGAAATTTGGCATTGTAGTGACTTACAAGATGTAAATGCTCTCTAAGAACAAATTATAAAAAAAATCGAAATTTAAAAGGTATGAGATGAGCGAAAAGCGTTCTAAAAACATTCTAAATTACAATTACTTTGGAATCTCTCGAACTACAGAACCATTTTCGAAACTGATGATGGCAAATTGATGGTGACAGTCCCTGCTCCAACATAGGCTATATTTTATGTCAGTGACACTAACCCCAGAGGGGTGCAGGAGCGAAAAACGTTCTAAAATTCCGATTTTTTTTTACTGAAGGTGTTACAAACATGAAATTTTGCATGGTAGTTACTTATAAGATGTAAATGCTCTCTAAGAACAAATTCTAAATTATTCGAAATTTAAAACTGTGAGAGGAGCAAAAAGCGTTCTAAAAACATTCTAAATTACAAGTACTATGGAATCTCTGGAACTACCGCACCCTTTTCAAAACTGATGGTGGCAAATTGATGGTGACAGTCCCTGCTCCAACATAGGCTATATTTTATGTCAGTGACACTAACCCTAGGGGGGTGCAGGAGCGAAGAACGTTCTAAAATTTCGATTTTTTTATACTGAAGGTGTTACAAACATGAAATGTGGCATAGTAGTTACTTATAATATGTAAATGCTCTCTAAGAACAAATTCTAAATAATTCGAAATTTAAAACTGTGAGAGGAGCGAAAAGCGTTCGAAAAACATTCTAAATTACAATTTCTATGGAATCTCTGGAACTACCGAACCCTTCTAAAAAGTGATGGTGGGAAATTTTTTGTGACAATCCCTGCTCCAACATAGGGTATATTTTACGGCGGTGCCACAAATCCCAGGGTGATGCAGGAGCGAAAAACCTTCTAAAATTGCATTTTCTTTTTTACTGAAGGAGCTAGAAATTTGAAATTTGGCATTGTAGTTACTTATAAGATGTAAATGCCCTCCAGAAACTAAATAAAAAAAATCGAAATTTAAAATGGTGAAATGAGAGAAAAGTGTTCTAAAAATATTCTAAATTACAATTTCTATGGAATCTCTAGAACCACAGAACCGATTTCAAAAGTAATGGTGGCAAATCGATGGGGACAATCCCTACTCCAACATAGGCTATATTTTATGTCGGTGCCACTAACCCCAATATGGTGCAGGAGTGAAAAATGTTCGAAAATTTCGACTTGTCTTATACTGATAGAGCTAGAAACTTGAAATTGGGCATGGTAGTTACTTATAAGATGTAAATGCTCTCTAAGAATAAATTTTTTAAAAAAATCGAAATTTAAAAGGGTGAAAGGAGCGAAAAGTGTTCTAAAATCATTCTAAATTACAATTTCTATGGAATCTCTGGAACTACAGAGCCGATTTCAAAAGTGATGGCGACAATCCCTGCTCCAACATCCTCTTTAATATAAAGCTATGTGTTGCTGACGACTGGGTTTTTCCCGAATGTTTGCCACAGATTAATCTCGGAAAATGAAATATTTGAAGTTACTGAAAAAAATAATAGCTTGAAAAGTATTTGTCATAAAATTGTTAGACAAATTGCGTTTGAAAGGTAAAAAATTGTATATTTCTTTATATAAATTTCAAAGCCAATGATTATGCCCTTTTTCAAATGTTGAATTTCAAAAATTACCAAATTTCACAATGGAGTACCATAGCGAAATCTTCACGCGTAAAAAGATAATGATAAAGGCGACGTGTCCTGACGTGTATATTGGCTATAGCACGAGTCACAAATTATAGTAGCCTTATTATTCTGTTAAAATATAAAAGTGAATTATTAAATGTCAATATTTTGTTTGATTAAAGGTTCGTTAAGAGAAATTGACCAACGTAGCGGGCGTAGCTTGCTAGTATTTATATATAGTTTTAATATGAAAAACATCTCAAATGAAAAAAATCTGTAATTTGAAAACCATTACTTAAAAGATTTTTACAATATATTTTTCCTCCAGTACAGTAATTAATGACTCTTGTTTTTAATTAAAAAATCACTTTTTTAATTATAGAAAATATGACTTACATGAAAAACAATATGATTATATTACCCTATGATTATTTATCCTAATTCTTTTCTTGATGTCTTCGGGTCTGCACCCTATTAATAGGATAAGGCTTTTCATTGAATTATATTTTATTTTAACACTTTTTTTTAAAAGTAGTAATGACAGTAAATTATACATTTATAATCGTAAATTCATTTATGTTTAAATAATAATAATAATAATAATAATAAGTTTTCTTTTTCCTTCATTTTTTTCATTCATTTTAATTTAATTTATGTTTAAATAATAATAATAATATTAATAAATTTTCTTTTTTCTTCATTATTTTTCTTTTTTTCATTCATTTCAATTCCATTTATGTTTAAATAATAATAATAATATTAATAAATTTTCTTTTTTCTTCATTCTTTTTCTTTTTTTCATTCACTTCAATTCTATTTATGTTTAAATAATAATAGTAATAATAATAATAATGATAAATTTTCTTTAATCTCTTTATACCACTGGTGATTATTTTATTTCAAATATTTGTTTCAGTCTTTAAATTTGAGACAGGGCCCACATTCCAGAACGAAGTATTCCTTATAAAACATACAAAAGGAGATATTATGATGTTATGATTCTAGAATGTTGTTATGTCGGTTCAATCTGGTTGCAATACCTTCCAAACGTCTTCAAAAATTATTCCCTATCCTGTTATCTTATGAATAGTGCGATAAATAACTATAATTGTTAGTTTTCTGTAAATGGCATATTTGTAAGGTTTCAGTAAATTCATTTTTGTGATTTGGAAAACTACTTTTTATATTATTAGCGTAAAAGTATTTTATTTTCAAACAAATAAGACCAGAAATAGTTAATCAAGTTCATGCATAATTTTTGAGTATTTATAGCTCATTTCCAGAGATAATAAATTAAATTAAGTGCAGTAAATATATTGAAAGTGTGTGCTTTAACTAATTATCATAATTAATAAATTTCACGTGACGAAAATGCAAAGTAATATTTATTAAAAATGTTCGAACAGTTCCACTTTTATCACCTCGGACAGTAATTTTTGGGGTGAAAATTGACATTCAAATGATTTACATTGATTTACAGTATTTAATGCATATGTTATGTAATCACAGTTTTTTTTTCAAATCAACACCAAGTTTTCCTTAACCTTACGCACATTGACATATTCATGCGTATGTTCGTTTTAAGTCTATGTAATATTTATTTGAATTTGCAGTATATATACATTTAACGTCTTGATTTAAAAACCATTAAAACACCGAATAAAATAAATTAAGACAGTTTTAAGCACAGTTAAAAAATAAAATTTATAAAAAATATCGACTGATATTTTTTATAAATTTTATTTTTTTAACTGTGCTCAGGTCTGTCTTAATTTATTTTATTTGGTGTTTTAATTTATTTGAATTGTTAATCTGCGGTAGTAATTTGATTACCTGTAGTCTCTTATAATATTTGAGTTGGTGATCTAGATAGTCATCCCTTTTTGCATATTTCTATTAATTTTTTTTGCTATATTGATTTAATAAATGACTGTCGAAATTAATCTTTCTAAAATTAACCCGCATGCAAGCGTTAGCTTCTCAAATAAAGAAGTGAATAAAGAAGTAAATTTCAAAGACTTGACTTAAAAAGAAAAATATTCTTCATATTTCTGCTTCTAACATTGAAACATATTTCGAAATAAATTTCTGTGACTAAGATCTTTTAAAACATCCAGTGTTGAATGTCTATTTATTATTTAACGTTATTAAACTAACACAAATGTATAAAAACTTTTAAAAGTACTACAAATAGGAAAGTGATTCTAAGTATATTTGTAACTATCATATTAAAAGAAATATTTATAATATTATTTCAGTAATGCATTTTAAATTATATTCTTTTCTACAAATTATATATATTTTTTTTCAAATTTTATTAGAATTTAAATTATATTATTTCGGAAATATATTCTAAGTTGTGATTGAAAATATAATAATATTAAATTTCTTAAAATAAATTCATAGAAAAATGAAATTCTGTTCAAATGGAAACCTGTATTGATAGAGCATATTAAAAAAATATATAAGTTTTTCTAAATAACTGACACTTCTTGAAAACGTCGCTTTTCTGTCTGTCTCTTTGACACGCTATGGTCTTTTCTAAAGAACTGCACATAAGTTGATATTGATTTAAAGAAGAGAAACCGAAAGTTCTTATTTTTCTATACTTATTATTTATAAAAAACTTTTATAAGAAGTGTATAGAAAATAACATGAATTAATACACTATTTAACATATATTATTTAATATTTCTTTTTTTAAATGCAAAAAAAGTGAATAGAAATTTCCCAATTACCCTAAATTTGAAAATTAATTTAAAAAAAATAAACATGTCTATAATAAATTATAAAACCTTGTAATAATATATTGCTTTTAAATGCTAGAAGGTGTAAACTAAAAACATAATATACAATAAAATAACTTTTATTAGATTGTTGACATGTTTCGGTTCACTCTGAGCCATTATCAAAAACAAAAAAAAATGTTTTTGATAATGGCTCAGAGTGAACCGAAACATGTCAACATTATAATTAACATTATTTTACTGTATATTATGTTTTCACTTTACAAATTTTAGTATTTAACAGAAATATATCTAAATATTTATTTAAAAGTATTATTTTTATATACATTTACGAGATTTGTTTTTCAAATCAAATTACTTGACTTATCTTTATATCCATAATATCCATTTCTGAAAAATAGATAATCAAAATAGGGGACAAATACATTAACATAAAAAAAAAAACCTTATAGCATTAATTGATGAATATATTTAGTATACAAATATTAAGTTTTTGGAAATAGGGTTGCATATATTTACCAATTAAAGATTTAAATATAACAATTACAATCAATAATTACGACTCCTGATTTCTTTACGAAATTGAATAATTGTGTTAAAATTAATCTAGTGTAATCATGTATCCATCCGTTTACTATGGTTCCAAATTACCTGCGATTTATTCTGTTGAGCTCATTCAGATATCAGACAAAAGGCTATGATCAATAAGGTTAACTGGATGAATTAGGTCCTCCAGATTCGACCGGAATTGCTCAGTTGGTAGAGTACTGGCAGCTTCAGCCATCATATCACAGGTTCGAATCCTTGACCGGACATTTTTCGCACAGTTGGAAAATTACAACTCATATGATTTATTTAATAAATTGAATAATTGTGTTTAAATTAATATGGTGTAATCACGTTTACAGGAGATCAAAATCACCTGCGATTTATTCTGTTGAGCTGATTCAGAAATCAGGCCAGATGCTAAGATCCATCAGGTTAACTGGGTGAATTAGGTCCTCCAGATTCGACCGGGATGGCTCAGTTGGTAGAGCACTGGCAGTTTAGACCATCATAACTCAGGTTCAAATCCTGGCACGGACAGTTTTCGTCCAGTTGGAAAATTGCAACTCATGGGATTTCTTTAATAATATGAATAATTGTGTTAAAATTAATATAGTGTTACTACGTATCCAACGTTTACTGGAGTTCGAAATAACCTGCGATTTATTCTGTTGAGCTGATTCAGATATCAGACCAGATGCTATGATCAATAAGGTTAGCTGGATGAATTAGGTCCTGCAGATTCGACCTGGAAGGCTCAGTTACTGGCAGCTTCAGTCAAAATATCCCAGGTTCGAATATTGGCCCGGACTTTTTTTGTCCAGTTGGACAATTACGACTCATATACGTTCAGCATTCAGCTCGAAATATTTTGCACAAGGTTAGTCTGTACGTATGTTGAATTTTACGATGTTAGATATTAGCATTGACTTTTCACAATTCTAAAACAACGTCTTTTTAAAGATATAATCTAAAATTCGAGTTTAGCTATCAGTGAGTTTATTATTATTATTATTAAATTGTGGGCTGGCTTCCAAAGTTAAAAATAAGTTGTTGCATTTCTTGAAGTACACACTTACCTCTCGTAGTATGTTGTCAGATGAACAAAACACTCCATATATACACAATGCTTTCCTTCTGTTGAAAACATTGATAAACAATTTTCTAAATAATTTGTTTACATACTTTTAGAAACAAATTGCTCAACGTGTGCATGTTAAATCATGTCATTCAATTTGTGAAGATTCTTAAAAATATATTTGTTTATTTTATAATTATTTTCTTTCTACTTTTTCCTCGATGATTTATTTTATGTTTTTTTTTTTTTTTTTTTTTTTTTTTTTTTGTATATATAAATGAAAAAAAAAATTACAATGTTTTTTAATACAAATTGTTTTTTTCACGGAGAAAAAAAAATAAAGTTTATTTAATTTCGCTAATTGTGCAGTAAAAATATAAAAAGAAAGAAAGAATTTTTTCTTCTTTTAAAATATATGCAGAGGATATTTTTTTACTAACAATTTGACTTTTTTAAAAATATACTTTTTCAAGAATTTTTTTAACAACTTCATTTTCTAAGTTCTCTTTTATCCCTGAAATCATTTTTTCTTTATCTTTTACTTGGAATGAAACTTTAAACTTTCCAAAAAATATTTCTTGATTTTGTTAATTTGAAGCGCCTTGTAATTGAATTAAAAAATATATGTTTGGAAATTATTCTTTCAATTCTAAAAAATATATCAATAATGGGATAGCTATTATTTTCTTATTTATTGAATCCTCTTTTAATGTGTTATATATAAAATAATTTTGAATATAAAGGAACAATATAATATTTCTAGTTCATTTTTGTGATGTTTTAATAATAATTTCCACTGTTATTATAAGACGTTGCTTTTTACAATACAATGGAATTCGTATAAGAAATAAATTAATTAATAGTATTCTACATTTTATGCTATAATTTATACTATCACTAATAAATATTTACATTTTAATTAGTTTCTGCTACTCGATGAATTAATTTTAGAGAGCGCATTGTGAAATATTTCAGACAGATAGGAACTCGTTAATTCCGAATGTCTTTAATTTGCGTGTCTGTAATTTTGCATTATGTCACTCATACAACTTATTGTACTGTACAGTATATCTAGCGTAATGTTATCCATCATCTTCAATATACACAGAATATGGAAGTAACATTGTAATTTATAATTATATACGACTGTATTTAGTACAAAAGAATTATGAAATAAATAAATATTCTTTTATTATACATATCGACAATGTGCAAAATATTTAACGATCTGCTGTGAAAATCACTCATATTCATTTTTAAAAGTAACTTTCTGTACAATAAATTTCTATGCTGGTAACGTATTTTTTTTCATCGTTTATTTTCAATTCCATCGTTGGTAGTTCGGGGGAAATTCCGTGTTGTTGGCATGCCAACAATAAGTCAAGTAAGCCTACAGGAATTTGGAGTGTTTTTCTTCCACCTGTGTATTTCAAAAACATTAATAAATTTTAAAATTAAAAACCTCCAACTAAATTGCAAAATCTGGTCCACAGGAAAATAAATCCCATAGATATGCATGAAAAAACAGGTATATAAATCATCCCATTTAAGAATAAAAATAAAAATGAAATATTTACAGATGTAGGAATGACAACTAGGAAATTACAAGACAGAATAACAGAACATATGACTGACATAGCAAGAGGAAAACTGTCTATAGATTTTATCTCGTTTAAATTTAAAAACAGAAATTAGTATATTTTTCATCAAAATAAAGATTATAGCACAAAAGATCGCTGACAGTACTTGTATACTGAAGAAGTCTGTGGAAATACTGACAAGGGGAAGGGAATGCTGTAATGGTATGTTGATCATCCAATGATCTTGCAATACATTTCTCCTGTTTCAGTACCGTAGATTTATATAGTTTATCTATATGATAAAGTTTCTTTTGAAAAGAAGAAGAATATTTTCAGTAAAATATTTATTACGCTTTCTAGTAACATAAATACCACAAAGCATTTTTTTATTTATTTTTAGGGTTCCGTATTTAAAAAGTAAAAACGGAACTTTTATAAGATCATTCATGTGTCTGTAAGAAGACCTTTTCTCGTAAATTATTGGGTTTGGAAAGTTCAAACTTGGGAAAATTATAAAGCCTTTTTACCAATATATTTTCAGATTATAAGCCATTCTCAAATATGTTTAGAGAAAATTTAGGGGGCAAATTACGTTACTTGAAAAGAAACGGTTTTCTTTTGTATATCGGATAGGATATCGGGTGAAAGATATCGTAATACCGAACTCAAAAATATATTTGTTATAATTTTAAGTATTATATTTTAAGAGAGATTTCGTCGAAAATGCAATGCAAAAATAAGATTCACCCCACCTCAATTTCTAATCTACAGATACTAAAAATGTGAAAAAATTAGGGGTGATAGAAGTTTATTTAAACCTTGCAGGAAAACTATAGCGATTTTCTTAGGTTTTATAGCTTTTGAGAAAAACGCATGTCCCGTTAAACACAAACGTTATTTTAAGACCTGTAATCGGTTGAGTTCAAGGGCGCTCGAGGATTCTGTTGACGCAATCATACAAGGATCTTTGATAATGATTTTCGAAAACAATTGTCGGTAATAAGCCGAGATATTAATTAAGTTACTTGAAAAATAAATGTAATTATTATACATCGTTTAGGGTATCGATCGAAGATTGTTTTAATTTCAGGTAATATATTTTCAGAGATATCGTGGAAAGTTCTGAAAAAATATGCCCCCTCCTCCCATTTCTGAATCTACTGAAACTAAACTAGTAAATCTACTGATCAGGAGCCTCAACGTCAGCTATATGAAAGTCAATGTTTTTTAATCTCATTTCTCATAATATTTAACATCTTATAATACGCAAATTAAATTTTTTAAATTATTACATGTATATTTATACGCATATAAAATAATTCGAAGGTTTCAGAAATTAGGAACATTAAATTAAACACGGTTTATGCAATAATATTCTGACATTCTTATGAACTTCTTATTTTATTTTTTAGGTAAAAAAATACATTTCTTCAGGGGGTCTCTGCCTCCCTGAACCCCCCGTAATCTTATTAAATTTATATTCGTGGTTTCCTATTGTTTGTGTGAATGATTCTAGTACATATTGGATTTCGTTCTACACATTGGTTTTATTATGAAAAGCAAAAATTTCGAAAATAATTTCATGTAATACCTAAATAGCAATATTTACTTACCTTCCAACCACGAAGCACTCGCATCTGATAGATAAGTTGAATAATATCTCGTGTACAAAATCAACTTATGGAAATGTAAACTGAATCTGCTATATATTCACTTATCTATTTCAGAAATCTAGTATTATTACAATTTTTGTTTCGGAAAAACAGTTTTGATGGTCATTGTACAATATTTATTTGACCTTAGTACATCCTGATTTAATTCGATGGCAATAGCATACTAAAATCTCCCCAAAATAGGCTTATTTGGAAACTTTTAAACCTGAAAACTTTTATTGTGTAATCCTTCATAATCGTGCCCACTGCCAATTCACTAAATAGCAATCTTGATTTGGCGCTATAAAGTATTTTTTGTGATAACTTTTTATGATCTCAGTTACCAATAATTGTGCTATTTCAGGCTGTATGGATTCGTTTTACTACGCTAATTTCTTTAGATTAACTACCTCGTTGTATGAGATATTACATTATATTTTTAAAATAATACTTATTTTCAACCACGAAAAATGCGCATCTCTTCCAGAAAATTAATAATATCTCATATAAAAATGTTTCGGCTATCATTCTACAGTAGTTAAAAGGTAACTTGTACCAAAATAAATTCTCATTTATTTCAATAAAATATAAAATCACTCAATAATATTTTATTTTGCGAATAAAATATTGTAGCAAAATCGTCTGAGTTACTTGAATTTTATCATTTTGATATTCTTTAAACATGGTTGCTAGGTTACGGTTAAATTGAAAAGGAAAATAAAAATGAATGCATTTTAATATTTGCAAAAAATGATAAAATAAAAGTATTATATTATTAGAACAGATGTATAAAATTGCACCAAAAATTATACACCTAATTTAAAAAATCTGACGAATGTATAAACAAAATTTCAAATTAATTTGTATAATTTAACACCTGACTTGATAAATTTTAGCCTTCATAACTTACCGTTTAAATACATTAATCAAATGCGACATTTTATTTTCAACGACTGAAAAATTTCAAAATCGTCTGAAATCCCATAGGAAAGCATTATGATAAAAAAAGAAATGTTCTATATTTTCCGAACGAATGAACCAAATGTAACTAAAAACTATACAGCTAATTCCGGGTATCTCACCAATATACCTACCAAAAATCAAACTAATCGGATAATTTTTACGGCAGTTATCGCGGAACAGACAGACAGACAAACAGACAGACAAACAGACAGACAGACAGACAGACAGAAACCAAAAACTTTTCGGGTCTCCACAGTGAGCCTCAACTGACGTTTTCGGCAATTATGGAAAAAATAGGGGTTGTAGGAGCTTATTTATTAAAAAATAGTTATTAATAAATTCAATGTACAGAGCCTTTCGATCGCGAGATATACTTGCACTTGATCGTTTTATTTAAATATTTTTCTTACATAATGGAAAATTTAAGATATTAAATTTTTTACTACTATTTTTTTAAATATATACCTCACCAGATTTATATATTTATGTACGATAATGTTTTACATTGTGCGATAATTCTGGAAATTTTGGGATTTTTAAAGTTTTTTATCATTATTATTATTTTGTAAGAAATCAGCTTATATTTCAACATCGTAATGTAACATTTTATTTTAATGTCATAATTTGTTTTTAATAAAATATTATACATACATACTCATTTCGTCTAATAAAAAATAATCATTACAAAAGTTTTTTAAATAAGGAAAAGTTTCAAATATGTTACAAATTGCATGTCAACATATTATATTACTCATATCAACACAATCTCGTATTTAGTACTAATGCCTTCTTTAGCTTCTATGAAATATAAAATTGTGTTTTATTCTAAAGTATCATAATATACATAATATTTAATTTCATTTTAAGTTTTAAATATCTAAGAATAAAATTGCTAATGGTGATAATATTTCGAAAACTATTATGCAATCATTAATATTCTAACATATCTTATCGATTTAAAACACGTGCAGAATTATTTCTTGATTTTTTAAAAATATCCTCACTGGTTTCAATTGATAAAAAATGTATAAATGGCACTAAACAGGATGTGAAATTCTTTTAACTTTGCTAAACAGCGTACAACCAACAGAGTAAAAAAATATGTGTCCAGAACCTAGGTATGTGAATCGAACCTAGGTACCTTGGTACAGTGGACCAAGTGCTTTACCATTTAAGCCATCTGGACGACATTCTGCCTGGCATTTGTTCCCTTATAGACGTTGGCAAGGCTGCAACTTCGCAGCGCAAGATGGAATGCCCGAGGCTAACGAAAAAGAAAGGCTACCGCGGTGCTTTACGTGTATCTTTTTTTACAGACCGCCGGAGTCACGTGATGCTCTAATGCACCAATGAAGGTGTACGAAAAGAGCATCACGTGACTCTAGCAGTTTGTAAAAAGAGATAAGTGGAATGCACCGCGGTAGCCTGTCTTTTTCGTTAGCCTCGTGGAATGTCAATATGAGCACACTATTC
Organism: Maratus michaelseni; assembly: GCA_963931845.1. Lineage (NCBI taxonomy): Eukaryota > Metazoa > Arthropoda > Arachnida > Araneae > Salticidae > Maratus > Maratus michaelseni. The sequence goes on from OZ007596.1 coordinate 274,357,047, forward strand.
TGTACCGTACATGAGACGAATATGTTCCCAGCATCGGATGATGTTTCTAAATTTCCAATTAAATTTTCAGCAGGACTGAAACAACGCCATAAATCTTTAAATGACACTACAAATGATGTGAATTTCTTTTCAATTTGCTAAACAGCGTAAACCAACAAAGATTTATGGCCTAGTTTCAGTCCTGCTGAAAATTTAATTGGAAATTTAAAAAGAAAATTATAAATGTGTGGCTAAAATATTGATTTATTGTTTATGATATTTTACTGTATAATCCAGGGATAAACAACAATGTTTAGACCCAGAAATTTTATTTCATAAAATATAAATTATATTTGCGTGGTACAGATTAGTCTTCCTTTTCAAACACGATTTCTCGTACGAAACTGATTTATTTTAAAGGCAAGAAATTATTCTACGCATGATGTTGTTTGTTAAAAAAAACATTAAATTTACTAAAAAAAAAATAAAATAAAAGTAAACATGTGCTTTATTTACAAATATATATTTTTATCTTTTATATAAGTCATTTTATAATAGAAAATAAAGAAGTAAAAAAAAAGTTTTATATTAAGTGGCATAAGTTTATAATGTTAATATTTTCGCAAGCCTATTTATTTTTATAATAAAGTTCAATGCCATTTTGGAAAGTCATGTATGATTATTTATTCTTATATATGTCCGTTCAATATTTGCAGACAATTACAAATACTGTAAGATAACTGTTTTAGCTAAACGATATGATTTAAGCATGTCCTCATTCATTAAAATGTGGAAATTTTTAAAAGATAGATTATAAAATCTCTAACAAATTTGTCACTTCTAAACCAACAGTGGTCAATGCAATAAATTTAAATCACTATGAAAAACAATTATTTGGAAACAATTCAGTTACGATCATATGAGATATTATTTTCTAAACAATATTTACAATTCATTTTATCCATTCAGTCTTTATCCATTCAGTCCATTCAGATATTCTATTTAAAAATGGTTGCTCTACTGGATAAAATACCAGTTCCAAAAGACATAGCAAAAAAATAAATGTTTCACGAAAGGATGAAAGGAAAATATTCAACTAACTCCTAAGGAAAGCTGATATATAAATACCTTCGTTATATTTTCAGAAAAAAAATTTATCTTACGGATGATAACTCCTTTACTCATAATAACTTTTTTTTATGTAAATTTTCAACCATACATTCATAAACATCAGAAAATACTGTGTTTATATATGATAAATTAATTAATATTAACTGTTATTTAAAATAAAAAAAAATATTATTAAAACTTTATTATATATTATTTATTCATTCTTTAAAATTCATTAATTTTCAATATGTTACACTTCTTAATTGTCATATTTCTTTTAAATTCTAAAAGGTGTAAATTAACAACGTAAAATAACTTTTATTAGGTTGTTTGACATGTTTCGGCTCCCTCCGAGCCATTTTTAAAAAACAAGTGAGAATATTCCATAATTGCACGGACTTTGAAGATATTATTTAAAATGCTATCATTTAATTTCCATGATTTTTTAAAAAATTACGACCGTTATGTTTTATTTTTGTTTGGTTATTTATTTTTATATCTGTAACCACATGGAATAACTCGAGCAGTTCAAACAATTTCGGTAAGTGAAAAGATGCTGCATCGTAGCATATTGTATTTTTGTGTGTTAGTATCTCTATGGCTTCTCTTATTATGGATGGATAGTGTAGAGTGGAAGGAAAAATTATTTTACTTTCCTGGAAATTTATTTGGATGGTTTGCTCTTGATATAATCTTGCCAGGGCTGTGATTCTTCTATTATATTTAATATCAACTAAATGCTTCTTTTTTCTGTAACTAAACATAACAGATAACGTGCGTAATTTTAAAAAGAATACGTGAAAATAAAATGATAGCATTTGAAATAACTTCTAATATAGTGCAATTATGGAATATTCTCATTTATTTTTGAAAATGGCTCACTGTGTCAAACAACCTAATAAAAGTTATTCTATGTTCTTAATTTACAACTTTTAGCATTTAAAAGAAATATACTATAACAAGGTGTTAATTTTTTTTATATTGTTCTTAATTGTCTTTTGTAAATTTTGAAATTTATAAGATTAAGCTACAATGTATAGATACAGAAGATTTTAAAAAGTTTTTTTTTCATATATATATATATATATGTATATTCCGCTAGAAAGAAACAATTGCATACTACAATAATCTTTTTGCTTCCATACAATTTATCACAGAGTTACAGTGTTTTTTTTGTGAAAGTTGCGCATGATTTCTCACTATATTTAAAGGAATGGTGTAGCAAAAAATGGTTTATTTTTTTAAATATCTTTCTTTTTTAACAATCTAATTGACAAGAAAAAAAAAACCCCATAGATTTTTGGTAACAGAAAATGTTTTATAGAAAGTTCTTTTAAATGTATTATTTTTGTTTAAAACTCTTTTGGAATAAAGCTATTCTTTGAAATATAATTTATTTCTCATATTAAATTTTCTTCGCCTTAATTATAATATTTTTCTTTCGAGAACAACTTAAAATGTGTTTCAGTATGCAATTATTCTTCGTGCAAAAAAGGTTAAAGTGTTCTTGTAGATTAAACTTAATCCTTTACAGAAAAATAATCAAAAGAAAAAAACACACATAATTATTCTTTTCTCAAAACATAAACGGAATACATTTTTAAATTATATTTTAAACAGTTACGTTTTTTAAAACATAAAGAAGGTCGTTTTTCATTCACTAATTATTGTATTTTTTGTTTATGTAGTAAAATCTAGCGCTGTAAATCGTTTATATTTTTCAAATACTTTCAAATTTTATTTTGTTTTTTGTTTTTTAGTTTTTCCACAGATCTTTATAAAAACACTAATACCATGTACTTAAAAAAAAACTAGAGATTTTAGTAGTTCATAAATATTATTTTAAAGTTTAAAAGGTCAGATTTTTTAAAAACATTATTCTAATGCACGACTTTATTGAAATAAATCAAATAGAAGTTTTTCGGGTTTTTAGTTAATTTTTTAAAGCACGCGCGATAAATGAAGCTACTCATTATTTTTAATATCTTACAATATTAAATGATAAGTTTGTGAGTTGTGAATTAGTTATTTACTTATTTTTATAAACGCCACGTACTGGAAATATGATTCATGAACAGTACTCTCAAATTTCTATTTAATGATGCTAGAATTACAATTGTAATATTTACAATATTTACAATATCTGCAATTGTAATAGTTACACTTACAATTGCAAAAAATCGAAATGGGCGACACCTATTTGAGGTATCTGAAACCTAAATTTATTAACTGTATTGTACTCGTAATTTCAAATTAAATTATATATAATATGGTATGGTGAAAAAATTTAAATCACACATTTAAAAAAACAATATGTGAAAAAGTTGCCTATTAAATAGCCTATAAATGATACGAAATCTCAGATAAATCAAATTAAATTTTAGGCTGTCAAATAAAATTTAACAGTCAGCAATTTCGCCCAATTTGTCACAAAGCTTACAACAACAACAACAACAACAAAAAAGATTAATTATTTCTAATAGCTTCGATATGAAAGAACGAGTATTTGAAATTAAATCGTCAGAGGAATCAAAAGTTTGGCACTTACAGTAATGCAGGGAACAGAGCAACTCGTCTTTAAAAAATGCGTAATGCCCTTATATAGATCTATCTATCTCACAGCATTTGGATGCCTGCTGAAGATTTGTCTCTTGTTGTTGCCAGTACGACTCCGTTCTCTTTTCGAGTTTGTTAGTTGTAGTATTAGTGCGTATTTCAATTACTTTGCATTAGATTTTTAACATATTTTATTTTATGCCATTTTTGTTAAGTTTCTTTATTTCAAATGAATAATTCTGAATTAATTCAGTCAAAATTACTAAAAGAAACTTAATACATTGTTAAATACATAAAATAAAATTTGAACTAAAACATAAAATTGTATATATAAAACCTAGTACTTTCAAGTACACTCATACTCGTTATCAGTATTAAAAACAGAAAATTCGAAATCAGAGAAACTGTATTTTTTTAAATCAATATCCGTTGGAATTTCACAAAATGAAATGCAGTGTATATGGTACCTTGGTATATCCAGATGACCGTTGACTTCGGATATCATGTAATTGCTGTACATTATTTCAATGGGAATTCGTCATATACATTTTACACACAAAAATTGTCCAAAAATTAAGTAGCAGTGACCGTACTTTTTGTTAATTTAGACATTTTGTCGAATACCTACTGAAATTCTTTACGAATTGTCTTTGAACTTCAAGAATCTGAATAACATATTTGACTTCATAGTTTTCAGTGAAGATTTAGTCGCAAGGACAATTTTGAAGGACAATAATATTAATAATAAAATATTATTTGCGATCAACAAAGATACAGAAAATGCTGAAAATGGTTGATTGAAAAATTGTGAAAAAATCCCTTATAATCCAGCTACTGTTAGAAAGCCATTCACTATACCGCTTCAAATTTCTGAATTTTCGCGACATTTGAATGGAGATTTTATACAAGTTGCTCTATAGAATTGACTACAAAATCATGAAAAAAATATTTTGTATAGTTCGCGCACGCACAGTTAAATTTTATTTCCTACAAATACCCGTATCTTAAGAAATATTCAATGTGTTCATATTTTAATTACGTTATACTATTTCTACTGTTGTTTGTCAAGTATTCGGAAAGCGGTGTTAAATCCGGTTAAAATTTTGAATGCTATAAACAAAAAATAGTTTCAAAGAAATGTAAACATCTTCAAAAATATGCATAATTTTCTTACACAAATGCACAAAAACGTTGAACAATTCTACATAGTTATTTGCTACAGAGACGGACCATTTTGAGCATTTTCCTTTTCTTGTGGTAAGACAATTATTATTTTAGTACTAAACTTATTACTACCCCCTGTTTATCCTCGTGACTAATTCTTTGCTGAAAAACATGAAGTCAAACATGGTCTTTACATCCTCAAAGTTCAAGAGTATTTCATAACTAATTTCAGTAGATATTCGACATAACGTTCGAAATCGAAAGTGTCTGTCCCTTAATTTTTCGCTGTACTTAATTTTTGGATATCAGTGTATATATATATATATATATATATATATATATATATATATATATATATATATATATATATTACACTACCTTATTTTTAAATTCAAATGTTTTTCGGTAAATATCAGTTTTAGCAACGGAAATGCATTGGATTGTACCCATCGTTTACAGTGCCTTTTTAAAAGGACTGTATAATTCACGTCAGGTTCGGGAAAAGTCCTGTCTCGATATCGAACGAGAAACGCCCGTCAGATCATTTTGAATTTTATTTTGCCACTAAAAAGTACAGAATTTTAACGTTCTACGTTTTAAACTGTATATATAGTACTACTAAATGTTTGAAAGTATGTAAAAAAGGTATATATTGTACACAAAACAACTCATAAACATTTATTTCCTATACAGATGTACTAAAATATACTTCTTTTTTAATTATATCACGACTGAGAAAAAAAAAAAAAACATATTTTCCAAATATTTACATTTTTTCAAAATATATTAAAATATATTATCACTCCTAACAGTATCGCTAGAAACAACACTTGTAGTAACTAAATACAGAAATATACCACTGAATATGTGTTCTTAAATATACTACTTTTTTTTTACTTTGTAAATTATTCAAATTAACAGATTTTTTTGGTTCCTCATATTGTTTGTTGTTATTACTCTGGTAGAAAAGCATTTTTTTAAAAGTTTTTTTCTTGTTTTCTTAAGTATTTTTGCTCTTGCGAAATGTCCTTTTATTTTAAAGAAAATTTCTTATTATCTTGGAAAAACATAATTTGTTTTTACCTTTTTTTTATTTTGAAAGAAATCCCACTGCTTATTTTTTCATTACGAAAACAGTTTTCTTCAATTAGTTTTATGTCCACATTCCGATTTTAGAATTAAATTCTGTTGATAAATCAACGATTTTATCTGTCATTGAATTCCGCTTGTCTTAAACAGACAAAAACGAAATGATCATTAAAAGAAAAATACTCTCTCTTGTAACATGTTGGCTTCATTTTAAAAGAATGTTATAGCTTTAGAATCCATTCAGTGACTCAGATATTTGACAAAAGAGAATGAAAACAAGATGAGCAATTCTATTTTTCTTAATTTTGAACATAAATGTCAAAATGCCAAAGTTAAAAAGATATATATCGAGTACATGCTATAAGTTCCCTGCTGTCGTTTCATTTATGTTGGAATTAAAAAAATCCTATTATTGATAATAGTACATTTTTAAATACAGGAATGGGAAATATATATGAGCGATTCTCACATAATTTTCACTTTTAAGTCCCTAAATAATAATTTTTAAATTAGTACATATTCTTGGTTGTCGTTTTATTTCTTATATTATAAAACATGTCATTACATGATTGTATAATAGTATTAACGACATATATAAGTGTTGAACGATTTTGGGGTTTAAAATATAGCATTATATTCCTTACCGGCCCTTGTACCCGATGTTGATTTTCATGTTTGGAGCTGCCTGGATATATTTTTTTCAAAAAAAGGTGTTCTAATGATTTTTTTATGAAAACTGGAACTATTGTTTATATAAATATGTAAAAAAAAATTAGGCTGCGCACATTTGTTTACGGTATTTTTTTATTTTTTTTTAATAATTGGCCCAGTACCTTAGATTCATTATTTTCCTCTTTCTAAAATTATCCAGCAAATTACTCCAGATACAGCTACATAATCTTTTCAACTTTTTTTTTCTCATAGAACTATGCTAGAGAAAAAAAAATGGCTGTAGTTCTTTGACGGGAAATTTTCGGCAGAATTTAAATCAGCATTTAAATATCAATTGGAAGCATTGTGGTTTTATTAGTACATTTACCGTGCCCAAGATTTATTCTTGAACTTTTAGAGATCTTTTTTGTTATTATTATTTAGATTTTTTTGTAACTCTTAAAAACATACAATAGAACTACGAATTTCATTTTCTACGAACATTTTCTACGAATTTTCTAGTTAGCATGTATATATATAAAAAATGTTGGTATGTTGTATTCCATTCAAATTTGTGCATAAATTTAAATAATAGATTTCATCACAATATGTATTTAAATACAAATGGCGGTTCAGTGTATTTTCTATAAAATTCACTCTATTTAAGAAAACTAATTTCATTTTTATAACATAAAAAAAAAACATTTAATGCGCCATTCGACGTGTCAGAATTCAATTTCTAAAAATTAACAATATTTACTTTTTTCAGTTTAAAACTACAGGATAAAATTCAAAGGCAACTGCGTTAGCTAAATAATTCCTCTATGTAATTGCCGGGGAATAAATGCGACACGGTATTTACTCATGTATAATGAAATCCTTAGTTTTTATTTGTGAAAAACATATATCGTGTTCAATAGGCCAGAAAATCCGGGTATTTGAAAGAAAAAAATATATAATAATACAGACTGAAGAAAATTAATCTATAGATTGTCTTTAAAAGTTTCAAAGTCACCGGAATATGAAATATGAGCCAATGGTAGGAAGTGATTAATATATGATATATGAATATACAAACTGTGGTATAAAAAGTAGCAATAGTGTCAATAATTCTTGTGCTTGGGATAGCTTTGTTTAACGCTCAACTGTATGCAGGGACGTAAACATATTGAACATACGACAATGTGCATATTGAAACGCTAATCTAATAAAGATATATATATAAGCATAAAAAATCTTCTTAATAACATCATAAAAATAAGGAATGCGCTAAACTTTTGAAATAATTTCGTCAGGCGCAAAAAAAGATGTGTAATGACTTTAAAGGCAGGAGCAAGACTCAAAGAAAGGGGAGGGAAAGAAGGACAAGTAAGAGTACATCCATTAGGAAAACAGAAGGCATCAGCCAATCACAGAAGATAATTAACTAGAAACTTCTGACGAATAAAGACAAAGATATTTCGAAAGACTTAGCGCATTCCTTATTTTTAAGGTGTTATTAATAAATTATTTTATGCTTTTATAGTATCACACCAGGGTATTCTATACTTTAATATATACAGCTTGTCCGAGAAAGGTCTTTATCATTCTAAACATTAAAATGAAAAATAGCAACAGGTGAAATGAAATTCAGTTTGCTGCAAAGAATGAGGAAATCTAAGAGTTTTTTTAAAGGACATTCAATGTAGCTGTACATGAGCTTTGTTAGTAGAACAAAGAATATCGAGCCTCTACTCGATTTCCCTCCATGTGTTTTTTAAACATTTGCGGTGTAACAGTGACGCTCGTGAGTGCTGACTTCATGATTTGTCATTTCATACTTGAGGCAATTAATACCAGAAAAAAACTTAGATTTCTTCATTCTTTTGCAGAAAACTGTATTCCATTTCACCTGTTAGTATTTTTGTAATTAATGTATGCTGTATATATATATATATCATTAATTTTACTTCATAAATTGAAGGATTTATTTATGCTTCCGTTATTCTAAATGGACATAAAATAAAATAATTGCTGTCTCCTTTCATATCCGAAGAATACTCATAAGTAAAAAATTACTGTATATTTTCTCATACTAAAGTATTAGACCATACAAAATTGCAAATGCTTCGCTTATTTTTCTACATTCGTACAATTATTTTTCAGTGTGTATGTGTTGTATTCAATCGCTTAGTTAAATCAAATATTGTTCCATATAGTTGTCGAAAATATAAAATGTCCCCTCTTTTAAACCCTAAAATTTTCGAAAGAAAAGTGCGTATTATAACTAGTAAATACGGTGATAATTTGGCATGTAAACGTAGGTATTAAATTAATTTGTACCACAAACAAATGTTTATTGGTTTAATTATAAGGTATGTCTAACATATTGTTACAAAAATCACTCTATATTTTTACATATATAACAAAAAAAATGATTTTTGATAATCATTTAGACCAAGCTACAAACAAGATTTATATTTATTAAAATACAATCATGTCATTTTCTGTACTTAAGAATTTTTTTATGTCCATAAAATTGAAATACGTCAACAGATAACATTACCATCAATTACTAAAAAGAATGCGTTAATTCATAAAGTAGAAATATTTTTTTATTACTGATAATTACATCGTTTTTTAAGACTTTGTTTTCTCACATAGCAGCATCGAAGATTTTAGTCCTAACTTTTACCAGTTTTTTACTCATTTTATTTTCTTTCTGATTTCATATAACAAACAATAAAATTAAATTTAACATAATTATTTCAATGTTGTACAATTCATATTTAATTATTTTTAAAAAAGTTTAAATTTTTAAAAAAAGTTAAAAAAAACTTTTCAGAAAAAATATTGCTTCAATAACAACAAACAAAACTGATAAGGATGTAAAATTTATGTATCTTGAACTTATACTTCAATTTCAAAAATTAAAAAATTATTTTTTTTTAATTGGCATTTGTTCAACAAAAAATGAATTTTTTAAACATTTTACAATTTAAATTTAAATTTAAAACAAAATTAAATTTTTAATTTCTTGAAATTGAAGTATAAGTTCAAGATACATCACTTTTACATCATTATCAGTTTTGTTTGTTATTTTTGAAGAGATATTTTTTTCTACAACCTTAAGCGAAGTGAATACCATGCGCAAAAGTTTTTTTAACTTTTTTTTTTATTTAAACTTTTTTAAAATAGTTAAATATGAACTGTACAACATTGAAATTATTATGTTAAATTAAGCAGATATTGACCATTTGATATTGTAAAAAATTCATTTTATTGTTTGTTATATGAAATCAGAAATAAAATAAAATGTGACATGATGCAAACTTGCATCTTCGGAGGAAATGTAAGATTCCTGAGGCACCTTAAACGCTGAGGACAATGTATTTTTAGTATGTTGTAATAGTTAGACAGACAGACATCAGGCAGTTAGTACAAAGACAACATGTACCATACCGATAGCAGAAAAATAACAGCCAGACAGAAAGGCAGCAGACTGAGAGCTCAAAGAGTGTAGACAGATTGAAGACAGACAGCAGATATTAACAGACCTTCGTTACACAAATGAAAGACATGGTGTAGACAGACAGACATACAACATATATTAGTCAGACAAACAAAAAGCAAAATACATCCGATGGAGTGTAGACAAAAATCAAACATACAGACAGACAAATCTGAGGCAGCAGGTAGACAGCAAGAGAACACAAGACAGACAGGAAGAAGACATACAGACGACAGATTCCTGACAGATATAAAATAGCAGACAGGCATGCAGCAGACTGCATGTAGCTAGCAGGCCCGCAGCAGAGTGAGAGAAGACAGACAGACAGATAGAGAAGGAAAGCAGCATACAGACATGCAGCATATAAACAGCCGAAATTATAGACATACAACCATATATCATAATGATAGCAGACAAATAACAGGCAAACAGACAGGCAGCAGACTGAGAGCCCAAAGAGTGTAGATATATTGCAGCATAAATAAAATAGATAAACAAACCAAAATATTTGGGAGTTTAATTTGACAGCGTGGGAGGAACTGCTCAGACGATGAAGTGGAATCTGTACATTGTAAAAAAAAACGGGAAAAAATACTGCTGATTTGGCTGTGAATTGCTTCACTAGCATTAAAAAACAGCATTTTTGTAAGTTCAATACCGATTTACAGCAAATCGCTGTATTTTTAAGATCAACGAAAGCACCCGAACCGCATTCCTAATGAGATACGCACAGGTGTGTGTGAAGTTGGGACCAGACACCAGAGCAGGGTGTTATTTAGTGTAGTTCGATGTTAGCGTCAGTCTTCATATGTGCTTATTATTGCAATTCACAATGTCGTTTTTGGATTACACAAACTAGAGCATATAAAGACTGGATAAATATTTTAAAAATTAAGGGTAAGTTTTATTTTTAGGTTTATTTGTGTCATTGATTTAATAACCATAAAATAATCAGTTCTCATATAATGTAAGATGCAAATTGACCACGTGTATGTAAACGTTCACGTCAAACGTTGTATAAAGATTAAATATTTTGGCTTCAACTGTAACAAAACATTATTTTAGCATTTTATCTAATTTGAAGTAATTTATTTAGCATTTTCTCATGACTTTATTATTATTTACTTAGTATCAGATTAAAATAAAAATAAAACGAAGATCCCTATATTCTTTAGCTATGCTTTATTTCGTTTTTATATATTTTTCAAAACTTCATTTTATCCGATTGTTCCGATTTCAATATAGCTATAAACTAAATCATGTACTTATTTTATTCTCCAAAAGTTTAGGTTCATTTTCTGTGCTTATTTTAATAGTGCTATTGATTTAGTGTATTATTGTAGTGTATTGTTGTAATTGACTAAATATTCAATAGCAGTCTTATTACAATTAAAGCTGATTTTCGGCCGGTGATATTAAGATTTTATCGCTTATTTTTTACGTGCGTTTTCTTTAAAAATGTTATATGCAATTTTCAATTTATTTATTATGAGCAATCTGGATACACTATTTTATTAATTCATAAACTATTCCAAGAGTTTGTTTACTGTTATCGCAGCGTTAAATAGCAGCAGCTCGCATTTTGTTTTTATCCATTATCTAAAAATAAAAAACAATTCGCATCCAGAATGTTCTCGATGTATATTGTACAGTATTCTACTTGAATTTGGCATATAAAACACTCTTTACAATGAGTTATAATACTTTGAAATCTTCAATTTATTACTTAGTTGGTGTATTTTATTTATTATTTTGCTTTATGGTGCTAAATTTGTATCTTACATATGTATAATAGAATTGATTATATAAGAATGTTATTACAACAATGATATAAGTAAGCATAAAGATAACACTTAGTGTCCTTAGTCTTTTGAATATGTCTCAGTATCATTAGAAAAATTCAAAATAAATATAAACAATACACGGGGGGGGGGGGGACAAATATATATCTACAAAAAATAAAAAAGAAATCTAAAAATTTTACAGCTATGCTGTTAAGAGTGTAGTAAAATTAACAGCAAAAAATGCTCTAAAATTTACAAATTTACTGTAAAATCTAAAAACAAAATTACTGTAAAATTAACTGCAAAAAATACTGTAGAATTACAAATTTGCTGCTTACCGATGAAAAACAAAATTGCTGTAAATTTACAGCAAAATATGCTGGCACCCATATTGCCAGCATTTTTTGCTGTAAAACTACAGCAGTTTTTTTTACAGTGTAGAGCAACCCTCGCGGTACCTTTTAATAAGGTTTTATAAAATATATAAAATTTTCAGAGATAGTTGAAGCCGCTGGTAAATGCCACACAGGGCGGTTGGAAAATGATAATTAAGTAGGTGAACAAAGTATGGTATTAAGTAAGCAACGCTAAGAATGTGGCAGATATTGGAGGACAACGGTTGCAAACGGCAGAGTCCCCTGGCATTAAATATATCATTAATGCTGATGAGAACAAAGAGTGATCTCAAAGCCGCCGTGATTGTACAGTGTATTGAAAACCTCGGTACTTCCGAACCCGCTGTTCGATGTCTTAAACTTATTGAATTTTGCTTTTACATTTTTCCGATAAAAATTTACGTGATCGGGTCTGCTACCGTTTCGGTCGTCCTAGAAGAGCCCACCTATCCCGTGAGTAGTGGCGGTCACTTATTGAAACATTAATGCTGCAAAATATTTATTATTCCAAAACCAAAGAGAGGTGTATACTGTCAGAAAAAACTGTAAATTTATGAGCGTTTGCCTTTCAATTTTCACGGGCAACAGCCTTATTTGATGAAAAACGGTCTGATCCACTCAATAAGCGGCCTTATCCCTTATATACTTAGAAAATTAAGAGCAATCCACATATTCTTACAGTTTTAGCGCATATGTTAGCAAAAATACGGTACGACCCCATACATTGTCCTCCGCTAGGGTGTAACCCTTCATTTTACTCGTGTTTCGAAAATTTTAACCCGCCAAAACAGCGATTCTATGAAGATTATCTAACGTGCTACGTGCTACGAAACAGTAAGCAAAGTGTTATTGTGTTTTAAAGTGCATTATATCCTGTGCATTATAATGCTACATTACTTTGCCCCGTAAAATTAAGGGCTGCACAAAATGATGGGATTTTTTTTTTTTTTTTTTTTTTTACGGGGTATGACTGGAATCTCTGCTGCTGGCCTCTGCTCGTAATTTTACTGCAATTTTTTTACAGTGTACAATTTTGAGATTTCTAAATTTACGAATTTGAAATTAAACCAAAATATTTAGTACGCTTGGAAAATAAAATTTATTTGTAGCCAATATTTAACTGTCATGTTTGGATTTAGAAAATATTCAGTTGATAATAAAAAAAATTGCCAGAGGAAATTAAAATATAATTACTGGCAAAATATGTATGGTCTATATTTATCTAGTAACACCCAGCTAGAAAATGTTTGCACTTTTTTTGCAAAAAAGTTTCAATTGTGTACAATTTGTGCAAAAAAAGTGAATATTTTTGAATATTTCAAAAAGTGTACACTTTGTGTGCACATTATATGCATTTTTTATGCATACAAAAAAGTGCATATTTTTTGTTTTCAAAAACTGTGCAAATTTTTTGCATAAAATAACTGCCTGTTCCGTGTTCGCAAAAAGTGTGCATTTTTTATGCACAAAAGTCTTTACTTTTTATAGATGTAAAAATTTCTATATTCCAAGTTTTGATTATTTCTATGCATAATGGTGCCAATTCAAATCTGTAAATTTTTTCAAAAGTGCATGTATTTCCTATGAGAATACAATATTACCTAAAAAGAAACACTTCAACGTCACAGATTCGTGCCCCCCTTCCAGCAATATTTTCCTCCCTCACCCCCTCGAGGGATGTGAAGGTGGGGCTGGGGGGGGGATAAAACATATTTCACACTTTCTGTTCTTCTATGACCTGCAATTTGACTAATAATATAAGATTAAATTCTTTTTCAACATTTTTTAATAATAATTCAATGGGGGGGGGGGGTAACCCCCTCATTGAATTGGACGTATGTACATATGTATATATTATATAGATATTATAAAGAAAAATACAGCTTTAAAACACATATTTTACTGTACATTATTTTTTTTTTAATAATTTTTTTTCAAAAAAAAAAAAAAAAAAAAAAAAAAAAAAAAAAAAAAAAAACTTTTGTTAAAATTTTAAGTTTTTAAAAATTACAAACTTAAATGAGGAATATCTCAAAATTTTCTTCTCGGTAAATTTTCAAATTTTTTTTTTTTTTTTTTTTTTTTTTTTTAATTTTTAAGATTTGAAATTTTATAATTTTACCCCTCTCAAATGCACAGTTGGGTATTCTACATCTCCCAGAGACAGTGAAAATGATCTAAATTACATAAAGCATATATTCTAAAACTAATTAAATAAAATTCGAACTGCTAATTTTTTGAACAGTGTGACAGGCCGACAGGAGTGGAGGATATATTAGTTTCCATCTGCGCGTGCGCGGTGCCTTTCCTTCTGTTGTCGAGATACATGAGGCAAGCGTAAACAAGAATTGTATATACAAGATTCTAACCCAATTTTTCTCGCTGGATGTTGTCTATTTTACAGAAAAAAGGTAAATTATTCAATTTTATGTTGTAATGTTCTCTAAAAAACATTGTAAATGAACGTTTGTTTGGAATAAAACCACCCTAATCCTAGTTATAAATGTTAGGCTTAAATGCTACGGCTTTTGGGGAAAAAAAAAATCTTTTAGCTGCTTTTAGCGGTAGTGCTTTTATCAATTTTCACAGTAACTTGTGATTTTCAGTTTAACTATAGCAGGGGTCATACAGACGCCTTACACTACTTAGAAACTCCATAGAAATTAAAAAGTTTCCAAGGAGATACTTAAACTCCTTAAATAAACAAAACAAAATACTTCTTAAATTATCACAAAGTATAATTTAGCGTTCAACAATGATTAAAGAAAGTAAAATAAGTCTTCCCATGTTTATAAAAATGAAGTTCAAGTAATTACTGTCCTTCTAAGAAAAAAAAAATAATCAAATTGTGTTTTTGTTTTGTTTGTACATACCCGTAAGTTTTCCCTTCAAAATTTGGTTTTTAAAATCTATCTGCATGTGATGTATGATGAGTATTTGAGAATTGACTGTCCTCTGTATCTGTAATATATGACTAAAGCTAAGATACTTGTTTTTATTTTACTTTAAAGTTAATATGTTTAAAAGAAAGCTATGAACAATATTAATATGATTATTTATTGAACTTCAACATGGGGTACAGTGGACCACCCACTCCTGGGGCACAGTGGTCCACAATCCACTCTGCTCCTGTAATGCAGAATGTTCAAAATATTTAATAATTGCTTATTTTCTATAAAGAAAGATTGTTTTAAAGTAGATTTAACTGTAAAATAAAGTAAACAAATAAAAATAACAATTTATTTAACATAGTAAGAAATATTTTGTTTTGTATTTACTGCCTTTGATAAATATAGCTGTAGTCTAATTGTTGATGATTTTATTCAAGTAAGATTTATGAGACGCAAATTGAATGGAAATCAGTTTATTTCTTCTGAAACTGTAGATGAATCTGCTGTTGATGTCAATGATTTCATAATGTTGCTCTCAGACCCAAAATTATTTCTTGAAAATTCCAGGCTCAATCTTACTCATAAGTACTTAAGAATTTAATTTGCAAATTTTAATGTGAGCGGATTTTTTTGTACTTAAGTAATAACTTCAACTAAATTGCAATTGTTCCTGTATTAATCTGTTATTATTTTCAAAATATAATTTTTTTGGTTTTGCTTCAAAATTTATATTACTATGTTATTTTGTGGGTGAAGGGGCAACAAAAAATAATTAGATTAATGAAAAATAGATTTATATTGTATTTTAGATAATACCTAATAGTGGTCCACTGTACCACGGTGGGTGGACCACTGTACCCCGCTTCCGAGGTACACTGGTCCACTTCACAAGTGTATATAATTTTTTTTTTTTTTTGAAAAATGTATTGAAAACTATGTTGTGAGAAAATTATGATGGATGTAAGAAGGTTTAAGGAATATTCAAAAATATTTTCATACAGATCGGTCAGTCTGTTAAAGAGAAAAAAAATGTTAACTGGAAAAGTGGTCCACTGTGTACCGGTCTCCCCTACATAAAGTTTAGAACAGAAGCAGTATCTTATTAGTTATTCGAGCTTTTTATTAATCTTTCAATCAAGCGGTCTTGGAAACCAAAACCACTCACAGTATGTATGCAACAGTTTTTGTGACAGCAATTAAGGGTTAAACTGCATAAAGTAATAAAGGAACAGCTTTGTGATTAATCTGCTGTGTGCCATCTTGTTTTTTAAATCAAGACATATTTGTTTTGTTTCTCATTTCCTTTCATCATATTTACTTATTATAAACACATTATTTAATTTTATTGGCTAATTCATTTATATTTAATAATATAAGTTAAAATGTTTTGATTTAAAAAATGAGATTTCTGACCTTGAGCGATAAATCAAAACATTTGTTTAGTTTCTGACATAATCAATAGGGTGGGTCGAAATCATTTCTATTACCGCTGCAGAGGCAGTCAAAATTTTGAAAAAAACGGCAAAAATTTCAATTTTTCGTTTTTTCTAGAGTTTTTAACTTTTATTATATGTCTAGAATTAAATAAATTTACATTATAGCTTGTAATAACTTATAAATGTGTAGTAATTTTGATCATGAGCATTGCGAACCAGGGGCGAGAGAGCCCCCCCCCCCTAAATTTGAGAGAAAGGGGTTTTTTGAAGTGATTTTCCGGAACGTTTTAGAGATTTTTTGTTGGGAGGGGGGAGAAAAAGTGAAAATTGAGGGGGAATTTATGTAAGATTTCTTCCTACTAAAAAAATCCTTAAATTTACCATAAAATCGCAAAAATTTCTTCAAAAAGCCCTTTTTTCCAAAATTTAAGAGGGGCGGGCCCCTTTCGCCCTTGGTTGGCAATCCCCATCATCAAAATTACTAGACATTTATTAGTTATTACTAGACATAATGTAAATTTTTTTAATAGTAGACATATAATATGAATTTGAAAAAAAGTAAAAAACGGAAAATTGAAATTTTTGCCGTTTTTTTTCAAAATTTTGGCTGCCTCTGTGGCGGTAATAGAAATAATTTCACCATAATGACATTTTATTGGAACATTACTAACATCTTGATGTAGCTTTTGCATTCTATTAGAAATTGTATTGGTATGGTTGGGTAATTTAATTAAAAAAAAAAAAAAAAAAGCGATTTTTTTTAAACTTTGCCCTCTTTGCGGCGGTAAAAGATATTTAAAAGATATTAACCATTTGGTGTAATATTTTGTGAATTTATTCCTTATTACCAATGGCAACTTTTCCGCACTATTACGTTTCGATTATATAAATTTCGGTTTTTTCGACCCACCCTAATAACCAAGTTAAATCAAAACATTTTAACTTCTATTATTAAATATAAATAAATGATTCAATAAAATTAAATAATGTGTTTATAATAAGTAAATGTGGATGAATATCATTTTGGAATTATTAATTGAAAGTAAACTAAAAAATTATTTAAAATGTATATAAAATATGCTTTGATTTTGTTTGTCAAAATTTGTTGGGGGGGGGGGGGGGGAGGAACTCTACTGCAGGAACCCTCATTCAATTCCAAAACTAGCTCTTTTTTTTTTTGGTTCACAGGAGGTAAACATACTTTTTGAAGCCCCCCCCCCCCCCTTAATTTTATTGATTAATTTATTTATATTTAATAATGAAAGTAAAAATATTTTGATTTAAAAAATGAGATTTCTGACCTTGAGTGATAAATCAAAACATTTGTTTAGTTTCTGACATAATCAATCGGGTCGAAATCATTTCTATTACCGCTGCAGGGGCAGTCAAAATTTTGAAAAAAAAACGGCAAAAATTTCAATTTTTCGTTTTTAAAGTTTTTAATTTTTATTATATGTCTAGAATTAAATAAATTTACATTATAGCTTGTAATAACTTATAAATGTGTAGTAATTTTGATCATGAGCATTGCGAACCAGGGGCGAGAGAGGCCCGTCCCCCCCCCCTAAATTTGAGGAGAAAAAGTGAAAATTGAGGGGGAATTTATGTAAGAGGTCGCCCCTACTAAAAAAATCCTTAAATTTACCATAAAATCGCAAAAATTTCTTCAAAAAGCCCTTTTTTCCAAAATTTAAGAGGGGCGGGCCCCTCTCGCCCTTGGTTGGCAATCCCGATCATCAAAATTACTAGACATTTATTAGGTATTACTAGATATAATGTAAATTTTTTTAATAGTAGACATATAATATGAATTTGAAAAAAAGTAAAAAACGGAAAATTGAAATTTTTGCCGTTTTTAAAAAAAATTTTGGCTGCCCCTGCGGCGGTAATAGAAATAATTTCACCATAATGACATTTTATTGGAACATTACTAACATCTTGATGTAGCTTTTGCATTCTATTAGAAATTGTATTGGTATAGTTGGATAATTTAATTTTTTTTTTTAAAAGTGTTTTTTTTTTAAACTTTGCCCTCTTTGCGGCGGTAAAAGATATTTAAAAGATATTAACCATTTGGTGTAATATTTTGTGAATTTATTCCTTATTACCAATGGCAACTTTTCTGCACTATTACGTTTCGATTATATAAATTTCGGTTTTTTCAACCCACCCTAATAACCAAGTTAAATCAAAACATTTTAACTTCTATTATTAAATATAAATAAATGATTCAATAAAATTAAATAATGTGTTTATAATAAGTAAATGTGGATGAATATTATTTTGGAATTATTAATTGAAAGTAAACTAAAAAATTATTTAAAATATATAAAATATGCTTTGATTTTGTTTGTCAAAATTTGTTGGGGGGGGGGGGGAGGAAATCTACTGCAGGAACCCTCATTCAATTCCAAAACTAGCTCTTTTTTTTTTGGTTCACAAGAGGTAGACATACTTTTTGAAGCCCCCCCCCCCTAATTTTATTGACTAATTTATTTATATTTAATAATGAAAGTAAAAATATTTTGATTTAAAAAATGAGATTTCTGACCTTGAGTGATAAATCAAAACATTTGTTTAGTTTCTGACATAATCAATCGGGTCGAAATCATTTCTATTACCGCTGCAGGGGCAGTCAAAATTTTGAAAAAAAACCGGCAAAAATTTCAATTTTTCGTTTTAAAGTTTTTAATTTTTATTATATGTCTAGAATTAAATAAATTTACATTATAGCTTGTAATAACTTATAAATGTGTAGTAATTTTGATCATGAGCATTGCGAACCAGGGGCAAGAGAGCCCCCCCCGCCCCCCCTAAATTTGAGAGAAAGGGGTTTTTTGAAGTGATTTTCCAGAACGTTTTAGAGATTTTTTGTTGGGAGGGGGGAGAAAAAGTGAAAATTGAGGGGGAATTTATGTAAGATTTCTTCCTACTAAAAAAATCCTTAAATTTACCATAAAATCGCAAAAATTTCTTCAAAAAGCCCTTTTTTCCAAAATTTAAGAGGGGCGGGCCCCTTTCGCCCTTGGTTGGCAATCCCCATCATCAAAATTACTAGACATTTATTAGTTATTACTAGACATAATGTAAATTTTTTTAATAGTAGACATATAATATGAATTTGAAAAAAAGTAAAAAACGGAAAATTGAAATTTTTGCCGTTTTTTTTTCAAAATTTTGGCTGCCTCTGTGGTGGTAATAGAAATAATTTCACCATAATGACATTTTATTGGAACATTACTAACATCTTGATGTAGCTTTTGCATTCTATTAGAAATTGTATTGGTATGGTTGGATAATTTAATTAAAAAAAAAAAAAGCGATTTTTTTTAAACTTTGCCCTCTTTGCGGCGGTAAAAGATATTAAACATTTGGTGTAATATTTTGTGAATTTATTCCTTATTACCAATGGCAACTTTTCCGCACTATTACGTTTCGATTATATAAATTTCGGTTTTTTCGACCCACCCTAATAACCAAGTTAAATCAAAACATTTTAACTTCTATTATTAAATATAAATAAATGATTCAATAAAATTAAATAATGTGTTTATAATAAGTAAATGTGGATGAATATCATTTTGGAATTATTAATTGAAAGTAAACTAAAAAATTATTTAAAATGTATATAAAATATGCTTTGATTTTGTTTGTCAAAATTTGTTGGGGGGGGGGGGGAGGAACTCTACTGCAGGAACCCTCATTCAATTCCAAAACTAGCTCTTTTTTTTTTTTTGGTTCACAGGAGGTAAACATACTTTTTGAAGCCCCCCCCCTTAATTTTACTGATTAATTTATTTATATTTAATAATGAAAGTAAAAATATTTTGATTTAAAAAATGAGATTTCTGACCTTGAGTGATAAATCAAAACATTTGTTTAGTTTCTGACATAATCAATCGGGTCGAAATCATTTCTATTACCGCTGCAGGTGCAGTCAAAATTTTGAAAAAAAAAACGGCAAAAATTTCAATTTTTCGTTTTTAAAGTTTTTAATTTTTATTATATGTCTAGAATTAAATAAATTTACATTATAGCTTGTAATAACTTATAAATGTGTAGTAATTTTGATCATGAGCATTGCGAACCAGGGGCGAGAGAGCCCCCCCCCCTAAATTTGAGGAGAAAAAGTGAAAATTGAGGGGGAATTTATGTAAGAGGTCGCCCCTACTAAAAAAATCCTTAAATTTACCATAAAATCGCAAAAATTTCTTCAAAAAGCCCTTTTTTCCAAAATTTAAGAGGGGCGGGCCCCTCTCGCTCTTGGTTGGCAATCCCGATCATCAAAATTACTAGACATTTATTAGGTATTACTAGATATAATGTAAATTTTTTTAATAGTAGACATATAATATGAATTTGAAAAAAAGTAAAAAACGGAAAATTGAAATTTTTGCCGTTTTTAAAAAAAAATTTGGCTGCCCCTGCGGCGGTAATAGAAATAATTTCACCATAATGACATTTTATTGGAACATTACTAACATCTTGATGTAGCTTTTGCATTCTATTAGAAATTGTATTGGTATAGTTGGATAATTTAATTAAAAAAAAAAAAAAATGTGTTTTTTTTTAAACTTTGCCCTCTTTGCAGCGGTAAAAGATATTTAAAAGATATTAACCATTTGGTGTAATATTTTGTGAATTTATTCCTTATTACCAATGGCAACTTTTCCGCACTATTACGTTTCGATTATATAAATTTCGGTTTTTTCGACCCACCCTAATAACCAAGTTAAATCAAAACATTTTAACTTCGATTATTAAATATAAATAAATTATTCAATAAAATTAAATAATGTGTTTATAATAAGTAAATGTGGATGAATATTATTTTGGAGTTATTAATTGAAAGTAAACTAAAAAATTATTTAAAATATATAAAAATATGCTTTGATTTTGTTTGTCAAAATTTGTTGGGGGGGGGGGGGAACTCCACTGCAGGAACCCTCATTCAAGGCCAAAATGCTGTTTTTGTTCACAGGAGGTAAACATACTTTTTGATCCCTTCCCCTCTTCCTCCTCCACAAAGTAAATAATAGCCAACTTATTTTAATCATAAAGTACATAATATTTAACTATGTAATCAACTTTGTCAAGTATTTATTTGATAAAACCTCTGAAACCGGAATCAAAAGAATATTAAAAAATATCGCAGTATATGGATTTCCTTCTTGGGATGTATAATTGTTGATACATATGTTTTAGCATATTAGTTAGTAATCTGTAACTTTTAAAATGTAATTACGAAAATTTTAAAAGCTTATAAAGTAAATTAAAATTACTATAAACTAAGGATGCACTGAATAGCGATTTTGGCCGAATACTGAATATTCAGCCCACAAGTATACCGAATATTCGGCTGGCCTAATATTTTTATATTTCAGACTAAAGTATTAAAAGTTAAATTATAAAACAATTTTACATAATATTTAACACAGATACTGCCATTTTATGAAACAGACCTTTTTACAAGAAGCCTTTACAGAAAAAAACAAACTGTGCTTTAGCTTTGAGTTATAACTTAAAAAGAGTATAGTCTTAAAACTTTTTAAATTAATTTAGTTAAACTTTGATTAATTAAACTTTGTAGCTTCTTCTGTGAATTAAAATAAATTTATAAAATGTTCTTATATTCAGTTATAAGCCATTTTGTATTGGGTTGTTATTGATTTTCTTCTCTTCCAGAGTGGAAGCTTAGCTGCTAGTAAAATGTGGTTGAACAGAGACTTGTTGATACATCTCATGTAAGTATTATTTTATAATTTAATAAATCTTATTACATTATATTTTATTACAGTGTCCAGTTTAATTACGCTGTTTAGGAATTTTGTTATCTTCTTGTTATCTTGCGGCCCTCACAATTACGATTATGCCAAGGTTGCAACTATGTAGATATGCCATTAATGGACACCTCCTTCCCAATGTTTTTGGTTTAAAAAAATAACCAATTAATATTTTGCTTTTTTTTTTTTTCATCTCATAACTCCCCATTGCATGTTTTACAATCTGGAGTATTGTTGACACTCTAAAAAATCCTGAATTTCGTCGATCGACCGTGTAAAAATCCTGAATTTCGTCGATTGACCGTGTAAAAATCCTGAATTTCGTCGATCGACTGCGTAAAAATCCTGAATTTCGTAGATCGAACGCGTAAAAATCCTTAATTTCGTAGATCGAACGCATAAAAATCCTTAATTTTGTAGATTGAACTTGTAAAAATCATGAATTTCATTGATCGAACGCGTAAAAATAATGAAATTCCTTGACCGGGCATGTAAAAATAATTAATTTTATTAACCGAGCATGTAAAAATCATGTACTTTATCGACCGAACGAGTAAAAATAATGAAATTCGTTGACCGGGCGTGTAAAAATAATTAATTTTATCAACCGAGCATGTAAAAATCATGTATTTTATCGACCGAACGAGTAAAAATAATGAAATTCGTTGACCGGGCGTGTAAAAATAATTAATTTTATCGACTGAGCGTGAAAAAATCATGAATTTTATCGACCGAGTGTGAAAAAATCATGAATTTTATCGACAGAGTGTGAAAAAATCATGAATTTTATCGACCAAGCGTGTAAAAATCATGAATTTTATCAACCGAGCATGTAAAAATTATGAATTTTATCGACCGAGCATGTAAAAATCAGGAATTTTTATTGACCAAGCATGTAAAAATAATGAAATTCGTTGACCGGGCATGTAAAAATAATTAATTTTATCGACCGAGTGTGAAAAAATCATGAATTTTATCGACTGAGTGTGAAAAAATCATGAATTTTATCGACCGCGTGTGAAAAAAAATCATGAATTTTATCGACCGAGCGTGAAAAAATCATGATTTTTATCGGCTGAGCATGTAAAAATTATGAATTTTATCGACCGAGCATGTAAAAATCAGGAATTTTTATTGACCAAGCATGTAAAAATAATGAAATTCATTGACCGGGCGTGTAAAAATAATTAATTTTATCAACCGAGCGTGTAAAAATCATGTATTTTATCGACCGAACGCATAAAAATAATGAAATTTGTTGACCAGGCGTGTAAAAAAAATTAATTTTATCAACTGAGCTTGAGCATGTAAAAATCATGTATTTTATCGATCAAACGTCTAAAAATCATGAATTTCATCGATCGAATGCGTAAAAATCATGAATTTAATCGATTGCTGTGTAAAAAATCATGAATTTTGTTGATTATGCACAGAAAATCGTAAATTTCTTGGAACGGGCACATAAAAGCCATGAATTTCTTCGAACGGGTACATAAAAATTACGAATTTCGTCAAATGGATGCTGAAAAATCGCAAAATTTAGGGAAAAAGGGCAATCAGGAAATCCTGCATTTGGCCAGTTTTTAAAGTTTAATCGATGAATGGCGACTGGCGAGTGCTTATTTTCACCTTTACCCTGAAAGCTGCACATTATCTTCCATTATGTTTGTTTAGAAACACTCAGTTTTGAAAAAGAAAACAATGTTCACGATCTTACATTTATGCATTATTAGTTCTTATGAATGTCATCATTAACAGTTAATTTTCTTAGTTGTTACTTTTCAAACAGGAAATACATAAATGTACAAGTAATCTCTCTTATTTGAATATAATTCTACTTCTTAATTTTCCGGGATATCTTTATTTATTAACAGTTAAAAATAAAATTTAACTAAATTTTTTGAAAATATTTTTAAAAGCCTGTTTGGTTCAGGGTTGGCTTGATTTTGCCCAACCCGAAAAAACCCACTTGAAAAAACCCTTGGAAAAAACCCAAGTGGGTTTTATCAAAATCTTTATTTAAAATTCCACTTATCTAACTAATAATAAATATATCAATTTAAACCAAACATAATATACATTTTATGTGTCACAGATATAGTTTTCAGAAAATTCTAAATGGGCATAATTGCTGTATCTGAAACAAACTTGGAAAATTCACAGAGAAAATAATTATCTTAAAAAAAATACATGTAAAATTATATAAACAATTAAAAATCAGGATTATTTGTCAATATGACGAAAACAGTGGGGGGTTCAATCAATTCTTAAAAATTAGAGGCACGGGTATTTTAGTATGATTCAAAATATATTAAGCATAAAACTAAATTAAGTTGAACAAAACATAAAGGGTAGATCATTGATTCATTTCACTTTCTTTAGTGAAATAGTATTATAGTGCAGCACAACCCACCATAATAATGAATCTCTTCTGCATAGCTAAGAACATTCATTATCAGATGCAAGATTAAGATAGTGATAGTAGTTTTTTTTTTTTTGGGGGGGGAGGGGGGGATTCTAATTTTCTGAAAACTTACTGTATTTTAATAGAAATTTGGTAAGCTGCCTAATTTATTATTATTTGAATTTGCTGAAAATTTAAACACAATCGGATAGTTAAAAGTTTTATTTTTTTTTTAAATAAGTAAGGAAAAGAAAAAAGTATCGTTTAGTTCTTGGTTTAATTATTATTATTTCTATTTGCAGTTTAAAACTTTAATTAAATCTCAGTCATCAGCAGCCAGCTGGGGAAAAGAAAACTGACCTGATAAAAATCCATCAATAAAACAAAAGAAAGATACACTGGAGTGTATTTTTTTCATTTTCTAATTAAAGTATTGATGATCCAAACAAATTCAATTATAAAATAATCTTACATAAATATAGTATTTAAAATATAATGTAATATAAAGTTCTTTGTTAAATAATTCTTTAAAAATAATGATTTCTTATTCTTGAGATAGTTCTATTGTTTATACCTCCCCCCCCCCTCCTTATCTAATTTCGCCAAAAGCAGAAGGATGGGCGATCGCAGACTATGACACAACATGCAGCTATTCTGTGCTATTGAGATGCAACCCCCCCCTTTCCCCGCTCGCATACAGCAAGATCTCTGGAAGATTTAGGAATTTAAGCTTACAATTTAGATGGTTTAAAAGTGAATTCCCCCCCCCCCCCCTAGTAGGACAATAATTCCAAACATTTGATAAAATTCTACTACATAAGAAAATTTTAATAAAACAAAAGTAAATGATTCACTGTTTAAATCTAATTTTTATCTATAAAAGAGAAATAAACAAAATTTTAGACTATTAATTTAATTATTTTGACTTTAAAAAATTTCTTTCAATTCAGTCATAAAATGTCTTTAAAATCATTACAAATTTTTAAACTATTTTTAATATTGAATAAAAATTCTAAATAATTATAATTAAATAATATTAAATAAAAATTCTAAATAATTATAATTAAATAATATATTAAATAAAAATTATTAAAGTATTAACATTTATTTTTTAAAACTTCATCCCATTAATTATATAGTTGTTACAAAACAAACAAACAAAGAACGGCAAGAAGAAAAATCCTCAAAACCCTGAAAAAACCCGAAAAAACCCTGAAAAAACCCTGAAAAAACCCCAAAAACTCACTGGGTTGGGTTTTTTCTGAAAAAAACCGGGTTTTTGCCAACCCTGGTGGTTGGGCCATATATAAAGATATTCAGCAAAACTGAATAGTTTGATATTTGGTTAGGCCGAGTGCGACCTATTTTCAGCCTAATTAAATATTTGTAGTATGGCCAAATACATACCAAATATTCTGTGCATCACTAGTTGTAATTTTCCAACTGGACAAAAAATGTCCGGGCCAAGAATTTGAATAATTGTGTTAAAATTAATCTAGAGTAAATTTCTAGTTTGAGATTTGGAAAATGTTGTTCAAAATGTTTTTGAAAATGACCCGGAGTGAGTCAAAACATGTCGAACAACCTAATAAAAGTTATATTTGTATTATGTTGTTAATTTACATCTCAGCATTTAAAAGAAATACAATATGCAGTTGTTGCATCTGTTTTTTTTTTTTTTATGGGGGGGGGGGAGGTATGAGAGGAAAAAGCCAAATATTAAAAAATATGTAGAAGATACAAAAATTAGCTACTGGGGGAAAACGAGCCGGGCGCTTTTACAATATCATTATCTAAAACGGACAGGGTGCATCGGCAGGTTTAAAGAAAAAGGGCAGGGTGCAGCACCCTTTGAAAAACATCAAATGAGAACACTATGTAAAAATGATTTTTTATTTAAAAATTAATTGAAAATCAAATTTTTCGTTCACATTCACACACAAACATTTTTTTTTAAAAAATACTGTTCAAGCTTCCTAAATTTTATATATTTCTTCTGACAACTACTTCTTCCCTTCCCCCCTTTCCTCTAGCGACTCTGAATATAAATTGGCTGAGCAAAAATCACAAAACATAAACAAAATTCACATCACATAAAAAAAAATCTAATTAAAATTTTGGATTTTTTTTTTTTTATGGCCCCTTCCTATTATGCAACTTTATTAAAAATTTCTCAGCTCTGCACCCAACAGTCTGAGCCTTTGAGGTTAATGTAGATACATAGTTACACACATGCATTTTTAATAGTATAGATAGTAAATTTCAAGTTTGAGATTTGAGAAATTGTTTATAAGAACAACATTTTCCAGTTTGTCCATATATTACACATGAAAATAAGTGAATTTTAACTATAATTTTTTCCTGTAGAAAAACAAACTACTTAATAAAATCTAATATTGAATTCTTATATTTATGTAATGTCTGTAAAGTAGTTCAGTTTGCATATTTTTGCATGATTTATTTATTTATTTATTTATTTATTTTTTTTACACAGGAAACAAACAGGATACAGGTTGAAATTGGTGTGATAAAAGTAAATCATCCAAAGATACACCTCCACAATGTGACTGTCAGACTGCCAGAATTTATTTTGTTTAAATCTAAAAGCAAGAAAATTTAAGTCCGGAACATTTACTGTATACATTACATTACCAGAACAGAGTACCATTAGTTTATTATTTATGTTGTGATTTCAAATAAATGCAGCAGCTGTACTGCAATGGTCATTTTTTTGTGTGTGCTGTGAAAGAAACTTTCACATTTTCCCAACAGCAGCTAGATTTTAGCAGTCGTCTATCAAAGCTCTTTGCAATCAGAAAAATGATTGCATCCAGTTGCAACAATCAAAATTTTCAATGACTGGATTGGAAGTGAAATGATGAGAAAAAGCTGATCGCACTTGTGTAAATAAACAAAAATAAGTAAAGTTGATTTTTTTTTTTAATGCCTTTTTCTAAGTTCAAATACATTAGTTAAAACATTTTCAACTAATAACTATAGAATTTAGTGCAGCTCTTTTCAAGTAAGTGTAATAATTTTCTCTTATTGGGTTTTAACAATATTGGACATGTTTTTTACTGTATGCAGTGTTATATTTAATTATAAAATTTATATATTTAAATTTAAGCTTATTATCTTTTTCCGCATGTTGGTGAACTTCTACCATGTCTGATAAAATTATTGTTCATAATCCTATGTATAATTATGCATCTTTCCAAAACTGGGTTTATTATACATTGATAGCTGTAAATTTCATAGTAAGCTGAATCTTGATTTAAATATATGCTTAAAATGTTCGGTATGTAAAAAATCTACTTGAAGAAATGCACAAAATCTGAGGTGCCATATACGCTCAGATTTTGTGCACTTTATATTTTACACATTTTTTGCATGCCAAAAATATCCTAAATTGTGCATTTTTTATGCATAATCAGAGTCTCTGATTATGCATAAAAAATGCACAATTTAGGAATTATTTGGTATGCAAAAAATGTGTAAAATAAAAAGTGCACAAAATCTGAGCGTATTTGGCACCTCTGATTGTGCATAAAAACTGCAAAATTTAGGGATTATTTCGTATGCAGAAAAAGTGCAAAAAAAAAAAAAGTGCACAAAATCTGAGCGTATTTGGCACCTCTGATTACGCACTTTTTGTGCAGAATTCAGTTTGCACTTTTTATACACAAGTAGAGGTGCCAAATACGCTCGGATTTTGTGCACTTTTTTTTTTGCACTTTTTATGCAAACTTTTTCTAGCTGGGCAGATTATTTAAAAAAATCCCTGACGGCTCGGCCTACAGGCATAGGTAGATTTCGAAGACGCAGACCGTGGGGCGCCCGTTTGTCGGGAATTGCGGAAGAAATGACCTTTTTGCGATGATGCTGCAGTTGGTACCACCTAATTCGAAAAATTTAATCCTGAATAAAGATTTTTATAATTTTCATATTTAGTTAAATCTGAAAAAACAGGATGTGATTTTTTGTACACGAATTTATTTAATCCATAAGGATAGGTAGAGATTTTTTAAATTTATCAATATGAGAACGATGTAGCCGCTTATGTAATTTTTGACAAGACTGTCCAATATATTCCATATTACGAATTGCATTTCAATTATCAAACTAAACTTGTTTGCATAAGAGTTGGTCCTATAAAAAACATGTCAATATAAAAGTTTTAGATAATATTAAGAGGATTTATAATAAATTTAAGCGGATTTGAAATCTTGGGAATTGACGAAGTTATGATTTTTTTTCTTCTAAAACCCCCCTTCCCCCCCTTAAGACAATTTTTATTTATATCAAAAATCTGTCATACAAAAACTTTCGGCCCTTCTCCTAGAAGTAATAATAACTTCAAACGGATTCGATACGTATCATAATTAAGAAATTATGGGTTTTTTCTGTTTTCACAAAAAGTCCCCCCCATCCCCCCCTTGGTTCGATTTTGCACATTAATGAACTTGACCGAGATTTTAAGCCCCTTGATTTTATGTATCAGTTTCGAAAAGTTGCGGGAGTTGGAACCGCCTACTTCGAAAAATAACTTGTTTGCAGGCGGAGCCGGCAGGGATTATTTTGTTTTTAATTTTTTTTGCTATAACGGTTGGTCCTATAAAAAACTTGTCACTATAAAAGTTTTAGATAATATTAGGAGGATTGATAATAAATTTAAGCGGATTTGAAATCTTGGGAATTGACGAAGTTATGATTTTTTTTCTTCTAAAACCCCCCGTTCCCTCCCCCCCTTAAGGCAATTTTTAATTATATAAAAAATCTGTCATACATAAGTTTTTGGCCCTGTTCCTAGAAGTAATAATAACTTTAAACGAATTCGATAGTATCATAATTAAGAAATTATGGGTTTTTTCTGTTTTCACAAAAAGCCCCCCCCCCCCCCCTTGGTTCGATTTTGCCCATTAACAAATTTGACCGAGATTTTATGCCCCTTGATTTTATGTTCAGTTTCGAAATGATGCGGGAGTAGGAACCGCCTACTTCGAAAAATAACTTGTTTGCAGTTTGCAGGCGGAGCCGGCAGGGATTTTTTTTTTTTTGCTATAACGGTTGGTCCTATAAAAAATTTGTCAATATAAAAGTTTTAGATAATACTAAAAGGATTAATAATAAATTCACGCGGATTTGATATCTTGTGAATTGACGAAGCTATGATTTTTTTTCTTCTCAAACCCCCCTTTCCCCCCCCCTCTGGGGGCCATTTTTAATTATATCAAAAATCTGTCATACATAAATTTCCGGCCTTTTTCCTAGAAGTAATAATAACTTTAAACGGATTCGATACGTATAATAATAAAGAAATTATGAGGGTTTTTCTGTTTTCACAAATAGCCCCACCCCCATTTCTTCCCCCCCCCCTTTCTTCGATTTTGCCCATTAACGAACCTGATCGAGATTTTATGACCCTTGATTTTATGTATCAGTTTTGAAGAGATTTATGCAGAATTTTTCCAGTTATCGTGGTCAGAAAAAAGTGACATAGATAGATAAAGTTTTGAACTGGGTGTGGTTTTGGGTTCTGGGAGTCATGATCGGCGTAGATCTGCAAAAATTTTTCGAAATTTCCAACTTAGGTGAGAATGTAATAGGTAGTATATTTCATACGAAATCTACCTAAAATGTTCTGTGAACGCACGCCCTTTTAACTACAATCTGTTGCTATGAGAAAAAATGTTACAGTTTGTCCGTATAACTCGTACGTAACTGCTCAGAAATTTTGTGACAATTTGAAAGTAAAAGTAATTGAAAACAAATACATATAAACTTAATTTTTCAGATCTTTAGCAGTTTTTTAGAGAAATTTCTTCATATTTTTTATGCATTTTTAATCACTTCTTGATTTTATATAATTTCAGCTCAATTTCTTATACCGAATGTATGTTAAAAAATTATCTTCTCATAAATATGATAAGAATATAAATAAATCACGATTTTTATGAACACCAAAACTTTTATCAGTAATACTTCATATTTCTTAAACAAAAATAAACATTATGTACATTTAATATGAATTACAGTAATTTTCTTGTCATCGGCTTGAACTATCTTTTTATTTACATTTTTCACAAAGAGTAATTGGTTATTTAAATTAAATTTCTTTTCATCAAAAATGATACATGAATGCTCAATGAATCATGTCATAGCAATTATATGCTTTAAAAAACCCAGTGATGGCAATGACGAAAAAGGAATATTATAACAACTATAATCATAAATAACAGGATTATTTTTCTTAAATATGATAGCTAGAGGGAAGTATTAATATTACTTTTTTCGCACAGACTATTAATTACCATGATTTAATGTACTATATGTTTCAGATTAAAAAAAAACATACATCTCTAAATTTACACTTTACAAAGTTGGAACGGATATTAAATAATATAATATCGATGTGTAGTTTTCTTTAACTTAACCCAATGTAACATGTATTTCTCAAAAATATAGATGAAGCAATAAAAGAAAAATAAATAAAAAATATATAATTTCTCAAAAAAAATAAGCGAAATACTCATTTAAAGAAGCGCCTCTGAGCAACAACGAACAAGAAATAATATAAAAGCAAAATGGATATTTATGAAGTCTATTCACGTTATTTAGCTGGAAGTAGTTTTAGGAGTTCAAAAGCCAATTTTTCGGTCCAGAAATCTCGAGTTTTGGTTCGCATTAGAGGGAAAATTATTGTAATATAATTTATCTTATTTTCTCTTTATTTGGAATAATGCCAGTCACCGTAGGAAATCGCAACATTCTGATAAAATACTTCCATGTAAATTTGTAAATGGTTTTAATTTTTAAATTTCCAATTCTTAAAAACGAATTTATTTTTAACAAATTCCAAAAGCGTTGAATAGTCTTTATGGCTTGAATTTGTCTGTCATCGGCCGTCTGGCTATCCGTACTTTAACTCCTGTAAATATATTTCTTATGCTACATACATGATGTATGTGATGAAGGTTTGCTGCAGAATGTAAAATTTATGAGAAGATACACTTGTATATTTTCCACCAGTATCCCCTGCTCTCTGATAAAATAATACCTCTCCAGTCCAAACCCCTTTAGTGTGCAATTTCAAATATCCGAATACAAAAAAAATGAATAAAGTATATTTTTTTCAGTTTTAAGATAAAAATTTTATTAAGAATCTTAACTAGTTTCAGTAAACTAATACAACACATATATATTTTTTTTAAACGAAAAGTATCTGAATTTTTTATTATTATTTAATCGGACGTTATTTCATTATTATTTTTTTCCGTTAAGCCATTTTAAACATATGTTCCAAAATAATTATTCATGCAATGAGATGATATTTTGAAGAGTAATATATATTCTCTGTATATGGACAGTTGCTTCTGTTCCAATGGTTAATTTTTACAATAAGTTTATATATATATATATATATATATATATATATATATATATATATATATATATATATATATATATGCATGTTTTAAGACAAGCCACCTGGCACAGGTCGTTTTATTTTATATCTGTTATTGTTTTTTTTAATTATTTCTGTAATTTGTTGCGTTCTATATTTTTGTGTTACAATAGTTTATTGTGATTTTTAGTTAATTGTTTATGTAGTATGTTTAGTTTTCTTGTTCTCTTTTTACGTGGTTTATAGATTTTATTTGGCTTTCGTGGTATTGGTCGTTTTATTCTATCTCTGTTGTTGTTTTTTTTTTTTTTTCAATTTTATGTAACTTGTTGTGGTTAGTTAATGTTTTGTGTTAAAATAGTTCCCTTTATTGTCTATTTCTGTGCTTAAGTACTTATTAGTTTTTTTGTTTTTTATTTACGTGGTTTATAGATTTTAGGTTGCTTTTGTGATATTCGTTCTGCAAGTGTTATACCATTAGAGTTTATTACACACATATATATTACATTTTTAGTTAATAAAATAATGATTTATTATTTTAGAAATAAACACTGCAATATAACTTTATTTATAAGCAGTGAAAATACGAAATAAATCAATAAAAAAAGAAGACATGAACATCTTCAACCAGTTTCCAACGCTTCTTCTTTCCTGTACCTTAGAAGCAACAAAGATAAAACTTGCATTGAAATGTTTTATTATCAAACACACAAAAAAACATTCAAATTAAAAAAAAATAAGATTATCTTTATTAAAAAAACCGGCTTTTTTGCACCCTGACTCATAAAACCCCCCTAAAATTAAAAAAAGAAAGAAAGAAAGAAAAAATAAAATAAAACGTCATATGTTTCTATTCACATCGCAGTAAAAGTAAGTTATTGAAATAGTAAAAATTTAAGTTTTATATTATAAAAATATTTTAATAGTGACTTGCAATGTAAGCAGTGTTTTCGAAAAAATAATGTATTCTAATGTATAATTATTTTAACAGGAATAGATTTGTAGAAGCTTTAAATACGGGAATCCAGATTTTTACGTCATTCATACAAATACTGTTTGAGTTATGTTTAAAAATACACTCACATTGCCATCTGTTTTGCAACCACTTCAATTGAATTTATCGTTAGAAGTGAAAAACTTTATACTGTGTTAAACCGTCATTCCTAAAAATCACAAAGGAACGACCTTCTGTTTTGTATCCAAAGGTAAAATGTAACGAAAAAAACTAAGTATGGTGTCAAAACTACACTTTTCAACTTTTCAACTTTTCAACTACACTTATCATCAAATACTTTTAGTCTTATATAACATAAAAGAAGATTTTAAGAATTCGATTTTAAGAAATAAACAGTTTTAGAAAAAATAAATAGTTTTGTCTGTATTTGCATTTCTATTTTACAAATATCAGTGGAAAAATGCAATCTAAAAATATGTGAAAACTTTCAATAATGCTCTTATTGGAAAAATGTGAGGGGAGTTCTCCCGTTTTCTCGCCGACTATACAATAACAACGACAAATTTTAATATTTATAAATTTGAAAAATACTTTGAATTAAAAAAATAACTATTATGACGGAAATTAAAAAGTATGTAGAAATAATGAATTATATTTATGCATGTGTTTCACAGAAAGATCGGAATAAGGTATACTTTATAATAGTAAAATTCATTTCCAACATAATGTAGAGGTTGACACTTGAACACAAAGCAATATTCGTTATATTCAAGATCCATCTTAAGATAATAATGAAATCATGGCAAATTCTGAAAAACAATGAAAAAATTTAAACAGACGTCATTGTAAATATATTCTATGAAATGAGAATGGAAAAAAAAAAATATTAGATTTTCATTGAAATATTATCAATGAACTTTTGACTGGTTATATGTTATATTATGAATATTAGACTTTACATAGTCCAATTTACATTTCCGTTATTAGCCAAGAAATGAAAGTATCGGCAATGCAAAAACGTGATGTGACTGTACAGTTATAATGTCTATACATTTCCTAAATGCCAATGAGGAGGAAAAGTTTACATTAAGTAGATTTTAACACCGAGAATTCTTTGAGTATTTTACAATATAAATATTAAAACTTTCATTAACATTTATAACATATATTTTTAAATACTTTTAGTCTTATATAATATAAAAGAAGATTTTAAGAATTCGATTTTAAGAAATATTTTTGTCTGTATTTGAATTTCTATTTTACAAATATCAGTGGAAAAATGCAGTCTAAAAATATGTGAAAACTTTCAATAAGGATGTATTATTTCTCAGTTTTATATTTTAATACTCAAACAAAAATTGTAGAAATTAATAAAAAACAATTTCCATTATTTAGAGACACACATCTCAACAGAATAATTTAAAAAGCTCTTCGCATTTTTTCGTAGAAAAAATAATATTTGATTGTTTTTATTGCTTCATAAAAAATTCAGTTGTGATAAAGGAGGTACCCGTTTTGTTTCCAAAAGAATAAATGAATATTTAAATGCATTTTGTATTTTTCTCGATGTGATGATGAGATAATTAATATGATAGAAATTTACCACAGAGAACGTTTCTCTTTGTTTAAAAAAATTAAAAAAATGGTCAATGCTTCAACGGAATTATATACCATACTATCCAGTTGTACAAAACACTTTTCAGGATTTTTTGTTACAGCTACAACTACAATTACTATCCACTACTCTACATCTTCTTACTTCGTAGCATTCTGTAGAGTACTGTGCTGTGATTCACAGAAACTACACTTCGTTTTACATCACTTCACTACATCTAACATCAACATGTAGCATCAAACGTCTAACATATAAAATTTAACATCAAATGTCAAACATGTAACATTTATTTCACATACTTAATGTATTAATTCACATTTATCACATTATTTTTCATCAACGTCTAAAGCTTAGAAAATATCTATAACATCAACTTCATTCTATGCAGACATGTAATTGTGGCTCTGTTCACAGACGTCATCTGGCTCTCTTACACTGAGTCAACTGTGATACCTACACCGTCAACCTTAACTTGTTTCATTTCATTTCACCAATTACTTCACACAGGCACATAAATAGGTTCCCTTTACTTCGACCGCTTCAGAGTACAATAGTGTGCCTCAGGCAACGGACGAATCTCCTCGCGCCTCTGACTTCGGCAAATGATCAAGGTATCCACATTGAATCGCACAAAGCTGCAATTTAATCGACCCTTCTGCATCATCATAGAGTCTGGCAACAGCCATAGGAAGAAATAAAGGAAATAGATACATTGCTTATGTACACCATCCCAAGGCTATGTGGTGGAGGCGATAATCTGCTAGCTGCCAGTCACACAACATGCCTTTTTAGCCCCTCACAAACCCTCTGACAGCAGTATATGTTGCCTCCCTAAGACCAAGGCGGAACTTTAAAATTTCTCAGCCCCCGACCTTAATCAAATTGCCGCCCCCCCCAACCTGCTGCGTATCATTTCTTAATCGCAACTCAAAGCCCCTGGCAACAGACAAAGCGCAATTACCTACATTTTTAACACAGTACATAATTCGCCGTTTCACCTGACCGTGACAACTCTCTCAGTGTCAAGTCCCCCACCTAGAAGCCTATATATATGGAACGAACGGTATTAACTTCTCCGTATCTTCTTAACGGTTGTACCATCACCGCGAAGTTAGAGTATCCATTCCACAAGACAAAATAATTGGAAAAAAGAGAGAAAGTGCACTTTGTTCTATTTAATGTTTTCTGAAGTAATAGCATCACTTCTCGAACAAACAAAAACGAAAAAAAAGCACCGTTATTTTTACGGGCCTTGGTATCATCTGTCCACCGTTTATTCTTCCGGTCATCGATGGCTCCTTACCCACCGCAGATATGTGCCTGATGGGACTACATACGAGCAGCACCTAGAAAATAGAGCCTTTGGCTATGGTTCGGATTCCTTGGCTACACTTGCCCCGACGACATGCTAACCTGACGAAACAGCGTATGACGGAAGTGGCTGTTCAGCTGTACCTCCCCACGTCTTTAACGCCATGCGCCCTCGTCTGAGCTCCAGGTCTTTCTCCCGATTCATATGGTTAACTACGGATTACTCAGAGGGGCCCGCAGCCACCAACATTTAAAACTAAATACTCAATTTGGTTATAGGGCAGATTATGGAACGCTATTTTCTTTCTAAAATTGGCAGAAGAAACTCTATTTAATTTTAAAGGGGATTAATAAGCACAGTTAAATACATGGTAAATATCATTATATATATATATATATACAGTATATTTCCAATGATGATTGGTCACTTGTGATTTTAGACGTTTTGTTAAATATCTGGAAAGATACATGAGGAATTATCCTGAAATTTCCGGAGTGTAAACAACATGACTGACGTCATATATTTCCTCGAAGATTTTTTCCCGAAACCCCATAAAGAGCCGTCAACAAATTGATGAAAAACGAATATCTTTTGGATAACCCTGTAAAACCTAATATTGCAAAAACATTCAAACTGTAGATTATGATTAAGTGTCCTACTGTAATAATTTGGGTTCCTTTTTACCAAGATAGCATGTATACTCGAAGAGAAATTCACGTTTTTATAAAAACAGTTCCAAATTTTACCAAGTTTTTTGCTTATAATTTGCAGAGTTTTTAATATAAAAACAAGTTATTTTCAGAACATATGACAAACAGAATTGTACACAATACCTTGCAATCAGAATTAAAAAATAATAAAAATTGTATGAAAAATGAGCAGGTTTACTAAATATTATTTCACTGCGCATGCGCGAATTCAATCAAAATATACTGTACATAATATATTAGCTAAATGTATAGACGAACTTTTATGAAAGTCTCAAAAACATAGCTTGAAAATTCTGATAGTAATCGTCGATAGAATAAGCTCGAATTTCGCTGTTCCCAAAAGGAAGCAAAAAGATAGGGGTTGTATCCAAATATATTAGCTTATGAAAGTTGACATAATAAGAATGAAGTGTCTCTCATTCTATATTTGATACAACCCCTCATCTTTTTGCTTCCTTTTGGGAACAGCGAATTTCGAGCTTATTCTTTCGGCGATTACTATCAGAATTTTCAAGCTATTTTTTGAGACTTTCATAAAAGTTGGTCTATATATTTAGCTAATATATTATGCACAGTATATTTTGATTGAATTCGCGCATTCGCAGGGAAACAATATTTAGGAAACCTGCTCATTTTTCATACATTTTTTATTATTGTTTAATTCAGATTGCAGGGTGTTGTGTACAATTTTGTTTGTCATATTTTCTAAAAATAACTTGTTTTTATATTAAAAACTTATATATGCAAATTATAAGCAAAAAAACTTGATACAATTTGGGACTGTTTTTATAAAAACCTGAATTTCTTTTCTAGTATACATGCTATCTTCATAAAAATGAACCCAAATTATTACAATAATCTACTTAATCATAATCTAGAGTTTGAACGCTTTTGCAATATTAGTTTTTACAAGGTTATCCAAAATATATTCGTTTTTCTTCAATTTGTTGACGACCCCTTATGGGGTTTCGGGAAAAAATCTTCGCGGAAATATATGACGTCAATCATGTTGTTTACACTCCGGAAGTTTCAGGATAATTCCTCATGTATCTTTCCAGATACTTAATAAAACGTCTAAAATCGCAAGTGACCAATCATCATTGGAAATATAGTCTATATATATATATATATAATATATATATATATATATATATATACAATTTAATCAAAAATAATAAATAAAATTATAATGAATTAAAATGAATAAAATTATCCTAAAGTTTTACATGGATCTTTAAAATGTAGTTTAAAAGAAGATACAGTTTACGAAAGAGATTCATACAGATCACATTACATTACTCACAATCACTGTAATTAGAGATAAGTTTGAGGGAGATGATATTGTTTAAAATATTGTCAAGCAACATTCTGAAAGATCGTGGTCATCAAAAAATCCCATAAAAATCTTGTTACATACTCTTACTGAAATATTTAGCGAAAATTCAAGGATTTGTATTCCGCAAGTGGCTTGAGAGACAGCTTTTTAAAAATCTAGTATCCATTGCATTTAAAGCGTCTGCATGAAAAAAGTCACATTCCAAGATTAGTGTGCACTCTCGATGACGACAATCTGAGTAGAGGTGTTTTGTAAAAATTTTTGTAGCACCCTCTATGTGCATATATATAATAGATTAGACCAATATGTAACGGAAATCCCCCTTCATTCGTGGTGCTGTGTTCGAATCCAATCGCTCCCGTCGGCCTAATCATTCGGCATTTTCCGTGGTTTACTTCAAACCTTGGGTATCCTTGTATAAACATTGGTTATTTTCCTTTAGGAAGGCCGCCACGGAGGGCACTCAGCCCTTGAGCCTATATCCCCCGTGTAGATAATCGGCCATCATAAATAACCAACCAACCAACACCCCCCCCCCTTTCGCAAATGTGAAAAGACGGGGTCGATGATACATGTGCATTCCGTTACCCCCTCTCTTGCGTAATTTTTTAATTCGTTTAAAAAATTTTTAGTTAGGTATTTGTTTATGCTGTAGCTACAAAGTAATATTTTTTAGTGCATTGCCTCATGGAGTCAATATAAAATTCTATTCGAAATTGGGTAAATTATAAAAACCTACGAACCCCCCCCCCCCCCCGTCCGGAATTCACTCCTGAGGGATCATGCAATTACTATGTTTTACAAAATAATGCACAAATCATACTGCTACCTGTGTGAAACAATTCTTCAGAGAGCATCAGATTACTGAGTTGTATAAATCTTCCAAACATTTCTGATCTTTCGCCAACAGTTTTTTTTACTGTTTGCAAGACTGAAATCGGTCCTGGAAGGACACCAATTTGCAAATATTTCAGATGTACAAGCTGCTTTTTACCAGGGAACTTACAGCAGTAGCAAAAGAGAACTAGTCCAGAAGTTGACAACATTTTAATGAACTTTCTCAGAAATGAATTACATTAGTTGGGGTGTACTTAAAAATACAATAAAATTATTTTCTGAAAATACATAATACAGTAATATTTCTGTAAACGGACACCTTATTTATCGGCCACACCTTGTACATTTGATATTTGTTTGATATTCAAATATATATAAAGAGATTGCTTTCATTTTAAAGCTCAGGTGTAGTTATTATATAACGTACACTGTAAAAAATGATGAATGTTTCCGAATCTACGAAAATATAATATAATGACGAATAAATTTATAATATAAACTCATCCTTATTAACCATGATTCTGAACAGTGTTTCTTTATCTTTAGAAACCTCAGACATCAATGGAATTTCGAGATTTAAAGAAACATTTACAAAAACAAATTTTTTCTAGCTGCCCGTAATTTTCGGAAACTTTGTTTACGAGTAGCTTTTAACGTGTATTAATCAGTTTTCTAAGCCCAGAATATAGTTTTTTCCGATGCTATCCATTCTCAAGTAAACATTTCATGTTCAACAAATATGTTTAACAGACAAACATGCAAAATTAACAGCGTTAACATTAACCTTAAAATTAAGATTAATTCTTTACTCTTTCATGTATAAATTAACTTATGCAGCTAAAAACGTTTACTTGAGACTGGATGACATTCGATAAATAGGTATTCCAGGCTGAGGAAACTGTTTAATACACTATAAAAACTATTCGGAAACGTTTCTGAAAAATACGGGCAGCTAGAGTAATTTTGTTTTTATAAATAATTCTTTAAATTTTGTAAATGTACTGCTTTCTGGGGATTTAAAAGACAATGGAACGTGCTTTTCGGAATTTCGAATAACTCTGAAAATTATATTATATTTTCGTTCGTGGTTATAGTATATTTTCATAAAATAAGAAACATTGATCATTTTTTACAGTGTAGGAGTTACAGCAATACGCTGTCGTATATGAACAAGAACAGAAAAAAACACCTAACAATTAGATTTTTGAATTTCTGTTCTGGAATATAATATATTAATTAAATTATTTTTTAAAAATCATCAAGAAAAATCCTATGTTAAGTACTTTAAAATTTACTGCCATTGTGTATGACTGGATGTTTCTTCACTTTGTTGAAATAATATTAAATGTATTAATCAGTTTAGCTCTGTTTTTTTTAATGCCATCTGATTTACCGGATGCAGATTTTAATAACACGTTTAAGTTAATGTTGGGGAAAAGATATTTAGAAACATTTTTTCTAAATATATAATTTAAATGAAATTGCTGAATTGCATTATTCCACATCCATTCGGGACATTAATTACTATGATTAATTCATTTGTTTTAAATAGAAAAAAAACAGAATTTCTCTTCATTGACAGAGCACGCATATTTTAAGAATACATTATACTGTTATTTATATCTTAAAGAAGATAAGGAAAATCTAAACATTTTAAGAAACTTTTCTGAACATCAACGAAATAGAAATAA
Organism: Maratus michaelseni; assembly: GCA_963931845.1. Lineage (NCBI taxonomy): Eukaryota > Metazoa > Arthropoda > Arachnida > Araneae > Salticidae > Maratus > Maratus michaelseni. The sequence continues at coordinate 274,397,640 of OZ007596.1, forward strand.
TGGAATAATAAAGGAGAATTATGATGTCTATTCAACTCCTTTAACTCAAAGTTGTTTTACAAGTTCAAAAGCCAATTTTTCGGTCCAGAAATCACGAGTTTTGGTTAACATTAGAGACAAAATCATTGTTTCATAATGGATCGCAGTTTCTCTTTATTTGGACCGAAGCCAGCGGCAGCGATAAAGCTTGGCAGCGTGATAAAATACTTCTATGCAGAATTTAAAATGGTTTTAATTTTGGAGTGTTTTATTATTTTAGAATTAAACAGTGGTTCTTTGTTTTTTAGTTTTTTTATTCAGTTAAAAAGAAAAATGTATAAACGAGATCACATTAAACATTTTTAGAATTGTTAAATTCACTGTTCTGATTATATACGTGTACAAAATGAATGTACTTTTATATATGTAGATTTAGTCTGGTATAAAGTGATTTATTTCTGTTAATTAATAATACATAATTAAATATTAAGGATATACTCAGTTTTTTATTTTATTTTCAGTTTTTATCTGAAAATAAATTAATAAAATACGATTGGATAATAAATGTGTTGTAAAAAAAAAAAAAAAAAAAAAAAAAAAAAAAAAAAACTTTAACCAGATATTATTTTATTGTTCATACAGGGTGTTTCACAAAGGACCCCTAACTTTAAAAATCAATAACCCGGAAACGGTGATAGATAAAAACATGAAACCAGTGGTATGTTTATTAAAAAAATCGTAAGAATCTTATACATAAATTTCAAAATTTAGTTAAAACAGCACTGATAGATGGCGCTGAGAGCGTTAAGAATCCTTCTAAAGAGAGTTCAGAAGCATAGAAAGACCAGCCGTCGAAGATTTCGCTATAGAAATCTGACCACTATTAGCGTAACAGTGAAAATAATTCCGAAAGTGATGTATAACATGGTGGAAAGTGTGTTTATTGTGTTGAAGTACCACCGATTAAATCAGAGTCCTACTGCCGCAAGGATAAGTTTTCAAACGCAATTTCAAGTCGCAAAAGGCCCAGATGGGAAAATAACTCGTGAGCTTTTCAAAAAAGTTCAACAGACAGGCAACGTGTCCGATGCGAATTATTTTTACTATACGCAAATAGCGGTCAGATTTCAATGGCGAAATCTTCAAGGGCTAGTCTTTCTATGCTTCTGAACTCTCTTTAGAAGGATTCTTAACGCTCTCAGCGCCATCTATCGGTGCTGTTTTTAACTAAATTTTGAGATTTATGTATAAGATTCTTACGATTTTTTTAATAAACATATTACTGTTTTCATGCTTCTATCTATCACCGTTTCCGGGTTGTTGATTTTTAAAGTTAGGGGTCCTTTGTGAAACACCGTGTATTTTTATTTCTATATTGCGTCCATATAACGTTTCACGCAAAATGTGTATAATTATTTCCTTAATTTATATTTTTATATAAGACATGTACTTATTGGGTATTTGAAATATTTATTAATTTAAAATTAACTACACAAACATTTATTTTAAAACATTTTTTTTTGTTTTAATAAAGATGTTCGGTATTTGTAAGTTGGAATTATCAGTGATGGAACAGTTGCGTAGTTGCAAGCATGCACCTGCCACTAACAAGGAAAGACTCCTTAAATCGCATATTCAGAAAATTTTGAAAAAAATGCTCATGAAACTACTCATGTATGTAAAAGGGGAACAGTCAAATTTAACTGCGGAATCCCAGTAGAAAATCTGCATAAAAATAAAATACTTCAGAGTATTTTGCGTAAAAAGACGCGATTTGGCTAGGAACACTTTTTCCTCGCCAAACGCAAACGATTGTTTACATTTTGAGTTTAACATTTTCAATTCTCTGTGCATTTGCAGTAATATTGATTAAAAGTATTCTTTAAATCAGGTTCAATAAATCAGTCACCTTTTTTACTCTCTACTTATTACCGATTGAATGAAATTTTGCCATTAGGATTATCCTTCAATTCACAATTTTTTTCTAATTTAAACGGCTTCACCGGTTATATATATATATAAGTATTTTTTAAGTGTATTTTAAAAGAAAAAGCCCGATGCGATCGTTAAATTTAATTATATATACATATAAATGTGCACACAAAACTGCAGTCATATTTTTTTTTTATTAAGTAACTTAAATTGACTTAAACAAGTTGAGCATGATTTTTTTTTTCCTTAAAGAGTATCTGATATAAAAATTTATTTTCTTTTTCTTTTTCTTTTTATTCTGTCGCCATCTGGTGATAAATAGCGAAATAAACAAAATTTTAATTTTTTCATTTTTTTTTGTACGTTAGTTATATTGAGGTTCCGCAGCATCTTTTTTATAAACGTATATATTCCCATGAGAAGAATATTACGCAATTTGTTTTCAAAAATTAAAGAGTATGTGCTTATGGAGTCCCTCCATGTAATTTTAAATGATATTATTCGCCTTATTTAATGAGATAGTTGCTGACATGAAATAAGGAGATAAATACTATTAAAATTATTGGATTGGTTGGTTGGTTGGTTGTATAAGATTTAATGGCACAAGGTCCCATTGGAGACAATCTGCGCCAAAAAAAGAGGTATTAAAAAAATCCAGAAAATATAAAGACAACAAAAGATAAAAAGAAACAAAGTTTAATGAAAAAAACCATCTGGACGGGGATACCCAACCAGATGGTATATATAGTCATACATGAATAAAACAAATATTAAGAATTCTTAAAAAAAGGTGAAGTCTAAAAGTAATACACTAACAAATACTATCTGGATGGGGTCACCCCATCCAGACGTCAAGTTAAACAAGTATAAATTAACATTGTTATAGCTAAAACATGAAGGATGTGTAAAAACTATATCGCAAAATGAAAGCCAGAATGCTTTAAAAAATGAAAGAGTGCCCCATGAGGTGTTTCCTCAATGAGGTTTGTCAAGTTTGGTGATGATTAATTAAAATATATTCTATACAAGTGCCGGAGGCCCGGACAGTCAGTTAAAACATGATAAATGGTCAGGTAATCAAAATGACAATGTGGACACATAGGTGCATCCTCCCGAAGTAAGAGGTGTTTATGAGTGATACTTGTCCAATTCTCAGACGAGTCAGAAGAACATATTTTTTCCTTGGATAACTTGGATGCCAGGTCATGATTATAGGTTTGATATGATGCAGTTTATTATTGTATTCTAAATTCCACCTTTCTTGCCATTTATTATGTATAAAGTGTTTTCTAAATAGTTTAACGTCTGAGAATGGAATTCTATGGTGTAATGGGTTAAGAGCAAGTTTTTCCGCCTCATCTGCTTTTTCATTTCCAGGAATACACATGTGTCCAGGTACCCAGCAAAATAAAATATTAAAACCACGTCTAGTCAATTTATAATAAAAATCCACGATGGCTGAGACATAAGGGTGCTTTTCAAAAGATTTCATTGCGTCAATAGAACTATTTAAAATTATCGGGAACAATCGGTTTACTGGTGTGAAGTTGTTCCATCACTGCATTAAAAAAACAAAAATTCAAAGAAACGTTCAGCCAGATATAGAATGTTAATACCTACATATACATTCCTAGTATAAAATGCATAATTAAATTTGAATTTGAATTTGAATTTTATTTATCTCTTGCTACGTACAGAAAAAAAACGGAAAAATAAATATTAGTTCGTAATAACATAACAAAATGTAATTTTTTAATCTTAGATATAGCATGATCTTAAAAACGTGAAAATAATAATTGTGATATATAATTTGTTACGAGACATAACATTTGCGGCAAATAATTTTTTATAATTTAAAATAAAATATTCATATGTTTTATCCGATAACGCATTAGAACATTGTAAATTTAAAAAGTTTTCTCATTTCTTATAAATCTTCTGTATCTCAAACTTCGAAACACTTGTGATAAATTAAGAAGGATATTTTAACCCAAGAATGTCAGAACAGGCACACTCTCAGATACAAAACACTCAATTTGGACGATTCCGCAATCCTTAGGCCTCATTTCGTTATTTTTGACAATCATTTCGTCACAGAGTCACGTGATTTTTGACGAAACGCGAATCCTCAAATATCTGACGAAACTGTTTCCTCGCTGTCAAAAATAAAACTCTCACTTTTGACGATTACACAATTCTTGAGCTATGTTTCAACATTTTTGACAATCATTTCGTCTCAAAATTAAGTGTTTTTAATGAATTGGAAAATCTCAAATATTTGACAAAAATGTTTCCCCATTCCCGGCCAGATTATTTTTGTTGTTACAAAGTCGTTCAAAATAAAAATAAAAATAAAAATGAAAAATAAAAAAATTACACCAAAGTACCAAATTTACAATACATTAATGAAAACAGAAACAAAAATATTTCATCCTTGGGGACCGCTATAACACGAAAGTAACAAATTTCTACTTTATTTTTCCTATCTGATAATTTGCGTCTATCCTTTTTGTAACGATTTTATGCATTTCTATTGCCTATTCCAAGATAAATTTTTCTGAAGTTACAGAAATTCGTTAAAAACGCTTAAAAAATTCATCTGCAATTAGAGAATTTCGTTAAAACACTTAAAAAATTCTTCTACAGTTACAGAATTTCGTTAAAAACGATTAAAATAGTAAATTGCGAACATCATTTGGTCCATTTTAGACCGAAAGCAACAACATATTCCCAATGGAAAAAAAAATCAACTAAAAAACTAATTAAATGTATTTGTTGAGCTTGTAATGCAAGATAAGTTTTATAGTTTTTCAGTTTTAATCCAAGAGAACGCGCAACGGGCCTATCGTGTCCTAGATCTGCAAAAATATATTGCAGAAAATCAATCCATCGGTGATCAAAACTTAATTGTCGCAGTATGTGTGTCGGAGGTCATTTATCTGCTAACCACAGGCATTTCCAAGATTTTCTCTCCATTCGTTTCATGGAAAACCAGTTGTCGGGCTAATGATACATTATTGCAACGTCAGAATACTTTTTAAAATGTAGAGTTTTAAATGTGGTTTTCATGAGAAAATTATTTTTTTTTATATTTTATAAACTGTGTTGTTGTGCAACAAATGGTATTTTTGTTCATTTTCTTTTCGTTTTGTTAAGAAATTGTACTTCGTGTCTACGAAGTCCGTCGCTCAACCTAGGATAAGTGTAAGGTGCACGCGTATTGCAGAGTTAAATACATCAAGCATAGTTTCCATGAATATAGCTTATAAGATATTAGGAAAAAAATATAGGTATGGAGAAAATTTGTTTGAACACATGGGTAAAGTTCAATTAAATGATTTCCAAATTATATATTAGTAATTATTAAATTGGTAATTTCTTGCTATATATATATATTTTGTTAGTTTTTTTTAGTTGATAAGAAAAGTCTGTTTAAAAAAGTTTTTTTTTAAATCTCAGCATTTGTTTTATTATTACTTTATAACTGGAATTACTAATAGCATTTTGTTACACAAACTTTTATACTTTGGCAATATTTAGAAACTTTTGTTACACTGCTATATTATTAACCAGCAAACAACCTCCCCTCCCCTCCCCTCAATTCTCTATCTATAAATTGGCTATTTCTTGTTATTTATTTTGGGTAGTTTTGTTTATTGTTTGGTAAATTATATATTTGCACAAGACTTTAATTTTAATATTTGTTTTATTATCGTGTTATTAGTAGTGACTAATAACAATTTTTTCCCACTTTTTTATAACTTGTCAAATTTTGGAGAATTCGATATTATAAAAATTGAAGAACTTAACTGAAAACAATGTTTAAATTCCTTAATTACCTTAAATCATCTTAAGTTTTCTCAAATCCCAGAGATTCATTGCTACGTAATTTTTAATACAACTATTATAAATTTCAAGAAAACCTGTTATGTTTAAAAGTAATATCATGTTGCGAAATAATTAACTCTTAAAGTATTTAGGTTTGTTCAGGCGTCAAGTGGAAGAAATACGGTAGTACATGCGTGTTATCCTGAATTTCACGCTTTTTTCTAAAATTGTTGATAAAATATGGTGAAGAATTGTAATCACCGAAAAATTTCGACCCTTCATTTAACGCCCTTTGTAGTTGAATTTCTAGAATCGCCTGAAATGCATATTCAATCATTCTTTAGTAGATCTGTTATCCCAAATTTCACGCTCCTAACTACAACTTATACTGAGATATGGCAAAATGGCATAAAATATTCTACCTCCATTAACACCCCTTATTGCCGGATTTTTTAAAATTGCTGAAATACATATTTAACTATTTTTTTATTAGATTTGTTATCCTGAGTTTCATGATTCTACCTATACTTTATTCTGAGATATGGCAAAATAACCTAAAATATTTGACCTGCTATTTAACCCCCTTAGTTGCTAAATTTTTAAAATTGCTGAATTATATGTTTATTTATTTTTTTTTTTTGTGGATTTGTTATCCTGAATTCCGAGCTCCTAAATAAAAATTCTGCTGAGATATGGCGAATAGGCAAAATGACCTAAAACTTTCGACCCCCCCATTTATCCCCCTTAATGGATGAATTTCTAATATCATTGAAATATGTGTTTACTTATTTTTTTAGTACATTTGTTATCCTGAATTTCACGTTCCTTCCTAAAACTGCTGCTAAGATATGGCAAAACCGCGAAATGACTAAAAACTTTCGACCTAAGTATGACCCCTCATAGTGGTTGAATTTTTTAAATTACTGAAATATGTGTTTAATTAACTTTTAGTACATTTTTTTTCATTTCACGCTTTTAACTAAAACTGTTATTCAGATATGGCTAAAAGCATTTAACCCCTTTAGTTGTTGAATTTCTAAAATCGCTGAAATACGTGTTTAATTATTTTTTAGAAGATTTGTTAGCTTGAATTTCATGCTCTTACCTAAAACTGTTGATGAGATATGGTGAAAATGTGAAATCAACGAAAATTTTTTACCCCCTATTTAACCCACTTAGTGGTTGAATTCCTAAAATTGCCTGAAATTATGTTTAACTATTCTTTAGTAGAATTGTTATCCCGAATTGCACGCTTCTACTTAAAACTCCTGCTGAGATATGCCGAAAAGACGAATTTATCTAAAACTTTCCATCCCCCATTTAACCCCTTTAGGTTGTGAATTTTCAAAAATCCTTTCTTAGTGGGTGCCTACATTGTGTAAAGAAGAGGTCTTCCAAATTTCATTGTTCCAGAACAAACGGTTGAGGCTCGGCGTTAATTATGACAAAATCAAGCTCTTTTATAAATATAGATGTAGTAGTTGACACACTAGAAAAGTAAAATTTGTATTTTTTATGCATTACTTGAATTATTTATTAATAAACAAAAAATATATAGCTCTTCATAAACGGAACAGTTTTTGTGGATTATTTTATACTTAGTCATGTTTTAAATATAAATGTTATTCATTCTTTTTCTCAAGAATATTATATTACCTTTCCTTTTTGAATCACGAAACGGATATCTATATCTTTAAAACGCTAAGCGTTTTGTTTCGACAATCCGTGAGAACAAACTACTACATCAAATTACATCATTCTTTTTTTAAATGAAAGATATTTGGTCACAGATTTGTTATCGTACATTCGTTTGTTCGAAAATTTAATTAATTAGCCGTAATCTTAAATTAAAATTTTACTTCTGCTTATGACGTCATAAAGTCGGCAATCGGATTAACGCCCACTGTTGCCACGTACAGAGTTTATTTTCTGAACTCAATGATCGCGAGCATAAAAAATAAATATTAAAAGCACGTGACTTTTAGGCCGAATTTTTTAATTTGTAAGTTAAAATATAGTTAAAATGTTTAAGTATTTCGGTAAAAATATTTATCCGTGTGTTTTATAAGCAAATAAAAATTCCTATTTACTGTGACGTCACGGAAATATTGTCCATTGGGTTCATTTTATCATTAAGCATTATAACTTTGTTGATGCCATTTTTTACATTACAATTAAATGCAAAATATATTTTTATTGTATGCATGGTGCTTAAGCATAAACGTACGTGTGAAAAGTTTGTACCGGTGAAAATGACGTTATGCTTAGCTTGAAATGCATTTTAACATTGATAAAACTAAAAAGAAAAATTTATATGATTGTGTCAACATGGCGTAATATTAACTGATATTTCAATTTTTAATTTTAAAGATTAGAACTGGAGCCTTTATTGGTTGCTTCATCTTGATTGCATGCATTGATTACATGTTACCAATTACTTTTTTAAAATTATAGGATTAAGTTATAGGAATTATAGGATTTAAATTATTAAGATTTCCTTTTTTAATAAAAAAAATCACAAAAGTAAAGAATTTCAGGAAAAAAAAACTTGAAATAATGATTGTATTTTTAGCTAGAATAAACAATGTAAGGCTAATATTTTATAGGAATTATTTTGGTAGGTTTGTTATAAGTTCATTTAACAGTTCCTTATTAGCGGCAAAGTCTTATTTCTTTCACTGTGAATTTTTCTTTCCATGTCAAACAAGAACGAAAAATCATGCGTCAAGCATAGATTATGTAACACTTTCCAACGCTTCCAAAATAATTTTACGAATCATACTCTTTTATAAGCTAAAAGATAACATCTAAGTAATCCGAATACTTTATTCAGCCCTGTATAGGATCTATAGATTTGTATATATACTACATAGGATGCTAAATTTTAGTTCAGTTAGGAAACACGTAGCACAGTTTAAAATTCTCCGTCTGGAGTTAAATAATACGGAAATGTGTTCCCGAACTTTTGTACTTCCCTGTATAGGATCTACAGAATTTATACACACCACGTAATATACAAAAAGCGATTTAAAATTAAAATCGCATTCAGTAACTTAAAACGCACTTCCAGGAATTATTGTTAACATACAGTAGAGAATTCTTTTGTGTGTCCCTGTAAATGAACGATAACTGCTATACACACAATATTCTGTAGTAAGTCTCTTGTAATGAACCTTATATAAATTTCAATGCGTTTAAAATAGTGAAACATTATTTAAATAAACCGCAGACGATTTTTCTCCATAGACGTAATGTAACGGAATTCTTTTGACTGTCCCTGTAAAGTAAGTATAAGTGCTATGCACAACCTATTCCATATTAAGCTTCTTCTAATGCACCTTAGTGATATATATAAATTTCAATGCGTTTAAAGTATTGAAACATTATTTAAATAAACCGCAAATGATTTTTCCCCATAGACCGCAATGTAACGGAATTCTTTTGAGTGTCCCTGTAAAAAAACTATAAGTGCTACACACTTCCGTTGAAATAGGGAACATGCTATAGATAACGATTATAACATATAAAATTTGCAGGGCAATCCGAGCATATTTACGGGAGTTAGAGCACGGACAGACGGCAGACGGCAGACGGCAGACGGCCAGACGGCCAGACGGCAGACGGCCAGACGGCCAGACAAACCGAAGTCATAAACACTTTTCAACTAGGTTGGAAAGTGTTAAAAATGGTAGTCTACATTTGGACGCCAACCAAAACACAGTGGAAATATTTAGAAATGTATAACGGTTGTGACAACAAACGGCACTATCGCTTTAGCTTTCATCGCGCTTACATCACTTCTAAATACTAAAAATTTAATTTTTTTACTACATTTTACAATTTTAATTTTTACATCCTCAATTAGAAAAAAAACTAGCTTTCGATTTAAATTTATTTGAAATCTGCCGCTTAATTTAACGACTTTTTAAATAATTTTCAAGCATGAAATATTTTTCAATTCTATCTCAACAATGACCACCCGTTTGTTTTAATAATGTAAAATAGCTCCTTGGAAAGTTTCAACAATTGAAAATAGGTATCCCTAACCTTCATGAAAAGTGAAAAAAAAATAATAATAATAAAAACCTGATAAATCATAAGATCAGATTATCCGTAAGATAGAGTATTTTGGCGCTAATATAAAATCTGTCAAAAGAAAAAAAAACTATTTTTAGCTTATGATTAACATAAAATTGATATGTTGAATTCGTTGATGTATATGTTGAATCAGAATATGCTAGGAACTGTTATTAACTATTTTTTTTTAGATCCATTGGATATTTAACTGTATAAGAGACCGACTCTGATGGAAAAGGAATAATCATTCTGATTATGTAAAGGGATAGAAGAAACCATACAAATAAATTACAATTGAAAACATTAAAATTTCCCCTCATCTGCATATTAATTTATTATTTTTAACAAAAATTCTTCATTTTTACATAAAAATTGATTAGCTTAAAACAATGGATACGTTTTAGAAGATATGGATTTGAAACGAACAATGATTAAAGAGGACATTTTAAAACTTTTAAATTAAACATTTTAAAACGTTTTTTAACGTCGAATTTCAACGGTGCCTTTGGGCAGATGCAATACATATGCGCATAGGAGCTCATTCAATTGCATTATCACAGGGGGGGGGGGGGTATTTTTCAAAATAAAATATTTGAAAGACTGTTTCATACGAAGCCCTACTTAAATAATAAAGAAGCTTATTTTACTGATATTGTTATAGTATTTTTTTCCGTCACGTTTTGACGGGTTCCATCTAGTATTTATTAAATTTTCATAATTGTCATGAAATACGTTACATTACTATATTAATATTTTATCTATGTAGAGTATGAAATTTAAACTTGTTTATATTATTTAAAATAGATGGAAAATCCAGGGAATAGGAAATAATTATTATAAAATTAATTAGTTTTTTAGGAATTCATATAATTAAAAAAAAAATCTGTTTTTTCCGTAATTTTTCCTATATAAGTTACCGTAATTTATGCGTGAGAGTGTACATCTGCTGAGTTTTTTTAATTTAGAAAATAGCCTTGTAATTTCCAAAACCTGAACACTTTGTATGTAAATCAGATTCAAAATTTCTACACGCTGAAATCATTTTAACTAATTTCCCAAAGATATTTCCTATAACATTTCTGGAACAATGTTTACTATCAATGATTTCTCAAAGTAGAAATTCAATTTAAACTTAAATTAACAAGCATATATTTTTAAAGTTTCATTCGTATGTTCTGTAAGGCTTATTTTGAATTTAACGACCACAATAAAATTTAATGCTTACATGTTCAACATTTTACTTTAACAGAATGTTAGCAATTAAGTTCGCTTTATTGATATTTTATGCAAATGCATGACTAGAAAAGAGAAATATTTATCAATTTAAACCCTCTATATATTAGCGACAGTTATTTTAATATTATTTGTATCTTATATATTATTAACAGTTATTATAGATATGTTCTTTAAATATCCATGGAGTATTAGAAATGTTAACAAAATTCCGGTGCTATTTCGAATTATTATTCGAATTATTATTTTGCTTTTAAAAAATACCAAAATATAAAGTTTTTCTCTCAAATTATTTTATTATAATACTCAGCGATATCTCTGATGACATAAAAACAAACAAACAAAACAGATTCATGTATTTACAAAATATATATATTATATAAGCAATCCGCTGTATTAAAAAAACAAAAAAATATGTGCTATGTTTGTATTATTTTCGGTCAAAATCTATATGTTTATTTTATAGTCTGAGTTAATATTCATAACTAACCTTATAAAAATGATAATTGAGGGTGTTGTTACATTTTTATTCTTTAATTTACTGTAATGTTTACGAAAGTTAGATAATGAAAAGGGTTTATTTGTCCAATGCAAAATAATATACAGCTAATCATAATATAACGATACATTTAATAACTGATACAGATATATGCAGAGCCGTAACTAGGCAGGTGCAACAGGTGCAGCTGCACAGGGCCCATCTGAAAGGGGGGGCCCCAAAATGATGTGCATAAGAAATTATATTTTTTCATTGAAAAAGAAATTTCTGCCTTTCTACTGTGCGATTTGACGGTTTTGTGTTATTTAGATCCTAGATGTCTCTGCTTATCAACATGAACATTCAAATTAATATAGAACTGATATTTTCAACTTACCTACGTACCTGCCAAACTTATGCTAGGTTATAGTTTGAATACAGTAACGTATACTTGTGTTTTCGCTTATGTTTTCACCAAATGCCGGTTTTTTTTTTTCGTTTTATTTTAACTTTCTTTAACCAAACCATTTGAAATATGGAAGATACAGTCTTAAAATTTGTACCTTTACGTCTCAAATTCTGCAATTAGTTCGAAAAAATATCGTTGTTAGCCCTTTGAAAAAGGTTTGCAAAAAAGAGTCGTTTTCGCAGTAAACATTTCCCATAATATGCCAACGTTCCACCCCCCCCTCCCAGGTCGCAATTTTAGGGGCACCGATAAGCAAAAAATATGCCTTAATGCCGATACTTTCTTCTAATCGTCAGTGCAATCGGGTTTCAAAAATAGGAAAAATTTAACTCTTTTAAAAAATTCACGACCGCAGGTCACTTTACCTCTCGGAAGCGATATTTTTTCTACATTAAAAGTAAATAAACGTCCCTATTTCGACACAATCTTTTTACAGCATCTCGGCAGACTGGATTTACAGCTACTACAAAAATTTTGAAACATTCGGGGAAGCACAAATATTTTTTAAAAAATTAATAAAATCTAAGAAAAAATCGACAAAAAAAGTGGGATATTTCGCTGGATTTGGCTTACGTTTTCACTATTAAATATGCATATTGTTTCATAAAATGGTTAAGGAAACATCATATTTTTAATTCCTAAAAATTTCGAAAAAATTGAACGATAACCACTGAAGAAAAAAAAAATCTAAATTACAGGACAACCCCCCCCCCCTTTCCCCTTCTTTTATCGGCAGACTTCAGAATTAAGCATTGATTCCGAAAATCAAAATACGCAAAAAAAAAAAAAAAAAAAAAAAAAAAAAAATCCTAAGCAACATGTACGCTGAATTCGTTTTCCAACACTGCAAACCATTTCAATAAATATCATCATTAACCTTATGAACGAAAATTCATTTCCGAAAGCCAGTTTTGTCAAATTTTGAGGACAAGTAATTCGTGGGGAAATAAATGTTCGGGAACAATAAAATTTTTCGAAAAAAACTTGGGTATTTTCTTTTCCTTATTTCTCGTAAAGTTTACTTTTAGTCATTTGGCAACATTGAACCTGTCTCAAATTCTATTCTGTTTTTGCTTCCACCGAGCTCTATGTTTTTATGCGGAAAGCGAAAATAAGTACGAAAATCTATTTTATTAAGTGGTCGTGCTTTATAACGGTACAGTTTACTCTTTTATCTAATTCTAATGTCTCTTGATATTTTTAATTTGTATTTCTTATTTATTTCTTATTCAAAGAAAAAGAAGTACCAAGAAATTTAAGTCCAGAATTTAAAGGTAAGTGAAATCATTGAAAATATTTATGTATATAATCTTGGAAAAACTTTTGTAGAAGAATTATTATTTTAATTATTATTATTATTATAATTATTATTATTATTTTAAATCTTATTAAAGGTAAACATATATCGAATTTGAAGGGTCCATGCAGGTTTTTTTTTTCATTCTTGTCTCTCAATTTATAAAACAAGAAAATGCTATTTTTATGTAATTTATTATATTATTAAATTTTGTGAAGGGTCTTGTTTTATTAAAAGGAATTATTAAATATTTTATTTTATTGAATATATTATATTTTATATATTATATATATTAAGTGTTAAAGGAATAATTAAAAGGGCCCATTTTTGTTAGAGTTTCGTGGATGAATTCTAAAAAGGCCCTGTTTCTGTCTAGATCAACCAACTGATTTGATTTAAAAGTTCTAAAATTACTCGCTTATTTTTAAATATGTGAATGAAATTGTTGTCTGGAGACTTTTATCTGCTATTTCAACATCGTTAATTAAACGTTTCCTATATTTTGCTTGATAGACTTCATCCCATCTTCTAATCAATCTGGATAGCAGACAAATGGTCGCTACTTTAGAATTGTCTACTGGCGATAGAAAAAAAATATTTGCTTCTATTTTTTTTTCATCGCTTTAAACGAGAGGATTTATTGTTTAAATGTTTGAAACCTTTTACGATTCCTTTTACATTTGAGTTTTATGGCGACGTTTTAATAATTAATTTCATGTGTAACAAATTTTTAGATTTTTAATATTTTCTGAGAAATGTTTGATTGGATAAAAACATCGAAATATGGCAAATAAAAGGCATCCAAGCAAGTGATATTTCGTCACACGGTTGCATTCGTTCTACAAAAAGTAGTTTATGTACGTTATAACAGTTTTATACTTGTACATGCAACATGCTAACAATAATATTTTGTTTTTTAGCTTAAAAATGTCTAAGCATTTGTCAGGTGCACAGAAGAGAAATATAAGGAAACGAAAATTGGAAGAATGCAAGTCAATGTCGCAACAGTTTGCTAAATGGCTAAATACCGAAAACTCAGAGAATAGAGCAAGTGTGGAAGAGGTCAAATCTAGCACTACTTCACAAGGTGATAAAAAAACACTACATTTGGCATCTACCCCTTCAATTAACGACAATTCTTCGAGTAACAAAAACGATCCATTGCAATAAAAGCAACCTGCTGCTTCTCAAGATATTCTACTACAATACCCTCATTATAATTCAAAAGAGGATGAGCCTGCACAAAGTACTGTCTCACAAACTGATAATACCGAACATTCTGCTGCTTCACTGGGTATTTTACTACAATTGCCCCATAATAGTTCAAAAGAGGATCAGCCTGTACAAAGTACTGTCTCACAAACTGTTATTACCGAATATTCTGCTGTTTCACAAGGTATTTCACTACATTTGCCCCATAATAATTCAAAAGAGGACGAGCCTGCACAAAGTACTGTTTCACAAACTGATAATACCGAACAAAATATGTTCTGCACTGTTCCAGAAGAAATACTGCTTAATTACAACGATTCCCATTCCTGGCCTGCCGTTACTGGTAAATTAATACATTCTCTTGTCTCACATGGTGCAGATCAAGGCGACAACATTAACTTTAATACGTTAAAAGTAGACGATTCAGGTCGAAAATTTACAAAGGACTGGTTTTATGTTAAACAAATTTACGGAGAAACTGTTCAAAGAAAATGGATTTTATATTCCGTTAATCAAAATGCAGTATTTTGCTTTCCTTGCATGCTTTTTGGGCAAAAATCGCATAATCTTTCAGACCCACAAAAAGGTTTTTATGATTGGAGGCATCTTCATCCGGTTATTCCCCGACACGAAAATTCTCCGGAACATCGAATTTCGTATGTGAAATGGAAAGTAATGGAAAAGAATATAAAATCAGGAAATGCAATTGATGATTATGTAATTAATTCCATTAACAAGGAAAAAATGATATGGCGTGAAATATTGAAAATAATATTGGATGCTATTCTATTCTGTGCCAAATATAATCTTGCTCTTAGAGGTTCAAATGAAATTATTGGAGATCCAAATTGTGGCATTTTTTAAAATTTGATTGAATTTGCTAGCCATTATAATACTACTTTAAAGGAACATATTGAAAAACATAAAAAGGGTTCAGTGTCTTATTTCTCACCAACTGTTCAAAATGAAATAATAAAATTAGTTGGGGACAAAACTAGAAATGAAATCATCTGCAGAATTAAGAAGGCAAAGTACTACACAATTTTATTCGACTGCACTCCTGATGTTTCAAGAAAAGAGCAAATGAGTCAGATTATAAGATATGTTCATGTTGACTGTAAAGGGAAGGTAATGATTGAAGAAAACTTCATAAACTTTATTCAATCTCATGAAAAAACGGGAGAAGGTTTATCATCTGAAATTTTGAATAAACTAAATGTTGATAAATTAGACATTCAGGATTGCAGAGGGCAAGGATTTGACAACGGTGCCTATATGGCTGGCAAGTATATGGGAGTAAGTAAGTGCACGTATTTTGGAAATTAATGATTTAGCAATATTTGTACCTTGTGCAGCTCATAATCTAAATTTAGCCGGTGCCCACGGTGCATCTACAACTCCAGAAATGATTGCTTTTTTTGGTACTGTGCAGAGGTTGTTTACCGTAATTTCCGGCGTATAATCCGCGGATCAAACAATTCTGTTTGGACCCAGAAATTTTATTTCATAATTGAAGTCAAATATTTACGGCGATCTAGAAAGTTACATTTTAAAAAATAAAATTTCTGGGTCGAAACAGGATTGTTTGATCCGCGGATTATACGCCGGAAATTACGGTAATTTTTCTCGTCCTCAACAATTCGTTGGAAAACTTTAATGAAGTGCTTAAAAATATCACTTAAAAGTTTTTCTGATACAAAATGGTCATCAAAGACCAGAGCAATAAAATCGCTGTATTTACAATTACCTGAAGTAATGGAAGGACTTCAAATGATTACAAACGATTTTTCGAATCCGGAAGCTGCATCGAATGCACAAAGTTTGATTCTGCAAATTAATTATAGGTTTATCTGTACACTTTCTATATGGAATAAAATTCTACAATGCATCGATCGAACAAACAAATCATTACAACAGAAAGATTTGTCAATAGATATTGGAACAAAACTAATTGTTGGTTTACGTAGTACATTACAAGGGCTTCGAGATACAGGTTTTGAACAAAATATCCAGGAAGCACAAAGTTTGGCTGAAAAAATGGATATAGAGAAGGAATTTCTTAATAAAAGGAAAAAGAAGAGTGAAGAAAATGGAAATAGATGAAACATCAGATGAAGGAAGTAAATTAACAGCTGAAGAGTTATTTAAAATACAAATGTACAGAGTTCTTGACACTCTGTTGTCTCAGATAGATTTGCGTTATGAAAAAATGAGAACCATCTGTGATTATTTTTGCTTTGTGTATGGCTCGTCTTTACAACATATGAGTGTCGCTTACTTAAAAAAATCGGCTGCAGATCTCGCTATTAAGTACAGCAAAGATTTAAAAAAGTACGACTTCACATGTGAAATTGAAAGTTTTAAGTTTGAAGTAACGGCTCTTATACAAAACATACAAACTACATCTCCGCTTGATATTCTACAGACTCTTCATGATTTTGGTTTAATTGAATCTTACCCAAATATCAGTGTCGCCCTTCGAATATTTTTAACTCTTCCCATTTCTATTACTTCGTGCGAGCGAAGTTTTAGCAAGCTGAAATTAATAAAAAAATATTTTCGATCAACTATCGGACAAGAACGTTTATCCAATCTGTCTATTATTTCAATAGAATACAATATAGTTAAAAATATTAATTATGATGATGTTACTAACGAATTTGCCGAAATGAAAGCCAGAAAAGTGCAATTAAAATAAAACTTAATAAAAAAATTTTATTGCGACGTATTTTTTTTTCATTTTTCCAAACCTAATTAATTAAGGGGCCCAAATGCGAATTCTTGCACAGGGCCCAGGAATGGCTAGTTACGGCTCTGGATATATGCCTACCGATTAATATTTCCACCTCCATACCTATTATTTTTCCTGTTCCTCTGTATGTTATATAACAGACTGAAAGAAAAATCTTGTCACATTAGAAGGGTAATGTGATCTTTTAAAAATAAGCCACAACATATGTCTCACTAATGTATGTTTCCGATTAATGAATTTTGCATTGAACATACCCAGAAAGCTTTTGGTGAAGTTCTGGAAACCCTTGAAACAGTTTAATTAAAAAATATATGCTATAGTTATTCTACTGATTTAAACTTCGTTGATTGACCTGTTTGATGCAGTAAAAACAATGCTTGAAATACCGCCAAAAAAGTGAAAAACATCTGAACAATTTTCAGATAGAGAATACATCTAATTTGAAAATAGTAAACTTGTATTTATGAAAACTTGTTCTGCTTAATCATTGGGGTTATAACATTGATAATTTATTGTGTTAGTTGTGACTCCTACAGAGTTCATCGTATCAGTAAAAGTTAAGTAGCAGATATTTGAAAACAAATAGTTGAATAAGTCGAGAATTACTCTAATCATCAACCACATTTGGGGAAAGACACCAAGAAGATGATATTCTTGGGCCAACTTTGGCAGCTTGCGGAAATAAATGAGAAATGGAAGGATCGGGAAATACGAGGGGCAGTCGGAAAATAAGTTTCCCCTGACGACTATGGACAGAGGTGTGTATGAAAGACAAAAAATGTAATGAGACATTAAAGATAAAACATAACTTTATTTTTCCACATAAGTACCAAGTACATTGAGACATTTGTCATACCGCTTTATAAGCTTCAAAAAGCCCTCCAAGAAAAAATCAGGGCTTTGCATGCGGACGAAGCGTTGAAGTCAACAGAGCCATCTGAGTAGGTACTACAACAGCGCCATCTGCTTGATACGGTCGACATCTACCCAATGGTATATAGGTGTCTTGCACGTTCGCGTTCACCTGCTGTGTCGTCTTTCGCCCACAGGCGTTCAACGCTTCGTCCGTATGCAAAGCCCTGATTTTTTCTTGGAGGGCTTTTTGAAGCTTATAAAGAGGTATGAAAAATGTCTTAATGGACTTGGTACTTATGTGGAAAAATAAAGTTATGTTTTATCTTTAATGTCTCATTACATTTTTTGTCTTTCATACACACCTCTGTTCACAGTCGCCAGGGGAAACTTATTTTCGGACTGCCCCTCGTAAATGGAAAATTCTATGGTGGAGATGTTTCTATAATTTGGAACGTTTCTGAGCTGGATTCTTATCAGCTAACTGTTGAACAACAGTTGTGCAATTGTTTTCAAATATTACGTTGTCCAGTGGTACGGCAAAGCGGACTTTTCTTATTTTGGGTCAACATGAAAGAACAATAAGGCAACTTTTCCCCAAACTGGTTGCTAACAGGCCACTTGTCGTGAATCGATAATTGGCAGATATTTGAAAACGATTTGTTGAATAAGTCGAGAAATACTCTAATCATCAACCACATTTGGGGAAAGACACCAAGAAGAAGAGGTTCTTGGGCCAACGTAGGAAGCTTGTGGAATTAACTGGAAAATGGTAGACTTTGGAAATAATTGGAAAATTGTACGGTGAAGAAGTTTCTCTAACTTGGAGCGTTTTTGAGCTGGATTCTGATAAGATAACTGTTGAACAACAGCTGTGTAATTGTTGCCAAATGATCCGTTGGCCACTGGTACGGTAAAGTGGACTTTTCGTACTTTGGATCAACGTGAAAAACAATACAACAACTGTTCCCCAAACTGGTTATTAACTGGCCACTTATATTGAATCGCGAATTTCCAGACATTTGAAAACGATTATTTGAAAAAGTCGAGAATTTGACTCATCATCCGCTAAATTTGAGGGGGGACACTTTATATATCATAGGATAAGTATGCATTAAAAGTCATAATATTCATTGTGGTGGCACATTTATCAAACGTAGTTAAAACACTTAAAATCTAGTAAGAGAAAAAAATAATTATGCGTTTCTAAAAATGGTTATATAGCTTAATTTAAAATATAATACACCTAAGTTATTCACACATTAAATGTTTCTCATATCATAAATCAAAAAATTTTAACCAGAGTGATTATGAAATATTTAAAAAATAATAATTTCCTAAGTAGATTTTATAAAATATCACATTTAACGTTCATTTATTTGCTTTTTAATTCTGATATAAAATGTAATAGCTCTTGACTATGATTAATTTAATAGTACTATACACGTTCTTTGCAAGGGGAGAACTTTAATACAAATTTCAAAAACATATAAAGTGTTTAAGAGATAAATGAAACACATGAAAATCAATGACACAATATTACCCAATTAAGGCGTATATCTTATTACATTCTTTTACATTTTATTTATTTTTTATTTTGTGTTTCGAAACAAATTTGATTTCTCAAGTACAGTATTTTCCTTTACATTCATAATTTCATAGTACAGGGAAAACGGAATTAAATATCTGTGTTATGCAATTTCCCAAACGATCAGCTTTCTTAAATGCATTTATCTAGAAAATACAATTCAATTCAATTTTTAATTATCATAAAACAAATACATAAATTAGACAATTTATAATAAATCCATAATAAATGTATCAAATAATTTAAATTACATAATAAATTTCATTCAAAATATTACTTTGTATCTTTATGCAAATAAATATTCAATCAATGGAATAACTCTCGATATCAACTTACAGAGTAACGCTATTAAAATATTCGATACTCTTTAAAGAGGAGCAGAATATGCTTTTCGTTACGAAAGGGAAGCGATATTGCGGAAGAAATATTCCAATAAATAAGGAAATTTAATTTATATGGCGTCTCTTTTATGCTAAAGGATATCTTTTTTTGTAGCGATTTAAAAAATACACAACGAAATACTGCTGAAAATATATATTTTATCTATACATAGCATAACTCTTGTACATTACATGCATATTTCTAGTTTTGTGCCGAACTCGGTAAACAAAGTATGCTTTTTATCGATAGCTTTGTGTTAATTTGTAAGCGATGTACATAATAAGTAATATATTATAAAATATAGTTATTAAAATCAACGAAAAGCTCATTTATTTACTGTATATAGCTAATTTCGTCTTGCAGTAAGTATAAAAATACGTTTTTTTTTTTATCGATATATTTGTGTTAATTCCTAAACGAATTTAGGACGATTTATTTAATCTGTGTTAAATATAAATAATGAAATTGTATACTGTTTCAGTACATGTTAATTAGATATAATAAAAAGTTATAATTTTCTAATGCATCTAATTTTCAAATGCTTTTTTAATATTAATTTAAAATTATAGATTTTTCTTTACTGTGAAAGTTGTTATGTGACAAGCGAATAACATGGAATGCAACTTATCTTTAAAACAATATAATAATCATTAACATTAGATTTTAATTGTTTGTAATTCAAAATTGTCCACTTGAATTGTTTTTGTAATATTTTAACATTTTTGAATACAGACGACGTTCTGATAGAGAAAAAAAGAAATTTTAATTTATTGATGATATTAACACCTGCATTTTATTTAACATATTCTCGAATTCCTATACCCTTCTTCACAGCTTTCCAAGAATTTATGTTGATTGTCGGAATTGTCCCTGCAGTTTTTCATTATTTTTACTGAAATGTCTAATCATTAGGAATTGCATACGGAAAACTTCACCAAAGTGTTCAGTTTTACATGCAAAAATAATATTTAAATAACCAGGTATATCTGTGAGAAAGCCAAATTTGTTGCAAAAATGCCAATGATTTGTCCAAGTGACATTTGTTTTTAAATTTAAGTTTCTGATTTCTGTTTATTATTAATTTGTAATGCTGCAAATTAATTCTCAGCTATTTATAGTTTAGTTGTTGGTTTTGATATTTCTAATCAAACCTTTTTTTTTTAAAGACACTGATGTTTAATACTTTTAGACAATTTATAGACTTTGCATTAAACAAGAATACCTTTTAAAGAGGATATTCTGAATTAAAAATGCGTTAGCGTTAAGGGGACGCCGATCCTATTATAATGGTGCTACAAACTGTCTGTGACATTATACCTTTCTGGTCAGAATTCGTTTTCCATATATGGAAAAAAAAATATTTTACATTAATCATCTTAAAAGTAGCTATTCAAATCTCAAAAATAAAGGTTCACTGAAATTCAATGAATATGTCAGTTACTGAAATCTATCGAATAATGTTATCTTGCGTACTTTCCATATTACAATAGACCAAGAAAATTTTTTTGTAGAGGTTTGGAAAATGTATTAGAACACTATTAACAAGAACGAAAAATCATGCGTCAAGCATAGATTATGTAACACTTTCCAACGCTTCCAAAATAATTTTACGAATCATACTCTTTTATAAGCTAAAAGATAACATCTAAGTAATCCGAATACTTTATTCAGCCCTGTATAGGATCTATAGATTTGTATATATACTACATAGGATGCTAAATTTTAGTTCAGTTAGGAAACACGTAGCGCAGTTTAAAATTCTCCGTCTGGAGTTAAATAATACGGAAATGTGTTCCCGAACTTTTGTACTTCCCTGTATAGGATCTACAGAATTTATACACACCACGTAATATACAAAAAGCGATTTAAAATTAAAATCGCATTCAGTAACTTAAAACGCACTTCCAGGAATTATTGTTAACATACAGTAGAGAATTCTTTTGTGTGTCCCTGTAAATGAACGATGACTGCTATACACACAATATTCTGTAGTAAGTCTCTTGTAATGAACCTTATATAAATTTCAATGCGTTTAAAATAGTGAAACATTATTTAAATAAACCGCAGACGATTTTTCTCCATAGACGTAATGTAACGGAATTCTTTTGACTGTCCCTGTAAAGTAAGTATAAGTGCTATGCACACCCTATTCCATATTAAGCTTCTTCTAATGCACCTTAGTGATATATATAAATTTCAATGCGTTTAAAGTATTGAAACATTATTTAAATAAACCGCAAATGATTTTTCCCCATAGACCGCAATGTAACGGAATTCTTTTGAGTGTCCCTGTAAAAAAACTATAAGTGCTACACACTTCCGTTGAAATAGGGAACATGCTATAGATAACGATTATAACATATAAAATTTGCAGGGCAATCCGAGCATATTTACGGGAGTTAGAGCACGGACAGACGGCAGACGGCAGACGGCAGACGGCCAGACGGCCAGACGGCCAGACGGCCAGACGGCCAGACAAACCGAAGTCATAAACACTTTTCAACTAGGTTGGAAAGTGTTAAAAAGGCATAACAAATTTCAGATTTTTTTAAAAATATTTTTCCACAATCTATTTGTTCGGAAAAATACACTCTAAAAATACACTCTACACTGAAAAAAAAGCGTGGATTCACAATCTAGGAAAATATAGCGTAATTACGAACGAAGGTATACAATATCCTTTTCCGAGTTAGTACCTATTCCGAAAAGCGTTCCCTATTTTTAGATATCTTAGAAACAAATATCTTTTTGAGACTTAAAGTAGCATTTATATAAAAGAGTTTCTAAACTGCCTTTATTTTTGGAAACGTTTTCGAATAATTGTTATAGTGTATAACTACACACGGAACAGTCGGAAAAATGCAATGTACACTGCGTAAAAAAACGACATGACTGATAAAATAGTAATATATTGTGTAACTAGGAAAGAAAATATACAATAACATATTCCGAGTTTGTAACGATTCCGAAAAGCGTTCCTTATCGTTAGAAACCTTAGAAAAAATTCTTTTTGAGACTTAAATCAGCATTTATATAAAAGAATTTCTTCCCTGTTTTGATTTTTAAAAACGTTTCCGAAAAGTTTTTATAGTGTATAACTACACCCGGAACAGTCGGCAAACTACAATCTACACTCCGAAGAAAATACGACATGATTCATAAAATAGGAAAATATTGTGCAACTATGAACGAAAATATAGAATAACCTCTTCCGTGTTAGTAACTATTCCGAAAATCGTACCTTATTTTTAGAAATCTTAGAAACAAATACATTTTTGAGACTTAAAGCAGCATTTATATAAAAGAGTTTCTTCCCTGCCAATGATTTTGGAAAACGTTTTCGAATAGTTTTTATAGTGTATAACTACACTCGGAACAGTCGGGAAAATACACCCTACACTGCGAAAAAAACCAACATGATTCATAAAATAGGAAAATATTGTGTAACTACGAACGGAAATATACAATAACCTTTTCCGAGTTAATAACTATTCCGAAAAGAGTTCCTTATCGTTAGAAACCTTAGAAAAAATTCTTTTTGAAACTTAAATCAGCATTTATATAAAAGAATTTCTTCCCTGTTTTGATTTTTAAAAACGTTTCCGAAAAGTTTTTATAGTGTATAGCTACACCCGGAACAGTCGGAAAACTATAATCTACACTTCGAAGAAAAAACGACATGATTCATAAAATAGGAAAATATTGTGTAACTATGAACGAAAATATAGAATAAACTCTTCCGTGTTAGTAACTATTCCGAAAATCGTACCTTATTTTTAGAAATCTTAGAAACAAATATATTTTTGAGACTTAAAGCAGCATTTATATAAAAGAGTTTCTTCCCTGCCAATGATTTTGGGAAACGTTTTCGAATAGTTTTTATTGTGTATAACTACACTCGGAACAGTCGGGAAAATACACCCTACACTGCGAAAAAAAACCAACATGATTCATAAAATAGGAAAATATTGTGTAACTACGAACGGAAATATACAATAACCTTTTCCGAGTTAATAACTATTCCGAAAAGCGTTCCTTATCGTTAGAAACCTTAGAAAAAATTCTTTTTGAGACTTAAATCAGCATTTATATAAAAGAATTTCTTCCCTGTTTTGATTTTTAAAAACGTTTCCGAAAAGTTTTTATAGTGTATAACTACACCCGGAACAGTCGGAAAACTACAATCTACACTCCGAAGAAAATACGACATGATTCATAAAATAGGAAAATATTGTGTAACTATGAACGAAAATATAGAATAACCTCTTCCGTGTTAGTGCGTAACTATTCCGAAAATCGTACCTTATTTTTAGAAATCTTAGAAACAAATATCTTTTTGAGACTTAAAGCAGCATTTATATAAAAGAGTTTCTTCCCTGCCAATGATTTTGGGAAACGTTTTCGAATAGTTTTTATAGTGTATAACTACACTCGGAACAGTCGGGAAAATACACCCTACACTGCGAAAAAAACACAGCATGATTCATAAAATAAGAAAATATTGTGTAACTACGAACGAAAATATACAATAACCTTTTCCGAGTTAATAACTATTCCGAAAAGCGATCCTTATCGTTAGAAACCTTAGATAAAAATCTTTTTGAGACTTAAATAAACATTTATATAAAAGCATTTCTTCCCTGTTTTGATTTTTAAAAACGTTTCCGAAAAGTTTTTATAGTGTATAACTACACCCGGAACAGTCGGAAAAATACAATCTACACTCCGAAGAAAAAACGACAGGATTCATAAAATAGGAAAATATTGTGTAACTATGAAGGAAAATATAGAATAACCTCTTCCGTGTTAGTAACTATTCCGAAAATCGTATCTTATTTTTAGAAATCTTAGAAAAAAATATCTTTTTGAGACTTAAAGCAGCATATATTAAAAGAGCTTTTTCCTGCCAATGATTTTAGGAAACGTTTTCGAATAGTTTCTGTAGTGTATAACTACACCCGGAACAGTCGGAAAAATACACCTTACACTGCGAAAAAAAAAACATGATTCATAAAATAGGAAAATATTGTGTAACTACGAACGAAAATATACAATAACCTTTTCCGAGTTAGTAACTATCCCGAAAAGCGATCCTTATTTTTAGAAGTCTGGGAAAAATCTTTTTGAGATTTAAAGCAGCATTTATTTAAAAGAGTTTTTCCCTGCCAATGATTTTAGGAAACGTTTCCGAATAGTTTTTATAGTGTATAACTACACCCGGAACAGTCAGTGAAATACACACTACACTACAAAAAAAAAAAAAGACATGATTCATAAAATAGAAAAATATTGTGTAACTACGAACGAACGAAAATACACAATAACATATCCCGAGTTAGTAACGATTCCGAAAAGCGTTCCTTATAGTTAGAAACCTTAGAAAAAACATATTTTTGAGACTTAAAGAAGCATTTATATAAAAGTTTCTTCCCTACAAATGGTTTTTAAAAAAGTTTCCGAATATTTTCTATAGTGTATTAATCAGTTTTCTCAACCCAGAATAAAGGTTTTTCGGATGCTGTCAATTTTTAATTGAACATTTTCATGTTCAACAAGCATGTTTTACAGACAAACTGGATACATTAACAGCATTAACATTAACACTAAAATCAATATTATTGAGGTATTGTTGAATGCATAAATTCAATTACACGGTTTAAAATGTTTAATTGAGAATAAATAGCATCAAAACCCGATTTTACAGTTTGAGAAAACTGATTAATATAGTGTAAAAAATTACTCGGAAACATTTCAGAAAAACTTTGGCAGAAAAAGAAACATTATTTTTATAAATGATTCTTTAAATCTCGAAAATATATTGGAATCTGGGGTTTATATTTATAAAGGAAAATTTCGGTAATTATGGGTAACTCAAAAGAAGTTGTTGT
Source organism: Maratus michaelseni (assembly GCA_963931845.1). Classification (NCBI taxonomy): domain Eukaryota; kingdom Metazoa; phylum Arthropoda; class Arachnida; order Araneae; family Salticidae; genus Maratus; species Maratus michaelseni. The sequence goes on from OZ007596.1 coordinate 274,423,606, forward strand.
GATATATATTCGTGCGTCGTGTGATAAATAACTTATAGTTCTAAACTTTATCTATCTATCTATCTATCTATCTACCTTTATCACTTTTTATGGTCACGATAACTATGGTCACGATAATTCTGCAAAAATCTCTTCCAAACTGATACACAAAATCAAGGGGCATAAAATCTCGGTCAAGTTCGTTAATGGACAAAATCTATCCCAGGGGGGGAATGGGGTGGGGGGTTGGTTAAAACAGAAAAGAATCTATAACTTCTTAATTATGATACATATACTTAATATATGTATCATAATTAAGAAGTTATGGGTTATAATAATTTTAAATGGATTCTATATTATAGAATCCGTTTAAAATTATTATTACTTCTAGAAAAATGGCTAGGAATCTAGGAAAATTTATGTATGACAGATTTTTGATATAATTAAAAATGGCCTCAAGGGGGAAGGGGGGGGTATAAGGGTTTGTCAATTCACAAGATATCAAATCCGCTTAAATTTATTATAAATTCTCTTAATATTATGTGCTACTTTTATATTGGCCAGTTTTTTAGGACTAACCCTTACAGCAAAAAAATAAGTAAATAAATAAAAAAATAAGTAAATAAATAAATAAAAATAAAAACAAATTAATCCCTGCCGGCTCCGCCTACAGACACAGGTATGTGTCGCGAAGTGGGCGGTCCCAACTGCCGCATTATGGTAAAAATGCCATTTCGTCGAGCTATAACTTATCAGGTTAAAATTTAAATAATAAATACAGGCTATGTAAATAATTATAAAATCTTATCAACTGTTTTCTTCCTTGTAGATAATTAATCTTATTTATCACAGTTTTGATTTAATTAAAAATTTTATGCATTTGTTAATAATAGAGACACGCTTTCCAAACGTAGAGCAATATTTATGGGAAAATTATGTAGAACGGATATCCGTATAAATCCTAATTTATAAAAATTCTTCGTGAAGAAATTTCAAAACAAATGTATTCCGATTTTTTAAACTTAAACGATCTATTACATTAAACAGCAAATATAAAGTTTATAAATCAAGTCTTTCAGTTAAGTTCAAAGACAAATTACTTCTGTCATATTAAATACTCAATTTTAATTGAGTTGGATAAATGCCAAAGTCTGATATCTAGGTTAAGCTTTTGAAACAGAAAAAACAGTTTTGAGCAGATTTACAATCTTTAAATTTATTGAAATCTTATCTTGGCTAATATTTTGGGGAAAAAAACTCTGAAAACAAGGAGTTATTTAAGAAACTTTTGTTTTATTTTTATTTATTTATTGAACAGGCAGAACTATGATTACGCTCACATGCAATGTAGTATTCTAATGTACCATGGCCATAGAAATGTAAATAAGTAATATATAATCAAACAAATCTCTGTACTTTGAATTATTTAATAACTTGTAGAATATTATTTTTTAATGCTGAATTATTTTTACAAAGCTTAGTACTTCAAAAATGTGATCTAATATTAAGAAAAATGCAGTGAAATTCTGCCTAACGAAACTTCGATTAACCGACTGTTCAGATTCAGATTCAGATTCAGATTCAACCAAGCAGGGTGGCCTACCATACGGCTTAAGCTCTACAAGCCCTGCTTGGCAAGTTTATTAAAAAAAAAAAAAAAAAAAAAAAAAAAAAAAAAAATACAGATGAGGCCAATAGGTCATTAGGCTTTTACTGAGGGAATGGAATTATTTACACTACTGTGTTTCCGCTATTTTTGTGGTCAATGATGAGGGTTATTCTTCTTCATCATCGTCTGAGGGCAGGACATTTCCTAGAAGGTGTGCTGGAGGCATTTGAAAGAGTTGCTGATTGTGTTCTAGGAGATGGACACAGTCTATTATTTTTTGTTGTAGATTTGGTGTATGGAGGACGTGGTGGAACCAAACTGAGGTCCTCAGTAATGCCGGTTTCCTTATGTGATATGCTGACGTTAGCGGGCAGTTGAGTGTGTAGTGGGTGGCATCTCCTCTTTTTCCACATGTGCAGAATGGAGATGGGGCTTTATTGAAGAGAGAGAGATATGATGGGAACGGGCCGTGGTTGGTTATGTACAGGTAGATGTTTCGGTGTGGGACCAGGAAGTCCTCGGTGACTTTTGGACAGAGGCTGTAGGCTTTTCGTCCCCTGTGCTCCGCTGTCCATTGGTCTTGCCATTTAGATGTGTATTTGTGTTTTAGTTGTCCTCTGAGGTAGGATGGAGGTGCTGGGTGGAAGATGTGTTTTATTGATGTGTCCGGTTGTGTGGCTTCCTTGGCGAGTCTGTCAGCGTGTTCGTTGCCCGCAATTCCTGAGTGGCCTTTTACCCAGTTGAAGAGGATATTTTTTGTTGTGTTTTGCAGTTTCTTTATTATTTGACCTATTAGATAATTTTCTGTATTCATGTCTGTAAGTGCCACTAAGCTGGAAAGGCTGTCTGAATTTATTGTTGCTTTGTCGTGTGTGGATGTTTGCAGCCAGGAAATTGCGTCGGAAATTGCGAGCAGCTCCGCTTGGTAAACGGAGTTTGAGGTGTCCAGGTGTATTTGATGTTCTGTTATTGTGTCTTCTTTGTTGTAGATGCAGAAAGCGTATCCTACACCAGCGTCAGTCTTCGATCCATCCGTGTATACTTGCAAATTTGGCTGCTCCTCTGCATTCTCTGCCCATTCAAAATATGTTTTGTATGGTATAATTTCTGTTGGTATAAATTTCGGTTGATACATATCTGGTTGTATTCCAACCATGGGGATGCCTAGCCTAAGGATTGCTCCTTGGGCTGCTGTTTTCTCTGTTCTTAGTGAGAGTGGCATTGTTCCCGTGAGGACGCAGAGAGCTGAGGTTGCTGTCTTCTTGTATGCACGGGAGATCAAAAGCAGACACTGTGCCTGAATTGCTGAGAGGAGTCGCAGCCCGTGGGATTTTTGTAGTTTGGGGAACCATGTTGCTGCAGCGTAAGTTATTTTCTTTTCTAAGATTGTGTTGTTCCATATTTTTAGTATTGCTTTTGAGATACTGCGTTGTGAGGCTGCAAACTTCAGGAGGTTTTGGACTGCTGTGTTGATTTCTGATCTCTTGGCATGTAGATGTGGTAGGAAGGAAAGTGTGCTGTCCAGAACTAAGCCGAGATATTTTAGTGTGGGGTTATGTTTGATGGATCTGTTATTAATTTTTAGTGTGGGTGGACGCTTGAGATATTTACGATTCTTTATTTGCAGAACTGTTGATTTTTCGTGTGTTATTTGAATGGAATGACAATCCGCCCAGTTTTGAATCAGTTGGAGAGCTGCGTTGCCTTTGTCTTCTATGATCTTCCTGGTGCGACCTGTTATGATTAGAAGTATATCATCTGCGTACGCCACCACTTTGAATCCCTTTTCTCTGAGGATTATCAGGATCTTATTGATGAATATTCTCCAGAGAAACGGGCCGTAGCACGACCCCTGGGGACAGCCCTTTTTGAACCAGTGAAGGTCTCCAGAGAGCCAGTTGGTGTACGCAGATCTGAGCGATAGGAAGGATCTTGTCGTGTTTATGTATGGTCTGCTCAGTTCTAAGGTTTCGAGCTCTTCCACTGTTGCATCCCAAGGTAGATTGTCGAAGGCATGGTGGAAGTCTAGAGAGATGAGATATGTGTAGTTGTCTTCTTGTTTGCTTAGATCTATGATGGACAGCACTTCTTGGATTGCCGTTTCCGTCGATTTTCCTGGGACGAATCCATGTTGGGACGGTGCTAGTTTTGGTGTGTTGTGTAGTTCATGTAGGATACGCTTTAGTATTAGCTTCTCAAAGATTTTGCCCAGGATTGGCAGCAGGGAAATCGGACGATACGAGTCCGCTTCTGTTGGAGGCTTTCCATTTTTCAAGAAGAAGACTAGTTCCCCCTGCTTCCATGCTGTCGGGAAGTAGTTAAGCTTGAGGAGTGTGTTGTAAATGTCTTGTAGTAGTTGTGGGTGATGTTTGAATATTTGTCTTGTGATGGGATGGTCTATGTTGTCTATTCCTGGGGCCTTGTTTTTGTTGAAGCTGTATATTGCCGTTTTTAACTCGTTTACGGTGAATGGAGGGGCCGTCTTGTCTGGTGTTGGTGTTCTGGTGTCTGTAATCTGTGAATTTCCATATATGTGTTCTGTGAGGTCCTTGTAAAATGATTTCTTGGTGTGTGTGATTGTTGTTGAGTGTGCCAGTGCATATGTTTCTTTCTTGTGAAAGTCCTGGAAGGCAATTTTCTTCATTTTCCCATAGGGATCTGTTGTTGCCTGACAGAATCTCAGCCATGCTTCTCGTTTGGCTTTTTGGATTTGAAGCTTGTATCTGGCTCGCTCCTGTTTGTATTTCTGTTTGTGGGCTTGTGTGGATGTTGGAGAGTTTGTTTGTCTTCGGAGTGCCCGGACGTAGTTTCTTGTTTTTCGGAGCTCCGGAGACCACCAGTTGATCGAGGGTTTGTGTGTGCTACTTTTCTTCTTGAGAGTGTGTTCACTTGTCTCTTGTATGATTTGTATTAATTCATTGTAGTGTGTATCGAAGTTTTCTTTACTTTTTATTTGCTGGAAGTTAATGTTTCTTTCTATTAGTCTTGAGGTTAAGTGTTGATTGAATTTTTTAAACGATATGTTCTTCGTTCTGTATCTTCTTCTCGGGAGAGTTGGGGTTGTTATGTTTAGATATATGGTGATCAAGCGGTGGTCCCCGTAATTCATGTCTTTTTCCACAGTCCACTCTTCTAATCTAGAGAATACGGGGAACGAGAAAAGAGAGACGTCCGGCCATCCTTGTGATCTTTCTGTCTGAAATGTGGGTGGGCTGTGTGGGTCGTTTGCCGAGATTAAGTGGTGTTGGCTCATATGTGTGATGAGATGGTGTCCTCTGTCGTCGTCCGATGAATACCCCCAGAGTTGGCTATGAGCATTGAAGTCTCCCAGGTGTATCAGGTGTTTGCTCATGCCTCTCTTGTTTGTCCAGGCTTGAAGGTCTTCCTTTAGATCTGCTGACGGCGGGGAGTATTGATTGCCGATTGTTATAATTATATCTTGGAGTGTAACGTTAATGAATACTGAATTTTGGTGTTGCTGTGTTCGTATATGTTGTAGGTTGTTGTCCAGTATGATTGTGTGGCAGTTGTTGGATTGCGAGGCATATGAAGGCAGGGATAATGGTAATCCGTGCGGTCTTCTATTGGTGACTGCGCAATCCTGGAGACAGGCTATTGAGTAATCCTCTTCTATTAAGTGATTTATGAGGTCTGCTGTTGCTGATTTTGTTCTTTGAAGGTTTATTTGTGCTATTTTGAATTTTGGTGTTGTTGTTCTATTGCTAGTTGGTGTGGTTGTTGGGTTTGGGGTTGTTACCATCGCGAACTCTCTGCTGTTAGGTTCTGTGCACGATGGCGATTATGGAAGAGGTCCTGAAAGACTTGGCATCCGGCTGAGTTGGCGCTATGGTTATTTGGGTAGGGGTATCCATCTTGATCTTGCGTGTAGGTGCAATTTAAGCATCTGTGTTGTCGCAGGTGGTTTTTCTTCGGACATCTTTCAGATTCGTGTTCTGCCATGCAATATGCACAAGCCGTTTTTCTCTTACAGTTGGTAGAGGAGTGCCCGAAGACTTGGCAGTTTTGACAACGAATTATTGGGGAGTATGTCCTTATTTTGCATGTTATGAGGCTGAGCGATAGTCGACCCTCTTTGTGGAGTAACAAGGCTTGGTCTTCTGGGAGGTCTATTACTAATTGGTATGTTCGTGAATTTTCTTTTGATATTTCTTTATGTATGTGTAAATGTTGTTCGATGTCTTCGTTTGTCTTTTTGTTGATTTCTTGTAATACTTCGTCATGTGTGATCGACTTCGGGATGCCTAGTATTATCAGCTTTTTCCTTTTTTCTGTTACAAATTCTTGGGATACCAGACGTGATATGTCTTCTGATTGGTGTATTATATCCGACAGGGTGTCGACATTTTCTTCTGTTTCTGATCTCACTATTAATGTTGTTTTATTTCTTGCTATTGTACAATGTATAGGTGGGACGTTCTTGTGTTTTTTAAGGGCTTTGTGTATTTGTTCTCTGATTGAGAATATCGTTAGAGACGTGTTTGATTTTCTAGATAGTAAAATTGCCCCTTTGGAGTATCTCCTGGCTGTTGAAGATGCTGTTAATCTTGTTTGTGGTTGTGATGGTCTGCCTGTTTCTGATTGTTTCAGTTTTTCTGCGTATGAGTCGTGTGTGCTGTTATCTTCTGGTGTTTCTATTGCTGGTGTTTTGTGTTTCTTGATAAGTGCTGAGACTTTTGATTCCAGATCTGCTATTTTTTGAAATATTTTTTCTGTGTTTGTGGTGTTTTGTTTTATTATGGCTTCTTTCAGCATTCTGGTGTTCTGGACGTGTGGGAGTTGGTTCTTTATTTTTATCAGGAGTTGTTGAACTCCTTCTTTGGTCATCCGCTCAATTTCGTCTTCATTCGGGATCTGGCAGTTTTGTTGCTTTTCTTGCTGCTTATGCAGTTGGTTTATTTCTTCTTTTTGTCTTTGATTGTCTTGAGTGAGGAGGTCCATCTTGGAGTAGAGATCTGCGAGGGTTTTTTTGTGTTCTGCTGTTAATTTTTCTATGTTGTCCTCTCTTTCTTTTATGGTGGCTTGTTGGTGTTCAATTCTTTCCTCCAGTTGTTTTCTGTCTGCTTGCTGTTTGTTTTCTCTTTCCAGTGTGTTGGTTTGTAGTCGTTCTGTGTCTTCTTCCAGGGATTGGATTCTGTGTTCTAGGGATGCCGTGTTGTTTTCTTGTATTTGGTGATGTGTGTTGTGGTTGGACTCTTCTTCTATGTTGTCTGTTTGGACCTCACCTTCCTTGATTTGTTCTAGTTCTTCTTTGATTTGGTGCATATCTTTGAGATGAGTTACTATTCTTTCTTGCAAGGTGTTAGCTCCTTCAGTGCCTGCTGGTGAGTGTTGTTTGAGGTGTTTGCACATTTGTCTAAAAGATGCTCTGAATGTGGGCTTAGTATCCAGGAAATCTTTCACGTTTTGTCGGTTGGTGTCCCTATGCAGGTAGGCAATGAAGTCTTGATCTACATCTTTGAATATTTCCAGTGTGTTTGTTATTTTTGTTTGTTGGATTGAATCTTGTGTTTGTGATGCATTTCTTTTGATGTATGCGATGTTTTTTGTTATTTCTACTTGCAGCCACTGTAGGTATTTGTCTGCTCCTTCATTGTTTCTTCCTTTGTGTCTTCTGTAGTGGCCGATTGCTTGTGCGAGGATTTCGTGAACGTTAAGGTTTTTTCTTTTACCTGTTTCTATATCATATAATTGTTGGAGTGGCGGTTCTTTGTCTGATTGATTTGATGGGGTTATCATTTTTATTTGTTGTGAGTTTCTTGTTTTTGTGTGTTGACTGTTGGTCGATTTTGTATATCTCGGGTTGTTCTTGTCTTCGAGTTATGAGTTTGAGCTTTCACTTTGTGATTGATTTATTCTTCTTGGAATATATATATTTTTTTTTTCTTATATTTCTGAATTAAGAACTTTATTTACGTTAGCGATAAAGGTTATGTGGGATACTCTCTCCGGCAAAGAGAATTATGAGAATAAAAAAAAAATGAATAGAGATAATGAAGATAATACTAGATAGAGTAAAATGGGTGAATTTTGGGAGAACCATGTGAGACCAGCCCATGAAGAGATAAGTGTCCAGCAAAAAGCGAGTGCAGCTGCACCCGAGGGAGATATACTGTGCAAGGCTGATTGTATAAATTGAAAGGCCATAAAAATGACGCTATTGTGAGGAGATGCGGGAACATGTGCAAAGGAGCGAGGGAGTGTATTTCAGGTTGAAGCCTGGAAAACTATGAAAATTAAATGTGGCGCCCTACGCCCTCGGAGTGGGTGGGATAAGAATTGAATTTGAGATTAGATGTAGAAATTTAACACCTTTATGGAGTCCAGGATTAATGGATGGGGAATTGAATTTCCTTTATGGAGATATGCTACACTTGATGGTTGAGAGAATTTGAGAAAAGTTTAAAATTATTAAAAAAAAATTAAAATTTTGACCAGGGTCCAAAACATGAAAATTTTAAGTGAGTGGCTCCGGAATGGAAAGCCTACTTTGAGATCTAACAAATTTATTATGTACGGTAAAATTGGATGAAAGGGAGTGGAGATGTTTATTCCGTGTTGTTGTTGAAAGAAGATTACTTGAGAAAGATGAATGGGGCGCCCTACGCGCTCAGAATGGGTGAAACAGTTTTGTTCCAGGAATAATGGGTGGGGAATTGAATTCCCTTTATGGAGAAATGCTACTCTTGATAATTGAGAAATTTTGATAAAAGATTAAAAATATTTAAAAAGTTTAATAATGGGAACAGGGGCTTGAAAATGAAAATATTATGGTAGTGACTCCGGGAATGGAAAGCCTACTATGATATCTATACGAATTTATAATGATCGGCTAGGATGGATGTGAGGGGGTGGAGAAGTTTATTCCAAGTTGTTGTCGGATGAAGATCTAATGAGAAAGATAAATGGGGCGCCCTGCTCCCGTAGAATGTGTGAGACGGTTTTGTTCCAGGAGTAATGGATGGGGAATTGAATTTCCTTTCTGGAGATATGCTACTCTTGATAGTTGAGAGAATTTGAGAAAAAAGTTCAAAATTTTAAGAAAATTTAACAATGGGATCAGGGTATTGAAAATGAAAATATTTTGATAGTGGCTCCGGGAATGGAAAACCTACTATGAGATCTATGCAAATTTATAATGATCGGTAAGAATGCATGAGAGGGGGTGGAGATGTTTATTCCGTGTTGTTGATGGTTGAAGATCTAATGAGAGAAATATATGGGGCGCCCTACGCCCGTAAAATGAGTGGAAGGGGTTTGTTCCAGGAGTAATGGATGGGGAATTGAATTACCTTTATGGAGATATGCTACACTTGATAGTTGGATGAAAGGGAGTGGAGATGTTTATTTCGTGTTGTTGTCGAATGAAGACCACTTGAGAAAGAAGGATGGGGCGCCCTACGCCCTCAGAATGGGTGAAACGGTTATGTTCCAGGAGTAATGGCTGGGAAATTGAATTTCCTTTCTGGAGATATGCAACTCTTGATAGTTGAGAGAATTTGAGAAAAAAGTTCAAAAAAAAAAAAAAAAAAAAAAAAAAAATTTAAAATTACGCCCACGGATGGGTGAGAAAAGTTTTGTTCAAAGATAAATGGAAGAGGAATTAAAAGTCCTTTACGGAGATATGCAACACTTGTATGAGTGAAAAAAATTCAAAAGAACTTTAAAATTTTATTAAAAAATTAAAATGAAGCCTGGGGCTTAGAAAATGATAAAAGGAATTTAAAACATGGTGGAATAGGTGTAGAATGGAAATACCTTTCAGATGATATCCTACACGGGTATGCTGGAGCAATAATTAGAGATTTAAAAAATTTAAAATAAAGTTTAAAAGTGGTACCAAGGGCCAAAAAATGGAGATAATTTAAAAATAGTAGCGGGAGTGAAAAGCTCTTTTGAAGACCTATAAAATGATGTATTGCACTAGTGGATTGGAGCATATTTAAATTTGCCTCAAAGGGGGGCCCGGGGCCCTCCCTGTTGGTCTGAGCTTGACGTGGGCTCCCACAAAAAATCCTTGCGAATAGGGAAGACAGGGCGATCCGAGCATTTAAAAATTAGAGTTTAATGAAGTTTAAAGATAGACCTGGCCCGGGGACGGGAAGAGGAGGCGCCCTGCGCCCCAGAGTGACTGAATGGGAAAGTTAGCAAGATTGGAAGATGTAGGATGTAATTACCTACGTGACAATATGCGACTCGAGAATGCTCAGGGCAAAAATGATGAGTTTAAAAATTTTAATAAAAGTTTAAAAGAGGGGCTAGGGGCGCAAACATGAAAATTTATGGGAATGGGCAAAGGGAATGGAAAGACCACATGAAGACCTATAGAATGAAGTATTGCACTTGTGGATTGGAGCATATTTTAGCTTGGCCCTAGAGGGGGCCCTAGGGCCCTCCCTGTTGGACTGAGCCTGACGGGGACACCGGAATCGGAAAGCCCACGAAAAATCCATACGAATAGGGAAGACAGGGCGATCCGAGCATTTAAAATTAGAGTTTTATTGAAGTTTAAAGAAAGACCATGCCCAGGGACGGGAAGAGGAGGCGCCCTGCGCCCCAGAGTTACTGGATGAGTAAGTTAGTAAGACTGGAAGATGTAGATTGTAATTACCTACGTGACAATATGCGACACGAGAATGCTGAGGGCAAAATTGATGAATTTAAAAATTTAAATAAAAGTTTAAAGGAGGGGCCAGGGGCGCAAAAATGTAAGTTTATAGGAATGGGCTACGGGAATGGAAAGACCACTTGAAGACCTTTAAAATGATGTATTGCACTAGTGGATTGGAGCATAGTTTAATTTGGCCCAAAAGGGGGCCCCAGGGACCTCCCTGTTGGTTTGAGCTTCAAGAGGGCCTTAGAATCGAAAAGCCCACGAAATTTCAGTTTGCAGGTTCGAATCCTGTAAATTAATTCCTCAGCTTAAATACTCTTGCTTGGAAATGACGTGTTTACCCAGGATGCAATGCGAGAAGGACTTTAGATTTTATAATTTGAGTTTACTGGAAGCTGGGCGAGTGTGTTCATTGCCTCCAAACAAGAAGCTGGTTGCTAAGCAACCAACTCAGACGCCACTACTCTTTCTAATGAAGGCATCTCAGGTCTTATTGAGTTTGCTTTCACTAGTTTTATGCAGCGTCATCCTACAGCCAACCAACCAATCGTTGGGAAATTTTGGCGTGGATCTCTTATAATCGACGCCATTGATTACAAAATAAGAAAATTTCACTTTAGAGATACAAAACATACACTTAAAATAAAATGGGAGATAAAAGAATGGCATCAGTGTGTAGTTAATTTAATTGAGCATCTGTAGCATACAACAAAATTAAGATAAAGATATAATAAGTATTTTTTACGAGGGATTTAAGAATATACACTTGAAAAAAAATATCGATGATGAGGTGCGAAAAGGTGGAGCGTGACAAGATTTGGCAGAATGCTCATAAAAGGTATAAAAAAACACTGAAAATATGCCAAAATGCCCCCAAAGAGCTTAGCGAGACCTTTTACAAAGTCAAATGAGCATTTAACACGCTCGGGCACACTTAAATAATTAAAATAATGGGAGCTAGAAAGAGATGTACTTACGTAAACAAGCAACCACGCGGTGACTGCTTGCAGTGCACCGGATTTATAACAACTAAGCTGGTACACCAACTTAGAATTTAACTATCGCTCCAAAAATTTTTGTGAGACAATCGGAGCACTAATTACATGTGCTCAAAAATTTACAGGGTGAACAAAAAATTTTAAGTATTTTAAAAAAATTTAAGAAAGTTGAAAAGTTGGTAAACAGGGGCCAAAAATAAAAAACTTAAGGCCCAAAGCCCTTCTTAAAATTTTGCTAGTGCTCCAAAAATTTTAGAGGTGCTAACGGAGCTCCATATTGATGTACATACAAAGTTACAGGGTGATAGAAAAATTGGAAGTATATTAAAAAAAATCGAAAGGGTTGGAAAGTGGTGTAAAAATCGGATTTTGCGAAATTTGGAAGGCTCGATCTTAAACTTAAAATTGAGCCAGCATTCCAAAAATTTTAGAGGATGCATCGGAGCTCTAAGTCTAAGAATACACCAAAAGGCTAAGAGAACGGATGAATTTAAGGTAGTTAAAAAAAAACAAAAGTGGTTGAGAAGGCGGGTTTTTCAGAATTTTGAAATTTAAAAAATTTATTACGCGAAAAATACAGCTTAAAGTGACTAATAAAAGGTACTACAAGGTTAGAAACATATATATGAGAGTGAATATAAAAATAATATACATAATATTAGCAATTTTGCGCGCGTGAGGTACTGAATAAAATGGCTGACACTGACGCTCGAATGCCATGTATTTTGGCCATTGGGCTATAGTGACAACACTAAAATGGACAAAACTCATTCAAATTTTAACCGATTTCGACATGGCATGGCTCATATTGTTCAGAATTAGTTTAGACGTTAATATTTACCGGAGAAAGCATTCCCACTTACCTTTTACTGCTGATTTTTCAGCCAGTCATCGGAGCACTTTCAGAGCAAGTCTGCATGGTTTCGAATCCGCTGACGAATTAACCGACTGTTCAAGCATACGAATCTCGACCAAACTCTTTTTTTTTGTTAAAACTTACGAATTAAGCGTACAATATTTTCTTTATTAACCCCTTAACTGCCGACGAAATCTGATGCAATGCCCATTGCCTTATTTAATAGCATGATTCTGCAAATAATAAGACTGTGATTGGTTTTCTGAAATAATAAAAAGAAAATGTATATGTTGCAAGTGTGCAGAACACGGTTCTGCTGTTGAAAATTGGCCTGCTATCCTGATAGTTTGCTATTTTTATAATATATGGAGGCATTCTCTAAGGCGTATCTATACGCCCGCGGCAGTTAAGGGGTTAAAGAAAAAAAAGAGTAAATCCTAAAGATTCTAAAAATAAACCCAGTTGAGTATACATATGAAAAGAAATAGATATCTATCTCGTCTGTACAGCCTAACCCTTCTTCCAAAGTGGGATATGAGAACTGTTATTGACTAGGGGAATGCAAATTACAAAGTTGCCATACAAAATGCACTATAAAAAAGGCTTTATCACCTTTGTAACTACACCCTCGCAAAAATGAAGAAATTTATCCAGTAAACAAAACTTTTCTCAAAGAGGGCGTTGGAAATACGTGTTCAGTAATAGTGAACGTAAAAAAAAGAACTCATTTCACGACAGAAAAGCAAAATATGTTTTTTTTTACTTTTAAGTTGTTTGTAATATATTACAGTGGGTGGCCAGAAATAAAAAACCCCTACTCTGACCTTCCTGTATATCGAACTACTCAGTGTAAAGTCTTAAAATTTTATAAACATACTATTCAAGACTTGGGGGGAAACAAAACTTTTCTAAAGAGGGCGTTGGAAATACGTGTTCGGTAACAGTGAACGTGAAAAAAGAACTCATTTCATGACAGAAACGCAAAATATATTTTTTTCCTTTTAAGTTGCTTATAACCTATTACAGTTGGTGGCCAGAAGTAAAACACCCATACTTTGATCTTCCTGTGTATCGAACTACTCAGTGTAAAGTCTTAAAATTTTGTAAACATACTATTCAAGACTTGGGGGAAACAAAACTTTTCTAAAGAGGGCATTGGAAATACGTGTTCGGTAATAGTGAACGTAAAAAAATAACTCATTTCATGACAGAAAAGCAAAATATATATTTTTTTTCTTTTAAGTTGTTTGTAACATATTACAGTGGGTGGCCAGAATTAAAACACCCCTACTCTAACCTTCCTGTATATCGAACTACTCAATGTAAAGTCTTAAAATTTTGTAAACATACTATTCAAGACTTGGGGAAACGGATTACGTAAAAGAAAATTTATTTCCAGAAACACCGATAGATTGCGCTGTACAACAGAAAATGTGAAAAAAGACAAAAATAATAATAAAATAAACAAACCCATGCAAAACCAAATTTGGGCGTTTTAAATTCTATTGCCTTTATGAAAAATAAATAAAATATTTATAAGAAAACAAAGAAGATTAAACTGCCATTGTAACTGCAATATCGTACTGTAAGCACAAAACAAGTGCATAAACCCATGGCTCGCAGTAATATTCTGGGTTTAAAAGAGGATAAAATCTGGGGAATGTCATTCTAATCAATGATGGCTGTAACACTGCCAGAACACGTATTGCTTGTGAAGCTCTTTTATGAAAACAAAGGAAGCGCAGCAGCTGCACTTCGAGAGTTCCGCCAACTTAATAATTTGCGCAAAGTACTATTTCCTCCCCAATCTCTCAGGAGAATGATCACTTTATTCGACTAAACTGGACATCTTGGAGTTAATCCGGTTATAAGAAAACAAAGAAGTTTAAATTGCCATTGTAACTGCAATATCGCACTGTAAGCACAAAAGAAGTGCATAAACACATGACTAGCAGTAATATTCTGGGTATAAAAGAGGATAAAATCTGGGGAATGTCATTCTAATCAATGATGGCTTTAACGCTGCCAGAACACGTATTGCTTGTGAAGTTCTTTTATGAAAACAAAGGAAGCGCAGCAGCTGCACTTCGAGAGTTTCGCCAACTTAATAATTTGCGCAAAGTACTATTTCCTCCCCAATCTCTCAGGAGAATGATCACTTGATTCGACTAAACTGGACATCTTGGAGTTCATCCGGGTCAAACACGCAAACCAGTTCGATCAGCTCGGTGTTCAACAGGTCTCGATGAAGATGTTGCTACCGGTATTGTGTAGTCTCTATTGTTGTATGCTGTAATAGTTCATGTGCAGTGTCAAAACACTTGGGTGTTCCCTGCAGCACAGTGTGGAATGTACTGAGAAAAGTGGTGCATTGTTTCCCGTACAAAATCTGTCATAATCAACAGTTGCTAACAATGGACAGAGAGAAGCGTCTGATGATTGCATTGACGTTTCTTGTTAGAGTTGAAGTGGATGCATCGTTACCATGGCAGATTCCGTGGAGCGATAAGGAATATTTCCAACTGAAAGGAAAAGTGAACATCCATAGCTATCACGTTTGGGACATGGAAGACCCCCGAACCCCACAAGAGATTCTACTGCGCTCACCGAAAGTTACAGTCTGGTGTAGATTCAAAGCCAAATGCACTCCTGGATCTTCTTTCTTCGAAGAGGCCTCTCATAAAGACACTGTGGAAGGTACCGTGACAGCCAACAGGTAAAAAAGCATACTCGAAACTTTTGGTGTAACATATTTGCAACAGTGGCAATGTCTTGACTTCTTTATATTTATGCAACAGGGATCGCAACCACATATTAGACTATGTGTACAGCAAACTCTTCGGCTACGTTTCACTAAAGACAGAGTAATCAATCTTGCGTTTCCGACAACCTGGTCATCTCGATCTCCGGATCTTAATTCGTTTGATTTTTGGAGACAATTACAAAATATTGTTTATAGAAGACATCCTGTAAACTTGGCAGACATGAAAGAAGGTATCAGTCTACAAATGAGAAGCATCTCAGTTGACAAATTACGATCTGCAGTTGAAAAATATGTCACAAACATCAGGTTTTACATTTTCAGGAAGGGAACATTATAAAACAGCATTACCTGTCACATTCTGAAGAATTTCCATGTCACATTAATGTTTGGCACGTTCAAATAAAATTTATTTAAAAAGCGCTTTTGTGTCTTTTCATCATATATCAAGTTGTACAACGCCATCTATCGGTGATATCTGGAATTATGTTTTTCGCATATTTAGTTTTTCCATGTCTTGAACAATATGTGTACAAAATGTGAAGCTTATACACTGAGTAGTTCAATATATAGATATGTTGGGGTAGTGGTGTTTTAATTCTTGCCACCTTGTATATTGAAATATATTGGAATTTTGTCAGAGTGAGCAACTGAAACTCTTCTTATAACTTCACTATTTCACAGGATTGGGAAAATCACTTTTTCAAAGTTACAGTCAGTGCACAGTATGCTTTAATTTGTCAAGTTATTCAAACTTTTGCGTTTGAGAACTGAGACCCGTCACCCACTTCTTCGGATGACCGGCGTTCTACTGTATTTCATAAAGAGGATAAGGGATAGGTCCGGCTTAATAAATAAGAATATTTTATGACGTTATCCTACAGCCGAGGAGTAAGGTAGACGGATTTAGGTTTTTGCATAAGAAACAGATATACGGAACTATCAGAGACCAAAATTTTACAATTATTTTTATAAATACCGCTTTTGGGGTAGAGTTTCTTCAATGTGCACCGTTCCTCGGTGTGAGAGATACATCCTTGGGTCTATACTGATATTATAAAGGAGAAATGCTTTTGTTATTCTTGTTTTTGTATGTTGGGGGTTATCTCTGGAACTAACAAACAGATTTCTATAGTAATGGTAGCAAATTGATGGTGGCCGTGCCTGCTCCAACATATATTTTCTGTCAGTGCACTAACCGCAGAGGGGTACAGGACTTCTAAAATTACGATTTTATTTATTCTGACAGAGCTAGAAACTTGAAATTTTTATAAATACCGCTTTTGGGGTAGAGTTTCTTCAATGTGCACCGTTCCTCGGTGTGAGAGATACATCCTTGGGTCTATACTGATATTATAAAGGAGAAATGCTTTTGTTATTCTTGTTTTTGTATGTTGGGGGTTATCTCTGGAACTAACAAACAGATTTCTATAGTAATGGTAGCAAATTGATGGTGGCAGTGCCAACATATATTTTCTGTCAGTGCACTAACCGCAGAGGGTGCAGGACTTCTAAAATTACGATTTTATTTATTCTGACAGAGCTAGAAACTTGAAATTGAGCATTGCAGTTACTTATAAGATGTGAATGTTCTCTAAGAACATTTAAAAAAAATTCGAAATTTAAAAGTCTGACATGTGTGAAAATTGTTCGAAAAACGATCTAAATTACGAATTATATGGAATTGTTAAGGACAGAAACTTGAAATTTGACACGGCTGCTACATTTAAGACGCCAATGCACACACAGAACAGTTTTTTTTAATCAAAATTTAAAAGTGTGAAGGAGGAAAAACGTTCTAAATTACGATTTTTGTGATACTGAAAAGATCAGAAACTTTAATTTGTCATGGTAGTTACTTTTAAGATACAAATGTTCGCTAACAAAGGTGTGTAAAGAAATCAGAAATTTAGAAGAATGAAAAGAGCAAAAAGCGTTTTAAAATTTTAAAATTACGATTTCGATGGAAATGTAGGATAGAAAATTGAAATTTGACATGGCTGTTACTTTTAAGTTACTTTAATGGTATCTCAGAAGAATTTAAAAATATCGAAATATAAAAATATGAAATGCACGAAAAACGTTCTTAAAACATTCTAAATAACGAGACTACTGTGGAATTGTTCAGGATAGAAACTTTATGATTGACATGGTTGTTACTTTTAAACGTCTGAAAGCGCGAAAATCATTCTGAAGACGTTGTATATTACGATTTATTTGGAACTCTTAAGGATAGAGGCTTGAAATTTGGAATGGCTGTTTCTCGAGAGACGTAACTGCTCACCCAGAACAGTTTTTATTAAAATCTAAATTTAACAGAGTGCAAGAGCAAAAATGTTCTAAATTTTGTGATTCATGTAATATCGTTTCTATAAGAGCTTGGGATGTGGCAAGGTGGTTACTTTTAAAATGAAAATGCTCACTAAGAATGTTTTCGAAAAAAAAAATCCATATTAAAAGGGTAAAATGAGCGGAAAATGTCCTAAAGCGTTCTAAAACGTTCGGGTTAGAAACTTGAAATTTAATATAGTGGTAAATTTTAGGATGCAAAATTCTCAGTACACACAGTTTATTAAAAATTCGAAATTTAAATGTGTAAAATGAGCGGAAGACGATCTAAATAATGGTTTATTCAGAATTGTTATAAATAGAAATTTAAAATTTGACATGTCTTTTATTTGTTAGACGTAACTGCTCATGGCATGGTGACTACTTTTAAGATTTCAGTGCTCGCTAGGACCGTTTTCCAAAAAACATTCGAAATCTAAAAGTTTGAAATTAGCGGGATATTTTCTAAAAACCTTCTAAACCAAGATTTATCACAAATGTTTTGGGATAGAAACTTAAATTTTGACATGGGTGCTACGTTACAGACGTCAATGCATTCACAGAACTTTTTTTTTTTAAATTTAGAAATTTTAATGTGCTCAGGAATATAAAATTTCTGTGATATATTTGTTATAGAATTTTGCATATTAAAAGCTTCGAATCTGGAATTATGCTCACTTCTAATATGTAAATACTCGCTTCGAACTTTAAAAAAAAAATCCAATTTTCAAAGGAAAATTGAAATGAGCAGAAAACCTTCAAAATACAGTCTAAATGGCCCTTTATTAAAAATTAATTTTAGCTCTTCTCATTTACTTAAGTCTGATGTTCGCCTAAAGCGGTATAAGAATGATAAGAATGAAATTTACTCAAAATGTGTCTTAATTAGTAATTTTTGAATTATGCTATAGCAGTATATTTTCTTTTAATAAAAAGTGCCCACGAATACCACTTGACATATTTCGACAATTGCGTGAGCAAAGAAGCGGGTTTTTATAGCCTTAAATAAATGTGCCAGAAAAGCGTTTTATATGAATACACACACACACACACACACACACACATATATATATACATATATATATATATATATATATATATATATATATATATATATATATATATATATATATATATATATATATATATATATATATATATATATGTGTGTGTATATATATATATATATATATATATATATATATATATATCTTATGGCATAAGCCCGAAATCGGCCAGTTCGCGAATTGGCCAGATTCGTTTTAAATTGATTGGCCAATTTGGGAAACGGCCGGGCAGTTCGCGAAATGGGTGGAATCAGTCGGTCAATTCGCAAAATCGCTAGAGGCAGTTGATCGGCCAGTTTTCGAAATTGTTACGGGGGAGAGGCCAAAGTTGATATGAAAAGCCATGAGCTAATTTTGAGGATCTGTATGGTTTATTGTTAACCAATTTTAAAAAGATATATTTTCTCTATGAAAGCTGTTCATTAGCAGATGAGCACGCACATTTCTCAAAAATTATTTTCATTTTTATTTTTTGTAATGTAAAAGTTTTTTAATGAAATTCCTTCAGTATGGTGGCAATTGGGTTAGTTCCATTGTTCCAAAGGAAAGCAAATAATTTGGATTGTTATAATGGCTAGTGACAATTGGTCAAAAGCGATGTGAAAAAGTCATGAGCTAATTTCGAAGTGTCTGCATAGTTTCCCGCTATGATTTCGATGGCTATTCCTAACAATAGTTTAAATCTCTATTTAAATAATAAAATTAAAAATAAAGAAATAATAAAATAAAATATTAGACAAATTTAATAAATAATTGAGCACTACACACCACAATCTAATCATGACTATGCCTGTGAAATATGTTTAAACTGCTATTAATAGTTTTTGATTCTATAAAACTTATTTAACTGAGCTTTCTTTACCGATTCCAACATTAAATTATGTTTTAAAAACATATTAGTACAAAACTGTTCACTTCAACGTATTTATCATATATTTATCTATAAAAAGTCCAGATAAAAATATATAGAAAATTCCATATAATATGAACGTCAAATTAACCTTATCAAATTTATAAAACACAATGTAAACACATTGATACAAATGATTCCTCTATTGTGTATGTTGATTCTGAACATTTTGAAACAATAGGGCGGAGGGGGAAATCTTTCTTTTGGTCTTTTTAACGTCCCTGTAATCAACGTGTTTACATTGTGTTTTATAAAAAGTCCAGTTTTTATGTTTTTATATGCGACAGTTTTTGCAGGATAACCGAGAATATAAAAAGGTTACAATAAATTGAACAACGGCAGCAGCAGCGTTAGTGACTTTTAATTTATTATAGCGAGAAGTTATAAAATAGCCATATACAATATTTGTATAAAATACTCTACACATACGAATAATACAATACTCTCAATGAATCCGCTGTATTAGTATAAGTCTCAGAGGCGACGAATTCTCCAGAGGAACAGAATACTTTCGTCAAAACGCGAAATGTTGCGTCTGACAACGTGTACACCAGTGCTACATATCGACAATCTTGGAACACAACTTACAATAATGGCAACGAATTTTCGACCATGTCGGAAATTGACTGCCCAAAGCCCGAAAAAGACTGCTCTTCTTGCTTTAGCCAGAAATTTCTGGCAATTCGCGAACTACCCAAATTTCGGGCTTTCACCGTAACAAACATATATAGTTTGGTTGTATGTAAAATGCAAACTTGTTGATAATGTTTAAATAATTACAAGTTGATGAAATGGTACAAATTAAGATTTAATTATTGTATATACGCAATTTTACGTTCCTCTATAGTTAGCCTTTCAAATATATCAAGATAAATAGTTAAAAATCGTAATTCACACAATAATTCTAGAATGTTCCAATTGGTATTCATGACATGCCTACCACAGCCATTTACATGAGTGAGTATTTTTGATTTTTAAAGTATAAATTCCTCATGCTCGAGATTCCTGAATTTTGTTTTTTGTATTTCATGCTTTCAAGATATTGACAATAAATTAAAACCGAAGAGTTATTTAATTTGTTGTTACGCCATAAGTAAGATAATTGTAGTTTCTACACATGTACCTATCGTCCTGGTATGACGTATTTTTCAAATTTCATTTTTAGCAGAATACTGGGAAGAGAAGCTTACCGTACCAGTTTACAGCAAAAATTCTTTTTTTTTTTTTTTAACGTACGACCTAATAAATAAATAAATAAATAAAATATTTGACCAAGGACTTACGAATAATATCCTCTATTTTCAAACCCATACAATATTTTTTAGAATATCGAACACTTTCCTTTATTTCAAAAGTCACGTGTCTCGTTATTTCGTTATAAATTTAACAACCTTCAAGGTGATAATAAAGTGCTTTTCCTTTTTGAGTTTTGCTGAGGAGAATTCACCGCCTCCTATTTCTCCTCAATTATCGTTCAACTTTCGAGAAGTTAGAGTAATTGGACTTTCAATTAAGCATATTCCCGCGGGAAATATAGATAGAAAAATTACTGTTGTACCAATTATTAGGAGGTATGTGTACTGTATATGCATTCATTTTTATAACGATGAATTAATATTTTTTGCTTTTTTGTCTTCTAAATAGATTTCATGTATTGAGAGAATGTTTTTTAACTCAAACGATGAATGATTATTGAATATGAGGCTGAAAATTAGAAACGATTTGAAAGTGCTATAGCTCTCAACTTCCAACAGAGGTGGAAATGTACCCTGACACAACAGCTACAGTTTCGGCCAAATCTGATGTATTGGGGATGGAGGCTTGCCACACAGAACCGTAGAGCGTGTATTAGATAGCGAATGAGTGAAAAAGTTTATTGCCTCCGCACCTCAACTGAAATTTTAACGTGAAGTAAAGCACGACTAACAGATGAGATCAATATGAGTCTCAGATGAGTTTGAATGTATAATCACTCTCACATACTTCCTGAGTGTGTTCAATTGACTTTGTGTCTATGAGCACTCAATAATTTTTGAGGAACTTGAATGTTTACGCATGTTGATAAAAAATGTTTCGTATACTTTTGACCTCAATGACCCAATAAACCTTTTCACCGCCACGAACCGATATATACGTTCACTATGCTGTAGGTTTCACTGCAATATTAGCATTATTTAAATTTATATAATTCTAGTAATATATTCCTGTTTTAAAACTTCAAGTAGTGATTAATACTTTCAATGATTATATTCATATAAGGAATTATGTTTTTTATATCAAGTTTGAAAATTTATCTTTTTTTAGCAGTTAAAAAGAATTACAGAGAAGACAACATTACCAATTTGTCTTTTTGCTCGGCCGTCAGGGGGTTAATAAAACCAAAATAATTTGTTATTAGTGACATGAAAAGTGCTTTCCAGCAAAAAGCGGCTGGTTTTCCATGGTGGGTGGTGACTGAACCTACAATTTCTCCGAGGTAACTTTGAACTTTTTGTTCTAAGTGAAAACATAATTTATTTAATGTATGTGATAATATTATTTTACCAGTGCGGTTGGATCAAGCTCTCCTAGATTTCTTTTATTTTATTAAAACTTTATTAATTTACATTATAATTGAAATTAAAATTGAAATACTTAAATATGGGAATAATAATAATGTACATTTTAGAAATGATGTATTAGAAGATTAATTACTTTTTTTGATAAACATAAATTTATTTATGTTTGGTGTAGACAAATCGAATGTACTTTGTTAGTTATGATTGTGTATTTGTGTGTAAATAATCTTGTAACTAATATTATTTTCACAATCATAACTAACGAAGTGCATTCGATTTGTCTACACCAAACATAAATAAATTTATGTTTATCAAAAAAAGTAATCAATCTCCTCAAAAATTATTTCTAATTTATCGAATTAATCATTGTTCATTTAAAAATTATCTTTTTGTTTTTTGGATCGTGTGTTAATTATTTATTTTAATGACCTATTATACTGCATAAAATAATTTTGATATTATTAACACCTTGCGGGTGTTGTTAATTATTAATTCTCATACGTTAAAGCTTCGTCGTAAACAATCACGACGGCTTGCTTTTCTTAAATTTTAATCTTTAGTTTAACTTAATTATGTTAACATTTACAAGCTCTAGTTAATGAGAGAAATACGATCACAAGCTACGCATACTAATTATGGAGTATTTAAAACAAAGGCAATATGTCTGGGGAGATATATACTTTCATAAGCGAATTTTATGGGGTGTCTACTTCTCACTCAGCAAATATTTATCATATATATCATAAAGTATGAATTTTCAACAAAATTTTATAACAGTGCTTTAGTTGAAAATTTGAGTCTGAAAATATTATAGTCCCCAAGCATATATACGAATTAAAAATTTTACAAACAATTATTAAACGCGGAATTGAATGAATTTATAGAAAAGTTTAACCCACAACAAATGAAATTTAAAACAAAGTACTAAACGGTAAAAACGTTCATAGATTGCTTCGTTAAAAACTGCTTTCTTAACGACTTTTTCAAAAGTACTCAGATGGTTTCATTATATTATGATGGAGCAAAATAAAAGAACAAGATACAAAATGACATTTCAAGCTAACGGTTTGTAGTGCTCTCTCATTCATGAAAATATCACGGTTATATTTTTTAAGATGCTGAAAAATAAAAAGGACATGATATGAAATGAAATACATTTAAATCTAATCATTTGTAGTGCTCGTCCTTTCCTTAAACTTTAGTAGTTAAATTTTTTATGATGTTAGAAAATAAAAGTACAAGATATCAAATGGAGGTCATTTCAAGATAATCATTTGTAATTTTCTTCCTTTCAAGAAAATGTAGCATTTTGCCATTGCAATCTGGCTCCAAATATTATTATCTAATCTATTCTCATAATCCGCAAATACAATTTAAATTAAATCTGTAAAGTGAAATTTATCCATGTCTTTATCACATTGAAAGCATTTTTACAAAGACTTATATAACTTGTTGAGAGCTTAATAAGTCATGTTAAATATTTTAAATAAAGAAATTTTTCAATGTAAAAATACGTATATTCCTCTTCTAATTTCTATATATCGAACTTAATGCAGAAATGTTTAGAATTTTGCAGCACAATTGAACAATCGCACACACACAATTGCACAGATGAACAATCCTATCAATCCTACAATCCTTTCTTATAGAGCTTGATTCGAAAGGGGAAGAGAGAATATGCGTTAATTCGTTATGGGAGGTATGAAACAAGTGAATTTTCTCTTAAACTATATATGCTAAGCATTTAAGAATTTCCAGCATTACACATGCACGCGTATTATTTATTTTCCATTGTCTAGTTGAAATGTAAGAAAGTAAAAAGCAAAACACTTCTAAACCTAAGTGTGAGCAGTTTTTCAAGTTTAATAAATATTTTTTTGATAATTTATTAATTTTCTTTTTAACAATATTACGGAGGACTTTAAATCTTTTAATCAATGCCATTCATTTTCAATCTTCGTTTCGTATTAGTTATTAATGGTTGATTTACAATACGCTTGAAAGTTTGTCAAAATAGTGTGAGACTAGTAAGATTAAGGGATCCCTAAGTGTTTATGAAAAAACCCGTTTTCATATATTTTAAAGGATACAACGTGTGTACAAAACATTATTTTCCTTATTATTTTTTATTTATTAAAATTAATACCATTTTTGCAACAGACACATGTGCATATACTAAAACTGGCCTAATTTAAAACACCCTCATATTCCTTCCTTAGACTTCCAAGCCCAAAATATCACATTCACGTAGCAGTAGCTTTCATATTAACACATGTATTATTTAAATGCAAGTACGTTTTCAGATTTAACACAGTTTTTAAACATTAAGCAACGGATAATACTCTCAAAGTTTATCTTCATGCACATAATTAAACTTTGTATATCATGTTATATCAAATGTCCTTTTTAAACATATTAAAACATTTACAGAGAAAAACATTACATGTTTCCTATTTTTGCTAGAGAGTGAAAGGACTAAAGATATTTGTAGAATTACCCCTTGTTTCAACATTGGACTCTTTCAGTAAACTAAATCGCAACTGCATCTATGGTCTCGTGAAACGTGGTTAGACTATAGATATATTTCTTACTAATTAATTTTTCAGCAGAACTTAAATTAATCTTTAAATTAATGAAATACAAAGGATGTGAACTTTACTAACAGCGTAGCATAATTTCCCTGTCCACCGCCGATAGACGATTGCGATTATCATGCTTTCTGATTAGTTGTTAAACCGAACGCTTCTGAAGTCATTACTGGTTGAACTTGGTTTCTTATATAATATCTATTAATTTCTATATAATCTAATTAATTTATAACTGTAATATAATAAATATTATAGAAATATAATCTAATTAATTTCTATATAATCTAATCTCTATCTAATATAATATTTCTATATAATCTAATCTCTATCTAATATAATATTTCTATATAATCTAATAATATATATTAATTTCTTATATTATATCTTCTTATATCTTCATAATCCTCTAAAATACCGGAAATGACTTAAAAAGCGTTTGATTTTACAAATAATCAGAAAGCGTAAAAGTTCCAATCGTCGATCGGCGGTGGAGATGGAAATTATGCAACAGCGTACAACCAACAGAGTGAAGAAATGTCCAGACAGGAGATCAATCCCAGATCCCTTGGTATAGCGCAACAAGTGCTTTCCCATTTAAGTCATCCAGACTACCTCCAGTCTAGCATTTTCTCACTCTTATATGTCAAGGCTACAACCTCGTAGCACGAGATTGAATGTCAATCATGAGCACAATACCGTTGGCAAACATGAGATATATTAAACCCAGTACCGATAAATATTTATGTACTAATTAATTTTTCAGCAGAGCTGAAATTACACTGTGAATTAATGAAATACAAGGGATGCGAATTATCACTTTACTAAACAGAGCACAGCCAATAGAGTGAAAAACGTCCAGATCGGGGATCGATCACAGATCCCTTGGAATAGATCACCAAGTGCTTTATCATTTAAGCGTTCAGGACGACATTCAGTCTAGCATTCTCTCACTCATATATGGCAAGACTACAACCTCGTATCACGAGATGGAACATCAATCATGAGCACAACACCTTTGGCTCATTTCCGATGGACCGAAACGAACATTTTTGTGTTTGAGGCCGCGACGAATCTATCATGCGAATATGCTGGGAACTTGTTAGAAAAATAATATTTTGAATTTGTAAATAAATTTACAATCAAGTGTAATGGAAAATTTTATCGTTTGCTACGCATGTTTTCCTTGGGATCGTGAACATGAGATTATGTGCACTGAGCGTACGGAAATATATCAGTTGTTTTCTTGCTGCTATTGCAGCAAACCAAAATGATTGTGTGACAATGCATCAGAAATATCTCCGTTCCTATCCCTTACCTTTTAGAAGAAACGATTTCCGTAAATTTTATATTATGTACTATATTATGTATGTATTTATATTATGTCTTTATGTAGGGAGTTCCAAAGCAGCACTATTGACGAGCACAGTGAACAATTGGAATGAATGATGTTTTATATGATATAAAAGAGGGTCTAATATGACGTGCTGATTGGTACTTCAACATTAAATGACGGCACGTGTAGATATTGCCTATTGCAATACAAATTTTATGCCTGTTACAAATCTTTTATGTTTTTGTAGCCACCGCGATAACTCCACATTACTGAAATAAGATTTAGCACTCAGTAACAAAAAAAAGATCGATTGTTTAACAAGGGGATTTATGAAGTGTATAATAATTGGAAGACGACGTATCAGTTATGAGTTTCAGTCTATCACTGATCTCAAAACAGAAATGTGTAAAAAATGTGATATGTTATCTACAAGATTTTATATCTTTTTAGCCATCATTGTCAATCAAAATTTCTCAAATAAATTTCAGACATGTGGTATAAATAATTTAGAGCTTATAATCATCGAATATGTGAAGTGCATCTGACATTAAACATTTCGTATTACTTCTGATTTTCAGCATATTCCTAATTGTAACTAAAAATCCGTAAAAGGAAGTGTGGTGTTAAGTACACGGTTTCACACAAAATTATTTTCATAGTTAATTAGAATTCAACACTTTTTAGTTAAGATGTTTTAATCAAGATTACATATTTTAATGTATAATTAAAACTAAAATCGAGCTTAAAAAAGAAGTTGTATAATATCGAATCAATTCGATTTCTATATATTTCGATTTTTTTAATTGCGTCTTACTTTTCATTTCATAAATCTTATACATATTGTAAATGTTTTCTACGATTACATTTCCTTGATATGTCTGGCTTTTCCTAATTACATCTTACTGTTCACTTCATAAATATTATACACTTTGTTATTATTTTTAAACGCTTACTTATGTAAGTGTATCAGAATAAATATTTAAACTGAAACAAAAATAAATATATCCAATCATATTAATTTAAAATAGTAAAAAATTAATGTATAAATAAAAAATAATAGAAACGTAAAACTATATTTCTTTATTTTATTAAAAATATTCAAGGCGTTGAAAGATCAGGTGGTGTAATTGTAATTTTCTTAAATGTTTAAAAATAGGGATTTTCTGGACACACTTTAATGATTTCCAGTAGAGAGAAATATTTTGGAGTAATATACCAACTATACCGATAAATTTCATGGACGTGTCACTACTATTGACATAACTAAGAAATAATCGTATGTCTAGTTTCCTTTCATGCATTTAATTCCATTTTTTCAAATGGAGCATACAGATATCTGTCTTTAAATGACTCATATGTAACTATATACATATACATGGTGTCACAAAAATATGGAAAAGCTTTTTGTTTTTTTATATCTTGAAGATACATAGGAAAATCAAATTGAAAACTTGTTTTAAATCAGTCAGGAATCGAAATAGTCAAGACATAGCCATTTGAAAATGATGAAATAATCAAGGAATGTTTTTTTTTTCACAAAGTTACACTTTTTAGATATTTAAACGCTTCCTGAAGACTTCAGTTTATATTTAGAAAAATTTTCTCCGTACGCTAACACCTTTTTAGACCAAACTTTACCGAGATATGATATGGCAAATTTTATAAAAATTCGGGCTTTCCGGCACTAAAAAAACATCTATCCGTGTTTAGCACCTCAAAGCTCCGAAATTTCTTTCTAAGAATTTATTTCAACTTTTAAAAAGAAAAAAGTCTAAAAGGATTTATATAAAACAAATTGTATGTTTTTTGAAAAAAAAACCCGGTCCCTGCCATCGTTTTCATCATTTATAAAAGTGACATGAACTGCATTTTCAATTATTGCCAAAATAGATTACACATTTCTTTCATTAAAAACCATTGTTTTGTTTTTTGATCTAAAGAAACAATATTTTAATCTTCCTCCAAGAATTTAAATAAAATGCGACTGTTTCAATTTTACAACGTCATTCATTTTATGCACACATTGAAATAAATTGAGTTATAAATGCGAAAATTGATAGCACCTATCAAAATATTGTCTTCAATTTTCAAGATTAAAAAAAATAATTAAAAAACTCCCAAAAAGTATTTATTATAAGGCAATTTGAAAAAAATGTTAAGAACAATTCAAACATGACTTTTGATGAAAATATATGCAAAATATATTAAAACTGAATAAACTGTCTTTACAAACTATTTCTAAAAGAAAACACAAAAATGAAATTTGGGCTTTTAGCCAATTTGGATATTTTTATTGCTTTGAAACTAGCGTATTCTATTTATCTCTTCCAAACATAACATTCACTGTTTATACTTTGAATAACAGAAGAAAACTTTTTTCAGCAAGCCAACTACTAAGTATAGATTTTACGATTTTCCTTCATCAATCATATTTTAACTGAAAAAAGTTTAAATGTTCAATTAATGTAAAATAGAATTCATTTAGATAAAGAAATACGCCATGAAATGTTGTTATTTGGATTTTTTTCTAACTGAGGTATATATAAATGTTTCTGAACATGCCTCAAAATGTTTTTATTTTCAAACATTTTAACTATAATTACATATTACAGTTGTCTATAATGCAGAATAAATGCTTCTTAGTATAAGGATAATAAGAGAGAAATTCTTATGTATATTTTTTATGTTTTGAAAAATGTATTGAATAATGCAAATTGTGTTGTATAAAAACAGGTATAAGCAATACATAAGAATATCTCAGTATATTTACAACTTTTAACGCGTGGATTAAGGAAAGTTTCATAGAAATATCACGTTAATCGATAATAACCCATAGATTCTGTTATTTTTTTAAAATAAAGTACTACGTTATTGGAATATACAGATACGTTTTGAAAGTTATTCTTACATCTCTCCGCCTCTTTCTCTCCTTCTGTCTCTCGTAATTATGCAAAATACTTTACAGAAAAACAGTATAATTATTACTATTATAATTAATATTAAAATAATAATAATAATTGCTATTAATATTATTATTTATTAATATAATAAATAATATTAATTAATATTAATAAATATTGTGATATTTAATAATAATTATTATTATTATTAATATACTAATAATTAATAATAATATTGATTTTCTTTAAAAGAAAGTCGTTGTCAAAAAGGCAAAGATACCATGAATGAATGGTGTTTTTTTTACATTTCATTCCAGAAAGCGGATGTTACGTTTTTAAAACGAAAAAAACCCGTAAAATTAGTAAATCAGCATTAAGGAAATATTGTTTTTTTGAAACGATAAATATAATTTTTTTTTAACCGAAAATGTCGTGAAAGGAAAATGTACGCAAAATAAGTGGATATTTTTTTGTGTTTGTTTCTTCGCACTTTGATTAGGAAAGAAGATGCATTTTTTTAAATTCCTGAATAAACAACAACAAACAAAACAGCACTTGAAAAATATATTTTTTGAATGGATAAATATTAATATTTTTTAACGTGTAACACCGGTAAGTAGAGAAACGTGCGATAATTAACTTCGTGTTATTTATTCTTTCGTACTAGCCGCCACTGGCGACCAGTTTGGTCTCCCTTAAATGTATGTTAAGCACTGTAACACGTTACTTTTATTCATAATTTTTTTTCCGTAATCCTTCGCCAAACCGGAAGATTCTAATAGACAAATCAAAAACTTTTTCGATCATGGTAGCATTTCGCATACTTTTGTTGTTATGTATTTCATCTTTCTTGAAAAAACCGCTTAACCAACTTAAGCATTTATGCTTCATATCCGTTTGCTTATCAGTTGCAATATGCTTGCTAATGAGGAGATTCTTAAACATAATAAGTAGTTTTCCGTAATTGGATCCATTGCCAAATGGCTTTTATTTATTTTGTTAATACGATTTGGTGCAATGAAGTCTATTTTGTGAAAGTCTTTAATGATATCCACCATTTACACTGAACCATATTGTTGCCAATATTTTTTTTTGTTTGTTTTTTCTCGCTAACTTTGGCTGTAGATTTGATTACGGGAGAATCAAGAAGAAAATCTATCATTATTCTCATTTAAAACGTCTTGAATAATGTGACATAATCGGAGTGCATATTATAACACGCAATTTTCGAGTATGGTTTGGTGAAACATTGAACTTTTGGAAGCCAGTTTTGATAATCACGTAAATACGTCACACCAACATTACCGCCTATAATTCTAATTACAGCAACCTGTTTTTTCTCTCTATATTGCAACTCTATAGTTAATATAGTGCCCCGGTGCGTCTACGACAGCTGTTCCATCAGAACATTTGATTTCAAAATAAAAGTATCGTTTCTAATTTGCGCACGCGGAAAATAAAAGCTGGTATTGGCGATTTAAAAAATTCTATTGGCGAGATTTGCGCCCAAATAACACAAAAGTACTTAATGATGTTATGTATTTTGTAAATGTATATTAAATTACTGTTTTGAAAGCGATTGGTCATTAATAATGGTAAATATGATTGGTGATTAACAATCATTTTCGGTGGTCTCTCTTCCTTTCACGTATAATACATAAATACCAAATTAACTGACAATTTGTTTCGAAATTTGATTCATTAAAAATCATTACATGAGTACTATTTGTTTACATTCAGCTTACATCAAGAAAAGATAAGGAATGAAGTTGAGTTGTATAGCACATAATTATGGTAAACTTTGATTGTGTCACTGGTACGAATTATTTTTTTGACACCAGGCAGCGCTCCAAGAAATCTTTCATGGAAAACTAACTTTACGAACGATTATCTCCATGGTTTAATGGTTTAATATTTTAAATCTTCACGACAAATGAATCTTTTTTTTTGTTGTTTACTTTCATGGATAGAGAATTTGAACTGCGAAGCTAATTTCAACTTAAGTTATTGGAGAATATATACATAATTGAACGTAAGTCATCTCTCAAATATTAATTTATTTTGAACGATCTTTCTAAAAATGTCACATTTATGAAGTTTTATTCGAAAAAATAATTTTTAATAAAAATGGCCGCGTGGCATATGAAAAAGTGAAACGGACATTCCGGAACTGTTGATGACAGTCACATGTCTTACGGTTTTATTATATAGATTTATTTAAGATAAGCGGATGTGGGCTCTTCTTTTCTTCTTTGATAATGGCATAGCTGCCAACTTTTACGCCTTTTTCCTACCACTAAAATTTTATAGTAAATTTTAGCTTATTAAATCTCCGAAATCATGCGTTTCAATAAGGCAAAATTTTCTATTAATTTTTAGTTGTAACAAAAAAGCGTAAAAGTTGGCAGCTATGTAATGGACATCTGAATGCTTCAGGATTGCCTATCATGTGCGACGACGCGACATTTTGGATTCTTTATTATGTTTTTTTAATGAACACCAGGGCTAATTATCAAGAAATAAAAAATTGAAGCCTCAGGTGCATTTAAACTCTTATTGTAATATCCTAAATTTTCATATCTCAGATTTTCTTTGCCAACTTCAACATACATACACACAAATAGACACCTTTCTCTTTTAGTATTGTTGAATTATTTAGTTTAATTAAATATTCTGAGATACAATAAGATATTAAAATATTCTGTATTCGCGTAAACAATACTAATGCGTAATATCTAAGATTGATATATTTAATAGAAGTCGAATACTGTACAATAATTTTGTTTGAAATTCCTCTTTTTCATACTTCATTTCATTTTTACCCCAACTAGATTTATGTTGCGTTTTTCGTGAGACGTGGAAAGTGTCTAGCAAATAATTTTTCAAATTTAATTTCATCGTTAATTATTTTATTTTAAATTAGACGAATTCGTTCTTGATACATTTCACATCGATAACTTTCTTTGTATTTTTCTTTCTGCGTTTGTGAGATTAATGATTTAACTACATAATTAAACTAACGTGGCCAAATTCTTTTTTTTTTCAAGTTCAACTTTTTTTTTAAATTATTATTTGTTTTGTTTAAATAATTTATAAATTTAATAAGTTTTTAAATAAAAAATCGGAGACTGGTACATTAAACATGAACTGCGTACACGAAATTTTTAATGTTTTAGTTACCTTACTCTACGCTTACCTATTCTCATAAAATGTAATACTCAGATAAATCAACTTCACATTTACAGCACGAAAGCAATTAAGATCATTTTATGGATATTTTATGCAAACAAGTGCATGTGGAACGCGCAAGGAATCGTATAATACATTATAGCGTTTCAGGTAAAACATTAAATATTATACATGCTTATGGTCTGAGGTTGCACTAAAAGTGAAAGTCTGCAAATAGAGTAAATGTATGTTTTACAATATCTAAAACTCTTAAGAATTCTTTAAGTTGAAATAACTGTTGTCTTCTAAAATTCTTGGGATTATAAATATAAATATTGTTTTAGCTATTTAGAATGTTTTTAGTTAGGCATTGTAAATAAAACAGGAAGAAAACATTTAAAAAAAAAAGAAATATGAATTAAACATAGGTATCTCAAAATATGAATACCTTACATATAGTACATGGTTTTAAACCATCATTAATAGCTAACTGGGAATAACAAATTGTGAAAAAGTTGTGAAAAAATTGTGAAAGAAAAAATGTATTGCCATATTTAAATACATTGTTTTTAAATTCTTAATATTAAACTGAAATATTTATTTTTAACAATATTTGTTACAATATATTGTAAAAATTCCCTGGTAGTAATTTTTACGTAGTAACACTTTATTATGTTAAAAGGTGTTTAAAAATTCGATATGTCTGTATTACGTCCGTCTATATGTCGCCTTTAAATTTTTATTGACAAACATTATATTACATGATAGCATTTAAATATTTTAAATATTTTTTAAACAATGACGTGTACTTTTTAGGATATTTTCCTTTAGGTTTTTCAATGACAAAACATGACAGAAATTTTAAAGAATGAAATTTATGCATTTTTTAATAAGTGTTTGTGAACTTAGATGAGACTGATGGAAAAAATGTAAATTGGTGGTCGCATGTTTCTTCTGGTTTTTAATTTAAAAAAAGACGAAATTTAAAACTTAACAGAATTACATTATATCAGTAAAATTGTTATTTTGGTTTTTCGTATACCAATTATTGAATATTTTGCTTTTACTTTCAGAAAAAATTGTCAGCCATTTTTTCTTTTGCATAAAAAGGAATACATTGATGAAATGAATGTAAAGAAAAAGTTAAATTAATTTACCATGTTTTATGAATATATTCCGTTAACTGCTTACTACGTACCACTGTTGTTGTAAGTACAGTGCATATAAAAAGTATATGGACAGGCGATATTTTTGAAATAACAGTTCAAAAATTGATGTAATAATCAAGAAAAAAATAAATAGCATATGGAATCATAACTTAAGTTTAATAATATACCGAAATATCATATTTATATGACACATTGCTTGTAAAAAATAAAATTCAAAATAAGCTTTCCAAATAATATATGGACAATTAAACGAAACGCTTTTATTACCACCGTATCAAAAGGAAGCGCATACTCTGCGCTCTCTACATATCACATGACCACTTCGAAATATAAAATAACAGCTCGTTCTTCAATTCTGGAATACATCGGCAATGCTTTCCAACGTTCATTTCTCTGCAGTTGATGTAGCTAAAATTTGTCGTTTAAAGGATCAAAATGTTAATGTTTCTGATATTGCTAAAGAAATGAATCGTAGCAGATCTGGAATTTATGAAAAACTATCAAACTGTGACTGCGATTGCAAAAAAGCGTTAATGTCTATCAAGAAACACATCTCAGTGACAAGATACAGAGATTTCGCTAGCAGATTCAACCTAAAAGAAGATTTTAGCGTTTTCTATTTCGAGATCTAATGTTCACCGTCACATAAAGGCAATCAAAATTCATAAATTTGCAGAATGCGTCGGAAAATTGCACCATTGGAATACACCTGTTCAGTGGTCTAATAAACGTTGCGTTGGACTAATGAATGGTTAAATGTTTTCTTCAGTGACGTTGTCTTCAGTAATTTCAATTTGGATGGCCCTGATGTCTCAGTATACTATTGGCATAATCTACGACGAGAATCTCGCCAGTTCTTTAGTTGGCTAAAAAGGAGGATGCTCTCTAATGGTGTGGGGCACGCTCTGTTTCAACGGAACAACGCAAATTGCTTTTCTTAATGGTCAATAGTGCTGTGAGGATTACCAAAATGTACTCAAAATCAATCTACTTCCAATTGGTAACATCTTAGGAGGGGACAAACTGGAAATTCCAACAAGAGAATGCGTCGATTAACACCTCTCACTCAACAACAGTTTGGTTTACGCAGAATCGAGTGACTGTTATGGACTGGATAGCCATCATTCCAGACTTGAATTCTTTGATTGAATTCTTTGGGGAGTACTTGCGCGAGATGTGTATGCCCGTGGTCGTCAGTTTTCGACTATTCAGGAATTAAAGCTACAAGTAGAGCAGACTTGGTTCTCTTTACAGTCACACATTCTTCAAACACTTGTTCACAGCATACCTGATAAGATTTTCATGATAATTCAAAGGAATGGATACAAAATTTGAGTTGAAATACAAAATACTCAAAAAGTCCATATAGCTTTAGGACAACCTATTAATATTTTAATATTTTTACTAAAATTCTGTAAAACTTATACTTTATTTATTTGTTGACATAAACTTATGTTATGATTCAATATGCTTATTATTTTTTTTTATGATTATTGCTTCATATTTTGGACTGTTATTCCAAAAAATCACCTGTCCATATACTTTTGCGATGCACTGTACTACTAAATACAGCTTAATAATTCATTGTTAAATAAATCGGAACAACGGGAAAAAAATTGGAAAATAGTCAAGAATATTTTCAAAATCTACTTCATAAAAATTTAAATTATTACAAATTTCTAGCTAAATTAAATTTTAAACTTATAGCTATACATTCTATGTTGTGTTACGTCTCAAAAGTACAAGGTTTGCAGTTATGAAAACAGAAAAGTGTAAACTTGAATAACCAACGATTTTGAAAACGTACATTAATGCATATTTTTTCTTATAAAAATAGTATTGTTAATTATTTAATATTGAAGTTTATTTATGCCATTAGGAAAATCAATATTATAGTCACATTTTAAATTGCTTAGTGAAAAACCAGTACGAATTTTATGATAAACGGAATATAATTTCTCATCAAATGGTATACAAGAACTTTTCAACCTTGCCTTAGTATCCTTCAAGGTGGGGTGTGAATAAACCCGGCATTTCTATAAACACTCAATCGAAATCCTGGGTTTAATTGTACATACTTCATACCACAATGCACCTGAAACACACGAAAAATAACTTCATCCATTTTTATATTCAGTTATGGAAAAATAATCTATACTTATGTCACTCATAACTTTTAATTTTCTCTCATACTTTTTAATATTTGTATTTTATATAATTATATGAACATATATGTATGGTTCGGCAAAAGTCACACTATAAACCTCTCTTTCTTATTTAGGTAATGCGTTGGAATTTAGAAAAATTCTAAAATACATGCACAATCAGTTCAAAGAGAACCTGTTTAAAATTTTGTGGATGCTTGGCATGAGGGTAGATTTTGTGTTAAACTTAAATTTCAAACGGGAAGAGGGTGCTCTGTGGAATATCACTGGAAATATACCTACGCGAGAAAATATTTGAGTGATTTTTAACATTGTATATCAAGCGATAAGTCATTCTGCCAAGTTATATGACATTTATAAAGGTGTTACGTTTGGAGTTGCTAATGTTAAATGCATAAGTAAAAAGTCAAAAACAGCTTGTAATAAGGGTGGTTTTGTAAGCATCGCTCAAAAACTAGAGGACGGCATGTTCTGTGATTTTTTATTCGCATATATGAAGCTTAAAGGAATCAAGTTTCGTTTAAAAAATATGTTTCAACTCATTTTTAACACTTTCCAACCTAGTTGAAAAGTGTTTATGACTTCGGTTTGTCTGGCCGTCTGGCCGTCTGCCGTCTGGCCGTCTGGCCGTCTGCCGTCTGGCCGTCTGGCCGTCTGCCGTCTGGCCGTCTGGCCGTCTGCCGTCTGCCGTCTGCCGTCTGTCCGTGCTCTAACTCCCGTAAATATGCTCGGATTGCCCTGCAAATTTTATATGTTATAATCGTTATCTATAGCATGTTCCCTATTTCAACGGAAGTGTGTAGCACTTATAGTTTTTTTACAGGGACACTCAAAAGAATTCCGTTACATTGCGGTCTATGGGGAAAAATCATTTGCGGTTTATTTAAATAATGTTTCAATACTTTAAACGCATTGAAATTTATATATATCACTAAGGTGAATTAGAAGAAGCTTAATATGGAATAGGGTGTGCATAGCACTTATACTTACTTTACAGGGACAGTCAAAAGAATTCCGTTACATTACGTCTATGGAGAAAAATCGTCTGCGGTTTATTTAAATAATGTTTCACTATTTTAAACGCATTGAAATTTATATAAGGTTCATTACAAGAGACTTACTACAGAATATTGTGTGTATAGCAGTCATCGTTCATTTACAGGGACACACAAAAGAATTCTCTACTGTATGTTAACAATAATTCCTGGAAGTGCGTTTTAAGTTACTGAATGCGATTTTAATTTTAAATCGCTTTTTGTATATTACGTGGTGTGTATAAATTCTGTAGATCCTATACAGGGAAGTACAAAAGTTCGGGAACACATTTCCGTATTATTTAACTCCAGACGGAGAATTTTAAACTGTGCTACGTGTTTCCTAACTGAACTAAAATTTAGCATCCTATGTAGTATATATACAAATCTATAGATCCTATACAGGGCTGAATAAAGTATTCGGATTACTTAGATGTTATCTTTTAGCTTATAAAAGAGTATGATTCGTAAAATTATTTTGGAAGCGTTGGAAAGTGTTACATAATCTATGCTTGACGCATGATTTTTCGTTCTTGTTTTAATAAACAATTAATTTAAAACAATAAATATGTTCGTCAAAATTACGAATTGTAACCTATAATTTTTTAACGTAACTCTCTTTATACAACCTTGAAATATGCGAATATATAATTACTTCTTATTCTGTACAGTAGTTTTGAGTCATGTTTAAAAAACTGCCCGCATTGGAATATAGTTTACAACGATTACAAATCAATTTAACATTTTCAGTTACAGACTTCAATGTTCCATATTTTCTGAATTATTTGATTTAATGGCTTTCCGCCTGGTATCCAATTTTTTAAATATACTTGAAAATACAAGTATGATGTCTGATATCCAATTGTAAAATTTACTTAAAAATCCAGGTATGATGTTTGAGTGTTCGACTTCACATGTTTGGGTGTTCGAGTTTGCAACAATTTTAGTATGTGAAGATGACACTGTAAGCTTATGTTTTTAACGTATCATACAAAAGACATAACTTCCAGTTAAATGAATATTTCTATTTTTTTAATTTTTTTTATTTCTATTTTTTTATTTCCTGTGCCACATTAGTGATAGAAATGCATGATTTATTTATTGTGCTAATGTACGTATGTGCCTTTTATGTCCCTGATATTGTGAACAAAATTGCTTTTAACAAAACACACACGTCAAACAGACATAATGTGCAGTTTTTACTTTTATTTTTTTATCTATTTTCATTATTTCTGTTAACAAATTGTTAATTTCAACACTTTCAACATAGTTAAAAATTGTTTATGACTTCAATTTGTCTGTCTGATGGCCTTCCTGCGCTCTAAAACTCGCAAACATACTCGGATCGGTGTAAGTTGGGTGGAAATTTATTGATGCAATTGGTGAAAGGTTTTGGAATTTAGCATATTGTTATTATTGCAGTTGGGACATGTTCGCTAATTAAAATAAAGTTTGTAGCAGTTATTGATTTAACTACAGGGACCCACACTAAATAATTCCATTTTCGTCTATATGACAAAAGGTATTGTGGTTTACTTTAATCGCGTTACGGTATTTGAAATATAATAATATTGATATGAATGAATGAGGTGCACTACAACATGATTTTTATAGATTATGGTGTGAATAGTCGGGATCAGAAATAAAATATATTTTGAAACTTGATGTAAATAAAAATGGAATTGAACTGGATTATTTGAACTGTGAATTTGAATATTGAATAAACACATATTGAATAAACACATTGGATAAAAACATATTTTCTACTATTACCGCAATTGTGAACATCTGACTATATTTGTATTTCATTCTAACGCAAGTAAATTAGACAATGTGGTCTTTGAATAATTGTGTGAAAGCAGATTTATTAATCTTATGTTTATGATTTGAGAATGGTTATTTCTCAAAATACAAGAATAGTTGATTTAATCAAATGGATAACAGAGCCCGGATATTATGGACTTGATTTCACTAAAATGCGACTTGCAGTTATTGCTGTTTTAGAGAAGAATGAGAACTACAAGTAGAAGCACAATAAAAGCTCAAAACACAAAATGAAGAAAGACGGCTACAAGTAGAAATGAAGAAAGAAGGCTAGAGGCAGAGAAGAAATAAGGAAGGCTAGAAGCGGAAAGGCAGAAAGAAGGCTAAAAGCAATAAAGGAAGGAAGAAGCTAGACGCAGAGAGGGAAGAAAGGAAGATAGAACATAAATAGGCAATAGACTAAAAGAAAAGCAGTTAAATATGGAGTATGACTTACAGAAGCTGAAGCTTTAAGATAACCTGAACAGTTTATGCGACGTCGGGTTCAGGAAAGCAACAAGATTTGTTTAAATTAATAACATATTTTTATGGAAACAGTGACATTAGCGTCACTCTCAAAAGCTGTTTTATTTGACAGGCAGAAATCTAGAATGAATATTGTAAAACAAAATTTGGTTTTGCATCTATTAAATTTATTTCCGTTGGAATAAATATATAAAGGAAGGATTTTTAAGGAAGAAAAGGAAGAAAGGATTTTTATGGAAACAGTGACATTAGCGTCACTCTCAAAAGCGGTTTTATTTGACAGGCAGAAATCTAGAATGAATATTGTAAAACAAAATTTGGTTTTGCATCTATTAAATTTATTTCCGTTGGAATAAATATATAATAATAAATATATAAAGGAAGGAAGAAGCTAGACGCAGAGAGGGAAGAAAGGAAGTTAGAACATAAATAGGCAATAGACTAAAAGAAAAGCAGTTAAATATGGAGTATGACTTACAGAAGCTGAAGCTTTAAGATAACCTGAACAGTTTATGCGACGTCGGGTTCAGGAAAGCAACAAGATTTGTTTAAATTAATAACATATTTTTATGGAAACAGTGACATTAGCGTCACTCTCAAAAGCGGTTTTATTTGACAGGCAGAAATCTAGAATGAATATTGTAAAACAAAATTTGGTTTTGCATCTATTAAATGTATTTCCGTTGGAATAAATATATAATAATAAATATATAAAGGAAGGAAGAAGCTAGACGCAGAGAGGTAAGAAAGGAAGTTAGAACATAAATAGGCAATAGACTAAAAGAAAAGCAGTTAAATATGGAGTATGACTTACAGAAGCTGAAGCTTTAAGATAACCTGAACAGTTTATGCGACGTCGGGTTCAGGAAAGCAACAAGATTTGTTTAAATTAATAACATATTTTTATGGAAACAGTGACATTAGCGTCACTCTCAAAAGCGGTTTTATTTGACAGGCAGAAATCTAGAATGAATATTGTAAAACAAAATTTGGTTTTGCATCTATTAAATTTATTTCCGTTGGAAATTGTAAATATCGTAGCCAGTGAACCAGACCCACTGGCCAACATTTACGATTTCAAAAAATATTTCCTTCTGAAAAATGTTTTAAAATGCGTTAGGACGAACTCAGACAGAATTTAATATCGCATAAAAATGAATCTTCAGCCTCGTGGCACGATCTAACTTTTGAATTTAGAAATTATTTTGAAGAATAGATTAATGGTCTTGAAGTATCTAATTTTTAAGAGTTAAAAGAATTAGTAGCACTCGATCAAATTAAATGAAGATTACCTTTAGAAATGAAAGAGCATTTTATGAATGATCTCCCTAAAGTTACAAATGTCGATATATTGGTTAAAATGTTTGATGATTATGAAGACACAAGACGCAATATTAAAACAAAATAAATATAAATTAATTTAATTTTGAAGATGAAAGTCTCGAAATGGGTGAACTGGAAAATTGTAAACCTTTCTTTCTCCATTCATTTTCAAAGTTTTTAATAATGTACATTTAGTTCACAATGCGACTTCACAGTAAGATGTTTTTTTTTTTGTTTCTATGGGACTTCCCATAGCCATAACAATAACCATAATATACTTAACCATAACAACCTCAATGGCACTGAATATGGAATTTTCAAATTTTATGTAAAGCATACAGCTTGTAAAGTTTTACGAAAGTGACATGCGCCGTACTACGGTTGATTGCTTAATTATTTATATTTATCCCGACTGATGTTTTTGAGTCTCTGGAAATCTTTCCCTCAACGGCGACTTAGGTATTATCTTATTTCAATTAATAATTAATTAAAAATAAATTTGGTATGCTAAATATTGTAATAAACCAAGTTTTAGATACACTAACTAGCAGATTCTAAGACCAAATTTTTTTATGTTAAAGTCTAATCTTTTTTTGTATTAATAGATTTAAAATAAATGTATTAATGTTTCTTAATTTGTGACAGGAATATGTCAAATAAATTTTCCATTAACCCATTTTTACAGTACAATTATTTTTTTTTTTACATATTTGCAAATATATAGATGTACACAAAAAAGTTTTCTATATCTAAAATATATATTAAGGGAAGTTGCGAAAATCGAACCCATAATTATGTATATTCTCAAAACGCATAGCTGACTAAATATACATATTAATATTCAAACAACTCCTAGCCACGATAAAAAAAAAATTCAATTAGTATTAAACAAAAATTAAGGTATAAGAAATAATAGCGCTTCATGAATTTTCTTAATATTTCAGGTATATTAGAATTTCATATTAATAGGAAAGTTCGAGTGTGATATATTTTCATCAATTTCCATCGGGAAGAATACCTATACAGTAAAACCCCGGTTATTCGAAAAGCATGGGACAAAAGGATTTTCGGTTAACCGGGGTTCGATAGGAATTTTCGGATAACCGGGAGGCTTCCTAATTTTATTCGACCAGATTACACTAATCACCCCTCTCACTTCCCCACAGTCAGGTAAAGCGTTAGTCCGTATTCTGTTCAATTTCTCTTTCCTGTTTACACGTGATTTAATTTTCACCTAACTTTATTTACGAAGAGTAATATTTTAAAATACAAACGGGTTTTTATAAACATGAAGAACGCAACGAGTTGAAAAAATTGATATTGGCACCTCAATATATTGAAGTACAGGAAGATGCAACAGCGTCAGATCTGTTGTTGTTAGAAAGGTGGTGTGATAAGGCAGCAGTGAAGCAATGCGAAGTTCTAAAAAAAATCGCAACTTATTTTGTAAAGAAATGAAGTGTTGCATGTGTCTATGCAATAAAATTCCTGCATTTACGCAATAGTCTAAATAAGTAAGTTGACGCTGTTTATTTATTTCATAAACAGCATGCTTGTTTTAAAATAAAATTTTTCATAATAAAAAAAAGAGTTTTAAGGTCTTTCGGTTAAGGCGATTTTCGGATAATCTAAGTTCTACTGTATTCATATTAATGAAGATATTTTTTATATTTTTTCATTAAAAATCTGTACACACAACAACAAATTCACATTTTAAATATTAAAAGTTCATGCTATTCACATATTTCAGCCTAAATTTATGCCCATTATTATGCAATAAATGCGATAAAACAGATTTTATTATACAAATTAATATTTTGCAGAATTTATTGCAATACCAATTACACAACATGCCCCTAATTATGCCGTGTTAAATGTATATATCTTCTGAAAATGTCTTTTAATGTTGTAAATTAACATAAAATAAAATGTATAATTCAAGAATAATCATAATACAAAATACAAAAAAAAATATTATAAAGTATCACAAATATGATAAAAAAATAAATCAACATAGAAAGTATTTCTCTTCTAACATGAGACCTGCCCTTTCTAAAAGAAATATCCAAAAGAAGATGACATACCTCTCAACTTGCAGCTACTTATTCTTCCTCAAAAGCTCTTGAAAGTTTTTCGCTTGCTTGTAAAAGGTTGATAAATCATTTTGGCGTTGAAAGTATACCCTTAGAAACAACTTTTCAATATGGATTTCTTTTGCTTTGCACATTACTTGAAAGAAGATCTGTTTTGTGATCGATGGCAGGATTGAAGTGCAATTTTATAAAGTACCTTTTACAAAATGAATGACGGGAAAATTTTCAAATATATTTTAATGCATCAATAGAGTGTAGTATCGAATTATTTAAAAGAAGATTCCTTTTAAAACTAGCTATTTCGCTTTTCTTCTATTTGAGATAATTGAAACTCTCTCTCTCTCTATATATATATATACACTAGAATTTATATAACCTTCGATAAATTATCAAAATTTGTTAGTTAAAAGTAAAGGATGTTACATAATCGTAAAGTATATGATGGAAAAACACAATGAGATCGCATTTGAAGATAAAATGAAAAATATGACGAAAATTGAAAATAAAACATTATATAAAATATTATGCAACATAAAATATGTATGCATCATTATATATACATAATTGTGTTTTCATAATTATAATAATAAAGTTATCTATGTTACAATTTAAAATGTTTCTTTGCTATTTTTTATCGATAAGTAATCATTGTAGAGGAGTAATAATATTTGCTTCGTACCTTATGTAAAATTAATTCATGCATAAATATACAAGCATTGCAATAAGAAATAAAATACATTTTCCAAATATGTAAGAAACATATTGCTGTAAAACGGTTTTATACTTAATGTAACGTTTACTTTTATTTATATGTATTTTGGGATATACTGCTGAAACTGTTAAAAAATTATTGATACATTTTCAGAAAACATATACTGAATGGTACCTTAAAGAGTATTGCATAAACCTCAATCAAAAACTATTCATTCTATATATATATATATATATATAAATATTTATTATAATTAATTTATATTTTTATATTATATTAAATATATATTTTTTCATTATGTTAAGTATATTATATTTATACTTACTTTCTTTTAAAATTAGCAAGATTTTAAAAGGAAGTAATGCATTTATTATAATATGCATTTGGTTCCTTAAGACAGTTTAAAAACTTATGTACACAACGTCATACCGTCCATACTTATATTATAAATGTTTTAAAAATCCAATAGTATATGAAAAAACCTGTCTTTGCTAACAATATTTAAGAGAATTATTTTTTTAGAAATGGCTATTCAATTAAGTGCCAGATGATATTTTAAACCTATACTAAACGCTTTGCTGAAAACAAAAAACACCCAGGAAGTAATGTAAGGCAAAATGATTATATCGAGCAGTAGGCTGCTAACTACGAAGTACGTACACAGTTGTTAAAAAATGTTTGCAGCAATGTTTGTTTCTAGGTGCACACCAAAAGAATAAATACTCTGGAAGACTAGAAAAGTCTTTTTTTGTGAAGTAAATTGTCAAAACAGCATCATTCTGCGAAATATATCACGCGGTCCTTTCGTCCAAGGCACCAGTAGTATATATTCATATATGTACATATTCACTGTACATATTGGAAACAAGATTATGCTTATATACATGTCATTTTAATATGTTTCTTTTTATTACTTCAAATTAGATATCATTTGGAATGATCCCGAGCTCAATCACCATGTGTAAATGCATGCTACAATTACATACTGTTTGGTGTTTAATCCTGATTTCTTCTGGAA
Organism: Maratus michaelseni; assembly: GCA_963931845.1. Lineage (NCBI taxonomy): Eukaryota > Metazoa > Arthropoda > Arachnida > Araneae > Salticidae > Maratus > Maratus michaelseni. The sequence continues at coordinate 274,467,096 of OZ007596.1, forward strand.
GCAAATGATCATTTCTGTGATAGGTATGGCCAACGTTCCCACACAGACACTGTTTTACAGTATCCACATATTCCTGGTGTGAATGTTATGTGCTACCTCTGCTATAGCAGTTGCTTTTAGGTAGTCCTGCGTACAAGTTGTGCGCTGTTGATGCGGAACCCCATCCGTTTGCATTTCTATTCCTGGTAAGGCAGCTTTGGACAATTTTACAGTGTCTACTCACGTCTGGTTTACTCACGTGTCTAATATAGAATATCATAGGGTTGCCTTCGTTCTGATTGAACACATCCTTGACTAATAATGTAAAATGAATATCTATGGGCTTGGCTAGTGGCCACACTGTTAAAAATTTGGAGCAAACTGTCCAGTCATTTGACCGTTTTTCTAGAAAACGGTTACATAACCGTAATTTAACTATATTCTGACCATAAAATGAGCAATAATACGGTCAGAATATAGTCAAATTAAGGTTATGTAACTGTTTTCTTCAAAAACGGTCAAATGACTGGACAGTTTGCTGCAAATTTTTAACAGTGCAGATTCCTGTAACCCAAAATATCAGAGATTGATAATAGCAATTTAAGAATGCCTGATAAATTAAAAGCAATCAAAGCAATATGCGTTTCCATTCTGAATATATTATTCTGTGTCTAGACGTATATAAGTACGGATCGCATAGAGGAGAGGTTAAGAATTTAGAAATTTGATATATTATATGAGACTATTATCCATTGATTGTTTAATTGTCTGAAATTTATGACTAAAATTTAAACATTTCCTTAAAAACTAAACAATGCCAATCATAGGTACCCCTCTCATAGAATTTACGAAACCAAAGAAAGTGAACCAAATATATATATTTTTTTCATGACCGTCCATATAAAAGCAGAAGACTTATACATTATTATGACTACGTAAGAGACACAAATTACAAGGGTATGTGCATAATACTAAGGTAAAGCCAGGAGAAATGACGCGGTCGGAGAGATTGCGCACAAAGAGGTTCGGGGGGAAGGAGTAGAGTCAGCGAACAGCGACTCCAGGTAGTTGTACAACAGCAGTAGAGCAGTGTCTACTTGAATGTGCACGTCGATTGTTTCGAGCGTCTAGGATAAAGCATTATATTTTGTTTTGTTTTCCGAAAGTAAGTGCTTGAATTTCCATAACTATTCGTCAGAATTTCTATATAGTATCAGCATTACTAAATATTTTAAACTTAAAGGATTTCCCATAAGCTACTGACATAGACTAACGGTGCGAACACCACTGGTTCGTTTTAGAAGCGGCCATATTTAAATAAAAGCCTGCATTATCTCCCCTACCGAAATTGGAGAGTTTGCGCATCTGCTACTTAGGAGAGATGGCGCATTGTTTCCCATTAGTTTTCATGCTAGGAGAGATTAGATAGCTTAATGGTAAATTTGCATATATTACAAATTACATGTAAAAAATATGAATGAATCAATTTTGAAATAATTTTTGAAAAACACATAATTATCGAAACTAAATTTGGCAATAAATTCGTTTGTTAAAAAATACTGGGCAATGAAGATGGGTGAACTGAATGTCTGGAATTGTACCATTATGCTGAAATATTCACTCTTAATACAATAATATTTATTCACAAAAGACTTACAACAATGCCATTTAAGTGTAATTGTTATTGTTAACGATTAAATTGTAGTTATTATTAATAACAATCTCTCCTTTCCATGTGCGCAATCACACCAACTCTGTCAGGACAGATTGCGCAAAATAACTTTCTTGGTTTCATTACAACTGTTCTATTAAATTACAGCATAACAACAAAATAACAATGGAAATGCATAAAAAACAAACAAAGTCAAAATTAATCATGCATAGTTTAGCAAAAAATTAATATTTATATGTATTTTTATTATTCTGCTGAATTGTGCGCAGACTATCCTAGCTTTACCTTATTAAGGAAAGTGACGAGCTTAAAGTTTGCAATTGGAGTAAAATAATTTCTTCAGTTTTCTTCTGCTGTTTAATTCATTAATGAAAGTAGAACTGGCGTTTTAATTTGAAAAGATTTTAAATGCACAAATCAGTTTTGTTTTTAAGCAAATACAAATTTTCAAGTTTTATTATTCATATCCACACAACTGGTAAAACAGGAGAAACTTACTTTTTACAGTGATTATTAATCAATTTCTTTTTTGATTTCACAGTCAATAAATATGCAAAATTTTGTAACTAAATCATCAATAATATAAATTGATAAATGAAGTTTTTATATTACTTGTTTTTAAATAAATGCTCGAAGTTAATAGAATATTACCATAATATTAATATATATATAATCACGATGGTTAAAAATAACCGAATTTTCTTCTACACATACCTACTGGGATTGTTTGGTATATTTTCATATATATTCATAAATAGTTATTGATATACTTTATGGATTTTTTAATACAATTTATATTTTTATACAATTTTGCGCAAGATCAAATTAATTGAAATTATAGCCAAAGAGAAAATTTCGAATAATATTTTGCTAGGCAATTTTTATTTCAGTTTGATAGTTCTTATTCGGAATTTACATTTAAATAAGAACCAAGAAAGCAATATTTATTTTTAATTTTAAAATGTAAGATAAATAAACAATTCCTGTTTGATTCGGAACAGATGGTAAACAATCGAAATTTATAAATTTTAAAACTAAAATATTTCTTTTCTATCATGTATATATAAGTTTACGAAATAAAAAAAACTGATATATGTGATAATATAATGTAATATTCTACTGTATATTCTGAGGAAGAAAATAAAAAGAAAATAATTTCCTTAATATTGATTATTCTTATGATTTAATCCATGCATATATCCATTATTTTAATTTGAATATTTTCTGGAAAGATAGACCCAAGTTTAATTTACTAATGATTGTTTGAGCGTAAATGTGGAGCAATTTCAATTCACTTTTATTAATGAATCTATATTATAAAATAAAACATATTCGTTGAAGTAATTTTTTCGGTGGCAACAACTGAGCAATAAATTTCGGTTTCACTGAAATCTTTTTAAATTCTAAATATTACACAATTTTCATCATACACCGTCGAATAGGAAAAAGACCGTTCTTTCAAATACAATTCGTTTGAAATTTGTATCTTAATTTCTTGATTTCATATGGTTTTAAAAATAATTTCCAAGCAGGATTTTTTAAAATCTATGTCTATCTCTTGCACACCCAAAACAAAAGATTAACCCGATTTTATTTAAAACAGCATAAATAGGTCAGCACATTTGAATCCAGCTAATTTTCCATAACGAAATAAAAATTTCATCAATAAATAAATAAATAACATAACATAAATAACATAAATTTAACACATATGTAATTGAGCCACGCACTTAACCTTTTCAGGGCAAAGTACTTTTATTCGTAAAATGTTGAAATGATTGGTAGACAACAGAATTTAGAACCAAATTTATTTGAAAATAAGTAAGCGCTTTTCTTCACGTTCTTAATAAAAGGAAATTTTTCATTCTAAAATTCTGGTGGCAATGTGGCATTTAGGGTTTAAAATAAAGTGGTCCAAAAATAAACTACTAAACTACTGAAACTATTAGAATCAAAAAGGTGCGAAATCTTTGGCGTTTTCTTTGGCTGTTAACTACTGGTATTTGGGAAAGGACTGATATAAAAGTAACGCGTTTAATACATTTCAAAACTTTATTTGAATACATAATAGATATTTTTCATATATAAATGCATTTTGTTGTCGTTAACCTGCAAATAAAAACCCAATAAATGTAGAAAATGTTTTAGAGTTTTTAATGAAAAAAGGAAGATTTAACCTACATTCTGTAACACGGAAAATCAGGATTAGATACCCTAGTTTATATCGAACGTGCAACTTGTGTTTGACAAATATGTGATAGTATATTACTTTTAAATGCTAAAGGTGTAAAATTAACAACTATAATATAAATTAAAATAACTTTTATTAGTTGTTTTACATGTTTCGACTCTTCTGAGTCATTTTCAAAAACAAAATGAGAATATTCTAAAGCTGCACGGGCTTTGAAGTTATTATTTACACGTACTTTTTAAAAAAATTACGCACGTTATCTATTATTTTTTACTTGATTGTTTATTTTCATATCTTTGAGCATGGAGTAATTCTAGCCACAGTTTCGGTAAATTAAAAGATGCCGCATCGTTACATATTGTATTTTTGCGCGTGAGTATCTCTATGGTTTCTCTTATTATGGATGGATAATGTAGACTGGAGGGAAATATTATTTTACTTTCATTGAAATTTATTTGGATGGTTTCTTCTTGATATAATCTTGCTAGGGCTGTAGTTTTTCTATTGTATTTAATATCAGCTATATGCTCTTTTTTTCCGCAATTAAATTTCCTGCTGGTCATGCCTATGTAGTAATTCTTGGATCCGTCTTCTTTAATAAAAGGTATTTCATATACTCCTGAATAATTCTCAAAATTAATTGGGTCAATTTTACTGCAAATGATATTCTTTAATTTCTTAGGTGGTTTGGCTATTAAGCAGATATTGAAACGTTTAAGGCTGTGTTTTAATTTTTCGAAAAAGCTTGGATAATATTGCAGAGTACTCTGCAATATTATCCAAGCTTTTTCGAAAAATTAAAACATGAAAATTGTTGACAGATAAAAATGACATTTCATTAAAATTATACTTTTATTTATTCTTTTATTTTATCATTAGTTATTAAATTTTGTTGAATAGTAGAGAGTTTCCCTATAATAAAATCCAGAATTATTAAACAAAAGCATGTAAACGTATGAATGAGTACAGAAATAATTTCGTCAGATATATACGTGGGGGTATCGAAAGATTAGTTGCACTTGCGTTGAAAAAACACAAAATAATGCATGTAAAGGGTGGCCAGAATTAAAATATTCCTACTCCGCCGTCTGTATATAATGAAATACTCAGTGTATAAGCATCAAACTTTGTACACCTACTGTACCAGGCATGCAAACACGGATTACCCGAAAACATATTAATTCAAAAATGCACCGGTAGATGGCTCTGTACAAATTGGCATATACTTGAAAGACACAAAACACCTTTCAAAGGCATTTTATTTGAACGTACGAATCATTCCTATGACAAGAACGTTTTCGACGCAGCAAATGCTACTCAATATTGTTCCCTTTCCGGAATATGTAAAATCTGCAGTGGACAGCTTTTAAGACTGAGATGCGTCGACTGCGAAACTTCTCATAAGCAGAGTGATACGTTCTTTCAATTCTGAGAAGCTTACCGACTTACTAGATAAACAATATTTTTTATGTTATCCCCAAAAATCATACTGATTAAGAGCCGGAGAACGAGATGACCAGGTTTTCGGAAACGCACAACAGAATATTCTGTCATTAGTCAAACATTGCCAAAGAAACTGCTGTACACACAGTCCAATATGTGTGTAGGCACTCCATCTTGCATAAAGATAAATGAGTCAAGAAGTTTCCAGTGTTGCAAATGGGATGCAACAAATGTTTCGAACATCATTTTGTACCTGTTGGCTATGACGGTGCCTGTAACAGGGCAATTGCGTGTAGCCTTTTCGAAAAGAAAAATCTTACAATGAATGTGACTGTGAATGCACACCACTCTGTAACTTTCGGTAAGTGAAGGAGAATCTATATACCCAAAACATAGATGAAAACCACATGTTTATGCAATTTTTTGTGCTTACAGTGCAAAATTGCAGTTGCAATATCGGTTCTTTACTTTCGTCTTCTTATTTGTTTCCCATAAGAGTATTAGAAATTAAAAATCAAGTGTTTCATTTTCGCATGTGTTTTTTTTTTAATTACTGTTAATTTATGCTTTTTTAAATTTTATGTTGAACAGTGTGTTTTTTAATTAAATCTTTCTTCATGTAATAACGTTCATATCTTGAACATTATATGTACAAAATTTGAAGATTTTACACCGAGTAGTTTGATATACAGGAGGTCAGAGATTAGTGATGTTTCAGTCCTGGCCCTTCGGGATCTATATATATATATATATATATATATATATATATATGAATTTTGTGTCTTTATCTCACCATTGGATGTGTTGAAAAAACACAAACTTCGGATCTGCGTCGGAGTCATCGTAGTCAGAAATACTATCCACCAACAAAGCCTATACTTGGGGATTATTAAGATTAAATCTATTCATACCCTTTCAACATAAAAATAAAACAAAACATAATTTCTGCTGTACTTATTTGGTACACTGACTGGTATAAATTTTAAAAATAATAAAACGAAAAAGGATTAAAAAATTACATGAGAGGTTGGGTTGTACCTCGTAGCCCCAAGGCCCCAAATATGTTAATAGCTACTGTCAAAAATGTTGGGCGATGTTGGTACTTAACGTGATAACTAACATAGCAGAGTTAGAAAGATAGATTGGAGGTTAAATTTGAAATTGTTGGAATCTATGATAAATTATGTAAGACATAAAAATAATTGGATCTCAGAGTCTCAACCCGTGTGCTGGACATCTAAGAAACACAAACAAGATAACTTATCTTTTTTTTATATATTTTTCGAAGAATTCAGACATTAAAAGTAATGTAAAGTGTATTAATTACGCTGAAATTGTAGTCATCACTACCATTATGTAATCAGTTTAACACAGCATTTTCCCCTTGTAAAACATACTGCGTCATCTCAAATTCTTGATAATGGCTATATTTTTAAACTTTTTGGAGTTTGAATACCTACAATGTTTTTCGCAAGATTATTGGACATTTTATTTCAAATTATTCACACCATCCAAAAATTTGCTGGTCGAAATATTTCATGCTCAACATAGAAAGCGACAATATCAATGTAAATTTTTGTGCTAGTTAAAGTTTGGACCAGCTTACTATTCCTTGAATCCGTCATATGGATTACAACTCTAAATAATGTAACGTTGTGAATCACGTACAATACATGGGAGCAGAATGTGTATTCTGCAGCATCGCCAAAGGCATTTGCTTGCTTATAACTCGTCGCCAATCTGCATTAAGTGTACCATAATTTTTTAAATGCCATCCAATTTAACTGAAACACAAGGCACATGGTATAGCTGAAACTTTTTATTAACTTTTAATTATTAAATTTAATTAACTTTTTTCACTTTCCGTTTCTTTAATTTATATCATTTACGAAGTGAGTGATGTTTCTTCAAATAGATTGAAAAACTGTGTTTAAAAAAATCGTTTATAACTTAAAAAATGTGCTTTTCAGAATTTTTTATTACATTTATCCATTCCAGGAGTTACGTAATTTTATTTATGAAGTTCTTAAACATTATTATTATAAGAGGGGTTTAGAATGACAGTGGAGTAAGTCAAAAATTTTGAAAATCGAGATAACCACACTGTAAAAAATGACCAATGTTTCTTATTTTATGAAAATATGCTATAACCACGAACGAAAATATAATATAATCTTCTGAGGTATTCGAAATTTCAAATAGCATGTTACATTGTCTTTTGAATCCCCAGAAACGAATACATTTTCAAAATTTAAAGAATAATTTATAAAAACAAATTATTTTTAGCTGCCCGAATTTTTCAGAAACGTTTCCAAAGGGATTTTATAGTGTATTAATTAGTGTCCTCAGCCTAGAATACCTGTTTTTCGAATGCTATCAATGCTGAAGTAAACATTTTCATGCTCAAAAAAAATGTTTAACAGACAAACATTCAAAATTAACAGCGTTAACAATAACATTAAAATTAAGATTATTTCTTTACTCTTTCATGTATAAATTAACTTATGCGACTGAAAACGTGTACTTGAGAATGGATAACATTCGAAAAACAGGTATTCCAGCCTGAGGACACTAATTAATACACTATAAAAACCCTTCGGAAACGTTTCTGAAAAATTTGGGCAGCTAAAAATAATTTATTTTTATAAATTATTCTTTAAAATTTTGAAAATGTATTCGTTTCTGGGGATTCAAAAGACAATGTAACATGCTATTTGAAATTTCGGATAACTCAGAAGATTATATTATGTTTTCGTTCGTGGTTATAGCATATTTTCATAAAATAAGAAACATTGGTCATTTTTTACAGTGCATATCTTCAATGAACGTATATTAATTTCCGTTCAGTTATGCAGTCAAATGAGTCATAGTTCACAGAGGGTGTCTCTAGAGGGTAAAACAATTTGGCTCACTCAATGCAACGGCTGTACAAGTTTCACAAAACCTTTTACTTCTCAAATGACTAAATATTAACTTACTACACTGTCATTTTAACCCCTTCACATTCTCTTACGAAAAGTAATATTTGTTTAAATGTATTTAGGTTCACCCATTCACCGCTTGAAAGCAATACAGCAGCCTTATGGATACTTCATACAAACACGTACTCCTATACTATGTAACATATTCAAATATATCTGGCATGTACTTTGAAATTCCATATTTCTTTTGGTAGAAATCCTAAATAAGACATTGTAATTAAAAATACAAAACATATTTAGGGAAATCATGGGTAATTATTGTCTGTATTTAAATTAAGATAAGTCCACAAGTAAGTGTAAATTATTATTATTATTATTATTTACCGAAATCATATGGCATCAAACTTTTCATTAAAATTCGGGAAATATCTGCTGTTCTTTCATGAAATAGATAAATTTTGTAAAATACTGAAAATCATATTTTTATAAATAATTTAAAGAACAGAAGTTTAAACCAATGTTTAATTGATTCCATTATGTTACAAATTGAGTTTTATTACTGTTCCTCAAAGGACTCTTAACGTTTTCATGTTTTTAAAACAAAAAAGATTTTATTTCAAAAAGATATTTTTTCATCGAAATTTATAAGGCAGATAAAGGCTGAATTATATTTATACTTTAAGCATTTTTATAGTACATTTTCCTGAATTTTCATGTACAGCAAAGTAGTATATAACAAAACCAATTTATTATATATTGCTTTGAAAAAAAATACCCAGGGTCTGTTGCGATATCTTTTTATGATCGATGATTTTTAAAACATTTTATAAAAGAACTGTTACATTATTCCTTCTTTGACGTGAAATGAAATTACTGTATATTGAATAATACTTTACGAGAGGAAAATGTTTAAAATTAATCTTGTTTACTTTTGGAAATAATCCAGGCATCTTTTCAGAAGTCCTTTGGAGGCTTAAAATACTTTGTTCATTAAAGTGAGTTTAACTTTTTTAAAACCGGTGCAGTGTTATCTCAATTATGTTGCTGTGCGTTTATATCAGGTTAGGTTACAAAAGTGTTCGGAAATATTTTGTAAGTTCTGAACAACATTTCATTTCTCTGTCGAAAGTATTTTGCAAAACGTCATTTACTTAGTTATTCACTGCTTTGTGTAGCATAAACCGAAAATCTTTATCGAAATATGAAATATGAACTTTTAAAAATATATAAAATATCTTTGCCGATAATATTAAAAGTCATGTCATTATTGTACTACATTTTCATTTTTTAAACACTAATTTAATTCGTTTTGTGTTTTCTATTCAAGGGATTATTTTCGTTTGACTACGTAAAGATGGACAACTTGTATTAACACATTTAATGGTTAGTTTATGTCAAAATTTGTATATCAGTTTATTTATTGGTATATAATCTATAGTCATAGCATCATCTAATTAATGTATTGGGCTGTCTATAAAATTTAAAACTTTATATCAAACGAAGACATATGTTTCTAACTTTATGTATCATAGAACTATAATTATTTAAGCTCCATTCAAGTAAAATATCTGGCTATTGCAAACAGTCAGTTATGTGGATAAATATCCAAATATATGGTTTTTCAGAGCAAGTTAATCAACAGTCTTTTTTTCACAAACAGAATTGCAGAAGGAAGGAAGAAACTGAAAACGACATAGAGCAAAGCGTAGTGAATTCAGTCAATTTAACCAATCACCATTTTATTATGAAATAGATGCTCACAGTTAAACGTACTATATCTCTTTTTTATGATGTTGGTGGAGAAATTATTTTTTAAAAAAATCACAAAACGTGGGCAGTAGACGTTATATTTTCCCTTACTCTGATACGGATCAAATATATAATAAAACAAGTTTATAATACTATTAGGCGCAACCCATAATATATTGAGAAAAAATATATATAAAATCGCTGTTTATTTAAATGACTTTACTAGTAGAACGGTAAATCGCTTTTGCTCAATATTGCAGTGTATATATCCAATTTTTGTATATATCAATAACGATCGGAAAATTGTAAGCAATACGTCTATTTCACGATCACTGAGGATGATTTTACATACCACAGGTTATCTTGATTATGAAGTACCAAAATCTTCTATTCTGGTTTTCCATATGTTCGTGAACTGATCTAAAATAAAATAGAAATGTTTGACGCAGTTTGAAAAACTCATGTTCCGATTTTGGAACATTGGCGCTTTAGCGACAAAAAAGAGTAATCGTATAAATAAGTAATTCAAATCTCATTACATAATCCGTTGACTGATTGAACGCTTCAACATTGGTACCGTCAAGGTCAAAGACCAGACCGTGTCAAAGCATTTATCCGGAAGAGTTTATTTTATAAGGTAAGTAAAGTGTAAATTGAAGGGAGGGGCGCAAACAGAAAGAGGAAAAAAAACTTTTTTCTTTTCCTTTATTTGAATGGAACTTTCGTGTTTTGTTGACTCGCAGTTGGAATAATTTGTAACATTATTAGAAGCTAAAGTAGAATACATTTCTTTAGTAGAATACATATAATATTCAGCAGGATATATTTTTTAGTAGAATATATGTTTTTTTTTGGTTGTGATTATAAACAAGTCGAAAAAAATTTTAACTGTAGAAGAAGCAGTAACGTATTTAGAAACTCTTTCGGATTCAGATTTATCCGATGTTGATATATATGCCAGTTACCTCCAGATGAACCAGGCGATATAACAGACGACGATAATATTGTGGAAAATGACTTTGATCCCATTATACCAGCTGACGTGACTGGAATGATAGACGTAATTTGCAAAAACGATGATACTAGTTGCCAAGAAAACGTGATACACAATACAGAAGCCGGTCTTTCGAATATAAAAATGAACTTCCGGGAAGAAAACGTAAGTTGGAATCTACAGATATTATTCCGACTTCTGAAAATGCACAGACAGAGTTGCCAAGTCTCCGGATTTTTGAACACCAGTAATTTTTTAGAGAAAATGGTGTTCTTTTAAATCGCAAAATGCTCCGATTAAACAAAGCTACATTTTCTGTACTAAATTACTGGTATCCAAAAAGCAGGAGACTTGGCAGGTCTGCACAGAAAGTAAAAAAAACCTCCTAAAAAGAAAATTTCATGGACGAGAAAATGTGATTTTAAAAAACCTATTATATCAAACATAATCGAAACAATTTTGCAGACGTTTCCTAACTCAGTAAATCTGTCGCCTATCGACCTATTTTTTTAAAATTTTGCCTCATGACTATATTGAACTCCTCGCTAAAATGACAAAATTGTACGCTTTACAAAAAGGAGAAGATATTGAAGTAGTATCTGAAGATATTTTGCAGTTTATTGGTCTACTTCTTCTAAGTGGATATCATTCTGTTCCTACTGAAGATATGTATTGGAGAACAGCGGAAGATATGTCCGTTCCTATTGTTCCAACTGTTATGATTCGCAATCGCTTTAGAAAGATGAAGAAGTATTTTCACTTGATGGACAATAATCAATTGAAAAAAGATGATAAACTTGGTAAAATAGCACCGATATATGAAGAGTTATCTAAAAATCTGCAACAGTTTGGAATCTGGCACGAGAAGTTGAGCATTGACGAATCAATCGTCCCGTACTATGGCCGGCATACATGCAAAATGTTTATCAGAGGAAAACCTATTAGGTTTGGATTTAAAATATGGATGATGTGTTCATCAAATGGATATCCATACGCTATGGAGATATACAGTGGAAGAAAAGGGTCCTCGTCCGTTGTACAGTTAGGTTCGAGAGTTGCGAACGAATTATTATCTAACTTGCAAGAAAATTCAAAGCATGAAATATACTTCGATAACTTTTAGGTAGCTTTCAATACAAAAAAGTATAAAGCTACCTATTGCCGCCATTCGGAGGAAAGCAATTCCGGAAAATTTCGATATATTTTCACCGATCATGACCCCCAGACCCCAAAACCACCCTCCGTTAAAATGTTGATTTATATATATATATATAGATATATGTCTGACTTATGTCATACGATAACGCCCGTATTTATAAATCAATTTTGATGAAACTAATTGTGTGTATTAAGGTCACTAATGTCTCGACCGAGTTCGTTGTCCAGCTTGGTCCGCCATCATGTTTCAAGATGGCGGCCGCTGAAAACTTTAAAACTAAAATTAATATACAAAAAAGTTAAAAATTCAAATTTATTTTATACTTACGTGTTAGGCCTTGATACAAGGATTCCGGAGCATTTTTTATTTTATCTCTATCTTAAAAAATGGCAGAGATAGAGCAGTTTGAAATTCTAGGGTGGCTGACATTTTGAAACAAGACAGACATTACAAAAAACCAACGATTAATTTATGAGTTTTAGTGAACGCGAGTTCTCGCAAATTATTTTCTTTCATTGTTGTAATCATACGCATAAAACTATACATTCATATCCGTTAGCGCCAAAATTTCGCCAAACTTGGCGACAATTGGCAAAACATCGCCAAATTTGGCGATCAAAATAAGTTTTCATAAATGAAGCCAACTTGGCTATAGCTCAATACTTTGGCGAATTTCTTATTCAAATTCAGTATTAACGAATCTTTTGTAAACGGGTTCTTTGCATTTTAGCTTGCTGTTTTCGAGTAACATTAGCTAAAATTTTAAAACGAAGACATAGGAAAGCTACCTTTTCCTCCCGGTACAGGCCGGAAGGACTTTTTTACATCCTACGATTTAATTTCGGCGCTTGCAAAACGTGGAATACGAGCGACAGGCACAATTCGTGAAAATCGCACTGCCCTTTGTCCATTGAAATCTAAAAAAGAACTCGCTAAAGAAGACAGGGGAAATTATGATTTTCGTTCCGATGGAGCGGTATATATATGCAGTTACAACAATAATGCGGTGGTCACAGTAGCATCTAACTGCTACACACATGAACCCGTTGGAACAGCAAAAAGATATTCAAATGCAAATAAATGCAAAATTGATATTACGCAACCTCATATTATCAAGAAATACGATGAAGGCATGGGAGGCGTTGACGTTTTGGATAAACTTTTAGGCAGTTATAGGCCAAACATGAGGAGTAAGAAATGGTGGTGGAATCTTTTCATAAATGTTTTAAATATGGCAGTTATTTCAAGTTGGATTATACACTGTGAGGTGAATGACATCAAAATATCGCATTTGGATTTTCGTAAGCAAATTACACCTTTTCTTCTATGGAGAAAAGAGCGTCTGGTCATTCATCATGGACCCCGTATTCATGTGAAAAAAGAAGTAAGAATATTTGATGGACATTACATTGCACCTACATCTCAAGGACGTGGCGTAGTTTGTAAAAAAAAAAAAAAAAACACTACAAAGAAATGTTTTCAGTGCGATAAACGCATTCATCAAAGTTGTTTCCTAACATATCATGGCCACTAGAAATGAATATAATTGAAGAATTTTGTTTAGATTTTAAAAAATAAGGTATTTTATTATATTTTAATATTAATTAATTATGTAATAATACATGTTAATTGTGTAATAATACATATATATACTCAGTAAATACCACAAAATATTCTCTGTATTGAACATTTCTTTCTGTTGAAAATTTTGTATAAAAATATAACCCACGAAACTCCAATGTTCCAATAATGGAACATTGCAAAAAATAGGAAAAGAAAATCCGAAATTTTATTATTGTAATAGATAAAGGTGCTTTAAAGAAGCATAATTCTAAAATTTTATATTAATAGGAAGATCCGTTCATAGTACGGCGTTTATACGGTTAAGACTTAAAAGATCATTATTAGAGTTTATGGTTAATGGTTAATTTATGTCAAAATTTGAATAACAATTTATTTATAGACTATGGTCAGAGCTTTATCTAATTAATTCTTTTTGAGCTGTCTATAAAATTCGGAAACTTATATCAAACCATATATAATTCCTTATTTAAATTTTAAAGAACTCTATAAAAACTTTTGTTTCCAATAATACAATATTTATATAGACCGCAGAGAAAATTTTAAATTTTTCAGAAGTTTCAAAATTTTTAGATCAAATAATAAGTGTTTCAAGTGCTGAAAGTGTAACTTTAGAAAATAGAGCCAGTCATCCACAAAGAATCAGCATTCATTTCAACAAGACCTGAGTCACTTCCATTCCTTGCAAAAATGTGTGTTGTTAAATTATAACAATACTCAAACGCGGCTTTAATCTGTATCGAATAAAAAAGTACCCATTTTTCCTGACAAACAAATATTTGATAACTAATTAATGGATGATTTGTAAACAAATTACAAATTCAAATGTATTCCTTAAAATATTATTTTAAAAACTAAGTCGCTCAGAGTATGCTCTGTCATGATTTTTAACCTCGTTTACCATATTCCATCAATCAACAGCATTTTTCTGATTCTATTTATGCATCTTTCCAAAACGTAGGACAATTTTAACAGTTATCTCTATCTCTATCTCTATCGATCTCTTTACGAAGTTTTCAAATTAAATGGTACGAAAAGTCGTAACAACCGAAACGGTTGAAATTTAAATATGCCGCTTTGGGATAACGTAGTGAGACATCTAGGAACGCGAATGAAGGGTCCGGCGTGGTTGTACGCATGCGCAGACGTGCGCGGATGAAGGAGGGGTGAAGCAGCAGTTGTGTTTATATATATATTAGCTAACCCGCACGCCGTTGCCCGGGCCCGATATATTAATCATCTGTTCTATACGAATATGACTGAAATCTCTAATACTGTCGAAATCAAGTCGAATGAGGCATACCCCGTTGTAATCGGGCTCATAAAACCCTAGATCGGAAAGCGCATCCTGGCGGTCGAAAGTGCAACTAAAATATTTCAGGCTATTGATATCAAGTTGAATGAGCCAAATCCCGTCGTAATCGGGCACATAGTACCAGGTATACTCCTATAGTTCCACCTTCCACCGCAAGGTGGCGCAGTCGGTTTCGAAAGAGGCCTTTTCAGAACACTTGACTCAACCAAATTTCCTAGAAAAAAATGAAATTTAACCACAGGTAAACATTGACAAAATAGCGGAAATCGCGAAAGCGGGTTACGTAAACGAACGGTTTCGAAAGGGTTAATGTAGATATTTTTTAAAACACAACGGTGCGTTTTGAAGAAAATGAACGTATCTATGATCTGGAGACTACTGTTTGTCCATTCTCGCATTTCCCGAGTCGATGCCGATTTTTAAATCTGGACCGAAAAACGAAAGTCGCGTGAGTGAGTTTTGGAAATGATTTTTTACGGAGGGTTAAAATTAAAATTTTTACAAACGGCTACCAGATTTTAAAAACAAAGGGTTGAAGATTAGGCGCTGTATTTTTAGTTTTTTGTATCTTGTTTATAAACGTCAATTCGGATTTTTAAAGATAGGAGAAATAGTTAAAAAAGTGAAATTGACTTACGGTAAAAAACGTTTTCGAAAGAGTTAACGTGATCTGCCTACACCCGATAGAACGTAGATGTTTTTAGGTGTGTTTGCTTTTTGTTTGATTATTTTAGAAAGCCGATGCCAGATTTTGTATATCGCAGAAAATCGGAATTCGCAAAAGAGAGTCCTGCCCACGAAATTTTTTGAAGGGCTAATATTCGTATTTTTCAAAAACAAATACAGATGTCGAAAAATGTGTGTTTGTGTAACGATGTAAATTTTTAAAATTTACATCGATAAAATTTACATCGTAAAATTTTTAAACGATGTAAATTTTTAAAATTTGCGAGAATCGCAAAAATCGCAAAACGGCATACAGAAAATATACCTTTCCGAAAGGTTAATTTTTGTATTTTTTAAAACAAAAGGTGATTTGAAAAGGGCAATGCTAGTTCTTTAATTTGATGACCTTCGTTTTTCCGTATCTTTTGTATGCCAGTGAATGCAACGCTCGGAAAACGGGAGAAAATTAAAAACACGAATTGGATGCTTTTTGATTAATTTTTTTGAAAGGGTTGAATGTAAAAAATGTTCAAACCAACCAGATCGTTCGAGACGTAAAAGTACGTTCTTTCCGAATATGTAGACGGTTTTTCCGTATATTTAGCCGCTTGCCCTTGGCAAATTTAGAAAAACTTAAAGAAAAACAGGATGTCTTGTGTTTTCTTTCGTCTATTCCGTAAGATACGGATATTGATTTCTGAGCATGCGTCAGCTAGCTTCGGAATAATGACTTTTTTATTTGTGATCTTTGATCAATTTTTAATTAATAACTACTTTAATTTTCAAAATTTTAAAATTCTGAGGCTGAGGTACACCAGGAGAGGGTTTGCACTACCTAAATCTAAAATTGCAGGTTTCTAGGTGGGCTAGATTTTGCTAGCCATCGCCAACAATCACACACACAGAGAGAGAGACACACACAGAGAGAGAAACATTATTTTATTAGTATATACTAGCTGACCTGCCCGGCGTTGCCCGAGCCCGTGTAATAAACTCAAATCTTTTGACAAACGAAACTCTGTCCAAGGTCTCCGATGGCTTCGACACCGTAAACCGGGCACGCTCGCACGCTCCGGAAAATTATTTATTTCCCCCTTCCATCGCCAGGGGAGCAACCTATTTCGGAAAGAACCTCTGAGATAGGTTAACGTTGCCTACGGTACTGTATAGTAGACGTGTGACAAAATCGAGCTGGTTTCGAGAAGAGGGGGACATTGCAAGCCGAGTTATTGAAATGAGGCACAGTTAGAGAAAATAATCATGAGTGAGGTGCCGGGTGAAGATGATGTCCAAGTGTCCTTCAGAAAATGACTAATTAGGAGAACTACGATTGCAACTTTAAAAATTCGTTCGTTTGCTCAAGCTAGGAACTTAATTACACATTTGCCTTAAACTATTATTCGGAAATAGTGGTAACCGCTACTCATAAATTTACTTTAATGTTATAGCAGGTTACTATTAAGTTATTTATAATGTTTGAAATCAGTTGCGTTGAAATCGGAAATATATTTGCGGAGATACGGAAACGGGGCATAGTTAGAGAAAAAACTTTGAAGTAGGGGCCGGGGGGAGGGGATGTTCAAGTGCACTTCGGCAAATGACTAATTAGGAGGACCACTATGCATCTTTAAAAATTCGTTCGCTTGGTTAAACTAGAAACTTAATTACAAATTTGACTTAAACTATTATTCGGAAATATTGGTAGCCTCTACTCATAAATTTAGTTTAATGTTATAAAGCGTGTCTATTACGTTAATTATAATGTTTGGAATCACTTGCGTTCAAATCGGAAAGATAGTTGCTGAGATATGGAAACGGGGCATTGTTAGGTAAAAAAACCTTGAAGGAGGGGTCGGGGGGGGGAGGGGATGTTCAAGTGCCGTTCAGCAAAACTAATTAGGAGGATCACTATGCATCTTTCAAAATTCGTTCGTTTCCTTAAGCTTTGAATTTAATTATTAAATTTTATTTATTTAATTTTTTTTTATTTATTATTATTTAATTTTAAATTTCAGTTTAATTTTATAAATTTAGTTTAATGTTAGAAAAGGTGACAATTAAGTTAATTATAATGTTTGGAATCACTTGCGTTGAAATCGGAAAGATAGTTGCTGAGATATGGAAACCGGGAATAGTTAGAGAGAACTTTGAAGGAGGGCCCCGGAGGGGGGGTGGGGCGAATGTTCAAGTGACCTTCAGCAAATAACTAATTAGGAGGATCACTATACATCTTAAAAATTGATTCCTTTGGTTAAGCTAGATACTTAATTTGAAATTTAGCTTTGACTATTATTCGGAAAAACTGGTAATTGCTTTTTAGAAATATACCTTGAAGCAATGAATGCTGATTTTTGTGTTATTTTAGTAAAAATGGAACTAAATGGAGAAGTTCGGAACATTATTACTGAGATATTACTGAGAAACTGAGATTTAAAATAGCGGTATTCTGTATATAAAACAACAATTACACGCTACGGATGAAGATTAAAATGTTAAATTTGTTAAAAGTAATTAGACCCCTACCCCTCGCCATTCCCGCAAATATATAACAAATAATCCGTTAAATAAAGTTTTCTGTATTAATAGTCTCTATCATAATAATATATGTCCTGTTTTAAAAAAACCTTAAACCCAAATATTTATAATGAAGAAAAACGTCCCTGGAAATGTCTTAAACATGTGGCGTTTGTGCAGTTTGCCGTGAATAGATGGCGCTACATTAGCTTGGCTATATGAGGGTAACTGATATCCATGTTGGCATTATTTCGTTATAAGTCCTTATCTATGCATCTTTACTCTGATTTATTTAATGTGTTCTGAGACGATATTCTACACAACCAACCAACCGAAGAAAAAAGCGTATTTTAATGAGAGTTCTTTGTGCATTTTAATTAATATTTCAGAAAGTAATTAAAATATTAAAATTCTGATGTAATGGTGCACCAGGAGAGGTTTTGGACTACCTAAATCTAAATTTCCAGATTTCTAGGTGGGCTAGATTTTCCTAGCCATCGCCAACAGACACACACACAGAGCGAAACTTTCTTTTATATATATATATATATATATATATATATATATATATATATATATATATATATATATATATTATTGCTAAATTAAACATGTATAGTACTATCTTTCTATAGATATTCATTATAATACTTTCTAAATACAATTTACAATAACATTCATAATTTTTCATATTTATTATATAAATTTACCTTATACATTATTTAAAAAATATACATAAAATTATGAAATATAAAATATGTAATAAAAAACATATAAATCAATATTATACACGATATCACAATTAAATTATTTATTGTTCATTATAGTAAACATCATAAAATCATATTTAACCCTTTTTATCCTGACGGTACTTATAAGTACCACTTTAACCCCTTCGCGACGAGCGTCTTTTACAGAATTGGTAATCTGTAACCACCGGTTTTTCAAATGAGAAATTTTCACCTAATTGAATGGCAAAAATGCTATGATAAGATAAGGAAAACTTTACAAAAAAAAATAACTGGTGGGAATAATCGATGATTCTGAGCATCTAAAAAGTAGCTGGATAATTAATTCAGGATATAAAGGGTTAAAAAAATAAATAAATAAAATTGAAGTGGCTACATTTACGTTTTGTATCAATAAGGACTCTTTTCTAGAAATCCGCACAATCCTTGTAGTTATGCAAAATAGCAAAATAATACGAATCATGCGAAGTATGCTCGTGACGTGTTGTGTTATCGTATACAGGGACACGCCTGTTAGCCGAGAGTAATCTGTGTTTTCCGAGAATGGAGTTGAAAGAGGAGTGTATGCGTAAGCGTGTCTACAAGGTTTAGAAAGGCAATATTCATCATGGGAAGAAGTTCACCGTGAATCATTTTCTTGTCAGAAATATCCCCAAAAGAACTATACACAACCAGGACCGGGTGGGAAGGCCCAAAAATTCATCAAGACAAAGTTATAGCAGTTGAAACGACTGTTACAAGAATATCCGATTAACGGCTGGCAAATTCACACTGTTAAAAATTTGCATCAAACTGTCCAGTCATTTGACCGCTTTTATAGAAAACGGTTACCTAACCGTAATTTAACAGTATTTCGGCCATAATATGGGGAATAATATGGTCAGAAGAGTAGTAAATTACGGTTAGGTAACCGTTTTCTATAAAAGCGGTCGAATGACCCGACAGTTTGCTGCAAATTTTTAACAGTGCAGTGTTTCACCAAGCTACATACATACGACAATCACCAAGAATATTAACATCAAATTGCACAAGAAAATAGTCATAACAAAACGAACAGAAAAGCAAATAGTTACCACAAAAACAAAGTGTGGTCGCTTGTTCAGAAAATTCCCTGATTCATCTTGGATGACGAGTCATTCTTCACGCTCACTGACTCCACTATTAACGGTAATGGTGGCTACTACACATCTGACGTCTCCACGATACAACCTATCATCAACTTCGTTATTAAAGTGATATTCAAAGGCAAGGTCCTCGTTTGGATTACGATAGGTTCAAAAAGCTCTAGTCGTCCGTTCATCCAAACGTGTGGGTTCGCTGTCAATCGGCAACGATATTTTAACAAGAGCATGAAAGCTCCGTCGTTCCGTCGAGCTCCGTCGTTTTATCCCCTACGTCAGCTTCACTTTCAGGTTTAGCTGAACGGGGTGGCCTACCGATTGATTAGAGCTCTACAAGCCCCGAACAGCAGTAATATTCCCTATCCATGCCAATTAAAGCGACGGTGATTACTGATTCTGGACAGACTTGGACAGTAGTCATTACTGCAAAATCGTTCTCAACCACTTTCGCCAGCAAAATATCACTTTCGTAGAGAAGCCCGACAAAACTGGCAAACGTTCCCCAAATTCGATGAGTTGAGCAGTTCTGGGCGTATCCAATTTCTGAAGTGTGTGCTAAAGGATGGAAAGCAGATAACATCCAGAAATGCATCAATCGAATCAAATACTGTCTCAAAATTATGGACCTAGATATTGTACAACGTCTAACAAGTGCCACAAAAAGTCAAATCGATAATGTCCGACCGAACAATTTAAGGTGCCTGACTACGTAGGGAGCAATTTTTTCCCAAAAAGCTATTTAATTATTTTTTTAACTTATTTTTATTAAGATTATGAATAGAAACTGTGAAAAAAAAACAAAAAAATATTTCATTCATTGATGAAATTTTGGTAAATGATCGATAAAAAATTCGTGGTAAAATTTGGTGAAATTTGTCCCAATACGCAAAACGCCCTACAGAAAATTCTATTGTGTATATCCTATTTTCCGTTTTATACTTCATATTTATTGCATTGGTAAAGGTAATTTAACTGAAATCTAAGATGTATTTTAATTGTTTGAAAACTTATAGCGTATCGCATCTTTTTACATGCTGATTTTCATGAAATTAGTCGATGTCATTCCACGAAAACATCTATAACACAAAATCCTTGTAGTTATAGAAATTATTATATATATATAAATTATATATAGAATATATATAAATTATTTACTCTAAAAGTAAAACTTTACTTCATTGCCTTTACAACAGTGTAAACAACATGAAATTAAAATTTCATAGTGATATTCTAATAACGTTTTGCGTATGAAAGTTTCACCAAAAAGAGCATATTCCAAAAGATGCATTTAATGTTCAGATTTATGTTTTACTAGAAGAATTTACATAGTCATATGCATGTAAACTTTACTGTTTTTATGAGCCATACTCTTTTTTCAAGTACTGAGCCTTTGTTTATTTCTAGAATGCCATATTTTTGCTTCAACTCTCCTAGTTACTGCATTTAAACAGTTCTTAAGAACATTTAAACAGTACTTCCGGTTTGAGTGACAGCTTTTGAGTAGTTTAAAAACCGCTACAACTCCGGTTCTGTTTAGCATACATTAAAAATAAATGTATTTTTGGAAAGGTAAAAAATTGGGCTTTACTAAAATGTAATATAATCGTTTTGACAATTTTTGTCGAAAACTTTAAACGGTGTGAGATACCATAAATGAAAAATGATTACTGTTTTACAGAGTAATGTGGTTAATAAAGTTACATTACCTTGCCCATTTGCGTTCTTTGTCTAGTGTTTCCATAGCTTTCTCATCAAGAAAAAATTGTGCTGACTTCTCGGAAACAGTCCTTACTGAAGAAAGCCAAGAGCAATTTGTAGCACTTAATACTGAAAATTATATGTTCGTTGTAAAACATAAACATACATTGTTCCAGATAATGTCGAATATATATTGGTTTATGAGGTTTCTATACATAAAGCACAATTTTATGAATAGTGTGTAACTCGAAAGAGGTTATTATATATTTTAGTGCGTGGTTATAATTTAATTTCATAGATTATACGAAATATTTATATTTCTTACAGTGCACTCATAGTGCAACATTCGACCAGACTTTATTGAAAAAGATGGATATACAAGTATAATTTTTAAAAATATTATTTGTAGAATCAAATTGTAAATTTATTATTATACACACATATGATTTATTTTCGAGGGAAATAAGTATAAACTACAATTTTAATTTCTGCGCCGAAAAGTATTTTTACTTTGCCCATGATATTTATCATAAATGAGCTATTTAAAAACTTTTTTTTAAAATGCGCTGACATTGTGTCAAAAGTTTAATAAGTTATGTAATTCAGAAGAGATTTTTTTTTACACCTTCCTGACTTTTTAAAACATTCTTTATTTACTTCATATATGTTATATCATCTAGTACAAATGTGAAATTTTGCAGATTTAAAACAAAAATTACACATTAACGATATTTGAGACTATATTCTACTTATTACAAAGATGCGTCAACATTTAAGTTAATTTTTATATTACCTAATACCATAAAATATTTTTGATTCATGAATTTTTCGCAAAAAAGCGATTTTCATTGCTATGAAAATTACGTCATCAATTTGAAAATATGTAATTTCTTCTTAATAGCTTTATATAATTTGAATTAAGAAAACCAATAAAAAACAAATGATGATGCTCCTTAAATGTTTACGATCATTATAACAATAACAAAAAATCATGTGTCAACCAAAAAACACTTTCGAAGGTGAAAGAAGGTTTATTTAGAAAACACATAAAATATTTAAAAATTGAGTTTCAGAAATAACCGCCCTAGTGAAAAAAAAATTGTCATGTTATTTTGTGCACCCTTGTATATCCTATATAGATATGGATATATACAACATAGAATTCTAAAATTTATTCCACTTTAAAAATGTATCACATAGTTGAAAATTCACTTTTCGAATTTTTGACATTAGACGGAAAAGTACTCGCATTTTTTGAACCGCCTGGAGATTTTTATACACATCACATATTAAACATAAATCTAATTCAGGTTAAAAACAGCACAACAGAAATAAAACGTACTTCCATCAATTACTAACTACAAATGGCACTGCATTCATTTCTTTGCGTTGCCCTGTATGTGGATTTATTTATATTCCATAAACTTCTATTAGCCACAGTAAATGTAGTTCAGGTAGATAATGATAGTTTAATTAAAAACAGTATTAAACAATTCATGCTCTTAAGCAGTAATGCTTACAAATTATTTTGTGTAGCCCAGTATATCACGTGTAGAATGCATACACACCTTGTAGTAAGCGAAAATTTAGTTAAACTTAAAAACTCACTCCCAACTAAAAACGCATTTCTAGCATTTATCGTTCAGTAACTTTACTGTAACCAAAATGTTTTATGTGTGCCTGTAAATAAACAAAACCTGCCATGCAAATCATACTCTACATCAAATTGCAGTCCATCACAATAATGAATATAAATTGAATTGTGTATGAAAGAGTGTATTATCATTAAAATACTCGGCAAACAATTTTTTGCCGTAGACAATAATGCCCTAGACTATTATTTTTTGTAACCCTTTAAGAGAATGATAAAGGTTTTACATTACATATTCTAGATAAAGCATATTTTAGTGCACTTCACAAATGCATAACCATTTCTCTGTGTTTCGAATAGTGTAACATCGTGAAAATTTATTTCAAATAATTTTTCTATATTGACCGTAATATAAAGGAATAGTTTTACGCGTCTCTGCAAATGGACTATAAATGCTACTAACTACAATTTCAATAGTGATCATGCTACTTGTAAATCTCAAAAACATATATCAATTACAAAGTATCTCCGAATATATTTACGGTAGTTATAGATCGGCCAGACGGCCAGACGGAGTGACAGACAAGCCGAGGTCATAAACACTTTTCAACTATGTTTGCAACTTCCTTACAGTAACTTTCTAAAATGTCGTGTTTTAACTTATCGTGAATTAAAATGATTATTTTCGTTTTTAAGTTTTGAATATTTAAGAGCATTTTGGAAAAAGCAATTTAAATGACAGGTTGAAAAGATTTCAATTTAGTTTCAATTTCGGCACTGAAAAATTATTACTACAAAAATATAAACTATAACCATACAGCCCAGAATCAATTGTCTTATGCAATAATTTCAATATTTCTAAACTTTTATTTTCATTCATTCAAAAGTTAAATTTTGAAACAATGTTATTAACAATATAATGTTTCATAGGAGTTGTTTTAGTAAATAGATCGATTTACATTTCAAAATACTGCATCAGCAATTTTTATTAAAGATGTATTCATCCATTTTGTTCCGACAAGATACCAAACATGAAATATCTCTTTAATAGAGTGTAATTTGCGATTCTTTACAAGCTAATGTAAAATTTTCGCAACTGTGTAACATTAGAAATACAATGTTTCAAAATACCACACAATATAGTTTAAAATATTTTGAAATATTTGCGTAGAAATTGGTAAGATAATATTTCAAAATATTTCAAAATATTTACATAGTAACTGGAAACATAATATTTTAAAATGTTTCATAGTATTTAAATCACATAGCAATGCGGGGTGAGATATATTACAAATTTGAATGACACAAATGGATACTTACAACAACGTTTTAAGTGTAATATTTTGTAAAACAGTATACATTGTTACAATTCAAGTTAATTTAATCGCGTATGTTATACAAAAACTTATTATATTAGTTTATAAATAAATATATAAAAAGGAAAGCAAAAACTAGCCATTTTAAACTTTCGAAATAATAATGAGTAAAATATTTTTTTATAATATTATAAATTTTGGGATGGCGTTTATACGTAGTGCATAGTTACCAACCTCCCGATTTTTTTCATACCAGTATTTTTATGTAAAAACATTTGTTTTAGGTAATCGTACAATTTCTTCAATTTAATAAAGCGACTTTTTTGTAAGATTTTACTGGTATTCAAAAAATCGGGAGGTTGGCAACTATAGTAGTGTATATTTTAAAATCACTCCAAAACGATATAGATGTCGTAGGCTAATTGCGAAATCCGGCTCTTTGCAAACAGCCTAGGCTGTTTGCAAAGAGCCGGTCTAATTGGAGAATCATTTCCCTTTTCCCAATCAGCCTGTTGTTTTTCAGGCTTATTGCAAAGAGCCTAGATAGCGTCAGGCTAATTGAAAAATGACCATGCCTATTTAGAAAATGACCAGTTCTTTGTCAAAATGTGGTGTTGTACTCAACTCGAACCTAAAAATTCCATTCGAAGTCGACCCGAACCCGACAGAAAAATTCCATCGGACCGTAACCCGATCCTAAAAGGACAAAATAAATTCCTTCGTGTCGTAACCCGACCCGAATCAGAAAACTCAAGTTAACCCGAAATCCGACACAAACCCGACAAAAAAAAAAAACATCGAACTGTAACCCGATCCGAACCCGACAAAATAAATTCCTTCATTTCGCAACGCGACCAGAACCTAAAAATTCGATGTTAACCAGTAACCCAACCCGAACAAGACATAAAAATTCCATCGAACCGTAACCAGATCCTAACCTGAAAATAATAGTTAACCCAAAACCCAACCCGAAACAGGAAAAAAATTCCATCAAACCGTAACTCGATCCGAGCCCAACAAAATAAATTCCTTCGTCTCGCAACCCGACCCGAACCTGAAAATTAAAGTTAACCCGAAAGCCGACTCGAACCAGAGAAATAAAAATCCATTGATACGTAAACCGATCCGAACTCGACAAAATAATTTTTGTCGTCATGCAACCCGATCTGAACCAGAAAATGGAAGTTAACCCGAATCCCGACAAAAAAAGCCATCGAACTGCAACCCGATTCGAACCCGACAAAATAAATTTCTTCGTGTCACAACCCGATCCAAACCAGAAAATTCAAGCTAACCCGAAACTGAAATTTTAAGTCAACTCAAAAACCGATTTGAACCTGAAAATTTAATTTAACCCGAAACATAACCCAAACCTGAAAATTAAAGTTAACTCGAAACACAAAGTCGAAACGCAACCCCACCCGAAACTGAAAATTGAAGTTAACCCGAAACCCAAACCCGTCAAAAATTTCATCGAACCGCAACCCGATCCAATCCAAAAATTTCAAGTTAACCCGAAACCCGACCCGAACCCGATAAAAAAATCCATCGAACCGTAACCCGATCCGAACCCGACAAAATATATTCCTTCGTTTCTGGTTTGGATCGGGTTGTGGGACAAAGGAATTTATTTTGTTGAGTTTTGATCGGGTTATGGTTCGATGGATTTTTTGATGGGTTCGGGTTTCGGGTTAACTTCAATTTTCAGTTTGTGTTAGGTTTCGGGTTAAATTAAATTTTCAGGTTCGGATCGGTTTTGGGTTAACTTAAATTTTCAGTTTCGGTTCGTGTTGCGTGACGACGAAATTTATTTTTCGGGTTCGGATCGGGTTACGGATCAATGGAATTTTTTTCTTGGTTCGGGTTGGGTTTCGGGTTAACTATTTTCGGGTTCGGGTCAGTTTGCGACACGAAGGAATTTATTTTATCGGGTTCGGATCGGGTTCCGGTTCGATGGATTTTTTTATCGGGTTCGGGTTGGGTTTCGGGTCAACATGAATTTTCTGGCTTGGATCGGGTTGTGACGCGAAGGAATTTATTTAACGGGGTTCGGATCGGGTTACAGTTCGATGAAATTTTTGACGGGTTTGTGTTTCGGGTTAACTTCAATTTTCAGCTTCGGGTCGGCTTGCGTTTCGACTTTGTGTTACGTGTTAACTTTAATTTTCAGGTTTGGGTTAGGTTTCGGGTTAAATTTTCAGGTTCATATCGGTTTTTGAGATAAATTAAATTTTCAGTTTCGGATCAGGTTGCGTGACGACGAAATTTAATTTGACGGGTTCGGATCGGGTAACGGTTCGATAGATTTTTTTATCGGGTTCGGGTTGGGTTTTGGGTTAACTTAAATTTTCTGGTTTGGATCGGGTTCTGACCCGAAGGAATTTATTTTGTTGGGTTCGATCGGGTTACAGTTCGATGGATTTTTTAACGGGTTCGGGTTTCGGGTTAACTTTAATTTTCAGTTTGGCTTAGGTTTCGGGTTAAATTAAATTTTCAGGTTCGTGTCGGTTTTGGGTTAAATTAAATTTTCAGTTGCGGTTCGGGTTGCAAGACGACGAAATTTATTTCTCGGGTTCGGATCGGGTTATGGTTCGATGGAATTTTTTTCCTGGTTCGGGTTAACTATTACTTTCGGGTTCGGGTCGGTTTACGACACGAAGGAATTTATTTTATCGAGTTCGGATCTGGTTACGGTTTGATGGAATTTTTATGTCTTGTTCGGGTTGGGTTACTGGTTAACATCGAATTTTTAGGTTCGGGTAGCGTTGCGACATGAAAGAATTTATTTTGTCGGGTTCGGATTGAGTTACGGTTCGTCGAGTTTTTTTTGTCGGGTTCGTGTCAGATTTCGGGTTAGCTTGAGTTTTCTGGTTCGGGTCGGGTTACGACTCAAAGGAATTTATTTTGTCCTTTTAGGATCGGGTTACGGTCCGATGGAATTTTTCTGTCGGGTTCGGGTAGACTTCGAATGGAATTTTCAGGTTTGAGTTGGGAACAACATCATATTTTGACAAAGAACTGGTAATTTTCTAAATAGGTATGGTCATTTTTCAATTAGCCTAACGCTGTCTAGGCTCTTTGCAATAAGCCTGAAAAACATCAGGCTGATTGTGAAAAGGGAAATGATTCTCCAATTAGACCGGCTCTTTGCAAAGAGCCTAGGCTGTTTGCAAAGAGCCGGATTTCCCAATTAGCCTACGACATAGACATAATTAAACGACCACAATGGTCAGGACAATTGAACGCAGAAATATTT
The DNA here is from genome assembly GCA_963931845.1 of Maratus michaelseni. Taxonomy (NCBI): domain Eukaryota; kingdom Metazoa; phylum Arthropoda; class Arachnida; order Araneae; family Salticidae; genus Maratus; species Maratus michaelseni. The sequence continues at coordinate 274,495,011 of OZ007596.1, forward strand.
GTTTTATAAAACGTCGATATATTACTCAATACTACAGATGGATTACATCCTAAATCGGCTTTTTAAGACGTGCATCAGTGTAGGGGTTTACTTAATAAAGTGGATAAGGATTTTTGTTTTATTTTAGAGATAATATTCGCCATTTAAACAGACAGTGATGATAAAAGCAACAATCATTATTTTTTTTTATTAGTAGTATGATGAAATATTTTAATAGTAGAATATATTAGAGTACGTGCACTACTCTTGGGTTCCGCTGAAGACGGATTCAGAACACTTGATTTGAATGACCTGCGAGAGGTCACTTTCGAATGAAATCCTCTAACGATGTACACTTTACATTTATGAATTAATTTTCAGCGTGTTTTCAAATAATGGTCTTCAAATAAATAAAAAATATTAATGTTATGCATAAATATGCATTAAACTATTTTAATTAATTAAAAAATAGCATTTAAAAAATTAATAACACATATCTCCAATGGCATTAAAACAGGAATTTACTTTTCTGTGCAATATTTTTATATCTTGTAAAAATAAAAATAAAGATTGATATTGACCTATCTATTAAACTACAATTATTTATTGCTATCTAAAACCTTTTAAAGTCTTCTGCTTGCAGTGAAAAGTGGATAAATCATTGTGTCTCTGAAAGTATAGCTTTTAAAATAATTTTTCACATGTTACACTTTTATTTTCGTAAATATATGTGAAAACGGATTTAGAAAATTTAGTGAATTATATTTTCCGAATTGGATTGTAAACAATGTATGATGAAACATACATTTAAAATGTCCTTAGATGAATTAAAATTAAGATATATAATGAATATTAGAATATTAATTGAGTTTTAATTTTTAGTAGAAATTGTAGTAAAATTCCCTTTAGTAAATAATAAAAAAAAATTAAAATATATTTTTTATTTACAATGTGTGACGATCATATTTTTAGCATTTCTTTATGCAGTCTTTTTATTTATGATCGTTTTAATGTTATTTTTCACATAATACTTATCTGCACTACCTATTTTCACAGATATTATATTATTTTCAAACATATAAACAGGTATTGTACGTCTAAAATCTTTAAAAATACGTTTAAAACCACACAACAACAGTCAGTTAAAAATTTTAAAAAGTAAAAATATTTTCACCTGCTGCTCTCAGGCATCTTCAGTCACTGATGTTATATATTCTGCTCTGTCAGTTGATCTGTTGAAAACTTCCATTTTGCCTTTTCAACATCTGGGACCATATGTTATCAATTTTTGCGTGAGTCACTTCTTCATACTCTACTTCTATTTTTAATAAAAGACGCCGTATGGTTTGTCGTACGATATTTGTTCTGACATTTACACAAAAATAGTTGTTCGTGTAAAGTTTGAAAATTGACGTGTGGAAAATTATAGAAAAAATGCAATTTTTCTTATAGCAACTTAAGCTTACAATTGCATACTTTATAAAATTATTGTAAGATAAATCAAGATCACTATTTTATTATTTAATAATAATTTATTTTTAATATAATTTGATAAGCAGAAATATGTTGCAGTTTGTTTTCAATGTGGCAACTTTTTTTCTATCAACAGTTGTTTTTATAAAGAACCATCTTCATCTTGATAAATTTTTGCTTTAATAATATAGATTTTTTATAGTATAGGTATTCTAACAATTTAAAACATAATCACCACATTTATTTCTGATACACTGTATGGCCAAACATCATTGGACAATCTCAATTTTAAACATTTTGTCCAGTATCCTGATACGCACATTACGATTTCATCTGAAGCTTCAGGAATATAAATAAAATGTCTCACCTCACATGTTTCAGAGAATGTCCAATAATGAAGGTAAATAGAAGATCAACAAAAAAGGATTAATAAATAATATTTGTGATCACCCTGTAAAATATAATGCTGTAATTCTTGAAATGATCTGTAATTGTTGCACATGACTATGTGCTTTCTATTTGTGTAAGAGTATGACGTATATCCATGGACATATAAAACTTTCTAATCAGGTATTGTCCGCATGTTTTTGTGTTTACTGCATGAATGATTTTTAACTAAATTGAAAGCCACCATCCTTAAACTTGACAAAGTACAGTGAAATAACTGTACTGCAGTTTGAATATATAAATATTAAATATTTGATTAAAAATGTTCATTTTTGTTAAATGATTTTTAACCATATGCACGACAGATAACATAGCTTATTTTACGTAATTAAATAGCCATCTTTAATAACCAGGTTATATGTTTAATCTGTTTAATAACCAGGTTATGGCCAATTAAATAGCCAGGACAACTCACATAAAAGCGTAACGAGAATATTTTTAAAATTTAGAAATATATCAGCGATATAATGAGCTGTTTTTTAGTTGCTTTCTTAAAGAAGTTGAGTGATAAGGGATTTGACACAAATTGTATTTCTTATTAACCCTTAAAGAACTGACAGCGTGCAATAACATGAAAACACGTGTAGCAAAATTTAAGCGAAAAAATATTTTAAAATCCTAAATAATAGGTTTTATACATATTATTATTTAATAGAATGTCAAGTAATATCATAAAAGTAGTAAACACGAAATTGCTAAAAAAAACACAAAATTAATTAAAATGAAATTACCCTGTATGGTTTGTAGTAATATAAAGACATCGTCGGTGCAACCCGTGCGCCAACACCTTTTAAAGCGAAAATATTAACTTCTGACGATAAAGAAAAATAGCGTTTAATTTCCAGTAATAATATAAATATAATATATGTCAGATTTATAAAAATAATTTAATTAATAAAGTAGATATAATATTTTCCGCAAATACACAGGAGGCGTATTATGTAAGTCAGTGGTAACTTACCAATCAAAATAAAGAAAGAGAGCAGAATAATGTGATATTCAATTAAAAAAAATACAGAAATAATGTGATAAAGTACCTAAAATATGACTAAAATATTTTAAAGATGTTAAAAAAATTACACTAAATTCATCTAGTACGTTAGGCTATGCACATACCTTCATCAGGGTTCAGTATCTAAACAGATGTTGTGAAAGTCACTTGTCTAGATCATCACTTGTGAGATCCAGACAAGTGACTTTAATGACATCAGTGTAGATCCTGAATCTTGAGGAAGGTTAGGTGCGTAGCCTAAAGTACTAGATGATTTTAATGTATTTTTTAACATCTATTAAAGTATTTTAGTCATCCTTTAGGTAATTGATAACATTTTTGTGTATTTTTATATTGTTTTATACTAAGATGAATTTTAACTTTCTGAACTAGTTTATTTTATGTGATATTCAACCTTAAACATTGTTTGAACATGGACTTTGGAAAGATAGTAAATGAAGTGTAGATGTTAATCATGGAATTATTTTAGAATTCACAAATGTGTTATATCTCAGTACATCATACGTGTTTTTAAAGTTTAAATGTCTTCGAAAAAAGAAGTATCTATTCAATGTAACGTCTCAAATGAACGAGCACTGCGATTTTAATAAACTTTTGTGAAAAAGGTTCTTTCCGAAAGTTCTTTCTAAGAGACAAAAATGGATCAATAAAAATAAAATATACAATAAAATAAAAATAAATTTACATTTTGACATCTTTTATGTACTCTTATCACCCAGCTAATTTTAGAAAGCAACTGAAATTCAACATACTCCCTCGTCGATATCTTTGTGCATTTTCACATATTGGACTGGCGTTGATATACAGGGTAAGTCAAAATGAATATAGCGATTACAAACGGCTATAACTATTTAATGGGAAATAATTTATCGATATGATTAACACAGAATGTAGACGGAACTTCAAAATTTTGTATACATACGTCATAGATGTTCTATGTGACTTCCCTTGGTCACACGGTCAACATCTAGGCGGTAGTCCATTTCACGCCATACATTCTGAAGCATTTGTTCAGTCATCGACGCAAGCGCATTACAAATGCGTACTTTGAGTTCTTCAATTGTTTTGGGCATGGGAGGCACTTCTTTCACATAACCCCATAGAAAAAAATCGCAGGGTGTCAAATCCGGAGATCTCGGTTGCCAAGAGCAGAAGACATCGTCGGCATCTCCAACGATGTATGGAGTATGTGCCTCCCATGCCCAAAACAATTGAAGAACTCAAGGTACGCATTTGTAATGCTCTTGCTTCGGTGACTGAACAAATGCTTCAGAATGTATGGCGTGAAATGGACTACCGCCGAGATGTTGCCCATGTGACTAAGGGAAGTCACATAGAACATCTATGTATACAAAATTTTGAAGTTCCGTCTACATTCTGTGTTAATCTTATCGATAAATTATTCCCCATTAAATAGTTATAGCCGTTTGTAATCACTATATTCATTTTGACTTACCCTATATAAGTTATCCTATATAACAATATATATGAGGTAATTCATTGAATTTTCAAATTAACCTTTTTATCTTTACGAATATACGCACTGTTTTTATAAAAAATAACAAATATGTAGTACTAGCCACATAAACGTATGCTACAGCTGTAGTGTATTTCAAACAGTTTATTTTACACAGTAACCGCAATTATTATTTTTTTATTATATTATATATCATATATTATATATTATTATATTTTATGATATTTAAAATATGATAAACATATTCTTTATATTCCTAAATTTTAGGAAATATTCTTCAAGGATTTCTCTAGATATTGGACAAAACATCTAAAATCGAAAGTGTACAGTGACTTTTGGCCATATAAATTACATTGTTAACTTACGCATATAACAAAAATAATGGTAGTGACGTTTATGGTATACGTTTGAAATTTTACGTCGCATCCTAAAAAAAATATAAAAAAAATAAAAATAACGTACGACAACGTTTCATTGTAGGTAAAATGTGAATATTTTTTAAACCTCAAGGAAATATTTGTGAGAGGCATTTTAAATAAAGTTAACCTTCTGGAATTTCGTTCTCACTTTACTTAAAAGGCTATTGTAATATAAAGCCACATTGTAACAAAAATCTGAATTAAAATTATTTAAAAATGAGAAGGAATATTTTAAAAGACGAAAACTAATTTTAAAAAAATCACAAAACACAATGAAAATGTATCTTGAAAACATAAATGATGTTAATATGTATGAGTATTCATTACGATATTTTAATTCAGAAATTTCAATAAGTATCATATAAAGCTTACATTTTGTCCCCACTCCTTAACACCTATTTTCTAAAAATAATAAATTATAAATATACAATTATAAATGTTTAAAATCGCCTAAATAATGGTTCATGTCCTAAAATTAATTTTTTATGACTTATCTTGATGCAATGGAAACGAATATTTAAAAAAGTCAAAATCACATTTTTATTACTTTTATTGCTTTTAGAAAATGTATATGAGGGAATGGAATATAGATATTTAACAAATTTAATAGTAAAATAATGTATTTTTATCTGTATAAATTATATATTTTTAATTCGTTTATTAGTTAATACTGGGTGTTTCTAAATGAATATCGGAGTTTTAACGCTTTGTAGTATCTATTATAAAAAAACTTAAAATTATACTTAATACATAAAATGAAAGAACAACTCAAACAGTTTTACCTACAAGCTTACAAGTGTTCAATGGGAACACCTTTCGTCACACGGCACACATCAAGTCGATAGCTCAGTTCTTCCCAAACGCAACTCTACGCTTACCCGATCTTGTGACGCCTTGTGATTTCTACCTGTTGGGGTTCATAAAGGATCGAGTGTATGTGCCTCCACTACCAGCTGACCTACCCAACCTAAGAAACAGGATTGAGGCAGCTGTTGCAACAATTACCCCGCAAACACTAATTAACGTTTGGGAAGAAAAGAGTATCGACTTCATGTGTGCTGTGTGCTGTGTGATGAAAGGTGTTCACATTGAGCACTTGTAAGCTTGTAGGTAAAACTGTTTGAGTTGCTCTTTCATTTTATGTATTAATTATAATTTTAAGTTGTATGTAATAAATACTACCCCGATATTCATTAAGAAACACACTGTATTTTGGTACAATTTGTATTTAATTAAACTTAGTCTTGAATTACCTTGAATAGCGTTTGTAACATATAAATAAAAATATTCCGCTAAAAGTTAATTTTCAAGACGTCGCACGTTTCATGTAAAAACATTTTGGGTTTTAATCCATATTATTGTCTTCTGTTATACATTTTGAATTCATGCGTCATTCTTATGTCAGGAATGTTTGTACACAAACATCTTGTCAAAGAGCGCATTCGTCATTGCACAAATTATTTTCATGCAATAAATAAAATCTAATGTTAAAGTCATTTTATCTTGTATATAGGTATACAGTATGTATATAGTATGTAGTATAAGAATCTTGTATATAGTATAAGAATCCTTGTTGCATATTAATTTGTGTCTGCGATAATGTTTAGATTGATAACATCATGTTACTATACATTTTTTTAATTTATATTTTTAAATGTCATATAATGAACAAAATATCGAAGCTGTATACTTTGGGGTGCTTTACATTAAAGTGTTAATAACTATGAATATTTTATGAATATATTAGACCGGAACGCTCAGATAATATTCTTAAATAATGCATATATTAAGATTACAAAAATTGCATATTGCTGTGATATTCTGTAGAAATGAGTTACTGTTTAGACAAAAACACTATACAATGTATTAGGAAAATTCATTTTAAAATATTTCTCCTCCATACAACTGAAACAAATTTTAAACAATTTTATATTTAAAAATATGTATTTACTTAATTAAAAAAAAACCTGTGTCAAATTAAAAAAATAATTACGAACCCTTAGAAGATTGCAGATTTGATTTTGCTGACATCAAATGCGCTGTTTTGTTTCTTCTAACTGTAAATCGTATAAGCAAAAATTTATTTTTGATATTAAAACATGTTTACTTTTGAAAATTTTCTACTTAAGTTCACAACTAAATAAACTAATAAACAAATGTATAATCTTTGAAAAAGTTATTTTTAGTTACTCTTTCTAAATTAAGTAGTAAAGGAATTTATAAAATTAATGTCCCTAACACTTTATGCACTTCTTGTTAAAAATCAAACTATAAATATATATATATATATAATGTTTCTGATAATAAATCTGATTATTAAATTTTCATTACTATTTCTTGAGATAAAAAGCGACTATTGCACGAAACGCTTTCTATATTATTAAAACATCTATCTGAGTAGTACTTTAACTGAGTAGTACTGCATATAGGACTGTAACCTCATAATAATTTACTTACAGAGTTTTTGCAAAAGCTTCAGCAATTTTTCATGTTGCCGGGCAAACTATGTTTTTATTTAAATATGGTAATACTTAAATTTTGCTGATGGATGTTTATTCTTCGTTTCCATTTGTTTTTTCTACTCTGTTTAATTTAATCACAAGATTATTTTTATTTTAAGATTAAATTACTTTCCAAAATTATGGTTTTTGCTTAATATCAATGATTAATCTAACATAAATGAGTTTTTAATTATCTTTTGTAGTTCTAATTTATAATCTGAAACAATAATAGGTAAATTATAAAGATAAATAGAATGTCCAATCTTTGTTTCGGCATTTTACACAATTCATTATAAGAGTATTCTTTTAAAAACATGTTATCAATAATTAGAAAGAAAAAAGAAAAAAAAAAGAAAAAAAAATAATATTAAGTAGTTTTTTCCATACTTAAGATATACTTTTACAGTATGAGGAAAAGAACGGTTTCGTAATGTTATTATATCGCCAAAGAAATAGTCTTTATGTGATTTATATAAAAGTAACAGAAAAATCCAATAATTAATACAAGAATAACAATAACATCGAACAGCTTTAATTAAAGTTTTATAATTTTATTTAAACATTGCCAGTAAACTTCCACCCTGAGGCCAATATAAGAATACGATTGTGATAAAAAAAAATATACATATATATAATTTTAATCAATTTTATTTACATTTATAGTAAATTAAAGTATCACTATGTAAATAAGTTTTATAATCTAATAAAATATTTAAATATAAATCGTAAGTTCACTTTTATACTCAAAAATACTCTGAAATAACATTTAAAATTGACTCAAGGGAAAAAAATATATATCTCGCTAATTACATTAATTGATCATGTAAAGTTTTATATTTCCCTTTAAATACGTAAAAAAAGCATTTTTTAAATTATTCCAATAATTAAATTTGCATAGAATTTTCTCTACGATTGTCCTGATTATTTAACATTGGTTCGTATTTTGAAAGAAAAAAAATAAAAAAAGACTCAGCAAAAAGAAATCATAGAGAAAAAAATATCACAGATAACTTTTCTTTTTCATTCCTTCCTTACTCTTTATAAAAATAAAATTTAAGTTATTTTTCCCAAACTAAAGAAGTATGTGCATATATCCTGCTTGGAATATCATTAAAAGCCATTATTTTTTTTACAAAACTGCATTTTATTTACTCTCGTACAGTCTTAATATATGTCTTCTTTAAACATAATAAATATCATATTAAATAAATTTGAAAGCAATTTTTTAATACGTAATAGACAAGTTGAAATATTTATTAATCAAATCGTATTAAATATTTAAATATAAATATCAAGCACCGAATTTAATATTTTTCTTTAAAATAATTTTGCTGAGTCTTTAAGTGATTAATTAAAAAAAATATGTATTTAAAGAAGATGATTAAAAAATTTATTTTAATAAAATAATTTAATACTGTTTTTATCATATTGGCAAACAAGATATACTTACGTGCTACTTTTATAATGTTTTGTTTTTTTCTTTTCCGGTATTACTTAAAATAATTAACTGCCGTCTTTTTTTAAACATTTATTAAGTATAGAAATAAATGTCACTATAAAAATAAATTTATTATATTTGTAAAAAAAAGAAAAGAAAAGAAATAAAAAAAATACTAAAAAATAGCAGAAATACAACTAAAATTATAATAAACATATAAATTACATATTTGTTTTTTAATCCCAAGAAAAGAAAGTAAAATTAGAATTATACAAAAATGTAATTTATTCTCAATTAATCCTATGTTGCATAACAACATACAATCCTGAATGTTTGCATGAATGTTGCAGCCAATCCTGAATGTTTACATATGTAGAATGTCTATATATGTGACTCAAAATAAGTACAATCTATGGGGATACTTCCAGGAAACATACTACATGCAGAAATTACAGAAACCCATCGCGATATGGCAGCTTGTTCTACCGAGTATTATATATATATATATATATATTTTGTGCGGTTCTCAAAATATAAGTTGTACTTAAATTCATTTTTAAGCAATTATGTACACTGCTTGGAAAAAGCTAAGGAACGACCAATTTATGCAAATTCGCATTTCATTAAGCCGCGCAAAGAAAAAAAAACGAAGAAGTAGAAGCACGATAGAGGACATTGTATGGCAAGGTCTCTTGACTTTGTTAAAGACAGCGCATACATCTGGTTTCCTTCTTTGAATTTGCATGTAGCAACATTGGAGTCACAATGTCGGTATCTGAAGATAGAGAAAAACAAATTTCGTTTTTGCGCGGCATGTATTGACTGCGAAATGCTTGTAAGACATCAATTGAGTCCGTACAATCATGGTTGAGCAGTTGAATGTTTGAAGCTGGGCAAAGTGTCACTAAATTTACCAAAGCAAGAAACGTGTCGATGAGTGTAATCTTCTGTTTTAAAAAAAAACCTCTAGATGAGGAAGTGCTACAAGTAAGCATTTCGCAGGCCATGGTAGGAACATCACACCTCAGGAGCATCGATATGTATGCCTAGAGGTTAAGAGAAACGTAAACGATGCTAAATCTCTGATAATTTCAGACATTGCTAACTCTACTGGTACTTGGTTAACTGAGATAATCATTTCTCGGTGACTAAATAATTTTAGAGTATATGCGCAGAAGTGTGGTACATGCAGTCCAATATAAGTGCATTATCAGATGTCAAGTTTGCTTCTGTGTAAGGAGCACATTATTGGGGGTGATAAACAGTGGTACAAAATCAAGCTTTCAAATGAATCTATCTACCCCATGAATAATTATTCAGGGCTTCAGGTAGTGTGAAAAGAGAGGGGAATTCATTCCCATCACCAGAAAGTCTAGGAAACTGATAACTATGACCAAAGAGTTGTTGTTATCAGGCATAATGACAGTCTTCAGCTTCACATATTTGAAAAAGGTACAGTGACTTCACAGTAGTTTGCACAGTAATTTCTGTTCGTTGAAAACAATGCGCGCTTACATAGTATGACTGAAGTGTTCCTCACACTAGCAAGAGACGATATTGAGATTATGACAGGTTGTGATTATTCTCCGGACCGAAATGTTATACAACATGCCCGGGATGCACTCGGTAGAAGTATTGCTCAGATACAACTCTCGGTGAACCATGCAGGAACTGAAAGTTGCCCTGTGACACAAATGAGACAGAATTCCTCAACCTCTACTCGACTGTTTAGTGCACAGCAAGCTACAAACGCTGCAAAATATGCAATGCATCAGTGTTTGAGGATATCATACGCCATACTCACTGACTCATATGCGTTAATTTTTGGAGCAGAATGCACCATGACCGTAAATGTTAAAAATGCTTTAAAAAGCATATTTTGTTCTTTTGCGCATCTTGCTTTGCCATGTGATAATATCTGTATTGTTTTCCATAGTAAAGATACATAACAATATCTTTTAAATACGTACTAAGTCGCATTTCTTTAAATTTCGTCTACCATTAGTTGTGACGAAAATGTCTATGTTTCTTAGCAATTGTAAAACAGTGTATATTGGTAATTAAAATATGTGTAATTTTATATGCTTATCACGGCTTTGCATACGGACGAAGCGTTGAACGGATATGAGCGAAAGACGACGCAGCAGTTGAACGCGAACGTGCAAGACACCGATACCATTGGGTAGAGGTCGACCGCGATCAAAATGATGGCGCTGTTGATTTTTTCCTGGAGGGCTTTTTGAAGCTTATAAAGCGGTATGACAAATGTCTCAATGTACTTGGTACTTATGTGAAAAAATAAAGCTATGTTTTATATTTAATGTCTCATTACATTTTTTTGTCTTTCATACACACCTCTGTCCACTGTCGCCAAGGGAAACTTATTTTCCGACTGCCCCTCGTAAGTGCACTTCCATGTGAGCTCTTTTCCGTGGGCGAACCATGTTGAATTTTGAACTGTTTCTTTCCACTTTCTGTACAGCATGGTGATTTTATGAACCCCAAATTCTACAATTGTTAGAGACATGATATTCTTATGTTGCCTCATCAGAAATAAATTACCCGCTTAATGAAATCATGTTCATTTTCGATGCGCGATAGCATATCTAAAGCAAACGCCACACGCAAAAGCCCATCTTTTGTTTACAGTTTGTCACAGGTTGCATTTTGTACGTATACAGCCTCAGTTTCGATGACGAACTTTATGAAGTGTTGATCGTGGCATACATAACATCTACGCAGCTATTCTGATAGATTTGCGAAGGCTTCGAACGAAAGCGTATCTTATCTCTTCCAAAACTTCGGCCCTTTACAGTACAGTTCCGGTTTCAAGGGACGGTTTCGTCCGCTTTATAATGTTTCTAATATCGGATAGATATGTTTTATATGCTGATCTGAACATTCTTTGCACTGCGATTACGGTTTCCTTTTCTTCATACCACAGACCAATGTGTGCTTTCTCCTGTGGCGTTACCTTATGTTTCCATTTTTTCTGGTCGCAAAAACACCTAGTGCATAATGTAATCAAGAAAAACAATTTTTTACCAAACATTAAACTTTTGCTTGCCATATTCATTAACACTAGAACGTCCGCTGGTGTCATTTCGACACCAAATCGAATTTAGCCTTATTTCTCTATCACATTTTTTCACTTATATTCTTCAAATTGTATGATTTTTAATCATTTTACGTAATAAGCACACTATCGAATTTTTTTTTTTTTATGTGATTCGATTTTTAAAAAAAATTACAGCCAAATTCACCTAGAACGTCTGTTGTTGTTATTTCGACACCAAACAGAATTTACAACAAATCATCGTTCTTTTGCGAAAATGTAACAATATAAGCTTAAAGAAAGTACAGTGACGCAATACAGTGTTAAATTAAAACTCATAGAGTCCATTTTTCACAAACAAATTAGTGGTGTCGAAATGACACTGGCGGCTGTTTTAGGATGTCAAAATTTTCGGCCGTTTTGATTTAGCATATTTTTCTGTAAAAGTAATCATTGTTCTTTCGTGAAAAATATAACAATATCAGATTAATTAAAGTACAATGACGAAATATAGTGTTAAATCAGAATTTATCGCGTCCATTTTGCATAATTAAATTAGTGGTGTCGAAATGACACCGACGGCTGATTTAGGATGTCGAAGTTGTCAACCGTTCTAGTGTTAATTTGCCCAACCCTACGTCAGAAATCATTTTTAATGGGAAATTTAAATTAGTGATATTTGATTCGGACACGTTGTATTTTAAATTTAGATATCAATGTATAATTAAAAAAATATATATTTTACTCTGAATGTTAGTGAACTGCTTACGATATAATTTAATTTTTTTAAATAAGGTTATTTAACTAAATTGAATTTTTAAATAGTAAGTCTTTAGAAAATCGTTAATGTTAGTTACATCCCTTTTCGCAATAGGAGAGGATGGAAAATGTGCAATGGGTTTTTGCGGATTCTACTTTGAATATTTCTGTTTCTGAATAAAAATTTTGGGCTTATTTTATGAACAAATTACTATTCAGAAATAGTAAGTTTTAAAAGTAAGATGCCGCGAGGCGTGCGCATATTTTCACAAATTTCTTTCGTTTTCTACATTTATGAGTTTAGACATATTTAACTCAACGATGCTTTTGTAAAAAATAAAAAAGGAAAATAAAACTAGTTTGATGTATTTGTATTAGTTTTCAGAAAGATATAATATTCTTACATACGAATGAATGTAAAATAATCTTTTTTTAGAATATTTTATTAAAAAAACGATTTATAAAGAAAGCATTTTACAGGTTCACTCCCACCTTTTGTCTCTACAAATAAAAAAAAATTCTAATTAGCACCAAAAGGCATGTACTTTAAGGAATAACTTTACAATAAATAAATAGATTAGAATAAGAAAAAAAAATAAAAATAAAAAATCATAAAATCTTTTTTATTCTTGTTTATTCTTTTTTTACATGTAGATATATTGTAACTTTGATTAAAAAAAAAAATAAATTGCTGTTTTCTCGGTTTCATTTACTTAAGTTGAAAAAATTTATACGGTTCGTTTATTTAAGAGAAAGGATCAGATTTTTTTGTGGTACTTTTTATTGAATTTTATGGTAAATTTTCTTTTGTGTCTCTTCGTCCACATTCATTAAATTAAATTTTATAGTTTTTTTTTCTCCTGTTTAGTAAAAAAAAAAAAGAAAAAGAAAAAAAAAAAAGACTTTTGTTGTTTCTTTATTGAATGTTAACTTGTATAGTATTCGAATAGGATTTCACCAAAAAATATATTTCATTTCATCATTTAGATAATTTCGAACTGTTGATTAACTGCAAAAACAAAGGGTAATAAAAGAATAAAGATATGTATTTTAAAATATATTGTATATATTGTAAATATTCCAACAAATCAAAAAAAAAATCTACAAAAATTGTTTTGTCTGGGGAAATGGCTACTTGTTTTTATTAATAAAGTTTAGAGCATTTAAAATTTAAATTTCTGGACTTTTTATCATATCCGGTTGTTTAATAAAACTTAACAAAAAATTAAAACACTAATTCATAACTCTACATTCTCAAAAATAATTTCGCCAAAAAAACGTAAAATGTACAGGAATCAAGCTTCCAGAACACCACAGTTATTGGATTTTTATTTTTTTCGTTTGAAGAAATGTTTCTCTTTAAACTGAAAAATTTCAGTACATACTAAGCTTAAGTTAGGGAATTTTCGTGTTTTGAGGGAGAAAGAACATACGTAAATAATTGGTCAAAATGCATCTTTAGAATGGATAACTCCTGGTAAGTTCGATTAATATATATATATATATATATATATATATATATATATATATATATATATATATATATATATATATATATATATATATTAATTCCTAATCAAAATGTCAGTTTATTTTTATTTAGTCTCAAATGAATATTTAAAAATTTGTTACCTCAGTTTATATGTTTAATAAATTAAGCAATAAAAAAGCATAAGTGGGAATAGAAATAAATAGAAAGAAACTTCTTCATTTAAATTGGAAAATAGTAAAGTAAAACAGGGAATTATTATATAAGTAGATGGTGTGTTCAGTTGTACTGTAATTGTACTGTAAAAAATTGTATATTTTTATCTTTGGTTATGTTTTTAGCGGCATTTTGGAATTGAAACTATAAATACCCTTTTTCTAGAAGCAAACCTCACTCATTATGTGTATTTAAAAGTATGTTATAGCATTATTCTGTATTATCTAATTCGATAACAAAAAACAAAATATAATAGAAAATATTAATATACTACAGAATAACCAGTGAACAGACATTGCATACAACTGAATTTACGTGACTGTTGCATTGCCATGAAGACAATATCTATGTTCATTCCAAGGAGGGCACTCTCCCTGTCTAGATGATAATTAGAAAACTACAATAGTTAACAATTCAACAATCTATACCGTTGGCTGAATTGATTGCTTCATTTAATTGATCAGATGATAATTAGTTAATTACGAGTGTCAGTATTTCAACAATTTGTGCCGCTGCCCTAATTTTATTTGTTTTCATTCAAGAAAAAAGCAACATATTGAAAAACACAAGTTTGAGCAAACAAACCTACCGCGGCATGGTCATATAACACTTGTATGAGATTGTGAAAATTCCTGGAGTGTTTGATATAACTATGTCAGATGAGAAATCTTTCCAGTGCTTAGTTAGAGATATGACAGCAAATTTCAGTGTGTTATTAAGCAGAGGAATATATATATTTTTTTAATTAGTGGTAACAAACATTTGCAGAAAATTCCACATGAAGTCAGAATTTAAAACACCTGACACGTAATACTTTTAATGTAAAAAAAAATCGTCGTTTCAATATCAGAAATATGTTTTGAAAGAGAAATGTAAAACTGTAACGGACGAGTCCGTCATGTCACATTAAGGACGTGGAATGACACAGATCTTAAGTTTAAACGAAGAAAATTATGAAAACAATAAATAAGTTGTCTGGCAGTGGAACAGAAACCTTTTACTAATGTCGTTAAATTTAGATTAAAAATTCACTTCCACTGACTCTTAATCTGATTTAAGTGCACAAATATTAATAAAAAGTAACTTACATGGCGGAAAATGTCTTCTTACATATCACTGCATGAAGGCTGATACGAACAAGTTTTAAATGGCTGTAGAATCTGAAACCCTTGAAATACAATCCCACTTTCAAACCGGCGTAAAATTTCTGTAATAGACATAATGTTGTGGACCTCAACATCACCTTATTCAGAATACGTAAATTATAACTTGTACCAAAGATTTATTCCCAGAAAACATCTTTCTATTATGCCACGTGAAACATTGAATCAATAGGCACGGTTTTTGCTTTGGAATACTGAAGAACTGCCTCAAAAAACCATAAGAGTGAGATTGGAATGATACGCTTGTTCAAACTTTCATTCCCATATTAATATTTCGGAATCTCACCACAACAACCTAATTATCATATGAAATAACAGTGATACTCAGATTCAAGAACTACACCAGTGAATATTAAAGAAAAATGCAGGATATATGTCGCTTTATGTTAGCATCGGACAAAACACCTGGATAATAATCACTAATTCATTTTCTTATACACTTTTTAAGGTAAAATATCAGTCCTTGTCTCTTAAATTGGAACACTCTAAATTCTTTAATTATAAAATTTATCAACCGCCCAATCCCCTTACTTTATAATAGGTAAAACGAAAATGATTTTCTACACGTTAAATTAATTCATGAATCAATTTCTCTTATGATGAAATTCATTATTTTTTTAATCTACTTATCTTAAGAATAATTTTTTTATGAATACAGTTTAATTGACTAAATTCTTCGCTGACAAACTGTTTTATATTAATTAATGACATTAATAAAACAAATTGAAGTATTAATTAAAGTATTATTTCTTCCTTTCTTATGAAAGACTGCATTAATGGAAAGTAAATATTTCCTAAAGAGAAATAAAAATGAAGAATTTTAGTTTTTTTTCTAGACTATGTCTACAAAGATCAGAAATTATGTTTGCACATATTATCTATGCTTTTCAAACTAGATTACGTTATTTTTTCAATTTCATCAATTAACATTTTTTTATTATTCAAAGTGTGCTTATGATCAATATATAGCCTATATTGTATTTATTTTTTCTAAAATCTATCTCATGTTTTTGCATTAAGATTCAAACACATTTTATATCCATAAAAAAATTAATTTTTTAATTTTTTAAAAATTTCATAAAATTATACGTATTTTCTGTAAATTTATAAAATATACTATCAAGCAGACCAGCCGTTCTGCTAAGCCTAGCTATAAATAAAATATCGATATAAATAAAATATCGCCAAACAAACGCCAAAGGACGAAACGGAAAACCGCTAATACTTATTATGCAGAAGACAAATTCTCAATGTTAAATGGATGTTAAAAAATGTGTAATTCGGAAAATAAACGTTAATTATAAAAAATATTTAGAGTTATAGCACTTATTTATTTGATTTTATTTAAACATTCCAATTTTCAGTCATAACAAGACTTTTAGAATTTTACGTGTTACAAAAATACGTGTTTTTTCTTTGAAGTTAGAAAGCATAAGTGGTCACAAGTGTTTAATGAAACTTAACAAAAATTTAAAACACTAACTCATAACTCTACATTCTCAAAAATAATTTCGCCAAAAAACATAAAAAGTACAGGAATCAAGCTTCCAGAACACCACGTGATTGGATTTTTTTTTTCATTTGAAGAAATGTTTACCTTTTAACGGAAAAAAATCAGTACATACTAAGCTTAAGTTAGGGAATTTTCGTGTTTTGAGGGAGAAAGAACATACGTAAATAATTGGTCGCTAATATAAAAAATTACCAAACGGTACAGTTGTCGGGATATCCCTGCGATTTTACAAAAATGCATCTTTAGAACGGAGGACTCCTGGTAAGTTTGATTAATATATATATATATATATTAATTCCTAATCAAAATGTCAGTTAATTTTTTTTTAGTCTCAAATGAATATTTTAAAATTTGTTACCCAATTTTATCTGTTTAATAAATTAAGCAATAAAAAAAGGCATAACTGGGAATAAAAATAAATGGAAAGAAATTTCTTCATTTAAATTGCAAAAAAGTAAAGTAAAACAGGAAGTTATTATAAAAGTGGATGGTGTGTTCAGTTGTACTGTAATTGTACAGTACAAAATTGTATATTTTTATCTTTGGTTATGTTTTTATCGTCATTTTGGAATTGAAACTATAAATACCTTTTTTCTAGAAGCAAACCTCGCTCAACAAGCAAACCTCGCAGGCAACAACAACAAAGGAATCATTTATATTTGTTAATTGTTCAATGAAAAAATAAACTTATATAGTACAAATTTACCTCCTACACATACGTGAAATTGTGTCCAGGCTAGGAGTTGAACCCAAAACTTTTGGCTTATATTGCCAATGCGATACCTTGATAGACAACCAGCTGAAACAAACTTTCCGATAACCGTATTGGCAATAATATCTGGGCTGCTATGTTTATGCATCTCTCTATGCGTCGCACACCTGTCTTTCATACCATCATTTCTGCCATATTATATATAGATCAATCGCATATACCACAGGAAATAGAACACCACTAATGGATGGATGCGTAGATACTCTTTATTATTTTAAACTCAATATTACTCATTGGTTAAGATCTTTACCAATCAGTATGATTGTAAAGATCATAACTAGACTTAGATAGTTCGAATCATACTTAGATAATCCTACTTAGATAGTAGAGTATGATTGGTAAAGATGGTAAAAACAGCCAAATGGTATACCATTCCATCATTGTGTTAAAAATTACAAAGTTACTCTTACATGCATGCAAATTTTTATTACATAAAAACATATTTCTGTTTACCTATTAATCAGGGCCGAAAAAATCGAATTTTAGATTATGGAATTCTAATAGTGCGAGAAAGTTACATTATCCCGTCAATAGTATTTGAGCAAAATTTTATTTTCATTGATTAATATATTTTGCCTACTCAAGACAGTCAAAGTTTCCAATGAAAATTATGGAAAAGGACAATCATTTTCTAAGAGCGGGAAAATGGTCTGCCAGTCCATCATAATTAACTGTAAAAATTATCCAGATCGGTTAATAGTTTGTGCTTCCTCAAGACGGCCAAAGTTTCGGAACACTTCCAAAAAAACAGCCACGTTTTACTAAAATTAGTAAAAAAATAGGAAAAATGACAATTGTTTTCTAAAAACTGACAAAAGCTCTACCATTCAATAATAATTAACTGTAAAGAATTTTACCAGATCGGTTAATAAGGTTTACCTCCTTAAGACGGCCAATGTTTCGAAAAACTGCCACAAACCGCCATTTTTTGCTGAAATAAATACAAATTAGGAAAAACGACAATTGTTTTCCCAAATTGTCTGCCATTCTTTCATAATGAATTGTAAAAAAATAACGATACCGATTAATAACATTTCCCTTTACAAAACAGCCAAAATTTCGAAAAACTTGAAAAAAAGATCATGTTTTACTGAAATTAATAAAAATTAGGAAAAAAAGGACAATTGTTTTCTAAAAAAACCCAAACGGTCTACCATTCCATCCTAATTAACTGAAAAAGAAACTAACCACATCGGTTAATAACTTTTCCGTTCTCAAGACGGCCATAGTTTCTCAAAAAACAGCAAAACATGATATTTTGTTACAATTTTACTATTAATACAAAAACACATTTAGTTAAGCCTTACATTGTTGAATGTTCGTTATTCATTAATATATTATCAGATGCTTAAAGCTTTATTCAGTAAATTACACCATCTTGTTATAAAATGTTGTATCAAAATATCATGGTTTGAAGTTCTTTGAAAAACTTTCGTCGTTTTGCGGAGGGAAAAGTTATTAGCCGACCTTGTTAAATTTTTTTACAGTTAATTATGATGAACTAGTAGAACATTTGCTCGCTATTAGAAAACGATTGTCTTGTTTCTATTTTTTGTTATTTTTATTTAAAAGAAAACCGTTTTTGACAGTTTTTCGAAACTTTGCCCCTCTTGAGGATGCAAAAGATATTAATCAGTGAAAATGTAATTTCGCAAAGTTAATATTAAAGGGAGAATGCAACTTTCTCGCACTATTAGAATTCCAAAACCCAAAATTCAATTTTTTACGGCTCGGCCAATAAGCTATACAAATAGAATAGAGCTTTTCTTTTATATATTTTCTGTTTATAAAATATTTTGAGGACTTATTCACATATTTTTATATAACCAAATAATTTTACAGTATAATATTATAGTTATTATAGAAGTACTTTCCTATTTTATTTTATTAAAAGGATCATTAAATAGCAGAGAAAAAAATGAACTTAAAATTTATTAACACTGTAGACTAGTTATATTATGAAAGAAGCTTTAGAAAATAAATCTGTTCATTAGCAACCAGACATTCCAAAGTAAGTTTCTAATAAGTTTAATTATAAAATGCATATGGTTAAACAAAATCATAATGATATGAAAATAAGTATTTAGTTATCCTTATCCATTTGAGAAATATTCAGATTGAGAAAATATTTGTAATACGAAAAGAACAAAAATGTAAATATAGGCATTTGGCAACCCAATGTAATAAATTAACTGTCAAACTAATGACAAAGTAATATCACTAAATGAATGTGTGCTTCAGAAAGATGTAGAATGGAAACTGTTCACCAATTTATCACGTCACGTCATTCTTCTTCGTCATTTTCGTAATTTCTAAAAGATAAGAAAAAGGATTCCGCAAAGTATTTAACGCAGCGTTAGTCAATCTCTAATTATCATAATACGTAATAGTTAACTAAAATTTGTGAGTTAAATAGTCTAAACATGCATAGCGTCATATATTTCTATTTCGTTTATATTAAAATATTTTACCTTGATATGAAAAATTTACAGCCTAAAATATATGACTTGATTAAAATTAAATAGCATAGTACTAAAGATTTAATTCAATACAGATTTTCCGAAATATCTGAAATTTACCTAACTTTCATACGTTTAAACATTTTAAAACAAATTAATATATTTTTTTTAACACTGATGTTCGTTAATATATGTTCCAGTGAAGTGTTATCAAAAACGGCATGGTGTAATATTTCCATCACATATTATTATGTACAAAATAGTAAACAACAGATCTTTATGTTAAAAATAACTCAAAAAGTCCATAAAAAACAAAAGAATCACAACTTCCTTAAAATGTCAGAACATTTTACTGGATATATGATAGCAATAGTTAAAAAAATAAAAATAAATAAATAAATAAATTATAACTGTGTTGGAGATCGGCTGCATATAAGCAATCCCTTTCCACGGATACAGATAAAAGAAATTTTTCAAGATAATTAGGTTTTCAGATCCAAAAAAGAGTAGCTCCATTTTTTTTTTCTCTTTAATAATTCAAAAAATAAAGAAATTATTGAAGTTAATTTTTTATGATTTTTCTCAAATATAAACATTTGATTACATTAAAATACCAATATATTACACCACAGTTTTTTATATAAATATTTCTCCTTCTTTCAGTTTTTCTTTGTATTAAATAAATGATTCTATACTAATAAAAGAAAATTTCGCTGTGTGTGTCTGTTTGTCTGTGTGTCTGTCTGCGATAGCTAGCAAAATAACGCGCATAGAAGTTTGAAAATTTAGGTGTGAATAATTCAAAACTTATATTCGTGCATCTGAGAATCAGAAATTTAATATTTTGAAACATAGCCGAAATATTAATTTAAACTTATTAAACATCGTTTCCAATATGCCACCCTTTCCTGAAAATAGCAAAAAATAATTTCATTCGTTGACTAAATTTGCACCCCGGAAAGAGGCTAGCCGGGTTGCGGGAAAGAGCCGGGGAGCCGGGTCGGAACAGAGCCGGGAAAGAGCCGGGTCGAAATATTCTCATAAAACTTGCCTTTTCTGAAAAACATAAAAAAATAGCTCTATTGGAAATAAAATTTGGATTGCGGGGTGAAACAAAAATCGCAATTTCGAAAAAAATGGAACTAAAACTTCTTGAGTTTTCAGTTAAAATTCTTAATTTTCTCTTTCAAACACGATGATTTTTTATTTTAAAACTGCACCAGGTGCGCGATTCAGAGAATAATATGCAAATGAAAGAAGGATCAAAGTCAATTTTTTTTTTTTTATATTGGGAAAATTCGGGCTCTATAATTTTTTTTTCTAATATTCCATTTATCGATTTGAAAATTATTCATCTATGCGTATTTCTTAATGAAGAATATATAATATAATTTTCGTAAATATCCATTCATTATAACAATATATATTAAAAATTTCTAAATTAATTTGATTATATAAAAAATATTTTTTTTTCTTGAACATAGCAGAAATATTAATTTAAACTTATTAAACATTGTTTCCAAAATGCCGTCCTTTTCAGAAAATGGCGCAAAAATAATTTCATTCGTCGACTAAGTCTGCACCCTGGAAAGAGGCTAGCCGGATTGCGGAAACAGCGGGGTCGACATATTCTCAAAAAACTCGCCTTTTCTGAAAAACAAAAAAAAATAACTCTATTGGAACAAAAGTTTGGATCGCCGAGTGAAAAAAATTCGCAATTTCAAAAAATCAAATTTCGAAAGAATACAACTAAAACTTTTTGAGTTTTCAATTATTTTTTTTTTCTTTCAAACACGCTCATTTTTTATTTGAATGCTACACCAGGTGGGCGATTCAGACAATAGTCTGCAAATGAAAGAAGGATCAAGATCACAGATTTTTATATTGGGAAAATTCGGGCTCCATTAATTTTTTTTCTTATATTCTATTTATCGATTTGAAAATTATGCATCCATGCGTATTTCTTAACGAGAAATATAATATTTAATTTTGCGTAAACCTTCAATCATTAGAACAATATACATTAAATATTTCTTAATGAATTTGATTGCTTTAATATATATATATATATGTGAAAATGTCATTTCTCATTCAGACATAGCGAAACATTTCGTTTCTGAACTGTTGAAAGGAGGAGGATACAAACCGCAGATTTTCAAGGTAGTTGGGAATTTAAAGTTAACTTTTTTTAAACTTTTAATTTTACTTTTGTTTTTAAAATTAAAAATTAACCTTTTTTAAATATTGTATTTATCGATTTGAAAATTGTGCGTATACGCATATTTTGTCACGGCAAATTCAAAAATCTAATTTTTATAAAGATCGCATAATTAGAACTGAATTTATCAATTATTTCTTTAGAGGAAAACAAATTGTTTCGAAGTCAACAGCAGTTGTCATTCGATGACGAAAGAAGTCGAGAGTGACCAGAAACACTGGTGTCATTTCATTTTTTAATTCAGCAATTTTAACTCAGCGATTTTAATGTACATACATATTTTTAAATGTATATAAGATATGGATTTCAAAATTGGAATAAGATTTCTTTTAAATAAAAAAATTCGGCCTACAAGCTTTTATTTTATAAAAAATTAAGATTTTTTTTTTAAGAAAAAAGAAATAAAAACCTCTTTGATAAGGAAAGGAAACGTTGCCAAATGCGAGAGTAGAAAATTTAAAATCGATTAATCTCAAATCATATAACATATAGACAATCAACATAATTATTAAACGTTGTGACATGCTAAAAGTGTAATTTTATAGGATTTTATCCAAAAAATGTCATTTTTATCGAAAAAGAAATAAAACGCTAGTAGACAGTGATGTAATTAGAAAAGAAACGTTGCCAAATGCGAATACGGATTATTAATAATAAAAAAAAATATTGAAGGAGGGGAAAACACTTTTTATTCAATATCGAATTTAGTCCACATGCCAGATATAGGTATGATAGAGCATAATAGCGGCCTTTGCGTTTATCTGTTGTCTTTCCGTGAATTGGGGAGGGAGTGGGGTAAATGACTTTTTATTAAATATATCATTCGTTGTAATTCACTGCCAGCCTCCTGGTGACGGTTTTATCGTTATATGAAATCCTTTTTAATATTTACATATCTACTGCTCTGATTTCGACAGAAGTAAATCCATTTAACAACTTTCAAATTTTTCGTTTCTATGCTGTTATGTATAGATAATTACCACTATTTTCGAATAGTAACTTCATAGTATTTTTTTTTTTTTTTTAGTTCCAAGCTTTTTTACAATTCCCAGTCTTTGAAAAAGTACTGAGGTAGTCACGAGATTTCGACGGGAATTGGATAATTCAACATCATTGATACAACGGGAACCCATGTCGGTTGTGTGTATATAGAGCATATTACGTCCCCAGGTGGTGAAAGGTGGAACTAAAGCATTTAGTAACGCTGCTATGCGACGCTGGAGGTATCGGAAAAAAGGGAACACGTGTCGGATTTCAGTTTGGAAGGTAGTTTGTTCAGAACAGAGCATGCCCTTTGGCGTCGGAAGGTGGAACTGAAAGATTTAGCAGCGCGTGCACAGAACGCCTGCTATGCGGTGCCGCAGACAGCGGGGACACATATCGGAACATCGTTTAAATGAGAATGCGCCCCTGTCGGCGGGAGGTGGAAGTGAATGATTTTCCGGTTCGTGCTCACCGCTTAAAAATTATTTTCATAAAAATCGGGTTAAAGATATACAATTATTCAAATTTGGGGTTTGTTTTAATTTACTATCACGCTATGGAAGTTTATATGGGTCAGCTATTAATATAATATAATATGGTATGTAATACAGAAATAAATAAATTTAAAAATAATCACGTACTTTCCTTAGCATAACAGTATTAACAATAAACTTAGAAAAATGTCAAAAGGTATAATTTATTTCAATTTGTTTAATCTGTAACTACATATCAAAGCTTTTAATTTAAAATTTTGAATAAAAATTATTTATGTAAAAAGATAATAGGGGATAGTAAATTTTACTAAAAACAATGAATAAAAAACAGATGCTATAAATTTTCCTGCTAAAATAAAATATGATTTTATTAAATATAACTGCGTTATAAGGACTCTAAAAGTGTTAAAGAACCATCTTCAGGCGCGGGATTTGAACCTAACCTCCATTTACGGAACCAGAATTCCTCTTTCTGGTACTACAATACATTTTATTGATCAGGATGAAATTTTTTATCAAAAGTCTTCGATTAGACACACATTTTCTGGTTAATGACATGAAAGATCAGTTAACACAACATTTTACTTTATGTCACATGTTTGTTTGTTTCTTATTTTATATTTATGTTTGAGCAATACAGTACAATTCACATTAAATGTTTTTAAAAATAGCAATATTTCAATGAGAAATGAAACAGGGCGACGCATCATTCAGTAAAACACACTGAATGTATGATTTAAAAGAAAAAAATCGCTACAGGAATGGAGGAACTATCTCTGTCCGCTACCTCTCACACTGCAAATCCAGCGAGAATGATACCACTAATTGCTTCCGCAGTTTTGTAGCATCTACAATGAACCAACAGCGGCGCATCAATTTGAGATTGTCACAGAAATTAAAAATAAAAGTATATCGTTTAAAAATCATAAAATATTTTCATAAATATTCTAATAACAATAAATATGTGTTTTTACGCTAAGTAATAATCATATTTTATAGTAAATGTATGTGTTAATACATAAATTGGAAAATATTAAAAAAAATAATATCTAATTTATCAAACTTTAAGCTATTTAATTAAAAGTGAATCGTGAAGTGTTTTCAACATTTATTCCTAAATAAATTTATCTTATACAGAAAATTCTGTTTTGATTAAGCCATTTATCTTTACAGTGACATTAATAATACTTAATGGAAAAAGTCATCTTTGTTTAACTCTGATCTATTTATGAATGGCTGTAATAAGACAAGTTCACATGTTAATTAAAAAGATAATTTCATAATTAGGATATTCATCAATAATTGAACGTTCGCAAAACCTATAGTGCAAAAGATTTGAGATGCTTTTTGAGCTTGTTTCTAATTTATGACTGTAATGAATGTAAATTATGTTTGCAGATATTATCAGCATTCTTTTAATTGGAATATTTTTTCCAATGATATAATTTCGCATATTTATTATTATTGAAAGTATGCTAAGATTATTTTTTTCCTACATTGTATATTTCAGTGAAATGAATATATTTTTCGTTCATTTTCGAACACCCTGTACATCAGTAAATATATTAAAAATACAAGAAACTTCCATACGTTTTCATTAGATGGCGTTATTTTAAAGAGAGTTGAGCATAGGTTATGAATTCTTGTACAAGTTCATTCTTTTGTAGCTGATCAAACTGCACAATGTGTTACGTGCGAAAGATATAGTAGTATGCATTTGAGGGCGAAATTTCAGCTCCTTAAGATAAGTCCTATGGTAGAAAAAATTACAAGAAAATAAACGCTTTAGTAAAAATGTGTGTAGGGGATGGAGGGGTAAAAAATAATATAACTTGTTTCAATAATTTAACAGACAGAATCTGAATGTTAATGCTGTTAGAATTCTAGAGGTTAGAGACGAACATTAATCTTGAAGTTGCTACGGTCGTCCGCCGATCTTGAGGGCCCCAGGTACAACCCTTAACGATTTTCATGGCGTTAAATGTGTCGTATCAGGATTATAATCTTTACCGGTGGCGTCTCTATTTCACGTGTGGACGTTAATCAAGGGTGTCGGGGTAAAGGGCGTTGTAATGGTGGACGGACACGCGCCACCTCCTCGGCGAATTCGGTGGTCTCCCAGCCCACCCATCCATGACCGGCACACAGTGGAGTATTTGACCCGAAATCCCGTCAAAAATTATTTTTCTATGTAAATATAGTCCGATTGCCTTGAAATTGTTAGAAGTTATTGGGTATCAATATGGCATGTTTGGTATTGTAAATGAAGTCTATAGCATTTACGGTTCATTTACAGAGACACCCGAAAGAATTCCCTTATATTATGTCGATGGGAAAAAATCGTTTCCTCTGTATTTTAATGATATCACACTATTTTAAACATACTGAAATTTATATACATCACTGAGGTGTATTAAGGCACTTATTGTAGAATATGGTGTGCATAGAATATATCGTTCATTTAAAGGGACACATAAAAGAATTTGGCTGAAGAATAAATTTAACTATTGAAATCCATGACCAGTAATTGCTGGAAGCGCGTTTGTAGTTCTAATATGCATTTTTAAATTGATTTTTTTTAATATTACTGGGTGTGATACATTCTATAGATCATATACAGGGCTGCACAAAGTTCTCAAGCACATTTTCGTTTATTCACTGAAATAGCTGAATGGAAATGTTTAACTGTGTTATGCGTTTCACTGAACTAACTTTCAGCCTGCTATGTAGTATACATACAAATCCATAGCTTAGTTTAATGTTTTATATCTTAAAAGCTGACGAAGTGTAAGTAAGATTTTAATACTTCACATAATAATAAGTATACATTTTATAAATATTTTGACAACTAAAAAAAAAAGAGACATAATTTAAAAACAGCACAAAGAAAAAGGAATTTAAAAAATATTAATTTACTAAGTAGATATTTTAAAAATACGAATACATCACATGCCCATAGACTTAACATTACCGAAGGAAGTTTAGAAGTCGAGTGACTAGCAGACTTAATTGTTTACTGTTTATAAGAGAAAAGCAATTGTTGATAGATTTTTTTTATTTACTAGTAATGTTTAATTAAATGTATTTAATTGTACTATCTATAAAATTTATTATTTACATTTAATTTACCTTAAAAATAATTAATACATTTAATTTACATTTAATAAAGATTATTTACATTTGATAATACATTTAATACAGTGGAGTCTCTACAGTATCGAGATGCTGGTTTTTCAGTGTATTTAATAGATTACCAGTTTCAATCTGATTCTTCAGAACTCTGTTTTTCATCTTCTTCATCACACGCTTCTTGGCTTTTATCAGGACTACCATCAGACCTATCTGGAAGAAGAAGTAGTAGGGTCTCGCTACTGTATGGCTTTCTCTTTTCCCTTGGTCTTTGTCTAGAGCAGTTTATAAAAGGATCACTGCTTAAAAGAAGCCAATTTGGAACATCTCTAGCAAACTTCTCCATTGCGATCTTTTCTATTGCACTTTCTTGAGTACTTTGTACGGTACTGTCTGGACTGTGTTTGTTTCTGGACTCGGCAGCTTCTTCTGACCGTTGGCCAATGGGTACGATTGCTTTCTTAATTACAGTGCCACCATGAATCAAAACCTTGTGCATTGTTGGAATCATGGGGTACCAATTGTAAAGGTTCATATACAGTCTTGTTCTTTCATCAGCAGATGTTTGGAACTTTTTGTCAATACGATGCCCACTTGTTATGACTTCCAATTTTACTTACAACCTTTTAATCATTTCTGCGTCTTCTCCAGACTTCTTTATTTCCTTCCTTTCTCCCCTTATTTTCTACCTATGAGCCCTCGAAACTAATTGGAGAAACTTTTTCAGTAAATACGTATTTACAATTTGAAGCCGATCTGATATTTCTATCAAGATGTATCTAGTTGCGTAGGTATGTACGTACTTACACACGTACGTACATGCATATATACAGGATATGTAGGGGCAAAAGCTCTCAGGCAATATCCTGTAAGCTAAAAACCTGAAGTACTAGAGTAAAAATAAAGTTTTTTTCTCTTGAATTCGGTTGCCGCAAAAAAATGGGATTTAAGTAGTCCACCCGAAAAAAAATTATATAAAAAATGGCAACAATATGCGGAAGATTTTTTTTACAAAAATTGGCACTCAAGACTATAACTAATGCTTTTATAATTCAAACATGGTCCGACAAAGCCAGGCACATATTTAAAAAGCTTTCGATATGTTTAATTAGAGTCAAAAACGCTTTAAAAATGGTCCTATTACACATTAATTGTTTTTTTTATTACATTAAAAACTAAACTATTTAAATTTACACATAGTTTAACACTAAGCTCTGTCCTTTGTTAAACACGCAAGCCCTGTTTAGTTTCAATTAAACAATTCATTGAGACACAGAAATATTATATTTAAACATAACAACAATGCCTAAAATCAACAAAAAAGCACGTTTTCCCACCAAGAAACTTCCTCTTCAACTGAGAGCAGGAGCCACCGGATATAACTCAGGTTCCTAAAATAGACATAGATCGACGCATCAATTAGTTAGCTATTAAAAAATATGATTTTTTTCAATTGTGGACGAAATTTTAATTTTTGCATTTTTGGCCAGATTTTTGGGTCAAATACTCCACTGTGCGGCATCCGAGATGAACATTCAGCTCGAAGCCGTAGCGGTCGTCCGACGGTCTCAGGTCCTTGGGCCCATCCCTTTTCCGTTTTCGGTGCATTAAATTTGTGAAATATACTATTTAAAATTTCCGCTACTGAATTCGGCTTTTTAAGAGCACGGTCAAGTGTGTAGGGACGTTCGTCGCGAGCCGCCGCCTCCGCAAATTAGGCGGTAAATATAACAGAACAAAACTGAATGCCACATGAAAGTTAAATGACCTAATAAACCATAAATGATCTGCAATGTTAAATTTTTACACATTCAGGGCACTTATCAGACATTGGAGCATCAGATTGCTACCTTTTTAGCTCAATCAAAGCAGCTTAGCAACACAGCGGTTTAAGGAAGAAGATCAAGTACTAAACACAATCGTTGCTTTCAAAGCGTCAAAAATCGAGCCTTTTTTAGCATGTAATTCGTCATCTGTCTGAGCGTGGCAAAACGCAGAAGCTAAAAGTATTCATATTAATTGTCTTTTGTGTTTTGATTTAGTTTTACAACGAAAAAAAATTCTAAAAGAAATAGTAGAACTGTTTTATACGCCTAATATATCAATCGATTTGTATAATATAACTTGCGATCTATATATTTAAATATATATGTGTTCTAGAACATTTAAAAAGCAAATAACCATTTGAATTGTTCAATAAGATAAGCATAATCCCCTTTCTAGTATTCTATGCATTACATAATTACAAATAATTAACAAGAAGAAAGTAGAAAATATGTATCTTCAACAATGATTTCTTTTTTTAATTTTGAAAAGGTATTATGGAACGCATATACTAAAAATACCAACGTTTAACACACAATATCATCGTACAATGGACAGACGCACGGTTCGTGAGTAACTTGGACTCACTTCCTCAGTATAAGTAAAATTAAACCTTATTGTATCCCCCCAAAGACATGAAATTGAATCTAAAACCCAAATGAAAAACAGCAACACACCGAAAAAATCATCACGCATGAGCCACCAATCAGACTAAGCCAGAAGTCATTCACTATGACACAGCAACTCAACCCAAAAAGGTGAGATGTAAGGTACACTTGAAAAGTCATTGACCAGGGAGTTACGAAATTTATGAATATAAACTGCCTCAAATAAGTCTAAATCTAATGGAGTGTTACATTTCTTAATAATAGTGGTTGAATCAAAGTTAAAATTATGTCCCTCATACCAACAGTGACAAGCAATAGAGGATTTTTGTAATTCTTTTTTCTTAATATAATTTTTGTGTTCATTGAGTCTGAAACGGAGTTGTCGTTTAGTCTGTCCTATGTAGGACAAACCACATTGACATTGTATATTGTAAATGTCCCAAAAGTTTTGATGTGAGATTTTATCCTTCAACTGTGAAAATCATATTGTCTTAAAATATTAGCTATTTTATAGCTAATGCTATTACAATATTTTGCCATTTTACAATAGCAACATTGGCAAACTATATTATATATTATTAACTATAAAATAGCTAATATTTTAAGACAATATGATTTTAAGGTTGTTTTTAAGCCAGTTAATAAACTGAATTTTTCACAGTTAAAGGATAAAATCTCACATCAAAACTTTTGGGACATTTACAATATACAACAAAAATTTATATTTAGAAATAAACTGTAAATCTATAAAGAACATAATTTAACTTAAAATAAGAAATTCTTTTATATTTAAAGCAAAAAAAACCATAAAATCTAGCACTAAAATTTTTTCTGCATATCATTACATACAAAGCTTTTACAATCCATATTCAGCCATAAACATACAAAAAAATATAAAACTGATACATAGAAACTGTATGTGCAAGAGTTAACGTTTAAGACAAAAATTATATTATTATTTGCACACTATATTTTTTACATAAACATTTGCATTTACATTTTCCTATCATTATGGGTTACGTTATAACACGCGTGGGGTAAATTTCCTCCTACGTGACATTTTTATAACAAAAGAATGAAAAATTCCACAACCGGAGGTAAATTCTTTTTGGCCACATCTTGATATCTTTCAGCTTGAAAGGTACTATCAAGCTCAGAATGATCACGAACGATTTTCGCACATTTTTAAGTAATAGTTGTGAGCTGGGATAGATTTTATCCCAGCGCGTGTGCGGGCGGGTTAAAATGGATATTAATATTGTAAATCCTGCCGCTTGTGAACTGTGGTCGGTGATAAGGTATTTCTTCCGTGGAAATTTTCAGAGAAACTATTGAAATTTATGGTGAAAATGTAATGAGTGATGTGTTGGTTATTTAAGAAAGATAGGACTAATTTGCATGAATTTCGCGTTTGCATATCCACCATACAGGAGCAACCTTGTTCCCAGTGATTATCATTTGTTTCTCCTCCTAAAGTGGTTATTAGACGGTCAGAGTCTACAGAGTGGTCAGGACACAAAATACGCTGTGCAAGAAGACTTGGAGGCGTGTATCTTTGACAAAGTGATTCAATAGATGTTGTCCCTAAACGACAAATGTCTTAAATAAAAATGACGACTACGTAGAAACTTAGTGTGAAATATGTCGTATAATAATAGTAGTAACATTTGGCATTAAAGATATTTTAAACACCTTCCTAGATTTTCTTACTCACCATTGGTACTTTTTGTTTGTGGACGTAGTATTGTAACATAGGTAGTATAATTTGGCAATCAATATATTTTAAAACACTTCCAACATTACCTTACACCCAATTGTGGACACGCCCAATATGGTACAAACACATATTTTGCATGCATCTAAGTGAGAAATCTATTTCTAATTTACATAAATAAAACTCTTTGTTTTGGTATATGATATTTTTAACACAGAACCTAACTCAACCTTTTGATTGTGAATATCGCTTAACCCCTTGAAGGGCGCCGGTATATTATATATACCACTTAATTATAATCCCAAAATGCCACAATGACGTCAGAATTTTAGAATAAAATTATGAATTTATAAAGTACATTTAGGAAAACTTTTACTTATTTTAAAATTAATTCGTTTGTGAATCTTGGTATCAATCAATCATTTCAACATATTAGCTCCAAGAGTACTCTGCCCCTGAAGTGGTTAAATGAGTACTTTAGTCTGTACGCGCATAAATTTAGAGTGCATGTAAAATTCTGCTTTCTGGTATTTGCTAAAATAAATAAAACTATTGATCTTTCTTAAAAATATATACTGGATATATCTTGTTATTTCATTATATAAAGGAGTTTCATAAAAATCTGAAAACGGCAATTTTACTTTAATAGATTTTGTGCGTAGTAGTTAAAATTAATTCATGTGACCAACGTATCATTTTAATTGCTAATAAAAGAATATCATTTTACATCATATATATTAAAACACTACTTAAATAAAAAAGTAGTTTTAAAGATAGCTCAGTTTGGAAACATAAGAACCTAAATAATAGTATTACTTATCTAGTACATTTATTTTCTTTGCATGTACTAAAAGATCTTGAGGTTTATTATAGCGAAAAAACGAAGAAAATTTATTCGTAAACAGAAAATAAAAGTCTGGATACAAAAGGGAGCGTAACTATGAATTATTCATAAAACAATAATAAAAATATTATCTCAAATCTTATTGTCCAAATAATACGAAGCAAAACATTCAGAGATATGACGCAATTTATACAGTTTATCCTTATAGTATTTTACTGTATTATTTATTTCGCAACTATGGACGTGCTTAGAAATTTTTTTTAATATTACTCATTAATAAAGCACTATGTTTATTTATATAAATATAAATTTTAAATTTTAAAAGAATTCTGAAATAAGTTCTGAAAGATATTTTCTCAAATAAAGCAGCTTTTATAAATTGATTATGAAAACACATTTTTTTGTTATTCACTAAGTGATTATGAAGAATTATATACACATACTAGAAAGCTGCGGCCGCTGCTCATGTAGTCGGTTTCTCCAAAGGAACCTTGAATGAAACGAAATATATCGGTGAATTTGACCTTGCATTTTAAAATAATCTGCACCTTTACCTGGAGTAGCCTTACGAATGATACAACCACCATTGCGCTATTATGTTGCTTAATTTGGAGTCAAAATTTCAGTTGTTAAGGACCAATTTTTTTTATTATTATTATCATTTACAGTAGGATTTGGTAAAGAACGATAGAAGTATATGCAATTATACTAAAACCATTCCTAAAAATTATCTAACTATTCAGTAGATTTTTTAAAAGTCTAATCTTTCATAATCGAGTTCACATGACTATATAACCTGACTATATTCCAGTTCGAGTAAAAGGGATTCTAAAGCGTTTGGAATTCTTCTAAAGAGGAAAGTGGGAGTCTTAAAATCTCATATGTACACTTGGAATGTAAAGAAAAAGACAGACTTTTCTAAAAATCTTTCGTGAGCAATGGATGAGCACGTACCTCATCAGAAGTCGTTGCTACATTTTGCGGATAAGAACCAAAAATCGTTGTCCAAAGCCAATCAAATCATCGAAAGTGTTAACTTTTATCCTTTTGATATTTCGACCTTAGTTTGTGTAGTAAAGTCAAGACACTAAAAAAATATAAATAAATAAACATTATTTTGTTCAAGATACAATAACAATAAATGTTTCGATGGGTGGACAAGTGAAGAAAAAGCAGGTGCGCTTAAATTTTTCTGAGTTCACTAGAAAATATGAACAAGATTTGATCATAGAGGTAAGCTGCTAAATTTCAGCTCCCAAAAGATCAAGATACTGCAATTAAGATTAGCTGAAAGTCAGTAACTGCCAAATATTTTTATTCTTAGAGATTGAAAAAATAGATTTTGTGAAAGAATGGATTTATGGGTGTCTATGGTATCACCAAGAAAGTGTTGGAGAAAATCATTAAATTATAGCATAATAATAAGATCCCAAGAGGCACGGGATTGAAACATGTAAGCAATGCTCTTCCACCTAAAATTTTAGCGGATATGAACGATTCATCTATTATTTTGCTTATAAAATGTTTCATTACTCTACCAAGGGATATCATTATCGGAGCACCTTACTTAACATCAAAATTATGTTTGGTATTTTCAAGAATTATTAACCTAGAGATATTATTTCATATTCCAGCTATTTCGTTTGTTTCAAGGATTACTTATATTTAAAGCTCGGACAACAGAAGAAATGCGTGTTTACTACCTGTGAGGAACTACAAATTACAATTAACATTTTTTTTTCTCCAGTAATGTCTAAGAATGAAAGCACGAATAAGGCAGAACTAATAGTTTACAAAATGGAATTTTTATAACGCCCTCAAAGAAATAAGGACTGAAATACAAATTAAATAATTTTTAAAAATAATGCTGCCTGCATAGAATTTATAGTACAAGAGAAAGAGTACAAGAAAAATATATTAAAATGTTTGTACTTCAAATGCTAACAAACCTCTAAATTGCTAACAATTTTATTAGAATGGAAGATTTATTTCTGAATTACTTTACGCCACAACTTTCATACGTTACTAAATTTATATTTAAGGATTTTTACCTGTGTATTATATAAGATAAAGCCAGGAGAGATGGAGCGGTCGGAGATATTGCGCACATAGAGGTTCGGGGGGAAGGAGTACAGCGAGCGTGCAGAGACTCCAGGTAGTTGTACAACAGTAATAGTGGAGTGTCTACTTGAAAGTGCACGTTGATTGTTTTGAGCGTCTAAGATAAAGCATTGCTATTTTGTTTTATTTTCCCAAAGTAAGTGCTTGAATTTTCATAGCTATTCATGAAAATTTGTATACTATGTCAGTACTACAAAATATTTTAAACTTAAACGATTTCTCATAAGCTACTAATCTAGACTAACAATGTCAAAATCAACGGTTCGTTTTAGTAGCGGCCATGTTTAAATAAAAGGCTGCGCAATCTCTCCTACCGAAATTGGAGAGTTTGCGCATCTGCTACTTAGGAGAGATGGCGCTTCACTCCCATTAGTTTCCATGCTTGGAGAGATTACGCAGCTTATTGGTAAATTTGCATAAAAAAAAAAATGAAAATGGACTAATTTTAAGTTAAACATGTGATCAAGTAACTTAATGTTATTTTGTAATCTTATGTGAACTTGCTTTTTCTGATTCTTTATTTTTTTTTTCCTTTAGTTAAAATTTTTTTAATCGTTTTTAAAATTATTTCCTTTTTCTGATTCTTTAATCATTAGGTTGAAATATTTACTCCTAATACAATAATATTTGTTCACAAAAACCTTACAACAATGTCATTTAAGTGTAATTATTATTGTTAACAGTTTAATTGTAGTTATTATTAGTAACAATCTCTCCTATCCATGTGCGCAATCACACCAACCCTGTAAAGACAGATTGCGCAAAATAACTTTCTTGGTTTTATTACAACTGTTGTATTAAATTGCAACATAACAACAAAATAGCAATGAAAATGAATAAAAAACAAATGAAGTAAAAATTATTCATGAATGGTTTAGCAAAAAATTAATATTTAGATTTTTTATTGTTATTATTTTGAATTGTGCGCAGACTATCCTAGCTTTACCTTAGTATATTTTGTTAAATTTCTCGAAAATGGTAATGTAAATTGTAAAAAAGTTATCTGCCTCATATATGTAGACAGATATTTATTTATTATTTTATTTGGGATATACTCAATTTATTTTAATAATGTGTGACAATGTTTTTATTAATGATTTAGGTACATGACATAATTCAATTCTATATTTTATCAGTTTTTTTTCCAAATTCACTCTCTGATCACACCGTGAAGTCACAGAGTGTTGGCATTTTGGTAATAGGTGTGACGTGACTTATGTGACTTGCAGAGACGTCATTGCAACGTCATAAAAAAAAATTTAAGCTGCCAAAAAGTAATTTTCTTGATGCCATAAGATGTTCTAAAGATGTTCTGACTTGATTTTCGTGAACCCGATCTGACCCGAGTCGGGTATAATGTTTTTACTGTAAGTCTTGTTCGGAATAGAAGCTTGCATACGTTCGAGTAACCAGATTTTATCAGAAATTGTGTTACGACACAATTTCTGATGTCGGCTTGGATATAGAGTCTTGCACGAATCCGGTTACATACTTCTTGAACATGATTGAATGTCTACTTGAACATAAATGATGGTTGACTAAAATTATATTTCTATTCAAACCGCATTCTTACCCTAACCCAACAACAACAAAAAATATATGCAGGCCCCCCGACCAAACCTGATAAATGATTTTACATAGATTCGGATAACAAGATTTTACCAAAATCCGGATAAGATCGACGATAAGGATTGGATCGGCAATAATTTTTCTTGATGCAACTCGTATTCAAATTAAAATTTTGCATCTGATTGCTAAACGGCTAATGTAGCCGTTAAGAAAGAAAATTATAAAAGTAAAAAACGCATACTAATATAAAAATAATAGATGAATCCATTAAAAATTAAAATAAAAGTAAATATTTCAATAATATGAAATTATATTGTGCAAATAACAACGTTTTATATTAACTTCTACTTCCATTTGTTTTATGTAACTACCAAAAATATTGACAATAATTAAACCTATGCTATTTTGCTGTTAAGTATTGAAGTCTTTAAATGTGTATACTTTGCCATAATACCCTTCACTCAGTATCACGAAACTTTCTGACACATTTATAACAAATTTTTAAACGTATGGCACTTGGATGCCTGATTATTAAAGCGATTTAGAATAAATAGCGTTTTCAATTTTTAGATAAATGAAATACTTAAGACCAATTTCGGTCACATTTATCCCGTTTCTCACGCTGCGCGTCGGAAATTCGTTTTCAAAACACCGACTTTGATAGTGTTTTCTGAAACATCTTCTGCCGTTACCAAAAAATGGAAAACGCAATTTTAATACATATATTCTGAATAGGAACACCTGCAAATTTCATGTGTTTCCGAATAAAAATTAATTCAGAAAATGTCAGAAATTAGCTATTTTGGATTTGAGAACAACTTTAATGAAAATATAAGTATAGATTTTAAAATAAGCATTGTGAAAAATTTATATAAGGAATCCATTTAAATAATAGATCTACCTATTGTGCGATATTATTAAATAATAGACATTGTATCAAGCTGTAAAATCATTTTCGAAGCAAATGGAATTTAAAACTTAAGATCATAAACTTAAAAAAATATATTTTTTTCTTTATAAATGATTTCATTTATAGTTTTTGATAGAATACTAAAAGTAGAATTTAAATATAAATTTTTACGGTGAAAAAATTCGATAACACAACTGGCAAAATTACCTAAACTGAATAATTATTTTATTATTTTATCAATATTGATTATTTTTATGCCCCTAATATTGACATATCTTGACAAATAAATTTTTAATGCATTAAATTTTCACAATTATTTCAAATGTACCAGAAAATTATATCTCGATACCTCCATTAGCAGCGAAATTTTCAAATTGTAAATCCAATATTAATAGTTTTTAAAATTGCAATGTGTTTAATTATAATGAATAACTAGGAAAATTGAACCAAGAAAAGCAAAATGTAAATAAATTCCTCATTTTAAATAACACTTTCCATTTAGAATACATATTGTTAGTAAATACTTTAAGCTTTTTTTTTTTTCAAACTGTCTATTTAAAAGATTTAAAACATTAAAGACAAAATTTAATACAAGTGATTTTTAAAGAAGATTTAAAAGCCATAACTGTTAAATAAGGCAGTATTAAATGTACTATTACTAAACATAATAAAACTGAGAAGGCATTGAAAGTTACCTGCTGATTTATAGGTAAATCCAGTAAGTTCCAGGGGATACCTTTAAGGGTCGTTTTCTGCTTCCCTTTCATTAAAAAAGACAGTAAAATGCACTATTTCAATTTTCAAGGTGTTCCAGCAGAGGTGTGTTCATAGATCTGAGATATCAAATATCATACAAACCTTATGAACGCACCCAGCTAAACACAGGGAGAGGTTAAAATGAATTTAAAAAATGGATGGTTCACTTTAAAACCTTAATTTACTTACACAAAATAAATCCACCAAATTAAAAAGAACACAACACACACTCCGAATTTGGAATAACAAAAATCGTTTGCTTTGAATATACGCGAATATGATCTGCGCAGTATATTTTAACCACAAAGTAAGAGCAAGATCAGGTGTTTTCAGACGAAGAAAAGAAATAAAATTATTTAATTAAGGACATTTCAAATGCTTTATAATTTATACGGCTGATAACTTCCAATAATGCTATAGCATTCTATTTATATATGAGGGAGTTTTGTATTATTAGAAATAAGCTGTGAAAATTTATATTTTTATATAAATTTTAATCAATTGCATTCGCTTTCGACGTTCAAGGTAAACATACATTTAAAAATAAAATTATTTACTAGGTTTTATAAAATAATTCCGATATAAATATAAATTCTGCATTCAAATTTTCTAAATATGAATGTTTCATTTTTTACACTCTATTGAAAATGCAATATATTTAATAGAGGTGATATCTTATTAAGCACTGACCAGTTTTGGATAAATTGTTATAAGAATGGCATATACTTTATGGCATATATTGGCTGGTGTTTTTATTCCGAAACTATGCAATTGAAAGACGTTTTCCATTTTTTAGTAAACGCAGAAGATCTTTCAGAAAAGATTGTGAAAGTCGGCGTTTTGAAACGAATACCCGACTTGACAGTGAAAGAAAGGAGAAATACCGGTCGTCACGTGACACGTATTACTTATAACTCGATAAATATTTTATTTATAAAAAAATGGAAAACTCATTTTGATTCCAAATTGCTTCCATAGTCTGTCCTGCCCATTTTATGCCTTTGCATTTAAAAATGAGTCCGAAATTATGTCAGAAAGCTTCGCGTTGTTGATCAGGTCAGTTGAGAACCACTTTAATTATACCGTACAAGGAAAATCCTGAAAGCGTTTGACGGTCACCCCGAACAGACCGTGCTTGTATCGAACTCCCAAAAATGGTGCCCTCATTTTTTGACTAGAGCAGATGATTGGGTTGAGTGGCTCCTCAAAATATTTTAAGATTGGAGATTTTTAAAGAAATATTTTTAGTATTACAAAATTAGCAAATGAGTTCCATGCGGTAGTAGAAAAATATATTAAAATGTTTGTACTTCAAATGCTAACAAACCTCTAAATTGCTAACAATTTTATTAGAATGGAAGATTTATTTCTGAATTACTTTACGCCACAACTTTCATACGTTACTAAATTTATATTTAAGGATTTTTACCTGTGTATTATATAAGATAAAGCCAGGAGAGATGGAGCGGTCGGAGATATTGCGCACATAGAGGTTCGGGGGGAAGGAGTACAGCGAGCGCGCAGAGACTCCAGGTAGTTGTACAACAGTAATAGTGGAGTGTCTACTTGAAAGTGCACGTTGATTGTTTTGAGCGTCTAAGATAAAGCATTGCTATCTTGTTTTATTTTCCCAAAGTAAGTGCTTGAATTTTCATAGCTATTCATCAAAATTTGTATACTATGTCAGTACTACAAAATATTTTAAACTTAAACGATTCCTCATAAGCTACTAATCTAGACTAACAATGTCAAAATCAACGGTTCGTTTTAGTAGCGGCCATGTTTAAATAAAAGGCTGCGCAATCTCTCCTACCGAAATTGGAGAGTTTGCGCATCTGCTACTTAGGAGAGATGGGGCTTCACTCCCATTAGTTTCCATGCTTGGAGAGATTACGCAGCTTATTGATAAATTTGCACAAAAAATAAAAAATGAAAATGGACTAATTTTAAGTTAAACATGTGATCAAGTAACTTAATGTTATTTTGTAATCATATGTGAACTTGCTTTTTTCTGATTCTTTATTTTTTTTTCCTTTAATTAAAAATTTTTTAATCGTTTTTAAAATTATTTCCTTTTTCTGATTCTTTAATCATTAGGTTGAAATATTTACTCCTAATACAATAATATTTGTTCACAAAAACCTTACAACAATGTCATTTAAGTGTAATTATTATTGTTAACAGTTTAATTGTAGTTATTATTAGTAACAATCTCTCCTATCCATGTGCGCAATCACACCAACCCTGTAAAGACAGATTGCGCAAAATAACTTTCTTGGTTTTATTACAACTGTTGTATTAAATTGCAACATAACAACAAAATAGCAATGAAAATGAATAAAAAACAAATGAAGTAAAAATTATTCATGAATGGTTTAGCAAAAAATTAATATTTAGATTTTTTATTGTTATTATTTTGAATTGTGCGCAGACTATCCTATCTTTACCTTAGTATATTTTGTTAAATTTCTCGAAAATGGTAATGTAAATTGTAAAAAAGTTATCTGCCTCATATATGTAGACAGATATTTATTTATTATTTTATTTTGGATATACTCAATTTATTTTAATAACGTGTGACAATGTTTTTATTAATGATTTAGGTACATGACATAATTCAATTCTATATTTTATCAGTTTTTTTTTTCCAAATTCACTCTCTGATCACACCGTGAAGTCACAGAGTGTTGGCATTTTGGTAATAGGTGTGACGTGACTTATGTGACTTGCAGAGACGTCATTGCAACGTCATAAAAAAAAATTAAGCTGTCAAAAAGTAATTTTCTTGATGCCATAAGATGTTGTAAAGTTTAATTTAAGTTTCCTTTAGATCTCCAAGACGTTCACATTTTGGTCACAGTTTGATGTTACAAAGTTTTGGCATTTTGGTCGCAGATGTGACGTGACGTAAGTGCCGCACAGTGACGTCACAATGACGTCACTGTGACTGTGCATGCTATGTGGGTAATGTCTAAGAATGAAAGCGCGGATAAGGCAGAACTAATAGTTTACAAACTGAAAATTTGATAACGCCTTCAAAGATATAAAAGGATTGGAATACAAA
The DNA here is from genome assembly GCA_963931845.1 of Maratus michaelseni. NCBI lineage: Eukaryota > Metazoa > Arthropoda > Arachnida > Araneae > Salticidae > Maratus > Maratus michaelseni. The sequence continues at coordinate 274,535,418 of OZ007596.1, forward strand.
TTAAATAATTTTTAAAAATAATACTGTCTGCATAGAATTCATATTTTATATTATATCACATTTTATATTATATTCATATTTTATATTATTTTTCTTTTGTTAAAGATGAGGCTTACAAACAGATTTTAAATAAAAAATTTTCATTAAACTTTTTATTGAATTTTTCAGTAAAAATGTTTTTATACAAAAGATATAAAAGAGAGTGAGATGTTAGTTATTTTCCCGGATAAAATGTTGAGCTATATATATATATTAAAAAAAAACATAAATGCTCATAATATAAATAAACAATTAAAAAATAACAATACCAAATTTGAATGTATTTTTAATTATATGCGCCGATTTTAGTACTGATCCTTAAAATTGAAATTTTTATTTTAAAATTTAGAAGTAAAGATAGAAACCATTAACTTGCAAATAATAAAATATATTTTTACAGACGTAATTACTAACAGTGCTTTGTTTGTAAAATTTTATTTACTACAAAATTTAAAGCCACTGTAAGTTGCTTCAACTTTAATAAAATAGATTTTTCCCCTTCCTGTTTTATTAGAGACGTCTTATGTGTCTGTTTCAGTACACGTGTAAATATTAGCTTTAAAGACATTTTATTACACATTCTGAAATAAACTATCAATTGCTATACGGTTTTAGAACTTAGAATTTGCTGCTTCCATAATTTTTATTTTCCTAATAAAAGAAATCCTTTTGTTTTAATGTTCATTTAGATAATAAAAACAATCCTGTGTTTATTCATTTTATTTGCATATGTTTTATTATATTTTTTTTGACAACGACATTGTTTCAAGAAATTTGCTATAATGTCCTAAAAATATATATAAGAATGTTTTTACTTACTGCTTAGAAGTTTATGATGTTTAATAAAAAGCGCAATTTTTAAAAGCGCGCATTTTAGAAGGACGTTGGTTTATGGTTTTATGGTTAATTATAACCCTAGGTATATTATTTCATATTCTAGCTATTTACTTTTTTTTCAAGGATTACTTATATTTAAAGCTCGGAAAACAGCATAAAAGCACATTTACTACCTGCGAGGAACTACAAATTAATTTTTTTCTCCTTTAATGTCTTGAATGAAAGCACGAATAAGGCAGAACTAATAGTTTGCAAAATGAAAATTTTATAAAGCCCTCCAAGAAATAAAAGTATTAGAATACAAAGTAAATAATTCTGAAAACGCATGTTGCCTGCATAGAATGCACATTACAAGCGCTGTTGTGCATTTCAGGCTACGTATTTGTGGCAAATTGAAAATTTGTATAACAATAACATTTTCAAAATCTGAATACAGAACAGAAAACCTGGCACTGTCCAAAAACATTTTCAAAATCTTAATACAGAACAGAAAACCTGGCAATGTCCAAATGCAAAGTGTCATAGTGTGTGAAGTGGAAAATTTGTGAAACACTGTAAAATGTTTTAATTTAGTGTATCATTGAAAAGCGGGAATTAGTGTATGTTAATGCTAAACTTTGTATGTTAATTTTCTTATGTTAAAGATCAGGCTTACAAACAGATTTTAAATAAGGCAATTTTAAATGAAAATATTTAATCAAAAATTTTATTGAAATTTTCAACGCACATGTTTTTATTCAAACTATATAAAAGAGAGTGAGATGTAAACTATTTCCCCGGATTAAATGTTGAGCTATATAAAAAAAACATAAATGCTCATAAGTTATATAACTAAACAATTAAAAAAATAACTATACAAAACTTGAATGTATTTTTAATTATATGCACCAATTTTAATACGGATCCTTAAAATCGAAATATTTATTTCTAAATTTAGAAATAAAGATAGAAACCATTATCTTACAAAAAAAAAACAATTACAGACGTAATTACAGTGCTTTATTTGTAAATTTTTATTTACTACACAATTAAAAGCCACTATAAGTTTCTTCAACTTTAATAAAGTAGATTTTTTTTCCTTACTCTTTTTATTAGAAAAGTTTTATGTATCTGAGGGAGTACACGTGTAAATATTTGCTTTAAAGAAATTTTATTACACATTCTGAAATAAACTATTGATTGCCATACGGTTTTAGAACTTAGGATTTACTGCTTCCAAAATTTTTATTTTCCTAATAAAAGAAATCGTTTTGTTTTAATGTTCATTTAGATAATAAAATGAATCCCATTTAAATTCTTTTTATTTGCATATGCTTTATTATATTTTTTATGACAACGACATTGTTTCAATAAATTTATTATAATGTTCTAAAAATAAGAATAGATTAGAGGCTTGAGGTTTATGATGTTTAATAAAAAAGCGCACATTTTAAAAGGACGTTGTTTTATGGTTAACTTCTCATAACGCCAGCTTTAAAATTATTTTTCGTTAATTTTGTTAAATAGACTGAATTTATTAATAATGGTTTTTAATTTATTAACTTGTATTGTATTTTTTTGAAAATACTCCGTATGGCATCCAATGTATATATAAAACACAAACGGTAATATCGTTCCGTTCCTTTATAACTCGAGTTCCGCTGAATGGATTTTGATGAAACTTCTATTGTTCGATAGATAATTTTTCAGGGAAGGTTTTAGTATATAACACAACGTTCTACATACATCAGTTATAGAATTATGGGGAAAGTTCCTTTATTTTGGACGAAAAGGTTATAAGTTATTTTTTGGCGACCATTATCGTTGGTGAAAGAATTGAAACTGCTATATCATTTAGAAAAAAAATACAAACACATCAAAAATAAAAGAAAAACTTACTAATTTTATTTAAAATAAAATAAGCAAAACAGTTTTGATGCAAAAGAATGTTATAAAATGAAAATATTTAATTTATGCATGAAAGGGATTGTTTGCAATGTTAAAAAATATATTCAATGTAAAATATTGCAATTGAAAATATATTTGGCGATTTATCGTTTGCGTCAGGTTAAGACAAATGCATATGAGTAACAATTTTGTTTTTGAGTTGGTCTTTATTTTTTAATTTAATTTATATTTTTATCTAACTCTTGCGTCATGTGACTTACAGAAGAAACTACTAGATGTAATAATAAAATGACTGTAATTTTGAGTCCCATGTTATGTGTTTATTTACGATTTTGATTTTAATTTTGTCGCCAAACAACTTGATTTTAAGCCAAAAAAGACATAAGCATGACATCGGTCACAATATTGGCACAATAATTCTTTTTCATAATAATGGTGTTTTTTCAAGTGTACGACAACATTTTTTGAGTAATATTTTATATTCAAATGTAAATTATATAAATAACAGTTAATATTATAAAAATAGAGTAAAATATTCAAATTTTAGTGTAAATGTCTGGAACACACTAATTATTATCGCACATAAAAAAAAAATCACCATATAAAATAATTAAAACTAAATTTTTTTTTTTAGTTTTCTTTGCAAATCCTTTCTTCTTTTTGAAGGTTTTTAAACATATTTCACTAATCTTCTGTGTTCAGGTCACCCGCCAATTTGAGTATTTACTATATTGTTAGCAATTTCTTTTATATTTGAAGGGGGCTGGTGGTGGTGAATCCGATTGCAGCGAATTTGTACTCGGCGTTTAGTAAATTTATGGTTTTTCATTATGAAGCAAACAGACAAAAGCATATTTACTATTATATATTTTCCATCAACAGTTATTTTACTATCACCAAAAAAGCAATACTTGCAATGTCCAAAAAATACTTTGAAATGCCAACGGTGACCAATGAACAATATATGCTGATTTATCATTTTAACCTAAGTAAGACAAAAAGTACCTGGATTTCCGATTAGATAAAATTTTGATTATTATAAAGCAATTTCACCTTCCCGCACTACCCTAGACGCTAAACTTAGTGACAAAGTAACTGATTATGTACATTATGGAGTTTATTTAGACAACAGACTGGAGGTTAATGTAATCGTGAAAATAAAAGAAACAGCAAGCCTATTTATTTCTCCGAATCATTATGCTGATTAGAGAAAGACACAAAAATATTCGGTACAAGACTTCACAAAAAAGATTATTACTAAACATTTTGCACAACTAACTTTATTTATCCTTCTTAAGGAGTTTTATTGGTGAAAGATTTATAATTCAGCAGTTTGACATTATTTAATGGAACTTAGTTTACCGCGTAATTAACATCATTTTGCAGCTAACTCTGGCACATTTGTAACTATATCGTTGCAAAAACTTCTAATGTATGACTTCAAACTTGGCTGTGGACCCCATTAAGGAAGATTAGGAATAATTTATTTGGTGAATATTAGAGGTTAATTTTTATTCACCAGAATCAGTTATCGAGGTTTTTTTCCAGGTTAATGGTAACATGATTGCAATTGGTATGTAAAATGAAAAGACAGTGAAAATAATGTTATTTTAATTTTATTCAAACAATTCATCTTTAAAAACCCACTTTTTTATGATTCACATTTCTTTTAAATATGAGAGTTAGACACTGTTCTTCGTGTCCAAATAATTTATTACGTTTTTCATTGTATTTCTCTGCTGGAATTTAAGATAGGAACTGTAGCAGACCTGCTAGAAGATCAGTATATTCCGAAATATAACGTAACCTAGAGCGAGATTGTATTTAAGCTACCAGACATAGCACAAAACTGAGAGGCCTGGGGTTCAAGAACTAACAAACGAAAATGAATAACCCGCACATTATTTAAGTTCAATGGTCAATCTCTGCAATGATAGTAAAGCTTTATTTTTTGGTAGTGTGGCGACGCAGATAACATTTTAATTTCTGTTGTTCACAATGGGCACATTTCTCTATCAAAATCTAATATAAATTATCAAATTAAAGAATTGCTTTTTAATAGCTCGAATTTTGTATAACGCATAAAATATGATAATAACGCAATGACATTCGCATTGTATTTAGCAATGCGGAAGGATTTTTCAGATGAAGATCCATATTATTTGAAAATACATGGTCGTATTCATCATTTTGTTTGGTTCAAGGTTCATTTGGAAAATGGACCAGCACAGTGGGCATAGCCTGCTAGTATTGTATAAATTTATTTCTGCATCCAGGGAATCAGTTGTTTATACCTTACAATTGGCTGTCTGTGAGTCCATACTCGACCATAAGTAAATGAGCTTTAGAAGATAAAGAATTTATATGTTACTGAGTTTTACTACTTCATGTTGTCAATTTATTTGGAAGTGCATATATTTTTGTGTTATTAGAAAACAAAAGAAGACATGTTGACATATTACGTGTTACACAAAGTGCAGTAATAGTTCGAAATACAATAATATACGATATACTAGTTTATCAATTACAAAATAAGATGTGTTATTGTAACTTCCGCATAATACCAGTAAAATATTTTATAAGCAACATTTATACATTTTCTTTACAGAAACAGCGAGACAGAATATAGCTTCAATGGGATACCCAGTTAATAATAACTCCACTCCCAGTTTATGAGTATTTGTATATCACATCTTAAGGGGGGAGATCAGATTGAGCAGCCGGAAAATGACAATAATTTGACCATTACTAAAAGCTCTGTAGTTTCAAAACCAATTAATGAAATAGAATTTTTTTTTATACTTTCATAAAATACTAATGTTTTTCAAAAAACATTCAAATATATATATTTATTAATATTAATTAGTTAAATTTTGAAGACAAAATTAACGTTTTAAAAATATGAATTTTCAAATATGCATTTTGCGCGCAAGATTTTAAAAATTCTACGGCAGATATAAATTTAATATTGAATTTATATTTACTTATACTACTATATTTTACACTGAACCTCAATTTAAAAGTATATTCAAATTCATTTGAACAATTAATGACTTTAAAAATGATATTTATGAAATTTAGTAAAAAAAAAATGCGTTTATTTATTCAATAAAAGAAATTCTATAACAAAACTCAGACCACATTGAGGTTCAGTGTAAAATATAGTAGTATAAGTAAATATAAATACAATATTAAATATATATCTGCAGCAGAATTTTTAAAATCTTGCGCGGAAAAAGTATATTTGAAAATTCATATTTTTAAAACGTTAATTTTGTCATTAAAATTTAACTAATTAATATTGCTAAATATATATATTTGAAAGTGTTTTGAAAACCATTAGTATTTTATGAAAGTATAGAAAAAAAATTGTTGCATTTCATTAATTGGTTTTGAAACTACAGAGCTATTAGTAATGGTCAAATTATTGTCATTTTCCAGCTGCTCAACCTGATCTCCCCCCTTAAGAAAACCATGTTAAAACAAGAACGAAAAATCATGCGTCAAGCATAGATTATGTAACACTTTCCAACGCTTCCAAATAATTTTACAAATCATTACCGTTTAATAAGATGAAAGATAACATCTAAGTAAACAATTTGGAAAACGCTTAACATATTTAAAAACGTAATTTCAGGAATTTCCAACATATACAATATTCGGAAAATTATCCGAATACTTTTACTCAGCCCTGTATAGGATCTATAGATTAGTATATATACTACATAGGATGCTAAATTTTATTTTAGTTAGGAAACGCGTAGCACAGTTAAAATTACCCTTCCGGAGTTTCTGTCCATAAACGGAAATGTGTTCGCGAACTTTTGTGCTGCCCTGTATAGGATCTACAGAATTTATACACACCAAGTAATAGACAAAAAGTGAGTTAAATTTAAAATCGCATTCAGCAACTTAAAACGCACTTCCAAGAATTATTGTTAACAGACAGTAGAGAATTCTTTTGTGTGTCCCTGTAAATGAACGATGACTACTGTACACACAATATTCTGTAAAAAGCTTCTTGTAATGCACCTTAGTGATATATATAAATTTCAATGCGTTTAAAATAGTGAAACATTATTTAAATAAATCGCAGACGATTTTTCTCCATAGACGTCATGTGACGGAATTCTTTTGACTGTCCCTGTAAAGTAACTATAAGTGCTATGCACACCCTATTCCATATTAAGCTTCTTGTAATGCACCTTAGTAATATATATCAGTTACAATGTGTTTGAAATTGTGTAACATCATTAAAATAAACCGCAAATGATTTTTTCCCATAGACCGTAATGTAACGGAATTCTTTTGAGTGTCCTGTAAAAAAACTATAAGTGCTACACACTTCAGTTGAAATAGGGAACATGCTATAGATGACGACAATAACATATAACAAGAACGAAAAATCATGCGTCAAGCATAGATTATGTAACACTTTCCAACGCCTCCAAAATAATTTTACGAATCATACTCTTTAATCAGCTAAAAGATAACATCTAAGTAATCCGAATACTTTTATTCAGCCCTGTATAGGATCTATAGATTTGTATATATACTACATAGGATGCTAAATTTTAGTTCAGTTAGGAAACACGTAGCACAGTTTAAAATTCTCCGTCTGGAGTTAAATAATACGGAAATGTGTTCCCGAACTTTTGTGCTTCCCTGTATAGGATCTACAGAATTTATACACACCACGTAATATACAAAAAGCGATTTAAAATTAAAATCGCGTTCAGTAACTTAAAACGCACTTCCAGGAATTATTGTTAACATACAGTAGAGAATTCTTTTGTGTGTCCCTGTAAATGAACGATGACTGCTATACACACAATATTCTGTAGTAAGTCTCTTGTAATGAACCTTATATAAATTTCAATGCGTTTAAAATAGGGAAACATTATTTAAATAAACCGCAGACGATTTTTCTCCATAGACGTAATGTAACGGAATTCTTTTGACTGTCCCTGCAAAGTAAGTATAAGTGCTATGCACACCCTATTCCATATTAAGCTTCTTCTAATGCACCTTAGTGATATATATAAATTTCAGTGCGTTTAAAATAGTCAAACATTATTTAAATAAACCGCAAATGATTTTTCCCCATAGACCGCAATGTAACGGAATTCTTTTGAGTGTCCCTGTAAAAAAACTATAAGTGCTACACACTTCCATTGAAATAGGGAACATGCTATAGATAACGATTATAACATATAAAAATTGCAGGGCAATCCGAGCATATTTACGGGAGTTAGAGCACGGACAGACGGCAGACGGCAGACGGCAGACGGCCAGACGGCCAGACGGCCAGACGGCAGACGGCCAGACGGCCAGACGGCAGACGGCCAGACGGCCAGACAAACCGAAGTCATAAACACTTTTCAACTAGGTTGGAAAGTGTTAAAAAGTTTAAACATGGCTCTCTTAAGATGTGAATAACATATTTCATATGCATGACAGTTATAAGTTTTTTCTGGTTTGTGTGATTTTTAAGGTGATTATATTATTTAAATTGAAAAGAAATTTATATAATTTGTTTTTAAGTTTAGAAAAATATATTAACTTCAGAAAAGATTTCTCATATCACTCATATTTTCCAGGACCTTGTAAATCATTTTGGTTAGATTATGCTTATGTTATACAGACATAAATAATAGATTGTTTTCAAATGCATTATGAAATAAGGTAAAAAGAGCTAATTTGCGTAATATATATCTCAAAATATATATTTCTTATACCGAATTGTTCCGCCTACGATAGATTATTTATTAATGTACGAATTTACTGATATTATTGATTTTATGTAAATGAAATGTATAAATCAAATAAGTTAAAAATATTACTATTCAAACAATTCACCATGTGATAATAAATTAATACATATAATTTTAATAAATTTTTATTAGACAAATTCACGTTTTTTTAGTTAAAAGTACTTTAGAGAGCAGCAAATTTTTATGCACATAAAAATATATATTATTTGACTAAAGGTCTTTATCTGACAGCGTTTAATATCGAAATGTTAAGAAATTTTAATGAAGTTGAAGGTAGACAAATTTATCATCTAATATTTTTTATTGTAAGTTTACAAAAATACAGTTAATTACGCAGTAATAACCCTGCTACGTAACATTATTGCGTGACCTTTATAAAAATATATAAAGCATAATAAAAATTGTGTCTGATACCAACATCACATTTTTTATACAAGTGTAAAACGCACAGCGATAAATTATGTTATACGGTTTTTGACTAATGTTTTTTAAATAGGCTTTTGACCTAGCACACTCACATGCCATTAAAACCCATCGTTTTATTACAAATTGCATTCAATTTTAAGTTAATTCAAAAGCGTATGAGCAAATAACATCAAACGCTGCAGTGGAAGAGCCTTACACGTGTCCGCTGATTTAAAAATAAATACACAACATAAATGAAATTCACAATTTATATATTTTGAAAAAAAAGGCCATGTAAAAATCTACGAATATATTTAGATACATTAAGTTTTCGAATTGCACAAATTCACTATTTTTTGTTTGTTAATTTCATAAGAGGCACTTTATAGAACAGCATATTGTTTCTCACATAAAGTTAGCTATTATATAACTGACGTTCTTTATCCGGAGGCGTTTCATTGTGAAATCTTGATAAATTACTTTAGAGTTTAAGTGACAATTTTTTTTCTAAATTTCACATGATGCTGTAGCTATTTGTGAGAAGGTAAACGATGAATTATACTATGATGTGAGTTAATCTGGTAAAGTGCTTTCTGGGGAATAGATGATCTGAAAGAAACTTTGAACTGAATTTCTGAGTAATAAGTTAAAATGTAGTACTCAATAATGTCAAAAAAGTTTGATTGTAAGTACAGTATTTTATATTTTTTTCGCTTCAACATTTGTGAATTTTGCTCACATTGTCTACAAAATGTTTATCCTATTTTCTATAAATGACATCACTGTCATTATCTAAATAGGCTTTATTTATTTTTTGTAAGATATTTAATATGCAGGAAATATAATTTCGACTATCTTAAAAATGTAATTTGTTTTAAATAAACCTTAGCATTCTGCAATACTTCTGCGCATAAAGTATGTTTAAATAAAATACGTTTTGTGATTTTAAAGAGAACGGAAGTCAATTATATTGATATTATTGTTTTTATTGATATTATTTGTTATACACACACACATATATATATATATATATTTAATTAAAATTCTATAAAAAGTTGACCTTCAAACATATATTATATATGTGTAGATCTATATTGAAATGAACATTATGCAGGGTACCTAACTGATGCGGATAAAGTCATTTTTTAAATCGTTTAAATTGATTTTTTCTTTCATTTCTAACACTTTCCAACCTAGTTGAAAAGTGTTTATGACTTCGGTTTGTCTGGCCGTCTGCCGTCTGTCCCGTAAATATACTCGGATTGCCCTGCAATTTTTATATGTTATTGTAGTTATATATAGCATGTTCTCTATTTCAACTGAAGTGTGTAGCACTTATAGTTTTTTTACAGGGGCACTCAAAAGAATTCCATTACATTAAGGTCTATGGAGAAAAATCCTTTGCGGTTTATTTTAATGATGTTACACAATTTCAAACACATTGTAATTGATATATATCGCTAAGGTGCATTACAAGAAGCTTAATATGGAATATGGTGTGCATAGCACTTATTGTTACTTTACAGGGACAGTCAAAAGAATTCCGTTACATTACGTCTATGGAGAAAACTCGCTTGCGGATTAATTAAATAATGTTTCACTATTTTAAACGCATTGAAATTTATATAGATTACTAAGGTGCATTACAAGAGGCTTACTACAGAATAGTGGGTGTATAGCAATCATCGTTCATTTACAGAGACACACAAAATAATTCTCTACTGTCTGTTAAAAATTATACATGGATGTGCGTTTTAAGTTGCTGAACGCGATTTTAAATTTATGTCACTTTCTGTCTATTACTTGCTGTGTATAAATTCTGTAGATCCTATACAGACCAGCACAAAAATTCGCGAACACATTTCCGTTTATTGACAGAAACTCCAGAAGAAGAATTTTAACTGTTCTACGCGTTTCCTTACTAAACTAAAATTTAGCATCCTATGTAGTATATATACAAATCTATAGATCCTATACAGGGCTGAATAAAAGTATTCGGATATTTTTCCGAATATTGTATATGTTGGAAATATATGTTGGAAATTCCTGAAATTACGTTTTTAAATATGTTATGCGCTTTCCAAATTGTTTACTTAGATGTTATCTTTCAGCTTATTAAACGGTAATGATTTGTAAAATTATTTTGGAAGCGTTGGAAAATGTTTCATAATCTATACTTGACACATGATTTTTCGTTCTTGTTTTATATCTAATTTAACAACAACATTATAGATGAAATAATTAAAATGTGGAAATATATTTGTAAATATCCAAGAATAGCAAATTACGTCATGCATAATTGTTATTATACATATAAATTATTACATGCTGTACAGTTTTGTTGATTTTCCTCTTTGTTTGATAAATGAATAAATGAATATTTAAATTTTTCATTCAGTTGCATGCGAGTGGAACAGTACGGAAAAACTTCTATATATACATATTCAATACACCCATTGAATGTGAGAAAACCGTAATAAGAGATTCTTGCATTTCGTACTCTATCAATGTTACATCAATATGTCAGTCATAGCTGTAATGGATGCTATCCATCATATGTTCAAGTATTTTTCTCCAGGGGTCAGAAGATGCTGTTATAAATTCATTTGTCAAAATTGAATATTTTCTCGAAATTTTGAGACGGTTGACTGAAGCAGCTTCTACATATACTTGTGATATTTTGTTGTCTACACTAGAGTTTTGGGTATTCCTGTCAAGTTCGATTACACAGTTATCTAAATCACATACATTTTCAAAAGCAGTGAACAGTACACTTCTACTTTATTTTTGATTTTTTCGCCAAAATTTTAGCATGAATCTTTTGTAATGCATGTTTTAGTGTAGACAAAATTTTGTTATTTTCAAATCAATTTGCACGTACATACTAATAGCAGTCAACAATTTCAACCTTTTTAGCAACATAATTATTTCGCCCGTAAAGGGATTATGATACTTTTTTTTTAATGGAAACATTGCTATGGCGGAAAAAAATGACATCGTACAAAATAGCAAGATGGAGATTACAATGGGAAATTAAAAATATCTGTTACTCATTAATATTCCTTGGCATTGTGAACCTAAACAGCAAAACACAATATACGAAGTAAAACAATGTTAAAACATAGTTTCTTTCACGACGAATTTCATAGGTCTAAAATATCACGCTGGAAATAAACGATCACCTCCTGTGCACAATGTCGGTACTACACTTTTCTTAACGTAACAAAATAAATTTAAAAAATATAATGAAATAAATCTTCTTTTATTGATTAGTATTAATTACCTATTTTCAGGCTTTCTTTTCAAGAAAGTGTTGAAAAAGAGGTGCGTTAAGCACAATTATTGAAAACACTTTCTTCAGAGATATTTATTTAAGTCATTTAAATATCAAAACTATATAAAAAAAAGTAAATCAGAGATACCGAAAATATCATTTTTAAAGAATCAAAATATGTTGCATGTATTTATCCAGTTTTATCGATTAATGATATACTTTAAAAATGAAAATCTTGTCTACATTAAAACCAACATAAAAAACCTTACTTAAAGTATCAATCTCAATTTTATATGCATACAAGGACTTTAATCTGAGTTTTTATAGATTTTTATAATGCATAGATTCATTGTATATTCGTACATAATTGGTACGCCTTGTGGCGAGATATGTTAAACATTTCTAGTGTGAAATTATAGTGCATGCCTAAAATTAAATGTAGAATCTGTTCCGTTTTAAAGTAAAGTGGAACCAGCTGTCCAAGACAACGATTTTCCGCTGTAATTATTTTTCATTCGATCCCCATTCCGGATAGAGTTATTTCTGTAATTTTATTGGTGATTATATATTTGATTTTCATTATATCGTGTTTTATTTCAGAAGAAGAAGTTATACGATATGTGTTTTACTACTCGAATGTTTTATAATTAAGTAAAATTTAACAACCAAAATTATTTTTGGTACTTTTCGGTTAACCGGGCGCCAGTGAAATATATGTACATATACCAGTCACGCACTCACCTATATATATATACACGCACACACACACACACACACACACACACACACATGTATATACACATATATATATATATATACAAATACATATATATATGCGTGTATATTATATACACACACACACACACACACACACACACACACACACATGTATATACATATACCGTGTGGTTATAAAATAAGTATCCTATTTGGTGCTGTCTGAAGCTTGGAGGAATAACGCGAGTGAAATCAAAATTTGTACATATAATATTTAAGAAGGGGGAAGAAGAATGGAGGAATAAAAATAATAATTGCAATAATAGCCGACAGATGGCGCTTTTGTGTGCGAAATGTGTGAATACAAGAACAAAGAATTAAGGCACAAAACTGGATGGCATACCTAATTTATTGGAAAATGTTGCAGTGAATGGGGTTAAGATTTCGCATGGCGGTGCCGATCAAGTTCAGGTTCCACGTGACCATTGTACTGCAAGACACAAATCAGATGGTGGACGACGTGCTCAATTGCGGAATGTAACGCATCAGGAGTGATGTTTCGCTCATGTTGTGATATGCGATCTTCTAAGCCATTGAAGTTTCCGACACCTCCACGGTAACAATAGATTTTAAGTACCCCCAAAGCCAAAAATGGCATAGCGTCAGATCAGGGGATCGAGAAGGCTACGTCATACGATAATACCGGCTAATTACTCTATCATCTGTGAAATGTTGTCGTAAGAACTGTTGTACTGCTCGCTCAATATGCGGCGGGGATCTATCTTGCATAAAAATTGTTTCAGAAGGGCACTGTCTTTGCTGCAGTTGAGGAACTACGAAAGTTTATAACATGCGCAGATATCTTTGTGCAGTAACCGAACACGTTACAGGGTATGTTGGCCGTAACTCCTCAAAAAAATAAGGAACAAGAATGAAACTTGCAGTAAAGCCACACCACACAGTGATTTTTGGAGAGTGGAGGGGTATTTCGTGAATAACAGTTCGTGGCTCCAAAGTCCATATTCTGCAGTTCTACGTATTGACTGTCCCATCCATATGAAAATGGGCTTCATCTCCCCATAAAATGTTCCATGTGAAGGCATCATACACCTCCATTCGTGCTAAAAACGTTAAAGCAAAATCCAGTTTCCGCTGCGCGTCACCTGGTAACAATTGTCGATGACAACTAATTTTATACCGATAAAATTGGATTACCTTTCTAAGGACTTTTCGAACAGTAGCATATGGAATATCCGAATTTCGGGCAACTCCACGTGCACTAAGACCGGCTTCCGGAATCCCTGATGACTCCACATTCGCAGTGGCAATTTCTTCTTGCGTGCGGAGAGGTACTGGTTTCCTCTCTCTTCCACATTTTACAGTAAACGATCCAGTCTCTCGATTTTTTTTACCATTCTTCTCACTGCACATGGTGTCAAAGGACCTTTTCCTTTACGTATTCCTTTCACACGCCTAAATTCACGTAAAACAGTTGCACTGTTTGAGCTGTTAACGTAGAATAGTTTTAAAATCAAAGCGCGATCTGGTAAACTGAGATCCATGTCGTTAATGGCAGAAATGACCGCGTTTTGATTTTACAAATGATTACAACGGCGTTTGCACCGAGAGACACGTAGCGCCATCTGTTGTCGATTATTGTAACTACTTTACTACTTTTTTATTGTTCCATTCTTCTTCCCCCTTCTCGAATAGTATGTGTACCGATTTTGGTTTCATTCGGGTTATTCCTTCAAGCTACAGACGGCTCCAAATAGGGATTCTAATTTTATAACCACCCTGTATATATACAAATACATATATATATGCGTGTATATTATATATATATATATATATATATATATATATATATATATATATATATATATATATATATATATATATATCACTGGCGCCCGGCTAACCGAAAAGTACCTATTTTTTATAATAACTTTTGCGTTAAAAGATTTAAATTAAAAGATTTCACATGTAGCTATCGATTAAATAAATTCATTTGAATTTTTTCCATCATAATGTCCATCATGAAAAATATATTTATCTATCTATCAATATATATATATATATATATATATATATATATAAGTAAACAGGAGACAAGAGACAAGAGAAAGAAAAAAATATCTATATAAGAACTGTAAAAGAAATCACCTTGATGTCCATGGTTTAATAATTAAATAATGTATGAAAATGAAAAAGAAAATTCATGTAATTTGAAAAAATATATATTATACATTGTTAGTTGCAAAGAGCAAAGTTCCGGGTTTTAAAGACAAACTGATAAAAATAAAATTAATAAAAACATTTAAACACAGCGTAATTAAAATAAAAGAAATTATAAATATTAAATATTTTTTATTTTTCAAAATATTTAGAATGTATAAAGTAAAAATAAATTTCTTACCCATTCAATCAATATTTTTATCCTGGTAAAAAGTAAGAATAATAGGTTAAAAATTTCAAGCTTAAAATGCGTTCACTTTATTAATTGTGTAGGTTGGTCTATCGTCTTATACGTAAGGAATCGCTTATACAAAATAGCATATCATCAAGTTGTCACAATTTATTTAACTAAAAAATAAATTATTTGAAAATTCAAACGTATTCCCATTGAAACTTCCAAGTTATTTACTGTCAAATAGTGGCGGGTGCTATCTAGCACTTATAAATTTCTAAACATGCATTTAAATTATTAGTCTGTGCTTTTTCAAACTCACAAAATAATTATTAAATATTTTGTTTGGTCATGATAAAATAGGTCACAAAAGAAAATTTCGGAAGGCATTAATATAGGAGAAAAATATAGATGTTAATGATCCGAAAAATGTTGTTAGAGACCGAAAATTGAACTGTCGTTAGCGTATTTTAAAATTTTGTGTATTAATCTAGTTAGCATTCCAATAGTTGAATAACATATTTATATAACAAAGAATATTAATTTCCATTTACTACTTATCGTATAACTAACATAGTAAAAAATGTCCAGACCGGGTATCGAACCCGGAACCTTTTGTGTTACGCACCAATGCTCAACCATTTCGAGATATCCAGACGACAACCGGCCTAGCATCTCCTCCTGTGAGTATTGGAATGGCTGCGACACACATTTTCATTGCATGTATGAAACGAATAAAAACCCAGCATCGGTGAATTTATATATGCTAATCAAATTTTCGAGCACAGCTAAAATTACGCTGGAGATTACTTATATAACAAAGGATATGAATTATCACTTACTATTGAGCGTATAACCAACAGAGTGAAAAACATGTCCAGACCGGGTATCGAACCCGGAACCGTTTGTATTACGCACCAATACTCAACCATTTCGAGATATCCAGACGACATCCGGCCTAGCATATCCTCCTGTGAGTATTGGAACGGCTGCGACACACATTTTCATTGCATGTATGAAACGAATAAAAACCCAGTATCGGTGAATTTATATATGCTAATCAAATTTTCGAGCAGAGCTAAAATTACGCTGGAGATTACTTATATAACAAAGGATATGAATTATCACTTACTATTGAGCGTATAACCAACAGAGTGAAAAAATGTCCATACCGGGTATCGTACCCAAAAAATTTGGTGATTAAAAATATATCCTCAGAAAAACATAAATTTAGTTGTCATAATAATTAAAGATACAATTGAGAAAAAAAATAATATATATATTATTCTTTGCGGATTTCTTTATTTTTAATATACGATTATAGAAATTAAGAAATAAAATATCATTCTAATTAAAATATCAATTTATTTTGTGTAAATAAACCCAGCATCGGGGTGAATATGTATATATGCTATATTAATATATACGCTGGGGATTACTTATATAACAAAGGATATTAATTATCACTTACTACTGGGCGTATAGCAAACAGAGTGAAAAAATGTTCAGACCGAGGATCGCAACCGTAAACTTTGAGGTTCCAACAGCGCCCCAATGCTCTGTTGGTTATACGATGAGTAGTATGTGATAAATCATATTCTTTGTTATATAAGTAATCTGTAGCATTGTTTCAGCTGTACGGGAAAATTTACGTAGCATAACATATATACAGGGTGATTATAAAAAAACTATCCCGATATATGAGCCCCTAACTGTCATACCGTTCACAGAAACTGAATGAAATTCTGGCCTAAAGTATTTTGAGGTATGCGCTCAAGAATCATGTGAAAAACAACAGTTAAATTCTAACAGTTACGGTTACAGTGACAAAATTTCGAAAATTTCAAATGGCAACACCTACTCTGTTTGTTTTATTGGAATGTGATCGTCATAGTGAAAAACCCTAAAAAGCGTTGGAACGGTACCTGTAGCACGGAAATCGCCGGCGCTAGACAGACTAAGAAGAATAGTGAAAACAACCAATAAGGACAAAGAAGCAACAGAAAACAAAACATTTTATTGTGTTTCATATATTTTCCTTTTCACACACGACGACACTTTACAGTTTCTTAGTCTGTCTAGCGCCGGCGATTTTCGCTACAAGTACCGTTCCAACGCTTTTTATGGTTTTTCACTATGAAGATCACATTCCAATAATAAAAAAAAAAAAAATAGGTGTTGCATTTTAAAATTTCAAAATTTTGTCACCGTAACCGTAACTGTTAGAGTTTAACTGTTGTTTTTCATACGATTCTTGAGCGCATACCTCAAAATACTTAAAACCAAAATTTCAGTCAGTTTCTGTGAACGGTATGACAGTTAGGGGTTCAGATATCGGGATAGTTTTTTTATAATCACCCTATATATATATATTTATATATATATATATATAAATTAGAAAACGTTACTAGATTTGGTTAAAGATGAATTGACTGACATTTATACATGTTTGTGCGAGCGTTTTTGGATACTAAATATAAAGTAAGCTAATTAAATTGATAAGTAAATTGATGTGAGTGATTGAAAATATACTCTTAATAAAACTTAAGTTCAGTTGTCATAATAATTAAAATACAACTGAGAAAAAAATAAAATATATTTTAATCTTTAAGGATTTGTATATTTTTAATTTACGACCATAGAAATTAAGAAATAAAATATCATTCTAATTAAAATATCAATTTATTTTATGTTAGTATTTCATTAATATGAAATAAAATTTGTTGCGAAAGGTTTCTGGTGATTACATCAATTAAGGTAAAAAAGGAATAACTCATAAAATATATATACCAAGTAATTCCATTATTTATTTAGAATTAAAAAAACGAAAAAAAAAACGGGATGCATTAAGTCATAAATTAGGTGCTGATAATCAGTTAATTTGGTTTTAACTAAATAATTGTTAATGCGAATAATTTCTTTCTTTTCATATTTAAAGTTTTTGCATGTTATGGTTTTTAAATTTACCCTATAAACATTTGTTTTAATAAATATATATATATTTAATTTTGAACAATTAAAAAATATATTGCAGAGCTTTACGAAGATTTTATACAATTTTACTATCTAAGCAGTAATCTGAACATTGAGATAAACGGATGAAGTTTGACAATCCGGATAACTATTATACATTATTTATCATTATTAAATTAATATGCGTTTTAATAGAATGCCTGTAACAAAAAAAAATAAAGCCGACTTTTATGAAAATGTGTTATAGAAACAACATTTATTTTTAAGGAATATTCTCACGTATTTGAAGAGTTATACTTAATTGAACTGGTAGTTTATCGAAAAAAGGTAAAAAGTTCCGTTTTATGTTCTTATTTAATTCTGTCATACGAACTGGCTGCAAATTTACAGCATTATTCAATAACATATTATCGAAAGTGTAGGAGAGTGTAAACTACGTTTTAAAAAGTTTTCAGGATTTTGACACGTGAAACTTTTAATTTATGTGATTCAATATCTATTATATAATCTGAGTGTTTGTATTTCACAGCTATTCCTAGAATACTGTTTATTTTGCGAATAAACTACGGTCAGGTATTCTCTTAAATCTACAGAGTTCATAATAACGCTTAAAATTTAAAATTTGAAATTAGTTTCCAAGATTTTATTTCGTAATTTAAAAAAAAAATTTAGATGATGGTAACAAAAGTACTCTATCTTTGTGCAAAATAAAGAAAAACAAGAACGAAAAATCATGCGTCAAGCATAGATTATGTAGCACTTTCTAACGCTTCTAAAATAATTTTACAAATCATTACCGTTTAATAAGCTGAAAGATGACATCTAAGTAAACAATTTGGAAAACGCATAACATATTTAAAAACGTAATTTCAGGAATTTTCAATATATACAATATTCGGAAAAATATCAGAATAGTTTTATGTAGCCCTGTATATGATCTATAGATTTGTATATATATACATAGGATGCTAAATTTTAGTTTAGTTAGGAAACGCGTAGCACAGTTTAAATTCTCCTTCTGGAGTTTCTGTCAATAAACGGAAATGTGTTCGCGAACTTTTGTGCTGCCCTGTATAGGATCTACAGAATTTATACACACCACGTAAAAGACAAAAAGCCAGTTAAGATTAAAATCGCGTTCAGTAACTTAAAACGCACTTCCAGGAATTATTGTTAACAGACAGTAGAGAATTCTTTTGTGTGTCCCTGTAAATGAACGATGACTGCTATACACACACTATTCTGTAGTAAGCCTCTTGTAATGCACCTTAGTAATATATATAAACTTCAATGCGTTTAAAATAGTGGAACATTATTTAAATAAGCCGCAGACGATTTTTCTCCATAGACGTAATGTAACGGAATTATTTTGACTGTCCTTGTAATGTAACTCTAAGTGCTATACACCTACTATTCCATATTAAGCTTCTTCTAATGCATCTTAGTGATCTATATAAATTTCAATGCGTTTACGATAGTGAAACATTTTTAAAATAAATCGCAAATGATTTTTCCCCATAGACCGCAATGTAACGGAATTCTTTTGAGTGTCCCTGTAAGAAAACTATAAGTGCTACACACTTCAGTTGAAATAGGAAACGTGCCATAGATAACGACAATAACATATAAAAATTGCAGAGCAATCCGAGCATATTTACGGGAGTTAGAGCACGGCCAGACGGCCAGACGGCCAGACGGCCATACGGCCATCCGGCCAGACAAACCGAAGTCATAAGCACTTTTCAACTAGTTTGGAAAGTGCTAACAAACCGAAGTCATAAGCACTTTTCAACTAGGTTGGAAAGTGCTAAAAAACAAATAAATTGATATTATCTACTATCTGAACGCGTGACAATGATCTTTCTTTTTGTTATCATCATTATTATATTTTATGAAGAAAGAATCCCTAAAAGTGTTTCACTGTATATTTGGGCTATTTTCAACAAAAAAGAAAAATCATGCATCAATCATAGATTATGAAACAATTTCCAACCCTTCCAGTATAATTTAAAAATCTATCGCTGTTTACTAAGGTAATTAAAATACCTAAGTAAGCATTTTAGAAAACGTATAATATATTTGAAATCCAGATTTCAGAAATTACCATCCATAGCCTGAAAAGTACTCTAGTTCTTTTGCGCAGCCCTGCATATAAAATCTGTAGATTTGTCTATACTGTACATAGTATGCTACAATTTCATGTAGTAACAAAACTCGTAACACAAGTTCAAAACTCACTCAATTTTTACCAATAAAGGAATTTTGTTTGAATTATTTTGTACAGCCCTGTTTATAACCTTAAGATTTTTATACATGACACATATTATACTAAAAATCTGGCAAAAATTCTCTCAAAAACTACTGAAATCCCACTCTTAGAAAATATCATACATAGGTGTCATTTATACAGTTTTTTGCATGTCCCTGTATATGGTTTTATTTATATTCTAATAACATCTCTTTGTACAATAAATACAGTTCACCTTTAAAATAAATACGCGATTAAAACAAACACTTTAAGCAATTTACACTAATACACAGTAATGTTTCGAATTATTTTGAGCAGCCCTCCATATAATCGATAGATTTGTATATACTGTATATAGTATGCTCCAATTTCATGTAGTAACAAAACTCGTAACACAAGTTCAAAACTCACTCAATTTCTACCAATAAAGGAAACTTGTTTGAATTATTTTGTACAGCCCTGTATATTACCTTAAGATTTTTATACATGACACATATTATACTAAAATTCTGGCAAAAATACTCTCAAAATCTACTGAAATCTCACTATTAGAAAATATCATACATAGGATGTCATTTATACAGTTTTTTGCGTGGCCCTGTATATGGTTTTATTTATATTCTATAAACATTTCTTTGTACACTAAATGCAGCTCACCTTTAAAATAAATACGCGATTAAAACAAACACTTTAAGCAATTTACACTGATACACAGTAATGTTTACGAATTATTTTGAGCAGCCCTCCATATAATCTATAGATTTGTATATACTGTATATAGTATGCTACAATTTCGTGTAGTAACTATACACGCAATGCAGTTGAAAACTCACAATCTTTCTGCCAATTAAGGAAACATGTTTGAATTATTTTGTACAGTCTTGTATATTACCTTAAGATTTTTACACACGCCACGTATTATACTACAATTCTGGTAAAAATACACACAAAAACTACTGAAATCCCACTTTCGGAAAATATCATACATAGGGTGTCATTTATCTAGTTTTTTTGCGTATTCCTGTATATGATTTTATTTATATTCTACAAACATCTCCTAGTATAGTAAATAGAGTTCACCTTCAAAGTGAATACGCGATTAAAACAAACCCTTTAAGCAATTTGCGTGGATACACATTAATATTTACGAATTAATTTGTGTTACCCTGTATATGATCTGTGTCATTTATACACACCACGAATAATGCAATAATTTAGTTAAACTTAAAAACGCATACCTATCTAAAAGCGCTTTTCCAGGAATTGTCGTTTACATACAGTAGCTAGAATACATTACTGTATCGGCAGTCTTTTGTGTACTCTGTAAATAAACGATAAATGCTATGTACATCATATTATACAGTAAGTATCTTGTAGTAAACGTCAGTAATTCACATCATTTCCATTATATTTGAAATAATGTAACGTAATTAAAATGCTATGTTTCTCCGTAGACTATTATGTAACTTAAATATTTTGTGTGGTCCTGTAAATTAATAATAAATTAGCTACACTCAATTATCTACAAAAATCATGTTTTAGAGCACTTTATAAATGCATATAGATTTTGTTATGTTTGAAATGATGCAACATCATTAAAATGCGCTTGAAAGGATTTTTCCCTTTGACCATTGTATCACGGAATTCTTTTCTGTGCCCTTCTAAATGATAAATAAATGCTTTCCATGCCAGATTCCACAGAAAGCATATTTTAGAGTACTGCATAAATTAATGTCAATTCCATGATGTTTGAAATGCGGAGACATCATTAAAATGCACTTGAAACAATTTTTTCCCATTAACTGCAATGTAGTGTAATACTTCTGACTTTCCTATAAACAAACCATTAATGTTATACACTTGTTTTTCAATTACAATCGTGCTATATCAAACGTTAATAACATTCAAAAATTAGAGAGCAATACGAGCATATTTACGGGAGTTAGAGCTCAGATAAACGGACAGACGGACAGACAAACCAAATCATAAACACTTTTCAACTATGTTGATATTTATTAAAAACTACGGGATGGTCATTTTTTTCGGGGATTACGCCATTGGATTTTTTCTTATTGACCGCAATGTAGCGTAATACTTCTGACTTTACCTATAAACAAACCATCAATGCTTCACACTTGGTTTTCAATAGGGATCATGGAATAGTAAACGTCAATAACATACAAAAATTACAGGGCAATCCGAATATATTTATGGGAGTTAGAGCACAGATGAACGGATAGACGGATTGACAAACGAAGTCGTAAACATTTTTCAACTATATTGAAAAGTATTAATAACTAAGGGATGCATTTTTTTCTGGTTTACACCATTGGACAGGGGTTCATTTGAATGTTTCATATGCCGATATGATGATGAAGTGGATTTTGGTAATATAGTTTTGTATTTTTCTTTTATTTTGGGTTCAAATGTTGCCATCGGTCAATTTGTTTTAACTTGACGACACGGCTGTATATTGTTGTTGGTTAAAGAATTTAGACAGCTATATCAGCTCTACAAAAATACAAACCCCTCAAGAGTAAAAACTGTTATTAATTTTATTTAAAAATTTTAATAAGAAATAATATTATACAATGAAATATATTTATTGTAAATATGAAATCAATGTTTGTAATTCTTTAAAAAATATATCCATTGTCAAAGATTACTATTAAAACTACATTTGGGGATTTATGTTTTTCGCCAGAATAAGAAAGATAAAACTTATCTTCTATTTGATATAGAGTAGATAGAATTTGAATGACGTATTTTATTATTTTGTTCCTCGGGTGATCAGTTTTAAGTTTAACGTTCTGTTTCATAAATTCTTCCAATTATTTCATTTTTTAACATGCCGCCATTTCACTTACAAAAACATTCACTAATACAGAAGTTATGAACTAAGGATTATTCTTACGGATATTTATACACTTATGCATTATTATTATCACAGGATCGAACATTTCAAATAAAACTTGTTTGCAGAATCAAAGCTTTTAAATTCTTTTTACTTCTTTTCTTATGGATATTCCTGCATCCACTCTTTTTTCGTAATATATATCAGAAGATTTCTGACTAATCTTCCGTAATCGAGTCCCCTGC
The DNA here is from genome assembly GCA_963931845.1 of Maratus michaelseni. NCBI lineage: Eukaryota > Metazoa > Arthropoda > Arachnida > Araneae > Salticidae > Maratus > Maratus michaelseni. The sequence continues at coordinate 274,559,081 of OZ007596.1, forward strand.
CATTGGCGTAATATAAAAAAATAAATAAAATAAATAAAAAATATAATGAAAAACTTTTACTGGTTTTATGTATAAAACAAAAAAACAAGCAAAAGACGATTTATTGCTATATATTCTATCAACTTCAATTATATTATATTAACCAAAAAACAATGATTGCAATGTACAAAATGAGGAATGAAAAAATATTTTCTGCTTTATCATTTACGCCTGAATAAATAAAAAATAAGGAAATTCTGATTAGAGGAAATTTCGAAATGAAATATCAATCTAATTAAAATATCAATTTATTTTATGTTAGTATTTCATTAATATTTAATAAAAAGCGTTCGGAACGGTTTCTGGTGATTACATCCAATTAGGAAAAAAAAGAAGTAACTCATAAAAAATTTACAAAGAAAATTCATAATTTCTTTCGCAAAAAATCAACCTGGTTGCATTAAGTAATAAAGAAGGGGCTGATTCTCAGTTAATTTGTTTTAATGGAATAATTTTTGTTGTGAGTAATTTATTTATTTTCATCTATACAGATTATTGTATGTTATGGTGTTTAAATGAAACTCATAAATATTTGTTTTCCTAAAAGTACAGATTTTTCTTGAATAATTTTTCTTGAATAATTTTTGTTGTGAGTAATTTATTTATTTTCATCTATACAGATTATTGTGTGTTATGGTGTTTAAATGAAACTCATAAACATTTGTTTTCCTAAAAGTACAGATTTTTCTTGAATAATTTTTCTTGAATAATTTTTCTTGAATAATTTTTGTTGTGAGTAATATATTTATTTTCATCTATACAGATTATTGTGTGTTATGGTGTTTAAATGAAACTCATAAACATTTGTTTTCCTAAAAGTATAGATTTTTCTTGAATTTTGTACATAATTATAAAAAAGAAAATATTGCATATCTTTGCCAATATTTCTTGTAATTTTGCTTTCCAAGAAGTAATCTAAAAACTCGGGTAAACGAACTGTTATACATTATTTATGATTTATTTCTTTTAAATGCTAAAAGATGTAAATATATTATTACAAGGTGTTATAATTTATCATATTATTATCTATGTTTATTAAATTAATATGCGTTTGAATAGAATGTTTGTAGTAAAAAATATAAAGTCAGATTATAATTTTTTCAGAGGATATGTTATAGAAACATATTAATTTAAAAAGTTATTTTTAAGGACAATTCTCAAGAATTTTAAGTGATATACTGACTTTAAATGGTAATTTCAATAAAACAAAAGCAAATATGCTTGCTTTATGCTCTCATTTAATTTTGTCATGTGAACTGTCTGCGAATTTACAGCATTATTCAATAACAGATAATCGAGAGTTTTGGGTAGTATAAACAAAATTTTTTGGAAGATTTCAAGAATTTTTTCAGACATGTGTAACTCTTATTTTTACTGGCCTAGAAAGACTGCTCAACCTCTACCAAGTCTGTAGAGCATAGATGTTCCTCACGGTCCCCTTTATTGATGTTTTAAAAAATAGAAAAATTACAAAATCTCGCCGTAAACGAGAAAAGGGGCGGGGTAGTGAACAATTGATATGAATATATGAAGTTAACGAAAACAATATTTGTGAAAAGCTAAAAATCCAAAATTATACCACTTCCGCAGAATACATAAACTCCAACCCGACAAGAGGCAGTGAATAAGGGGGGAGGGAAACCGAGTCCATGGCACAGTGATGAATTAATAAAGAAAGGCAGCATAGCATTTAAATATATTTTTAAGCTTTGGGCGCAAAGCTGGGCGCAATAAAATATTATACAGCCAACAGACTGAAAGAACAGCAGGATGGCGATTATTCCAGAGAGCTGTTAAAGGACAATTACAGACAAAAGTGACACCACAGCATAAAAAAGAGGAGAAAGTGATCTTTTGAACTTAAAGAGATATGCCCCAAGGAAACCATGACCAGTAAGAAAACCTGTAGTGATAGGAGTGAGTAGAAGAAGATCCAGTGATACCAATTGGACCATATCATAAGTATATCTAACCTTAGCCGAGTAGTCCTAGTGATCCTGCCTCTTGATATTTGTTGTATGAGTGTGGTACTGGAAGTGAAAATTCAACAGATCATCAAGAAGTTCCCTCCTTTGCCAGCATATCCGCCATTTCATTGCCTAGGTTACACTTATGGGCTGAAACGTGGCCTAAATATGTTTTATAGATAAGATTTTTAAGAAGTAATTTAATCTCAATAACTTGAGAATTTGTTGATGTAAATGCATAGTGTGTCTGCAGGTTGGAAAGACTATCTCTAAAAATTGGAATTAAAAAATTTACTTTTTGTTGAGCTACCCACTCTAAGACTTTAAAAATGGCAAAGAGATCTGCTTGGAAAATGGAATTATTGTCATCCGGTCTGCAGGCCCACCCGTTAGTCACATCACCCACTTCCGTAACAGAGAAAGCTGCATCTACGAAGGTAGCAGTGCGTGAGCCATCGCGTAAAACCATAATACTTTGAGTGGGAGATTATGATTTAAACTCGGATTTACTTGGAGGTGGGTAGTCTCCTCTACTTGATGAATATACCAGCATGGAATTATGCACTGAATTGTCATTTGCGGGAGGTAAATTTGTCTGACAGCTTCATTGGAATGATAATGGAGGTTGCTACTAAAATGGAGGACACTACAGTTAGTAAACTCATATTTAATGGTAATGAAAAGGGGTGGAATACCTGTTAAAATATTTAGGGCATCACTGAAAATGGTTCTATAGCCCCTTGAAATTTGCAAAAGAAAAATCCTTTGTAAAGAAAATAATTTAGTAAGTACTGCTTTTGTAAGATTACCCACTCCCCACAAATAGGTGCACCATAGGAGATAATGTTTTCTACATTAGTGGAGTACCATAGTTTTAGCATATGTTTTTATACCCCAAGATTTAGTGGTTAATTTTGTTGTATTATGATAAAATTTCATAATTTTTAGTTTAAGTTTATTAATGTTAGAGAACCAGTTCAAGTGTTAATCTATCGTGAAGCCTAGGAGTTTAAGGATAAGAATATGATGGATGCTACTGCCATTAATTTTGATGGTGGGTTTTCTTTTTAGTTTATACGGCTTTGCAAAAGTAAGGGCTCGAGATTTATTAGTTGAAAGTTGGAGATGTTATGGTGTCAGAAGCTGACAGAAAATGGGAACAGCCGAAGCAGCCTCCAACTCCAACTCCAAGCGCCGAAAAACAGCGAAAATAAAGCGTGAAGTCTTCCGCAAATGAAAAAAGCAAGTACCGAAGTTTTTCAAATTCTGAAAAAATGATATTAGCGATGAGGAGCCAAAGAATTGTTCCCAATCAGGAACCGTGAAAACAGCCCATTTTCTGTGAATGTGTAGCGATTCCCGCACCCCAGATAACTAGTATGCTTCTCTCAGAGAGATAAGGCCGAATGACGCCAGCAATATTTACAGACACTTCAGAAAACTAAGTTGGGATAGAATATCCCTACACTCAACATTATCGAAAGCTTCTTGAATATCAAGGGAGATCAGGGAAGTGTATTTGCGTTCACTAATTTTAAGAGCGCAATAAGACAAGATTTCAGAAAGAGCTTTTACGCAAGATCTGCCCTCTCGGAACCCAAGTTGCTTGTTATGTAATAAGTTGATTGATTCAGGGAAAAAGGTAAGACGAATCGCAATTATTTTTTCTAGTAATTTACCTAACACCGGAAGCAGGCAGATAGGGTGATAAGAACATTGATCAGAAGGAGACTCCACTTCATTAAGGACATATACTACTTCTCCTTGTTTGAATGTAAGAGGGAAATAATGAAAAGAAAGTCAGATATTAGCCCATTGGGTAAAAATATCAAGCTATATGTTAAATGAACGATTGAGAATTCGGGAGTCCTGATAAGGAGCTTTATTTTTCCTGAATTTGCCAAGGGTGGCGAGGGTGCGATTTTAAACATTTTTCGTAAGGACATAAAATAGGAATTTACGCAATTTAAAACAAAAAAAAAATTAGATACGGAAATAAATGAAATATTGTTTGAATATAGGGAAAAAAATAATAAACTAGAGTTGTAGAATGAATTTAGAATGGACGATTTTTCTGGAACAATATTAACAATATACGGAATTTTGAATTTTGTAATATATATATTTAATTATTTATTTATATTCAAATTTGAAAAAAAAATCTTTGTTTTGATTTGTACCAAATATTATTACCAAGCATAGATTTGAAATATATTTTGAATAGAAAACTATGAAAGATAGAAAATTGTTTTACATAAATACTTGTTAAGGAATATTCAGATTGAGAACGCATCACTAATATGAAAATAATGTATTTTATTCTGAAGAACATACCGTAATAAATTATCTGTCAAAATAACGACGATGTAATACCACTAAATGAATGCATGCCAACAGAAAGATGTAGAAAAAGTAACCCTTTATACATGTATCATAGAATACCATTCTTCTACCCCCCTTCAGTAATTGCTAAAAGATAAGAAATACTATTTAACATTCCGTTACTCAATTTTTAATTATCATAGTACGTAATAGTTTTCTAAGTAGAAATTCTGAATATAAGTTGAACAGTCTAAGCATGTTTTCCGTCAGTCGAAAAATTTTTTAAAAATTGTTCACAGCTAAATTAGCATGAAAACTAAGCACATAATCGGTGATGAAGCGAGATATATTTTAGTTATGTTCTAAAAAGGACATAACTATAAGGGTTTTAGTATAATAATTGTCCTTTTAAACGTAAACCACTGGACATTTACAATGAGTTATACAAAAGTTATTAATGCTCAGAATACACGTGTATAAATAAAAATATATATATACATCCCATAAACTTTATAAATAGCAGTTCACAACTTAATGCTGGGCAGTCCATTACGGATACATTAAGGAATTTCAATTGGCCTTTTTATGCAAGTTTCCCTATATAATTGATTACCAAATTTTAAAAATATATATATTAGGTAGTTTTTGCACATGAACAGTTAGAAATAATTTATATAAATAATCAATAAAATTTTATAAAATATTCGATTTATTTATTTTATTTTTGTAGTATGATGTTTCTCGTTGACATTCTCAAGTTTTCGAAAAATGACATTACATTTGGGTGAAAACCGTGCATGTTTAAAAAAAAACACTTGCCGCAATATTTTGAAGTTCTAAAAGAAACTTTTATATAATCCAATAAATATACATACTATTCAATAAATATACATCTTACAGAAATGCATATACACTGTTTACAGGACAAAAAAATAATAATTATTATAACTACAGATCATTTGCAGTTATTATTATACAAGGTAGGTACATACGCTTTTGTTTATTCCATTTGCCCCCTTTTATCTCCCCCTTTTACATAGAACAAAAGCAAGCATGGACTTGATAACACTAATTTTACAAAGAACCGTAAATGAAAATTTCATTGTACAAATAAAACTGCGTATATGTTAAAAATTATCTTTAGTATAAATGATATAAATCATTAGATAATATTTTTATTAATATAGTTTTTGTAAATTCAATTTCAAAAACTTCTTTATAAGTTTAGTGAGACACATTGACAAAGGGATGTTTAGCATTAATAAAAAAAAATGGTTTGAAACTAATATTTTCGAACAATTGAAAAGAACATGTCTCAATATGTCTATCACATATTATTATAAGTAAAAATGTTTAGGGATTAAATTTATATACTGAAATAGTTATGCTCAAAAAGTAACCTGTTTAGTAGGATGACAGAACTGTATCTTTAAAATTTCAAGAGAAATTATTTGCATTATTTTCACTAAGAGCCTCACAAGCATAATTTGACACAAATGGGTGTAATTTATAAAAGTCGATAGTCTTCATCATCAATATATTTATAGAAAATTTTCATAACGGAAAGTTTGAAAATTCAATATTGTAATAGTATAGAAAGATATGAAAAGTTTATAGATTTATTCTTAATTACATACATCATTTCAATACATAATCCTTCAATGAAAAGTAATCGAATTTATAGACTATTTAAAGACTATTAAAATAATTCCCATATATGAAAAAAAATTAAGACATATTTTATTTCTTTGGTTCTATTTTATTATTTTCTTTCGACAAAAAGTTGAATGACGAGAATATAACATTGTAGCTACTTCTAAATCTGATAACAAATATCTTCAATTTTTCCAGTTTACGCGAGAGGCTACGAAATTATCCTGGCAAACGAAAAAAAAAATCGATATTATGAGTACTTGCTTTCTTGTTTTTTTTTATATAATATTATTTGTTAAAAAATATATGTTGGATATGTAGCTTGTGAAATTTTAAAATTATGCAATATAACTGTATACGAAATGAATAAGAGAATATAATTAACTTATTTCCATATACCTTGTATGTTTTTGTGCGGATAGTCCAAGGTAGTTCCTGATATATCTGAGGCTCAGATTTTTAATTTTTTAAGACCCGAGAAACATGGGACAATTTAAAAATTTTGCTCGACATTATTAATAACTTTCTCCCTTTTAATCCTTATTTTTTTTCCTTATTTTTGGGGGCCTTTTCACCATTTAGTTATTCCTGCATTTCTGTGGCCGCATGGGGTCCGGTTAAGGGCCCATTAAAATGTTTGTGCGTCATGCATTTTTCACCCCTCTAATTGTGTCACCCTCTCAATGCATAACTTCAAAGACCCGGAACCCATGGACCTTTTTAAGTTTTTGTGTTCTAAATTTTTAATAACTTGCCCCATTTACCCGATCTTCTTCTTTATTGGGGCTCCATTCTCAATGTTTTCCCCCATTTCTGCATTCCAGTTAGGACCCTTAACCTCTGTGGACCGATCTGTGGCCCTTGAACTTTTTGTGTGCTATGCATTTTTCATCCCATTCTGTCACGCTCTCAATACACGAGTTGAGACTTGTTACAAAAGTTGAGATACAAAAGTTGAGACTTGTACTCCTCTCCTCGAGCCACGACCCTTATATTTTTTGGAGCCCTAGGGCCCCTTTTTTACAGATTTCATTAACATTTTATTATAATGATTGATTTATACCTTTTGCTTAATGTCGACTAATTGAAGATCTAAAGCACTAAGTACTAAGGCCTTTTAAGATGTTTTCCTGTTAGCGCACTGCTCAAAAATATCTGTTTGCCACATGTGTGCTCCCTACTTCAGCTCCATCCTCGTCCGATTCACTAGTTTTTGTGTCCTAAATTGTTAATAACTTGCCCCCTTTTTATCCGATCTTCTTCCTTTTTAGGCACTTTTCTCTATTTAGTTATTACCTCATTTCTAGATCGCTTTTAAGACTTTGGCCCCTGGGGTCTGGTACAGGGCACTTATAGTTTTTGTTCCCTAAATTGTTAATAACTAGCCCACTTTTAATCCGATCTTCTCCGTTTCTGGCGCCTTATCTCTCTTTAATTATACCCCTGTTACTACATTCCAGTTAGGAATCTGGCCCTATGGGGCCCTTGAACTTTTGTGCGCCATCCATTTTTTACCCCTGTAATTGTGTCACCCTCTCAATGCATTACTTTGTAGTTGAGTCTTGAACATTTCTCCCCGGGACACCACTCTCATATTTTTATTGGGCCCAAGAGCTCTTTTTAAGCATTTCTTTAAAATTTTATTCTCATGATTATTTTTTACCCTATGCTTAATTTCGACTAATTGCAGATTTAAAGTGTTAAATAGTAGGACCTTTTAAAATGTTCCCTCTCAGGGTCTTTCTCAAAACTATCAGTTAGCCCCTTTTGGGCCCTCTACTATAGCTTCCTTAAAAATCGTCTGATTCACTATCTTTTTTTTCTAACAACTTCTTCGAACTTCCAGCTGCTACTTAAACGGCAAAAATGTTCTCGGACCTCAGATACTACCAATTATGAATATTAATCTCCTTCTTGTTGGCCTTGGTTCAATGTTTTAAAAAATAATCGTGGAAACTGGAGTTTTGTTTAAGGTTATTATCACGGTTCCGGGCAACGCCTAGCGAGTCAGCTAGTACACACATAAAATAATAAAATATTACTCTCAAACAACATGTTTTAAAAATTTTATTCCATTTTTTATATGGGTTTAAAATAAAAAATAATTAATAAATGTTATCCATCAGTTATAAACCAAAATATTTCAATTTGTATGTTCAACATGTAGCTTTAGTGATGTTAATCATGCAATTACTTATTAGACACTACTTCTATTTATATTATAGTGCACTTGAATTGCATGAATTGTCAATAAAAATATAAATTGAAAATTGAAAAAAATAGCAGAATGTTTGTAAGCAATTTAGAAAAAAATGGTGTTAGTACACCAATAAGGCAAACAATGTTAATCATGGAACCTATGTTCTCAACTTACTACGATTGTCAGAAAAGCGAAACTCACGAACACGTTAAATAAGCACATATCCTTAATTAAGATGCATTGTCTGCTCTGCCGTAGAAACAACATTTTCAAATATTCTCCGGAACTTACAAGTTGCCAAAACTGGATTTGTAACAAAACTTCACGAATTGTTGCAAATTGTTCCGCTAATCACACATAAAGGAATGCGATTTTGTAGGCCCGAAACTGAATAAGCCCCAGAGGTGATATGCCCCAAAGTGAGGATTAGCACACTTTGGAAATGCGGCCCATCATTATCAGATATCCCTGACTTATTTTTTACGTGGTAGACCTGAAGAGTGACTTTCATGCTAACCGGACAAAAATGAAGAGTAAATTTTGTTGCTGGGTTAAGTGAAAGCATTTGTGTACGTGGCAACTACAGACTATGGTGCCTCTAATTGAGAGCGACATACGAGATATAAAATTTGATTGGTTGTGACGATGTTTGTCAAAAAATAACCGTCAAGCATCTTGACGAGAATTCCATTTTGGCCAATTTAATGGTTGATAACTTGCCTCCCTCATCTAATCAAGCTTGTCTTGTATTGCCAAGTTTTGGAATGCAGGTTTGCCAGAGTTTCGACATAAAAGACTGTGTGGGTATTCGCCATGTGCGTATGTCGCACTCTCACAGATAAACACCCAGCTGTAGACTATGCATAAGATGTCTTCATGTTGCAGATGTCAAGATAAGTACGACACCCGGTTTCTATGAAATTGCAAGTTAGTCATTATTTCACTGGAGTGAATTGTGGAATTGTGTTCTTCGACGTCAATTTCAGCATCTCTTTTGAGTCTTTAGCTGATGTGCACGGGATTGTGAAACTTATAATTTCCTTATGTTTGATTTTTTTAACTACTGATAATTCAACAGGGATAATTTACAACTTTCTGACACTGTACAGAAAAGATCGCAGGTAAAGGAACTCCAGTAAACGCTGGATACGTGATTACACTAGATTAATTTTAACACAATTATTTCAAATTGGTAAATAAATCATACGAGTAGTAATTTTCCAACTGGACGAAAAATGTCCGGGCCAGGATTCGAACCTGGGATCGCTTGGCTGAATCCGCCACGCTCTACCACTGAGCTATCCCGGTCGAATCTGGAGGGCATAAGAAAAGATCGCAGGTAAAGGAACTCCAGTAAACGCTGGATACGTGATTACACTAGATTAATTTTAACACAATTATTTCAAATTGGTAAATAAATCATACGTCTTTAATTCAGCCTTTATAAATTCAGCCTTTCTGACAATGTGTTTGCAATGGGGACATAGTTTCGATTTTAAATATTGAGAATCTTTATGGTCTATCAACCCTGAATTTTTTTTTTCAAGCAGTTTACGAACACCTTGTAGAATGGAAATTAAAAAATGATAGTGAAAATACTTATTTTATGTAGTATAAATGTAAAGCATTATATAATGTCCATTAGAGTCTTTTATATATATAAATTGAAGGTACTTGAAATAAAAGGATTTAATTCTTTCTTTATTTCTCTTAAAATTATTATTTTCGAAATATTTTGAATACACATAGAATATATACATACTGTGTACATATTATATCCCTTAACCGGAAACGTGAAAATTCAGAACACAAACAGAAACGTGCCGTCTGTGAGACTGCTAAATTTTAAAAATTGCTATAAAATTTTAAAAAGAAAACAACTCATAATAATTTACTAAATAGTGAATTTAAACGTTTATTCTTTAACAGTAATGCATTAACAGAATTTTTTTTTAATATAACAGCATAAAAATAAGTTTTGAATGTCGGATAGAGAAAATATTTCAAAATTACACACTATTATTCAAATATTTACATTTTCAACAAAATGATGAAATAAATGCAACTATTTATATATATATTAGTAGAATATGAATTAAAAAAATATATTAGACAGTAAAATTAACAAAACATTTAATAGTAAATATTGCAGCATGTTCTAAATATCAGCATTTTTTATGCAATCATTGCATTTAGGTTTCGAGCATTGCAGGCATACAGGCTTCCGGCACTGTACACACAGGTATTTTGTCATTCTATGGTTAGTTCTGTGACACAAAAAACATGCTTTGCCTTTGAGAAGTATTAAGTCATCATCTACCTTGGGCACATTTTCAACAGGTTTTTGCAGAATGCGAGCTACTATAGAGCGCAATTTCCGGAGTAATTGAGGATTTTCTAGTCGTCTCTCCATATTACTTTCTTTCATATTACTGGTCAGAGTATCATATTTCATTCGCAGTTGAATTATTTTATGTTTTGTCCATTTCACTATATGCACTAACATATCATTTGTAAACAACAACTGCCAGACAGAGAATGGATCTAGCTTTTCTCCGAGATCTCAAGCTTTTCCTCTTAAAACTGGCACTTTTATAATATTGTGTTTTTTTGTTCTTGACGAGGGGCGAACTTCTGAAACAAATATTTTTCCATATATATATTTCGTATCTGCGTCTGCTAATTTTTCATTACTTCTTATATCTTCATTTTCGCTTTCATTAGAATTTTCTGACAAAGTTGAATCACTTTCGTGTTCAGAATTTATATATTCATCACCTGAAATACTTTCAACATCGCTTATGTCACTTCCTACTGCATCAAACCATCGCAAAATAGTCTCTTCAAAGTCTTTATCACCAAAGCGTACCCGCTTTGACGGCCCTGCCATCTCGATATCCCAAAGCAAAAAATTACATAAACGGAAACACACCGTCTGACAGACTGCGGCGAAAAGAAAATATTTTTTCTTTCAACAACAAAAAAAGATCAGGTGTTGCAAATGGGTCGGGGGGGAGAGGACCAATAGTGTAACGATTAGATGGCGTGATAATATTGAGGATACATTCATTTTTGCATAAAGGGTAGATATGTAGACGCCACCGTCTCACAGACGGATCGCTTCTGGTTAAGGGATATACATATTATATATATATATATATATACTATGTATAAATATACATATATACATAGTACAATTATTAACGCACACAAATTGTACTATAACCACCTTCATAAAAACATCTCATTTCACGTAGTCACAATTAAATTAATATAATTATTTTTGATAAAATTATTGTCTCATTTGTAAGGGGAATTAATTTAATAGGACTTAACACTCATTTATAACAATTTCATACTTTTCCTTTAATAAAATGCCTTTTTAAATAAATGAATAAATAAATTATATATATGTAAATTAGGAACAGAAGTTGAATACTATGTGAATGATAAATTCATTTTCACAACATATTAAGTAGTGTTTTGTACTAAAACAAAATAGTTTAGTTACGATTCGGTAGTGAATGAGGTAAAACATTTGACTAATATTTTTTTCTTATTGTTTGTGAGAAAACAAGTAATGCTGTTGGCAGAAAATGTCTTCTAAATAAAAAAAAAATAATAAAAAAAAAAACACTCAACTAAAAGAAATGAACGGTAAAATCCTGTTGTAGAGCATCCTTGAAATTTATTTCCGCTATCTTCATAAAAACTTCTATATGCGGTACGATTTTATTATTTCAAATAATAAAATTCTTCAATAAAAGTTAAAATTTCAGTGCAAAATCACCTTGTTTAATAACTAAAAATTCATTAAGATACAACTAAATGTAAATATATTGCTTGAAGGTGCGTAAAAACATACATAAAACATTTAAAAGCACATTAAAGTCCTTTTAAAAAAATTCCAAAACGTTTTCAACCGTTACACGGTCATCATCAGTGGGAAAACTAAATTGTTGAGTTTTCTCAAAAAAATTTAGAGTTAAATTTAGAATCATAATAAATCTAAAATAACTAAATTTCTCAACAATTTAGTTTTTCCACTGATGATGACCGAATAACGGTTGAAAACGTTTTGGAATTTTTTTTAAAAGGACTTTAATGTGCTTTTAAATGTTTTATGCACCTTCAAGCAATATAGTTACATTTAGTTGTACCTTAATGAATTTTTAATAAATTTCTTGTCAGCAAAATGAAGAACACATTTGTTAGATGGATAAATATTTTTCCAGCTTAATTTCCGTTTAATTTTTCTGTTATGTTTGATTTAATTAGAAAATAGTTTTTTTTTCAAAATTAAATTACTCACAAAAAATATTTTTGTTGATTAATGTCAGCGAACGAAAAAGAGGAATCGGTGTATTTATACGAGAGTAATACTTTTTAATAAAATGATTTGCAAAAATAAGTAAAATCCTTTTCAACAGGAATAGTAGATAGATATATAAATAAAATTACGTTAAAAACACCAGAATTAAATTCTCTATAGCACATTAGTTTAGGTAGCATTTAGAGTACCGTTCTTAGTGCTAAGAATGCTGTAAATTTGCTCATATATATTTATATGAAAAGATGCGGATTCATCAGAAAGGTTTAATGAACAATTGAAAAAAAAAGAGATAACTGATTACAACCAATAGGAAAAACGTGGATAGTTAACATTAGTGTGAAATGTGATACATTAGGACACATAAGAAATGTTTTCGATATCTAATTTACTAGAATTGCTATAAAAAAGTGAAAATGAAACAACTCTATAATAGAATACAATAAAATATACGTAAACTTTTATTCCTCAACAATAATGTACAAGAAGAAGCAAATTAGCAAAAGCAGCTGAAAAATAGGTTTTATAAAATTTTCAAAACAAAATGTTCCAAAATTATACATACATTTAATAAAAATTAAAAATTTGAAAAGATATTAAACTTAAAACATATACACCAATGTAAAATCGTTGAATTTTTTTTTTCGGAGCAAAAGTTGCAAAAGTATACATAACAGAGTTTAAATAATGCATTTTTCTGCTTTGGTTGCATTTATGTTTAAAGCTTTTCTGACACACATGCTTTCTGTAGAGTTATCACAAATAATGTGTCATGCTGTAGATTGTACTTTTACACAATAAAAATGCTTTACGTTTTTATAGCACTAAAAAAGCCTCTTTCTATAGTAAATTTTCAACTTATTTTTTGTATAATACAAGATATCAAAACAGAAATTATCGAGTTACAGGAAATTCTGCAATCTTGTCATGTATTTCTAGACAAGTTCTGTCGTTAATAACTTCGTAAAAATGGAATTATCTCCATTTCTCCATTTTGTTTCTAGGAGTTATGTGAAGTATTAAAAATATACTACTTTGCGTATAAATATATCTAAAGACCACTTACTTGTGTAAATACATAGAACATGTTACAAGTATTTATCATAAAGTACATGTACTCAATCTTTGTTTGCATTTTATATGATATAGGATCACGTTTTTCATTAAAAAATGTCATTTTTTGATAAAAAAAAAACATCTCGTGCGTTTTTTTATTTCTTTATGTTAAATTTAAAGAAAAAATGTACATTATATACAATGAACGTGCAAATAAATAATTATGTAATTGGAAGATATTCCAATGGAATTTCAAAATTTTAATTACGTTATATCCACTGAACTATTCTTTAGATATTATTATATGAATTATAATTTCGAAAGTGAATAAAATACAATTAACATAAAAAAAACTTCCGTAAAAATATTTTTAGATTTTTCTGTTTATTGTATTAATAGGTCAAAAGAAGGTCTTTTTTTATTTTATTGTGTGTAAATATGCATTTTTTTTCTTTTCTTGTGGCATAAATATTGTTTTATCACTTGCTCCTCCGTGGTTACATTTCATTGCGTGGAAATTTAAACCGAGAAAAGTTTAAACTTTTTTATAAAAGGTAATTTTAAAATCCTAAATATACGTATTGCCAGAAGTGATCATATATATAAATAACTGAATGTAACACTTCCATTATAATCCACTTTTACTCTAAATTCATATGAAATACAAAATTATTTGAATAAAAAATATACTTCGAAAAATATTTTCATCATCGTATATTCACTATCGCAATTCATTTCTAATTTATTTATGTTTAAAGATAAATAAATACCATCGAAAAAAAAACTGGTTTCTCAAATTAATGAAGTTCATTTTTCGAAGCTTTGTAGACATTATATGCTTATATTTCTTTTAATATATGTTATGTAAAGGTTTTTTTTTTTTTTTTTTTTTTTGTTTTTTTTTGTTTGTTTGTTCAGGTAAAATTATTTTACCAGCAATTTGCATAAGCCATAATTAACTGTATGTAATATAAAAAGATAGCAAAAATACATAAAATTTAGTAACAGTGTTAGATTTTTTATCGTCTCTGTAATCAAGACTTATTTGCATGCTACTTTAACGTTTTTCCTCCTTTTTTAAAAAGAATAATTAAGTTTTGATATTAATAAACTATCGATTTTTTTCATTATTGGGAATTAGTTATTCATTTACTATTATTTTTTTACATAAAAGTCAAATTTAGCGTTTGTTAAGAATGTTATAACAAATAAAACAGAAACGTATGTAATAAATTTATCTCATATAATATATATTTATAAATTATAATATGTAATATGTAAAATAACCGAACCATAATCAAATGTTTGACATTTATAAATATAATGTACTAAATATAATTTTTACGGGAATAAAAGTAAGTGAATGAGCTAATATGGAATTGAATATTTTATTCTTAAATATCGATAGTTTTCATGGAAGTTTGACAAATGTATTTTTTAAGTACAAGGATATAATATAAATACTGTCAAAAAATGCATACAACGATATTTCATTTTCAAATAATTATTCAATTATAAAGTCATATCTAAGGAAGATCCAACGTGCATGAAATACATATTTATGATACCATTTTATAATTATTAAATTTTTATATATTTTATTTATATTTTGCAGATACGTGTCTATTTTAAAACATAATTTCCTCCCGAAAAATATGTTTTTAAAATGTAAGAAATTTTATTGTGACAATTGTAATTAAAAAAAAAAATCCTCAATATATATGAATGTAGAATACGGATAATCAAATATTATATACCACAGATTTAATTTAAAATTAAAATAAATTAAAATCATCTAATATTTCAGAATTTGCATTTTTTATAAATGTTGTTAACTGTTTAACACTCAGTATTAAAAAAAAATACAGTATTTAAATAACTTGAAATATTTATTGTCCTAAGAGCAGTTGTATTTACAGTTTTTTTTTTTTAAATCCAATTATGTTTTCTTTTTTCCTATATTATATATATATATATATATATATATATATATATATATATATATATATATATATATAAGATTTTACATATTTATTTTAAAGACTTAGTATCAAATTACCGTATATCCCGGTGGAGCATGCTCATTTTGTAACAAGAACGGTCGTAAAATTTTCAAGTGCGCGTTATATACCGAGGATAAAAATTAAAACATAAAACTTAAGCATAAGAAGTGAGATTTCTATATTAATGAACAAGATAAGAAGATGTGATTATTTGAATCAACAAGAGTTCGATTCCAAACGATTTGCGAGCATTCAAACAGATAGGCTTGGATTTAGCACTTGTCCTCACTTTGCAGTTACTAATTCTATGCATGTTTGTACTATTTATTATAAATTATAATGTCCTTTATTACATTTTCATGCTATAATGTTACGAAGTTCATTTGCTGCAAACGGGGTGTACACAATACGGCGAATATACGTCAAAATAGAATAAATCTGTCATTTACGAGAATAACTCACGCTCAAAGAGTTCCGTACATTAAATTAATTAATTAATATCTATTAATTAATAAACTCCCACTACCCATATGTGTTTTTTATAATTTCATTTTCAGTCGATTCGGAAATAAGAGTGGGAGAGGCATATATTTCCAGTAGACTTTCGCGATATCTCTGAAAATATAATACCTAAAATTTAAACTAATGTATTTTTGAGTTCGTTGGTACGATATCTTTCGAACGATACCCCACACGATATATAAAAAGATTTTTTTTTTCAAGTAACTTAATTAAAATATCGGTCAATTAGAGATATATTTTTTTCTAAAATCCTTATCAAATATCGTTGGATGATACTGCGTCGATAGATACCACGAACGTCCGTCAACTCCCCCGCTGACTGTTTGAAATGTAAAGTATGTGGGTAACAGAAAAATGCGTTTATATAAAAAATATGCTACATAGGAAAATCGATATAGTTTCCCTGCAAAGATTAAATAAACTCTACTACCCCTAATCTTTTCATAATTTGAGTTTCAATAGATTCGAAATTAGAGAAGTTGTTGTTGGTGGTGGTGGGGATGGGGGGAGGTTGAACATATTTTTTCAGTGCATTTTCGTCAATAACTGTGAAAATATAACACATAAATTAAAAAAGAAGTATTTTTTGTGTTCGATTTTATGAGATCTTTCACATAATACCCCACGTGATATACAAAAAGAATTTTTTTTTCAAGTAACTTAATTAGCCCCTAAAATTTTCCTAAAGGTATTTGTGAATGGCGAATAATCTGAAAATATGTGGGTAAAAAGGGTTTATAACTTTCCCAAATTAGAACTTTCCACGCCCCATAGTTTACGAGAAAAAGTTAAAAAATTCAAATTAAGTTAAAATTAACATTAAAATTAAAAATAATAAAAGATTAAAAACAACTATTACAAATGCTATACTAACTGCTACTATTGGTTAAGTTTGCGAGATAAGTTAAGAATTTATGAATTTCTAAAAGCTTGTAAGTTAGGACTGTCCTCGTAATTATGTTTTGCAACCAGGATGGTGGCGGATGAGTTGGTGGAGATCTAAGGTGCCAAGAAACAGTCAGGGGGCAAGTGAAGTAATAGTGGGTGGGATCACCGCTGACCCTGCACACACACATCGGTGCCAGATCTTTTAAATCTGTGGAGGTATTTTCTGAAGGGACCATGTCCCATGATGAATGCCGTTACATGGGGGTCAGGTTGTACATTTCTCTGGAAACTTTGGGGATGAGATTGTAAGTATGTCTACCTTTTATGGAGACGTCCCAGTAGACTTGCCATGTAGACATGATTTTTGATTTTAGTTCCCTTCTTATGAAAGATGGGGGGGGGGGGCTGGAAGGGAGTGTTTTATTAAATTATTTTTAGTTGCTGCTTTTGCTAGGCTGTCTGCTAATTTGTTTCCGGCGATACCGATGTGCGCTGTGACATGATCAAGGGTGACTCGTTTTAGAAGAGCTTTAAGTTTAATTTTTATTTGAAGAATAAGGAGGTCCTTCGTCCGAAGTGCATAGATTGCTTGGAGTCCTAATAAACTAACACTATAAATTTTAAAATTTTCCTGCCTGGGGGAGGCAGCAATCCATTCCATTGCCTTCAGAATTGCAAACAGTTCAGCTTGATATACTGAGTTATCGTCTCCAATGCTGGAGGCCCACATATAGGTCGACACTACATTTACTACGGCGCAGAAGGCTGCGGCCACGCCAGTTTCAGTGCGCGACCCATCAGTGTAGATGGTTGGATGCTGCGAAGGTCTGTGACTGTTCTTGGCGATGCATACCTGTAATTGTGATGTCTCCTCCGCGGGGTGCAGGTGCCAACTTGGAACTTTTCTCTGTATAATTGTTTGTGGGAAATGTAGCGTAGTAGTTGGTTCATATTCTAGGTGTAGCATTCTATTATTCTGGTGCTCGTATTCTAGTGATATTAGGATTGGAGGGATCCCCGTTAGTACTGTGAGTGCGTCCGTTGAGATAGTCCTATACCCTCTCACCATTTGCAGCAAAAACATCCTTTGGATCGAAGCCAACTTTTCCTTGACTGCCTTGGTGAGATTTCCTCCCCAGACAGTAAAAGAGGATCCGTCTATGATTGCGTGATACCAGATTTTTAACATTGCAGTTTTAATTCCCTATGACTTAGAAGTTATTCTGCGTGCATTATGTTGATACTTACTTAATTTTGTCTTGAGGGTGTTGATGTCTTCCGTCCAGCTCCTGTGTTCGTCTATGACGATTCCTAGTAATTTAAGGTGTGTGACATGTGAAACGCTTTTCCCATAAATTCTCATTATGGGTTTGCGCTTAAGCTTCTTGGGTTTTGGGAATGTTAGGGATTGTGTTTTTTCTGTAGAGAGCTGGAGGTGGAGACGTTCCAAAAGTAGACAAAAGACCGGGAGAGCTCGAGCTGCCGAGTTTTCCAGGTCCAAACGCCTGCGGCCCGAGAGTACAAAGCTGAAGTCATCGGCGAAGGCATACAGGATGAATCCCAATTTTTCTAACTCTATAAAAAAGATATCTGCAATTATTAGCCAAAGGATTGGTCCAAGGCAGCAGCCCTGAGGTCAACCTTTCTGCAATTGGTGTTCTGAGGACCCAGAGCTCCAGTTAATAAATATGCTCCTATTACTTAGATAAGATGCGATGACTCCCGCTATGTTGCCCGGGCAGTGAATCTCTATTAGTTGTAACAAAGTGTCCCGCCACTCCGCATTGTCAAAAGCACCTTTGATATCGAGGGAGACGAGCGAGGTATAGTTGCCTTCCTCTATGCTTTTTGTGCATGTAGAAAGGATGTGAAATAGGGCCTTGTCACATGACCGACCCTCTCTGAATCCATACTGCCTGTAGTGAAGTAGATTGTTGCTTTCCAGAAAGTGAACTAGTCTGATGACTACTAGATTCTCCAGGAGTTTTCCTAGAGTTGGAAGCAAACAAATCGGACGGTATGATGTGGGTTCAGAGGCATCCTTTCCTTGTTTCAGGAAGTATACCACTTCACCCTGTCTCGAAGTGAGCGGGAAGTAATTGTTCTTAATGCACAGGTTGGCCCAACTGGTGAAAACACCGGGTAAAATTTTGTGCGTGAGTTTTAGGATTTTGAAATCCACACATTCTGGGCCTGGGGCATTTTTGTGATTTAATGTTTTGAGTGCATTCGCTATTTCAGATTTTGAAAAGGGTTTATCTGGAGGTGAGTCGAAACGTAGGTCTGGGTTATCTATGTTTGGATATTGTGATGGGCCGAAAAGGGTTGTCGTGAGGTGCTCCATATTATGCGGTCTGGATGATCTGCTAGGTGGCAGTTCGAGCTTTATTTCGCCAGGCGTGAAGTGCTTGCCTGAGAAAAAATTTTGTGCTGTGCCGAAAGGATCTGTTTGGTTGCTGCAGAAGTTCCTCCAGGTCGTTGTTCGTGCATCCAGAACATTGAGTTTGTATTTTGCC
The DNA here is from genome assembly GCA_963931845.1 of Maratus michaelseni. Lineage (NCBI taxonomy): Eukaryota > Metazoa > Arthropoda > Arachnida > Araneae > Salticidae > Maratus > Maratus michaelseni. The sequence continues at coordinate 274,578,577 of OZ007596.1, forward strand.
GAAAGGTGTTTGTATTTGGCACTTAGATCGCGGAAGTATTCGGTGTCTTGGTCTGTGTTGTGCAGTGCTTTAAGTTTTTTACGAATTGCCGTGAGATGGTTTCTTTTCGTTTTGAGGTCGGATGTCCAGAAAGAAAAATTAGGTGTTCTTCGAGTGTTTTTGAGTCTAAAGGACGCTCGTGCTGCTGTTTCCATAGTTTTGATTAGTGTGGATGTAAATTCGTTAAGTTGTACTGTGTTTGGCTGGTGAGGAGTGATTTTTGTGTTTTGATAATGTGGGTAAATTTTTTGAAGTTTTGAAGTTTAGCATCGGGTTGTGTTAAATCTACGCTGTGTTATATAGAGTGGTGTAATTATAAATTTTACTAAATGGATAGAATCGTGCATATGTTTTAAAACTTATTATCATTTATTAAAGCACTGCTGTAAGAAATGCAACAAATTACACTAGATAAATATTTACACTAGTTTAAAATATTTGTTACATTATTGAATTTCTTTCATATTTCATAAACATTTAAAAATATATATATGTTTAAGTATAAAATAATTTAAATATGTGCTTAATTTTTCTACCCAACGGTTCAGCACTTGAGAACAATCGTATACATTATTATCGGAAAATAAAAAAAATGTAAGTTATTTAAATTTGATATTAGATTCAACCTAGAATCTGTCTCTACGGTCATTTTCTGAAAATGTAAGCATTCCAGTATGAAAATCCACTGTCCATAGACAGTTGCAGGGAAGTACATTTCTTTAATATGACAAAATACGTTGTTCGCTAAAATTTATAAAACGGCATTAAGATGCTCGTATTCAGTGGGCCCGAAATCACATTGAAATGGACAGATGAATGGTTCAGTGCTCTTTTTAGTTATGAAAAGAAATTTGATTTAGATGTTCCCGATGATTAGGCAAAATGCTAGTACGATACTCGCGAGGAACCAGGAACTTTTTTCAGCAGACAACAAGGAAGGGGTCACTCATGGTGTGGGGAGCATTTTCTTATAATGGAACAACCAATATTGCTTTTTGAAATGTCGTCAATGTTCCGACGATTATCAGAAAATGCTTTAAGTACAATTACTTCTAACAGTTTTAGAAAGTTTGTTAGAGAACCGTCGGTAGCATAATAAATTTTCTATCTTTATAAATTGTTATATCAGTCTTCATATTTTAATTTACATTTTCATCTTTTGATAATGGTAAAAAGATTGGTTCAGCTTACCTGAAGTTTTCATTTTGCGCTTAGAGTAATCCACAGTATTACACCGATATTTATCCTATCGATTCATTGACGTATCACTGTTTTGGAGTAATAAACAGTATTAGTAGATAATAATAAATTTGCACGAAGTAAGTAGATCCATTTTTCCTTTGAATATAATATTATTATTGTAATTCTTGGCATTATATATACATTTGTATCGCGTTTGGAGTCTGCTTAAAAGTGCTCCAATTTTACATTAAATTTGGGATATTTACATCATATTTACATGTGCGTCTTTACTGTTCGGTTACATTTTAGATACTGAGAGATTGTTATTGAGTTCTCGCGCGCGGCATCACGTTGTAGGTTGAAGGAGAGAGTCTGCTGTATTTCTTAGTTGATTAGTTTCGACATAAAGTGCATCTGGTTTTATTCACTATGGTTTGCAGCTGCGGTTATCACTTGAAGCACTAGAGTTAATTGGGGTCTGGTTTTTAACATGTTCTAAGTGTTCTTTCGATCGTTCACAACACTTGGAGTTTATTAACGGCATAAAAAGGTTTCTCCGTCACTCCCCCGCAATCTCCTGTGTGGGGAATGGTTGAAGGTTCAGTTGCTTACGGTGTTTTTCGTGCACAGGTTTGGGATTGGGTTTGGTGAGAATATCGGCTATTATTTCTTCAGTGGGGCAGTATTGTAAATCAATTTTTCCTTCTTCTTTCATCAGTTTGATGTTGTGGAAACGTATGTCGATGTGTTTGGATCGCTTAGTACCTTTATCATTTTCAGTCATTTTTATACAGGACATATTGTCCTAAAATATCGTGATAGGTAGTTTTTGTGGAATGTTGAGGTCGCTAAGCAAGTTTGTTATCCAACTTAATTCGTGTGCTGCGTTTCTAGCTGAAACGTATTCAGCTTCGGCTGACGAAAGTGCAATGCAATTCTGCCTTTTTGTGATCCAGTAAATCGGCGATTTTCCTAGCATGAATAGATTTCCTGACGTTGATTTACGTGTTTTCAAGTCACCAGCCTAGTCTGCATCGGCGTATGCTGTTAAGATGGGCTTGCTGTTTGCGTTAAGAGTTAAATTCAAATGTTCTGTAGTTTTAAGGTATGAAATGATTCTTTTCACTGCTGTCCAGTCTTTTTGGCGGGGTGTTTCGTTTCTACGACATAATATGTTGACTGCGGCAGATATGTCAGGACGCGTGATTGTTGATATGTACAGTAATGTGCCTGTGGCTTGTCGATATTTCGTGTTATTAGGTAAAATATTATCATCGTCCTCAAGTCTGTTGAATCCAGCAATCATGGGTGTGTAATGAGGTTTCATGTCGTTTAGATTCAGTTTTTTCACTAGTTCGTGTATTTTATTGTTTTGATTTAGGTAATATGTATCGTTGATTTTATTAATGTTGATGCCTAGGTAATTATTCACTTCTCCTAAGTTTTTCAGTTCATATTCTTTCTCAAGTTGGTTTATTGTTTCTTCGATATCACTGTCCTTTCCTGCTATCAGGATATCATCTACATAGATGATGATATATATCGGATTTTCTTGATTTGGTTTAAAGTACAGACATGGATCATTTTTTCTCTGTGTGAAATTATTGTTTGTGAGTGTTTCTGATATTTTGGTGTACCAGGCCTTTGCGGCTTGCTTAAGACCGTAGATGGCCTTTTGAAGTTTACAAACTTTTCTTTCATCACCGGGTTTAATATACCCGTCTGGTTGACTCATATAAACAGTTTCAGTTAATTCACCATGCAAAAATGCTGTGGTGATGTCAACATGTTTCACGTTCAAATTTTTGTGCAATGCGGAGATGAGAAATGCACGTATTGTAGCGTGCGAATCTACAGGTGCGAAGGTTTGATCATAATCAATCCCGAATCTTTGACTATATCCTTGTGCTACTAAACGCGCTTTATAGCTTTGAATATTTCCTAAATTGTCCTTTTTTAGTTTAAAAGTCCATTTGGAACTGATAATTTTTGTCCCGGGTAGTGGAGCTGTTAAGGTCCAAGTGCTATTTTTTCTTAGGCATAGGATTTCATTTTGTGTTGCTTTTATCCAGTTTTGTTTATCATTAGTATTTTCCATTTTTTCGATATCTTCCCAATTTTCGGGAATGTTTCAGATGAACTATTTATGAGACAGACATATCTGTCAAGAGGAACGCCTCTATTTGTCCTATTAGACCTTCTTGGTTCAACTGGTTACTGTTTGGGCTCGGATGGTGTCTCCTAGCTGTCAAGTTTTATATCTAAGTGATTTTCATGTCTATCCGGTAATTGTGTATTGTCATCGGATGTTTTTGTGGTGTTTTGTACCTCCTCAATGGTATCTGAGTGTACATTTTCATTTTCAAGAAATTTCACCGTTCTCTCTATTATAACTTGTTTTCCTTGTGTTTGAATTCTATAGCCAGTCGATCGTGTGTCATAACCTACGAATGTTCCGGTTTGAGCCCTGTTATTAAGTTTTCCTCTATTTACTTTATCGACGTAAAATAGCGCTTTACAACCGAATGTTCTTAAGTGTTTTAAATTCGGTTTAACTCCTTTCCATAATTCGTAAGGTGTTGTATTGTTATTTGATTTGGTTGGGAGTCGGTTTTGTAAGTATGTTGCGGTGTTTATGGCTTCACACCATAAATGTTTGCTTAATTTTGCTTGTGATAACATACTTCTAGTCATATCTAATAAACTTTTATTTTTTTCTCTCCGTAACTCCATTCTGGCTCGGATTATGCGGGACAGTCAATTGGTGTAAAATTCCGTTCTGTTTTAAGTATGCATCGATCTCTTGATTTACATATTCACGACTGTTATCCGATCTAATTTACTTGGGTTTTTTTACCGAACTGATTGTATATCATCGTTATATACTCTTTTATCTTTTCAGAAACTTCGCTCTTTTTAGATAATAAATATATTGTAGTATATCGGGAATAATCATCAATAAGAGTCATAAAATAATTTTTTCCGCCTAAAGTCGGTGTATCTAGAGGGCCACATACGTCACTGTGGATCAAATCCACAATATTAGTAGCTCGGTTTGTTGCTGATTTAGGATACGGCATGTTAGTTAATTTAGTTTCGATACAAGTTACACATGTTTTATTTTGATGTTTACAATTTCCTATCGTTATTCCGTCAGCAAGTTGATTTGTTATTATTGATTTAATCGCGTCATAATCTCTGTTACCGAGTCTGCGATGCCAGAGATCTATGCATTGTTTGCTATCACAGTTATACGTTATGTTTACATAATTTTGTGGTTCCTCCACATCGTCCATTTCCTCAATAATGTATAAATTTTTCTCATTTTTCGCCCTGATATATATTTCTTCATCAAAGATCAAATTATATTTATTATCGTCGACGATTAGTTTACACCCGTTTTTAGCGGCTTTACTAACCGAAATTATGTTCGACTCTAAGTCTGGGACATAAAGTACTTCGCGTAATTTCGTTATTTTTTCTTTTCCTTCGGGGGTTAATGTTTTTATAAAAACTTCTCCTGAACCTAACGCTGTCAGTTTATTATCATTCGCGATCGTTACTGAAGTTTTATTATAATCAATAAACTTATTAAATAGGCTTTCATCGTTACAAATGTGCGAAGTAGATCCTCAGTCGAGGATCCAGTTATTTTTGCCTACTTTTTCGGTGATTAATGCTCTATCTTGCGTCTGATCATTTACGTATTTTCTTTCATTTGGAATTTTATTTTCCCTATGAGTTTCGGTCTTTTCATAACATAATGAAGATGATAAATTCTTTTTGTTTTTGAATTGATTGTTACGAGGATTTCCGGATTGTACCGTGTTTTTGCTCTTGTAGTGCCAGCATTCGTAAGTGGAATGATTTTTCATTTTACAGTTGTTGCAAAATTTTTGTTCTCTTCTATTTTCAGTGTGTGTATATCTCCTATTTGTTTTAAATGCTCTCTCATTGTTGTTATATCCGCTATGTGATTGTTTTACGATTATATTCGTCCGTTAATTTGTTTTTGATAAAATCAGGGGTGAGCTCATTTTCCGGTATCGCCTCCAACGCAGTAATCAAAGTATTGTAACTGGGGGGAAGAGAACACAGAAATAGCGCTGAAATATGTGCATCGCTGATATATTCTCCAATGGCATTAAGTTTATCTATAATTTGCAATATATTAGCAATATGCGTGATCATGTTTCCCCCCTCCGCTAATTTAGTACTGTATAATTTCCGTAACAGGTAAAGCTTACTAGATAAATTGCTTCTCTCATGTATATTTTTCAGAGCTTCCCACGTTAATTTGGCAGTATCTAAGTTTTTTACATTTACGATTTGAGAATCATCGATACTTAAGTTTATTAGAGCCCTAGTCTTGCGATTTTTTTTGTGCCATGCGGGGTCGGGTAGATCCGGTGGATCTTGTACTATAATATCATCGAGTTCCTCTTTAATCAGGAACATCTGCATCTTGAACTTCCATGTACTATAATTTGTAGAATTGAGTTTTTCAATAAATTGAGTATTTTCTTTTATCGCATTCATTATTTCTTTTTTAGTGTTCTTTTATTTATTATTATATTTTTAGAAGATTGGTTAAATTATCGTTTTTAACACTGGGATATTCTTTATTCAGTCTTTCATAATCTTTGTTACTGAACCGTCGGTAGCATAATAAATTTTCTATATTTATAAATTGTTATATCAGTCTTCATATTTTAATTTACATTTTCATCTTTTGATAATGGTAAAAAGATTGGTTCAGCTTACCTGAAGTTTTCATTTTGCGCTTAGAGTAATCCACAGTATTACACCGATATTTATCCTATCGATTCATTGACGTATCACTGTTTTGGAGTAATAAACAGTATTAGTAGATAATAATAAATTTGCACGAAGTAAGTAGATCCATTTTTCCTTTGAATATAATATTATTATTGTAATTCTTGGCATTATATATACATTTGTATAGCGTTTGGAGTCTGCTTAAAAGTGTTCCAATTTTACATTAAATTTGGGGTATTTACATCATATTTACAGGAGCGTCTTTACTGTTCGGTTACATTTTAGATACTGAGAGATTGTTATTGAGTTATCGCGTGCGGCATCACGTTGTAGGTTGAAGGAGAGAGTCTGCTGTATTTCTTAGTTGATTAGTTTCGACATAAAGTGCATCTGGTTTTATTCACTATGGTTTGCAGCTGCGGTTATCATTTGAAGCACTAGAGTTAATTGGGGTCTGGTTTTTAACATGTTCTAAGTGTTCATTCGATCGTTCACAACACTTGGAGATTATTAACGGCATAAAAATGTTTCTCCGTTAAGTTTCTATGTAGAAACAAATGGATGTACCACCAAGAAAATTTTTGCATTCACGTGTCCAACTCTACAATGAAATGATTTAGATCAAATCAAGTAACTATTATGACCTCGCCAGCCATAAGTCCTGACTTGAACCAAGGGGTATATTCGCTAGAGACGCATTTGCTAATAGGCGTCAATTTGCAACGGTTCAATATCTAAAATTGCAAATTGAACGTGGTTGGTTTTCGTTAAAGACAGAATTTTTCAGACTGTTGTTTTGAGTATGCCTGATCGATTTTTCCAAGTGATTAGAAAAGCAACTTAAAAATTTGAACGTTAAACGAACAAAACTGATTTGTCTATAAGTGTTTGGGACAGTAAAGTTTAAGTTTTAATTTTTCTCACAAAGTCTGTGATTATGTAATGTTATTTTTGTATAGTATTATCATTCTATTGATATTATTTATAATTACAAATTGTTTTGAAATTATCTCTCCTCTTTTTCAATTGTAAAATAAGAAAAACCTGTTATCTATAAACTTTTGGGACGCACTGTGTCATGCGAAAATCTACTCAAAAACGTTACACGATAATCATGTGAAACATGTATGCTTTAGAAATTTAATGTTTACGGAAATCCTTGACAAAAATAAAAAAATAAAAAGGTAAATTAAAATGTGCCCGTCAGAAGGTTTTGAATGAATTATAAATATGTATTTTATTTTAAAGTGATTAGTGATATGTTATTATATAATTCTATCAGAATTATTTTGAAACAAATTAAAAAACAAAGGGAAACAATTCACGTTAGAAAAATCAAATGTAAAATCATTGAATCCACAATGAAAAAGAATTTGTAAATAGAAAACAATATTGACCGCACAAATCATTTAATCAACAACAAATTAATTTCAACTCTTTTTCCATATTTTTATTACTTAAATCTCTCTATTTTTTATTTGCGATTAAAATTATATTTTTTCTGTGCAACTTTTCTCTACATTATCCCATTTGTTTTATCGATTTAATCACCAGAAAACTTTTCCTAACGCATATTTCTAATATTAATGAATAAAACATATTGACATTTTAATTATGAACGGGTTTTTTCTTTTAAATATTCTGTCAGTGTAATTTAGAAGTACTGAAAAGAAGAAAAAAAAAACTTAACTTTTTTTTTTCTTTTATAGTTTATGTCTTTAATTATTAAGAAATTTAACAAATAAAATTTTCTACATAATTTACTCTTTAATTTAGCATATACTTGTTTATATTTCAATAATTGTTTCTTTTATTTAGTAAAAACACAAATGCACGTGTAGATAGATAGTTCCATATGTATGATCTTTTACAACGGAAAATGTTTATAAACTGATTGACAAAAATAAAATAGATTTCCTTTTCTATTTATATCTTTAATTTTTATTATACTCTTAAGTTTATTTTTTTCTAGCTAATTCAATATAATTGCGTATTTTCTTATTATTTTTTTTATTAATTAAAAGCCAAAATACAAATATCAGTACCATACATTTGGAGACCGTAAAATACATAGATAGATAGATAGAAAGAGATATAACATTGCATGAGTGTGCGTGAAAAGAGTAAATCAAAAATATAACTGAAACGAGTCCCGACATTTAATATCTGACGGTACATGTCAAATTCTATCGAAAATACGTAGACTATACGAAAGGTTCATCAAAATTGGATTTGAAGGGGGATTTAAAGAAATAAAATGTCATTTAAAGCTGCAAAACGTTCTATGGACGCTATTGGGAAAATAGATGCACATGTCAATGCTTTTTACAAAAATATTGGTTATAAATACTAATATATATATATATATATATATATATATATGTGTGTGTGTGTGTGTGTGTGTGTGTGCATGTGTGTGTGTATGTCTGTATAATTTAACAACACATGATTTCTCTATATATTTACTCACATGCATATTGTAGAGAAAAAAAATATTCTCTACATAACACACTCTATTAATATTCCAGACCTGTATACTGCCAGCGAACTGAACACATAACTATATCATCCATTCTCCTAAATAACAACTGGCGACAAAATCACGTTACAAGCGTTCACCAAGTTATAGCGCCTAGAATACACTGGCCTCCAAAAGTTAAGGTACAACATGTTTTTCGAAGCTCGCCAGACAAAAAATGGCAGTCAGATTATTCTTCATAGTTTATGTGAAGGACTATATATAATAAGCTTTAAAAAAACTACAGCTACCACTTTTATTTTATAGAAAAGAATAGGTATTTGTGAATGAGAGAAAAATATGCATTTACGAAGCTTTCGTAATTTCGCGTGTAAGTTCTGTTGTATCCGAACTATTGTTGTCAGTTTTGTTCACAACATCCAGTAGAGTCTAGAAATGTCTAGAAGAAGCCGTTTGCCTGATTCATTAAGGTGGCGGGCGGTAGGATGGATGGAAGTGGGGTTGTCACAGGCCGATACTGCTAGACAGCTCAATGTGTCTCGCAGTGTAGTCCAACGACTCTGGGATCAGTATGAATCCGAAGATTCTGTATCCAGAAGACATGTTCCAGGCCGCCCACGTGTTACAACACCTGCAGAAGACCGGTTTCTAGCCCTTTCGGCCCGAAGGAGAAGACGCACTACTGTGCCGCAACTCATTCCAGACCACTCTGCAGAATCAGGGAGAAGAATCTCCGCTACTACGGTGCGAAGACGTCTTCACAATGCAGGTCTCTATGCAAGGCGACCAGTTGTGTGTGTCCCCCTCAACAGACGACAGAGAAGGGCCCGCTTATGTTGGGCAAGAGAACATGTTTCCTGGACCAGACAACAGTGGGCATAAGCGGGATTATGTCTGTACTCTTCACAGACGAGTCCAGATTCACACTGGAGAGCGATTCAGGACGTTTTCTGATTTGGAGAGAACAATGCACTCGATACCATCAATCAAACACTGTCGAAACACACAGGTACAGAAACGATGGAATCATGGTTTGGGCAGGGATCTCACTCGGAGGCCACACTGATCTGCATGTGTTCCATGGAGGAACTGTGACTGTTGCGAGATGTCGGGATCAGATCCTTGATTCATATGTGCGCCCATATGCCGGTGCTATTGGCAATGGTTTCATTCTAATGGATGATAATGCGAGAACGCACCGAATTGTGGTTGTTGAGGATTATCTTGAGGATCACGGTTTGTAGAAAATGGAATGGCCAGCTCACTCTCCATACTTGAATCCGATAGAACATCTTTGGGACTATCTTGGAAGACAGGTTGCGGCTTTAAGTCCTCCTTCAAGGTTATTAAATGAGCTGGAACAAGGCTTACTCCAAGTTTTGTCAGCGTTACCTATTTCGGTGTCCGACAATTTACTTGAGAGCATGGAAAGTCGATGCGGCCAATGCATTCAAGTCCGGGGTGGACATATTCCATATTAGAACCAGTTTTTTCATGTTTTTGTCACATTTTGCTGCATAATACTGCGATGTACTGATTTCTCCAAGAATGGAATTTTCCCCCATGAGTGCTTTTTTGTTGTAATTTCATTTATACGTTTAACTTAAGTAAATTTCTATGTCGCATTTAATAAATAACAGTTTAGCGCACATTTCCTCCAAATTTGTTGTTTCTATATTCATTCATTTGCAAATTAGACGCAAAAAACCGGTTGTACCTTAACTTTTGGAGGCAAGTGTATATAGTGTGAAAACCGGCTATCCCAATAATGCTTAAAAAAGTGCTACAATATTGCGGCCGATAACTGTGCAACGATGCTGTAGGATAATATGATGATCGCAGCGATATCTGCTAGCTCTTGTCAACGTAAACAAAAAAATAGTAAATTATATTTTTTTTAAATATCGTTTTTTTAGCCAAGATCACTATCTTTCATAATTTTAAAGCTTAGAAAATTACTAAGTAAGAGGAAACAGGATATAATTTAAGAATTTAAAATAATTACCACTGTCGAAACGCTTTTTCAGTTTGATTCTTATACAATGTGTACGTTGAAAAGTGCTAGCAGATGTCGTTGCGATCGACCTCTTATCGTTCAGAGTCATTGGGCATTTTCGAATTCAATTTTAGTAGTATTTTGTAGCCGGATTTCACACTATTTATTCTAGGCGCTGTAGCTGAGCTAAGCATTACTTCAGTCGTTTACAGATATCAAAATGATCTACGCAAGACGAAATCTGTGACAACTGCATTGGTCCTCTTTTGCCAGTAGATCAGGAATTCAGAGAACGGAAAATGACTTTTTCTCAAACTCTTTCTACTACCGGTTTCGCAACTAGGCTTGTAGCATCTCTTGAGTGGGACATTCGACGAAGGTAGTGCGCGCGGCAGATATTCCCGTATTATGATGATACTCAAAGAAGCGTAACAGTTTCACGCAAAATATGCGTTTCGTGAACTTATTATACCCTGTTTGCTTTATTAAGAAACTGTATGCGAAATAGTGCATTCTACCTCAAAATGAGGACTCTACTAGACATCGTCTCTCTCTCATCTCCGTGGACTGGTCTTCATAATTTTTTAATATAGTAGTGTGCAAATTCTGAAGTCGAGCCAAGAGAAATAGGGGTATAAAAATATCATGTATTTTTCAAACTTCTATTGGTGTCGCATAATCATCCACTGGAGTTGATTAAGTGTTTTTCTTAAAATTATTTGTGTCTTCAGTGATTCTAGATTCGTACATGTGATTGCGAGTGAATGCTGCTGTGTTACAATCTACTTTCCTATCTAAGTGTGCTCTGATATGCACAAATTATATATTCGACATTTGTGTTTACTGTATGAAAATGGTGTTATGATTCTTAATGTTAAACCCACGATAATTGTGCTTCTCAAGAATAAGATCGGCAGTATTTCATCATATAGCAGTGCTACGGTGTTTTATATTAAAAATATCATTTACACTGAAAATTATGAAGTTAAACATGTTCTTTACATCATCAACGTTGAAGGAATATTCGACAATAAATTCAGTAGATATTCGACAAAACGTCTAAAATCAAAAGATTTTAAAAACTTTATTTTACTTTACGCCTTTTTTACTAATAAATTAAGATTCATTTTATATGTTTTAATGTTTTTAATTCTTATACATTTATTTCATTTGTATGTTTACTTAATAAAACATAATGAATTAAATAATTGTACGTTTAACAAATACAAACGATCATAAAATATTATCTGAAAAACTGCAAGTTATTAGTATCATTATAATTAATGATATAGGATAGGAAAAAAGTACATAATGATTTGCTTACTTTTATTTAACGCTGAAGAAAGAATAAAAAAAGAAAAAAAAAAGATTAGTCTTAATTAAAATGCCAATTTGTTTTATGTTAGACTTTCATTAATATATAAAAATATTCTTAGGAAAGGGTTTCTGGTGATTAATTTATTTAACGGCTAAAAAATAAGACAGCGTATAAAAACATGAAAAAGATAAAAACTTATTTCATATCGAAAAAAATATGGAAAACTATTAATTAAAGAAGACGGAAGTTTTAACTGGATTTTCGTATAAGAATTTTTACTGTCAATAGGTTATTTATATCTATATATATACAAATACGTTTTTGCTTCGGTGAGAAAAAAATAATAAACATACGAATTTTTTACATAGAAAAAAAATGATGAATTATTTAGAGTTAAATGATTATTCATTTTCTTTTCGAAATAATATATAAGAGCTATTGTCAGATGATTTTAATATTTAAACGTAATGTACTCATTGTTAAAGAAATCATACGGGTTGTAATTCTTCTAAATTGATGAAAAAATTGTAAATTCCTTTACTTGCGGTTTAGTTTCTTGATCTGTTTCACCTAACACAACATATGTCATTGCCAAAAGGTTATATGAGTGAACTGCGTTGACCTGTTGGCATCCAGGTAGCTGATTCGATACACCATTGACAATTTAATGCAAAGACTCTGGTTTCGATTCCAAGTCTAGACATTTGCACTCTGTATAAAAAATTGCATCTGTTTATGGTCAGATTACAGGTAAGCTTTGAAACTTGTAGAATAACGTATATGTTACCGCTAAAGCTTGAAATCCATTAATGTCCACTTTACTTAATCCGCAGATTAACTTCTTCGCTGCGTTAACGTACGAAATTAAGAGTTTTCCGAATTTTACCTAGGTGATATATGCACATTAACGGCTTCCGTTCCGTTAAGGTTCAAAAGTTTGTTTCTGTCATTTCCTTTCCGCACTCCTTCCCCCCTCCCCATCCAATTTTAGCTTGGTTTCGCAAGTGTCTTGTCGTAGCCAGTTGTTTTCATTTCACATAATTTCGATTGGCTGCCAGTGCGTAGCATAGCCAATCCGTGTTAAAATTCGTTTCTGGCTGCTAGCGCGTGAATTTTTTTCGTGATTTGTTTGAAGCAAATACATTTGACTCATAGTATGCAAGCAAGCACCGAAATTGGTGAGTAAAATGAAGAATAGGTTCTTCGCAAACCGCTTTAGCGAAGATTCAAAATATAATAGTGTTTTAATGACAAAACGAGAGTATGATTCCATAATTGATGATGTAAAGCGAATAAAAGTTTCCAAGAAGAAAGAATCATCTCGTGATTATGGAATTATTCAAAGGTACGTTGTGTTGACTGTAAAACGCTATGAAAAACTCATTGAATCGTAGTCAGATGCGCGAGAGAGTATGAAAAAATTTGTCCACGTTGAAGAATTGTTTGACATATTGTATTCTTCTCATTTAACCATTAACCATGGTAGAAGAGACAGAATGATCAAGCAATGAAATACACTTTATGAAAACATAACCCAAGCCCAAATAAAATGTTTTTTGAATTTTTTCGAACCTTGTCAAAACAAACAATAACGTGCGAAAAAGCGGATTGTTGTAAAGCCACCTACTTCATCGATTTTCAATAGGTGATGCCAGGTGGATCTCATCGATTATCAATCTCAACCAGATGGAAAGTTTTGGATAAGTGGATAAGTTTTTTCTCGTATACCAAGACCATATAACAATATTTCTTGTATTGAAGATGCTCACATCAAAACGTACGGATGAAGTAGCTTATGACTTGCTTGATATTTTTCTCCTTTTTGGCTCTCCAGGTATTTTGCACGCTGATAACGAACGCGAATTTTGTAATGAAATTTAACTCCTTTATGTCCAGAAAACAAAATGTTTAATGGCAACCTAGACACAGTCAAAGTCAAGAAAGTGTAGAACGAGCGAGTGAAGACATTGGAAACATACTTAATGTGCACATTACCTAGATAATCTGCAGAATAACGAATTTCTGCACTTTAGCGGTAACATATACAGGAACTTACGAATGGTAGGCTTATATATCAACGACCTTTCTTGCATATCACCCCAGAGCTGGCTATATTACTTTTAAATCTTAAACTCCATCAAAAATCCACTTTGCAAGTGGAATGAGGGCGTACAATTTGTACAATACATGAAGAATCGTGCATATCATTCTGCAATTAAAAAAGTACGTACGGAGCTATGTTAGGTTGTCCCACAAAAGTGGAATTGTCTTCTTCTACTATACCACAAAATGTATTACATTCGATAAATATTGAAGAAGACCTTGAAGAAATGGAATATTTACAGAAGACTGTGATTATGGGATTAGTCAAATCTTACTCAAGAAGACATTCCGTTATCCCTGCTTCTATAGAATCATCTATAGAAATACAGGAATTTATCGATAATAATCTTAAAGTGCCTTCTACACCGTTGATTGATGATACAGTTATGAAGAATATTCAGTTACTCTGCATATCCAAGGAATCACCTCTGCATGTTCAGAAGTCATCACTGAAGTATCCTCAACTTCAGCAGAATCGCCATTACAGATTCGTGCAGAGTCTGTAAAGAGAAAAATATAAGACATGGTCCGTATTATTTGCTCAAAAGCAGGTGTTCACAAGTGTAAATCGTGTGATACGTTTGCTCACGAAATTTGTGGTAAAATAGATCCTAAAGAGGACGGATGTGGCAAGAATGTATTGTGCAAAATCTGCAAAAAAATATGGATAAGAAAATACAGCGTAATGAACCTAAGAAAGGTTTTTAAAAGAAAGCAAAGACAATGTTATCAGTTTCTAATGCAAAATATCCAAATGTCGATGAGGGTGTCATTGTGAGAATTAAAGCACCCGATTTAGACAGAGTAAACACTGATAACCGCTCGATTTTATCTCTGGTTCTTTTGTAAAATAGATGATGGCTTTTATAAACTTGGTACTAAAACAGGTATTTTAAAATAAATGTAAGCAAAATCTGAATTCAGTGCTTGTAAAGAGTTATTTTTAAGGAAAGAAAACGTCCATCAACCATCATTAAAACAATCCCCTGGTACTCTGCATGTTTTAAAAAAATATGACTGCAAATCTAAATGTATCACAAATAGGTTTGCTTGTCGCAGAAAGCAATTGCTATGTAATTTAAAGTGTCACCAATCGTTTTATTGCACTAATAATTAAGAATAATTTTATCATATGTTTTGCAAATTCATTTCCTTAATTGTAATAATATTTTAAACCGTTTGATTGTTTGTATTACATTTTGTAATTGATTAATGATTGATTCTATCAACAAATTTGTTGAAATTTTGATTGCAGTAACTTGATTCTTTATATATCGAATAATAATTAAATATCATTATGTTAATTTAACCGTACAGAAATGCTGATGTTGTTTCAGCAAAGATCTTATTTTTACTTTAACGAGTGCCTAGTAAGTAATATGCAGATTGTCTAGGTAATTTGCAGATTTCCTAGGAAATTTGAGAAATGAAACAATTTTAGTCACTTTAACGGATCACCCTACTTAGTCTACACATTACCTAGACAATCTGCAGAATAACTATTTCTGAACTTTTTAGCGGTAACATATACAGGAACGTACGAATTCTAGGATTATATATCAACGACCCTTCTTACATATCACCCCAGAGCTGGCTATATTACTTTTAAATCTCTATACATATTTACTTATTATCTAGATCAGGACATGGAATTTCTAGTCTAAATGAAGTCATTCATCTAAAATTACTAGTCTTCACTATTTTATACCTGGGTGAAGTAATTTATTCATCGTCTGAAGATATAATTCAGATTATTTTAATAACTTTCTTTTTATTTATAAGAAGCTTATTTATCACAAGTATTTATGTATTTGGTGAAAATATAAAATCCATTATCTATAGATCTATCTATCTATCTATATTTATATATATAAGATATAAACTCGAATTGTATTCCTGAATAGGTATATGTTATAAAACATTAAAAACAATCATGTATACAATATGACCAACATGATAATATCTGAGAGCACTCTATTTCAATAAATAAATTAATAAATGAATAAATAAATAAAATAAATAAACTAACATACTCTATTACGGCAAGCCAAAGGAATATATATTGTATTTAAACTGGCAGTTCATTCTTAAATAAAAAAACATTTCAGTTGTAATATATTTAGTGAAAGACTATCATATATTTAAAATATCATTGGTAAAATCATGGGAGTAAGGAACGGGCTATAGTTTTGTTCTGCTAAAAAGTAGAAAACGATAATTTGATGAAATAAATGACAATCAGTTGTTGACTAGAGCAGGTAACTTGTCGCTTGAACCAATGACGACCTTGTACATACGCACTGTACCTTTTAGTCCCGATCTTGAGATTTTCGACCGGGCGACCCGAAATTTCAACGCCCTATTAAAAAAAAAAAAAGTTTCATTTTCAACTAGCTAGTTTTCAAAATTTTATTAATAAATATGAAACTCAGTGTATTTTTTTTTTTTTACTTACGATTACCAGACATATTCAAGTAAGCGTGGCGGTCAGTAGGTTTATTAAGAGAGATTTAATGTCATGAAAGCAATATAAGAAAGTACAAAGCAACATAATAAATTTTCTATTTTAGCAAATATGATTAATTTCACTTCCTCACTATTTAAATGAACTCAACAGAATATATTGGTGGGGATTAAACTTCTGAAATATAAAAGCAAAGGAAGTTAATAATCCTGCTTGAAGTTTCAATGAAACTTTCGATGATCCTTTTGCATATCCAACACGTAAGACAAATGCAAAATTATTAAAATACTATTCGCACTTCAGGATTATCTATGGGTACTAAATTTGATTTAACAAATTTTCGAAAGGGTAAATTAATTTACGAGATTAGAAGATTATCTGAGATAAATGACATATTTTGTTTGAGTCACTCCGCAGTCAGTAGTAACAGTATTTACACCGAAAGAAGTCTGCAAAAACCAATCCTGGCAGAGGAACTTAAGGTGGAACTATTTCGTGAAAAATAGCGATCGCTGTCGTATAGAAAAACGTGTAGATAGAAAAATCGGAGATTATGCAGTTCTCAATTTTTTTTTGTTACTGCTTAATTTAGCCGATTATAGTATATCTGAATTTTTTTTTTTTTTAAATGGGAAGGATTTATTTTTGCTAGTATTCCCATACTTAGGCGATCCAGATTTATCATATATGATCTTTGACCATAGTTCCACCGATTTTATTGATAGTGTTTATACAAAGTCAATATTCAATGGACACTTCTGACTATGGAAGCGTCTACCACAATAAACTCTTTCATTTCATTTAATCTACAGACGTGGCCAAAAAACTAGGAATTTTGTTTTAAAACATATACATTCTTCTACTTTTGTTCATTTTAAGATATTTTTAGTACTTGTATGGTACTTTTGCGTTTATATATATTGACCGTTTATGATTTGGCTAAATGTCAATGCGCTGACATTAAGTTTCTAATGTATTTTAGTGACGTCATCCTTTCTAAGAAACTGCAGGTCGTTCACCGTAAAAATTGGAGAACATTTGTTATGTTCGTGGTGTTTCCAAGCTACGTGCATTTTTTTCGTGTCTGACGGTTAAGTATAATTGTTATTTTGCGATTTTATAAGTGTTTTACTGACGATTTTGTTATAGTTTAAGTTTTTCGTTACATGTTTTCAAAGAAATAACCTGTTGGTATAAGAATAGGGAAAACCAGGACGTCGGTTATGAAATAATAAGAATACTAAGCTGAAAGTATGTGAAGTAGCTTCTAAGGTGCATGCTTTGCAGCAAAGTTTCAAAGATAAAGAGTTCAAAGGTAGCTTGCCATGGGCCTTTCTGTGAACCGGCCAAAGTGCGGGAGTAGACGACCAATCATATCCCGTGTTGACAGAAATTTATTCGCATGATTAAAAAAAACGGAAAATGACTTCAAAGCAACTGTTATCAAAATGGAAAGATGCTGGCGCAACGCCAGCTCAAGACCAGTACGAAGAGGTCTCCTTGAGTAAGACTACAGGGCTTCTCGGCCCGTTAAAAACCTAATCTACCTGTAGACATGCGCAAAAAGAGATCGCCTGGGCACACCCGAAAAAACACTGGACAGCAGAAGATTGGGAAAAGGTTATTTACTTTAAACATTTAGAAAAAAAGTGCATAAAAAGTATATAAATTCATTTGTGACATAAGAAATCCATGTCTTATGTCACAAATTAATTTATACACTTCATGTTTGGTAATTCAAAATCAGTATTTAGAGCCTGCAACTTTTGATTTCAGGTGTGTTTTTCTGATGAGTCCACAGTGGAGATAAGGAGTGACAGCTTCGTTAGGAGAAAACCGGGGGAAAAGTTAGCTGCCCGAATACCTCAAGCACACTGTCAAGCACCTAACAAACGTTATGATATGGAGCGTCATCTCGACATATGGAAATGGTAAACTTCGTGTTTTTCAAGGAAATGTGAACCAATATCAATATAAGGAAGTGCTAAAAAGTCACCTGTCACCTTAGATAAGAGAATGGTAACCCAACAATGATGATATATTCATGCCATACGGTGAACCTTACCACCGAACAAGGACAAGGACTTTTTGGCTTCTTAAGAACTTTTTGTCTTCTCTGGATTTGGAGGTTATTGACTGATCGGGGAACAGTCCAGACATAAACCCAACTGAGTCTCTAAGATCTCTCTCTTTCCAAATTGGAACCTTATTGAGTGTCTAAGAAAAACAGCATATCGAACATTGTTTGTACAACAAAAGTTGCTAAGTATAGTTCGTATGAAATTTATAGGAAATATTTTTGGTATAAAAATTTAAATTTTCAAATTTGGTGATAGATTCGGCATAAGGATCAGTTTTTGTTAATTAAAGGTATGGTGGAATTAGATGTTGAGATTCACTCATTGAAAACGTGTTGACAGTTATGTTTTCTGAAGGGTTTAATGATTAAGGTTATGTATGATTTTCATATATTGATCATGAGGGAAAGAGGGGATTTGTTTGATTTTTAAAGAGGTCTTTAGTTGTAAATCGAGATGATAATACTGGTAAAGACGAGTCGAGTCATCATCTGTGTAGGCTGAGTTACAAAAATCTGGTCTTAGTGAGTTTGAGAAGGATATGTTGGAAACTTTTAATTGAATTCGGTGAAGTGTTTTCAGACAAATAAGGGTTTATTATTTTTCCGAAATATCTTTGTGGCTCTCAGAATCTGCGGTTAGTGGTTTTTGCTGTGGTTTTATGCAAATTATGATACGCTGGTGAATCTGCTGAGTATAAAGGGATAATAAAAAATTCATATCAGCGGATCTCGGATCGAGAAAAATGAGATCAGTCTTTTGATTGAGGATTTATATGCTATCTTCTCACGTGTGCCAATAAAATCATAATATAGTGTAACCGAGAGCGAGATGCTAGCTTGGTAAAAGTTCAATTTAAGTAATGCTGAATAAAACTAAGCTGCGCCGCCAGGCGCCAACGGACGCCCGTCACTTAGGTCAACTGCCGTACCCAAGTTCTAAACAACTTTTAAAGCGCTTGACTAGGAGAGTCCTGTCAGCGCTACGGTGGGTGGATTCGTAGCCTCCTGCTGACAACCGCCACTTTTCCCAAGGGATTGCCGACAGAGGTCACTGCGATTTGCGTTGATTCCCCTTGTTCTTAGGGCATCAACACTTCATAACTGGTGAGAATCTGCAGTCCTCAGACAACTTCGGAGAAGAACTCCAAAGAGGGAACCTGTCCTTAGGCCGCATGTCTAGCTTTTCCGACAACTCTTTCTTTACCTTCGAACATAGAAGTTCTGCAATGGTTGCTACTATACTCATTATCAGAAGTAGGGAACCTCTCGCTAGCCCTGAAGGAGGAAAATACTCCATTCCTGGACGCATAGCCACGTCGCACATGTCCACGCACCTTATCTCCAGACGACCTGCTCCGAGGACCCCGAGAAGACCTCTCGCCGTGCAGGACCTCCAATACTAGGAAACTCGATCCCAAATTGTCGTGGAAGTCTCCAACTCAAGCGCCAGAGAAGCGCTCGCGATCGAGTGTTAAATGCATGAAAGTTCCTGGACTCCTGCTAATCCAACCGTCGGGCACAGAAACATCTGACTACGCAAAGACACGCTGGACTGGTTGACAACCCAGGGCCTGGTTTTGGTCTAGACGCCGTCCCTTGACTAATGAGAAAACAGCCCGGTTCCTCGCAGTCGGACTTTCGGGGGAAAATACACCTATCCATTCGCAGGAAGTTTACCCGAGCCACAAAACACATACTGGGTGATCTTACGTGGTCTTGAACCACTCCTTGTCAAAACGGGGCAATTCCCTTTTCAATCAAAATTGATTTCGGCTCACAACTCCAGGTGTAGAGGGAACCACAAGGAATGAGAGGTCGTAGAGGGGGGGACGACCCTCGGCCATTCCCTACCTACTGCGTTCCTGTCTAATTTCCGTCGTCTGCCAGGACCGAGGGTTGCTTTTCCGCCTTACGCACTGATCAGATGTCACTAAGGAACCACAAGCGGTCATTACAATAAGCAGTCTGTCCTTGCCTCCGTCTCACCCTGGACAAATGTGGAAACGGTCCTATCAAATTAGCTAGTCGTTCCCCAGTGTCATCTCCCCGGCATGGTTGAGATCAAACCGGTCAGCTAAGATAAGCTTACGATAAGCCTTCCACCGAGTAGCGAAGACCACCCCTTGCGTCATAGCTCAAGCAAACCCATGCAGTCGACAACCGACACAAAATGGGGGGTGGTCCGGACACCCGTGGGTTAGTAGCCCCCACCTCCGGCACCACAGGCTCTTCTGTCCCCTCTTTCCCCACCGGCCACCGCACGGAGGTGGTGATTCTACGCTTACCTGCTCCGCCATATCGAAGCACAGCCCGCAGCGCCAGGCTCCAGTGCTTCTTCCCAACTGAAGGAGCTGATTCAAGACCACTCGGAGAGGCATCAGTGTATTTTTGAATAAAGTTAATTAGCATCCAGGAGTTGCTAGTTATATTTAGATAGTTAGAAATGTTTTGGAGTATTCTTTTTTATTTACACAGATAACTATACTCTCGAAATAGTTTGTTATTGTCATTTGAGCAGTCAATCTTTATATGCAAGTGAGTTTCAAATTAACAGTCTTGCATATATTATCTGCAGCGTAATGTAGGCAAAATTGAAAAGAAACTCCATCCAATCCCTTTCCGATTGGTTTTCAATAAACAGTATTTTTAAACATGATGATGTCTATGTCTGCATTTCAATGTGACGAACTTGCACGTACGTCACATATATGATGTCTACGTCACACATATATGTGTACTTCACATACGTGATTAATATGTAATGCATGCAAACCAACATATAGAAAAGTACACACACACATTAAATTTAGAACGTGTGCCATTGATAATTTTCACTCTCCTTTTTTGATTATTAATGACAGTTTTCTCATGAAACTTTGAAATATTTCAAAGCTGAATTTAATTTGTATATTTTTTATTTACGCTAGATTTAAGAAAATCAACCTAATTTATCAGTTTTTATATTTATTATATATTGGCTATGTGTCTTTCACGCCCATATATCATTCCTAGATTTTTTTTTTTGTAAATGATGTTAATTTACTTTTAAAATTTACTTGTTTCAAATGGATTTTTTTATTGTAATAAAAAAATACCAGTAAAAAAATAACAATCCCCATTATTTATTTTCTTTTGGAAAATAAAAGTAACTCCATTGCCACAATTTTGAATAAAATTTCATTAAAAATTATATTAAAATTAAAATTAAAATATTTAAAAACGTATCTAGAGTGGATGCATCTGCAAATAAACAGTTTTCATAAAAAAAGCAACGTGCAAAATGGCTAAGTAGAAATCACAGAGGAAAACTATACATACCCTCAAAATTAGCTCATGTCTTTTTTGTTCCGAGTTTGGTAAATTGTCTAGCCATTACCAGTCTAAGTAAACCAATTGCCATAATTTTGGAAAAGTTTCATTAAAAACATTTACAATTAAAACAAAATATAAATGAAAATATAAATATATATATATATATATATATATATATATATATATATATATATATATATATATATATATATATATATATATATATCTTATGTGGGCTTATTTGCAATGAGCATCTTTCATGAAAAAAACTGTTTAAATTTTCTACAGTTTCAGAAATTACTCGGGACGAGTTGCCAAAGTAGAAAGAAAAAGTCATGAGCGGACTGTATATTTTCCACTTAACCAATTTAAACAGTTTTTTTTCATGAAATATACAGTGGTGGCCAAATGTGTGGACATTTTTTGAAAGTTTCATGTTTTTCAAATTTGTGTGCTTGTAAAATATATTAATTTTCACTTAAATGCAAACGTTTCTATATCAAATTGAAGGTAATTTAATGTAGAATTTAATAATAAAAACAGTATTACAATATCTGTATTACAAAAAAGTTATGCAACTAATTGTAAGATCTATCTTAGATTTGTATTTTTTTAAAGTGATACTTACACAAACAATACTAAGTAGGATAACCCTTATTTTTTAAGACAGCTTTACAGCGTCTTTTCATCGAGTGAACGAGTGTTTGGAGTTCATCTTTCGTAATCACATGGTGCCAAGAATCAATTATAGCTTCAATAAGTTGTCTTTTATTGGATGGACTTTTTTTCGTACAAGAATTTTCAAACGTCGCCATAAATTTTCAATTGGATTGAGATCAGGGCGGTTTCCTGGCCATGGTAACATATCTATGCCTTTATTTTGAAACCATGCTTTGCATACTTTTGATGTGTGGTATGGATCTGAATCCTGCTGAAAAATAAATTGTGCGTTGTTGGGGAAGAGATCCCTGATGGAAGGTATCAATTTTGCTTCCAGGACAGTTTCGATGTATTTTTTGGCATTCAGGATGCCATCAATCACTTGAATTCGGCCCACACCATCTGCAGAGATACATGCCCAAAACATGACATTTGTTGGGGTTTTTGTAGTTGCTTCAATGCAATCAGGATGAAGTTCTTCTCCTACTCTACGTCTCACGTAATTTCTACCATCACTACCAAAGAGCGATATTTTACTCTCATCGCTGCATATTACTTGCTTCCATTGATCCCAAATCCTGATAACCTTCTTCTTATTTTTCTTGAACTTACTGCAATACCCGTTGCATTCATTTCACATCTAATGGCATCTGATGAAATTTTTCTATCTTGAAGGCATAGCCGTTTAATTTTTCTATCGGCAGTAGCACTTGTGCAATTTTTTCTGCCTGATTTGGCCTTATTTTCCACTGAATTCGTTTTTTCAAAACGTAAACAGAACTTTCGTGCACCAGAACAAGTCACTGAACCACCAACTTGTCTTACAATTTCAGCATAAAAGAGGCCATTTTCTCTCAATATGACAATTCGACTTCTTTTTTTAGATGTCCAATTAGTTCTTGTTGTTGATGACATTGTTTAAAATTAATTTAATAAAAAAAATGACTTTAAATATTCAAAAACAGCAATACTCTATTTAATTGTACTAGTATGCATCATTCCACAAAATATTTCCACAACAATAACTCTTTTACCATCCAAATAACCTAAACTATAGTTACAGACATTTGATTGGTTCCCCAGAACAGTCTTTGTGATTGGCTGGTACGCTTTATTACAAAACACGTCCTTATTCAAAACGATTTGTGTTTGTTTGTTCTACTAAAATGAGCATAACTTGTTTTGTAATACAGATATTGTAATACTGTTTTTATTATTAAAATATACATTAAATTACCTTCAATTTGATATATCAACGTTTGTATTTAAGTGAAAATTAATATATTCTACAAGCACACAAATTTGAAAAACATGAAACTTTCAAAAAATGTCCAAACTTTTGGCCACCACTGTATATTATATGTTATTACTTAGTACACTTACTCATAAATATTTAAATTAAAGACATGTTTTCTACGGTATATATTTATTAATATATAAAACAAATATTCTTTAACATAATTGAATGTTTAATTATTTTAAGTACATAGAAGTTTATAATAAAATTGAGATTTATCTTTTTGAAATTTGCACATTTCTTCCGTTAAAAGTTGATATTTACAGTTATATTTTAAGTTAGGATAACTAAAAATCTGTGATTTTAAAGTATGCGCTTTTGACATACATAAATATATTACTCTGGATTAAATTTTAACAGTATGCTTATATATAACACAAGAATTTTTTTTCTCGAAAAAAAACTAACGATATTTAAAGAAAGATAAGTTTTCTAAAATTCGTTTTATTAATATTCCTTTGTACTGCATGCAATATTAACGTTTCTGATATCAATATATTTCCTTATTTAAATTATTAACCCTCTAACTATTGTTACTGTCTAATTGTTGGTTAAATTATGTGAATTTTAAAATTTACAGTTGTTTTATATCCGTACGTCTGTATGAAATCCGAATCAGTTCTACAATCATATATATGAAACAAAAAACTATGCAATATTATGCATTTAAAAAAAAATTCTTTTCGAAATGTAATTATTTCTAATTGGAAAGAGTTTACTTAAATTTAAAATCATTCAAAGTTGTCATGTTCGCATGTATATCAAATCGTAGTTTTATTTTCATTAAAATTAATTAATACGTTATAAAAAGAAAGATGAAAGAAAATATTTCGTGTCTATTAAACGAATACCTTTCATATTCACTTAATATTTTTTAAAGCAAATTAAAAAATAATATACACGAAAATCTTTGACAAAATAATCTTATGCTAAATGTAATCTTGTGCTAAATGTAATCTTCGTTTGAAAAGATCTGAAGCGTAAATACAGCAAGATAACTCCTAGACGCCGTGACAGAATTCATTTCATATATACTTGTAGAGTGAGAAGGAACATTCTTTTTTCAGTAAATTTAATTACATTCTTTACTTTAAAAATATATAGTACATGAATAGACGTTGTATTTAATGAAAAATTACTTTCATCTCGCTTTAAACACATTTATCTCTTCCGTTGAAATTCAGATATAAAATAAAAGCAAAAGCGGATCCTTTTGATAAAATATTGTAAAGCTAAACGTATCATCATTTGAAAAAAATCTCGAACCTTATTTCTGCCGGATAGTACTTATAAGATATGTCAAACAAAATATTTCAGATTTATTTGAAATGGAGAATATGGAAAATCATTTAATAATTATTGAAAAGTTTAGTGCAGAATAATTAAAACAACATTATATCAGTTATTGCTTGTCGTATTCTTAAATTGCTTTTAGATAAGTGCAAATCAGAGATATATAATTATATAAAAATTGAATCGTGTGATCCGTATAGATACAGAAACACTTTCTAACACTTCCAAAATATTGTAATACAAATGCATCTTTTGATATGTTGAGAAAAAATGCTCATGGTATATTTGAAAACACAATTATGGTGCTATCACACGTACTCTCATATCATAGTCAATATCAGATATTTCATCCGAAACACGTTTTTCAAGATGAAAACTTTCGAAATAGATTGCCTCTCGTAATTTGTTCAAGCGCTAACTTCCAGCTGTTTGTATGCTCTACGATAGATATCAGCTCGAAATCCACCAGTCAGAGCTCTCTAAAAATTCCAAGATGGCTACCGTCAGGAAGTCAATATTTTATGTTTAGCGATTTATAGATGTTTAGATATTTATGTTAACAATTCTCCCTTCGGAGTTCGTTATTTACCACTGCCGATAAGAACTTTATTTACTAATTTAAAGTTTTTTATTGCGATTATTTTATTTCATTTCCTTATATTATTTGCTACATGTTATAATTGTACTGTCGTAGTCACTTATTTACCTCTCAAACTGTACTCGTTTAAATACTTTCTGCAGCTGCCTTTGGCGTTATTTCGTACTTATTGCCAAGTTATGTCGGCAAAGATAGAAATGCAAGCAAACATGCATCATGGTATTTTATTGCAATACAAATTATTTTAGCCTACTTTTAGCATGCAGCGTTCAGAGTCTAAAATTTGTAGTGGAGGAGGGGGGGTGGGACAGAAATTTTTCTTATACTTTTAGAAAAATAAAATTTAATAAATGAAAATTTAATCTAGCAACTATTTATAGTTAATTATATTTTACCTTTTAATAATCTTCTTAATCTTGATAATATATTTTTTAAAGATATACAATTATTATACAAACATACATATTTATTCGTAGATCGGTGGAATAGTAAAAATCTATTCATCGTTGTCCGGTCATCCAAGGCTGGTGACTTTCTCTTCAACATGGTTTATTAGTGAAAAATTGCAGACTCAGAATCGGCCGGAGTGGTTCAGTGGTTAAAGCAACAGCACAGAACGCTGTGGACGCAGGTTCGGTTCCTGGCTCAGACTAATTTTTCACTTCATGTTGGATTATTGTATTTAATGTATGTGAGTGCGAATGTCCTTTTCAGTCTATTTTTCCTTTTTAATTACTGAATTTCAACCACCCTGAAGTTTTGACCTCCCCCTCCTACCGGTGTATAAATTTTAAACCTTTTTATGTTTTTCAATTTGTTAAGCAAATTGCCCTTTTTTACTTATTATTAATAAATAACGCATATACCCATCCCCCCCCCTCCAGTTAAAATATTTTGCCTCCCTTCAAAAAAAAATAAAATTTATATATTTTCGAATACGAAAATGAATTGTAACGTAACACTTTCCTAACAGAAATAGATTTCTAGAATTTTCAAATATGCGAACTTAAAATTAAAGCTCCTTCCGCCAAATAGTTTTTAAGTTATGCTTAAAAAAGCATTTGTCTTGTAATCTGTTTTGCGACGATCGAACATTCATTTAACATTCGGAGGTGCAAACATAAAACCTGCGTAATTTCTAAACTACTTTAATGAGTGACTTTCAGTTTGATACACGAAGGTAAAATTTACCGAAAAATATTATGTCGAAATTAGGGTTTAGTACTAAAAGTTTTAGAATATGTTACAATTGGTATACGTAACTGCCTCCTTCCCCCCAGAAAAATTTATGTACAGCATTATTATTACATGTTATTACTAATCTATTGTTACTTGTAGCCTTTTTATACAGTGATTTGCGGCAGAGCTAGTAGAGGGTATAACCCGCCCCCCTCCCCAGGACTGAACACAATATGTATAAAAATAAGGATTGTGTTTTTTGAAACGAAAAATATCAAAAACTCATTTAAACTTTCGAAAAAAGACTAAAATCATCAAAACCAAGGAAGAAAACACTGCAAAAGAGTGCGAACTATATCTAAATTCTATTACGTATTTCAATTTTACATTACATTCAATATGTAACATGAATTACATTTAAATATGTAAAATATATTATCTAAAAATATCATAATAGTGATTTTTTCAAAATAACTAAAACTTAATTTAAAATCTTTCTTTGCATAACAGATTTCGTCTTAGCGATAAAGTGCGGTTCCATTACATGTGACAAAAAACTAGTTTTAATATACTATTTTTTTTTCTAAATCACTTAATACTAATAGTTGAGAAATCTTAATATTTACAGGTAATGAGAAACGTAAAGTGAAGATATGGATTCTATAATTTAGAATTTTAATGTTATATTAGCGAGAGTATTGTTTTTACAAACTTGGTATTTCAAGTAAAATGATCACAATAATATATATATAGAACAGACACGAAAAAAACACACGAGTTAAATTTGGTGAATTTTTTATTACTATCTGGTTCTAAAAAAATATATTGCTGCAAGTAAATTTCGATATTCCCTGCAAGATTTGTAATTATCCATATAAAACATTTTATATGATGAAAGGTGTTCATTTTGTAATCATATATATGTATTTATTTAATGGAAAACATCTATGGACTAATTAAATAATACGCCAATAAAACCCTTAACATTAAAGAGATTTATTATTATTTTTTAAATAAACAAATGTACTTCAGTTAGAAATGTTTCGGCAACATTTCTTCACAAATATGTAAATAACACGTTTAAAGAAAATTTATTAAAAAGAAGCGCATTTTTGTTATGAACATGAAATTTAATATTTGAAACAATATAATACAACATTTTTAAGAAAGGCAATCTTTAACACTTAAGTATACTTCCAGAAAACTATGTAGCAAAAATCTTTTGTTTTACGAATATATATATAAACTGAAATGAAAGACAAACATTATAAAAGGGATTTATATTTGTGTTTCATTTTATGTCTGAAAAGTTATGTGTTTCTTTACCTATGCGTACAAATTAACCATTGCGAAATCTCATAAAAGAAAGCCACAATGTTGGGCATTTTTTATGATTAAAAGCCAGGTTATGTTTTTCGTTTCATTTAGTTTTTCTTGTGTTCCAATAAGTTTTTCAAGTTGTTTTACTATCACCTTTTGGTATAATTTAGAAGATAATTTTAAGTTTTTATGATGCTTAATGGTTTCGTATATTATATTTTTTAAATATTTAAATGGTTGAATTTTTTTGTATTTTAACGATGCTATTTTTTTATTCTACATAAACATAATCAGAGTGAGTAATAAACAAATGCAGAAATCTGCACAGAATAATTACATTTTTGAAGATTTTCACATATAAGCGAAGTTTTTTCCTCGGTGATTATTTTGTAGAGGAGATACATATATACTAGTATATATTAGAAATTTTTGATACAAACAAATATCGAAATGTGATGATGTACTAGCAATGTTTTTTAAATAAACAACATAGAAAATCGAACTCGCCATTTTTGGCTCGTTTTAGACATTTATTAGGATAAAAGTTTCTCATAGTTATTCTCCATATTTTTTTATAAAACATTTGCACATATATCATCTTTGACAGCAGAAAATTTTTGCCTTCAATAAGTAAAACAGCAGAAATTAAGGTTATATAACGATTCACAACATGTTTGCTACGCAGATTGTCGCATTATATACCGAAGATTATGCATGCGTCAATTTTACTGACATTATCAAACGCCTTTTGAGAATACTCGAAATCTCGGAAGGATCACCGCAATTCAGAAATCATGAAAGTATCTTGTACTTTTTGATCGATAAAGAACGATTATCGGAAATGGAAATAAATTTATAGTTTTTCTTGTTACTTTTAAAATACTGCTCAAATTATCTTACACGTGTCAATTCTGTATGTATTATCTGAACATCTTTTATTAATAAACACATCCAAGATATTAGAAAGAAAAATTTACCGCCCAAATTTGGCTCTAATCAGTACAGTATTTTGAACATTATCATGTCTACACAAGGATAAGATAATATGATGATACTAAGCTGTAATACGGTAACATTAAATCAAAACTTAAAAGAGGTTCGAACAAAAACGATTCTGTGAAAACAACAAAATTCTTCTAATATGACTCTCTCACTTACTAAGCTAAATGGCATTTAAAATTTTATTCATATCAAAGAAATTTAACACGTATTGATAATGAATTGAAAATACAGCTCTTGGATCGTAATGCTATTCGAAAGGGCGTTATTTTTAAAGCGATTGACAAAACTTCATTAACGAACTCTTCCAGCATATTTATAAGATTAATACATTCCCCCGATTTGGTTTGAATTGGTTTAATATTTCACATGTTATCATGATGATACGTTTTGAACAGAAGCTGTTTGCACTTTTTTGTTTGTTTTTGAAAAAAAAGCCCGAGTATGTTTTGGAAAGTATAAATGGTCGTTTGTCAACTGAAATTTTTGTTTATAAGCAAACAAAATGTCAATTTTAAAGAATCGGTGGAGAGAGGAGTATATTTCTCGACGATCGAACATTCATTTAACATTAGGAGGTGCAAACATAAAACCTGCGTAATATCTAAAACTACTTTAATAAGTGAATTTCAGTTTGATACACGAAGGTAAAATTTACCGAAAAATATGATGTCGAAATTAGGGTTTGGTACTAAAAGTTTTAGAATATGTTACAATTGGTATACGTAACTGCCTCCTTCCCCCCAGCAAAATTTGTGCACAGCATTATTATTAGATGTTATTACTAACCTATTGTTACTTGTAGCATTTTTATACAGTGATTTGCGGCAGAGTTAGTTGAGGGTATAACTCCCCCCCCCCCCCCCCGCCAGGACTGTACACAATATGTATAAAAATAAAGATTGTGTTTTTGAAACGAAAAATATCAAAAACTCATTTAAACTTTCGAAAAATGATTAAAATCATCAAAACCAAGGAAGAAAACACTGCAAAAGAGTGCGAACTATATCTAAATTCTATTACGTATTTCAATTTTACATTAAATTCAATATGTAACATGAATTACATTTAAAATATGTAAAATATATTATCTAAAAATATCATAATAGTGATTTTTTCAAAATAACTAAAACTTAATTTAAAATATTTCTTTGCATTACAGATTTCGGCTTAGCGATAAAGTGCTGTTCCAATACATGTGACAAAAAACTAGTTTTAATATACTATTTTTTTTCTAAATCACTTAATACTAATAGTTGAGAATTCTTAAAATTTACAGGTAATGAGAAAAGTAAAGGGAAGATATGGACTCTATAATTTAGAATTTTAATGCTATAATAGCGAGAGTATTGTTTTTTTAATCTTGGTATTTCAAGTAAAATGATCACAATAATATATATATAGAACAGACACGAAAAGAAACTGCAATGTATAAAATGTCAGTACGCGATAATGCTTCCTATTTATCAATCGAGCTCTACACTAAATATTAAAACACCTGCTGCAATTACTCGCCAAATGTTACGCCCTCTCCTTACATTAGCAGATAACTTTCAGTAGGGAAAATAACCCTAGTTGCAACGTAAAAGTGTAGCTCCAAGCAAGCGAGAGGCAATAGCATATACTTCATATCGTATGGTATTCCGTGTGATAACAACTTTACAGCAATTGCAGTGTTAAATTACTCGAATTTGTTTTTGAAGCCCTGTATATGATCTATATATTTTAATACATCTACTTGGTATACTAAAATTTAATTTAGTTCTAATTTTCTCTAAAAAAAAAAAGGCTCAGCCAATTTTGTCTAAATTTTATATCTTACGGGTTTCGGGCACGAGAAGACAAATGGGCTTAGTCACATATTCAAGAAAATTCGAATAGTGGGTAATTTTGATTATTGGTCAGTATGGGTCAAGCTATTTTTATCTTAAAAACGACTCAGATGATTTGAACTAAATTTAGTATCCTGTGGTTTTCGGGAACGAGAAGACTATTGGGCTAGGCCACATGTTCGATAAATTTCGATTAGTGAGTCATTTTTAGGTCACTGCGGGTCAAACTGAATTAATGAAAATGGCTCAAACTATTTAATTGAATTTTGTATCTTACGGTTTTCGGACACTAGAAGGTCATTGGGCTAAACCAAGTTTTCGAGAAAAAAATCGATTAATGGGTTATTTTGGTGTCACTTTCATCTCGCTTTAAACACAATTACCTTTTCCCTTCAATGCAAATAAAAAATAAAAGCAAAGTTGGATGCTTTTGATAAAATATTGTAAAGCTAAATGTATCATCATTTGCAAAAAAATCTCGAACCTTATTTCTCCAGGATATAATTTATAAGATTTGTCAAACGAAATGTTTCAGATTTATTTGAAATGAAGAATAATTTCATTCTTATTTTATAGTTTAGTGCAGAATAATTAAAACAACATTATATCATATACAATGGCTGGTGTATCATAGATGAGATTTTCTCCAACAGAGTGAAAATATGCTGGGACCAGGACTCGAACCTGGATAAATTGGTTTGCCGTTTCAACGCCCTCCCCACTTTGTTATTCCGACGATATCATGGCTGGCATATTTCACTCTTATTTGTTGGACAAGCTGGTAATTTCACAGCCTTGACACCAACAAATAAGAGTGAAATATGCCAGCTGAGTCGGAATAGCTCGGTAGAGAGAGCATTGGAACGGCAAAACAAAGTACCCAGGTTCGAGTTCTGGTTCCGGCATATTTTCACTTTGTTAGAGAAAATCTCAACTATTATATTCCAGCCATTGGATATAATTTACCTAGTTGAAAATACTTTCCTCTGAATAGTTTATCAGTTATTGCTCGTCGTATTCTTAAATCGTTTGTAGATAAGTGCATATCAGAGATATATAATTATATAAAAAAGAATCTTGTGTTCCACATAGATATAGAAACACTTTCTAACTCTTCCAAAATATTTTGAAACAGATGCATCTTTTAGTATGTTGAAAGAAGAAAAATCCCATAGTATCTTTGAAAATACAGTTAGAGCAATTGCAGTCCGAATATGTTAAGTTACTCGAATTTGTTTGTGCAGCCCTCTTTTTTATCTATATATTTTAACGCTTCCACTCTGTATGCCAAAGATTAATTTAGTTAGAAAATACGTAACCCAGTTAAAAATTAACTTTCCGTAATTTCCCTAAATTGAGTGCAATGAATTTACATTGTTTCCGGGAGGCCTGCATATGATCTAAAGATTTGTTTACACACTACGCAGTATGTTAAAAATCAATTCGACAATAAACGCATAACTTAACAAAAAAATGCACTTCTAGTATTCACCTTCTATAAATGACAATGCGTCCATTTTATTTTGTACAGGGTGTTTCACAAAGGACCCCTAACTTTAAAAATCAATAACCCGGAAACGGTTATAGATAGAAACATGAAACCAGTGGTATGTTTAATAAAAAATTGTAAGAATCTCATACATAAATCTCAAAATTTAGTTAAAAATGGTACCGACAGATGGCACTGAGAGCGTTAAGAATCCTTCTACAGAGAGTTCAGAAGCATAGAAAGACTTGCCGTTGAAGATTTCGCCATTGAAATCTGACCGCTATTAGCTTATAGTGAAAATACTTCCGAAAGTGATGTATACTGTGGAGGAACGTGTGTTTATTGTGTTGGAGTACCACCGATTAAATAAGAGTCCTACTGCCTCAAGGAGAAGTTTTCAAACGCGATTTCAAGTCGCAAAAAAGCCCAGATGGGAAAACAATTCGTGAGCTTTTCAAAAAATTGCAACAAACAGACCGGTGACATACAGCAGAGAGTCAATGACAATTTCATTCTTCGTTTGTGATAAGTCTGTTGTGTTGGGCACCTTTTGAATCACTTTTGATACGCCTATTTATCGCAGCGCCATCTATCGGCGCTATTTTAAACTAAATTTTGAGATTTATGTATAAGATTCTTACGATTTTTTTAATAAACATACTACTGGTTTCATGTTTCTTCCTATCACCGTTTCCGAGTTATTGATTTTTAAAGTTAGGGGTCCTTTGTGAAACACCCTGTATATGTATGCATATTAATTTATTTTATTCTACAAACTACCTGTTGTATATATATTAAATTACAGATCAGCAGGAAAATAAAAGTACTTGAAAAAACAAATTTTAAAAACACATTTTAAGCTATTTGCAATCATAGACAATGCTTACAAATTTTTTGTGCAATCCTTTCT
Source organism: Maratus michaelseni (assembly GCA_963931845.1). Taxonomy (NCBI): domain Eukaryota; kingdom Metazoa; phylum Arthropoda; class Arachnida; order Araneae; family Salticidae; genus Maratus; species Maratus michaelseni. The sequence goes on from OZ007596.1 coordinate 274,611,906, forward strand.
ATGGAATTTATGCCCACCATGTAATATACTAAAATTTAGTTAATCTTATAAAGTCATATAACTGGTGCAATTGTATTTCCACCATTTATTGCTCATAAAAATTTCTCGCCGTAGAACGCAATGTATGTTTATCAGCGTCTAACATTGTGTATTATATTATAATCTTGGAAAATTCGTTTTCAATTTTGGGTCAACCGTAACAATGTTTTATGCCGAAACCGAAAGTTTTGGCCAAAACCGAAAATGTAAACGAAGCTCTCTCACAAACGAAATTTTAAGCTACTTTTGTATACATACAAATAGAAATTCATTAAATAGTTACTCACTAACACACATTATCTACAGATACATTTTTTCTAATACATACACTGTAAAAAATGGCCAATGTTTCTTATTTTATGAAAATATGCTATAACCACGAACGAAAATATAATATAATCTTCTAAGTTATCCGAAATTTTAAATGGCATGTTACATTGTCTTTTGAATCCCCAGAAACGAATACATTTTCAAAATTTAAAGAATAATTTATAAAAACAAATTATTTTTAGCTGCCCGAATTTTTCAGAAACGTTTCCGAAGGGTTTTTATAGCGTATTAATTAGTGTCCTCAGGCTGGAATACATGTTTTTCGAATGTTATCCATTCTCAAGTACACGTTTTAAGCCGCATAAGTTAATTTATACATGAAAGAGTAAAGAAATAATCTTAATTTTAATGTTATTGTTAACGCTGTTAACTTTGCATGTTTGTCTGTTAAACATTTTTTTTGAGCATGAAAATGTTTACTTCAGAATTGATAGCATTCGAAAAACAGGTATTCCAGGCTGAGGACACTCATTAATACACTATAAAAACCCTTCGGAAACGTTTCTGAAAAATTCGGGCAGCTAAAAGTAATTTGTTTTTATAAATTATTCTTTAAATTTTGAAAATGTATTCGTTTCTGGGGATTCAAAAGACAATGTAACATGCTATTTGAAATTTCGGATAGCTCAGAAGTTTATATTATATCTTCGTTCGTGGTTATAGCATATTTTCATAAAATAAGAAACATTGGTCATTTTTTACAGTGTAGGTATACTACGTGAATATACATGTACACAAAGAGTGAATGAATGTTTATGAATGTAATAGCATATCCAACCTTAGAAATCAGATGGGGGATCGCTAATTGCCAGTTAAATTATTATTATCTCAATAGCATTTTAAAACTGTAGTACATATGCTTTAAATTTTTACACGGAAAAGGTAAATAAATTAAATTTATTATTAATGTTTCTATTATTTTAATACTGTTACCTTTTACTTATATACTTTTAAAGAGATGTGTTAAAAACAAGGCTGGAGCATATCTGAAAATAACACATACAGGTAAAACTCTTATTACTTATTATTAAAAAAAAAAACTTATAAATTACATAAAATTATGATATGGCGATTTTTAGAATGTATATTTATGAATATTGATAAGATTGTACAATTATGTTTTTAAAAGTAAAATTTAGATATTTGAATGGTTTAAATTATTTATTTGAAAAAATATAAAATTAAATTATATTGCATGCTTTATTCAAAAGAAACATAATTTGTTTCATTTACATAAAAAAATAAACTGGATCTATTTTTTTAGAAATGAATTGTCAATATTATTTTGATTTTCTTAAGCCATGTTTAAAAAACGACATTTCAAATTCACTAAAATATGCGATTGCATTTGGAACATTTCATTAGTTTTAAAGAGTATTTGCATAAAACATAGGATAATTATAAGACCTATCAGCACAAACTTATATTTCGCAATCAGTTGCATAGATTTAATATTGTGTATTTAATCCTTTGTTTCGTAATAAAAACCTTAAATATATACGCTCATACGGAGTGAGAGGCCGCTAATGCTAGAAATATAAGCCACAATTTCCCCAGTACCTCAAGCCGGGACATTAATTGATAAAATTTACATTAATAGTATTGAAAAAAATCAGCATTAAACATAAAAAATCGCTGACTCACTGAGCTCATATAAAATAAATGAAGTCTGATTAATTTAGATGATTTTATCATACATAAATATAGCAGTATAAGCAATGATTTTAATGAGTGCTTGGGTATAAACCGTAATCAAGCAAATAACTTAATAATAAAAACTGCTCTTTTTAGGGAAAAAGATATTATGAATATATATAATAGAACTCTATCTCGTTATATTTCATTCTATCTTTAGAATGTCATATAATTAAAAAAATGTTTTAGGTAAGCTATACGCTATTTGCCGTAGTTTTGTCGCAATTAGTTATATTTGGTATTTTAATAAATAGATATATATATATTATTAAACAGAAAATTATAAAATACTGTGCCTTTTGTTCAAAACTAATTTATTTTGTAGAAATTTAATCATTATCTGTAATATAAGAAATCAATATACGATTGTCACATTTTTGTCGCATATATATATTAGTTAAAACCTAACTGAGGCATCTAAACTACCTAAAGGTGTGAAAACATTTTATTCTTGTCAGTTCATCCTAAATGGTTATTTTAATTGTTAAAATTTTTTGAAATACATAGCAATAAATTGACATAGAAAAAGCTGAAAGGTAAAAAAACTTAATATATTAATAATTTACTTATAACTTAAATAAATAAAAAAAATTGAGATACAGAATATGGAATATATTATAATTAAATTATGAATCATTCAACATTAATATTTCGAAAACTTTTAAATTGGACAATTTATGAAACAAAAGCAAATATATAATGGACAATACAACATAAATACCAAAGCAATGTGTATTATTATATATTTTAAGCGAATATTTTGATTTTCGGTTTCCTTTCAACTCATTTTTGCTTCTTGCCTTCCGTGTAAGGCGCAATATTTTATTTTTGTTTCTAGAAGGTATGGATATAGATCAGTGGTTCCAAATTTTTTTAATCTCGCGCCATCTAAGCATTTCTAAATTTATGATACCCTCCCCCCCTCTCTATATGACATATAATTCTTATAATTTAAAACATACTCTCACATTTGATACATATTATGCTGGATTTTAGTTTTTCATTAACAACAAATGGAACATTTTTGGATACCACAATATACAAGAAGAGTTTTTGGATTACAATCTTTATCAATTTTGATTAGCCAATTTTCTTTCTCACGGTAACACACTGCTGTGTTATTCGGATTTCCCTTCTCGATTATTTCTTCCATAAACTGTCTTTTAAATTTTAAATTTATTTCATAATTTATACTTATCTACTGCCTATGACGCCTGCACCAGAGCCATAAGAATTTGCCACACGGTAGTGTGGCATAATACATAATTTCCGTTTATGATATTATTACCTCGTTTAAATATATACCTCGTTTAAATATTTCGAATATTTTCAGGTAAATGGCTTTGGATACAAAGAGTGTTAAATAAAGCCTTTATAAAAATCATATTTAAGTACCCAGTCAGAAACAAACACGATTGTATGAACATGTAGAAATTCACAATTTTTAACTCTGCAAAGCATATTTAAACACATTTTTTGTTTTCAATAGCATTTTAATATAATATATGAAAATACGACGTCGTAAACGTACTTCAGTAAATCTCGTGACTGACTCGACGCATTTGAGGAATTAAGTTCGTCACTAATAGATCTCTGAAAAGAATCACTAACCAAAACGTCAAGATTATTTTAGAACTTTAATTTGAAAACTTGTCATCTTTTTACCAGCTTCTACTTCAGGCATTGATACAGTTATTTGACCCTCAAAGTTTAAAAAAGTGAACTTTTGATCCTTTTTCGTGATTATTCATCTCAGTTAGAGAATTATGGAGGCAATAAATAATGAACGATGTGTATTGTAACGGGAAATTTATTTTATAGAAAACGGTTTTAATGTAGTTAAATGTTTCTTATTTTATTAATGAAGTTCGAATTCTACATTAGATAGCATTTATATACGATTCTTGCATTAACATTTTAAGTAAATGAAAATTGTCGTATTTATGGAACGTCTCATTTAGGCACAAATACCTTATACATACTACATTTTACCTTTCATGAAAACTTTTTTAAATAATCATCAGCTGTGTCATTCTCTACTTTCATTCTACACATTGTTTAGAGCGCGTTCAAAACACATCTGCCATATTGAAAAAAAAAAAAGATTCTATCGTTAAATATGCGGATTTTAATGAATACGTGGGAACGTTTTCAATGTTTAGTCGTATATGCATTTCTTGTAATTTTCAATCACGTCTTGAGTCAGTGATAACTGATAATTATAAACAGTGAAGTTTATAGCAATAAAAAAATTCGGTTTCATTTCAAACTATACAGCTCAACTCATTGAGTAATGTTGGAAATTCCGGAAGTAAAAAACGAGATTTTAGAAATACGGATAGTTACGTTCCCGGTCGAATATTCGGCAGTATAATTACCGAAAATAAATGTTCGCCAAAACTCAGATTTTGTGACAATTGTGTTTGAATACGCAAACAAAACCGAATCATTTGTCGAACTCTACTTTTTATACATTCAGAGTAAATTCATATAGTAAATAAATATAAGCTCATTTTCACTGTTGTAAATAAGAATTCCTAGAAAATGCATTTTATCTTTCGAATGTTTTTTTTTATGGATATAACGCTTTCATTTTTTTTTTAGTTCAACACACTGAGGTCACTGATGTCATCAATTACACTGGTTTACAAATTTAAATATTTTTTATATACTTTTGATGAAACACCTATTTTATTATTATACTACCTCTTACTAATGAAAGGGGGTATTTGAAAAAAAAACTATCACGTCACATTATTAAAATTTTTACAGTTTTCAATATTCACATTTTTAATTCTATAATATCAAATTCAACTTACCTGCATTGTAAACTCGGATTCTATATTCTGTTTTCTTGTGTTTTTGTGAACTAAAGTGGTTTTATTTTTGATAAAATGTCTAATACAGTATGTAAATTAAATTATGATCGTTTTTGTTACGTTTGTGGACAATTTATATTCGCAAAAAAAGGATGACCGATATCGGAATGTCTTAAAACAGCATATTTGCATTATTTTGTATTCTCAGTGAGTAATCAAGATAAAAAGTGGATCCCATATTTTTTTGTGAAAGCAGTAGGCTTTACTCTTATATGCTGGGCTTCGGGAGAAAAAAAGTATCTTCAATTTGGATCACCAATGTTGTGGAGAGAACCTTTAAATCATGAATCAAAATTACGATACAAATGAATGGCGTTTATTTACAAATAGCTTGAAAGCTGTATTATTTCATAACGATAATATAAAAACATCTTTGCCATGCCGTAAACAGTAAAGAAATCTATCAAACAATGTTTCTTTTAATGAAAATGATATAATATGAACAACAAAACTGGAAAATAAGTGGCGATATAAAAGTAGTATGTTACTGGGCTTACAGTTCGAGTATAACAAATATTCATGTATTTTGTGCCTGTGGGATAATCGAGCTAAAAATATTGGCCTGTTCGAAATGTTTTTACTAATGGAAAAATGAATGTGGATCCATCTTTAGTGGATCCGCAAAATATAATTTTGCCACCATTACACATTAAATTGGGTCTAATAAAAAATTTCGTCTTAGTTATGGATACGTAAACTAATGCAAGAGAAGGACTTGAAAAACTTTTATCTACTAATGAAAAAAATGTTTGGGATTCCTTTAAAATGGTCGTCCACAGATTCTTAGAAGATCATAAAGATAAAAGTTATGAAAAAAATATTGCTGTTATATTAAACTATCGTGCAAGGTGTGTGTCTCTGCAGATACATTTTCTCCTTTCACACCTTGATTTTTTTCCTGAAAACTTGGGCGCCGTGAGTGGCGAACAGGGCGAGCGTTTTCACCAAGACATTAAACTTTTTGAAGACAGACACAAAGGTTTTTGGGACAAAAGTATGTTAGGGACTACTGCTGGATCAAGATAATTATAAAAAGAAGAGTAAATTCAATCATTTCTATTTTTTTTATATTTCATATTATTATTATTTTTAAGTATTTAATAAATATTTTTAAAACTAGACGTGACATATTTTTTACAATAATTTTCCCATACTCAGTGCACTAGAATCTATGAAAAAATACACACTTCGGCAAAAGTATATAAACCGTGTAAACCAGTGTTATTTTCTTAAACATTCTCAGATTCTCGGTGGTGCTATATTATTCTCTATGTATCTTATCTTACTAAATATCTATTTAATATCTTTTTTCCGATGCGAAATTATTAATTTTATAACAGTCGAAGTAAAAAATAATATTTTCAATTCTCTTAAATGCATTTTTCTAAATCAAAACGTATTTATCCTGTCACAGATATCACATTTCATCATATCGGTTTCGTTGGGCAGTCAAAAATCGAAATCCGAAACTTACATACTTTCTCCTTCAGCTATACAACTTCACTTTTAAAATCGATTTTCGGATGAAAATATATAACACATATGAACGAAGACTGCAAAATATAATATTTCAATTTTATTTTATAATCCCTAAAAAATCAACATTCCAAATCATTTTGGTTTTTGTTTAGAAATCTAGATTTGTGATTATCAATGTTTAGCGGACATAAAATACTTTTAAACTAAGTTTCATATGCCATTTAATTTCTAATTCCTATAAATTAGAATACTATAATTGGTTGAGTGTCTTTTTAAAAATAATGTATATAATTTGTATTTACCAACTTATTATTACTGTATCTTTAAAGCATAGACAGTAGTAAGATATGATCATTTATAATTATTTTCGATCACTGGTTGGCTTCAAAATTGCCCTATAAAAACAATGATCGTTTCAAACAGATTTAACGAAATTAATTTCAAATATGGCAATCAAATTTTTCTATTACGTACAATTTTTTTTGGTGGGATTTGGATCCGCATCAAAATTAAAATAATTTTTCTTCGCTAAAACATTAACACTAAAAGAGTTCTCATCTTTGTTTTGTGTTTTAGCGGACATAAAATATTTTTAAACATAGATTCATATGCCATTTAATATTTAATTATTATTAAATTAGGATACTATAAACGGTTGAGCATCTTTTTTAAAAATATTGTATACAATTTGTATTTGTCAACTTAATATTACTGTATCTTTACAGTATAGACAGACATAAGATACTTTCATTTATAATTATTTTTGATCACTGGTTGACTTCAAAGTCCTCCCTGTAAAAACAATGATCGTTTCAAACAGATTTAACGAAATTAATTTTAAATATAGCAATCAAATTGCTCCATCACGTACCAATGTCTTTGGTGTGTTTGTGATCCTCTTTAATATTAAAGAAATGTTACCTTCCTAAAACGATAGCACTAAAAATTGTTCTCATATTTTTTTTTATTCTCATGCGAATTGCGTTTTTTTTTTCTCACCTTCCTCTGACAGACCTTCCTCTGACGAACTGGATTATTGCATGCTCACTCTCAAATAACTCTCAGTATTATACTTACAAAAGGAATTTGCGAAGACCCTCCGTTGAGCGAACATGCAGAATATATTGTATAACCAATGATTGGAGAATCATAGTTGAGATTTTTCCAACATAGCGAAAATATGCCGGGACCAGGACTCGAACCTGGGTACTTTGGTTTGCCGTACCAACGCTCTCCCTACTGAGCTATCCCGACGATATCCTGGACTGGCATATTTCACTCTTATTTGTTGGACAAGGCTGCGGACTGCAGCGCTAATTTCATTCATCCGAGATATAACTATAGCATTTACATGATGAATCTTGAAATAGCACGGAAACTCCTGTATACCATGTAATTAGGTCATAATGAATAGAGGAAAGTATATTCAACTAGATAAATTATATCCAATGATTGGAGTATCATAGTTGAGATTTTTCCAACAGAGCGAAAATATGCCGGGACCAGGACTCGAACCTGGGTACTTTGGTTTGCCGTACCAACGCTCTCCCTACTGAGCTATCCCTACGATATCCTGGACTGGCATATTTCAGTATTATTTGTTGGACAAGGCTGCGGACTGCAGCGCTAATTTCATTCATCCGAGCTATAACTATAGCGTTTACATGATGAATCTTGAAATAGCACGGAAACTCCTGTATACCATGTAATTAGGTCATAATGAATAGAGGAAAGTATATTCAACTAGATAAATTATATCGAATGATTGGAGTATCATAGTTGAGATTTTTCCAACAGAACGAAAATATGCCGGGACCAGGACTCGAACCTGGGTACTTTGGTTTGCCGTACCAACGCTCTCCCTACTGAGCTATCCCGACGATATCCTGGAATGGCATATTTCACTCTTATTTGTTGGACAAGGCTGCGGACTGCAGCGCTAATTTCATTCATCCGAGCTATAACTATAGCATTTACATGATGAATCTTGAAATAGCACGGAAACTCCTGTATACCATGTAATTAGGTCATAATGAATAGAGGAAAGTATATTCAACTATATAAATTATATCCAATGATTGGATTATCATAGTTGAGATTTTTCCAACAGAGCGAAAATATGCCGGGACCAGGACTCGAACCTGGGTACTTTGGTTTGCCGTACCAACGCTCTCCCTACTGAGCTATCCCGACGATATCCTGGACTGGCATATTTCACTCTTATTTGTTGGACAAGGCTGCGGACTGCAGCGCTAATTTCATTCATCCGAGATATAACTATAGCATTTACATGATGAATCTTGAAATAGCACGGAAACTCCTGTATACCATGTAATTAGGTCATAATGAATAGAGGAAAGTATATTCAACTAGATAAATTATATCCAATGATTGGAGTATCATAGTTGAGATTTTTCCAACAGAGCGAAAATATGCCGGGACCAGGACTCGAACCTGGGTACTTTGGTTTGCCGTACCAACGCTCTCCCTACTGAGCTATCCCTACGATATCCTGGACTGGCATATTTCACTCTTATTTGTTGGACAAGGCTGCGGACTGCAGCGCTAATTTCATTCATCCGAGCTATAACTATAGCATTTACATGATGAATCTTGAAATAGCACGGAAACTCCTGTATACCATGTAATTAGGTCATAATGAATAGAGGAAAGTATATTCAACTAGATAAATTATATCCAATGATTGGAGTATCATAGTTGAGATTTTTCCAACAGAACGAAAATATGCCGGGACCAGGACTCGAACCTGGGTACTTTGGTTTGCCGTACCAACGCTCTCCCTACTGAGCTATCCCGACGATATCCTGGAATGGCATATTTCACTCTTATTTGTTGGACAAGGCTGAGGACTGCAGCGCTAATTTCATTCATCCGAGCTATAACTATAGCATTTACATGATGAATCTTGAAATAGCACGGAAACTCCTGTATACCATGTAATTAGGTCATAATGAATAGAGGAAAGTATATTCAACTAGATAAATTATATCCAATGATTGGAGTATCATAGTTGAGATTTTTCCAACAGTACGAAAATATGCCGGGACCAGGACTCGAACCTGGGTACATTGGTTTGCCGTACCAACGCTCTCTCTACTGAGCTATTCCGACGATATCCTGGACTGGCATATTTCACTCTTATTTGTTGGACAAGGCTGCGGACTGCAGCGCTAATTTCATTCATCCGAGCTATAACTATAGCATTTACATGATGAATCTTGAAATAGCACGGAAACTCCTGTATACCATGTAATTAGGTCATAATGAATAGAGGAAAGTATATTCAACTAGATAAATTATATCCAATGATTGGAGTATCATAGTTGAGATTTTTCCAACAGAGCGAAAATATGCCGGGACCAGGACTCGAACCTGGTAACTTTGGTTTGCCGTACCAATGCTCTCCCTACTGAGCTATCCCGACGATATCCTGGACTGGCATATTTCACTCTTATTTGTTGGACAAGGCTGCGGACTGCAGCGCTAATTTCATTCATCCGAGCTATAACTATAGCATTTACATGATGAATCTTGAAATAGCACGGAAACTCCTGTATACCATGTGATTAGGTCATAATGAATAGAGGAAAGTATATTCAACTAGATAAATTATATCCAATGATTGGAGTATCATAGTTGAGATTTTTCCAACAGAGCGAAAATATGCCGGGACCAGGACTCGAACCTGGGTACTTTGGTTTGCCGTACCAACGCTCTCCCTACTGAGCTATCCCTACGATATCCTGGACTGGCATATTTCAGTATTATTTGTTGGACAAGGCTGCGGACTGCAGCGCTAATTTCATTCATCCGAGCTATAACTATAGCGTTTACATGATGAATCTTGAAATAGCACGGAAACTCCTGTATACCATGTAATTAGGTCATAATGAATAGAGGAAAGTATATTCAACTAGATAAATTATATCCAATGATTGGAGTATCATAGTTGAGATTTTTCCAACAGAACGAAAATATGCCGGGACCAGGACTCGAACCTGGGTACTTTGGTTTGCCGTACCAACGCTCTCCCTACTGAGCTATCCCGACGATATCCTGGAATGGCATATTTCACTCTTATTTGTTGGACAAGGCTGCGGACTGCAGCGCTAATTTCATTCATCCGAGCTATAACTATAGCATTTACATGATGAATCTTGAAATAGCACGGAAACTCCTGTATACCATGTAATTAGGTCATAATGAATAGAGGAAAGTATATTCAACTATATAAATTATATCCAATGATTGGATTATCATAGTTGAGATTTTTCCAACAGAGCGAAAATATGCCGGGACCAGGACTCGAACCTGGGTACTTTGGTTTGCCGTACCAACGCTCTCCCTACTGAGCTATCCCGACGATATCCTGGACTGGCATATTTCACTCTTATTTGTTGGACAAGGCTGCGGACTGCAGCGCTAATTTCATTCATCCGAGATATAACTATAGCATTTACATGATGAATCTTGAAATAGCACGGAAACTCCTGTATACCATGTAATTAGGTCATAATGAATAGAGGAAAGTATATTCAACTAGATAAATTATATCCAATGATTGGAGTATCATAGTTGAGATTTTTCCAACAGAGCGAAAATATGCCGGGACCAGGACTCGAACCTGGGTACTTTGGTTTGCCGTACCAACGCTCTCCCTACTGAGCTATCCCTACGATATCCTGGACTGGCATATTTCACTCTTATTTGTTGGACAAGGCTGCGGACTGCAGCGCTAATTTCATTCATCCGAGCTATAACTATAGCATTTACATGATGAATCTTGAAATAGCACGGAAACTCCTGTATACCATGTAATTAGGTCATAATGAATAGAGGAAAGTATATTCAACTAGATAAATTATATCCAATGATTGGAGTATCATAGTTGAGATTTTTCCAACAGAACGAAAATATGCCGGGACCAGGACTCGAACCTGGGTACTTTGGTTTGCCGTACCAACGCTCTCCCTACTGAGCTATCCCGACGATATCCTGGAATGGCATATTTCACTCTTATTTGTTGGACAAGGCTGAGGACTGCAGCGCTAATTTCATTCATCCGAGCTATAACTATAGCATTTACATGATGAATCTTGAAATAGCACGGAAACTCATGTATACCATATAATTAGGTCATAATGAATAGAGGAAAGTATATTCAACTAGATAAATTATATCCAATGATTGGAGTATCATAGTTGAGATTTTTCCAACAGTACGAAAATATGCCGGGACCAGGACTCGAACCTGGGTACATTCGTTTGCCGTACCAACGCTCTCCCTACTGAGCTATCCCGACGATATCCTGGACTGGCATATTTCACTCTTATTTGTTGGACAAGGCTGCGGACTGCAGCGCTAATTTCATTCATCCGAGCTATAACTATAGCATTTACATGATGAATCTTGAAATAGCACGGAAACTCCTGTATACCATGTAATTAGGTCATAATGAATAGAGGAAAGTATATTCAACTAGATAAATTATATCCAATGATTGGAGTATCATAGTTGAGATTTTTCCAACAGAGCGAAAATATGCCGGGACCAGGACTCGAACCTGGGTACTTTGGTTTGCCGTACCAACGCTCTCCCTACTGAGCTATCCCGACGATATCCTGGACTGGCATATTTCACTCTTATTTGTTGGACAAGGCTGCGGACTGCAGCGCTAATTTCATTCATCCGAGATATAACTATAGCATTTACATGATGAATCTTGAAATAGCACGGAAACTCCTGTATACCATGTAATTAGGTCATAATGAATAGAGGAAAGTATATTCAACTAGATAAATTATATCCAATGATTGGAGTATCATAGTTGAGATTTTTCCAACAGAGCGAAAATATGCCGGGACCAGGACTCGAACCTGGGTACTTTGGTTTGCCGTACCAACGCTCTCCCTACTGAGCTATCCCTACGATATCCTGGACTGGCATATTTCAGTATTATTTGTTGGACAAGGCTGCGGACTGCAGCGCTAATTTCATTCATCCGAGCTATAACTATAGCGTTTACATGATGAATCTTGAAATAGCACGGAAACTCCTGTATACCATGTAATTAGGTCATAATGAATAGAGGAAAGTATATTCAACTAGATAAATTATATCCAATGATTGGAGTATCATAGTTGAGATTTTTCCAACAGAACGAAAATATGCCGGGACCAGGACTCGAACCTGGGTACTTTGGTTTGCCGTACCAACGCTCTCCCTACTGAGCTATCCCGACGATATCCTGGAATGGCATATTTCACTCTTATTTGTTGGACAAGGCTGCGGACTGCAGCGCTAATTTCATTCATCCGAGCTATAACTATAGCATTTACATGATGAATCTTGAAATAGCACGGAAACTCCTGTATACCATGTAATTAGGTCATAATGAATAGAGGAAAGTATATTCAACTATATAAATTATATCCAATGATTGGATTATCATAGTTGAGATTTTTCCAACAGAGCGAAAATATGCCGGGACCAGGACTCGAACCTGGGTACTTTGGTTTGCCGTACCAACGCTCTCCCTACTGAGCTATCCCGACGATATCCTGGACTGGCATATTTCACTCTTATTTGTTGGACAAGGCTGCGGACTGCAGCGCTAATTTCATTCATCCGAGATATAACTATAGCATTTACATGATGAATCTTGAAATAGCACGGAAACTCCTGTATACCATGTAATTAGGTCATAATGAATAGAGGAAAGTATATTCAACTAGATAAATTATATCCAATGATTGGAGTATCATAGTTGAGATTTTTCCAACAGAGCGAAAATATGCCGGGACCAGGACTCGAACCTGGGTACTTTGGTTTGCCGTACCAACGCTCTCCCTACTGAGCTATCCCTACGATATCCTGGACTGGCATATTTCACTCTTATTTGTTGGACAAGGCTGCGGACTGCAGCGCTAATTTCATTCATCCGAGCTATAACTATAGCATTTACATGATGAATCTTGAAATAGCACGGAAACTCCTGTATACCATGTAATTAGGTCATAATGAATAGAGGAAAGTATATTCAACTAGATAAATTATATCCAATGATTGGAGTATCATAGTTGAGATTTTTCCAACAGAACGAAAATATGCCGGGACCAGGACTCGAACCTGGGTACTTTGGTTTGCCGTACCAACGCTCTCCCTACTGAGCTATCCCGACGATATCCTGGAATGGCATATTTCACTCTTATTTGTTGGACAAGGCTGAGGACTGCAGCGCTAATTTCATTCATCCGAGCTATAACTATAGCATTTACATGATGAATCTTGAAATAGCACGGAAACTCCTGTATACCATGTAATTAGGTCATAATGAATAGAGGAAAGTATATTCAACTAGATAAATTATATCCAATGATTGGAGTATCATAGTTGAGATTTTTCCAACAGTACGAAAATATGCCGGGACCAGGACTCGAACCTGGGTACATTGGTTTGCCGTACCAACGCTCTCTCTACTGAGCTATTCCGACGATATCCTGGACTGGCATATTTCACTCTTATTTGTTGGACAAGGCTGCGGACTGCAGCGCTAATTTCATTCATCCGAGCTATAACTATAGCATTTACATGATGAATCTTGAAATAGCACGGAAACTCCTGTATACCATGTAATTAGGTCATAATGAATAGAGGAAAGTATATTCAACTAGATAAATTATATCCAATGATTGGAGTATCATAGTTGAGATTTTTCCAACAGAGCGAAAATATGCCGGGACCAGGACTCGAACCTGGTAACTTTGGTTTGCCGTACCAATGCTCTCCCTACTGAGCTATCCCGACGATATCCTGGACTGGCATATTTCACTCTTATTTGTTGGACAAGGCTGCGGACTGCAGCGCTAATTTCATTCATCCGAGCTATAACTATAGCATTTACATGATGAATCTTGAAATAGCACGGAAACTCCTGTATACCATGTGATTAGGTCATAATGAATAGAGGAAAGTATATTCAACTAGATAAATTATATCCAATGATTGGAGTATCATAGTTGAGATTTTTCCAACAGAGCGAAAATATGCCGGGACCAGGACTCGAACCTGGGTACTTTGGTTTGCCGTACCAACGCTCTCCCTACTGAGCTATCCCTACGATATCCTGGACTGGCATATTTCAGTATTATTTGTTGGACAAGGCTGCGGACTGCAGCGCTAATTTCATTCATCCGAGCTATAACTATAGCGTTTACATGATGAATCTTGAAATAGCACGGAAACTCCTGTATACCATGTAATTAGGTCATAATGAATAGAGGAAAGTATATTCAACTAGATAAATTATATCCAATGATTGGAGTATCATAGTTGAGATTTTTCCAACAGAACGAAAATATGCCGGGACCAGGACTCGAACCTGGGTACTTTGGTTTGCCGTACCAACGCTCTCCCTACTGAGCTATCCCGACGATATCCTGGAATGGCATATTTCACTCTTATTTGTTGGACAAGGCTGCGGACTGCAGCGCTAGTTTCATTCATCCGAGCTATAACTATAGCATTTACATGATGAATCTTGAAATAGCACGGAAACTCCTGTATACCATGTAATTAGGTCATAATGAATAGAGGAAAGTATATTCAACTATATAAATTATATCCAATGATTGGATTATCATAGTTGAGATTTTTCCAACAGAGCGAAAATATGCCGGGACCAGGACTCGAACCTGGGTACTTTGGTTTGCCGTACCAACGCTCTCCCTACTGAGCTATCCCGACGATATCCTGGACTGGCATATTTCACTCTTATTTGTTGGACAAGGCTGCGGACTGCAGCGCTAATTTCATTCATCCGAGATATAACTATAGCATTTACATGATGAATCTTGAAATAGCACGGAAACTCCTGTATACCATGTAATTAGGTCATAATGAATAGAGGAAAGTATATTCAACTAGATAAATTATATCCAATGATTGGAGTATCATAGTTGAGATTTTTCCAACAGAGCGAAAATATGCCGGGACCAGGACTCGAACCTGGGTACTTTGGTTTGCCGTACCAACGCTCTCCCTACTGAGCTATCCCTACGATATCCTGGACTGGCATATTTCACTCTTATTTGTTGGACAAGGCTGCGGACTGCAGCGCTAATTTCATTCATCCGAGCTATAACTATAGCATTTACATGATGAATCTTGAAATAGCACGGAAACTCCTGTATACCATGTAATTAGGTCATAATGAATAGAGGAAAGTATATTCAACTAGATAAATTATATCCAATGATTGGAGTATCATAGTTGAGATTTTTCCAACAGAACGAAAATATGCCGGGACCAGGACTCGAACCTGGGTACTTTGGTTTGCCGTACCAACGCTCTCCCTACTGAGCTATCCCGACGATATCCTGGAATGGCATATTTCACTCTTATTTGTTGGACAAGGCTGAGGACTGCAGCGCTAATTTCATTCATCCGAGCTATAACTATAGCATTTACATGATGAATCTTGAAATAGCACGGAAACTCATGTATACCATATAATTAGGTCATAATGAATAGAGGAAAGTATATTCAACTAGATAAATTATATCCAATGATTGGAGTATCATAGTTGAGATTTTTCCAACAGTACGAAAATATGCCGGGACCAGGACTCGAACCTGGGTACATTCGTTTGCCGTACCAACGCTCTCCCTACTGAGCTATCCCGACGATATCCTGGACTGGCATATTTCACTCTTATTTGTTGGACAAGGCTGCGGACTGCAGCGCTAATTTCATTCATCCGAGCTATAACTATAGCATTTACATGATGAATCTTGAAATAGCACGGAAACTCCTGTATACCATGTAATTAGGTCATAATGAATAGAGGAAAGTATATTCAACTAGATAAATTATATCCAATGATTGGAGTATCATAGTTGAGATTTTTCCAACAGAGCGAAAATATGCCGGGACCAGGACTCGAACCTGGGTACTTTGGTTTGCCGTACCAACGCTCTCCCTACTGAGCTATCCCGACGATATCCTGGACTGGCATATTTCACTCTTATTTGTTGGACAAGGCTGCGGACTGCAGCGCTAATTTCATTCATCCGAGCTATAACTATAGCATTTACATGATGAATCTTGAAATAGCACGGAAACGCCTGTATACCATGTAATTAGGTCATAATGAATAGAGGAAAGTATATTCAACTAGATAAATTATATCCAATGATTGGAGTATCATAGTTGAGATTTTTCCAACAGAACGAAAATATGCCGGGACCGGGACTCGAACCTGGGTACTTTGGTTTGCCGTACCAACGCTCTCCCTACTGAGCTATCCCGACGATATCCTGGACTGGCATATTTCACTCTTATTTGTTGGACAAGGCTGCGGACTGCAGCGCTAATTTCATTCATCCGAGCTATAACTATAGCATTTACATGATGAATCTTGAAATAGCACGGAAACTCCTGTATACCATGTAATTAGGTCATAATGAATAGAGGAAAGTATATTCAACTAGATAAATTATATCCAATGATTGGTGTATCATAGTTGAGATTTTTCCAACAGAGCGAAAATATGCCGGCTCCAGGACTCGAACCTGGGTACTTTGGTTTGCCGTACCAACGCTCTCCCTACTGAGCTATCCCGATATTGTTTAAGTTTTTTCACTTTATAACAGAATTAATATTAAGCAAAACTAGTTTGTATCACATATTTATTCGCTTAAAATGTCATGTTTCTATAAAAGTAGCATTTGCAAAAAAATGCATTAATAAAATGCATTGTATAAAAATGCATTTGTTTAAACATGTGGCGAGGTACCTACCATACTTAATGAACAATGGAAGCCGTTGCCACTGCTTGTACACAAAAGCTTACGGACTTTATTTTGGCTGCAGGTTGGTTGATAAAGAAAAAGTGTGGTCACCAAAATCTTGCTGCCACTCATATTAAAATACATTTATTGATTGGGTATATATGCACAGATTTTTTACTGTTACAATGGTATAGTCTGAGCTTCAGAATAACTTAGATCACTGTTATCTTTGCGTAGGTAAAATCTCCATTTTGTCGAAAAAAGAATCAAAATTAAATATTGCAATATCCCTGAGCATTAAGACTTGTTTCTTTTGAATATAATATGCCAGTGCCAGTGCCACATCCGCCTGATATATATATATATATATATATATATATATATATATATATTAGAGTTACAAAACACATCAGAATAACCTTCACCAGACGCAATCTGAATTAAATGACCTCGTCAGTGATTTAGTTCTACCCGCAAAAATAGCTCAGCTACTTGTGTTTCGACAGCAGTGCAACGTACTACAAAATGATTCACAAGTTTTCTTTTATAGAAAGAGTCAATGTCGTATTTCAAGCTATTTCTCTATAGAAGGTAACCTGATGTATTGCTATAATATTCAATGCTTTAATGGAAGCGTTAAATGTTGACCACAAATCTGAACATTGAGACTCATCTAAGATTAATTTGAAAGCAATTTTGCTTGACAATGGAAATATGCAGCCTTCAATACTTATTGCTCATAAAAGTCATTGGAAGTACATGTAGTTAAACATTCCAAATTTGCTGCAAAAAAAAATTACTAAGACTAAGTGGAACATATATGCTGACCTGAAAGTTATGGCATTGCTAACTGGGTTATAATAAGGTGCCACAGAATTCAATATTGTTTCTTATGTTAAAAGGGCAGCAACCAAGCAAGTAATACGTGCTTATCATCAGCATTTATAAGTTATGAATGACAAAATGACCAATGCGAGGGAAAAAAATGTATTCATGGCGCGAAACACTGAACAGCAAGTATTAGATGTTAAGTCAAAAATATATTTATTTAAGTTAGACTTATTAAGAAAAAAATTACGCGATAAATAAAGACGGTGTTGGATTTAAATATATCTTACACAAATTAACATACATGTGCGAAGCTAAAATGAAAATAAAGTATTTATGTTAGACTTCAAACATCATCACTTCACAAGACTTCACATGCACTTTCCATGGACTTCACAAGTATATCATGATTTTGGTATAAAAAATATCCTGAATGCTGTCGCAAACGTACTATACGATGTTTTTGAAGAACATTGTATTTTTTTGTAATTTTGCTTTTTAGAGAATTTTTTTATTTAAGGAATTGGGAAGTAATATGTCTCTTAAACGGCATTCTTTCGTCTCTCACTTGGATTTTTTTCATTTAATATGAGGGCATTTTCTAATGAATACAGAGAAATGTTCCACAAAGATGTAGGTGAAATCGATAAAAATATACAATAAAAAAATTCTGATTACTGCTGTACACTTTTATAGAAGTGACCAAAAGAACTATTTAAGAGTAAAATATGGATTAAAGGACTGTTTCATTACAGATTTCATTCATATTGTAACTAAGGAAATGAAAAAACATGAATAAAAAAATGACAATGAATATAAAAATTAAAAATGACAATTTGTAGAAAACCCCTTACATCCAACTACTTTTGGAAATCAATTGAATTCAGTTATTATCTCCGCGGTAGTTCAAAATTTTTACTAAATTCAAATGTCCGTTTTATATGAAATGCCCTATATAAATGAGTACTAAGTTATAAAAAATCAATATTGTTCGCTCATTGTGCAGCTAAAAATTATTTCATACACATGCACATATTTCTTTATTTATTTAATAAATTTATATTCGAATTGCAATTAATGTTTTCTACTATATTGTTTTTCAAAATTCCTGAGAATGCCGTTAATTTTGGTCGAAACTCTGCATGCTATAAGAGAAAAAAACCCGTTGAAGTTTGTTTATTTTTAAAAGGAAAAATTTATATCTATATGAATATGCATCCATATCCATATCCATCCTTATGCCAATGAACACAAATATTGTACTGGATCCTTATACGTATGCGCTACAGCTACAGTACATTATCATTACTTTTTATAGTTTGGTCTCAAATATTAATTCTTTATTCAGATTGATGTTAGCCCCTCATCTACACTAGTATGTAAACATTCGCTGCAAAATGTAATGTCAAACATTTTCCTTATATTCCAAGAAATCGTCAGTTATTTTTCAATCAATTTGGCGAAACATTTTAAACGAATGTTTATCGTAATGTTTTTCTATATATGTGTATTAGATACAAATATTTTGAACTACCGAAAAGTTCCAATTCGTTAAATGCCACTGAAATTTTATAAAATTCTTTACATCTGACCAGTTGTTTTTAGGTAGCTTTCATTACAAAAATCTACCTATTGCAGCCGTTCGGAGGAAAGCAGTTCCAATTTTTTTTTACCCCCAGACCCCAAAACCACCCTCCGTTCAAATGTTGATTTATATATATATATATATATACATAGTTGCCAACCTCCCGCTTTTTTTCATACCAGTATTTTTATGAAAAAATATTTGTTTTATTGAATCGTGGAATTTCTGCTATTTAGTAAAGCTAAAATTTTTGTATGATTTTACTGGTATTAAAAAAATCGGGAGGTTGGCAACTATATATATATATATATATATATATATATATATATATATATATATATATATATATATATATATATATATATATATATATGTATATGTATATATATATATATATATATGTGTGTGACAGTTGTCATGGTGTAACTCTCTTATTCATGAACCTATTTGGCTATGACTGGATATGTGCATAGGACATACCAAGGCTCGACCGAGTTCATTGACCAGCTTCATCTATCATCTTCTTTCAAAATGGCGGTCATTTAAAAAAAAAATAATTCAAAAATATGTGCAAAAAAAACCCCAGCTTTATGCGCCATCTTGTTTCAAAACAGCGGAAAGATACAATTTTTATTTTATTTTTTTAAATCAAAAACATGTATGAAACATTATAAATTGAAAAGGTTGTCTCCATTAAGTGTTAGATCGTGATACAGGGATTCTGGAGCATTTTTTGTTTTGGCTTTATCTTAAAAAATGTCTGAAATATGGCGGTTTGAAATTATTGGGTGTCTGACATTTTGAAACAATCTCATTTTTTTATGCTGTAACTCTCGTATTTATGAAGCTATATGAATGGTGACTGATCATGTGTACATGACATACCAAGCTCTCGACCGAGTTCATTAGCCAGCTTTGTCGCCATCTTAATTTAAAATGGCGGCCAGTTAAATATTTTTAAATAAAAAAAAATCAAAAAGATTTACAAAAAATATATAAATTGAAAAGTTGTTTTCGTTAAGTGTTAGATCGTGATACAAGGATTGTGGCGCATTTTTTTTGGCTTTATCTTAAAAAAAAATGGCTGAAATATGGAAGATGCCTTTTCCTCCTGGTACAGGCCGGAAGAACTTTTTAACTCTACTGAAGAATTTCTGAACTTATTTCTTTTTCAATATCTAATTTAATAAATTTTTGTACATATTCGTTGACTAAACCGAAGTTTTTCTGTTTTTTTTTTTTTTTTGCCTAATTTGAGTTTGACTGTTATGAGTTCAAATTATTGAGGTATTCCACAGTATGCAAAAGTTAAATTAGCGTTTGTGCATTTACTTTGCAGATAATTCATAAAAGCTTACGTTTTATAAGATAATAAAAAATTATATCCAAAATAAATCAAAAACTTTTTCAGAAATGCGTAAGTTTATTGTAGAATAATAAAATGTGGTTTATCTAAGCCTTAAAATCATATTACCTTTATCACATCTCTTTTGTCAGAAACGAAGTATTACTTTTTTTTAATATTTATTAATTATGCGCATAAAAAATAATTTTAGTTATTTATAACAAAATTCTATCTAATAATAGCTCAGATGAAAAGTTTTTTTTTACGCACATTCAAGAATAATTTTATGTTTATAAGTCGCTGATCTGCTCGGCGCCTCTAAGGCCGGTTAAGCCTTAAATATACATAAATAAAAATTGAATGAATTTATTTTTTAAACGAAAATCTAAGTAAAAAAATGCCTTCGAAGAAGCGTGCTTCTTATTCTTTTTTTATCGAATACCATCGGATTCATTTAAACTTAAAAAAAATATTATTGTCCAAAATTTTTGAAATAATTATGAATTATAAATATAATCTTTCCAAAACATGTGTATAATTTTCCTACTAATATATATATATATATATATATGTATAGTTGTATATTTAGTTTTCAATTTTGTGTATATTTTTATTTAATCTGCTTTTATTTTTACATCAGTTAAGAACTTTGAAGCAATTCAAAGAAGAATGACGAGCAACCATAAAAATAATTTATGTAAAAAATAAAAGAAATTAAAAGAGGAAAATATGTGATTTCATATTATATAAAAAAAAGGTGGATTTTCTTTTTAGAATCCCTAGAAGCATTTAATACCAATTGCTCACCCAAATAATTTTATTTAATAGAAAGTAATTTACTCACACCTTTTATTTCTAAAAAAAATTATTCTTGCTATCAGCTGCGTTTTCACACAAACATTGTTTGTATTATTATTTCAGCATTTAAAATATGGCCACATTTACTCATTTTAACGCGTAATAATTGAATTATTACTTTAAAGTTTTATTTCTCCTTTTAATATTTACGTGCAAATATATTTTTCATGACGTAATGTTCCCATTTACAGCTTTTAAAATACGGTCATTTAATTATTATTACGTTAAAAGTTCTATATTTCTTTTTAATAGCCATGTGTAAATATATTTCTTAATTGACAGATACTAGTATTTTTTGCACTGTTTTACAAATTGAGAACAGTATAAAAAATGGGTTTTCAAAATGTAAAATATAGAAAAATGAAAATTTGTCTGTCTGTCTGTATTTCTGTACAAAACCACAATTTAGGAGCGGAAATCGTGACATTTAAACTTATGGCGTATTAAAGTACAGCCGAAGCAACTAAAGTAATTCGAAATTGAAATTAATTATAGTTAATTTTTAACTAATAAACAAAGACCAATCTAACAGCAATTTCCTTTCAAATTTAAACATTTTTCGTTATAGTAGCTGCCAACAATTAAAAATCCACAATAAAATTCTTTCTACAGCAATTCATTTTCTATTGAAAGCTTTACACGTGAAAAATGAAAATGAAATTAAAAGTTTCAAGAATTTAAAAAGAGTGAATATGACGTCATATTGGAAGTATAATGGACATTTTAAAAGATTTCTCAATAATATAAATAATATAAATCATAAATATTAGTAAGTACAGAAAGTAGGTGACTATATAAAGTCGTATGAGTTTGAGGAACGTTTTTAAACATGATAAAAACCCGATTACGGAAATATTGGCATATTTTAACATTTTGCGGTTCTCTGAATTTGTTTTTGCAATTTTGTTCAACTATTACGCACATATACGTATATGTATGCGTAAGTAAATTAGAATTTCCGCAAATGTTTGGGTCCCCACTCTTTGTAAAAAACGGAAATAAACATTTTTTTAAATAAAATTCATAAAAATTTTGAATTTGCCATTTTTTTATCATGAAAAACTTATGAAAACAAAATCCTCAGAAACAACTTTACAGCGAAAGGTTTTAATCACGGTCTCAATCCGACCACATATTATATTTACTAAATAAGTAGGTAATCTGTCGTCCGAAGTCAAAATTAAGCAAATTAAAACTTAAAATAAAAACGTAAATTAAAACGTTAATTTTTAGAATGACAACACATGTACATCGTTTACATGCAAAGTTACATTTGAAGGAATCTTCACAGTTGTAAATTTTCAGCTTTTATTGCTCCAATGATGACTGTAAGCTGACTTTTTATAGTTGATTTCTGATGAGTTTACTATATAAATTTATATAATTTTATATTGGGGTTTTCATTTGATTCATGTGTGTAATATGTCGCATGATTCGTTTATTATGTTTTATAGTACATTTTTAATTTTGAACTCGATTCTTGAAAAAAAAAAAAAAATCTTAACTTCAGTTGCAAGACCACGTATTTTAGCTACTATGAAAAATTCTTCATTAAAATGATGAGATTTTGAATACAATATTGCAAAAGAAAAACTCTCAAAAGATTAGTCAAATTAAAAAAATAATAATTACATACTGTACTGTACAGTACACCTCAATATTATCAACTGTATTCCTTCAAAGTATTATCAAATTCCAATGCATAGTTTGTACTGCTGTCTAATTTGTACTGCTGTTTTCTCTGTATTATATTTTTAAGGCTAACACGTTGATTATTCTAAAAATATATAAAAAACTTAATTATATATATCATTGTAAACCTTGAGGGTATCAATCTTTACTTAATGTATTAAAAATGCATTATATTTGTAGAATTATAGTAATTTAAAAATGCTTGTATTGCATTGAAACCTGGAGCTTAGTGACCGTGCATTACGGCTTAGCAGTTAGAGGGAAAAAAACTCTTTTATCGGAACTTTTTTGATCAAATTCAGCATTAAATCGGTCTTAAAACAATTCATCGATTTTAAAACTGTATATTTCAGCATATTTATCGAACATTTTTCTATAAAACTACCAATTTCTATATTTTTCTATGCAATAATTTTCTTAATATTATCTGAGAAAGACCTCAAGGCACAAAAAAAAAAATAATTGACAGCGGTGTCAGCGACGGCTACTTTTTTTTAAAATAGAGAGATAATTTCATATAAAAATATGTTTTTGCACACATTTTAAGTAATAATTCATTTATAAGTGGTGTTTAATAAATAATACAACTTTTATATGACAGGCAGTATGACAACTTGTATCGTAAAGTTAACTCATAAAAGGTCATTGTAAGAAACATTCGTAATTCTGTACAGGACAGATCACTATTGATGCATTTCAGCAAGATTTCATGATGTTTGATCAATCATTCTCCCAACGCGTGATTTTTCTACTTATTTATTATTTTTTTTACATATTTATTAACGACTCTTTCTACAACATACCTCTCTCTCATGATATGCGAAAACTTCAAGATATAATCAGCATTGCTGTGCGGGGTATTCTTGAGATAAACTTTAAAACGAATCTTAAAGAAGTTAAAGTGTTTAGAAATTCCAAAGTTATATTTATGAATTCTTGATAATTATTACCGTATAAATGTGGCCTGATACATTAAATTTATAGAAAATATACGGACATATATAAATCTATGTATTTCGTAATTTGTGAATGCATCATAATATTTTGAAAACGGTCAAATAATTCTATATGCAAATATTAGAATCTTTATAAAGAAATAATTTATTTCAACAATCTATATATTTAAAACGCTAAGTGTTTTCTTCCGACAATCCGTGAGAACAAATTACTGCATCAAATTACATCATTCTTTTTTTTTAATGAAAGATATTTGGACACATATTTGTTATCGTGCATTCGTTTGTTCGAAAATTTAATTAATTAGCCGTAATTTTCAATTAAACATTTATTTCTGCTAATGACGTCATAATCGGATAAAGTCCACTGTTGCGAAGCACAGAGTTTATTCTCTAAACTCTGTGGTTGCGAGAATAAAAAAGAAAAAAATAAACATTAAAAGCACGCGATTTTTAGACCGAATTTTTTAATTTGCAAGTTAAATTTTGGTAAAGATATTTATCCGCGTGTTTTATAAGTGAATAAAAATTCATATTTATTGTGACGTCACGGGAATATTGTCCATTGGGTTTATTTTATCATTATGCATTATAACTTTGTTGATGCCATTTTTTCATTACAATTAAACACAAAATATATTTTTATTTATATGCATGGTGTTTAAGGATTAATGTAACGTACATGAAGCACGTGTGAAAAGTTTGCGCCGGTGAAAATGACGTTCTGCTTAGCTTGAAATGCTTTTAACTTTGATAAAACTAAAGAGAAAAATATATATGATTGTGTCATCATTACGTAATTTTAACTGATTTTTCCATTCATAATTATAAAGATTAGAATTGGAGCCGTCATTGATTTCTTCATTTTGATTGCATACCTTGATTACATGTTGCCAATTACTTTTTCTTAATTATATGTTAGAAGATTTCCCTTTTTAATAAAAAAAATCACAAAACTAAAGGATTTCAGGAAATTTAAAATGATTAAAAATAGTGTTATGGTAGAAAAAAATCTTGAAATAATGATTGTATTTTTAGCTAGAATAAACAGTGTTAGACTAATATTTCATAGGAATTATTTTGGTAGATTTATTATAAGTTCATTTAACAGTTCCTTATTAGCGGCAAAGTCCTATTTCTTTCACTGTGAATTTCTCTTTCGATGTCAAAAAATGGTATTTGTATGGTTTATTCGGTTCCTTTACATAATCAGGATGATTATCCCTTTTCCATCACAGTCGGTGATATTTTTCCTCTTATACAGTTGGCAAATGTATAAAAATATAAAAATACAATTCCTAGCATATTCCGATATCTGATGGAACATATGCATCAACGAATTCAACATATCAATTTTATGCTCAACATAAATTGAAAACAGTTTCTTTCTTTCTTTCTTTCTTTAAGCGGCAGTTTTCAAATAAATTTCAATCGAAAGCTATTTTTTCCCCAATTAATGACGTAAGAATTGAAATTGTAAAATGTAGTAAATTGTGTAAAAAATAGAAATTTGTAGTATTTAGAAGTGATGTAAGCGCCAATAGTGATGCAAGCGACTTTTGGACGCCACCAGCCGAAACACAGTGGCAATTTTTAGAAATGTATAACGGTTGTGACAACAAACGGCACTATCGCTTTATCTTTCATCGCGCTTACATCACTTCTAAATACTACAAATTTCTATTTTTTACACAATTTACTACATTTTACGATTTCAATTCTTACGTCATCAATTGGAAAAAAAATAGCTTTCGATTGAAATTTATGTGAAAACTGCCGCTTAAAGAAAGAAAGAAAGAAAGAAACTGTTTTCAATTTATGTTGAGCATAAAATTGATATGTTGAATTCGTTGATGCATATGTTCCATCAGATATCGGAATATGCTAGGAATTGTATTTTTATATTTTTATACATTTGCCAACTGTATAAGAGGAAAAATATCACCGACTGTGATGGAAAAGGGATAATCATCCTGATTATGTAAAGGAACCGAATAAACCATACAAATAAATTACACTTGAAAACATTAAAAATCTCCCTCATCTGCAGATTGACTTATTACTGTAAAAAAAATTCTTCATCTTTACATAAAAATTGATTAGCTTGAAACAATGGATGCATTTTAGAAGATATAGATTTGAAACGAACAATGATTAAAGAGGACATTTTAAAACTTTATTTAAACATTTTAAAACTTTTTTAACGTCAAATTTCGACGGGGCTTTTGGGCAGATGCAATGCGCATGCGCATAGGAGTTCATTCGGTTGCATTATCACGGGGGGGGGGGCATGTGTGCTTTATTTACTATGTTCTTTTATTTACTGAATATGATATGTACGTAGGAATATACTATTTGTATATACTTCATAGCTCCAGGACATTTTTTTTCTTGTTGCCTTGGGGAATATTACGGTAATGTCAAACTGATTTGCATTACACAGTTGTTTACGGATTGTTTGTTTGGAGTTTGCATCGGAAATAGTATACTGTATTTGACTGGGGGAAAAAACTTTTAAAATAAAATATTTGAAAGACTGTTTCATACGCACTCCTTCATAAATAATAAAGAACATTATTTTACTGATATTATTATAGTTTTTTTTTTTCGTCAAGTTTTGACGGGTTCCATCTAGTAGGTATTTAATGCGCTTAAAGAATGACAAGATTGAAACATAAATTTCCATTATGACTGTTAAGCTTACTTGTATGGAATATTTTCTTCCGCGTATGTTTTATTTTATAGACTGTTTACAGAACTCTTGTCTAGCGATTTCTAAAATTCAAATAATATCATATTATCATATTTTAGTTTAATCGCTTGTATGCAGATATAATTAAATTTAAAATATCATGAATTATTCAGAGTAGCAATTAAAACAACTAAAGCAAAACCTATAATGGCATTTGTTTGTTTGCGAAAAGAAACCAGAGAATAACCATAACTGTGTCTTAGGAGATTATACGTAAAATGTTTTTCTATGAACTGTAAATTTAGATGCAATAAAGCACGAATAAATATTCTCGAAGTATTACTATTTATTTTACCTGCTCCAAATTTTATTGTAGCATGAAAAAATAAAATATAATCTTTCCACTATAACAGAAATGTAATTGTCTGGTCACAAAAGGGAGCATAATTATGAATTATTCATGAAAAATAATGTTTTCACAAATATTATTGACCATACAATAGAAAAAACCTTTTAGAGTTATGATACAGTTATTGGAATATTTCACTTGTACATGTTATTTGTTTTTTAACTAAATATATGCTTAGAATATTAATAACAACCTAGGGTTTTTTTATTAACAGAAATCATTCGTAACAGGCAATGTTTATTTTCATATAAACATTCACAATAAATATTTTATGTGTTGTAGAAAGTAAAAGTAACTCTGAACACAAAGCAGCGGAACTTAATGTTTTTTTTTTGTTTTTTTTTTTTTTTTTTTTTTGAATTGAAAGATATTAGATACGGAAAAACATGCTAGAAAACGGATTAAATTCATCAATTCGATATATATATATATATGTATATGTATGTGTGTGTGTGTGTGTCGCCTTCCACTGCAAAACATCTCCTATTCTACAAAATCATCGCTTACCAGAATTAATATGTTGATAAAATATAATTTACTATAAAATAAAAAATCATTTCATATGTATATATATATGGAATACATTAGGCATTTTCCCGTAGAAATAACAGGAAGCTGCATTATTATCAATAATTAAGAGAATTTAGAATGCAGCAACGTGTTTAAACATGCTAAAATGAACATAACTATTGATAATAACTCTATTCCTTCCCATTAGCAATAGTTAAGTTCATTTTAGCACGTTTGAACACTTTGTCTCATCCTAAAGTATTTTAGTGACGTGAGGGAATTCAGTTACTTAACTCCCTATTTTTAATATTTTACCCTGAGCGCAGCTTTGCGACACTGTTATTTTTACATATATTGTACATTTTGATGTATTTTATAATATATGTAAAGAAGAAAGTGTTGCAGGATTGCGCTCATATAAATAATGGAGCTGAAATTAGGACAAATTGCGTATTTTTCATCAAAAACTACGAATGATACGAACTTTGAGCTTGTGTAAGTGATATAAATCCGAACAAAATGCAAATACTATTGTTGAAATCGTACAGCATAAACCTTGTAATATTAAAAAGTGAAATAATTAAGTCAGTATAACAAGATCAAATTTTAGTCTTATTTCATGGGTCAAAAACACGGCTTATGGACCCCGATCCTTTCAAAATATACAGACCTGCTTCTAATAGTGCGTAAAATTCACCTTTTGTAACTGAAATGTCAAAAATGTGTTTATTGTTATTCTTTAAAAGTCAACTTTTCCAAAGTATTAGAAGTTCATGTTAAACAAAAAATCGATTTTTCCCCCTAATGCATGTTTGTTTAAATTTAGTATTTCTAATTTCAGTCATTTGTTTAAAGACTGTTTGTTTTAAAACATATATAAATACAGAGTGACTACAACTAACTCGCAAAAACGTTTTCGCTTAAAATTATTCAAATAAACACATTTACTAAAATATATTTGATAGTGGATAATAAAATGATCTGTGATTTAAAGAAAAAAATAAGGAGCGGTGCCATTTGCTTCTGTATAGAAACAAAAAAAAATTGAAAATTGTTTCAGCAATAAGCCGCAAAGCATTCTCTAAAATTTTTTACAAATTATTTTTTAAATGCTTTTTTTCACGGTTTTCAAACGTTTGTGAGTTTTTCGATGCCCCTCCAAACTATAATTTACTACGATTTCTCTTTTATTTTGATAATGACTAATGTACTAAGAGTATTCTTCTACCGAATGTGATTGATGTGTCGGTCATGTACCACTTTGACTGTTCTCTTTAACATACTCTTGCATAATCACAAATCTTATTGATATCTAAATAGTATAGGATCACTCTCAGGAACTTAAAAAGTATAGCAGATGTGGCTTCCTGCAGTTGTTTGTTCTTCTTGTTCTGGTATGCTGAAACGAAATATTCTTGGAAAGTCCACTTTCCATTTTATAACTACCTTTGTCACCAAGGAAGCAAAACACTCTAAGATATTTTGAGGATAAGTTTTATGGGTGATTTTGGCGTCTTCATCAACAAATGCAAATGTTTTTTTTTCTAGTTGACGAAATCTTTCTCCAAACCTTAACCTTCTAAGGACGTTTCTTTTATTTCGATAATGTCTAATGTACTACGAATTTTATTCTCTCGAATAAGATTGTTTTATCGTTTATGGCCCAGTTTGATTGTGGAAAATTTAAAAATCCGCGTGATTCAAAATCATGAGCAGCTTTCTATATCAGTACTGTACACTGAAATCTGTCCATTGTTTTGAAAATTTAAACATTCTGGCTCTGTTTTATTTTTTAATGCTTGTATAATTAGAATTATTTCAAAAAATATCAGGTTGATGTTTAATACATTCCACATGTCTCTGTAAACCTTTGGGAATATGCGCAGTAGTTTTTAGTGCTACTTTGCATTTTAAGTTCGCCATTTACCTTTGGTCGGTTTCTATTTGGGTTCTATTATGAACAAATATATAAGAATTGTTTCACATCATCCTGAAGTGTTTCATTGGGAATGTTTTAACAGCATATCCTTGCCTCAAACTATGAGCATATAATGCAAGAATCACATTTTCGCGATAATTGTGGTGGTAGAGTATTTCTGATGTAGTGATCCCATGCTTTCATCCGGCATAGCTGTTATCATTTACCTCAATTTGGTCTGTTTCTATTATGGACAAATATATAAGAACCGTTTCACAGCTTCCGGAAAAGTATAAGTTGGAATGTTTCGACCGCATATCCTTGCCTCATACTATGAGCATGTAATGTAAGAATCACATTTTCGCGATCACTGCGGTGGTAGAGTATTTCTGATGTAGTGATCTCATGTTTTCATCCGGCATAGCTGTTATCACGCTCCATATGCTTATATATATATATATATATACAGGGTGTAACTGAAATGCTTCAACAAACTTTGAGGGATGATAGTACTAATGAAGACGAACAAAAAATGCAATGGAACATGGGGTCGCAAATGACGTTTAACCCCTTCAGGGGCAGTGGTATGTTTATGAAAGCGCTTAATTTTAATTCAAAACGCCATAATGGCACCAGAATTTTGCTAAAATTTTTTCTATTTAATATGTATGTGAAATATAGCCTTTTTCTTATTTACAAACAAATTTTTTTATAAATTCCGGTGCCAGTCATTTATTTCAACATTTTAGTACTAAAAGTAGTTTGCCCCTAAAAGGCTTAAAGGATAAAAATAGAGAAAATGCGTCTGAAAATGGACTGGCACCGGAATTTACAAAAAAAATTGTTTGTAAATAAGAAAAAGGCTATATTTCACATAAATATTAAATGGAAAAGATTTTAGCAAAATTCTGGTGCCATTGTGGCGTTTTGGAATTAAAATTAAGTGTTTTTTTAGACATACCACTGTCCCTGAAAGTGTTAAATGTCATTTGCGACCCCGTGTTCTATTGCATTTTTTGTTCATCTTCATGAGTACTATCATCCCTCAAAGTTTGTTGAAGCATTTCAGTTACACCCTATATATATATATATATATATATGAATGGGATGGATGTGTCTTTGCAGTTCCCATAACATGCCGACCGCAGCGAGAAGAGGAGCGGCCCGATCCCACGGAAACTCATTAGGCCAGCAATAACGATACACAATAAAGATGATGACTAAAGAGTTTCGCCTCTCTGGCCTGGGAACGGAATATTAAGATTATCGTCAGATTTACTTTGGAGATTGACTTGTCCGGTTGGCTTCAGGCAGATGGCCTATCTCCGGTCTGATATCGGAAGGACGCGTTAAATGCAGGTAACTGCGGCAGAATCAACCCTTATTCCCCTTAACCCTGGATATAACCTGTATTTATTCTGTATATATAACTGTGTAACTCCAGAGATTAAAATAGTATAGTTTTTTTACAAAAGACTCTTCAATAATCTCACCAGCCTAATCATTATTATTATTACACACATATATATATGTGTGAGTGATATGTGTGATTGTATTTAATGAATTTACTTTTTGCGGAAATAAAAATAGCTAAAATACCTGAACAATAAGGAGATACATACTGTTAATTCACTTAATATAAAATAACATACAACAAATAAGTAACGTAATTTTTAAAGCATCTATAGAGTGAAACAAATATTTCCTTTACATATTTACAGATTTTTTACTTTAATTTATGCTGACAATAAATAAAAAAACTATTTCTCAATTACAAGGTCGATTTCTTTTATGTTCTATTTTAAATTAATTTAATAAATACGTTAAGAAAAATTTTCTACTGATAAAATCAAGTAAAAAAAATCACAACTTAGAAAAAAATAACGACGAAAAAATATAATTTCATTCACAAAAAAATACCCGGAGGTCTTTAAATAAAAATGTGAAAGGTGATTCGCAATTATGAGTTTGGTTTTGATTAAAAAATTCGTATTGTCCATAATTTGTTTAATCATTTAAAACTTTTAATTGAGCTTCAACTTAAATTACAAGCAAATTTTTCATAGTGAAGTAATGCTAGTTTTTTTTGTACATATTTGTTTGGAAAAGAAAAAGTTCTTTATTAAAACTTTATGGAATTTTTACTTTCCCAGCCGTAATTTAAAAGTCACGATGTGTAAGTAGCACTCATGTGTAATTCATATAAAGAAAATATATTTTTTTAGTTCTTGTTTATAACCAGAGAACGGATTTCCAAGCGAAAATAACTACTAGGTTGGACATCATTAAATAACAAATTATGTACAATTATTCTGATTTTGATGAAGTTTCAACAAAATTATTCGTAGACTGTCGCCTGACTGTAGGATATGTTGCTTGGTAATGGTGGTTCAGCAGCAAACAAACACGTGTTTGAAATTTTTAGACTGACAGTGGAAATCTAAAACTCAATTCATTTTTCCAAAGAATGAAATTGTTACATAATTTATGTATTTTTAAAGATTAATTTTAAAAAATTTCAAAAGACAATTTTAAAACATGTACATTTTTGCTTTTAATTTCAATAAATATCAAACTGCAACCGATCACTATGTCACTACGTATTGTTTCGTTTCTTAACGATGAGACACTAATAATGATATGTCTTTTTAACAGTTTCCAACAAATTTGAAAAGTTATTATTTCTTCGGTT
The DNA here is from genome assembly GCA_963931845.1 of Maratus michaelseni. Lineage (NCBI taxonomy): Eukaryota > Metazoa > Arthropoda > Arachnida > Araneae > Salticidae > Maratus > Maratus michaelseni. The sequence goes on from OZ007596.1 coordinate 274,644,624, forward strand.
TGTTTCACTGCCGTTTGCCATATGTCCGGAATCCTACTCTTGTAAATTTTCTCGGAAAGACATGTATATGATATATGATATTGAGGTTTAAAATTCGATGTTTAAAATTGAGAATGAAGAGTGCAGAATTTATAGTTATTTTACAGGGACACTCAAACTATAATGACATTCCCTTATAATATGGTCTATGGAGAAAAATCATTTATGGTATATTTTATTGGGAATTTTAGATAGGCATGGAAATAGTCTTCCTGTAAAATATTGGATGAAAATTGTTACATGATAACGCAAAGGATTTCGGTTGCATAATGATACACGGGGAGACTGTTTTCAGTGGATTTTTAAGATGTTACACTATTCCAAACTTTATGGAATGCATATACATTATTGCGATTTACTGATTTCTGCAGAAGATGATATCCATAGGACGTATCGTCCTATTGCAGAAACACACAATATAAATTAGTAACAGTACTATCTATTAGCTATAAATGCTGGAAGTTCGTTTTCAGTTATGATATGCGTTTCTAAATATAACAATTTATTTTGTATACTAAGTAGTATCTCTAAATTTTTCAGATTATATACAGGACAATAGAAAACAATTCGTAAGCATTATTGTGAAAGGGCTTGAATTGCTTAAAGGTGGATTTGTGTTATGCTTAAATAATTATGCTAACTGTACACGGTGTTTCAGAGCAATATATCAGAAATGTAAAGGCAAGTAGAGGGTAACAAAGTAAGCAGATTTTGTATAGAAATATTTTTGTGTAAATGGCAGGAGAAGGCGTTGTTGAAAATGTTTTCGACTTAATGCATTCCATATTTCTTATTAAGTTTAAAATTTCAATTTCCTACAAAACTGTAGGTTTTTAATATATTTACAAACTTTAGAAAAAAAAAATTGTGAAATTTTAATCTCTGAATAAAAAATACATGCATGCAACCAAATATATTATTCAAAATAATTTAAAAAAAAGTATTATTAGTCTAATGAAACACACTGTGTATCATTTTATTCTATTCCAAGAAATTTTTTCATTTGTTAATTTTTTTTCTTGTTTGAATCACTATATTTAATTGCAATTTAACATAACGAATCTTTTGATGTCGAGTTTGTTCATTAACATTTGAAAAAAAAATACTATATAAATGATTAAGACTTAATTACAATGTCTTTCATTAAAAGTAGTTTTTATCTAAAAAGTGTCTGTTTTTTTGTAATTAACTCATTACTTTTTTAGGTAAAAGTTTGAAGATTAGAATGAAGTATACACGTCATTATTTTTTATTACTATTTTACGTCTTAGATAAAATTAATATGAATAAATTTACTCATTAAAAAGATATTTTTTTTAATAGAAAATTGTTACTTTGTATAATATATAAAAATTAAGGTTGTGGTATCATAAGACATTTGTGAATTAATGAATTTTGCCTATTTTGTTTCTTACTTTCTGTTTTTTTAATTGTTTAATAATGAAAAGAAGGAATATATATATATATATATATTGCAACTAGATAAAGCATATTCTTTGTTGAAGTAGGGTAGTTGAGATTTTGTTTCCAACAGAGCAAAAAATGTCTAGGGCAAGACTCGAACATGGGTACCTTGACTTGTCGTTCCAATGCTCTTTCTACTGTAGGCGACGCGGGGGAAAGTATGTTTTATAAGCAATTACCACCAACCGTATTCCTACATTTTATATTGGTTGAGTGTAGAAAGTTTGCGAAGAAAAACCAAAAGGTGCGGTTTAAACGAACGTTTTTATTAACCTCATAAACATAAGATTGAGACTCGCAGAAACAATACTATACTGTGCCTTGCACAAAAAAAGAAGTACTTAAAATATATCGTTTTTAGTTGAATAGAGCTCTGTACTTTACAAGGAAAATCCGAGGATAGATAAAAGTCTTTTAAACTTTTGCCATTCATATAATAAACTAATAAATGAGTCCAGTCCCAGAAATCTTGCATCTTATAAACCCTGCCGATGCAGCAATCAGGAAAATTTACATTGAAAAGCATAACCATCGAAATGGGGCGTCGAAAACTAGAAAGTCCACTTTCATGTGATGTTTGAGTGTTTTTACTCTCAGATCCAGTAGGTCGAGCTTGTGACAATTGTCATCAGCCGAAGCAGCCACACTTACTGCTTGAATGGTTTGCCCACTGGTACTCAGATCTAGAGTAGGCTAAGATTATAAGAGATTGTCCACAGCAGCAAAAGATAGTGAATCCTGGACGAATGGGTTGGCACACTACTTAGCTATCAGAATCATACCTAGGTGATATAATTCAGTCTTGTTAGATTAAGTTAAAGTCCAATAAATAAGAGTGAATTAAGCCACACAGTTATCGTCCGGATAGCTTAGTAGGAAAGGCATTAACACAGCAAGCCATGATACGCAGGTTGGAATCCTGGCATGGACATTTTTCGTTCTGTTGGGAAAAAAACCTTACCTATATAACTGCAATCTGTAATATGATTACATTATGCTTCATACAAAAACTAGTCGTTGGGAGCCACCGTAATACTTACCCATCATGGATATGCATAATGTAAAATATTAAAATAAAAAATGTGTAAACTACTTATAAAAGGCATTGCAATTCGAATAAAATCGTGGCTTGATGACGTCATAAACTTTGAAGGCTCGATTACTGAATTGCTTAAAAGAAACATCCTTATACCTCCAAAAATAATAATCCTATTAACTAGCAGTTTATTGCATCTGATTAAGCGTCTTATTTCCAATTAAAATATATCTTTGAATTGAAATTTGGATGAAATACAGGGTCATGAAAAATCGAAGAGTGTGGAAAAATAGGATTACAAATATCTCATTATCCGATCGACTTCATTCGATCGACTTCATCAGAACGAATATTTCGAGAGTCCGAAAAAATAGTTCCGGATAATCGAGGTTACTGAAATTCAATAGGCTTCTTCCCATTATTACATACTAAGTACATACCAAATTTCAAGTGTCTATCTCAATTTGTTCGCGAGATATAGCGTTTACAGACAGACAGACACACGGACGGACGGCAAAATGTTTTTTTCTAAAAATATTTTTTTTCGGAATCTCCAGTGTCTGAAACGTGTAAATCCGTCAATTTTTTTTTTAATTATTTTCAAAACGATTACAAGACTTTCCCTATACTACGTATGATGGGTAAGTAATAAGTAATTGAATTATTTGTCGAAGAAAGAGATTTATAAAAATAAATGTACAGAAAATGTCACAACTTGTCCCAAGTAGGTTGGAATACTTGAGCACAAAAAAATTGCAATTGTGAACAAGTGAAAAGTAATTAAATGGCTACAGAAAACAAATTTAATCAATTATTGATAAGATTAGAGCATTTACTTTTTCACCTCAAATTCTAATAAAAAATATCTTTTGCTTAACTGTTAATGTCTATAAAATATCAATGCGAGTTATTAAATGTCCATGAAATCACCCTTTAACAATTTACTGTAAGAAAAATCACTAAGTAAAATAAATAAGAAAGTGTTTGTCTTCACTGACTCTTAAAGTATGACAATATGGATATAATTGAAAAAGAAAATCTTGTTAACAGACTTTCATCGAATGATATAATCGATTTTTATCTTTTTGGTTTTTTTATGTATGTCCCAGCATAGCTCTAGAATGGATTGTCCAATTTCCCTTACTATATTTTCGTTCAATAGGTCTCAGACTGCAGATGGTCCCGGTAAGATACACAGCAGTACGTTATGATTTAAAGATATCATATTGTGTATAGTTTTTTTATTGATTTATGTTTTTCTTTTGTACAAAGACCCTTCCAAATATTAATATATCATTGTCATGTGCGTAAGAAAGAGATATTGCGAAATGTGTGATTCAAAATGAATGCGTATTACACATCTACATGTTATCCTATTATCCATATAGCAATATTTACTTACCTTCCAACTATGCAATGTGTGCATCTGATGGATAACTCGAATAAAATTTCATGTGCAACTTATGGAAAGGTAAACTGAATCTGCAATTTTTCACTTATATATAATTTAGAAATCAAATATTTTTTTAGGTTTTTGATTCAGAAAAATAGTTTTGATGACCATTCTATAACATTTTGATGTATCATCTTATCTAAATATATACTAATCTACTTGAGAGCAATAGAACTCTAAAACCAGCCCAAAATTTGCATATTTGGAATCTTTTAAATCTATTGGGTAATAATTCATAACCGTGTCCACTTGAATAAATAGAATATACGATTTGGCGCTATAAAGTATTTTTTTGTGATAACCTTTATCCACATTAAATTTAAACCGTAATATTACCAACATCGTTTATATTTGACGCTGACCTATATTGTAGGCCAAATTGCGAAAGATTAACTAACCTTTTATTCCCCTCGGCGAAAATTTCTAATTAATCTTTCATAATGGTGGTTTATTTAAATAATTTTTTATATACTATGAAAGAGAGTTGCTAAGGAGATAAATATTAATAAAAATTAAATATGCACATAAATATATAAAGTCATAATACAAAATATTTTGTATTATTCGGTCAACTATGTTAGATTTTATCAAATGCTATACACCTGATTTAAAAAAATGGGAAAAATATATTAAAAAAATTAAATTAATCGAAATACCTTAAAACCCCCATTGGTAAATTTTCGCATCCATAACTTATCGTTTAAACCAATTAATGAAATGAGCCATTTTCTTTGCAACGTATGGAAAATTTGAAAATCGTCTGAATTCCCATAGGAACGCATTAGGACATGAAAAGAAATGTTCTATATTTTTCAGACGAAGGAACCAAACTTGATCAAAAACTATACTGTCAGAGCTGGATATCTCGCCAACATACCTACCAGGTGTCAACCAAATTGGACGCTTTTTGTGGCAGTTATCGTGGAACAGACAGACAACAGAGAGAAAACAAAAACTCCACGGTGATCTTCAAATGACAGCTTAGGTGATACGATTGTTATATAGGCTAGTAAATCTGAAGATCAGAATCCTCAATGTCTGCTCTACAAATCATTCTTCATTAATCTGACTAATTTTTAATATAATCTGCATAATATTTTATATACTAAAATTCAATTTTGTGAAGTTATTTATGCATTTATAAGAATATAAGATTTATAGAATCTTCGAAAATTTTAAAATATTTTATATATTATAAATTTAAAAATTCATTAAGCACAAATTTATGCAATAATAGGATAAACTACTTATTACTGTATTTTTTCAAAATTAGAATATATAACTTCAGAGGGTTCCGCCCCCCTAAATCCCAAAATGTCACTTTAATATTATGTTCTCGATTTCCAAAAATTGTGCTATTTTATTATTCGAGTATATGTTTGAGTGCATTTACTATTGTAATTTCATTAGATTAACCTTCTTGTTGTACAGGAGACTTTATCATATCCTTAAAAGAATACTTATTTTTCAACCACTAAACATTATCATATGTTGCTGAATTTGAATAAAATTTCGGGTATTAAATATACTTATACAAATGTAAATTCCTCTTATGACACTTATATACAATTTACGCATTCAACTTTTTTATAATTTTCGTTTGGTAAACCAATTTGGTAATCTTTCTTCAGTAGTTAATATAAATCCTCATCTATTCTATTAGAAAAACGATATTAAAAACTTAAATCACCCAAATATTAACTATTTTATTAATAAAATTTTGCTTCTACGATTTGGTAATACGATTTACTCCAATTTTCCTTTTTTAACACTTTCCAACATAGTTGAAAAGTGGTTATGAATTCTGTTTGTCTGTCTGTCGTCTGTCCGTGCTCTAACTCTCGTAAATATACTCGGGTTGCGATGTAATTAATATATGATATTGACGATTGCTATAGCTTGTTCGGTATTGATAATGACGTGTGTAGCATTTATAATTCATTTACAGGGGTACTCAAAATAATTCCCTTACATTACAGTCTATGGTGAAAAATCGTTTACGATGCATTTTAAAAATGTTAGACTATCCCGAACATATTGAAATTGATATAGTATATCAATGTAGAACACTACAAGGTGTTTAGTATAGAATATAATGCCCATAACATTCATCGTATTTTTACAGGGACGCTCAAAAAATGTCGTTACATTACTATCTATGGGAAAAAATCATTTGCGGTGTACTTTAGTAATGTTTCACTATTTCAAACCTATTGAAATTGATATATATCATTCAGGTTACAAGGTGCTTACTATAGAAAAAAGTGTGCATAGCATTCATCGTTTATGGTTAAGGGTTATCTGCCATAAAATAGCCGTTATTAAGACGTTAGCCTTCAGAGCCATTAGATATTGCAGTTCCAGTAATGATTTTGAAATTGAGAAATGTAAAATTTATCGCCATTTGGTTAATAATAGCTATCCTATTGGTCTTGATAAAAAAATCTTTAAAAATACGTTAAATTTTGTGAATTCTACTCCCCCCCCCCTTCTTTTCAACGTAGAAAACCGAACTCTTTTATCTGTATCCCTTATTACAAGAACATTTCTGATAAAATTTCTGGCATTCAAAAATCATTCAATATTGGGGTTTGTTTTACACCAATTGATAAAGTGAGTTCCTTTTTCAATAAGCATAAATTTCAGTATGATAAGTCTAAATTACCCGGTGTTGTTTATATTATTCCCTGTAAAGATTGCACTAGTGTTTACATTGGTGAAACAGGTAGATCATTGGAAATTCGCCTAAAAGAACATACTAGTGCTTTAAAAAATGGTAATTTGAATTCAAAAATTGTCCAGCATTCACTTCAAACGAATCACATCCCGCTAATTGCGAACGCCAGTATTTTGAAATCGGGTTGTAACAGCTATCATGGTAGATTACTCCTTGAGGATTGGTTCAATCAATTGCGATCGCAGACTTTGAATGAAGCTCGTTCTGTCCCTAGTGAATAGTGTCTGCTTTTAAAATAACTAACTTTAACCGTTCTTGATTTGTTTAATCGTTTGTTATGCAATGGATTGTTTGTACTGATGATGCCTTGCGTGTCGCTTTACTAATTGTATTTTTAATTGTTTATTAATATATTTTATAAATTTTATTTTTTAACTGTGCTCAAGTCTGTCTGAATTTATTTTATTTGGTGTATTGATGGTTTTTAAATTCAGACGTTAAATGTTTATATACTGCAAAATACCTACTAATCGTTTTTTTTACAGGTACACACAAAAGTATTCGGTTATACTACTGTCTATTAATAATAATTGATGGAAATGCGTTTTGAGTTGTGCTACCCTAAATTTGAATTTAACTGTATTTTTTTTTATTATTGGGTATATATAAATTTTAAAGAGCCTGTACAGGGCTGCATGAAATATATCGAAAACATTTCCGTTTATTGGCGGAATTTTCTGTAGGAGAATTTTCAACTGTGCTTTGCATTTCTTAAAGAAGTAGATTGTAGAATAATATGTAGTATATATACAAATCTGTATGTGCTATACAAAACAGCACAAAATAATTTCGATGCTTTTCCGACTATTGACGGTAATTCCTGACATTCGGTTTTCAAATGTGTCACGCGTTTTCCAAATTGTGTATTAAGACATCATTTTTTATCTTATAAAATGTGGACATTTTATATAATATTCTGAATGTGTGGGAAAGTGTTGAATAATCTATGCTTGACGCCTGATTTTTCGTTCTTGTTTCGATTTTCTTTGAAATAGAGTTGCAAGGCAACCATTTCAGGAAAGAGAAGATAAAAGAAATGCTTTGGACATTTTTGTAAAAAAATGAGAAATGTTTTATATCTCTCCAATTGATGCGTAAAATTGTTCAATAACGTATACAGTTAATTTCGAAATTCTAAGAAATAATTGGGAAATTTTACAGCAATCGGATTAATTTAACATATCCATTTCGCAAATTTAGCATTCATAATTTAACATATCAATTATCTGAATGCGACCTTTTTCCTTTGACGAATGTTAAAATATAAAAATTGTCTGACTTCCCATTGAAATGCATTATGACTTAAAAGATAAGTTTCTATATTTTTCGAACGATTGAACCAAATTTAACCAAAAACTATACAGCTTATTCCGGGTACCTAACCATCATACCTACCAAAAAACAATATAATTGGAAGATCTTTGCGGCAGTTATCGTGGAACAGACAAACAGGCGGAAACTAAAACTTTTTCGTGTCTCCACTGTGAGCCTTAAAAGACGTTTCGACAATTAGATACAAAATACGTGAAGAAATAAATTATATGTAGTTGATTAATTTGTTAACGCAACCTAAATTGTGCATCCGCCAATTTTACATAATCATATGTCTTGATATGACAGGAAAGGACTTTTAGTTTCTCCTATTAAACAAAAACATCAACATATCTAAGCCTTGCATAAAATCATACGAAAAATGTTCTCATATTATCATCTATAGTCATATTGAAACGTGAATCTGTCAGAGCTCGTGAATCTTTTTACTCCATCAAATTTACACATCGACTTTTTTTTCCCACATATATTTAAAAAAACAATGAACATATAAAAAATTAGGTAGGAAACTATAATATTTTTAACCTCATATTTCTTGTTAATATATTTTTTTTAAATAGTAAGCTCAAACGATTCATAGATAGGTATAATTTTTACTAGCTTAATTATGAAATGCGTTTATAAACGCTAAAATATAATGACATTAAAACAAGTTTTTCTTTTTTTCGAAAAGTTTTCTGTATTATTCAAATAGAGATTATATCTTCAATATGAACAATAATAACTTATATGTACTTGGTAAGCAAAACGTAATAAATAAGATGTTAAAATAATGACTGAGTTAAATCACTAAATGAATGTGTATCGGCACAGAAAGGTAGAAATGTGTAACATTTAACCAATCTATCACTGAAAACAATTCTTCTTCGTCATTTCGCTAATTGCTATAGATAAGAAAAATCTTTCCCCAAAGCACTTAACAATGTGATAATCAATTTGTAATTATCATAATAAGAATGAGTTTAGTCAAGTTATTAGAAATTTGCGAATAAATGATGAATTTTCTAAGTATATTTTTATTCCATCGATAAAATTAAAAATGCATTAATACTTCTGAAATATTTGAGATTATCCAATTAAAGATGCAGATTTGATGAAATAGAGTGGTTTTTAACATATAATATTTAATGCCAGAACTTCTATATATATTTTTGTAATGTTTTAATTAAAAAATAAATTAATAACTAAGAAGTTTCACTCGTTGTAATTCGAGAGAATAAAATGAAATAAATAATAAACCTTTAGCTGGACTTCTAATAAACCTAGAAATATAACTTTAATTAAACATCAGCCTTACACTTACTAATTTAATATTACTATCCAACTTCCATTTATTACTGTTGGGAAATAACACATGGGCTGATAAGTTCCCGGTCTGGCACACAGATGGCGTTGCAATCGCCAAAATTTTTTAAAGTAAATACTAACCTTTAAAAGGTAGTAGAAAAATGTCATGATGATTCGCCGTGTCGATAAAACGTTAGAGTGGTTTTAGTTGAACGACTTTGTTGTTAAACAAAAAAATGGATAACAAGAATTTCAAGAATTGTTATTTGATGAGGAAAAAATACCGTTCAAACAAAAGCTTGGCTAGATAAGCGTTATCCGGACACTGCACCAGGTAAATCAACCATTATTGACTGGTTTGCTGAATTTAAACGTGGCCGTACAGACACCAGTGATGCACCACGCAAAAGAGGTTGTTACTCCAGAAAACATAAAAAAGTCCACAAAATCGTTTTGGGGAACCGTAACGTGAAGTAGCAGGCGATAGCCCAGACTCTGAAGATATCCAAGGGATGTGTAGGTTTTATTTTGAATGAACATTTGTCTATGAAAAAGCTGTTGTCAAAGTGGCTGCCGCGCGTGTTGACTTTTGACCAAAAACAATAACGAGTTCTGAGCAATGTTTGGAGCTTTTTCGTTATAAAATTATGTTATTTATTATTAAATTATTATTATTAATCATTTATTAAATTATTATTATAAAATTATTATTATTAAATTATTTTTAAAGTTATTTTTATTAAATTATTATTATAAAATTATTATTTTTAAATTATTATTATTATTATTAAATTATTATTATTTATTATTAAAGTTATGTTATTTATTAAAGTTATAAAGTTATAAAGTCATAAAGTTATAAAGCTTTGTTAAAAAGTTGTGTTTTCTTTATTAGACCGGGAACTTATCAGCCCATGTGTTAGTATGGTATCTGAAAAAAAAACAATTTATATTCACACTTTTCTGGGGATAATTCCTCTTATTCACTTTTTACAAAACGCTCAGTAATTCTGATTGTACTATTTCTTATGCCACATAAACAATATTATCAATATGAAAGAAACTAAAATTTTAAAGTCTGGTTTCAAGTAGAAAAAGTGTTCTAAATATTTATATAAGGGTAAAAAGGTATTCTTTAAATTTTGTAAAGGCGAGATCATTCATGTTATAACAAATTCTTCCAAAACACAGGGTTACTCTTTGTCATTAAAATTACACAGTGCCAATTGTAAAGAAAGTATTTAATATAGATTTGAATCTTAAAATTTGAATCTTAAATTTGAATCTTAAGAGAAAAATTAAACATCATACATAGTTTATGAATCATTTTCCACTAAAAAAGAGTATTATTCAGAAATTACAATTTTTCATACTATGAAATGAGGTATCTAAATAAGATAGTTAAAACTCATAAAATATTCATTGCTGCCCACATCTGGTAATGGGTGCGAATTCTTTCCTGCAGCCCTGTGTATAATCTATAGAATGTATACACTCCACGTAATACACGAATACACGAAAGAAAAGTTTAAAAATGCGTACCACAGTGGAAAACGCACTTGCAGCAATTCTCGATTTTAGTCAGTCCTGAAACCGAAATCTTGTGAGTGTTTCCGTAAATGAATGATAAATGCTAAGCTCTCCTTAATCAATAGCAAAATGCTGTTTTGTGCCCCACTAAAATTTTCGATATCCTCACATCGTTAAAATATACCACAAATGATTTTTCCACATACATCCTAATGTTTTGGAATTATTTTGTGCTCCCCTGTATATGAAGTATAATTGTTACTTATTCTATACTCTTGCGAAAGTATTTTTTTAGCCACTTAAGTGATGCATGTCAATCTAATTATGTTTGAAATAGCGTAACATCTATATGATTCATTGTAAACGACTTCCCCCCCATATACAATATTATAACGGAATTCTGTTTTGGTCCCCTCTACACGAGCTACAAATGGTACGCACTTCATTTGCAAAACAGAACATTCTATCGTAAGCATCAATAACACATATAAATTACATGGTAATCCGAATATAATTACGATACTTTAGCACAGGCAGACAGGAATATCAATTTAATAAATAATTTTAAACTATAGCAAAATATTAAAAAGATAATCAAGAACAAAAAATCATGCGTCGAGCATAGATAATGTAACACTTTCCAACACTCCCAAAATACTTATAGAAATCTTTACCGTACAATACGGTGAAAGATTATGTCTAAGTAAACAAGGTCCAGGTCAAACCAGTCGGGAATGCCTACCTTTCAGCTTAAGCTCAACTAGCCACACACAGCAGGTTACTTTACTATGCGGCAACGCCTTACGAAATAATTATTAAAGTTGAGAGAAAACATTAAATACAAAACAACACTAATAACTCACTTACTGAACGATAAACAATTAATAAATACGATAATGTAAAAAAAAAATAATAATAATCATAGTTTGAACAGTAGCATCGAGTGTATAAAAAGACTCATTTTGGGAAAAACTTGAATATTTAGATAGGAGTATTTACAGTAAACAGTTAACACAATTTAAGTGCAGCAATGTACTAATACTAAGAATATCAGGGAATAACATAAGTGATTGTATAAGAATATATACATTTAGTGAAAACATTAAACACAGATCAAATGCCTGAGATTAGAAAAGTAGTACTGAAACACAAATTCCAAATATTCAAATTTTGATGTTATAATAACTGAGAAAACATTTTACTAATTGTACTGAACAATACTAAATAATACTTTGTGATATTGAGCAATAATTATACTATGTAATAGTGAAATACGAAATCTGAAATTTGGATAACGCATAAACATTTAAAAATATCTTTTTTAGAATTACCAACAATATTCAGAAAGATATCCGAAATCTTTTGGGCAGTCCTGTATATCATTTGTAAATTTGTTTATATACTACATGGAATGATACATTTTAGTTCAGTTAGAAAACGCATAGCACAGTTTTAAAATCGCCTTCTGGAATTTCCATCAGTAAATGGAAATATACTAGAAATCTTTTGTGCTGCCCGGTATGAGATCTACAAAATTTATACACACCAAGTAATAGGCAAAAAATTAGTTAAATTTAAAAACGCGTTTCGAAACTGTAAATCATACCCCACATCAAAAATTAGCAGCTTTCAATGCACTTATTTTCCGTGCACGAAAAAAATGTTGTTTAATAATGAAATTAACTATATTAAAGCAGTCGCTATCGATCGTGGATTTAGCTGTAATATAATTACCCGTATTTTATCTAAACCTCCGACAATCACTGATTCTGTTCCAGCTAATAAAAAATTTAAAAATGTTAGTGTCTTACCTTATTTTCATAAAATCAGTGCACAAATTTCTCGTATTCTAAATAGGTCTAGTTTCAAAGTTGTTTTCTCTCCAAGCAGTAAAGATTATTTCTCCAGTCTTAAAGATCCAATTGATGAACATAATACCTGGGACATTTACAGAATTTTTTTTATACATGCTCTTAGATTGGGCAGACGAAACGTGCTCTTAGAATTAGGCTCAAAGAACACCAAAATTATGTTAAAAAGAAGGAGTGTGAGAAATCTATAATAGCTAAATTTTGTTGGGATTCCAACCACAAGTTTAATTATTCGGAAGCTAAAATTATCCAAAAATGAAATTCAGCTATAGATATTGATTTTTACAAGGCTTATTTTATTCACAAACATGGTTCATCCATAGCGAATGATATGACCAGCACCCCTTTTCTCTCGCCCGTGTGGAGGGATCCTGCGCAGTGACTCCCTTTTTCAGTTATTTCCGGTTAAATACGTCATTTCTTTAGTATATATAAACTCTTGCTTTAGCATTTTCATTCCAGCCAGTACTCGGGGCTGTAACTGAGAGGTACCATGAACCTATTTTTATCCTTTTTTTTTCACTGAGGAAGGGGATCGAGGAATCCTTGAAACAACTCCCGATATGTGGTTTTCTGTGCTAATTTTTCATATTTGTGCGTTACAGCGTTGTTATTTGTTTTAGTTTATGAATTAAAATTCGCACAAAGTATTTGATCTATGCTTATATTTTTAAGGTGTTTCCTATAATGTTTTATGTATACCGATTTGTGTCTAAAGACTTAAGCAAGTGTAAATTAATTAAAGTTATTCACATTAAGTTACCCATCATCGCAAGATAGTATACGTATGTAGTAGTAATTATTTTATTTTATTAATATAAACATAAGTAGAACAGTTAACTCTAAAGCAGGATAAATTCAATTAAAACTATCAGATATTTGAAAACAGTGTATGTACAGTGTGTCCCAAAAATGACCGGCGATTTGAAAAATCAATTAAAGAAAAACGGAGGGCGACAGAAATGTACGGTTTGCAGCATTCTGCTTAGGTAATCAATTAATTTATTTTACCAACTTTCAAAATTAGTTAAAATTTTGGTCAACAGATGGCGCTTCTGACTAGGAAAAACTATAAAACAATGTTTTCAAAATAACCACTGTTTGAAGCAACAACATGGCGCAGTCTGAGGACAAAATTCGCAGATACCCGTGAAAACATTTCGGCTGGAATGCTCTGACAAGGAGCAGAGATGTATTGTTCCAGTTCAGTTACAGTTTGTGGATTGTGACGATACACCTGGTCTTTCAAGTCGCCTTCCATTTTTTTAATTGATTTTTCAAATCATCTGTCATTTTTGGGACACCCGGTAAATGTCGACACACATCTACTATATATATAAAACACAAACGGAAATTCCGTTCCGTTCCTTTATAACTCGAGTTCTGCTGAATGGAATTTGATGGAACTTGCACTGTTGGATAGATAATTTTGCAGGGAAGGTTTTAGTATATGACATATAGTTCTACGTAGATTAGTTATAGAATTATGATCTAAAGTTCTGTTATTTTGGACGATAAGGTTACCGTAGGTCATTTGTTTGGCGACCATTATCGTTGGCGAAAGAATTGAAACGGCTATATCAGAAATAAATGCAAACACATAGAAAAATAAAAGAAAAATTCTGTTATTAATTTTATTTAAAATCCCTTCCCCCTCCCCCCGCAAAAAAAAAAAAAAAAAAAAAAAAGGAAAGAAAAAAATCTGCTTTAATGAGGGATAATATTGTAAAGCGAAACTATTTAATTTAAACCCCAAAGGAATGTTTGTAATGCTTAAAAATATTTGAAATGCATGAGATTGTATCAATATTTGGTGATTTATCGTTTGCGTCAGGTTAACAAAAATGCAACTAATAATTTGATTAGATAAAATATGAGTGACATTTTTTCTTTCTGTTAAATTTTTTTATATAACTCCCCTATCATGTGACTTACAGGAGGAACTAGCAGATGCAATTGTAAAAATGACTGCATTTATGAGTTACATGTTATTTGTTTATTTACCATTTTGATTTTCCTTTTGTCGCCAAATAATGTGATTTTAAGCCAAACATGCATCAGCGTGACATCAGCTTGAGCGATATTAGCAATAGTAGTGTTTTTTCGTGTATACAAAATCCGTTTTGAAGTAAATATTTATATTCAAATGCAGATTATGTAAATAGCAGCTATTGTTATAAATATGGGATCAAATATTTAAATTTTAGTGAATGTCTGCCACTCAAACACATATTGTAAAATAATTGAATTTTAGACATTTAAAAATTTACTACGAAATATGCTGGTTTGCTTTCACCAAACATATGATTTTTATAGCCTCGAACTCAGATCAACGAATATTGTCTATTCTTTTATTTATTTATTTTTTTAATATATCGCCAATTTCACTTATAGAAATATTCACTGCGTCAAAAGTTAGGAACTAAAGAATATTCTTAAGGAGATGTGTGAAATTATGCGTTATTACTATCACAAAAGGCGACATTTTGCAATAAAAATTGCTTACTGAAATAAATTTTCTATGCTCTTTTTGATTCGTTATTTCTTTTTAGTTTTTTCTGCATATCTCCCCTTCTTTCCGGTAGGTTTTTAAAAGATATTGGAATAATCCTCCGTATTCCGGCCACCTGCCAGTTGACATTTATTCCATATTGTTGGATGTTTTGTTTGTGTTTGAAGGTTGCTCTGGACGACGATTCAAATTACAGAACATTAGACGACTTTTCAAATTAGCGATTGCTAAATTTATGTTTTTTTTTTCATTATGAATCAAAGTTTTACCAAAGAAGCAATGCTTCTAATGTACAGGAAAACTTTTTAATGCCAATGTTGGCGAATGGAATAAATAATATTTGTCGATTTATCATTTCAGCCTGGATAAGAAACACGAGTACTTGAAATTCTGATCAGATAACTTTTCGATCATTATAAAACATTTTCGACTTACATACAGTCCTAGTAGTTGAACATAGTGACAAATGAATCTTTTTCTGCGTGTTATTATACTCTTTACAGAAATGCAAAGAAAATCTTCGGTTTAAGTATTCACCAAAAAGATTATGACTAAACATTTTGCATAACTAATTTTATCATTGTCAGTTTTATTTAAGGTATGGAATTTTGTTAATGAAAGATCTATAATTGAATTACCAACAGTTTGACATTATTTAATGGAACGAATTTTTGCGCGTAAATAATTTCGTTTTGTAACTAACTCTGGTACATTAGCAACCATATCGTTTCCAGCACTTCTAATGTTTGACGTCAAACAAGAATATTGAATAGATTATGGAAGATTAGGAAGCAAACTAGATTGTATTGGATGCAAACTAGAGGTTTATTCTTCTACCAGAGTTAATCATCGGGTTTTTTTTCAGGTTAATGTTTACACGAATGCAACTGTTCTGAAAAAAGGAAAGACAGTGAAAATGGCGTCATTTTAATTTTATTCACACTATTCAGCTTTAAAAATGCACTTTTTATGTTTCACCATTTTGTTTTAAATATGAAAGCAAACAATTGTGCAAACAATTTTTTTACATTTTTGACTGTATTTACTTTGCCGGAATCGAAAGATGAAAAACCGTAGTAGATTTGCCAGAAGAGGACGTATATTACGAAATATAACGTAACATAGAGTGAGATTGTACTTATGTTCCCAGAACCTCACATAGAGACAAGAAAGAGGGACGGGGTTCAAGAACTTACAAACAAAAATGAATCACCCGAACATTACTCAAGTTCAATGGTCAATCTATGTAATCATTGTGATGCTCTCTTTTTTAGCAGTATGTTGACTAGAGAACATTTTAGTTCCTGTTGTCATAATCTCATATTGGCCTCATTTCCCTACCAAACTCTACTATAAATAATCAACTATAAATGAGTTGCTTCTTATTAGCCCAAATTTTTTCAAATGTATAATATAATATAAAGCAATGTCGCTCGCATCGTTTACAGCTATATTGAAGGAAAAACCAGGTGAACGTCCCTATTGACTTAAAATATATGCTCAGATTCATTGATATAATTCGTTTGATTCAAGGTTTGTTTGAAAATTTTGATTAGGGTAGCATCCGTAGGTGAAGATCCATATTCAGGACCGTGCAAAGAGAAAACTGCGCCCAGGGCAAAGTTTCAATTCCCCCCCCCCCCCTTCCCCTTCTTTTTGTGACAGGTAACACAAAATTGATAAAGTACAGAAACAGAAATAAATTCTATTGAATAAACATTTCGCGTTTATGTTCAAACTTTAAAAGGTTTAATTTTACTTCAGAAATTGCCAACAACTAAAAAACATAAGAGAAAATTGCACTTTATTTGTTGGAGAGATCATGATATTTTGAGACAGAAAAAAAAGAATGTTGAAAAGAGAAAAAGAAATTCCCCAGAAAATTATCGATGACCAAAAAATGAATAAATAAACAAATTAAACCGTGGTTGGTAGTATGAATTTGGCGCCGCCTCAATTTCCGCGACCGGGGCGAAGCCTCGATTTCGCCCCCCCCCCTCTTCGCACGGCCCTGTCCATATTCCTTTAAAATACAAAGCCAATTCGTTTGATTTAAGGTACATTTAGAAAAATGGCCCAGCGCAGCGGGCGTAGCATGCTAGTTTAAAAATAACTTTCAAAAATCATATCAATTAAAAACTTCTCCAATTAGCCTTCTTTAATCCTTGCAACCTTAATATAAAATAAAATCCATAGATCATTATTGCTATCTATTTTTTATTCTAGAATCAGTCAGATTAAAAAATTAAATGGAATTACATTTTATTAAATTTTAATAAATAATTTTCAGCCAGGATTTCTGGCAGATTTATTTGTTTACAAATTGTACATGTTTTCGAATACTTTTGACATTTTATTTTAAATGTTCGTCAATTCCTTTAAGAGTAATATACGGAGAATTGATAAATTAAATGCGAGTGAACTGATAAAGATATGAACATATAGATGAATGCACATATGCAGTGGTAAATTCAATAAGTATATTAAGAGACAGAAAATAGATACGTTTAGATAAGATGGATTGATCAATATATAAACATACATATTAGAAAGTATATAAATCTTGTTTGATTTATTATTTTTCTATACATAAATTTCAGATATATATTTTAACATTAATAGATCTCTTTGTTCATTTGTAATGTTTGGTTATAAAGACTACCATTAAGACTTTTTTTAATTAAAAAATATCACATAAAATGAAATTATTTCGTTATATAAAAACAGATTAAATAAGTATTTTATTTCTTCTACAAATATTTAATTTTGAGATGAATCATATATTTCCTTGGTGAATTTAGCATTAAAGCGTCTCATAATCTGTATTCTTTGCTGTCTTAAAAAGATTGGAATTAAGAACAAGTTGCATTTCGTTATTGCGATATGAAAAGGAATAAGGTAATTTAATAAACCGAAAGAAAATGTAATTTATTGTGTTGCTGCTTTATTTTAGATGAAATTAAATAAGTTTATTAGCAACTTATGTCAATTTGAACAGACTACTTATTAGGGGAAAGAAACATATTAATTGCAATTTTTTTAATTACTTATACTGAAACTACAATTGATAAAAATAAATATCATTTGACCTTCAAACATTTCCTGTAACAAATTAAATTCATTTCAATCAGAAAGAAGTAAATATGTTGTAAAATAAAAATAAAATGCTTGGGAAAGTTGTTTACATGTCCTTATATTTATTTATTTGCAAACAATTTGTTCGTCTTTCAAGTTTTATCTAAAATTATAAATTTAAAATATATAAATATACTATACAGTTAATCTTTTATGTTATTTACATAATTTGAAGACTATTATGTTTTAATATAATTTTGTACTTATATGAAAAGAAGGAGGTTTCGTCATTATACTATCTAGAAGTTTTTTTACGTGTTTTCCAAACGTGCTAAAAGCCGCTCATACTATATATATCCCTATAATAATGGTGTGCGCTCCCAATGTTTGATTAATAGATGAGCGCCACCTAGTTGATAAAAAGGTAAACCAGATAGTTGAGCTTCGTTGTCAAAACGAACAACATCTTAATGTAACGAGTAATGTTTCGCT
This sequence comes from Maratus michaelseni, assembly GCA_963931845.1. Classification (NCBI taxonomy): domain Eukaryota; kingdom Metazoa; phylum Arthropoda; class Arachnida; order Araneae; family Salticidae; genus Maratus; species Maratus michaelseni. The sequence continues at coordinate 274,663,452 of OZ007596.1, forward strand.
CAAATCAGAAGTTCTTTAATACTTCGATTGCCTCTTGGCAATAAAATAAATAATTTGATTATTACAGTCCACCTTTGCCTGATTGCTCCTGCAAAATGGTATGATTCAACATTACTGACTTGCATGCATAAGTCTTTCAAAACGCTCCTGTAGTGGATTTATAGTTAGATATATACAGGGTTGTTATAATTAAAGTTCGCCTATTCAGAAGGCTCTAGAACCGGCTCTATGGCTCCAAACGAAACAAAAGTTCACTAGTACGTAGTTGAAGAGATGCGCTCTGCGAAAATCGAAAAAAAAATAGTTACATTTTTCGTCAGTAGGTGGAGCTGCGCCAGTATTTAAGGCGATGTTTGCAGATTCATTATATCAATTTCAGTCAATCCAGACGAAGCACACAAATTAAAAAATTTCAACAAACTTCGACGAACTGCGAATTGTTATAATTAAAGTTCACCTAATGAGACAGCTCTAATAGCCTGACCTATGACTCCAAACAATACAGAAAAATGAATATAATTTCATGTGATGTAATCTGCATCAACAAAAATAAAACATGTCACTCGGCAGCAAGGAAATAACGAAGAATAACATTACGCATGCTCAATGAATTTCCCACCATTTTCAATAACGCATTCCATTCTCAGAATTGTGCTTTCTACATTATTGCGTAAACTCTCCTGTGAGATTGAGCGAATATGAAGTCTAATACTGTCTTTCAGATCAGAGATTGTCTGACATCTGTTTTTAGATACGGAATCTTTCAAAAATCCCCACAACCAAAAATCGCATGCTGTTAGATCAGGCGATCGTGGTGGCCAGGCTGTTTAAAAATAACGACTTATGATGCGGCCTTCTGTAAAATTGCTTGTTAAGAAAGTCCGAACTGCTCTAGTAATGTGGGGTGGTGCACCGTCTTGCATAAACACGATATTTTGAAGGCAGCCTCGCTGTTGCAGCTCGGAAATACGAAAATTTTACAACATATTGAGATACCTTCTCCCATTTACGGAACATGTAATGGGTCCTGTGGATGTTAGTTCCTCAAAAAAATATGGCCCTATCATAAACGTAGCTGTGAAACCGCAAAACACCGTCACTTTAGCTGCATGCAATGGAACTTCTTGGACAACATTAGAATTCTTTTTCGCCCAAATTCGAAAGTTGTGTGTGTTCACTTGTCTGTTTAAATAAAAATGCGCTTCATCACTCCATAGAATATTCCAGGGCCAAAAATTGTACACATTCATTCGTGCATGAAACTGTAGTGAAAATGATAGCCGACTTTCGGTATCACCCTGTATTAGTTGTTGTACCCTCTGAATCTTGTATGGATAGTAGCGCAAAATTTGACGCATCACTTTTCTCACAGTGGAAATTGGCATATCGACTTCATTCGCAATAGTTGGCACACTTGCATTACCAAATGATGACTGGCTTGCTAAATCCACGGCAGCAGTAGCAATATCTTCAGTGCTAGAAATGTCTACCTTTTTTCGTCGTCTGCAGGAAGAATGTCGAGTTTTCCTGTTTTCTCGAACATTTTAATCATTTTGTAAACTCCACGATCCGACATTGGTCCACGTCTAACAACTTTTAGTTTCAATAATTTTCGAAGAGCTGCAGCTGCGTTGCTGTTATTTTGATAAAATAACCTTACAAGAAGTGTCTTTTCTTTCAAAGTTACCATTCTCCACAAAGCGTAGATTCAAATGCTTTTCAGAAACAATCAACTGTTCCAGTGTCAAAGAAATCCCAGACACACTTTATCAGCAAGTTTTAAATCGTCAGGTGGTTAGAAGGGTATTTCAAGTTTTCGAAGTTGCGTCGTCATTTTGACGTCGTTCGTCGAAAATTTGAATAAAATGTGATCTTTTTAAAGCTTTGGGTGAAATTTTGTGATTTTGTGTGTTTCATCTGGATTGACCGAAATTGATATAGCGAATCTGAAAAAGTTTACTTTTACCAACTGTGAAATAAAATTTCCTGTATTTTCTTTTTTACAAAATAAAGGAATCTGCAAATATCGGCTTAAATATTGGCGCAGCGCCACCTATTGATAAAAATTTTAACTATTTTTTTTCGATTTTCGCAGAGAACATCTCTTCATCTACGTACTAGTGAAATTTTTTTCGATTGGAGCCATAGAACCGGCTCTAGAGACTTCTGAATAGGCGAACTTTAATTATAACAACCCTGTAGATAGATATAGTGATCTATAGTTATTAAAAGTTCTTATTTATATATAACAGCTTCCCTATCGTATTTCAACCGAAGAACTGGTTTAATATGTCGACTACTTCTTCGAACTTCGTACAGACCAGTCTTTGCAGCAGCGTTTTTCACTAAGTCGACATTTTTATTTTCATATTCTTGTCTGGTACATTTTTAATTTTAGCTTATCTCTATTTACAACTGTACCTGCTACAGTATCAAGCGAAAACAACTCAGATTGGTTCGATATTACAGCTACTCCTTTTCGAATTGCTCAGTCATATTTTCATTATATCCAGGTAACGTTTCTTTATTAATCCTTTCTTATCTATGCTTATAAAGGAGTAGCTTGATTTTCTCATAATCAACTATGAGCCTCAACCGTTTGTCCTCGCACAATGAAATTTGGAAGACATATTCTTTACACAATGTAGGCGCGTACTAAGAAAGGATTTTTGAAAATTGACAGAATAAGGGGGTCAAATGGGGGGGTCGAAAGTTATAGATAATTTCGTCTTTTCGACATAACGCAGCAGGAGTTTTAAGTAGGAGCATGGAATTCGGGATAACATTTCTATTAAAGAATAGTTAAACATGTATTTCAGGCGATTTTAGAAATTCAATCATTAAGTGGGTTAAATAGTGGTTCAAAAATTTTCGGTGATTTCACATTTTCTCCATATTTCATCAGCAGTTTTAGGTAAGAGCGTGAAATTCAAGATAACAAATCTAATTAAAAAATAATTAAACACGAATTTAAGCGATTTTAGAAATTCAACCACTAAGGGGTTTAAATGGTGGTCTGTAGTTTTAGGTCATTTTGTCTTTTCGCCATATCTCAACAACAGTTTTAGTTAAAAGCGCGAAATTCAGGATAACACATGTACTAAAAATAGTTAAACACATGTTTCAACGATTTTAAAAATTCAACTGCTGACGGTGTTAAATGGGGGGTAAGCTTTTAGTCATTTCACGTTTTCGCCATATCTCAGCAGCCGTTTTAGGTAGGAACGTGAAATTCAGGATAACAAATCTACAAAAAAATAATTAAACACATATTTCAGCGATTTTAGAAATTCATTCATTAAGGGGGTTAAATGGGGGTTCGAAAGTTTTAGGTCATTTTGCCTATTCGTCATATCTCAGCAGTATTTTTAGTTAGGAACTCGGAATTCGGGATAACAAATCTACAAAAAATATAGACAAACATGTATTTCAGCAATTTTAGAAATTCAGCAACTAAGGTGGGTTAAATAGGATGTCAAATATTTTAGGCAATTTTACCATATCTCACTAGAAATTATAGGTAGAATCATGAAACTCAGGATAACAAATCTACTAAAAAATAGTTAAACACGTATTTCAGCGATTTACTAAGGGAGGTTAAAAGGTTAAATGGGGGTCAAATGTTTTACGCCATTTTGTCATATCTCAGTAGAAGTTATAGTTAGGAACGTAAAATTCGGGATAACAAATCTACTAAAGGGTAGTTAAACATGTATGTCAGGCGATTTTAGAAATTCAACTACAAAGGGGGTTAAATGAAGGGTCGAAATTTTCGGTGATTTCACCTTATCACCATATTTTATTAGCAGTTTTATAAAAAAGCGTGAAATTCAGGATAACAAATCTCCTTAAAAATAGTTTAGAAAGTATTTCAGTGATTTTAGAAATGCGGCCACTAAGGGGGGTTAAATAGTAGGTCGAATGTTTTATGTCATTTTGCCATTTATCAATAGAAGTTTTAGGTAGGAGCGTGAATTTCGCTATAACAAATCTACTAATGAATAGTTAAACATGTATTTTAGACGATTTTAGAAATTCAACTACTAAGGGGGTTAAATGGGGGGTCGATAATTTTCGATGATTTCACCTTTTCACCATATCTCATCAGTAGTTTTAGTTAAAAGCGTGAAATTCAGGATAACAAATCTACTGGAAGATAGTTAAGCATATATTTTACAGATTTTAAACATTCACATCCTAAAGGGGTTAAATGGGTCCTTTATAATTGGTCAATAAAATAGGTCATTTCGTCTTTTCGCCATATATCAGCAGCAATTTTAGGTAGGAGCATGAAATTCAGGATAACAAATCTACTAGAAGATAGTTAAACACGTATTTCAGGCGATTATAGAAATTCACCCTCTAAAGAGATTAAATGGGGGGAGGGGGTCGAAAAGTTTAGGTCATTTTGCCTTTTGGTCCTATCACAGCAGTAGTTTTTTGTATTACTAGCCGGTCTTCGCCCGTCTAGCTGATCGCTGCCGAGTGGGGCCCAGATACAAAGTACTACTTGGGCCCCACCCTTAGAGAATCACGGGTAGGACCCAGTATTACTTTGTCAGGGGGTTCATGAAAATTAAAATTATGTCACGAAGTCTTTATTTAAGTGCTTTTTTGTATTCTTATTGGTTATTTTCGTATACTTTTAATTTAAAGTATATTATTTGTATTTTTCTGGTTGTATGTAAAATGCACTTTCTGAGCCCCAAGCGAAGTCAGGGCGGTCTATGTATCTGGGGCCCACACGGAAGCGACTGGCTAGACGGGCGAAGACCGGCTATTCTATCCTAATCATTGTATTGTTTATCACTCTGACACCTCCATACACCTTTTTCTGTCCTGTCATGACTTATTTGTCTGTTATTTAAGAATTGATTAACATGACGTCGATATATTATTTTATCACATCTATTCACTAAAGTCCACCTACCCTTTATTAATTTTGTATTTTTACCATTAATCCATTTTTCGTAGTTTTAAATAAATATAAATATGAATATTACATTTGTACAAGGATTGGTGTATCTTTGGTTTAGATGCTAATAAGCAAGTAAAAGCTTAAATGACTTTTTAATCATTAATTCTGTGGTCTCACTTCTCACTGGTCCCGGACATGTGGCAGGTATTTTCCAGGAATGTTTTCCCCTAAATTAAAGAGTTTGACAATGTTATGTTACTTTTATCTAGACATTTAAGAAGTTTTTTAACAGTATCTAGATTTCTATCTAGTCTGCCGTTAGACAATGGATGTTGTGGTGTGTTTACTTCCAATTGACTTAAGAAATTCGTGAAGTTCATGGCTTGTGAATAATGTTCTGTTGTCACTTTCCAATTTTAAGGGTAATATGAATGTAGTAAAAATTTTTCGTATTTCTCTAATAGTTGATTTACTTCCAGTACGGATTGCATCCTGTACTTTTAAACATTTAGTATAAGAATCCCGTACTAATAAAACATATTTAACTTCAAAAGGAACAGCATAATCTATATGTTTTCTTTTCCAAGTTAATTTGGACTCCCTTTAAAAAGGTTTCTGTGTAAGTTTATTCCTAGAAAACATTTGTCATCCACTAGAAGAATGTACCATTCATTTAGTTTCTTTAACTTTATTAGGCAACCAGATTACATCTCTAGCTTGCGATTTTATGCTAGATATAAACTGATGAACCAAATATAGTAAATTTAAAATATATTCGTGACGTCCATCTGTTATAATTACTCTATGTAATGATAATTAAGTATTTTCCACATACGAAAGATTATCGTGTCTACAAAGGTATGGTTGGTACTACGCAGAGCTAATCTTTTGTCTCCTTCCAATAAAATACATTCAATTTTTAACCGACTCAAAAAAAGGAGGCTGTTATCAATTCGACGTGTAAGTATTTTTTTTAAATTTTTAATCGATTTTTAATCGTTTACTTTGCAAATGTTTTAGAAGTACCAAGCCATTTTTGTTATTTTTACATTCGCGATTCTCAATGATGTAATCATACCCGTCTAACAATTGAGACCATCTCGGGATTCTATGTGGAAATATTCCAGTAACCTTTTTAGCAGAATCAGATAATCTAATTAAATGTGTATTATCTTTTATTATCTCAAACCTTTTACCAGCTAAATGGTTGGTGAAATTTAGTTATTCAAAATATTACAGATAAAGCTTCTTTAACTATTATTAAATAATTTTTTTTAGTTTCATTCATTGTTCTAGGTATATAATCTACTGGTTGTCATTTACCCTCAACAATATAAAACACAACCAATGCAATATTAAAAAGCATCACAGTTTACATCAATATCTCTATTAACACCATACATAGTTTGGAGTTTTACATAACATTTGTCTACTTTCTGGAATGTTTTATATCATGCAATTTTTATTATGACAAATTTACAAAATTCTGCAATATTCTGTGCAAAGTTTCTAATATATCTAAAACCTTCAGCAGGAAAAAGTCAAATAATCTTACCACAATGAACGGAATTTTGCCATATTAGTAGAAAAATGCATTCATTATAGAATCTACTTTTTCAGAATAAGTTTAATTCCTTCCTGTGAAATTCTAGTTAGCAAATAGTTAGTTAACTTACATAGTTAACTTCAGAAACCAAAAAGTTCTATTTGTTCTTATTTAATCTTATACAATGCTCAGAAAAATATTTCGTAATGCATTTAAATCTTTCATAATATTCTGACTCTGATTTAGTACAAATAATAACATAATTTAAAAATATTCCAGCATGATTAATTTTTCTTAGAATATATTGCACTTTTCTTTGAAACCTTCCACGTACAAATTTTACTCCAAATTATATTCTTTAAATGTCTTATAATCTCTTATTAGTACTAAAAGTTAAAAGTTTACTTCTTCTGTTTCATTATCTACAGGTTGTTGGAAAATTTGTATGCTATATATCAAGTATCGTAAAGTATTTTTATCTGCTAATTTCGCAAATAATTCTTCTATTTTGGGAAGAGGATAATTATCGTTCTCAGAATAAGAATTAACTGTTTCTCTGCACTTACCTCACATGCACACAACATTTTTAGGGTTTAGATATATTACGACGGGACTAGCTAGAACTTACAGTTACCTTCCAATAAATGTCTAGGGGTGGGGCCCAAGTAGTACTTTGCATCTGGGCTCCACTCGGAAGCGACCGGCTAGACGGGCGAAGACCGGCTAGTAATACATAAAACTGCTGCTGAGATAGGACCAAAAGGCGAAATGACCTAAACCTTTCGACTGTAAGTTCATTAGAATAATCATTTTGTTTTAAATACCTTCTTTTATTTAATATTTTCAATTCTAAATATTTTTTTCTCTCATTACAAAGTGAACACTTCAAGATTATGGAAAAACTCGCTTCACTTCATTTCTAAATTTAATTGATATGGGATGATCTTTGGTCGTGCTAATACCGTCAACAGAAACATCAGGAAACATTTTAAATAAATAATATTTCGAAATATTTTACATAATATTTATATTCGTCCAAAATAATTTGGATGCTTTTAACATTGTTTTACCAATTGCATTCGGTTCTTCCTCTTTAACAAGTAAAATTTTAAAACTAGGTATGAAATTATTATCAATAAAAACATCTACTTTCAATACATTTTATATACTTAAATAATTATTGGTACATGCTTGTAACTGGATATGGGATATAACCAAAGAAGGCTAACCTGAGAACCATTTGTCAGTAACTTTTTTTTACTAATTATTGTATGAGATTTAGAGGAGTTTATTTAAATTTCAATAATGACTCCATTATTCATATTCAGTGACTCCATAATCTAATCAGATATTTTGCTTGGGAAATTATCAGAGTTGTCATTTATGGCGTTTAGCGAATAGTAATGAATATATTTAATATTACTCTTATTTTTCTTTTTATCAGAGATTATATAGAAACATCGAATACGCAAATTTTCAAATGCACAACATTCTTTAAAAATAAATCATCTGGCAGATTATATGGGCAGTCACTAGAATGATAATTTTTAGAATACCTGAAAACGAATTATTACGTTTATATTCAAAAGCGTTCACCGTAAGCGTACGTTATGTAACTCTCTATTTTTTACGGTTTCACCTTTTTCACAGAACTTTGATTAGAGTCGTTCACCAATCAGCAATAATTTCACAAGGGCCTCTGCTTATTCAAATATTTTGGACATATCCATGGCTCTGTCATATGTTAGATTTTTGTGTCTTACAAACAATTTCCGTTGTATTCTACCTTCTTGAACACCAGCTGATTACTCAGATGGTAATTTGAGGTATTTCCAAAATTACAGAATTTAGAAACAAGTCACAGATCTTTTATAAAATGATATATGGTATCTTCTTGCTCTCGTGAGCTTTTTTTTTTTAAATTAAAAAAACATTCCACTATTTCACTTGTGTGATGTGAGAAATAATATTCATCATTTTTAAAACAACCTCATAACTGATCCTTTTAAAGTATTTGGAACTCTTATGTAACCTAATAATACAAATTCGAGATTTAAAAAAAATTAATAATATGATTTATTTTTTAATTTCATCGTATTTTATGTTATTCTCCGAAATATGAAAGTTCAATTCCTTAATGTAAAGATTCAATGGAACGTTCGTATGATAATCTTCCAAACAGCCTACAGAAATGCTTTCCTGTTTCTCACACATTTTCATTTAGTATTTCTTTATGAAATTGTGGTGAATCTACTTCGTCTCCACTTCTATAACTGTTTAATTACTGACAGCCAGGAGACATATCTATTATTGTATATAGATATATATTTTACATATTTATAAAACGTGATAAGACACGCTCAAACGACAGACATAGCTACAATCGCTTCTGAGTTAGATATGCTTAAGTCTTACAAAATGCTCGTGTAGTGGCGCAAACTATGATTATGAAGTGTTAATATTCATTGGATATAGCATGTCTCATTAAACAAAATGTGAACAAATGTTTAAAATTAAATAAGTATTTATTGGTTTAGTATTTTATAGACATTTGAAAAAAAAAGAAAAAAAATACATTTATTTAAAGCAAAATTTCAAGAATTATTAAAGAGCATCATACATCAATTTTTGAAGTGAAAAACTGCTTTGAAATTTATAATAAAGAAATGACAAAAAAAAATTAATATATTTATTATCCGTTTTAATCATTTAACTTTATTTTTACATACATATGCATACAAAAAGTTGTATTTCTTAGTTGTTTTAACAATACAAAGCAGATACAATTAAAATATACAAAAACGTATTATCGATTTGAGAATCGCTGGAATGAAATTATTATAAATTTGCACGTAACGTACTGCAACGGTGTGTCTGAAGATAAAAAATTTAAATACGTTTAATACATTTGGTAAAATATAAGTTTGGAATTCATTGCTACTCATAGTTTTTTCTTTAACGGACGTAAAACAGTCCTTTTCTTGAGTTTTATTCTATTACAATATTAAATATACAAAGTTATTTACAGAGAATACTGCGTCCAGAAAAATTACTTAGAGAATCATAAAAATATTAAAATAATTTTTTAACAATTAAACTATTAAATGTTTTATAGATGGGACACTTTTCCTACCCCTGAAATAACTATCAGCAAAATCTGGAATCTGTTTTTGAGGAAGTCACTTTTAACTGAATACTTTAAATTAAAGATCATAATAAAATAACAAATTTTCATTCTGATTAAAATTGTTACAAAATCTGATTTTTTGTGTGAAGAAATTATATATATATATATTTTTTAAGTGACAAAAATAACAATGATTTTTTAATTGAAAAATGCGTTTAATTTGGCAAATGTTCGAGAAACACAATGAACGAATTAGAACAACCGTCACAAACATAAGAAAACAATATACGAAATATCAGCAAAATAAAAATATGATATGTTGCAACTAAATTAACCCATTAACCCATTAACGCCGACTTATTTAACACTTATTTTAATAGTTTGATACCAGTTGACACCAGTTTTCCTATACTGTTATTTTAACTGATTGAATCTCTGATAGTTTCCATTAGATAATATGAATTTTTTTTACTAAAATACTGGTGTTCATATTTAAAAGTTTCGTATCACTTAAATGGTAACTTTTCGTACCAACCGGCATTAATGAGTTAAGGACTAGCGGCACCATATGGCAACGGGATAGCTACCAATCATTTTGATGTTTAAGTGCCAGTATTTTTAAGAGAAATATTCGCTTTATTGGATGACAGAAATTCCGCAATAAAAAAAGACCAAAGTTGCTATTCTAAAAATTCGGTGCGAAATACAATTTTTGCATTTTAAAGAGAAAAATAATTCCGTCATTAATGGGTTAAAATCTATTGACACAAGAACTCAACTAACACTCTTTTTGTAGAAGTCGTATTGAAGTAGCTTTTTTCAATGCCGAATACTCTGAAATATTTTATAATATAGATTTTCGAAATATGTATTTTGCAGCCAAAACGATCGCCAATGTCTCAAGAATGTAGTAAAATTCGTCACCAAAATAGAACATTCAATAGCAGACTATGTGGGATTTGGCGTTCATTTTTTAACATAATGAAACATTTTCTTTGCTCAGATTTTCGTTATTGAATTTTCCTTATATTCATGTTTGATTACTTTCTTATCAACATGATTATACTACATATTACTATCAAATTCTGCATCAGCGAGAAATCAGAAAATCTTTCAAAGCGAGAAAATGTTTCAATGAGATTCAATAAAAAACTGTTAAATGACAGTGTTATAACTGTTATAACTGTTGTTATAACTGTTGAATAACAGTGCATCACTTATGTATAATCCGATATATAAATTCCTTCCACTGTCGCAGGGATGCAAAGAAAGGCTATTTTGTTGATTTTGAAGTTTTCAATCCTGCGACAAAACAGAATATTTGACTAGGGTTCCACCCTTCCCACGGTTTTGAACATTTTAAAATTTGTGTCATCCTCCGGTATTTATCTACTTGAAATCAGCCTGCTAGATAGATGTATATGCATATACCTAAATGTATGTGCAGGAATGTGGAATCCATAAGCAACTTTTTTCCGTAGAGTTAAACACACCAAGAACATAAAACGATCGATACTGATTTACCTGAATATTTTACAGCAAGATTGGTCTCTATATTTGCTTTGGTCTGCAGAATTTCTTTACAGTTTTTGTACAATATTGTGTATAGGTTTACATTATTTAATCGAAAATTTCCATAAAAAGACATAACTGTATCAAAAATGCGTTTCAATAAATGTTAAGCCACTTATGAATTTTTGTATTCACCATAAAGGGAAAATTTATATATTTGATTGCCCGGAATGTTCGTGCCAGTTTAAAAAATGAATTCATACCGGAATATTCTGCCCGTTAATTATTAGACATTAGATATCGGAATCAATGTCTCATAATTAAATTATAGAATTTTCAGGTACGAATTGATTTTCCCAACCGGCACGAACTTTCCGGACAACCCAATAATTTGTACTTAAATAATAAACATAAGAATATGATTTCAAAGTGTCCGTAAACTATAGTAAATGTTTTGATATATATATAAAATACTGAGCGTTTTCATAGGTAATTTACACATTATTTAAAAACAGTTAAATAGAGAAAAGCAGTTTTAATTCTACACAATGAAAAGGTAAAAATATATATTGTAATATTTCCCTAATTTTACCCGAGTGTTTTCAGAACGTCATTCGCGTAAACCACGCATTAAATGTTTGTTCCTTGAATATATTTTTGATTAAGTTAGATTTATTAAACGATTCAAATTAGTAAAACGTGGATTAAATTTAGATGAGAAACAGTTTCATTTTATTCCTTATACTCGTTTATCCTTATAAAGGGTGTCCTATTTAAATTATAGTAATTACTTTAATTATTTACTTAGACAATTTAAACTTCTAAAGGCTGAAAATTATAGAAAATTTTCTTTTTAACGGAACAAAACTTCCAATAGTTTTATCGTTATATTAAAAGTTTCTGTTTCCTTAATTGTTTCAAATTCTGATGTATCATACATTTACGCGGAATTATAAAAAATGCCTCTAAAGCAACATATTTTTAAATAGAAAATTTGTTTATTACACATTCCGTTTTTTTAATATTAAATTCAATTGAATCAAGTGTTAATAAATTTAATACATTTCTTAATTAAATATTAAAAAAATTGTTTTTTCCTCTCAAAATTTCTTAATTATAAAATGGCATAAATTTAATATGTAAAAAATGAATAAAACTCTTGTAAGAATTCATATTTTATACATGTAATGTGCTGCATACAACAGCATATCTAAATGAAAAAAGCATATATATATCAAATATATGGGAAGGCCAATTCTTTTCCAGTAGGTCATGCGTAGTGTTTTACGACATGCGAACATTACTCTTAAATAAAGACTCTCTATTGAATGCTGAAGGCGTGGCTAAGGAACTAGCAGATGAAATGTAGTTATGTGATTGAGAATAGAAGTGTTATGTTTCGGCGCGTAGAACAGTTGTGAAGTGAAGAGAGAAACGACTTTATTTTTAAGACGCAGACGATATAAATTTACAAAGGATGGTTTGTGCTGTTTATTCCATGAAATGTACATTTTTTTGTAAATATTGTGTTCATCTTATAATATATATTATTATTTTATTCAAATGATTCTTCATTAAATTCCAAATTACACACCCTATTCCTATACATATACAAAATTCATTTGTACACAAAATATTTATATCTAATCCATACATGGTATCCATTCTGATCGTTGATCAGTGCATAATATCCTAAACTGTTAATTTTAGAGGTATAGTTCCAAATGAAAAATTGTCAAATGTTATTCTTCATCATATGATATTCCATTTGTCTCAAAATATTTTTTAAAACTCTATAATTACAAAAAAATTATACCCGCCCCCGATACCATATGTTATATTTAGAAAATTTAAAGATCATCCAAATAAGCATCCAACAGCAGAAATTTCACTTTTGTAATATGAAAATTTCCCGAGTTATGATAAGGTAAATTTAGTGAATTTTTATTATTATCTGGTTCTAAAACAACATATTTCTGCAAGTAAATTTCGATATTTCATACAAGATTTGTAATTACCCATATAAAACATTTTATATAAAGAAAGGTGTTCACTTAGTGTTCATATATATATGTTACAGTCAATATGATTAACCCGGTCATTAATAATAATAACCACTTATTATTAATAATGACAACGGTTATTATTAATAATAACTGGCCATTATGACGGTAATTATTAATAATAACCGGTTATTATTAATAATTACCTGTTATTATTAATATAATAATGACAGGATTAATCATATTGACCGTAACATTTATATATATTTATTTAATGGAAAAAAAATCTGTGGACTAATATAATCTTTAGTCCAATAAAATCTTTAACATTAAAGAGGTTTATTACTGTTTTTTTAAAATAAACAAATGTACTTCAGTTAGACATAATTCGGAAACTTTTCTTTACAAATATTTAAATAACAGGTTTAATGAAAATTTATTAAAAAGAAACATATTTTTAATATGAGCTTGAAAATTAATGTTTGAAACAAAATAATACTAAATTTCTAAGAAAGGAAATCTTTAACACTTGAGTGTACTTCCAGAAAACTATGTAGGAAAAATCTTTTGTTTTACGAATATATATATATATAAACCGAAATGAAAGACAAACATTGTAAAAGGGAGTTTTATTTGTGTTTCATTTTATGTCTGAAAAGTTATGTGTCTCTTTACCTATGCGTACAAATTAACCATTGCGAAATCTCATAAAAGAAAGCCACAATGTTGGGCATTTTTTATGATTAAAAGCCGAGTTACGTTTTAATTTCATTTAGTTTTTCTTGTGTTCCAAAAAGTTTTCCAAGTTGTTTTACTATCACCTTTTGGTATAATTTAGAAGATAATTTTAAGTTTTTATGATGCTTATTTGTTTCGTAAATTATATTTTTTAAATATTTAAATAGTTGAATTTTTTGTATTTTAATGATGCTATTTTTCACTCTACATGAACATAATCAGATTGAGTAATAAACAAATGTAGAAATCTACACAGAATAATTACATTTTTGAAGATTTTCGCATAAACAGCGAAGTTTTTTCCTCGGTGATTATTTTGTAGAGGAGATACATATATACGAGTATATATTAGATATTTTTGATACACATAAATATCGAAATGTGATGATGTACTAGCAATAGTTTTTAAATAAACAACATAGAAAATTGAACTCGCCATTTTTGGCTCGTTTTAGACATTTATTAGAATAGAAGTTTCTGATAGTTATTCTCCATATTTTTTTATAAAACATTTGCACATATATCATCTTTCACAGCAGAAAGTTTTTGTCTTCAATAAGTAAAACAGCAAAAATTAAGGTTATATAACGATTCACAACATGTTTGCTACGCAGATGGTTTCATTATATACCGAAGATTATGCATGCGGCAATTTTACTGACATTATCAAACGTCTTTTGAGAATACTTGAAATCTCGGAAGAATCACCGCAATTCAGAAATCATGAAAGTATCTTGTACTTTTTGGTAGATAAAGAACGATTATCGGAAATGGAAATAAATATATAGTTTTTCTTGTTACTTTTAAAATACTGCTTAAATTATCTTCCACCTGCCAATTCTGTATGTATTATCTGAGCATCTTTTATTAACAAACACATCCAAGATATTAGCAAGAACAATTTACCGCCCAAATTTGGCTCTAATAAGTACAGCATTTTGAACATTATCATGTATACACAAGGATAAGATATACGATGATACTAAGCTGTAATACGATAACATTAAATCAACACTTAAACGAGGATCGAACTAAGACGATTCTGTGAAAACAACAAAATTCTTCTAATATGACTCACGCACTTACTAAGCTAAATGACACTTAAAATTTTATTCATATCAAAGAAATTTAACACGTATTGATAATGAATTGAAAATACAGCTCTTGGATCGTAATGCTATTCGGAAGTGCGCTATTTTTAAAGCGATTGACGAAATTTCATTAACGAACTCTTCCAGCATATTTGTAAGATTAATACATTGCCCTTATTTGGTTTGAATTGGTTTAATATTTCGCATGTTATCATGATGATACGTTTTGAACAGAAGCTGTTTGCACTTTTTTTAGTTTGTTTTTGAAAGAAAATTGCCTGAGTATGTTTTGGAAAGTATAAATGTTCGTTTGTCAAATGAAATGTTTGCTTATAAGCAAATAAAATGTTAATTTTAAAGAACCGATGGAGAGGAGAGTATATTTCTGAACATTCCGAAGATAATTATCAATCTCGGTTATTAAAAAACACTTGAAAGGATGGGTTCCTATGTCGAAAGCCACATTAGTTAGTATAGTAAAGAAAAAAACAGGTTATAAAATACAATGTTTGGCTTCAAATGGAAAACAATAAATATGTACAGAAGAACAATATGAATTCTTCGAATTTGTCAAAAGTAATATCTATTTTGATAAAAGAAAATCCTCTAAGTCGAAGGACTGTAGTTAAATTGTTAACATTTTCACAAGGAAGATCTCCTTAAAGCGCATACTAAGAAAATTAAACAAAATGCTGATGAGACTGCTCATGTATGTAAAAAATGATCAGACAAATTTAGCTGTGGAATCCCAGTAGAAAATCTAAAAAAAAAAAAAAAATATTTTCGAGTATTTGGCTCAAGAAGACGTGATTTGTCTAACAACAGCTTCTCCTCTTCAAACGCGAACGATCGTTCCCATTTTGCGTTCAACATTTTCAACTATTTGTACATTTGCAGCAATATTAATTTAAAATATTCTTTAAATCAGGTTAAATAAATCAGTCACATTTTTTATCTCTACTTATTACCGATTGAATAAAATTTTGCCATTGTTTTATCCTCCATTTCACAATTTTTTTCTAATTTAAACAGCTTTACTGGTTATATAAGTAAATTTTAAATGTATTTTAAAAGAAAAAACCGGATGACGAACGCATTCGTTATACATTTCTATATGGAAGCAGCCGCTGTTTCCATAGCAACAGTACATTTTTCTAATGGCAATGTTCAGAATTGGGCTTATTTTTCAGGTTGAAACATTTTCAATCAATATAAATTTTGTTTTAAATCGTAAAATACGATCGTTAAATTTCTTTATATGCATATAAATGTATACACAAAACTGTAATTATAAAATTTTATTTAAGTAAGTTAAACTTACTTAAACAAGTGCAAGATGAAAAAGTTTTTCCTTAAAGAGTATTTCACATAAAAGAGTATTTTTTTTATTCCGTCGAGAGCCGGTGATAAATGTCTAAAAACACAAAAATTTCATAACTTTTTACGGACGTTATATCGAGGTTCCGCAGCAGTTTCTTTTATAAACGTATATACCCTCGTGAGAAGAATATTCAGTAATTTTTTCAAATTTTTTTGAGTATGCACTGATGGAGACCATCTTTGTCAGTGTCAACTTTTTACAAATTTATAAAGGCCAAAAAGCAATGATCTCGTCTTTCTCCACGACATATCACCGAAGTTAGAACACGGTGCGAAAATCTTTATGAGAAGCGTTTATCCGATAAAATGGAAATTTTTTGTTACAATGGATGGAAATTGAGTCTATTTAAATTATTGTAATAAAAAGAGATCCATTTATTATCATCAAAGTGGAGAGACAAATCTTAAAACACTGTTCAATATATCTAAAGAAAGCATTAGAAAAGATTTACGATCGGCTTTGCATATAACGGCAAATTCAAAATAAAAAGTGTGGAGAAAAATTTAATATCAAAACTCTACTTATTCTCAGAAACATATTTTACTTTCAATTATCAAACATGAAATACCACCTCTTTACCTCCAGTACCATCAATCTGTCGAACTGCAGCATGTTAAATCAAGCAGTCATACATCTCATCCACTCTCTCATACTAAATCTCTTGATATATCAGCCATAGATTTTGGCAATTTTGGACTTTTAAAAAACGTGTTATACAAACATCGACTTAAGCAATTCATAGATTTTGAAAACTGTTCATGATGAATGGGCCAAAATGTACCTCTTCCAAACTACAAAATGTATTCTTGTTACGCTGTTGAAATAGATTTCAAAATAAAGGTTACCAAACTGAACATTTATTTATTTATTTATTTATTTATTGTAAAATAGTCTTGCAATCAGCATGAAATTTTTCTAAAAATAGGCGAACCCCTCTGTATTATATACAAATAGACTTATTAACGAAGTAATTGAAAATGTGAATTTCTGAAGAAATCAATCTAAAATAGATTTTTTTTTTCATTTTTGTACCTTGGAGAAGTTAAATATCTATAAACATTGCTCGAGTACAAAATGTAAGAAGTTAAAAACATATTTAAAGCCATACTATAAATTACAAAAGATTCATAATAATAGAAAAAAATAACCGGTGAAAATAAGCATTTTAAATCATATTGTTATACATTTTTTATTTCTATAGTGTTTTTTGCATGATTTACAGAAAAGTTTGTAAGGTCTACAATATTTTACATGTTATATCTTCAATATTTTAAAAAATGATTTTTAGATTTTATTTTTTTTAATTCAATTTTCTAAGATAAAACTTAAGCAGCTTAATTTTGCAGAAACTGTGTAAATTTATGAAAATTAAATATTACATAAATATGACACCGAGTTTAAAGCTCATTATAATGTATAATTAAATGCATGGAACGATTTCTTAAGCAGATTATAACAGAAAAGTATGATTGAAGCTGATTTATACCATATTTTGGAAAACAATATTACGAAATTTCACATTACAGAATAATTAAAACATTTATGAAATGTGTGTTGCGAAACAGTTCTTTTTTCATCTGCAAAGCATCTCCGTTACTCCAATGTAAACGCCGCGTAATAGACTATTTAATGTCTCAAGAATAATAATTTTTCAAAATATGAAATTTACAGATTATTAATGGCCACTTTGAAATTTACGTGTCATTTAAATTTCATTTCTTTTCCTGAATAAGAAGTGTATGAATTGTATTTGTTTCCATAATTCTCTCTCTCTCTCTCTCTCTCTCTCTCTCTCTCTCTCTCTCTCTCTCTCTCCCTCTCTCTCTCGAAAATCATGCTAAGAAGAAATTATCAATTCAACCAAAACGCTCCAAAGTCTGGACTTAAAGCTTAAAGATAAATAGACCTGATAGTTTCATGTGGATAAAATTTACAGCCTGTTAAAGGTTACTCGAGACAAAGTGTTCGAATGGGGAAAAGACCGTTCTATGTCTACGAAGACTTAACTCGCTCCAATTAGACTTCCCAGGAATACCAGAATGGTTTTCCTGTGTTTGATTTGTCAGCCAAGAATAATCTCTAAGAAAAAGGAAATTAGAAAGTATGGGGATCTAAGACTGTCTTTCCCCTAAATAAAATATAGATCTATACGAAAAAATGTGTCTGATGGAAAGCTCTGACAGTTAACTCTGAAATGAGTTCACTGATTGAGTTCACAGTTCGTGCACTAATGATGAGATCTACTTAGTTCATCGTTTGTTGAAAATGTTTCCCTCTATGATATTTAACGGACTGTGGTGTGCAAAACGATCTCAATTGTTATTCAATAAGTTGAAATGTTTTAAATATATTTGTAAACTGTTACTATGTTTGCCCTTAAGGTCCACAAAGCAATATTGTTATTGTTTGTGCGTTTAATGATGTTAATATTAAAATCTACGGTTGTGGAGATCCTGATTCCTGTCCAGCCACTACTTGCTCCTGTACGACGATTAAAGGTATTTCTGTTATTGTATATAGTTCAAGTTTCACGTGTATATATTAATATTAGGGTTCGGATCTTATTTCTGGAGTCAGGATCTCAAAATTGTATTGTAATTAATCAATAAATATTATGCATTGAAACAAAATATGTTGATAATAAATAGTATAAAGCAAAATAACGATGTGTTGCTAAAATACAGAAGGTCGTTCACACTTTATAGAACCGATTTTCACAATTAATTTCTGAACATATATGCCATATTCTTTCCGACAATTTTACTCTACTGTATAGCCCTGACTCTTGATTATAACGCTAGATCGAAATTTCCATCATAGGCGATTTTTTCTCAGTACAATCATATCAATTTTCTCTCACACCTCTTAGAACACTTTCCAAAATCTTCCAATGTTGTGGATATCGCTTTCTAACTCTCGATTTAACAAGCACATTTAAGGGGGGATAAATAAAAATGTACTGTGACACTGGAAGAAACATGGATTTATTTAAGTGAGTGTATCAAAAGAAGAGCAATGTTTATCAATTAATAGTAATAGAAAAAAATGGGTTTGCGAATGTAAAGAAAATTTCCGAAAGGAAACATGATTGCTGCTAGATTTTGTTATGAATATAAATTAAAGATAAAAAATACAGTAAAAAATTTAGCAGTAAATGTAGTAAAGCAGTAAATCTTAATTATCAGTGAAATATTTTAGAACCAATTTTTGAAGAAGAAATTACAGCTTTATATGAAAAATACATTAATTCAGCTTCATATGAAAAAAGTCTTCCAGCCGCTGTTCCATAACTCAACTGAGGCATATTTAGCAAGGAAAGAATCACAAACGAAAATAAATTGTGTCTCAATTGCAGAACTCCATGTGTGCAGAACTCCAGAAATCACCTGTCGCACCCCATTCTCATCAATGGCCTTTTTCCGCATTTGGATTTTTGAACACAAGGTAAAATCTCAGAAAAAAACTGTAAATTTTTGAGCGTTTGGCCTTCAATTTTCACGGGCAACAGCCTTATTTGATGAAAAACGGTCTGATCTACTAAATAAGTGGCCTTATCCCTTAGATACATAGAAAATTAAGAGCAATCCACATATTCTTACAATTCTACCCATAAGGTAAAGCCAGGAGAGATGACGCAGTCGGAGAGATTGCGCACATAGAGGTTTGGGGGGAAGGAGTAGAGTGAGCGTGCAGCGACTCCAGGTAGTTGTACAACAACAGTAGTGGAGTGTCTACTTGAAAGTGCACGTTGATTGCTTTGAGCGTTTAAGATAAAGTATTGCTATTTTGTTTTGTTTTCCCAAAGTAAGTGCTTGAATTTTCATAGCTCTTCATCAGAATTTCTATACAATGTCAATAGTACAAAATATTTTTAACTTAAACGATTTCTCATAAGCTACTAATCTAGACTAACAATGTGAACATCAACGGTTCGTTTTAGAAGAGGTCATGTTTAAATAAAAGGGCGCGCAATCTTTCCTACTGAAATTGGAGATTTTGCGCATTTGCTACTTAGGAGAGATGGCACAGTGCTCCCATTCGTTTCTATGGTAGGAGAGATTACGCAGCTTATTGGTAAATTTGCATAAAAAATGAAAAATGAAAATGGACTAACTGTAAGTTAAACACGTTATTAAGTAACATTGTTTTATTTTTTAATCTTATCTGGACTTGCTTTTTCTGATTCTTTAATTTTTTTCCTTTAATTAAAATTTTTTAATCGTTTTTAAAATTATTTCCTTTTCCTGATTCTTTAATCATTAGGTTGAAAATGAATCAATATTTGAACTCCTAATACAATAATATTTGTTCACAAAAACCTTACATCAATGTCATTTAAGTGTAATTATTACTGTTAACAATTTAATTGTGGTTATTACAAGTAACAATCTCTCCTACCCATGTGCGCAATCACACCAACCCTATAAGGAGAGATTGCGCAAAATAACTTTCTTGGTTTTATTACAATTGTTCTATTAAATTGCAGGATAACAACAAAATAGCAATGGAAATGCATGAAAAACAAATGAAGTAAAAGTTATTCATGAATAGTTTAGCAAAAAATTAATATTTAGATTTTTTATTGTTATTCTTTTGAATTGTGCGCAGACTATCCTAGCTTTACCCTATGTTAGCAAAAATACGGTACGACCCCATACATTGTCCTCCGCTAGGGTGTAACCCTTCATTTTACTCGTGTTTCGAAAAATTTAACCCGCCAAAACAGCGATTCTGTGATGATTATCTAACGTGGTACGTGCTATGGAACATTAAGCAAAGTGTTATTGTGTTTTAAAGTGCATTATATCCTGTGCATTATACTGCTATATTACTTTGCCCCGTAAAATTACGGGCTGCACAAAATGATGGGCATGGATTTTTTTTTTCTTTTTTACGGGGTATGACTGGAATTTCTGCTGCCGGCCTCTGCACGTAATTTTACTGATTTTTTTTTTTTTTTTTACAGTGTATAATACATAAATGCCGTAATTTATTAAAAAACATTCAACAATAAATCAAGTCATTTCAGACTATACATACGTAAATATGATTATTGCACGTTAATTATGGAATACATTTAAGTTTGCAATTTTGTAATGACAAAAAACAGTTTGTACTGCTCTTCTGAATTCTTTGAGAAATATTCAGATATAGAATAAGTGTCTCGTATGAAAGCTAATGCACGTATATGCCTTTAGCAAGCAGAACGTAATAATTTAGCTGTCAAAATAATGACAAAGTAATATCACTAAATGGAAGGCGTAGAAAAGAAACCCTAAACCAATCTATCACGTCTCTTAATTCTTCTTCGTCATTTCAGTAATTGCTATCAGATAAGAAAGCGCTTTTCTCAAAATAATTAATACTGTGATAATCTGTTAGTAATTATCATAACAAGTTCTAGTTCAGTGAAATTATTGTTAACTATAGAGTGATAGATGATATATAATGCAGTTCAATCTGAAAACACAAAATTCACTTCTAAATATGGCATATATTTCCAAATTAAATAAACAGATTTATAGAAATAAATTATAGTGTTGGCGTATGTTATTAATTAACGGAATAATGAATTATTTTCTATATTTTTTAATATATCATATTTGAAATATATAAATATATATAAATATATAATTGATAAAGATTATAAATACATATATATATATTAATATATCATATTTGAAATGTATAAGTATATATAATTAATAAAGATAATAAATACACACACACACACATATATATATATGTCAATAATAAATACAAATTCTATCTTGACGATTAAACAAGATACGCCAAAAGTAAACATGATAGTAAATCCGTTTCATCGCATCGTAATATTAATGCCTAAAATCTTATGAAAACATGTTGTTAATGAATGTGTAATTTATAGTTTTACAGATTGTTTATAATATTAACTATGTAAACATGATTGAGAAAGCTATAGGACATTACTATATACAATGGACATTAAAATCGACTTAATATAAATACATACTAAAGTAAAATAATTAATTTATTGATACTCCAGAATAATAATTTAATTTTTTTTTCGCACTCTGTGGCCGAAATTGATACATTAATAAAGTATTTTATAAGTAGCAAATGAAAAAGCTTTTTTCAAGTACTATTGAAATGAGATACAGAATTTACTCTATATATTTTCCTTATACACTAAACATAACCATATATAAATGTCAAAACGGTATCTTCATCTTTTCTGTATAAAAAATGAATAAACTATTAAAAATAAAAAAAAAATGTAAAAACAAAATTTATTTCGCTTGGTCATTAAAAAAATCTGATAACTATTGCAGTGAAACTAAAAATTATATAAGGTTGGATAGATATAATAAACAGTATAAGACCACTATCGCTGGAATCTGTCAGGAGTCGTAAAGCATTTTGAGAGAATATTTTGAAATAAAAATGTACATTTTTTTATGTTTACTATTTAGTGTCATGACGTTTGCAGCCGGGCCTGTAATAGCTTCAACCTATATGCCTATTCAATTGGACTGGACTTCTGTACCACTCAAATGGAACACTATCATATATATCCCATATTAGTGCTCTATTTTTGACATTTAGTCCTCATTCTTGTAATTTAGAACCCAATGAAATTGAAATTTCATAGTCATTCCTTGCATATTTATTTCTGACCGAGGTTAAACGAAGTATAATTTGATGAAAGTACATTATACTCTACGTTTATATTCTTTAAATGTCTTTCATTGTAAAATTTCCTAGTACCTTACCGTTCAAATGACACCTATAATCTTTATTACTGCACCCGTTGCATAGAAAGAGACATGTCAATAAATAAGCTACAAATTATATTACCCTTAACAGAATTTTAAAAAAGTTGTTCCAATTCCTTTGATCCATGCCAAGAATCACCGTTTTCAGTATTTTTAAAAATGTGTATAAGTTGTGTATCTATAATGAGATGCAAAAACTATGAAGTTTGTAACTTAGAAGAAATGTGTCTTTTTATTTTCATAATAAGTTAACTAGTTTATTAATGTTTTTAGTTACCTCATTTTCATATTTTCAAACAAATAATATATATATAAGATGCGAATGAATCTTTTTTTAATTTAATGAAATATTTTCATTACTTGATAAGGTTATTTCAGTAAATTAATCGCGTAGATTACGGCGTGTACATGTTACGCGCACACTTCATACAAGAAAAATGATCAAATTATACAGGTTACTGATATATGACGGGTATGCAAATGAAAGTTTAAAAGTAAGTATAATTGTTTTAAAAAGAAGCATTTCGTTAAAATTCGAACTGTAATTTTAACAGACGTTAATCAAATATTGATTAAACACGTGCTTAATAGGTGCTAAAAATGAGACAGATATATGTAAAAGATATTGAAACATATTTAAACCCGAGATCTTTCGAACACAAACGCGTCCAATTTCAAGGAGAACTGCTGGCTGATCATACAATTGTCTTTTCCATGTCGATTATACAATTGTCGTCTTTTTAGCACCTTTTAAGCATGTTTTTAATCAGTATTTTATCCGTTTTAACAACAAGGTGAATCTATCATTCCACTTTATATTCGTTTTTGCATTTTTGTGTTAAACAGTTAATAATAATAGTAATAAAATATGCAAATATGTCACTAATAATCCGTTGTCTAGATATTCAATTAATATCAATATGGTCTTTTAGTCGGGACAGTGGAATATGTCAGAAATCCTTTAACTCATAATGCACGAAGTCTCCCTTTTTAGGAATCTTCAATTAGTTTCTTTTTTGTTCAAAACATGATATTAAGATATATAGAAATCTTTTTTTTATTTGAATCTTAAAGGTACAAAGTATACTGTGTTTTTTTTTCAAAAGGATAATTTTTAAATGATCAAAAAATTGAGATTTGTATATTATAGATTATTCTGTATATATTTTTTTATGTTCATTCTAGTTGTTATAGCCACATGGAATTTATTTTTGGTAAAGATAATGGCCCGCTTAATGCAGCGAATATACGTAAACATAGACAAATATTCAGTGAGATTTCTTTATACACCGGAACGCACAAAAGGCCAGAATATGCAGTAGTTAATAACTTTTTGATTATATAATCCAAAAAATCCAAAATAAGCTGATTAGAAGAACTTTTTTATAATACCTATACACACTGAGAAAAATGACACTTTCAAATATGAGTAAATCGATGTTTTTATTTTGTTCCGAAACTTTTTGTTTCAAACATGACGATCCAATGCTTTCAATTCTGAAATATAAGAAATACTCAGAATATTGAAACATGGACACACTCAAAACTGAGCATATAGAGGTCTGTTCATGCTGATTTTTGAAACATGGACATACTCAAAAATGATTAGAATCAGTTCAAACTCATTTTTGAAACATGGACATACATGGACATATGAGCACATGATGTTTTATTATTTAATGTGTGCATGTTTTCAGAAATGATTATATAAATGTTTGAGACTTGATTAATTTTGATTTGGAGCAATTTTGACTATGGGATATACTCAGATTTGAGTATTTCTTTCTCAGTTTTGAAAATGTCGTCTTTAGAGTGCATAAATAGCTTTTTATAATACCTATACATACATAACTTTTTTATAATACCTAGTTTATTTTTGCACTGAACTAAATGACTGCACATTATGTGTTATACATACGCAACCGTAGATCACATATAAAACTACGCAAACTAATTCAGATTTCTTTCGAGTATAAATGGTAGTTTCTTAAATAGGTTTTTTCAAATGTGTTATGGGATTTTATAAGTGTTTGCATAGACAGCATCATTCACCTTTTAAAACGATGAAGTTTTGTTGCATTATTCTGAATGTGTTGGAAAGTGTTTCACAATCTATGCCTGATGCATATTTTATTTTTATTTTTTGTTACTTTTGTTTATAGAAATCACGAAAGTGAACAAACATAATAGCACATTAGAAATATAGAACTATACCAGAACAGAATCTTTCCCTCTTCATGTATTTTAACAACGAAAATACTGAGAAGTTAGAATTGGAAATTGATTAGCATTTGTTTTAAAAAGAAACGGTGAAGTTTTGTTACATTATTCTGAATGTGTTGGAAATAGTTTCATAATCCATGCCTGGCGTTAGATTTATTTTAATTGTTTGTTACTTTTGTTCATAGAAATAGAAAGTGAACAAACATAATAGCATGTAAGAAATATAGAAATATATCAGAACAGCGTCTTTCATCGTCATGTCAATTGACAACGAAAATGCCGAGAAGTTATAACTGGAAATTTATTAGCATTTGTTTTAAAAAGAAGCATTTCGTTAAAATTCGAACTGTAATTTTAACAGACGTTAATCAAATAGTGATTAAAAACGTGCTTAATAGGTGCTAAAAATGAGACAGATATATGTAAAAGATATTAAAACATATTTAATCCCGAGATCTTTCGAACACAAACGCGTCCATATTCAATGAAAACTGCTGACTGGTCATATAATTGTCTTTTCCATTGCCGAAAAACGTTCTAAAATTTCGATTTTTTTTATACTGAAGTAGCTAGAAACATGAAATTTGGCATGGTAGTTATTTATAAGATGTACATACTCTCTAAGAACAAATTCTAAAAAATTCGAAATTTAAAAGAGTGAGATGAACGAAAAGCGGTCTAAAAACATTCTAAATTACAATTTCTATGGATTCTCTGGAACTATAGAACCGTTTTCAAAAGTGATGATGGCAAATTGATGGTGACAGTCCCTGCTCCAGCATACGGCTATATTTTATGTCGGTACCACTACTCCCAGAGGGCTGCAGGAGCTAAAAACGTTCTAAAATTTTGATTTTTTTTATACTGAAGGTGTTAGAAACATGAAATTTAGCATGGTAGTTATTTATAAGATGTATATGCTCTCTAAGAACAAATTCTAAAAAATTTGAAATTTAAAAGAGTGAGATGAACGAAAAGCGGTCTAAAAATATTCTAAATTACAATTTCTATGGAATCTCTGGAACTACAGAACCATTTTCAAAAGTGATGGTAACAGCTCCTGCTGTAACATAGGCTATGTTTTATGTCGGTGGCACTACCACAGGGGGGAGAGGTGCAAGAGCAAAAAACGTCCTAAAATTTCGATTTTTTGTATACTGAAGGAACTAGAAACTTGAAATTTTGAATAGTAGTTATTTATAAAATGTAAATGCTCTCTAAGAACAAATTCTAAAAAAAATTGAAATTTAAAATGTTGAGATGAGCGAAAAGCGGTCTAAAAACATTTGAAATTACAATTTCTATTGAATCTCTTGAACTATAGAACCATTTCCTACAGAACCAGTGATGGTAACAGTCACTGCTGTAACATAGGCTATATATAATATCGATGACACTACCACAGGGGGGGGGGGTGAAAGAGCGAAAAAGTTCTAAGTTTTCAAATTTTTTCGACATTAGTTTGGTTTAATTAGTAATTTCTGAATTTCCCGCGGGTTTTGCTAGTATATATATATATGTCATTCAAGTTTGAGTTCGCTCTGAGTTGCAGTCGGAAGCTTGTTGATAAACATTTTTTAACTCCGTGCCAGGTTTCCCGTCTAGATCGCATCAGGAGGCCGTGTGGAATTACCAACAACAAATCACTTCAGTCAATTTTCAGTAAAAGTAAAATCTTTATTGACTTTTTGAAACGTCAAGTCAGAAGGAATGCTCAGTAGACTGTAATTAAATCTATTCATCCGTACATTCCATTGCGACAGTCAATAATTTCCACAACTATGTGCCAAATTTAAAGAGAATTTATTTGGTGAATGGGTTGGATCCAGGCACGAAACCTTTCTGAAACTTATTTAAAACTCTCTACATCACTAGCTAAAAAGGCGATGTAGCGAACTAGATGCCAGTCAAATTTGCATTATGTTCATTAGCCAAGCCAAACGTAAAAAAAAATCTTTCTGAATCAGGACGTGCGAGTACTTTTAAACTCACTTGCGAAGGAACACAAAACACGTCATGTGACCGACCTTCATCGAATCACAAGGATTTTTAAAGAACTTTATTAGCATTTCCGGTGGAATTATCG